>CP106729.1:187112075-188524411 GCA_025506655.1 Gossypium rotundifolium | reverse complement strand
CCCGAGCTAGGCCTGACTTAGGGTTTAAAATTTCTTTTTAAGTGCTTAAAGGAGGGAAGCTAGGTGAGATAGGGGTTAAGAAAATTTTCGAAAGGAACTTGACCCAAAAAAACTAATTGGCTAAGTGGTTCCATGCGCCACTTAGGTGCTACAAGGGTGCGTTTAAGGGTGTTGCAAGGGAGGTCTTGGGTTCGACTCATGGGAATCACAAGGGGAAATGAGTTTTATTTTTGGGCTTTTTGGAGCGTTAAAGGAAGGGGCCAAGTAAGGAAGGTTTTAAAGAATTTTGAGGGTGAGTTTGGGCATGAAAGTGAGTTGGTGGAGTGGCTTGGGCTTGGAGGTGGCAATTAGGTAGGTCACGGGTTTGAACTGCCTAGGTTGTGTATTGGAGTTTATTTTATTTTGCTTTGGAAAGGGAATCGGCCTAGGAAGGCCTTATAATTAAATGGTGAGGATATTTGACATGAAAGTCAAATTGGGAGAAGTGGCTCTGGCATTTAAGGGGTCATACAGAGGTCCTGAGTTCGAACCAGAGTAGCAGCAGATTGGTTTTTATTTTTTTTCTTCAAGGCCGGCATGAATGAGAGAGAGGTGATGGCTTAATTTTGGGTTCCTTAAATGATAAGGATAAAGCTTATTTTTCTGCACTTAATCGGCTGGAAGAGAGTGGTATTTGCAATTTTATTTTCATTTAAATTGTTGAGAGTAGCTAGGAGATAATGTAAGATAATTTTGCTTTATTTTTATTGATAATGAAAGGCTGAATTATCACAAAGAGGGGAGAGGTTGTGGCCGAAATAGGGACTCTCTAGGGCCATCTATTTTCGGTTTAGTGTTAAACAAGGGAATGCCAAAAATTATTCATAAAATTTCTTCTTTTCTTTCATTGCTGCTGCCGAATTCTCCTTAGTCTTCAAGTGCAAAATTTTTTTCAAAGTCTTTTCTTCTTTTCTTCTTCTTAGCCTTTTGCCGAAATCCCCTAAGTCTTTTCCTCCATCTCTTTTCTTACTCTCTAGCTTAATCTACTCCCCATCTTGGTGACCGAAATTCCCTTTCCTCCTATTAAACTCACCTTGGCCGAATATTAAAGGTGGTATAGATCTCTTCAGGATTTCTTTTGCAATCATTTGGTGAAGGTAAGTGATGGCCAAAACTTTCTTTTCCATATTCTTTTGTTCTCTGTCGACTGGAATGATTGGCAAAAGCCAAAATATATTAGTGGCTAATCAGTGTTGAAACCGATTCTATCTAGGTACTCTGGGATTCTGAAGTATTCAATCAAGCCTCCATTTGTTAGCAATCAAACTTGGTAAGTGGTGGTAGGGATCTATTTTAGTAATTTATTTAGTGTTCGAAAGCCGAAGGCTATTAATGTGGGTATGTGATTGTCGATTATAAGGAAGCAGAAACACTTGGTGTGTGGTGGCTAGTATTCAAAGGACGTGTAGGTAAGGTTTCGGGTTCATGTGAAACCCTTTGGAATTATTTTGGGTTGGCCGAATGGTTTGGGGCACTAACTTTCATGTATGGCTGAATATAGGGGCAAGGAAGTCTAGTGTGGCCGACTGAATCTTCGGGATTAAAAGCTATCATTAGAACAGGTGTGTACATACACACTTTATAACTAACTAATGTGCTATATATATTGTGTATGCTAAACCTGGATTGTGTAGATTTGGATTTGATATCGTAAAGGTATAAGTAAGGATCCAGGTAAGTCCTTGTCAATATGAGTTTGTTTATGATGCTTGACATATTTGGTATATGTGGCATGTAAGAAGATGGCTTTTGATAAACTCAGTATATATTATTAAATAAACATGTTTGGCATGATTTATGCATATCATAAATGTGTGGGTTAAATGAGTGGAGGGGGAAGTGATATTCGTGTCGACGGACACCAGTGGTTTGGTACCACATTTCGTGACTACGGTCACCAGAGGTTTGGCACCTCATAGCGTCTTGTCCCAGTGGCTTAGCACCATAGTGGGTTGGCCCCACGGATGATATTATGGGATCGACGCCAGTGATTTGGTGTCACATGTGGGTTGGCCCCACAACTTATTATATGTGACTTGAGTCACCAAAGTGGTTTGGCACTACAATGTTGATGGATATCGTGATTTTGAGTCACTAGTGGTTTGGCACCACTAGTGGTTTGGTACCACACGGGGTAGAGAAAGGTGTTTCGGTTGGCTAGGTTGGGTGCATGTTAAACTTAGTGCATGTTAATTTAGTTATAAATTGTGTATGATGTGGCACTAAACCGGGGGAAGGGTTACACATTGAGTCTTGGTGACTCACTTTCTCCTTTAACATTTTTCAGGTGACTCGTAGTTCGCGGATGAGGCGCCGGGTGGACTCGAGGTGGCCATGCATTGAAAATATGGATTAGATGAACTTTGAATTATTTTTATTTTATTTTTGGTTTTATTTGTTCAAGTTGTAATAAGGCCTCCTAAGATTTTATTTTTACTATTTTACATGTTTTGGATGAATTATTTAAACTGTTTAATAACTTTAAAATGGTTACACAAGTTTCTTAAATTCAAACGTAAATGATTTTCTTTCGTACCATCGGGTACATTGACAGAATTGATAACAACATGACTTAACAGATTTTAAATAACAAAGCTAAGTGTTGTCTTTTTATACACCTCAAATGTTTTAAACAATACCATATTCTTTTTACCAAAAATTTAAAGTAACTGAAAGGGGGTTTTCAACAAATTTTCTTCTGTAACATACCAGATTCGGTCGCAATGTTTGGGCCGGGTTTGGGGAGTGACAAAATTGGTATCAGAGCCCAGTTCAAAGCTCGGCTGTGGGGGCCCAAGGCCCAAAATGTTTTTGGTTGGCCTTTTTGAAATATTTTTTTTTGGTTTTGAACAGCATGGCACTGAGTCTCCGGCACCAATCCGCCCAGGTAAGTACTTCTGACTTCTTTGTGAATTATTATCTGTAGAAGGGTAGGTATGGAACGTAGATAGTATGGTAAGTGCTTTAAACTTTAGAACTAGTTTAACCCAACAAAAGTCATAAGACTTTAAATGCCCAAGTAAACAAACCTACGACCAAGTCACCGAGTTAGGGTGTGGTAACCCTGGTGTGCATGTCTAGGATTGGATCCGGAAGAACTTGGTACTTAAGTAGTCCTCGTGACTCACCTCCTCTTCGCAGGAATCCTACCAGTGCGTAGCTTTGCTCACCCTAACCAAGAGGACTCGGTCATAGGCCAAACACAATAAATAAAACCCAAGGATTAGCCATGTTTTAATGAAAACTCTAAGTTTTAAAAAAATCATTACAATACTCCTTTAAATAGTAACAAAAATTTAATCCTGGAAAATTTTCAAAATATTTTTAAATTACCAAAATTACCAAAATGCCCCTAGTGGCAAAATTACAAAAATGCCCTTGGTTTCTAAAATTATTGTACTACCCTGATTTCAATAAAATTCTTTTACTTTGCAAAAGTATCCAAAATTCTGTACTTCAAAATAATACCTTGACTTTGTAAATTTACAAAATTACCCCTGATTGACAAAATTACCAAAATACCCTTGGAATCTAAAATTTCATTGCACCTTTAATTTGACAAATTTTAGAAATACCTCCGCTTTTGGGAAATTTCAAAATGTCCTAATTTAGTAAAGTTTTAAAATTTTCGTTTATTATGAAAATACCTCAGAGGAAAATGACGAAAATACCCTCAGGATAGAAACTACGTAAATACCCTAAGAGTGAGTATGTATGAAAGGTATTAGGAATGGATGTGCTTTCCTGTGAACTAGGATAGAGGACTTAAAACATTGATTGATCGAAGAATCTCTATTAAACTCTCTTCATAAAATTTCTTCATGGTAACCAAGTGAAACAAGTACTAATCCATAAAATTTCTTAATCAGATTAAAGCGCAATAGTTAAGAATGAGCTCTAGAGGACGTGGCCGTCATGGACGCGATAGGGGCAGGATGACCGTGTCAGAACCCGTGAGGTCGGGTCAGGGGTCTGAGAATGAGGTACCACCGCCACTACCACCCCCGACTTTTGGTGCTGAGGAGCAGGATCAGAGGGGAGGTGAGGCGGTGTTGCAAGCTGTGTTGTGAGTCCTTGAGATGGTGGCTAGGGCAAGTGGAGGTATGGGAGCTCAAAATTTGTACCCAAGCGACTCCGATCCAACGGGGCTGAGGTATTCCGGGGTGTATCGGGAGTAGCACCCAATGCGGTGGAATATTGGTTAGAATCGACTGAGAGGATCATGGATTATCTCGATCTGACAAGTGAGGAGAAGCTGAAGGGAGCGGTGTCCCTTCTAAAGGATGAGTCATATCAGTGGTGGCTCACGGTTCAGGATGGTGCCACGGCAGATGACCTTACTTGGGAGTACTTCAAAGTCGCTATCGGAAGAAGTATGTGGGCACCAAATACACCGATGCGCAGAGGAAAGCCTTCTGGGTTGGTGCAAGGAAATAAGATCGTGTCGAGTATGAAGCAAAATTTCGAAATTTGAGCCTGCCACGCCGGGAATTGTGTCAACAGAGCATGATCGTTGTGTCCGCTTTGAAGATGGACTTAGGGATGAGTTAAGGTTGCTGATTGCTCCACAGCAGGAGCGTAAGTTTGCTATTTTGGTAGAAAAGGCTAAAGTAGCCGAAGGGGTCAATGACTCCTTGAGACAGAAGTACGATAGGAATAAGCAAAACAGAGGATTTGGGTTGTCTGGATCGGGTAGTAATGCACAGAAGAGGGCTAGGCAGAGTGGGCCGAATCAGGCAGGAAGGCCCATGGCTACTAATTAGAGACCAGCTCAGTGCAATCGCTGTGGGAAATGACATTGGGGAGGATGTTGGACCGGTGAAAGGGGATGCTTTGAATGTGGATCTTCGGATCACCGTGTAAGGGATTATCCTCGAAAGTTAGCTAAAAACCAGCCAGAGGGTCAGAACCGTGCTCAGGCTAGAAATGTAGGACCACCACAGAGGGGTCGTGGTAACGGTAGAGGAGGCAATGGCTCTAGTCGAGGTCGCAAAACTTTGGGCAGAGGTGCAAGCAACATAGAGGCAAGGCAGCCTGGTTTAGTCTATGCAGCAAGGCGTCGAGAGGAGGGTGATGCACCGAACGTCATAACCGCTATATTCCTAATTTTTGGTCTTCCATATGTTGCATTAATTGATGTGGGTTCAACGCATTCATACGTTGCTAGTAGTGTGGTAGAGACTATGAACCTAGACTTTGAGACTGCTTCTAGGGAGATGACAGTAATTAGCCCTCTAGGTCACTCTGTAGTTGTAAACAAGCTATATAGGGTGTACCCTTAGAACTCCAAGGGGTTGTGTTTGTGGCTGATCTGATGGAACTGCCATTTGGGAGTTCGATTTGATTCTTGGAATGGATGGTTGGTTAAGTATCCCAAGAAGTGGATTGCGCCGCTAAGCGCATGGTTCTAAAGATGGTGAGGGTGATGAAGTGGTCATGATAGGTAATAGAAGGATTACCTATCCAATGTGGTGTCTGCGTTGAAGGCGCAGAAGATGGTCGAAAAGGTGTGAGGCATTTTGGTTCAATATGTGCCTTGGAGGCTAAGGAGTCAGCAGTTGAGAAGGTCCGAACGGTAGGGGAATTCGCTGATGTATTTCCAGAAGAACTTCCGGGTCTGCCTCCTGATCGGGAAGTTGCATTCGGTATAGACTTATTACCCGGAACGACGCCTGTGTCTATAGCACCCTACCGAATGGCACCGAAGGAATTGGTGGAGCTGAAGGCTCAAATTTAGGAGCTCTTGGACCGAGGGTTTATCTGACCAAGTATATCTCCGTGGGGAGCACCTGTGCTGTCTGTCAAGAAGAAAGATGGGTCAATGCGGATGTGTATCGACTACCGTCAGCTAAACAAGTTAACAATCAAAAATAAGTATCCGTTGCCCCGGATTAATGACTTGTTTGACCAACTAAAGGGTGCATCAGTTTTCTCGAAGATAGACCTTAGGTCGGGTTATCATCAACTTAAGGTAAAAGAGGGTGATGTTTCTAAGACGGCGTTTCGTACTTGGTATGGGCATTACGAGTTTCTAGTGATGCCATTTGGGTTGACCAATGCACCTGCAGCGTTCATGGACTTAATGAATAGGGTGTTTCAGCAGTACTTGGATCAATTTGTCGTGGTGTTTATAGATGACATATTGGTTTATTCAAAGACGGAGGAGGAGCATGACATGCATTTGCGTATAGTTCTATAAGTACTGAGGGAGAAGCAGTTATATGCCAAATTCAGTAAATGTGAATTTTGGCTTAGGGAGGTGGCTTTCTTAGGTCACGTGGTGTCAGTGGAAGGGATTAGAGTGGACCCTCGCAAGGTTGAAGCGGTGTTGGAGTGGAAACCGCCTAAGTCAGTGGCAGAAATTTGAAGTTTTCTGGGTCTGGCAGGGTACTATCGAAGATTTGTGGAAGGGTTCTCTTTAATCGCAGCACCACTAACTAAGTTATTAAGAAAAGGAGTTCCATTTATATGGTCGGAGAAACAACAGGAAAGTTTTGATAAGCTACGGAAGATTACGACTAAGCCCTGCTCTGTACACCGAGGGGGAAGTTGTTTACGCCATCGTGATGCGTCCCATACGAGGTTGGGATATGTATTGATGCAGGAAGGGAAGGTAGTGGCCTATGCATCCCGTCAGCTAAGACCGCACGAGGTTAACTATCTGACTCACGACTTGGAATTAGCGGCAATAGTCTTCGCTTTGAAAATATGGAGGCATTACTTGTATGGGGAAAAGTCGATAGTCTACACAGATCAAAAAAGTCTGAGGTATCTTTTGACTCAGAAGGATTTGAATTTGAGGCAGCGCCGATGGATTGAACTGTTAAAGGACTACGACTGTTCAATTGAATACCATTCGGGCAAGGCTAATGTGGTAGCTGACGCTTTGAGTCGAAAAGTTGTGACGGACTTAAGGGCGATGTTTGCTCACCTCAGTCTATACGACGATGGAAGTCTTTTGGCAGAGCTACAAGTTAAGCCAACTTGGATCAAGGAGATTAAGGAAAAGCAGTTAGTAGATGAAGGTTTGAATGCGCGGAGATTGCAAGTTCAAGATGGTGGTTTGGAAGGGTATAGTTTGTTTGGTGATGGAGTATTATGTTTTCAAGGGCGAGCTTGTATGCCGAAAGATGTTGAATTGAGGCAAAGAATTCTTCAAGATGCACATAGCAGCCCATACGCTATGCATCCTGGAGGTAGCAAGATGTATGGAGATTTGAGGAAACAGCCTTACGTGGCTGTGTCAAGCACGAGGTAACTGAATTTGTGGGAAAGTGTCTGACGTGTCAGCAGGTTAAGGCTAAACACCAGTTGCCATTAGGGTTACTTCAACTAGTGAAGATTCCCTAGTGGAAATGGGAGAGGATCACTATGGATTTTTTCAGTGGGCTACCCCTCACGCCCAACAAGAAGGACGCAGTTTGGGTGATTATGGACCGTCTGACTAAGTCAGCTCACTTCATACCGGTAAGGGTGGATTACTCACTTTAGAAGCTAGCTAAGCTGTATGTGTCAGAAATAGTGAGGTTGCATGGAGTGCCAGTATCGTTCATCTCAGATAGGGATCCCAGATTTACGTCAAGGTTCTGAAAAGCGTTGCATCAGTCTTTGGGTACACGATTAGATTTCAGTACAGCTTTCCATCCACAGTCGGACGGGCAGTCGAAAAGGGTCATACAGATTTTAGAAGATATGCTAAGAGGTTGTGTTCTGGATTTCAGTGGTAGTTGGGAAGAGTACCTACCGCTAGCAAAATTTGCTTATAACAATAGTTATCAAGCGAGTATCCAGATGGCACCATATGAAGCACTGTATGGATGGAAATGCCGTACTCCTACGTATTGGACGGAGTTGGGTGAACGACAAGTTTTGGGTCCAGAATTAGTAACAGAAACTGAAGATAAAGTTAAGGTGATTCGGGCTTGTCTTAAGGAAGCGTCAGATAGGTAGAAGTCTTATGCTGATCTTAAGCGTAAGGAGATGGAATATGCAGTAGGAGATAAAGTTTTTCTGAAGGTGTCACCATGGAAAAAGGTATTGAGATTTGGGTGAAAAGGGAAGCTAAGCCCAAGGTTCATCGGGCCATATACAGTAGTGAAGCGAGTGGGACCGGTAGCTTATCAGGTCGAGCTGCCGGCAGAGTTAAGACAGATCCATGATGTCTTCCATGTCTCAATGCTGAGGCGCTATCGATCAGATCCCTCACATGTTGTGCCGGTTGAGGAAATTAAAGTAAACCCAGACTTGTCTTTCGAGGAGGAGTCGGTACAAATCTTGGATCGTGATGTCAAAGTTCTACGTAGGAAGTCAGTGCCTTTGGTAAAGGTGTTATGGCGGAATCATGGTACGGAGGAGGCCACATGGGAACCCGAGGATGCGATGATGGCAAAGAATACCCCAACTCTTCTAATCCGTAATTTCGAGGTGAAATTCTTTTAAGGGGTAGAACTGTAACATCCTGAATTAGGGGTTGTTTGAAAATTTAAAATTTATTTGTTCCCGTGTGTGTGTGTGCTTGAAGAAATAAATACTATGATTTATTTGGCATGTTCTAAGGTCTAGAAATAAACCCGAGCTAGGCCTGACTTAGGGTTTAAATTTTTTTTTAAGTGCTTACAGGAGGGAAGCTAGGTGAGATAGGGGTTAAGAAAATTTTTGAAAGGAACTTGACACAAAAAAAAACTAATTGGCGAGTGGTTCCATGCGCCACTTAGGTGCTACAAGGGTGCGTTTAAGGGTGTTGCAAGGGAGGTCTTGGGTTCGACTCATGGGAATCACAAAGGGAAATGAGTTTTATTTTTGGGCTTTTTGGAGCGTTAAAGGAAGGGGCCAAGTAAGGATGGTTTTAAAGAATTTTGAGGGTGAGTTTGGGCATGAAAGTGAGTTGGTGGAGTTGCTTGGGTTTGGAGGTGGCAATTGGGCAGGTCACGGGTTCGAACTTCCTAGGTTGCGTATTAGAGTTTATTTTATTTTTCTTTGGAAAGGGAATCGGCCTAGGAAGGCCTTATAATTAAATGGTGAGGATATTTGACATGAAAGTCAAATTGGGAGAAGTGGCCTGGGGCGTTTAAGGGGGGCTACGGCTGTAGGTCCTGAGTTCGAACCAGAGTAGCAGCAGATTGGTTTTTATTTTTTTTCCTCAAGGCCGGCGTGAATGGGAGAGAGGTGATGGCTTAATTTTGGGTTCCTTAAATGATAAGGATAAAGCTTATTTTTCTGCACTTAATCGGCTAGAAGAGAGTGGTATTTGCAATTTTATTTTCATTTAAATTGTTGAGAGTAGCTAGGAGATAATGTAAGATAATTTTGCTTTATTTTTATTGATAATGAAAGGCTGAATTATCACAAAGAGGGGAGAGGTTGTGGCCGAAATAGGGACTCTCTAGGGCCATCTATTTTCGGTTTAGTGTTAAACAAGGGAATGCCAAAAATCATTCAGAAAATTTCTTCTTTTCTTTCATTGCTGCTGCCGAATTCTCCTTAGCCTTCAAGTGCAAATTTTTTTTCAAAGTCTTTTCTTCTTTTCTTCTTCTTAGCCTTTTGCCGAAATCCCTTCAGTCTTTTATTCCATCTCTTTTCTTACTCTCTAGCTTAATCTACTCCCCATCTTGGTGACCGAAATTCCCTTTCCTCCTATTAAACTCACCTTGGCCGAATATTAAAGGTGGTATAGATCTCTTCAAGATTTCTTTTGCAATCATTTGGTGAAGGTAAGTGATGGCCAAAACTTTCTTTTCCATATTCTTTTGTTCTCTATCGACTGGAATGATTGGCAAAAGCCAAAATATATTAGTGGCTAATCAGTGTTGAAACCGATTCTATCTAGGTACTCTGGGATTCTGAAGTATTCAATCAAGCCTCCATTTGTTAGCAATCGAACTTGGTAAGTGGTGGTAGGGATCTATTTTAGTAAGTTATTTATTTAGTGTTCGAAAGCCGAAGGCTATTAATGTGGGTATGTGATTGTCGATTATAAGGAAGCAGAAACACTTGGTGTGTGGTGGCTAGTATTCAAAGGACGTAGGTAAGGTTTCGTTCATGTGAAACCCTTTGGAATTATTTTGGGTTGGCCGAATGGTTTGGGGCACTAACTTTCATGTATGGTCAATATAGGGCAAGGAAGTCTAGTGTGGCCGATCAATCTTCTGGATTAAGAGCTATCATTAGAAGTGTGTACATACACACTTTATAACTAACTAATGTGCTATATATATTGTGTATGCTAAACCTGGATTGTGTAGATTTGGATTTGATATCATAAAGGTATAAGTAAGGATCCAGGTAAGTCCTTGTCAATATGAGTTTGTTTATGATGCTTGACATATTTGGTATATGTGGCATGTAAGAAGATGGCTTTTGATAAACTCAGTATATGTTATTAAATAAACATGTTTGGCATGATTTATGCATATCATAAATGTGTGGGTTAAATGAGTGGAGGGGGAAGTGATATTCGTGTCGACGGACACCAGTGGTTTGGTACCACATTTCGTGACTACGGTCACCAGAGGTTTGGCACCTCATAGCGTCTTGTCCCAGTGGCTTAGCACCATAGTGGGTTGGCCCTACGGATGATATTATGGGATCGACGCCAGTGATTTGGTGTCACATGTGGGTTGGCCCCACAACTTATTATATGTGACTTCGAGTCACCAGTGGTTTGGCACTACAATGTTGATGGATATCGTGACTTTGAGTCACTAGTGGTTTGGCACCACTAGTGGTTTGGTACCACACGGGGTAGAGAAAGGTGTTTCGGTTGGCTAGGTTGGGTGCATGTTAAACTTAGTGCATGTTAATTTAGTTATAAATTGTGTATGATGTGGCACTTAACCGGGGGAAGGGTTACACATTGAGTCTTGGTGACTCACTTTCTCCTTTAACATTTTTCAGGTGACTCGTAGTTCGCGGATGAGGCGCCGGGTGGACTCGAGGTGGCCATGCATTGAAAATATGGATTAGATGAACTTTGAATTATTTTTATTTTATTTTTGGTTTTATTTGTTCAAGTTGTAATAAGGCCTCCTAAGATTTTATTTTTACTATTTTACATGTTTTGGATGAATTATTTAAACTGCTTAATAACTTTAAAATGGTTACACAAGTTTCTTAAATTCAAACGTAAATGATTTTCTTTCGCACTATCGGTACATTGATGTAATTGGTAACAACATGACTTAATGATTTTAAATAACAAAGCTAAGTGTTGTCTTTTTATACACCTCAAATGTTTTAAACAATACCATATTCTTTTTACCAAAAATTCAAAGTAACTGAAAGGGGGTTTTCAACAAATTTTCTTCTGTAACATACCAGATTCGGTCGCAATGTTTGGGTCGGGTTTGGGGTGTTACAAGCATGATAAGTCTACTTTCTAAAAATTAAAATTAATAAGTTGTTGAACCTAATTTGAGTATCACCTTGAAGTTCAAAATTTATAAGGATTGATGTCAAAACACCCATAATTTTTTGTGAGATTTTGAGCCTTATAGAGCATATATTCTTTTTCATGCTCACTGTATTGATTATGAGTGTGTGAACTTTCAATTGTTATTCTAGAACTTGTCTCGTTTATGCATGTCGAGACCACATTAATGATTTGATATACTGGGATGATAGAGGCACCTAGGTTTTAACTCGTTCACTCCACTAAAAAGCCTTCCTACAAATTAACCCTTAGTGAACCCCGTTGAATCCTAACAACTTTTTTTCATTGACTCACCCACTAATATTAACCCAAAATCCCTTTGTATTTGTTATCAACATTCCTTTAACTACCCCTCTATCGAGAATTGAATTGATCAATTGCCGAATTAGGTTATTTTAATCACCAAAGTTCCTTCTATTATGTTTATTTTAGTTTGTTCTTAAAAAATAAAAATAAAAAAATCCAAGTATATTCAATATTAGTAGTATAATAAAAGAGCTTAGAGCATTTAAAACTCCAATTGTTAAAGAAAAGCTCAGATTAAAGTATTTTCAAAATTTGAGTGATGAAAATACTCTTATTATAGAGTAAATTATCAATAGTAGATATTGTTAGTTTTCATTCGATGTAAATATTCATATTTAGTTCATTATTTTTAGATTAGGTAATTAGTCAATTCAATCTCGATTATAACCTCTAATTCAGCCTGTATCCACACCTTTTAACCCTAGCCTTGTTACAGCCTTGATTAAAGACCTTTTGATTTGTGTATCATCTCATATACAGTGGTGGAGATTTGATTTTCAGGCAAGTCTATGGGATTAACTTTTCAGGTTCGACTTAGAGTGCTTATTCTTGAACCTTAAACACCTTTGAGTGATTTGAGTGAATCTTTTGTGAGGATGTCAATCCTTGTCGTCTTTGAATTAAAAGTAATCACTTAGATAAGGGGAGATACCTATGTTTTCATGCTATAAAGGTATGACTTATCATAATTGAATCTTTAGGGTTCTTTGAGTTGAATTATCCATGTATAAATTATCTATGAATTATGATGAGACATTGTCGATAGAAATTATGAATTATGGAAAGTTCATTTTAATTGTAAGTTGAGAATTTTGCTTGAGGACAAGCAAAAGCTTAAGTGTGGGGGTATTTGGTAAACCGTAAAAGTAACATATTTTAACCCCATATTTAGTATGCTTTTGGATGATTTAGCCTTTGATTTATGTAAAAAGGTGCTTTTAATCCTTTCTTTTCATGTTTATACTCAGGAAAGCACCCGAGGATAAAAAGAACACAAAATGGGCTTAAAACAGAGTAATTGGGCTTTAGCAAGCAATCAACACGGCCTGGCCCAAAGCCCACACGACCGTGCCTTGCCAATTACCTAGAGCACGGCCTCAACTACGTAACACATGGCCTTGCAACATCCATTGATCACACGGACGTGCCTGGTGATCTACATGGCCGTGCCCAAATTGATGACACAAGCACGGCTGAATCACGCTCACACTACTGTGCCCAAAATGATAGAATCGAGACACGGCCCAACCATAATTTACACGGGCGTGTGCCATGGCAGTGCCCCTACCGCGGGAGAGAGCAATTTCACTTGGATTTGGATGCTTGAAGCCAAAGAAACATACTCCTAAGTCTACTCCAACACCCTAATAGTAATTCTACTTGAAGGAGATACTTAGGAGCCAAGTATAGCATCCAAAAGGCTATATAAATAACCCAAGGCAGGCATTGAAGAGGAGCTTTTTAGCAGAGGCTTTTGCTGAAGCTTTCATTTTTTAGGGAATCACTTGAAGATAGCTAGTTGACCCATCTCAAGAAGTCAGAACTCCATTCAAGACGGAGGATCTCTCCTTCAATTCATTCAGGGGGTTTTAGGGATTTCTTATGTTTTGTTTATTCTTTATTCTTGAGATGTTTTCATATTTAGTTATGAACTAAACCCCTCAGATACCTAAAGGGGTTGAAACTTATGATGGATTTTGTTATTTGATTTCTAAATTATATGATAAGTACTTGGTTTGTTCTTAATTATATTGCTTAATTCAATCTGATGTGCTTAGATGGAGGAGGAATAGACCCTACCTAAGAGTAGATCTAGCATAATTGAGCGGAGTTGATCGGGCGCCTAGAGATAGGGTTACGAGTTTTTGTCGGATTAGGGTGAAACCTAATATAGGAATCCATTGATCAATTTACTGCTTCCTTAGGGGGTTATTATAAGAGAACGAGAGTTCCACTAATTAACCTAAGGTTAGATGTTATTCACCTCGAGAGAGGGTTTAATATAGGTTAAGGAGTCTCACGGATCAAACTAAGTAAAGAAATCATATGGTTTGGGGAATAAATAATAAGTGAAGTCATAGGTGGATTCTTCCTGAGGGTATCGTCTTTATCAACTGAGTTTTCCTAAAGTCTTTCTCCAAATCAATCTTTTGTCTTTACATTTAGTCTAAGTATTTCGTTAGTTTAATAATCCAATCACTCTATATTTTAGGCTAAATAATAGAAAGAAAGTGAGTAGTAGTACTTTTAGGTTCCCTTCGGTTCGATAAGATATTCTTGCCTGAGCTATACTACTGTTCGATAGGTGCACTTACCTCTATCGTTGTCGCAGTCAGTCTACAGGTTCGATCATTCTTTTATAAATATTAAAACTCGACTGTTTGACACGACTAGGCATTGTCTTAATGAATTGGTTTTCCCACTAGTATTTCCCCAACTCCTTCTCTGTGTCTTAGCATCTTTAGCTTAGTAGTTAGTTAATTTTAGATTAAACAACAATTCTCTTAATTCTTAGGCTAAATAATAAGAAAAAGTTAGTATTAGTACTTTGGGTTTGACATTCCGGTCTTGCCACTAAACTATATTATTGTGCGATAGGTGTGCTTGCCTCAATCATGGTGATAGTTAGTTTCTAGGCTCGATCATTCATATTTATAAATTTTATTACTTTCAGATACGATCAAGTTTTTGGCGTCGTTGCTGAGGAACTGAAATATTAAGAACGCTCAATTTACGATAGCGATATTGAAGGTACGATTTGTAGAAATCGTATAGAAATAAGGCAAAGCTTAAACTACATACAAGAAGAACAAGAGAACGAAATTAATACTACCGAAGAGATGGCTGAGAATAATCCACTACCTCAAGAGGTGGCTGAAAATCATGCTCCTTTAACTATGTATGATTATGCTAAACCTAATTTAACAGGAACTGAATCGAGTATTGTTAGGCCTGCTATAGCTGCTAATAATTTTGAACTGAAACCTAACACTATACAAATGATTCAACAGTTTATTCAATTTGATGGTTTGCAGGATGAAGACCCAAATACTCATTTAGCAAATTTTTTAGAATTTTGTGATACCTTCAAAATAAATGGTGTTTCTGATGATGCCATTCGTCTTCTGTTATTCCCCTTTTCTTTGAGGAATAAAGCCAAATAGAGGTTGAATTCTCTTCCACGAGGATCAATCACTACATGGGATCAAATGACCAAAAAAATTTTGTTAAAATATTTTCCGCCGGCCAAAACTGCCAAGTTAAGGAATGATATCTCCTTTTTTGTGCAGATAGATCTAGAAACACTATATGATGCATGGGAGAGACACAAAGATCTTTTGAGAAAGTGCCCACACCATGGATTACCCTTGTGGCTACAGGTCCAAACTTTTTACAACGGTGTGAAGCCCTCAACCAGGCAGTTGATTGATTCAGCCACCAGCAGAACCTTGAATAACAAAACACCTGAGGTGGCCTACGAATTCATTGAAGAGATGTCACTGAATAACTATTAGTGGCAAGTTATGAGAACAAAACCAATGAAAACCGCCAGTGCTTTCAATCTCGACAGAGTAACCATGCTATCAAATCAGGTGGAACTGTTAAATAAAAAGATTGATGGGTTATGTGGATCTTTGCAGGTACATTCAATTATGCAGTACAATACAAATGGAGGATGGATGAACAATCTAAAATACCCGCTTTACAATCCGAGCGCTGAAAACGAGCAAGTTCACGATATGGGTAACAATTTTAGACCTCAAAATAACCTTTATAGTAGTATTTATAATCCAGGTTGGAGGAACCATCCTAATTTCTCATGGAGTGGTCAAGGAAACCAAAGACAACAAACCTACCCACAAGAAAAGAAGCCAAACCTTGAAGAGATGCTGACAAAATTTATAGAGGTGTCAGAAACTCGTTTCCAAAATACCGAAATGATATTGAACAATCAGCAATCATCGATTCAATGACTTAAGGATTAAATTGGGAAACTAACTAAGTTAGTTTCTGAAAGGCGACCAGAAAGTTTACCTAGGGAAAAAGAGCAGGTAAAGACAGTTACACTAAGAATCGGAAAGGAGTTAGTTGAAACAAAGAAGAAGATACCACACGAAACTGATAAGGCAAAGGATGAGGAAGTTGAGAATGTAACACTGGTACGCGAAGAATGTAAACCACCAATCCCATATCCGACAAAGTTAAAGAAAGATCGATTAGATGCATAATACGGTAAATTTCTTAAACTTTTTAAACAATTACATATTAATTACCTTTTGTTGAAGCTATTTCGCAGATGCCGACATACGAAAAATTCCTAAAGGAGCTTCTAACAAATAAAAGGAAGTTTGAAGAGATATCAATCGTGGAACTTAACGAAGAATGTTTAGCCATCCTCCAAAATAAACTACCAACCAAATTGAAAGATCCAGGAAGTTTTACTATTCCCTGTTTAATTGGTAGTTTAAATATTGAGAAAGCACTAGCTGATTTAGGTGACAGTATTAATTTAATACCTTATAAAATGTTCAAACAGCTTGGTCTTGGAGAACCAAAACCCACTAGGATGAGTATTCAGTTAGCTGACAGATCTATTAAATATCCTAGGGGAGTTATTGAAGACATTCTGGTAAAAGTTGATAAATTTATATTCCCTGTTGATTTTTTTGTGCTTAACATGGATGAGGATGTTGAGGTGCATTTAATTTTAGGGCATCCTTTTTTGGCTACTGCTACAGCTGTTATTGATGTAGGTGATGGTAAACTTGCGCTAAGGGTAGGCAGCGAAGAAATTATTTTTCAAATTTACGATGCTATGTGATATTCTAGAGAACAAGATGATTCCTGTTATTTTATTGATGCCATTGATAATTTTATTCAAGACTCTTTATAGCAAATCATACATGACGACACGATGGAACTGTGTCTTACCTAAGGTGAGGGGGTAGAAGACGACACCGATAAGTTGAATTCTAATACATCTTCCTTTAGAAAAAAGAAAGAAGAGGGCATTAAAATCAACGATGAGATAAAACAAAAACCCTCTATTGATGAACCACCAAAATTAGAATTAAAACAGTTGCCAAATCACTTAGAATATGCTTTCCTCAGGAATAATTCCACGTTACCAGTAATCATTTCTTTAGAACTGGAACCCAAAGAGAAAGACGAGCTGTTACAGGTACTAAGGGAACATAAAAGAGCCATAGCTTGGAAAATTTATGACATTAAAGGGATAATCCATCGTTCTGCACCCCTAAAATTTTAATGGAAGAGGAATATAAACCATGTGTGCAACCTCAAAGACGATTGAATCCCAACATGAAGGCAGTTGTTAAGGCTGAGGTAATTAAACTTCTAGATGCTGGAATCATTTATCCTATTTCTGAAAGTACTTAGGTAAGCCCTGTGCAAGTTATTCCAAAGAAAGGAGGCATGAATGTTATAACCAACGAAAAGAATGAATTGATTCCTACAAGAATAGTTATAGGTTGGATAGTTTGCATTGACTATAGGAAGATAAACGATGCTACAAGAAAAGATCACTTCCCTCTACCATTTATTGATCAAATGTTAGAAATATTATTTGGGCATATGTACTACTGCTTTCTAGATGGACTCTCTGGCTACTTCCAAATCCAAATAGCTCCTGAGGATCAAGAAAAGACAACATTTACATGCCCATATGGTACATTTGCTTATCGTAGAATGCCTTTTGGATTATGTAATGCTCCTGTTACTTTTCAGCACTGCATGCTACCATCTTTGATGAACTCGTGGAACATATTATGGAGGTATTTATGGACGACTTTTTGGTATTTGGTTATTCTTTCCATCTTTTCCTTAAAAATTTAAATCGAGTTCTAATGAGATGTAAGGAAATGAACCTTGTGCTTAATTGGGAAAAGTGTCACTATATGGTTCGAGAAGGGATTGTGTTAGGACATAAAATTTTTAGTAAAGGAATTGAGGTAGATAAAGAAAAGGTTGAAACCATAGAAAAATTACCTCCTCCTAGTTTAGTTAAGGCCATTAGAAGCTTTTTAGGACATGCTAGATTTTATAGAAGATTTATTAAAGATTTTTCTAAAATAGCTAAGCTTTTAACGAAATTACTAGAAAAAGATGTACCTTTCAAACTTGATTAGGAATGTTTAGATGCATTTAATATCCTCAAAGATAAATTAATAAATGCTCCAATTATAATTGCTCCTGATTGGAATTTACCATTTGAACTAATGTGTGATGCGAGTGATTTTGCAGTAAGTGCAGTTTTGGGACAACGAAGAGACAAGCACTTTAAGCCAATTTATTACGCTAACAAGACATTAATGGCTGCACAAGAAAATTACACCACCACAGAAAAAGAATTGCTAGCTGTGGTTTTTGCATTTCATAAATTTAGACAATATTTGATACTATCTAAAGTTGTTGTTTACACTGACCATTCAGCTCTTCATTATCTTTTGACTAAATCCGATGCAAAACCTCGACTCATAAGATGGATTTTACTCTTACAAGAATTTGATTTGAAATTCAGGATAAGAAAGGAGCTGAAAATCTTGCAGCAGATTATCTTTCTAGGCTTGAAAATCCACATATCAAAGAACTCGACGAGAGTGAGATAAACGACTCGTTTCCTGAAGAACAACTCTTTTCTATAACTAATAAACCAT
The DNA here is from genome assembly GCA_025506655.1 of Gossypium rotundifolium. Classification (NCBI taxonomy): domain Eukaryota; kingdom Viridiplantae; phylum Streptophyta; class Magnoliopsida; order Malvales; family Malvaceae; genus Gossypium; species Gossypium rotundifolium. Next base: position 188,505,961 of record CP106729.1, on the reverse strand, counting down.
AAAAGTAACATATTTGAACCCCATATTTAGCATGCTTTTGGATGATTTACCCTTAATTTATGTAAAAGGTACTTTTATCCTTTCTTTTTATGTTTATACTTAGAAAAGCACCCGAGGACGAAAAGAACGTAAAACGGGCTTAAAACGGGCCAATTTGGGCCAACCCAAGAATTCAGGATGGCCTGGACTTCAAGCCACACGGCCGTGCCTTGCCACTTACTTCACACGGCCATGCCACGATTTAAATAACCGTGCCCCAATCGACAGAATCGAGACACGGCCTGAACACGATTTACACGGGCGTGTACCATGGCCGTGCCCTTGCCACGGGAATGAGTAATTTCACTCAGATTTGGATGCTTGAAGCCAAAGAAACATACTCCTAAGTCTACTTCAATACCTTAAAAGTAATTCTACTTGAAAGAGGTACTTAGAAGCCAAGTAAAGCATTTAAGGAGCCTATATAAACAACCCAAGGCAACCGTTCTAAATGGAGAGTTTTTGGGGGTAGAGTTTTTTGCCAGAGCTTTTATTCAGGGAATTACTCGAAGATAGCCAGTTGATCCATCTCAAGAAGCTGGAGCTCTATTCAAGATAGAGGATCTCCTCTTCAATTCCTTCAGGGGGTTTTAAGGATTTCTTATGTTTTGTTTTATCTTTTCTCTTGAGAAGTTTTCTTATTTCATTATGAACTAAACCCTTCAGATACCTGAAGGGGATGAAACCTATGATGGATTTTGTTATTTGATTTCTAAATTATATAATAAGTACTTAGTTTGTTCTTAATTATGTTGCTTAATTTAATCTGATGTGATTAGGTGGAGGAGGAATAGACCTTGCCTAAGAGTAGATCTAGCATAATTAAGCAGAGTTGATCGCACGCCTAGAGATAGGGTGACGAGATTTTACGGAATTAGGGTGAAAGCTAATATGGGAGTCCATTGATCGATTTACTGCTTCCTTAAGGGGTTATTATAAGGGAACGAGAGTTCCACTAATTAACCTAAGGTTAGACATTATTCGACTGGAGAGGGGGTTTAATATAGGTTAGGGAGTCTCACGGATTAAGCTAAGTAAAGAAGTCGTATGAATTAAAAGTTAGATAACAAGAGAAGTCATAGGTGGATTCTTCCTGAGGGTATCGTCGTAATCAACTGAGTTTTTCCACAGTCTTTTCCTAAAGTTTCATTCTTTTGTCTTTGCATTTAGTTTAGTTTTTCATTAGTTTTAGATTAATAAGCCAATCACTCCATATTTTAGGCTAAATAATAGAAAGAAAGTGAGTAGTAGTACTTTTAAGTTCCTTTGGGTTTGATAAAATAATCTTGCTGTAACACCCCAAACCCAGCCCATACGTCATGACCGGATCTGGTATGCTACGGGTTGAATGTTGAAAACTTTACTTTAAAGGGGCTTTGAAAATCTCAGTTTATTTTAACCGACTAATCATTAACTGTGATATTTTGAAGAAACTTTAACATTCGCGTTGAATGTGCTTGAAAAGCCCATTTTCATTTTACTTATAATTAAGACTTTGGAAACATAAGCTTATAAATTGTAACATAAAAAAAATATAGATCGATAACCTAAGTTATGGAGGCCTTATTACAGAAATAATCCCAAAATTAAACTCAATGAAAAACTGAAAATAGTCTATGAAAATAAAAGACTTGATAGCTCCTCGAGTCCACCTCGGCTCCCATGTCCACGATCTACTGCTCATCTGAAAAGTTGGGAAAAATAAAAGGGTGAGTCACCAAGACTCAGTGTACAAAACCCGAAACCACATAAAAGCCTTGGGCCCACAAACACATTATGGGCCTTGGGCCATACACAATGGCAATAGAATATATTTACATGCAATATGGCCCATCCCAAACCTAGAACTCCATCCTCTACACACCCCCGTACCAACCATCACACTGTGGGGATTTCTACAACCAACCCTCCATCCGCTACACACCATATCCACAGTTGTGCTGCCTGTCATAAAGACTGATCACTATGTGACCTATGTGGCAAAGCCACCGATCACTATGTGACCTTAATAATATATCGACAGCTGTGCTGCCTATCATAAAGACCGATCACTATGTGACCTATATGGCAAAGCCACCGATCGCTTTGCGACCTGCTCCCCTTCATCATATCAATCCCATCCCATGCATAAATACATACAAGAATCAGAACATTAAACTACCTAAGCAGATCACATACTTTCACATACTTCGATACACATAGAGAAGTTTCTATGATTACGTACCTGGCATCCCTTGCTAACCCTTTTTGGGTAACACAACTGTTCATACAGCCTCATTTTTTCGGCTTTTAGCCCATAACATACATACAATACAAATTAACTAGTGTGATAGAGATCTACACACCTGATCACCGATAGGACAGTACTTTCTATGTCGACACTATCAGAAGTCGATACGACTACTAACTTTCTAAGGTTTTGTTCTCGCCACCCACAACCCAAGAAATAATCCCGAATCACGACACACTGCGTTCTTAAACTTAGGGATTGGTTTTATAGATCCAACCCCCTCTTTCGCCTGATTGACATTTGATTCCATCAAAAGACCTTATCAGTTGCTACCAGCACAACATATATTTGTTAATCCATAACATATGGTTAAGATTATAAACACGATGAACGAACCTAACGAAAATCTAAAGAGAACCCCTTACCTTGAATTCCTGAAAAGAGATTGAGACTCAGAGACTAGTAGTTTTCGGCTTTTAGATCTAAATGATCTACTTCGATTCCCAGCGTCACCCAACAAGAAAACATCAAACCATTAATCAAATATCAACCTTACCAAGCCCATTAGCCTTTTGGCTTTAGCTTCCAAAAACTAAAAGAAACGTGAAGAGAAGAAGATTGGCACTTACCCTATCACAGGAGATTCGACTACTCCTAGAAGATTTTGACTTTTTTGCGATAACCAAAAGGAGAAGATGATTCAAAGAATCTATGGAGATTCGGCTTTTTAATGAAGAAATCGACAGGAAGAAAAAAGAAAAGAATAGACACTAAGGCATTCGGCTATGGCAGAAGAGAGTGAAGAGAAAGAATACTTAAGGGTTTCAGCTTATAGAAGGAATTAGAAAAAGATGCAGAGAAAGGCTATGAGGTTTCGGCTTTAGTAGAGAATGAAGAAGAAGATGGAATTTTAGGGGTTTTCAGCTTTTTGAGAAAATAAACATCTAAGAGAAGAGAATGAGAATAAATGCCGAAATTAAGAAGTACCCTATTTTCTAATCAAATTTTCGGCACACACACTAACCAAAAGCCAGAATTGCCCTCTTTTGAAAACTGAAACTAATTAATTAACAAGGAAAAATTTTGGCACCCCTCTGGCATATTGTAACTAATTTCTTCCCCCATCCAAGAGATGGAAATTCAGCCACCACTGGTTGTTCAGCGGTTAACTCTTATTCTTTCTCCCTTATCTTTATCCATTCACCTCCAAAAGAGGCCTAAATAACACCACCTCTTCCTTCCTTTATCAGCACATTATCCACATTATCCAATTCATTTAATCCCTCCTAATTTTAAGCCTTATTGTTGTCCCACTTGCTCCTCCTTTAAGTGCCAAAAAATGGCCCAAATATATGGGCTCCAAGCGGACATAACTTGGGCCTCTTCACCTGCTAATGATGCCACCTTATAGCTCCCTTGCAGTGCCCCTTGCTACTGGGCCACAAGCCCATTTTGTAATTTAAACCACAGATACCATCCTTTAAACCCTATAGTGTCAATATAGAAAATTTAACCAAGGCTTCGGCCCTATCCTGAGCCCAATCTGGACCTCTAACACTCTAATTAACACATTACACATAACCACACATTAAACGCATAGGCCCACTAATTCAGGATGTTACAATTCTACCCCTCTTAAAGAAATTTCGGCCTCAAAATTACCTGATCAGAATAGATGCGGGTACTGCTGCCGCATTGTCTCCTCTGGTTCCCATGTAGCCTCCTCAGGACTGTGATTTTGCAATTGAACCTTAACCAATGGAACCGTCTTCCTTCGTAACACTTTGACATCACGATCCAAGATTTCTACTGGTTCCTCTTCAAATAATAGGTCAGGTCTTACCTCGATTTCTTTCACAGGCACCACATAAGACAGGTCTGAACGATATCGTCTCAACATAAAAACGTGGAATACATTGTGAATCTAGCTTACCTCAAAAGGTAGCTCTAGCTGATAGGCTACTGGCCCTACTCGTTTCAACACCCTATAAGGTCCGATAAATCTAGGACTTAATTTACCATTCCGTCCAAACCTCAGCACTTTCTTCTATGGCGACACCTTCAAGAACACCTCGTCACCCACTGCAAACTCTATGTCCTTACACTTCAAGTCTGCATAGGACTTTTTTCGGTTCGACGCTTCCTTTAGTCGAGCTCGAATAAACTCAACCTTCTCCTCTGTCTCAGTAACCAACTCCGAACCCAAAATTTGACATTCCCCTAATTTCGTCCAATAGGTAGGAGTACAACACTTCCGCCCGTACAATGCTTCATAGGGCACCATCTGAATACTAGACTGGTAGCTGTCGTTGTAAGCAAACTTTGCCAATAGCAAAAACTCTTCCCAACTACCTCTGAAATCAATGACACATCCCCTTAACATGTCCTCCAAATCTTTAAAGAAAAAACCAATGCCTCCAACTCTAAGTCATGGGTGGGATAATTTGCTTCGTGCGGTCTTAACTACGGAGATGCATACGTAACAACCTTTCCATTTTGCATCAACACGCATCTTAGTCCCGTGTGTGACGCATCACAGTAAATCACAAATTTCTTTTCAGCCTCCAGGTTGAATCAATACCGGAGCCTCCGTCAAAATCTTTTTTAACTTCTCAAAACTCTCTTGCTGTTTACTAGACCAAATAAATGGAACTCATTTCCGTAATAACTTAGTCAATGGTGTCGCGATTAAAGAAAATCCTTCAACAAACCTTCGATAATACCCAGCCAGACCAAGAAAACTCTGAATTTTTGCCACAAACCTAGGCGGCTTCCAATCTAACACCGCTTCAATTTTTCGAGGGTCAACCCTAATCCCCTCTGCCGACACTACGTGGCCTAGAAAAGTAACTTCACTTAGCCAAAATTCTCACTTACTGAATTTAGCATACAACTGCTTCTCCCTCAGAATCTGCAAAACCACTCACAGATGGGAATCATGCTCCTCTTCCTATCTTGAGTAAACCAAGATATCATCTATAAATACCACGAAAAACCGATCCAAGTAGGGTTGGAACACTCTGTTCATCAAATCCATAAACGCCTCTAGTGCGTTAGTCAACCCAAATGGCATTACCAAAAATTCATAATGGCCATAACGGGTCCTGAAAGCTGTCTTATGAATATCCGATTCTTTGACCTTAAGCTGATGGTATCCTGACCTCAAATCTATCTTTGAGAACACTGACGCCCCTTTCAGTTGATTGAACAAGTCATCAATCCTTGGCAATAGATACTTGTTCTTGATAGTCAACTTGTTCAGCTGACGGTAGTCAATGCACGTACGCATTGATCCGTCCTTCTTCTTAACAAATAACACCGGCGCTCCTCAAGGTGACACACTTGGTCGAATAAATCCTTTATCTAACAACTCTTGTATTTGTGCTTTCAACTCCACCAACTCTTTTGGCGCCATCCTATATGGAGCGACAGACACTGGTGCTATTCCTGGAAGAAGATCAATACCAAACTCCACTTCACGATCCAGAGGTAATCTCAGGAGCTCTTCTGGAAAAACATCAAGAAATTCCTTCACTGTCTTAATGTTCTCAACAGCTAGGTCCTTGGCTTCCAGAGCTCGAACAAACATTAATACTGCCTCGCATCCTTTTCTCACCAACCTTTCTGTTCTTAGGGCAGTCACTACATTCGACAGACAGTTCCCCATTTCTCCTATCACCAACACTTCACCACTCTCGGGGGTTTTCAACACCATACGCTTGGCTGCACAATCTAAATTAGCTTGATACTTCACCAGCCAATCCATGCCTAATATTAAGTCCAACTCCCCGAACGGTAATTCCATCAGATTCATCCAGAAAACTATTCCCTGTACTTCTAAGGGTACCTCCTGATAGAGTTTATCTACTACCACCAATTGGCCTAATGGGCTAATTACAGTCATCGCCTTAGGGGTAATCTCAGAATCTAAACTTAAAGTTCCAGACACACTACTAGCAATATATGAATGTGTCATCCCAATGTCAATCAATGCAGTGTAAGGCAAACCAAATATTAAAAATGTACCGATTATAACATCCGGCAAGGCCACCTCCTCTCGATGCACGGCAAGATAGACTAACCCCGACTGCCTCGCCTCAGTGTTTCCTACCCCTCGGCCTAGTGCTCAACGACCCAGATCAAATCATTACCACCTCTAGCCGGACCACGACCCCTCTATGGTCAGACCTCCTCACCGGTGAGCATTTCCACCTCATGGGTCCTACATCACTCCGTGGCTGTCGACAGTATTTAATTTGATGGTCCAAAGATCCACACCTAAAGCACTTTCCACTGCCTGCCCAACACTCACCTATATGGAATTTACCACAGCAAACACACCTCCGTGTCTGGTTAGCAGCAGATCTCTCCACCCAGTTCGGCCCATCCGGCCTAGGTCTTTTCTGAGTACGCCCAGTTGCTTCTGACGATCCAAAATTCCTCCTACTTCCACTTCTATTTTTATCCCGATTCAGCTTTTCTATTTGTTTTACCTCCTCAGTTATCTTAGCCTTCTCCACAAGCACAACAAATTCCCTCTCCCGCTGTGGAGCTATCAAAACACGTAAATTATCTTTTAGGCCATCTTTAAACTGAACACACCGTTCATGTTCTGTGACCACTATCCCTCGAGCATAACGGCTCAAGCGTAAGAATTCTGCTTCTTACGCCACCACCGACCTACTTCCCTGAACCAGATTTAGAAATGCTATGCACTGCGCATTCACATAACTCGTTCCAATATACTTACTCTAGAACGCCGTTCTGAAGTAATCCCAGGTGATACGGTCAGCCACTGCACCATCCTTAACCGTAAGCCACCATTGATAAGCTTCGTCCCAAAGAAGAGACACTACTCCTTTCAGCTTCTCTTCTTCCATAAAATTGAGATCATCCATTATGCGCTCCACCGCTTCCAACCAATATTCAGCTGTACTAGGGGCTATCCTAGAAATTCCCCTAAACACTTCTGCCCCATTAGCTTTAAGTCACTCTGACACAGATTTTTGGGCTCTTGTGCCCATGTCTGCCCCAGCAACCCTCTCTAACACCCTCAACATCGCCTGAGATACTGTACTATCTCCAGTCGTCTGATTCTAAAATTTTGCCTCCACAGCTGGTGGCATTGGTACCTCATTCCCTGACTCGTGACCAGACCGTACCTGTTTCTACACAACAATCCTGCCTCTACCTCAGCCACGCACACCACGTCCTCTAGTGCTCATTCTACTGATTCGTGTCTATCTGATTAGGAATTTTATGAATTATTAATTTCTTCCACTAATTAATAACGAACAATCTTATAGAAAGTAGTTTTAATAGTAGTTCTTTCGAATTCGAACTCTATCTACAAGGTTCAGTTCTCAGGTCTATATTTCCTAGCTCTAGAATCCACATTCATTCAACCATTCATTTACATTCCAAACAAAGCACCACATAGATGCATCAAGCACACAAGTAACGTCCATGAACTCACCTTCGTCACGTAGGGGTATTTTCGTCATTTCACTACCCAGGGGTATTTTTATAATTCTACCCTACAAGGGTATTTTGGTAATTTTCCAAAATAAGGTATCTTGGTGATTTTACAAAATAGGGGTATTTTGGTAATTTTGTAATTCGGGGGTATTTCAGTAATTTTTCTAATCGGGGGTATTTCGATAATTTTTCCAACCGGGGGTATTTTGACAATTTTACAAAACTAGGGATATAAGTAATTTTACAAAAATAGTTTGGCTGGTCCCTTTCGGGTTTTAGTTATAAATTTTAGTCCGTCAACAAGCCCTCTCGGTTAGAGTGAACAAACACTACGCACCAGGTAGGATTCCAGAGAAGAGGAGGTGAGTCGCTAGGGCCGCTTAAATACCAAGCTCTCCCTGGATCCAATCCTAGACATGCATATGTGTAACAGTCTGAATTTGACCCTAATCAGAACGGTGGTTTTGAGACCACGAATCTAAGTTTGAAATATTTTTAAATATTATATTTTGTGTTTATTATATGTGAATTAATGTGTGTGAAAGTTTTGTAGGGAAATTTTATCTTTTAAGTGTTTAATTTGACAAAAAGGACTAAATTGCGTAAAGCATAAAAGTTACAAACTATAGTAAAAAGTGCTTATTAGTTAGTGGTTTCATAATATGAAGTCCTTAAAGTAGAATTATGCCATAAAAGTGATAATGGAGTGTTGATGGACGGTTTTAGACATGATATATATGTTAGTTTTATTTTATTATAAAGGTTAATTAAGTAAAATGATAAATAATTAATATTAAAACAAAACCAAAGACCACTATCATCTTATTTTGCTATGATCAAATGTGAAAGGGAGGAAGAAATTAGAGTTTCTTCAACATTTCGGTATTTTGAAGCTTGATTAAGGTATGGTTGGTTTTCGGTTTTTGATAATTTTTACATTTTTGAGATCGTTGCTTAGTATATTATCCGACCCATGTTAAAATTTTTGAGATTAGTGTGCATGTGAGATTCGACCATTGATGTGTTCATGTAGTTGTGATGTTTGATGATTTTAAATAAAAGTTATGTTAAAGATTAGTATGTTTTGTATCGAAAGTTTTGGTGAAATTGAGCAATTAGGGCTAATTTGTAAAAATAAATTTTTAGAGGGGATTATTTGCAAAATAAATGAAATAAATGGACTTGTATAGTCCCTAGGAGTATTCGGCCCTTGAGTGGTGTTGAGAAATTTTGTGTATTTTGTGTTTTGTGCAAATAGGACTAAATTGTAAAAATGTGAAATCCTAGGGTAAAATGGTAAATTGCCTATTTTTGTGTTTAGGGATTAAATTGAAATGAAGTGTACTTGAATGAGCTGAATTTTAATGTGTTTAGATCAAGAACAAAGAAAATCAGATTTGGATCGGGGAAAGACGAAGGTTATCGAATAAGCCTTATTCTGCCGTTCATTGACAGTCGAGGTAAGTCCTTAAGCAAAAGTATATTAAAGAGTTAATTATGAATATGTCAAATGATGATATTTGTTAATTTTGAATATAAATTTATGTGTTAGTCGAATGTTAAGGTGTTAAATTGTATTGAATATCTTTTCTTACTGTGATATGAATAAGTATATTCGGTTTAATATGTGAAAGTATTATGAAGTATAAGAGATGGCTGTGATTTTAGTAATAAGTGATGTGTATGGAAATGTAAAAGTGGTGATATTTCGGGTTTCGATCCTAGCAGGCCTTGTGCCGGTGATTTAATTCGGGCTTCGAGCCTAACAGGCCTTGTGCCGGTGATCTATTTCAGGCTTAATGCCTAGCAAGCCTCATGCCGGTGAATATATCGGGCTTAATGCCTAGCAGGCTATATGTCGGTGTTTTAAATTTTAGACTTCAAGTCTAGCAGGCAAGGTGCCGGTGTATGTGATTCAAATTAGTGCTTAGCTTGTTATATGCTAGTGAGTTTTCGATTCCCAAATTTTAGTTAAATTAAAAATGGTAAAGTTATGGAACAAACCAAGGAAGTTTAATTTATGAAAGTGAATTAGTGAGTTCGGCTATAAGGCATGTATTAAACATACTTTAATGTTATGAATATATGTTTGATGATGAGTAAATGAAATGATGAAAGAAAGCGTTGTACATATGATGGATGGAATTCGATTATAATGTATACTGTGAGTGAATTGGTTATAGAAAAGCATGAAAGAAGTAAGTAATTGTACAAGTATAACTATATGCATAAGTGTGTGTGATTATTTATTCAGTATATAATATACTGTGGTGAAGGAATGAAAGTTGACTTATATACAGTGAAAAGGGATATTCGGCTTTGGTAATTTAAATATTAAGTCATGAATGTGTAATGTTAAGAATGTTTATTTAAATGTTCATATACTTGAATGTTATATTGTGGTTGCTTAAGACTTACTAAGCTAGTAAGCTTACTTTGTTTATGTTTAATGTTCTGTTTTATAGATTTGGTCAAGCTACGGGCTCGACAAATTGTCAGAGAAGTTAACCACATTATCATCTTTTGGTACTCTTTTGGTTTGATCATATTGAATAAAGGCATGTATAGGGTTGATAATATCTATGTTTGAGTTGAAACTTTATCCATGTATATATATATCTTAGCCATGCGAATATGGCTTATAACCTTCTGTTAATATGATACCGATGCATGAATGTTTAATGATCAAATGGAGTATATGGTATGTCATTATGATGCAACGTTTGTATGGATATTAGGCTAATTTATATTCGGCTAAGGTACATGAGCTTTTAAATAGGTTTATTGTGATATTATGGTTAATGGATATTCGAACTAAGATGATGATTTGAGATTGTAAAATCAATTATGTTATACAAATGAGATATGTTGATATGCTTGAAGAGTCATTATATTCGATGTTCAATTATGTTTTATGAAGTTTAAATAACATTGTGGTAAAATGATAGATGGCACATGTGAGTCTATGAATGTTGAGAACATTTGATTGATATATGCGGTTTAGATTTATAAGAGTTTTTCGCTGGATTATAATATAGTTAATTATGAGTGATTATTTGGGATGCTTAAGTATGTACTTAGTTTACTTTAATAATAATAATGAGTTTAGAATAACCATATCACTATGTATAAGCATATCATGTATTTATATTAAATAGACAATTTGGGTATGAATGATTGTAATGTATAATCATGGTATTGATTGAATGATTCATATGAGGTTGTTAATGATACAGCTTAGATGTCGTATGTATTCTTAAATAGGAAAGATGAGCATACCATATTATTTGGCCAAATCCATGAAGTCAATTTGATAAAGAATCCTTAGTATGTGATGCGAAGTGAGTGAGTTATTATGAGATTAAATTTGCTTTGTGATAATGTTTTATAATGTAATAATGATCACATTTCTTATGCTTGAATTGAATTGAATGTTTATTTGGAAATGTATTTAGTCCGGAAATGCCTTCTAACCTTAATCCAATGACAGATATGGGTTAGGGGCATTACATTTGATTGGTATCAGAGCCAGGTTTAGTCGATTCTTGGACTACCGTAGCGCGTGTGAGTCTAGCAATATATGCCTTTATTGTATACTTGATACTGTGGTGACTTCTGACATTCCGAATTGTGTTTTATATAGTAAATGGATCCTGATCCCGACAGAGCCGTAGCGGATGATGTAGAGAGTGTAGCGCTTGATCGCCCACGCGGATTAGCGCCAACAGACTCTCGACCAGTTTCGGGTAGCCACGAGGGAGAGGCTAAACAAGCCTTCTACCAGATGATGAACGAGTTGTTTACCCAGTTTATGCAAACTAACCCAGCTGTGCAACAACCTCCACCCCCGAATAATCCAACTCCGATACCTTTCGCACCTCCGATGTTGGATCCGATGAGATCTAGTAGGCCTCTCGTTGATAAAATCAGGAAATATAGGGCCGAAGAATTTAAAGCTAATGATGATGATGATGCAGAGCGAGTAGAGATACGGCTTGATAACACTATTTGGGTACTTGATAAATTATCTTGTACTCTAGACGAATGCTTGAAATGTGCTATATCGTTACTTCGGGACACTACATATCACTGGTGGAATACACTAGTATCAGTGGTTCCAAAAGAAAAAGTGACTTGGGAATTCTTCCAGAATGAGTTCCGTAAGAAATATGTCAGCCAGAGATTTATTGATCAAAAGCGTAAAGAATTTCTTGAACTAAAATAGGGACGAATGACCGTGACAGAATATGAGCGAAAATTTGTTAGACTCAGCAGATATGCTAGAGAGTGTGTTTCTTATGAAGCCATTATGTGCAAAAGATTTGAAGATAGTCTGAATGAAGACGTAAAGTTACTTGTGGGCATTCTTGATATCAAAGAGTTCGTGGTAATGGTCGAGCGAGCTTGCAAAGCTGAAGAGCTCAAAAAAGAGAAAAGAAAGGCTGAGATAGAAGCTAGAGACACTCGTAAAAGATCATCGAGTAAGACTTTCCATTTCATGCCTAAGAAGTTTAGAGATGACTTTAACCGACATAAAGCTACTATAGACCTCTCTAGACGAGATCGACCTCCAATGAGTTCTCGAGCCACTTTGATGGCTAGTGTTGGTAATGTTCAGCAAGACCGGATTGAGTGCAAGCATTGTGGAAAATGTCATTCTGGGAGTTGTAGATTCCGTGATCGGTCTTGCTTTAAATGTGGATCGTCGGACCATTTCATTCGAGAGTGCCCGATGCTAGTCGAGCAAAATATGACTCAAAGCACTAAACCTAGCAACGTGTCAGCATGAGGTAGACCACCCAAACATGCAGGGAGTGTAGCTGGCAGTCAGAGAGGAATGAGGGACACTGTAGTTCGATCAGAGGCTCGAGCACCAACTAGAGCTTATGCTATACGTGGCAGAGAGGATGCTACTTCCCCAAACATTATTACCGTTATTTTTACACTCTACGATACTACTATAATTTCATTGATTGATCCTGGTTCGACTCATTCATATGTGGGTGAAACTATGGTGGCAAGTACGACTCTGCCTGTTGAGTCTACTGAGTTTGTGATTTGTGTGTCCAACCCCTTGGGTCGATGTGTACTTGTTGATAAAGTGTGTAAAGGTTGTCCATTAATGATTCGGAACTCCTGCTTTCCAGCTGACTTAATGTTGTTGCCTTTCGACGAGTTCGACATAATTTTGGGAATGGACTGGTTAACTTTGCATGATGCAGTGGTAAATTGCAAAAGAAAGATTATTGATTTGAGATGTCAGAACGGTGAGATTATCCGGGTCGAATCAAATGATCTGAAAGGATTGCCTACAGTAATATCCTCGATCTTAGCTCGAAAGTATGTGAGAAAAGGATGTGAAGCTTATTTGGCTTATGTGTTGGATAATAAAGTGTCCGAAAAGTGGATTGAATCTGTATCGGTTGTGTGTGAATACTTCAATGTGTTTCCTAAAGAATTATCGGGTTTACCACTAGTGCGAGAGATTGAATTTGGCATTGAACTAGTACCAGGGATGACTCCAATTTCGATAGAACCGTATCGGATGGCACCTACTGACTTGAAAGAGTTGAAAGCACAGTTGCAAGAGTTGACAGATAGGGGCTTTGCACGACTGAGTTTTTCTCCTTGGGGTGCACCAGTTCTGTTTGTGAAAAAGAAAGACGGGACTATGCGAATGTGTATTGATTATCAGCAGCTGAATAAAGTGACAATAAAGAATAAATACCCATTGCCTCGAATTGATGACTTGTTTGACTAGTTGAAAAGGGCTTCAGTGTTCTCAAAGATAGATCTGAGATCAGGTTATTGTCAGTTGCGAGTCAGAGATTCTGATGTGCCAAAGACTGCATTCTGAACGAGGTATGGACATTTTAAGTTTCTGATTATGCCTTTTTGACTTACTAATGCACCTGCTATTTTTATGGATTTGATGAATCAGGTTTTTAAACAATATTTGGATCGGTTTGTAGCAGTGTTTATTAATGATATACTGATCTACTCTAAAGATGAAACTGAGCATGCCGAGCATTTGAGATTGGTGCTACAAGCTTTACGAGATCCATAGTTATATGCAAAGTTTAGTAAGTGTGAGTTCTGGATGAATGAAGTCAGTTTCTTGGGTCATGTTGTTTCAGCGTCAGGCATTCGGGTTGATCCGAACAAAATATCGACTATACTAAATTGGAAGTCACCAAAGAATGTTTTTGAGGTTCGAAGTTTTCTGGGACTTGCAGGATACTACGGACAGTTCATCAAAGGTTTTTCCATAATAGCTACACCTTTGACAAAGCTATTACAGAAAGATGTCAAGTTTGAGTGGTCAGAGCAGTGTCAGAAAAGTTTTTATCAGTTGAAAGCCCTTTTGATCAAGCTTGATGTTAGCTCAAATGAATCGGGTAAAGAATTTATTATTTATAGTGATGCTTCTTTGAATGGTTTGGGTTGCGTTTTGATGCAAGAAGGCAAAGTCATAGCCTATGCTTCGAGACAATTGAAGCCTCACAAAAGAAATTATCTGACTCCCGATTTAGAATTAGCAGCCATCATTTTCGTATTGAGAATTTGGCATCATTACTTATTCGGTGAGAAATGTCATGTTTACTCGGATCACAAAAGTCTAAAGTATTTGATGACACAGAAAGATTTGAACTTGAGACAACGCAGATGGTTAGAGTTGTTGAAAGACTATGAATTAGTGATTGACTATCATCCGGGGAAAGCTAACACTGTCGCAGATGCCTTAAGCCGAAAATCATTGTTTGCTCTTCGTGCATTGAACGCACATATGGTCATGTCTGATGTTGGTTCGATCATAGCCGAGTTGAAAGCAAGTCCGATGTTTATTCAGCAAATTTATGATGCACAGAGAATTGACAAATATATGATTACTAAACGAGTTCAGTGTGAAAATGATGCAGAGTCAGGGTTTTGAATTGATACAAATGATTGTTTGAACTTCAAAGGCCGAATATGTGTTCCGAGGAATGTGGATTTGATTCAGATGATTTTGAACGAGGCTCATAATAGTTGATTGTCGGTACATTCGGGTAGCACAAAAATGTATTCTGATTTGAAACAGTTTTATTGGTGGCCTGGTATGAAACGGGATATATCTGAATTTGTTTCAAAGTGTTTAATATGTCAGCAAGTAAAAGCTGAGCATCAGGTGCCTTCTGGATTACTTCAGCTGATCTTGATACCTGAACGAAATGGGATAGAATTACTATGGATTTTGTATCCGGTTTGCCTATGACACCGAGCAAGAGAGATGCAGTCTGGGTTATAGTAGAAAGACTGACCAAATCAGCTCACTTTGTGCCAGTTCGTATAGACTATTCACTTGATAAACTTGCTGAATTGTATGTATCACAGATTGTGAGGTTACATGGTGTGCCGAGTTCTATTGTTTCAGATAGAGACCCGAGATTCAGGTCACGGTTTTAGAAGAAGTGGCAAGATGCTTTAGGTACTAAACTCTACTTTAGTACAACATTCCATCCGCAGACAAACGGTCGTTCCGAATGAACCATTCAGATACTTGAGGACATGTTGAGATGTTGCATTCTTGAGTTTGAAGGTACGTGGGAAAGATACTTACCATTGATTGAATTTGCTTATAATAATAGTTTTCAATCGAGTATCAAAATGACACCTTACGAAGCTCTATATGGCCGCAAGTGTCGTACACCATTATACTGGACTGAGCTCGGTGAGAACAAGATACACGGGGTTGATTTGATTAAAGAGACGGAACAGAAAGTGGCTATAATCAGAGATAGTTTGAAAGCTACCTCGGATCGTCAAAAGTCTTACGCTGATTTGAAACACAAGGATATTGACTTTCGGGTCGGAGATCGAGTATTCTTGAAAGTTTCTCTGTGGAAGAAAGTACTTTGATTTGGTCAGAAAGGCAAACTTAGTCCGAGATTCATCGGACCTTACGAAATCATTAAACGTATTGGACCTATTGGTTATAGATTGAAATTGCCCTCGGAGTTAGAAAAGATACATGACGTATTTCACGTTTCGATGCTTCATAAATATAGATCAGACCCGTCACATGTGATCACTCCGTCTAAAATTGAAATTCGATCCGATATGACATATGAAGAGGAACCAATTCATATTTTAGCCTGGAAAATGAAAGAGTTGAGAAACAAAAAGAATTCACTTCATGAAAGTTTTATGGAATCGGCACGGAGTTGAAGAGGCTACGTGGGAGCCTGAGGATTCAATGAGGCACCAATATCCAACTTTGTTTAACGGTAAGATTTTCGGGGACGAAAATCCCTAATGGGGGGAGAGTTGTAACAGTCCAAATTTGACCCTAACCGAAATGGTGGTTTCGTGACCACGAATTCGAGTCTGAAATATTTTTAAATATTATATTTTTTGTTTATTATATGTGAATTAATGTGTGTGAAAGTTTTGTAGGGAAATTTTATCTTTTAAGTGTTTAATTTGACAAAAAGGACCTAATCCCGTAAAGCGTAAAAGTTACAAACTATAGTAAAAAGTGCTTATTAGTTAGTGGTTTCATAATATGAAGTCCTTAAAGTAGAATTATGCCATAAAAGTGATAGTGGAGTGTTGATGGACGGTTTTAGACATGATATATATGTTAGTTTTATTTTATTATAAATGTTAATTAAGTAAAATGATAAATAATTAATATTAAAAAAAAACCAAAGACCACTATCATCTTATTTTGCTATGACCGAATGTGAAAGGGAAAAGAACTTAGAGTTTCTTCAACATTTCGGCATTTTGAAGATTGATTAAGGAATGGTTGGTTTTCGGTTTTTGATAATTTTTACATTTTTGAGATCCTTGCTTAGTATATTATCCAACCCATGCTAAAATTTTTGAGATTAGTGTGCATGTGAGATTCGGCCATTGATGTGTTCATGTAGTTGTGATGTTTGATGATTTTAAATGAAAGTTATGATAAAGATTAGTATGTTTTGTATTGGAAATTTTGGTGAAATTGAGCAATTAGGGCTAATTTGTAAAAATAAAATTTTAGAGGGGCTTATTTGCAAAATAATGAAATAAATGGACTTGTATAGTCCCTAAGAGTATTCGGCCCTTGAGTGGTGTTGAGAAATTTTGTGTATTTCGTGTTTTGTGCAAATAGGACTAAATTGTAAAAATGTGAAATCCTAAGGGTAAAATGGTAAATTACCCATTTTGGTGTTTAGGGATTAAATTGAAATGAAGTGTACTTGAATGAGCTGAATTTTAATGTGTTAAGATCAAGAACAAAGAAAAACAGATTTGGATCGGGGAAAGACGAAGGTTATCAAATAGCCGGTTTACGCGGTCCGTTGACAGTCGAGGTAAGTCCTTAAGCAAAAGTATATTAAAGAGTTAATTATGAATATGTCAAATGATGATATTTGTTAATTTTGAATATAAATTTGTGTGTTAGCTGAATGTTAAGGTGTTAAATTGTATTGAATATCTTTTGTTAATGTGATATGAATAAGTATATTCGGTTTAATATGTGAAAGTAATACGGAGTATATGAGATGGTTGTGATTTTAGCAATAAGTGATGTGTATGGAAATGTAAAAGTGGTGATATTTCGGCTTGGCCCAGCGCACCTTGTGCCGTTGATTTAATTCGGCTTGAGCCTAGCGTGCCTTGTGCTTGATCTATTTCAGGCTTAACGCCTAGCAGGCCTCGTGTCGGTGAATATATCGGGCTTAATGCTTAGCAGGCTATATGCCGGTGTTTTAAATTTCAGACTTCAAGTCTAGCAGGCAAGATGCCGGTGTATGTGATTCGAATTAGTGCTCAGCTTGTTATATGCTGGTGAGTTTCGATTCCCAAATTTTAGTTAAATTAAAAATGGTAAAGTTATGGAACAAACCATGGAAGTTTAAGTTATGAAAGTGAATTAGTGAGTTTGGCTATAAGGTATGAACACCCCAAACCCGGCCCATTCACTACGATCGAATTTGAAATGCCACTGCGGAAAACGTTTGAAAAGATTTTAACTTAAAAGTAAAAACATAAAAATTTATTGTCATTTGTAAAACATTGTGTATCTAAAATTTGAAATAAAGCTTCGTTATTACAATTTATCCGAGTTAAAAACCTTAATACAAGTATTTATAATATCCCTTGATTTCTAAAATCATCTCCAGCCTTAGCTTAATAATAACATAACCTCAAAACCATAAATAAAGTCTCCAACGAGTTTAAGTGGGCCTTATTACAATAAATAATCATTCATGAATACTGAGAATATAAAGTATTTAAAACAAGTGAAACATCTTCTGCATGGGCCACCTCGTATCCACTCCAACCCGGTCCAAGCTTTATGCATCACCTGAGAGGTTTGAGAAAAATTGGGTGAGTCAAACAGACTCAGTGCATAGTTATTTCACATGTCTCCACATATGGGCTTGGCCCAAATCCATACAATCCACATACATAAATATGCAACATGAAGCCCAACCCAACCTAGTGTCCATCCGTACACCTACCTTGGCAGACCTGCTGCCCAAGGCCGTGGCTAACCCACCGATCACATAAGTGATCCCACATGTCTGTATCCACGAGGTGACTCGGGGCCATCCTCAGTCCACGATGAAGCACACAGCTATCATCCGCCGAGATGTAGCACCTACCCAACACCTCCCTTGATGAAGCACATAGCTAACATCAAGTGCTAATGTAGCACAAGGCTAACATTAGACCACGTACATAATGTACACCCTTTTCCTTCGATAGTCACATCCCAATTCCCATGCATGTATATGTATGATGGCAACATATCACTTGAAACAAATATACATCACATGCCATCACATTTTCATACATTCATCAATAATCATTTAATATCATAAATCACTGACCTGACTATTCGATCACCCAC
The DNA here is from genome assembly GCA_025506655.1 of Gossypium rotundifolium. NCBI lineage: Eukaryota > Viridiplantae > Streptophyta > Magnoliopsida > Malvales > Malvaceae > Gossypium > Gossypium rotundifolium. The sequence goes on along the minus strand of CP106729.1, from coordinate 188,487,326 downwards.
CACGGGTATTCACAATCTTAGCCCTTATTTCGGATATCATTCACATCATATCACATATTTATGAATATAACACATACACACAACAGGAGAACAGTGCGATAACTACGCATCTGTTTGGGTACAGTCTGCTCAATCTCAAATCCCACGTCTAAACGATTTGTACCCAACCTTGACGAGATCCTCCTACACAACCTTAGGTCAGATTCGGCTAGCATTATATACCAAAATGGCCTATGGCCGAATGCCACCACTACCTTACCTTACGGATCTAAATCTCAAAAACACCACTTGTCCTGAAGTTGACGAAACCCCTGCCTATTAACTGTTAGAATCGGCTTTAAATAATAATCCATAAGAATGGCCCCTTGACCGAAAACTACAATGGCTTACCTTGATCACTTCAATCCCAAAAGACCCCTTCAATGCTCCTTAATGTCAGCACCATGTTTCTTACCACCAACGCCTACTAGAAGAGACTACAAGAAAGTAGTCACAGCACCACACTAAGAGATTCGGCCTCTTGAGAGTTATAAAGAGAAATGTAAAGAAGAGTTGGGGTTTGAAGTAGTTTCGGCAATATGGGAAAATGAAAGAGAGGTTTTGGCTTTGGTTTTTCTTTAAGGTATCGAGCAAATAAAAGAAAAAGAGGCTTATAAGGCTCGACTTTGGGAAAGAAAATGGGAGGAAGAAACGATACACAAAATGTACATATGGTTACCTCAATACCCGGTTCTTACTTCAAGGAAAAGAGAGGAAAAAATGAGAGAACTTCTTTGGCTAAATTTCGCCACTTATCCCACACTACATAGCCAAATTTGCCATCCAAAAGAACCCCCTAAACAGCCACTACCTTCTTCCTTATCATATCCCACACTTTTCTCCCATTATCACTTCATTTAAAATTAATAAAATCTACAATTATCCCCATCTTGGTCGAATATTAAAAGGAATTTAATCACAACCCAAAGCTCATCCCTTAGTGCCCCATTAAAAAAAATAATTATCCTTACTCCAGCCAATTTTAAAAAAAAATAGCAAGACTTATCCTTACCTTTACAAAGTCCCATGCCGTCCCACTCTTTCCCCCCTCTTAAAATAATGAAAACACATTTATCTTCTAATCTTAGCTCAAATTTAAAAAGAATAAAACAAGCCTTATCTCTTCCTTGCAAAAATCCATATGCCGTCCACTACCCCCTTCTCCCTTAACGCCAAAATGCAAAAATAAAAGCCACTTTATACTGCCCACGTGATTCGAACCCCTTCCCTTGAAGCTCCTTTTTGACGCACACATTACAGCACCCAGGGTGGCGTCCCTTGCTACTTTACTACTAGGTTGTTTGTGTCAAAAACTTCACCGCTTATTCCTTTAAGACCTCACTCCCTTAACGTCAGAAAAATGCAAAATAATAGCTACCCATTTTGCTGCCCACACGACTCGAATATGAACCCTTCCTCCTTGCATGAGGCGTCATTCTCCAAGTCCCTAAGTGGCACTTTCCAGCCACTTTACCAAGGCACTTTTTGTGTCATACACCCCCCACAACTTCTCTTAAGGCATCCTTAGCCTAGCTCCCCGTAATTAACACTTAAAAACAAAATTTTTCCTATAGCTCGGGCCTTCCCTCGGCTTTTAACTAGCTCTAAAATACCTCAATCAACACCACAATGACCACACTTATGCAAAATAATTTAATCACAAATAACCCCTATCTCAGGATATTACAAGGTATGTATTAAACATACTTTAATGTTATGAATATATGCTTGATGATGAGTAAATGAAATGATGAAAGAAAGTGTTATACATATGATGGATGGAATTCAATTATAATGTATACAATGAGTGAATTGGTTATAGAAAAGCATGAAAGAAGTAAGTAATTGTACAAGTATAACTATATGCATAAGTGTGTGTGATTATTTATTCAAGATATAATATCTTGTGGTGAAGGAATGAAAGTTGACTTATATACAGTGAAAAGGGATATTCGGCTTTGGTAATTTAAATATTAAGTCATGAATATGTAATGTTAAGAATGTTTATTTAAATGCTCATATACTTGAATGTTATATTGTGGTTGCTTAAGACTTACTAAGGTAGTAAGCTTACTTTGTTTATGTTTAATGTTCTATTTTATAGATTTGATCAAGCTACGGGCTCGGGAAATTGTCAAAGAAGTTAACCACATTATCATCTTTTGGTACTCTTTTGGTTTGATCATATTGAATAAATGCATGTATAGGGTTGATAATATCTATGTTTGAGTTGAAATTTTATCCATGTATATATATATCTTAGCCATGAGAATATGGCTTATAACCTTTTGTTAATATGATACCAATACATGAATGTTTAATGATCAAATGGAGTATATGGTATGTCATTATGATGCAATGTTTGTATGGATATTAGGCTAATTTATATTCGGCTAAGGTACATGAGCTTTTAAATAGGTTTATTGTGATATTTTGGTTAATGGATATTCGAACTAAGATGATGATTTGAGATTGTATAATCAATTATGTTATACAAATGAGATATGTTGATATGCTTGAAGAGTCATTATATTCAATGTTCAATTATGTTTTATGAAGTTTAAATAACATTGTGGTAAAATGATAGATGGCACATGCGAGTCTATGAATGTTGAGAACATTTGATTGATATATGCGGTTTAGATTTATAAGAGTTTTTATTTGGATTATAATATAGTTAATTATGAGTGATTATTTGGGATGTTTAAGTATGTACTTAGTTTACTTTAATAATAATAATGAGTTTAGAATAACCATATCACTATGTATAAGCATATCATGTATTTATGTTAAATAGACAATTTGGGTATGAATGATTGGTAATGTATAATCATGGTATTGATTGAATGATTCATATGAAGTTGTTAATGATACAGTTTAGATGCCGTATGTATTCTTAAATAAGAAAGATGAGCATACCATATTATTTGGCCGAATCCATGAAGTCAATTTCTATAATTTGATAAAGAATCCTTAGTATGTGATGCGAAGTGAGTGAGTTATTATGAAATTAAATTTGCTTTGTGATAATGTTTTATAATGTAATAATGATCACATTGCTTATGCTTGAATTGAATTGAATGTTTATTTGGAAATGTGTTTAGTCCGGAAATGCCTTCTAACCTTAATCCGACGACGGATATGGGTTAGGGGCGTTATAGTATGCCTGTTACCACACCCTAACCCTGTGACTTGTTCACAGACATGTTTAATTAGAAATTAAGTCTTATGATATTTGAAGAATTGTTTATACTAAACCTAAAGTCCATAAACTCTAGCATACTAGCCTATGTCCCTATAGAGCCCATCAAGCCCAACATGCACATCACATAATGAGTTTAAAATACTTACCTGCGTGGATCGGGTGCCGGTAGACTCGAAGGCCATATCTCAACCGAATTTTTCTCAAACTTACATCACTTTTACAAATCACTACTGGACCCATTTCACAGCCCGAGTTTTGAACTGGGCTCTGATACCAAGAATGTAACACCCCAAACTCGGCCTATACGTCATGACCAGATCTGGTATGCTACGGGTTGAATGTTGAAAACTTTGCTTTAAAGGGGTTTTGAGAATCTCAGTTTATTTTAACCGACTAATCATTAACTGTGATATTTTGAAGAAACTTTAACATTCGCGTTGAATGTGCTTGAAAAGCCCATTTTCATTTTACTTATAATTAACACTTTGGAAACATAAGCTTATAAATTGTAACATAAAAAAATATAGATCGATAACCTAAGTTATGGAGGCCTTATTACAGAAATAATCCCAAAATTAAACTCAATGAAAAACCGAAAATAGTTTATGAAAATAAAAGACTTGATGGCTCATCGAGTCCGCTTTGGCTCCCATGTCCACGATCTACTGCTCATCTGAAAAGTTGGGAAAAATAAAAGGGTGAGTCACCAAGATTGAATGTACAAATCCCGAAAACACATAAAAGCATTGGGTCCACAAACACATTATGGGCCTTGGGCCATACACAATGGCAACATAATATATTTACATGCAATATGGCCCATCCCAAACCTAGAACTCCATCCTCTACACACCCCCGTACCAACCATCACACCGTGGGGATTCCTACAATCAACCCTCCATCCGCTACACACCATATGGACAGCTGTGCTGCCTGTCATAAAGACCGATCACTATGTGACCTATGTGGCAAAGCCACCGATCGCTATACGACTTTAATAATATATCAACAGCTGTGCTGCCTATCATAAAGACCGATCACTATGTGGCAAAGCCACCGATCGCTTTGTGACCTGCTCCTCTTCATCATATCAATCCCATCCCATGCATACAAACATGCAAGAATCAGAACATTAAACTACCTAAGCAGATCACATACTTTCACATACTTCAATACACATAAAGAAGTTTCTATGATTACATACCTGGCATCCCTTGCATACCCTTTTTTGGGTAACACGACTGTTCATACAGCCTCATTTTTTCAGTTTTTAGCCCATAACATACGTACAATACAGATTAACTAGTGTGATAGAGATCTACACACCTGATCACCGACAGACAAGACTTTCTATGTTGACACTATCGAAGTCGATCGACTACTAACTTTCTAAGGTTTTGTTCAAGCCGATCCACAACTGCGCGCCAATACTGAACTCTCGACCTTTGCTCGTTTGTTAAACTTAGGATTGGTTTCTGATCCAATCCTCTCCTTCGCTTTGATTGACATTTGATTCCATCAAAAGACCTTATCGATTGCTACCAAAGACAACATATATTTGTTAATCCATAACATATGGTTAAGATTATAAACACGATGAACGAACCTAACGAAAATCTAAAGAGAACCCCTTACCTTGAATTCTCGAAAAGAGATTGAGACTCAGAGACTAGTAGTTTCCGACTTTTAGATCTAAATGATCTACTTCGATTCCCGACGTCGCCCAACAAGAAAACATCAAACCATTAATCAAACGTCAACCTTACCAAGCCCATTAGCATTTCAGCTTTAGCTTCCAAAAATTGAAAGAAACGTGAAGAGAAGAAGATCGAAACTTACCCTATCACAGGAGATTCGGCTACTCCTAGAAGATTTCGACGTTTTTGCGAAAACCAAAAAGAGAAGATGATTCAAAGAATCTATGAAGATTCAGCTTTTTAATGAAGAAATCGACAGGAAGAAAAAAGAAAAGAATAGACACTAAGGCATTTGGCTATGGCAGAAGAGAGTGAAGAGAAAGAATGCTTAAGGGTTTCGGCTTATAGAAGGAATTAAAAAAAGGTGTAGAGAAAGGCTATGAGGTTTCGGCTTTAGCAGAGAATGAAGAAGAAGATGGAACTTTAGGGGTTTTCGGCTTTTTGAGAAAAGAAACATCTAAGAGAAGAGAATGAGAATAAATGCTAAAATTAAGAAGTACCCTATTTTCTAATCAAATTTTCGGCACACACACTAACCAAAAGCCAGAATTGCCCTCTTTTGAAAACTGAAACTAATTAATTAACAAGGGAAATTTTGGCATCCCTCTGGCATATTGTAACCGATTTCTTCCCCCTCCAAGAGATGGAAATTCGGCCACCACTGGCTATTCAGCGGATAACTCCTATTCTTTCTCCCTTATCTTTATCCATTCACCTCCAAAAGAGGCCTAAATAACACCACCTCTTCCTTCCTTTATCAACACATTATCCACATTATCCAAGTCATTTAATCCCTCCTAATTTTAAGCCTTATTGCCGTCCCACTTGCTCCTCCTTTAAGTGCCAAAATGGCCCAAATATATGGGCTCCAAGCGGCCATAACTTGGGCCTCTTCACCTGCTAATGATGACACCTTATAGCTCCCTTGCAGCGCCCCTTGCTACTGGGCCACAAGCCCATTTTGTAATTTAAACTACAGATACCATCCTTTAAACCCTATAGAGTCCATACAAAAAATATAACCAAGGCCTCAACCCTATCCTGAGCCCAATCTGGACCCCTAACACTCTAATTAACACATTACACATAACCACACATTAAACGCATAGGCCCACTAATTCAGGATGTTATAGTTGCCTAAACTATACTATTGTTCGATAGGTGCACTTGCCTCAATCGTTGTCATAGTTAGTCTACGAGTTCGATCATTCTTTATAAATATTAAAACTCATTGTTTGACACGATCAAGTTTTTGGCACCGATTCTTGCCGGGGAACACTAAAATATTAAGAAAGCTCTATTTCTATTACTTTAGCCATTATTTTATTCGTAATTTACTTTTATTTTTAGTTTAGGTTAAATTTTTATTTACACTAAATTCCTTTCTTTCTTCTCCTAACAGGTACCTCTAGTTTATGACTAGAAGGAACCCGAGAGGACCTTTAGCATACGAAAGTGACATTAAAGCTACCGCTCGCAGAAATTACAGAGAAACTAGACGAGCTCTAGACTACCAAAAAGAAGAACAAGACAGACCCACTCCTACTGAAGGGATGGACGAAAAAAATCCACCGCCAAATGTGCAAGAACAGAATGCTCCGCGTACTATGTATGATTATGCTAAACCTAATTTGGCAGGAGCAAAATCTAGTATTGTTAGGCCTGTTATAGCTGCTAACAATTTTGAATTAAAGCCTAACACAATACAAATGATTCAAAAGTTTGTTCAATTTGATGGTTTGCAGGACAAAGACCCAAATACTCATATAGCTAATTTCTTAGAGTTCTGTGATACCTTCAAAATAAATGGCATTTTTGACGATGCCATACGTCTTCGGTTATTTCCCTTTTCATTAAGGAATAAAGCAAAGCAGTGGTTAAACTCGTTACCACGAGGATCAATCACCACACGGGATCAAATGACCGAAAAATTTCTTTTAAAATACTTTCCACCAGCCAAAATGGCCAAATTTAGGAATGACATATCTTTCTTTGTGCAGAATGACGCAGAAACATTATATGATGCATAGGAAAGATATAAGGATCTCCTGAGAAGATGCCCACACCACGGATTACCTTTGTGGCTTCAAATCCAAACTTTTTACAACGGTGTGAATTCTTCAACGAGGCAAATGATTGACTCATCAGCCGGTGGAACTTTGAATAACAAAACTCCTGAAGCAGCTTACGACTTTATTGAAGAGATGTCATTGAATACCTATCAATGGCAAATTACAAGGGCCAAACTGATAAAATCAGCGGAGTTTTTAACATAGATGCAATAACAATGCTGTCAACATAGGTGGAGATGATGAATAAAAAGCTTGATAGTTTATGTTCTTCATAGGTACATCCGGTAATACAATGCGAAACAAGTGGGAATGTGGCGAATCCTGAGTACCCACCCTACCAACCATGAGGCAGAATATAAGCAGACTAACTATATAGGTAACAATTTCAGATCCAATAATAATCCTTATAGTAACACTTATAACGCAGGTTGAAAGAACCACCCAAATTTTTCGTGGGGAGGAAAAGGAAATCAAAGGCAGCAACCTCCTCCAAATTATCAAAATCAGCCATACCCATAAGAGAAACAATCAAACCTCGGAGAGATACTGACAAAATTCATGGCAGCCACAGATTCTCGTTTCCAAAAGACTGAAGCAGCACTTGATGAACAACAAAAATTGATCAAAGGGATCGAGAATAAAGTTGGAGAACTTATTAGAACAGTGGGAAATCTCACAAAGCTGATTTCTGAACATCAACAAGGACGTCTACCAAGCAACACAGAAATAAACCCAAAAGAACAGATCCAAGCCATCACAGTTCAAGAGGGTACAAAGGTAGACGAGCCCACCACGGCATAAGAAACCAAGGAAGAAAAAGGTAAAATAGAGGTAGCACATGAAAAGACAAAACCAATAATCAAGGAATACAAACCTCGCATACCTTATCCCGAAGCATTGAAGGGAGATGATTCAGAGGAACAGTTCGGTAAGTTTCTTAAAATTTTAAAGAAATTACATATTAACTTACCCTTTCTTGAAGCTCTTTTCCAGATGCTAGACGCGAGGAAATTTTTAAGACAACTCTTGACAAACAAACATAAAATAGATGAAGAGCACCACGTAGAACTAAACGCAACATGCTTGGCAATGTTACAGAATAGACTACCGCAAAAACAAAAAGATCCAGGGAGTTTTACGATTCCATGCTTAGTTGGTAGTTTAAATATTGATAATGTGTTAGCTGATCTAGGGGCAAGTATAAATGTCATGCCTTATGCATTGTTTAAAAGACTAGGTCTAGGGAAGCCCAAAAAACTAGGATGAGTATTCAACTAGCTGATAAAACTGTTAGAATTCCTAAGGGCATTATTAAAGATGTTTTTGTAAAAATCGATAAATTTGTCTTCTCAGTAGATTTTGTTATTTTAGACATGGATGAAGATAATTCAATCCCTTTAATTCTAGGAAGACCTTTCCTAGCATCTGCTAGAACAAAAATTGATGTTGCCACAGGTGAACTCATACTTCGCGTAGGAGATGAATCCATTAAGCTTCAAGCTCTCGACTCAGCCAGAACAACGGATGATGAAGGTAAGAAAGTCACTTCAATAGATAATCAAATTGTTCAACCTTCACTACAGGAAACATCACAAGGCATCAAACCTGAGCCAACTCATACCCCCCAAGTCGACAAAGAAGAATCACACAAGGAACAAAATCTTAGGGTCGATAATTTAGAAGAGCATGAGACACAGGTCAAAGAAAAGCCGGATCCACACGAAGTAAAACCAGAGGAACAGCCAGAAAAGCTCGTAGGGACATCAAATCACTTTAAAATAGGAGACCGTCTTTCATTAGACAAAGCCAATCCCACATCACTTCAATGCACACGAGGGCAAAGGAGAAATTCTTCTTAAGGTACACGATATCTTCCCACATGAAATAGTCGAGGTAAGCAATCCAATATTTGGTAATTTCAAGGTAAACGCTTCTCGACTTCAACTTTGTCACAAAAATAGAAGGATACTAGAATTGATATGTTTTAGATTAAGTCATAGTTAATTATGCATTGAGGGAAGATATGTTTTAAGCTAGAATTGATATACGAGCATGAGGGAAGATATTCAAACCTTTAAACCTCCCTAAAATTTTGAAATACGAGGACAGTCTAGCTTAAGACTATAAAAGAGAGCTTCTCGAGAGGCAACCCTAGTATTAACTGTACTAATTAGTTTGGTTTTATTTCTTTTCGTATTTACGCATAGGTTTCCATACCCACACGGCCTTGCACACGGCCGTGGCCGTGGCCGTGTGGACACCACGACTAGGCACAAGAGCATGGACCTTATCTCTATTTAATTATTTACTTTATTCATATTTTTATTTTTATTTTTATTTTTACTTCCTTTACTATTTTCTCCTTTTTCTCAATGGCATTTAGATTTAGCTTAGGATACAATAAAACCAAGCCGGCTACTTCGAGGATTCAATTTCAAATGGTTCGAGACGCTTCCCCATGTTCACCTCCAATCTTATCCGGTTTCTTTTCATAGACTTCATCCAAAAATTCAGGAAGTGTTACTTCTCCCCTTCTCTTTTTATTTTATTATTACATAATTGTTTATCTATCTTTGTACATTGAGGGCAATGTACATCTTAAGTGTGGGGGGTAAAAGTGTCAAACTTTTTGCATTATTCTAAATCCTGAATTTTAGTCTTGTCCATAAGAAATCTTCTCGTATTACTAATTAGGATGAAATTTCTAATGATTTATGATTTTTATTGATATGTTTTAGATTAAGTCATAGTTAATTATGCATTGATGATTAAATTTGAAGGATACTAGAGAATCGAGCATGATAAGTCTACTTTTTAAAAATTAAAAATTAAGAAGTCATTGAACTAAATTTGAGTATTACCTTGAAATTTGGAATTTACAGGGATTGATGTCAAAAACACCCATAATTTTTGTAAGATTTTGAGCCTTATAGAGCATATATTCTTTTTCGTGCTCACTTTATTGATTATAAGTGTGTCAACTTTGAACTGTTATTCTAGAACTTGCCTCATTTATACATGTCGAGACCATACTTTTGATTTGATTTACAGAGATGATAAAGGCGCCTAGGATTTAACCCACATACTCCATAAAAAGCCTACCTTCACAAATTAACTCCTAGTGAACCCCGTTGAATCCTAACAACCTTTTTATTGACACACCCACTAATATTAACCCAAAATCCCTTTGTATGTGTTATCACCCTTTCTTTTGACTACCCTTTAATCAAGGTTTGATTTGATTAAATTACCGAATTATATTAGTTCAGGAGTTACATTTATCATTTATGATGTAATATTTTAGTTTGTTCTTAAAAAATCCAAGTATATTCAATATTAGTAGTATATAAAAGAGCTTAGAGCATTTAAACTCCATTTGTTGAAGAAAAAGCCCGTATTAAAGTATTATCAAATTTTAAGTGATAAAAATACTCTTTATTACTGAGTAATTATCAATAGTGGTATTATTAGTTTTCATTCAATGTAAATATTCATATTTAGTTCATTGTTTCTAGTTAGGTAATTTTTCAAGTCGGTCTCGATTCTAACCTTCTAATTCAAATTTGTATCCACACCCTTAACCTTAGCCTCATTACAACCACGATAAAGACCTTTTGATCATGTATCATCTCATATCTGATGGTGGAGATTTGATTTTCAGGCAAGCCTATGGGATTAACTTTTCAAGTTTGACTTATGAGTGCTTATTCTTGACCCTTAAACACTTTGAGTGATTTGAGTGAACCTTTAGTGAGGATGTCAGTCCTTGTCAGTTTTGAATTAAAGGTAATTACTTAGATAAGGGGAGACACCTATGTTTTCTTACTACAAAGGTATGACTTATCTTAATTGAATCTTTAGGGTTCTTTGAGTTAAATTATCCATGTATAAATTATCTATGAATTATGATGAGACATTGTTGATAGGAACTATGAATTATGGAAAGTTCGTTTTAATTGTAAGTCGAGAATTTTGTTTGAGGACAAGCAAAAGCTTAAGTGTGGGGGTATTTGATAAACTGTAAAAGTAACATATTTTAACCCCATATTTAGCATGCTTTTGGATGATTTAGCCCTTAATTTATGTAAAAGGTGTTTTTAATCATTTATTTTCATGTTTATACTCAGAAAAGCACCTGAGGACGAAAAGAACGTAAAACGAGCATAAAATGGGCCAATTTGGGCCAACCCAAGAATTCAGCATGGCCTGGACTTCAAGCCACACGGCCATGCCTTGCCACTTACTTCACACGGCCATGCCACAATTTACACGGCCGTGCCCCAATCGACAAAATCGAGACACGGCCTGAAGACGATTTACACAGGCGTGTACCATGGCCGTGCCTCTGCCACGGGAATGAGCAATTTCACTCCGATTTGGATGCTTGAAGCCAAAGAAACATACTCCTAAGTCTACTTAAACACCTTAATAGTAATTCTACTTGAAAGAGGTACTTAGGAGCCAAGTAAAGCATCTAAGGAGCCTATATAAACAACCCAAGGCAGCCGTTTTAAAGGGAGAGTTTTTGGGGGCAGAGTTTTCTACCAGAGCTTTTATTCAGGGAATTACTCGAAAATAGCCAATTGATCCATCTTAAGAAGCTGGAGCTCTACTCAAGACAGAGGATCTCCTCTTCAATTCCTTCAGGGGGTTTTAGGGATTTCTTATGTTTTGTTTTATCTTTTCTCCTGAGATGTTTTCTTATTTCGTTATGAACTAAACCCTTCAAATACCTGAAGGGGATGAAACCTACGATGGATTTTGTTATTTGATTTCTAAATTATATGATAAGTACTTAGTTTGTTCCTAATTATGTTGCTTAATTTAATCTGATGTGCATAGGTGGAGGAGGAATAGACCCTGCCTAAGAGTAGATCTAGTATAATTAAGCGGAGTTGATTGCACGCCTAGAGATAGGGTGACGAGATTTTTCTAGATTAGGGTGAAACCTAATATGGGAGTCCATTGATCGATTTACTGCTTTCTTAGGGGGTTATTATAAGAGAACGAGAGTTCCACTAATTAACCTAAGGTTAGACGTTATTTTCCTTAAGAGAGGGTTTAATATAGGTTAAGGAGTCTCACAGATCAAGCTAAGTAGAGAAGTCGTATGAATTAAAAGTTAGATAACAAGAGAAGTCATAGGTGGATTCTTCGTGAAGGTATCATCGTAATCAACTGAGTTTTTCCACAGTCTTTTCCCAAAGTTTCTGTAACACCCCTATCCCGTATTCGTCACCGGATTAGGGTTAAAGGCATTACCAGATAGATCGAAAACATTTATAGAATTAATCATAGCTGCATTCAATAATATCAAACATGATGTCCCTTAAGAAGGTCATCGAGACCTTAAACATGCTTGTAAACCGAGTCGGGACTAAATCGAAACACATGTAAAATTTCATGAAAGAATAAAAAATTTTCTAAACACAGGGGATACACGCCAGTGAGGGTAGGCCGTGCCTCTCCCACGGCTACTTGACACACCCGTGTGTCTTCCCCGTGGCTATATACTGCCAAAATCAACACGGTCACCAAGCACGCCCATGTGCTAAGGCCGTGTACTACTAGATCACACACTGCCATTTCTCACACGGCCATCGAGCACTCTCTATCGAGGCCGTGTGTAATTAAAGCCACATTCTGCCAATTTACCCACAGTCTTAGGCACGCCCGTGTGCCTCAACCTTGTGACATCATAGGCCATTTTACACGGCCAATATGCCACCCACTTAGGGTCTTACCTACAAGCAATATATGAAAATCAAAACATACCAAAATGACCATTCACTTTATACATTCAATGCCAGTTCCAACATGAAAATTCCAAAGAAATAAACTCATATCATTACAAGCATGATTCATTCATTTTCTCATTCAAAACTTGACCATTTCACATGCTTTCACCTTATCAAGATATGCATCATATATCACATTCATTAAAGAAAAGTTTTATCTCATAAATAACCAAATCACAAAGCTAAGATTACATAACAACTTATACCAACATACTAGCCTATACATGCCATATTTAGTTATATAAACTTCCAAAAGGGTACCAAAAATTAGTTTAGTAGTGTGATGACGATCCCTGACAGTCCCGAGCCTTCAGTAGCTTTTGATGACCTATAAAACAGAGAAAACACATACAGGGTAAGCTTTCCAAAAGCTGAGTAATTCATATACAAATAAACTTGACATAGAAGGCACTTATGCAAATAAATACATTAGTACATAACAATCATTTAACATAATATTGCATATATACTTTGTTTCATACACTATTAACCACATTTGCTATCTTTGCAAATTCAAGAATCATATAATTACGTAATTCATATAATCAAAACATTACATATCATATCATCAATTTCGTATCCATAGCGTCATAGTAAAATCACTTAGATGCTTACCTTATATACACAATTAGTGTATAATCAACGTACCTGAAATGGTTTTACGTATACATATTTATTCTTAACTCGGATTTACAATTCACATCACAGACTTGCCCGTTGATCCAATAGGAATCTAATAGGATGCTCAGAAAACTTGGAATAGTCGTACAAAGCCCACGTCCTAAATGAGACCTTTCATGTACTCAGATATCAATACCTCAGTCTCGAACAGATTGTTACACGAATCAATATTATGCTGATGTCCTAGACATGGTCTTAAACGAAAAGCTCATATCGTTGCCAACGTCCTAGACGTGGTCTTACATATAATCAGATAACGATGCCTACGTCCCAGATGAGGTCTTATATATAATCAGATAATTATGCCTACGTCCCAGACGATGTCTTATATATAATCAGATAACGATGCCTACGTCCCGCAGGCGAGGTCTTATATATAATCGATAACGATGCCTACGTCCCGCATTTAGGTCTTATATATAATCGATAATGATGCCTACGTCCCAGATGAGGTCTTATATATAATCAGATAACGATACCTACGTCCCAGAGGAGGTCTTATATATAATAAGATAACGATGCCTACGTCCCAGACGAGGTCTTATATATAATCAAATAATGATGCCTACGTCCCAGACGAGGTCTTACATGATTATCAAATCAATGCCAACATCCTAGACGTGGTCTTACATGATAAAATAGAACAGATACCTTTATATTCCCAAGTTCATCCAAAACTTCTTCGACTTATCACTATGTCGACCTTATCTCAGAATTCATATACATAGTATCATAAATTCAGTTATTATCATTGATAATCATGTAAATAAACTCAATTCAATACAATTACATTTATTAGCAATATGACTTACCTCGTATTCGATTTATCGGAATGAAAATAGCTACTCGGTTACTTTCGCTTTCCCGCGATCTACGTTCGTTTTCTTCTATTCTTGATCTAAACATATTCAGAATTAATCCTTTTATTAACTAATCCTTTCAATTCAATCCATACACATGTATTTTGGGCTATTTATACTTTAGCCCTCACATTTGCACCTTTTATCAATTTAGTACATTTTTCTTAAAACATTAAATTCACAAAATCCATACATACACATGCTTAGCCAAATACATATACATCACATTTAAGCCTACATTTTTCATCAAACTTGTAATTTAGCCTTCAATTTACCATTTTCTCAATTTAGCCCTATTTAGCTAAATTCATCAAAAATTCAAGAACAAAGTATGTTCATCTAACTCATATCTTTCATTTAACACCAAAAATCATCAAAAAGCTTAACATAACATCAATGGCATCTCACACAAACATTATCAATTCATCAAATTGGGACATGAGTTTGATAGCTCTCTAAGCAACGATTGCAAAAAAGTAGAAATTATTAAAAACTGAAAAAAATTTCCTACCTTAATTTATGCTTGGAATGGACGAATGAAACAACTTAATCTTTTCTTTCTTTCCTTTCAATATTTGGCTAGATGAAGAATGATAATGGCCTATTTTCATGTTATTATCATTATAACAATAATATTATTTAATTTACTAATTTAACCTTCCAACTAATAAATAAAACAACCATGCATTAAGGATATTTTTGTCCTTATTCATCCCCTAACTAAATAGTGGTTTAATAGCCACATAAGTCTTTCACTTTTACAAAGCCACAACACTTAGGTATCTTAACAAATAGCATGTAACTTTCACATTTAATTCAATTCAATCCTTTAGTCAAATTAAACACACAGACGGACAATTTAACATACGAAAATTTTGCACATGCTTAATCACATATCAATGGCACAGAAAATAATATTAAAATTTTGTGGTCCCGAAACCACTGTTCTGACTAGGGTATAAACTGGACTGTTACAGTTTCATTCTTTTGTCTTTGCATTTAGTTTAGTTTTTCATTAGTTTTAGATTAATAAGCCAATCACTCCATATTTTAGGCTAAATAATAGAAAGAAAGTGAGTAGTAGTACTTTTAGGTTCCTTTGGGTTCGATAAAATAATCTTGCCTAAACTATACTATTGTTCGATAGGTGCACTTGTCTCAATCGTTGTCATAGTTAGTCTACAGGTTCAATCATTCTTTATAAATATTAAAACTCGACTGTTTGACACGATCAATAACCAAATCTGAGGTACCTTGGTTTGTAGATATTGCGAATTATTTAGTTGCTAACATCCTACCAAAAAGGTTAACACATCATCAAAAGAAGAGATTCTTTACTGATGCGAAAAATTATTTTTGGGAGGACCCTTTTTTTCGTATTTATGCAGAACAAGTAATTCAGAGATGTGTTACAAAGGCAGAAGCAAGCAAAATCCTAGAACATTGCCACTTAGGACCTTCAGGAGGACATTACAGTGGGATTAAGACAGCACATAAAACACTCTAATCAGGTTTTTATTGGCCAACTATATTTAAAGATGCCAACATATATGTTGCTTCATGTGATAAATGCCAAAGAACAGGTAATATCTCTAAACGCATGAAATGCCTCAAACGTATATGCTATCATGTGAAATATTCGATGTATGGGGTATTAATTTTATGGGTCCATTTCCTAGTTCATTTGGAAATAAATACATCTTAGTAGTAGTGGATTACATGTAAAATGGGTGGAAGCTCAAGCTTTACCTACTAATGATGCTAGAGTGGTAGTGAGGTTTCTTAAGAAACTCTTCTCTCGATTTGGAACACCCAAAGCAATTATTAGTGATAAGGTGTAACATCCTAAATTAGTGGGTCTGTGCATTTTATGCGTTGTAGGTTTAAGGTGTTAGTTTGAGTTTTAGAGGTACGAATTGGGCTCAGGTGTAGGCTGAGACCTGGGTTAAATTTCTGATGGGGAGCTATAGGGTTTAAAGGTAGTATCTGTGTTTAAAATTAGCAAGGTGGGCTTGTGGCCCAAAGTCTGGTGGCACTGCAAGGGGATTAGAGGGTGGCGTCATTAGTGGATGGAGAGGGCCCAAGTGTTGGCCGCTTGGGGCCCATGTTCTTGGGCCAAATTCGGCACTTAAAGGGGGCTAGAAGGGGACGGCACTAAGGCTAGGTGATAGGGATTAAATGTTTTAAATGTGTGGATAATATGCTGACATAGGAAGGAAGAGTTGATGCTAAGTAGGCCTCTTTTGGAAGAGGTTGTAGATTAGGATAGCAAAGGAAGATAAGGGCTATCTTTTGGAGGCAGTGTTGGCCAAAAATAAAACATAGGAGAGGGGGGAGAGAATCAGATAAGTGTGCTGAAATTTGAAGGCCAAGAATGTTCATCTTCTTCATTTGTTTTTCTTTCCCTTTCTTATCTTCCTTCTCTCAAAGCCGAATTTCCCTTTTCTTGTTTGGTTTCCTCTTTTCTCTCAATTGCTTCTCAAAACCAAAACTCTCTAACTCTCTTCTCCTCTTCGATTTCTTCCAAAATCTGAAAACCCCTTGGCTATCTTTTATTCTCCTATAGCCGAACCTTTTAGCCATTTTCATTGTGTTTTCTCAATCTCCTTAAGAGCTGAAACTCCTAAACATCCAGTTGAAGACCTTTGTTTCTATTCTCGATTTTCTTTTTTTGGTTCTCTCTTATTTCAGCCCTTGCCGAATCATCTCTAGGGTATTGTAGAGTCGAATCTTGCTAGGAGGTGATCAAATTTGTCAGGTAGGTAACGGGATAATTTTTTTGTAGTATCTCTTTTGGGTTTGCCTGTTAAGCCGAATGGCTTTTTGATCTAATGGTTTGAAGATTGGCCGAATGTAGGTGGGGTGGTGATGCTTTCTTGAGGATTTTTATGATTTGTTCAGGCTTGGGAAGTAAATCTAGAATTTCAAGATTTGTCGATCTAGGTAAGGTTTCGTTTTAAGTGTTATGTTAATCTCTTAGATTTGATTTCATCATTTTAGTCGGTCTAGTGAGTAAGGGTTGTTTATGGACTCAAATACTAGCCAACCGTTAGAAGGGGTTGCACCTGTAAACCCAGCCCCAAAGTTCAAGAAGCGAGCAGTATCAGTAGTGCGGGATTGGCCACTGGGTTGTGGGCCGACATCAGAGCAAGATCATAGACAGATAGCGGTAGTCTCGAGTGACGATACTGTCAAAGTAGAGGGTGTGATATTGCGAGTAATCAGGTGTGTAACTTTTACACACCTCATATGCTTAATATGCTATTATTGTGTTTGTCAAAAGCTAAAGTAACAATGGAAAACACTATGTTACCCTTGTGGGTATAAACAAGGACTCCGGGTAAGTCCATTATGGTGGGTAACGTGATTTATCTATATTAAACATGCATGTGCCATGTTATATTTTCTTAAAGTGTTAAGCATGATCATATGGTATTGAAAAGCATGTACATGAAAAATGGGTATGATGAGAAGAGGGAGAAGGTATGATTTATCAGACTGTCACCAGTGGTTAGGTACCACACGTGGGTTGGCCCTCATATCATTAATCTATGACTAAGTCTCAGTGGTTTGGAACCACCAGTGGTTATGTACCACATATGTGTATTATTTGTGACTTGTCCCAATGGGTTGGTACCACAGTGGGTTAGCCCCACATATCGATATAAGGGATCGTCACCAGTGGTTAGGTACCACAAGTGGATTGGCCCCACGTATGAATATTTGTGACTTCAGTCACCAGTGGTTAGGTACGATCAGTGGCTAGGTGCTACACGGGTAGACTTGGGAGATTCGGATGGATACCTAGGTTGGATGGGTTGCATGACATGCATATTTGTATATGAATCTGTGTAAGGGTTTAACATCTTTTGGGATGGGGATTTACACAGTGAGTCTTAGTGACTCACCCCTTCCGTTACATTTTTGAAAATAATTCCTGGATCGTGGATATGGAGCTAGGATGGACTCGAGGTGGCCATGCTCGATACTTTGTTTTCCTTTATTTTAATGATTATTTCAGATTTACTTTGTTTCTACTTTAAGTTTGGATTTTAGTTATGTAATAAGGCCACTTAAATTTTACTTTGGGATTGTTATTCGTTTTAAATTCCTTTAAAATTTTCCTAATGTTAAGGGCATGCCTAGTATACTATGAAAGGGACAGTTTTCGAAAACTTGAATAAATTCTTTTGGGTTTTCTTCTGAAGTTTTACATCGGGGAATTAGCGAACAAGGGATAACAACAAGGTAACTCTATTTTGCCAAACCAAGTTTCAAAAAGTTTTAACAGTTCACTCAAACCATTCTCAATTCTTTTAGAAATATACGAAAGTTTTCTTCCCAACTCAATACGACAAACTGGTTTCCAAAATGTTTTCTTCCCTGTGACATGCCAGATTCGGTCATAGCATTTGGGCCGGGTTTAGGGTGTTACATTTTGGTATCAAAGCCCGATTCAAAAGCTCGGTTGTGGGTGCAAGGCCCAAAATGTTTTCAATAAAGGGTTTGTAAAATGATTTTTATAGAAATGCATATTTCAGGAAGCATGGCACATGAGTCTCCGGCACCGATCCACCAAGGTAAGTACCCTAATTCTTGATGTGATATATATATGTTGGGTTTAATGGGTTTTATAGGGACATAGATAGGTATGCTAGGGCTCATGGACTTTAAGCCTAGTTACTCAACCACTTAAATTTCATAAAACTTAATCTCCCTAAATAAACATGTCTGTGAACAAGCCATAAGGGTTAGGGTGTGGTAACAGGCATACGCATGTCTAAGATTGGATCCAGGAAGAGCTTGGTATTTAAGCGGTCCTAGTGACTCACCTCCTCTTTTCTGGAATCCTACCCGGTGCGTAGTGACTATTCGCTTAGCCACAAGGACTTGTTGACAGGCTAAAAACTTATAACTAAAACCCGAAAGGGACCAGTACCCTATTTTTGTAAAATTGCTTATATGACCTTATTTTTTTGTAAAATTATCCACAATACTATAGGTTAAGGTAATTTACCAAAATACCCCTATTTTGAAAAATCACCAAGAAACCTTATTTTGGAAAATTACAAAAATACCCCTATAGGTTAGAATTACGAAAATACCCCTGGGTAGTTAAATGATGAAAATACCCCTAGGTGATGAATGTGAATTCATGGAGGTACTTTTATGTTGGATGCATGTATTAGTGCTCTGTTGGATGTTGATTGAATGTGAATTCTAGAATTAAGAAATACAGACTTGAGAACTGAACTATGTAGATATAGATCGAATTCAAAAGACCCATTGTTAAAACTCCTTTCCATAAGACTGTTCGTCATTAATCAGTGAAAGAAAGAATTATTAATCCATAAAAATTTCTAAACAGATAAATTACGAGCGGTAGAATGAGTACTCAAGGACGTGGGCTAATGTACGTGGTCATGGTAGGGGTAGGATGACTGTGTCGGAACCAGTAGGATCTGGTAATGGGTCAGAGAATGAGGTGCCGCCACCAGCGGTAGGTGCTAAGTTTCAAGAGCAAACGAGTGGTGATGACGCAGTGTCGCAGGCAATGCTAAGGGTCTTGGAGAGAGCAGGCGTAGGTACGGGGGTTCAAAAATATGTATCTGAACGACTCCGAGCTAATGGAGTAGAGGTATTTAGGGGAGTTTTGGGTGTAGCTCCCAACACAGCTGAGTACTGGTTAGAGGTGACAGAGCGCATAATAGATGATCTGGATTTCACGACTGAAGAGAAGTTAAAAGGGATAGTGTCTATTCTCCGGATGAGTCTTATTAGTGGTGGCTTACGATTAGGGAAGGTGCAATGGCCGATGATATCACTTGGGATTTCTTTAAGGCAGCTTACCAAAGAAAGTACGTTGGGTCTAGTTATATAGATGCGCAGCGTAAGGCATTTTTGTATTTAGTTCAGGGAAATAAGTTGGTATCTGAATACGAGGCAGAATACTTACGGTTAAGAGGATATACTTGGGGTATCGAAGTTACGGAGCATGAGCAATGTGTTAGGTTTGAGGACAGGCTAAGGGATGATCTATAGGTGTTGATTGCTCCACAACGAGAAAGGGAATTTACCGTTCTTGTGGAAAAAGCCAAGATTGCTGAGGAGGTGAAGCAAACTGAAAAATAAAATCAGAATAGAAATAGGGATAAAAGGAGTTTTGGGCCACCAGGGTCTACTGGGAGTTCTCAGAAAAGGGATAGATTTGGTAGACCGAATCAAGCTGCAAGGCTAGCTGCTGCTGCTCAGTGGCCACCACGGTGTGCTCGATGTGGGAAGTCTCATTCGAGGGAGTGTTGGACAGGTAATAGAGGATGCTTCGAGTGTGGGTCGATGGATCACCGGATAAGAGATTGTCCGCGGAGGCCTGCTCAGACACAGGTTGAGGGTCAAGGACGTATACAATTCAGAGAGATGGTCAACAACCACAGAGGGGTCGAGGTTTAGCCAGGGGTGGAAATGGTAACGGACGAGGCCGTGGAGCACCTAGTAGGGGTGCTGGAAATACTAATGCAAGATAGCCTGGGTTGGTCTATGCAGCGAGGCGTCGAGAGGAGCGCGACGCACTGGACGTTATAACCGATACGTTTTTAATTTTTGGGTTGCCTTATATTGCTTTGATTGATGTTGGTTCGACACATTCTTATGTCGCTAGTAGTATAGTGGGAACTTTGAACTTAGCCTATGAGACTTCTGCTAGGGAGATGACGGTAATTAGCCCTCTAGGACATTCGGTGGTAGTAAATAAACTATATAGGGATGTACCCCTAGAACTTCAAGGGGTAGTGTTTCAGGCTGATCTGATGGAACTGCCATTTGGGGAGTTCGATCTGATCTTAGGGATAGATTGGTTAGTAAAGTATCAAGCGGGTCTGGACTGTGCAGTAAAGCGCATAGTGCTAAGAACTGTCGAGGGTGAAGAGGTGGTGATGATGGGTGAGAGAAAAAACTACCTATCTTATATGGTATTTGCTTTGAAGGCTGAGAAAATGGTGAGTAAATGATGTAAGGCGTTTGTGGCTTATGTTTGTACTTTGAAGGTTAAGGAATCAACTGCGGGGAAGGTCTGAACGGTGAAAGAATTTATCGATGTGTTCCCAAAAGAGCTTCCGGGTTTGCCCCCAGATCGCGAAGTTGAGTTTGGTATAGACCTTCTACCAGGAACAGCACCAGTGTCTATTGCCCCATACAAAATGGCGCCAAAGGAGTTGGTGGAGCTGAAGGCGCAGATTCGGAATTGTTGGATCGGGGTTTTATTCAGTCGAGTATATCATCTTGGGGAGTGCCTTGCTTTTTGTCAAGAAGAATGATGGGTCGATGCGAATGTGCATAGACTACCGTCAGCTGAATAAGTTAACGATTAAGAATAAGTATCCGTTGCCGAGGATAGACGACCTGTTCGACCACTTTAGGGGAGCATCAGTCTTTTCCAAGATAGATTTAAGGTCGGGGTATCACCAGTTTAAGGTTAAGGAGGCGGATATCCATAAGATGGCGTTTTGTACTCGTTATGGTCACTATGAATTTTTGGTGATGCCGTTTGGGTTGACCAACGCACCAGCAGTGTTTATGGATGTGATGAATCGGGTGTTTCAGCCGTATTTAGATCGGTTTGTCGTAGTATTTATAGATGATATTCTGGTATACTCGAAATCGAAAGAGGAGCACATTGCACATCTGCAGGTGGTTTTGCAGATTCTAAAAGAAAAGCAGTTATACGCAAAGTTTAGTAAGTGTGAGTTCTGGTTAAGGGAAGTTACCTTTTTGGGTCATGTGGTGTCAGCTGAGGGGATTAGAGTGGACCCTCAGAAGATTAAAGCTGTATTAGAATGGGAGCCACTGAAGTCTGTAGCAGAGATTTGGAGTTTTCTGGGTTTAGCAGGATATTACGAAAGGTTTATAGAAGGGTTTTCTTTGATTGCAGTGCCGTTAACCAAGTTGCTAAGGAAAGGGGTTCCGTTTGTATGGTCAGACAAGCAACAAGAAAGTTTCGAGAAGTTAAAGAGGATTTTTACAGAAGCTCTGGTGCTGATTCAGCCTGAAGTAGGGAAAGAGTTTACGGTCTATTGTGATGCGTCGTATACAGGGCTAGGATGTGTGCTGATGTAAGAGAGGAAGGTAGTAGCGTATGCTTCTCGACAATTGAGATCTCACGAGGTGAATTACTCGACGCATGATCTGGAGTTGGCTCTAGTGGTTTTCGCCCTAAAAATTTGGAGAAATTACTTGTATGGAGAGAAGTCTATTGTGTACACAGATCATAAGAGTTTGAAATACCTCCTTACCCAGAAGGAGTTGAATTTAAGGTAGCAGAGATGGATCGAGTTGTTGAAGGATTATGACTGCTCGATTGAGTACCATCCGGGTAAGGCTAATGTGGTAGCTGATGCCTTGAGTCGTAAAGTGGTAGTAGATTTAAGAGCCATGTTTGCCCACCTTAGTCTGTATGGTGATGGAAGTCTGCTAGCGAACTGCAGATGAAGCCAACATGGGTAAACTAGGTTAAGGAAAAACAACTGGCAGATGAAGTCTTAAGCGCTCGATATTTGCAAGTGCAGACTGGTGGATTGGAGGGGTATAGCTTGAGCAGTGATGGAGTGCTATGTTTTCAGGGAAAAGTTTGCACGCCTAAAGATATGGAGTTAAGGCAGAAGATTCTTCAGGAGGCACATAGTAGTCCATACGCTATGCATCCTAGAGATAGTAAGATGTATCGGGATTTACGAAAGCAGTTGAGAGGTAACTGAATTTGTGAGTAAGTGTTTGACATGTCAGCAGGTCAAAGCCAAACATCAGTTACCCTCGAGATTGTTGCAATCGATAAAGATTTCGCAGTAGAAATGGTAAATGATCACAATGGATTTCGTTAGTGGGCTACCCCTCACGCCTACTAAGAAGGATTCGGTCTGGGTAATCGTTGAGCATCTGACAAAGTTTGCTCATTTCATACCTATACGTGTGGATTACTCTCTTCAGAAATTAGCTAGATTATATATAGCGGAGATTGTGAGGTTGCATGGGGTGCCAGTGTCGATTATTTCGGATAGAGACCCTAGATTTACGTCAAGATTCTGGAAGGCATTGCATTAGGCATTGGGTACAAGGTTGGATTTCAGTACGGCGTTTCATCCCCAGTCTGATGGGCAGTCGGAGAGGGTAATTCAGATTTTGGAAGATATGTTGAGGGGTTGTGTCTTAAATTTCAGAGATAGTTGGGAAGAATTTCTACTGTTGGCGGAGTTCGCGTATAACAATAGTTACCAGGCAAATATTCGGATGGCACCTCATGAAGCATTATATGGACAGAAGTGCCGTACCTCTACGTGTTGGACAGAGTTGGGGGAGCGGCAGTTATTGGGTCCAGAGTTGGTTGATGAAACAGAAGATAAGGTTAGGCTGATTCGAGCTCGTTTAAAGGAAGCTTCGGACAGGAAAAAGTCCTATGCCGATCTTAAGCGGAAGGATATAGAATTTGCAGAGGGTGACAGGGTTTTCTTGAAGGTGTCGTCGTGGAAGAAAGTGCTGAGATTTGGTCGAAAAGGTAAACTGAGCCCTAGGTTTATTGGGCCTTATCGGGTGTTGAAGCGTGTAGGACCAGTAGCTTATCAACTTGAGTTGCCATCAGAATTGAGTCAGATCCATAATGTGTTTCATGTTTCTATGCTTAGATGCTATCGTTCAGATCCGTCCCATGTTGTGTCGGTAGAATAGATTGAGGTAAGCCAAGACTTATCCTTTGAGGAAGAACCAGTACAAATCCTAGATCGGGACGTCAAAGTATTGCGTAGGAAATCAGTCCCTTTGGTGAAGGTATTGTGGCGGAACCATGGATCAAAAGAGGCCACATGGGAGCTAGAGGATGTTATGCGGCAGTAATACCATCAACTCTTTTGATCAGGTAAATTTTAGGGCCAAAATTTATTTTAAGGGGGGTAGAACTGTAACATCCTGAATTAGTGGGTCTGTGCATTTTGTGTATTGTAGGTTTAAGGTGTTAGTTTGAGTTTTAGAGGTGCGAATTGGGCTCAGGTGTGGGTTGAGACCTAGGTTAAATTTCTGATGGGGAGCTATAGGGTTTAAAGGTAGTATCTACATTTAAAATTAGTAAGGTGGGCTTGTGGCCCAAACTCTAGTGGCGTTGCAATGGAATTAGAGGGTGGCGTCATTAGTGGATGGAGAGGGACCAAGTGTTGGCCGCTTGGGCCCATGTTCTTGGGCCAAATTCGGCACTTAAAGGGGGCTAGGGGGACGGCACTAAGGCTAGGTTATAGGGTATTAAATGTTTTAAATGTGTGGATAATATGCTGACATAGGAGGGAAGAGTTGGTGCTAAGTAGGCCTCTTTTGGAGGAGGTTGTAGATTAGGATAGCAAAGGAAGATAAGGGCTATCTTTGGGAGGCAATGTTGGCCGAAAATCAAACACTGGAGAGGGTCGGGAGAGAGAATCGGTTAAGTGTGCCAAAATTTGAAGGCTAAGAGTGTTCATCTTCTTCATTTGTTTTTCTTTCCCTTTCTTATCTTCCCTCTCTCAAAGCCAAATTTCCCTTTTCTTATTTGGTTTCCTCTTTTCTCTCAATTGCTTCTCAAAACTGAAACTCTCTAACTCTCTCCTCTCCTCTTCAATTTCTTCCAAAAGTCAAACACCCCTTGCCCATCTTTTCTTCTCCCATAGCCGAACCTTTTAGCCATTTTCATTGTGTTTTCTCAATCTCCTCAAGAGCTGAAACTCCTAAACATCCAGTTGAAGACCTTTGTTTCTATTCTCGGTTTTCTTATTTTAGTTCTCTCTTATTCCAGCCCTTGTCGAATCATCTCAGGGTGTTGTAGAGCAGAATCTTGCTAGGAGGTGATCGAATCTATCAGGTAGGTAAGGGGACGATTTCTTTTTTTATAGTATCTCTTTCGGGTTTTCCTGTTAAGCTGAATGGCTACTTGATCTAATGGTTTGATGCTTGACCAAATGTAGGTGGGGTGGTGACGCTTTCTTGAGGATTTTCAGGAATCGTTCAGGCTTGGAAGTAAATCTAGAATTTAAGGATTTGTCGATCTAGGTAAGGGTTTCGTTTTAAGTGTTATGTTAATCTCTTAGATTTGATTTCATCATTTTAATCGATATAGTGACCAAAGGTTGTTTATGGACTCAAATACCAGCCAAGCGTTAGGAGGGGTTGCACCTGTAAACCCAAATTTCTAAGTTCAAGAAGCGGCGATGTCGTTAGCAAGGGATTGGCCACGAGGTTGTGGGCCGGCATCAAAGCAAGATCGTAGGCAGATAGCAGTAGTCTCGAGTGACGATAATATCGAAATAGAGGGTGTGATATTGCTAGTAATCAGGTGTGTAACTTTTACACATTTTATATGCTTAATATGCTATTATTGTGTTTGTCAAAAGCTGAAGTAACAGTGGAAAACACTATGTTACCCTTGTGGGTATAAGCAAGGACTCCGGGTAAGTCCATTATGGTGGGTAACATGGTTTATCTATATTAAACCTGCATGTGCCATATTATATTTTCTTAAAGTGTTAAGCATGATCATATGGTATTGAAAAGCATATACATGAAAAATGGGTATGATGAGAGGAGGAGGAAGGTATGATTTATCAGATTGTCACCATTGGTTAGGTACCACATGTGGGTTGCCCCCACATATCATTAATCTGTGACTAAGTCTTACTGGTTTGGAGCCACCAGTGGTTAGGTACCACATATGTGTATTATTTGTGACTTGTCCCAGTGGGTTGGTACCACAGTGGGTTGGCCCCACATATCGATATAAGGGTTCGTCACCAGTGGTTAGGTACCACAAGTGGGTTGGCCCCACGTATGAATATTTGTGACTTCGGTCACCAGTGGTTAGGTACTACTAGTGGCTAGGTGCCACACGGGGTAGACTTGGGAGATTCGGATGGATACCTAGGTTGGATGGGTTGCATGACATGCATATTTGCATATGAATCTGTGTAAGGATTTAACATCTTCTGGGATGGGGATTTACACACTGAGTCTCAGTGACTCACCCCTTCCGTTACATTTTTGCAGATAATTCCTAGATCGTGGATATGGAGCTGGGATGGACTCGATGTGGCCATGCTCGATACTTTGTTTTCCTTTATTTTAATGATTACTTCGGATTTACTTTGTTTCTACTTTAAGTTTGGATTTCAGTTATGTAATAAGGCCACTTAAATTTTACTCTGGGATTGTTATTCGTTTTAAGTTCCTTTAAAATTTTCCTAACGTTAAGGGCATGCCTAGTATACTATGAAAGGGACGGTTTTAGAAAACTTGAATAAATTCTTTTGGGTTTTCTTCTGAAGTTTTACATCAGGGAATTAGCGAACAAGGGATAACAACAACAAGGCAACTCTATTTTGCCAAACCAAGTTTCAAAAAGTTTTAACAGTTCACTCAAACCATTCTTGATTCTTTTATAAATATACGGAACTTTTCTTCCCAACTCAATACGACAAACTGGTTTCCAAAATGTTTTCTTCCCTGTGACATGCCAGATTCAGTCATAGCGTTTAGGCCGGGTTTGGGGTGTCACATAAGAGTACTCACTTTTGTAATACTCAATTTGATAAAGTCTTAAAGAAATATGGAGTACACCACAGGACAACTACCCATTATCATCCTCAAACCAGTGGACAAGTAGAAGTAGCAAATCAAGAAGTTAAGCGTATTCTAAAGAAAGCAGTAGAATCAAACAGGAAAGATTGGGCATTAAAAGTAGATGATGCTTTATGGGCCTATAGAATAGCTTTTAAAACACCCATAGGAACATCCCCATACAAACTTGTCTACGGAAAAAGTTGTCATCTACCATTCGAGTTAGAGCACAAAGCTTTTTGGGCTATAAAATTTTTAAATTACGATCTTAAAACTGCATGTGAAAAAAGGATGATGAAGTTGAACGAGCTTGATGAATGGCGAGCTAATGCCTATGAGAACTCGTGACTATATAAGGAGGCAACAAAGCGATGCCATGATGCTCGTTTAAAACAATCGAAGCAATTCAAAGTAGGAGATTTAGTCCTACTATACAATTCAAGGTTAAAATTGTTTCCTAGAAAGCTGAAATCAAGATGGTCAAGTCCATTCATAATCAAAACTATTTTTCCCTACGACACAATAGAGGTAACTCATCCAACTCGTGGCACATTCAAGGTAAATGGTCAGCGACTGAAAATTTATAATGGTGAAGATTTTAGGGATATGAGAGAGGAGCTTCGGCTCCATGAACCTTCACTTAGAAATGAAAATAGGGTAAGTCTAGCTTAAGACTTTAAATGAGCGCTTCTCAGGAGGCAACCCGAGCACCAACTTCACTAATATCATATTTTTTATTTTTAGCGCTTAACTACAAATTAACCAATTTAATAAAGCGCAGGTTTTCTTACCATACATCCTTGCACACGAGCGTGGCCATGGCCATGTGGATACCACGAGCAAGCACATTGGCGTGGCGGAGGCCGTGCAGACCAAGGACGAAAAAATCCCCAAAACACGATGATTGTATGTCAGAGTCTTAAAAATTTATAAAAAGAATGATCGAACCTGGAAACTAACTAAGACAACGATAGAGGCAAGCGCACCTATCGAACAATAGTATAGTTTAATGGCAAGACCGGATTGTCGAACCCAAAGGAACCAAAAGTACTAATACTAACTTACTTTTTATTATCTAACCTAAGAATTAAGGGATTTGTTTTATCTAATCTAAAATTAACTAACTACTAAGCTAAAGATGTAAAGACGAAGAGAATGAATTGAGAAATACTTGTGGGAAAACCAATTGATTAAGACAATACCTGAGGAAGAATCCACCTAGATTTCACTTGTTATCTAACTTTGAACCAGACGATTTATTCACTTGACTTGATCCGTAGGATTCCCTAATTTATATTAATACCTCTTTTGAGGCTACTAAAGTCTACCCTAGGTTGATTAATTGAAATCTCTTTCTAATTAAAACCACTAATATTGCATTAACTCGATCTATGGACTCCCATATTAGGTTTGACCCTAATACGGCAGATTTATGCCATCCTGTTTCTAAGGTTGCGTTCAACTCCGCTTAACTATGCTAGATCTACTCTTAGGCAGGGACTTTTACTCCACCACCTAAGCACACCAATACTTGAATTGATATCTTGAAATACCAAAACAAGAATTAGGAACACATAATTAAGAACAAATCAAGTATTTATCATACAGCTCAAAAAACAATAACAAGATTCATCTTAGGGTTCATCCCCCTCAGGTATTTGAGAGGTTTAGTTCATAATTATAAAAGAAAAGATCTTAGAAGAAAATATAAAACAAAACATAAATAAAACCCTAAAACCCCTTGAGGGAATTGAAGGAGAGTTCTTCCTTCTTGAGTATGATCCTAGCTTCTTGAGATGAATCAACTGGCTTTCTTTGAGTGAATTCCACAATTCGGCCCCTCTGGCTTGGCTCCTTGGCCTAGCTGAACGCCACTTTAAAGGTTGGCCTCTAGGGTCTTTATATAGGCTTTTGGAATATGTTTCTTTGCCTCTAAGTACCCTAATCCAAATAGAATTCTTCTTATCTGCGGCAGAGGCACGCCCATGCCACACGCCCGTGTAAATCGTGGCCAGGCCGTGTTCGGGTCTATTGATAAGACACAGCCATGTATTTCTAGGTCCAGGCCGTGGTTGGCTCTTTTTACGGGGCACGACCGTGTGGTCTTGGGCTCAGGCCGTGTCGATTCTGTGATATGGCCTATTTTCTCCAATTTTAGCTCGTTTCTCATTCTTTTCATCCTCCGGTGCTCTACTGAATATAAAACATGAAAACAAAGGATTAGGAGCACCTATTTCCATAATTAAAAGGATAAATCATCCAAAAGTAAGCTAAATGTGGGATTAAAATATGTTCATTTTACGGTTTATCAAATACCCCCACACTTAAGCTTTTGCTTGTCCTCAAGCAAAATTCTCAACTCATAATTAAAACGAACTTCCTCAATTCATAATATTCATCGATAATGCCTCATCATAATTCATAGATAATTTATACATGGATAATTTAACTAAAAGAGTCTTAAAGATTCAAACAATTAAAGTCATAGTTTTGTAGCATGAAAATATAGGTGTTCCCCTCACCTAAATAATTGCCTTTAATTCAAAATCGACAAAGATTAACATCCTCACTAAAGATTCACTCCAACCACTCAAGGTGTTTAAGGTTCAAAATTTAGCTCTCAAAAGTTGAACATGCAAAGTTAATTCCATAGGCTTGCATGAAAATCAAATCTCCACCACTGTCAAATGAGATGATACACAAATCAAAAGGTCTTTAAAGGGTTGTAACGGGGCTTAGGTTAAAGGTGTGGATAAAGGCTAAATTAAGGGGTTAAAATCGAGATTGAATTGATAATTTACCTAACTAGAAAAATGAACTAATCCTAAATAATTACATAAATTAAAAACTTTGAAATACTAATAATACGAGCTTCTTTGTTTTTTTTCAAGATGTTGAATTTAAACGTATAAGCTCACTTAATTATAGAACTAGTAATGAATATACTTCTCTTTTTTTCATTTTTTAAGAACAAATCAATATAAGATAAAACTTTAACAACTGAAATAATGTAATTAGGCAACTGATCAAATCAAGTCTCGATAGAAGGGTACTCAAAAGGAATGGTGATAATAAATACAAGATAGGTTTCAGGTTAATATTAGTGGGTTGAGTCAAAAAAAGAGGTTGTTAGGATCAAAGGGGTTCACTAGGGGTTAATTGTGAGTGTAGGCTTTTAGTAGAGTAAGTGGGTTAAATCATAAGTGCCTTAATCATCTCTATATATCAAATCAATAGTGTGGTCTTGACATGTAATCGAAGTAAGTTCTAGAATAACAAATCAATGTTGACACACTCATTGTAATATCCGGGATTTAGGGGCTATGCATTTTTATTTGAACGTATCTGATTGCATGCCTGTGTGTGATTTGAATGTGATTTGGGGGCTTCAAGAACCTTAGGATGTAGGTAGGAGACTTAGAGGTTATTAGATTTTTAAGCCCAAAAAGGGGAACTAAGGGAGCTAGGCCTTAAGGGGATTATTGTGTGTTTTAGAACACGAATAACCCAGTGGTAAGGTGGCAAGGAGGCGCCACTTAGGGCCTTGTGAGGTGACGCCACAGGGAGTGAGAAGGGCCTAGGTTTGAGCAGCAAGGGAAGCATTTTGGAGTTTTATTTTCCAGCAAAGAAGGGTAGTGGTGGACGACTCAAGGACTCTGATGGAGGAAGTATAGATTGGGTCTGACAACTTAGAGATTCGGCTAAGGTAGAGTGAAAAGAGGGATTGAGTTGAGAGAAGGAGAGTTTGCCGAATGGAGGGGACTTTGGAGAGGGGCATAATCGGTTCTGTATAGGGGAGTTAAGTGTCGAAACTGCCTAGCCTTTCTACTCATCTCTTGACCAAAACCCTCACCCCTTCTCTTCTCTTCTTTTCTTTTTCTTTTTTGATTGAAAGCCTAAACCTATTCTCTTAGTCTTGCAAAAATCGAAAACCATACAAGACATCAACCCTTCTTCTTCTTTTTTTTTTTTGCATCGATTCCTCCATTCTAAAAAGCCGGAAGAAGTTTTCTCTTCATTTACTGAGATCATAGCCGAAACACCATAGATCCACAACCCTTTTCTCTTATCTCCTTGAGTGTTGGCCGAATCCGTCAGACTCTATTCCGTCAGATCTACTAGTTGGTAAGGGTTCTTCTATTCCAATTTCTTTCCTTTTTCCCTTTTGATTAGCCAAAATAAAGGACTCTAATCCCTTATGTTTCTTTGGCCAAAACCATGAAGGTGGGTTTCGGGATTCTTTTGTAGTCGACGGTAGAAAGAGATCTTTTCAGGATTTAAGTTCCAAGGTAAGCAAGGCATACTATTCGGCCAAGGGCCACTTTTACTTGTTCAAAGGCTATACTGATTCTAATTATGGTGTTTTAGGGAGTCTTCGACAGATCTTCGGGATTTGGCTAAGCAATCTAGGTAAGGGTTCTAGTGTTTCAGATCCGTTTCTTATTCGTTCAAAAGCCGAGAACTAACCTTTTGAGTGTACTAGTGCTTAGCCGATTGCAAGGGGGAAATCATCACGAAGTTTTGAGATTTGGTTGGTAACCAAATCAGCAGCAAGGTAAGGATTTTGGTTGCGTTAACCCTTCGGGATTTACTGTTTAGCCGAATGGCCTTCTTGCTAATATGCTTAGTGTTGGCCGAATGTAGGAAAAAGGGAACTAGTGCGTTAGATTGGAATTTTGGGATTCAGTAATCGCGTTAGAAATCAGGTGTGTAACCCTACACTAAATTCCTGATAGTTTAATAATAATTATGTTAATCATGTGTTAGTGAAATGAAGAATAAATATGGCTAAGGGTACCATTTAATGGTACTGTGTATTCAGTCGTTACCCTTAACACTCGTAAATAATGTTTAACAACATTGATGTGAAAAAATGTGGAATTAGTTATGATTTGGGGTAAGGTAAATTGCATGATAAATAGCATGTTTTGTATGTTGCATGGGCATATGGGTGATTATGTTAAAGGGAAGTGATCTTGTGGTTTTACCACATTATCTGTGACTATGTCACATGTTATGAATCTGGTGACTCATCACATTATCCGTGGCTATGCCACAATTATAAGGGCGATGTCTGATTAACTCGCAATGATCGCCTTCGATGGTGTGTGTCTGGGATGGAGGGTCGATTTAGTAATCCCCACGGTGTGATTGGTAGGTACGGTGATGTGTAGAGGATGGATATCTAGGTGGGTTTGGGTTGCATCATTGTTTATATTGGCTCGTATGTGATATGATATGTTATGACCTGTTTGGGAGTCTGTGATGGTTGTTACACATCGAGTCTGTTGACTCACCCTTCGTGGGCTAACTTTTGCGAGATGGCACTTCGATAAATGGACCGGTCGGCGGGAACTTAGTGGTGGCCATGCACATTTTTTTTTTTTCTTGGTTTTCTTATTAAGTATATTTTGATTTATTTTGGGTTATGTTTTGATGTAATAAGGCCATTATAATTTAACTGTTTTATTCAAGCATTTAAAATTTTTACTATGATGCGAACAATAACGAACAAGACGATTAAATATTTTTCGTAAAACAACATCAATTGTTTTGAAACCCAAACACCTACGATTTTCAAGTTAATAATAAACTCTAAATTTTGGAATTTCTTTAAACTTGTAATTTCTAAGAATATGATAATAACATTTTAATACAACACTTAAATTACAACTCGGTTTTCAACGTGAGAAAAATCCAAATCTATTTTCTTCAAACAACCAAGTTTTTTTTTCCAAGAAGACGTAACCAGATTTAACAATGATTTACTCTAGGAGCATGCCAGACCCGGTCAGGGCTTATGGGCTGAGTTTGGGGTTTCAATTTGGTATCAGAACCCGGTTCAAAACTCGGCCTTGAGGGCTTTTGGGCCCAAAACGTATTTTTATTTTGAAATTGAGTTTTACAAAAGAATGAGTAGGTTTTCTGGCATGGCACCTGAGTCTCCGGCCCGCAGTCCACCAGGTAAGTACCCCTACCCATTGTGTGATTTGTATGTGGGAATTATGGGGACGTAGATTAGTAGATTAGGAGCTAATGAACCCTAGGTTTAGCTTACTCCAACATAGAATTGCATAAAATTTAAAGTCTAACCAAACAAACCTGTGAGTGAGTCACCGAGTTAAGGGTGTGAAAACCGTTGTGCGCATGTCTAGGATTGGATTCAGGGGGAGCTTGGTATTTAAGCAGTCCTAGTGACTCACCTCCTCTTCGCTCGAATCCTACCTGGTGCGTAGTGACGGTTCACCCTAACCAAGAGGACTTAATCACAGGCTAAATTCAATAATTAAAACTCGAAAGGGACCAATCACCTTGTTTTGTACAATCCTAAAGTCAAACCTTGGTTATAAAATTCCAAAGTATCCTTGATTCAAAAAATGACCAAAATACCCTTGATTTGTAAATTGACCAAATTACCCCTAACTAGTAATTTTTTTTTTTTAAATACCCTCGGTATGGAAAGTTTTCGAAGTACCCTCGAATTGAAAATTTTCGAATTTCCCTTATTTCGTAAAATCACTTGGAACCATATTTTAAAAATTACCAAATGCCCCTAGTTTGTAAAATTACAAAAATACCCTCAATTTATAAAATTACCATACTACCCCGATTCCTTTTATCAAAATATCCCTATTTTGCAAAAATACCTAGAAACCTCTATTTTATGAAATTTCAAAATACCTTGATTTGGAAAATTACGAAAATACCCCTGTAAGATAAAATTACGAAAATACCCCTAGGTAGTGGAAAATAACTACAATGACAACAACAACACTTTTCTGTAATGAACGTAAGTTCATGAATGATGATGATTGAATGAATGAACTTGAGACGGTAGTGTGTGTATGAATTCGAAAGAACTACTTTTTAGAACTATTAAACATAAGACTGTTCGCGATAAATCAGTGGGAAGAAATAATGATTCATAAAATTTTTAATCAGATAAACGCAACTCAGAAGAATGAGTTCTAGAGGATGTGGTCATAATGTGCGTGGCCGTGGTAGAGGCTGAATGACCGTGTCGGAACTCGTTAGGTCTGATCAAGGGTCCGAGAATGAAATGCCACCACCACCAGCTGCTGGTGTTGAATATCAGGATCAGACGGGGGATGATGTAGTATCGCAGGCGATGCTGCGAGTTCTTGAGAGGTGGTTGGAGCAGGTGGAGGTATGGGAGCTCAGAAGTCTGTACCTGAGCGACTCCGAGCCAATGGAGCTGAGGTTTTTGGTGGTATATCTGGTGTGGCGCCCAATACTACCGAGGAGAAATTGAAAGGGGTAGTGTTGCTTCTCCGTGATGAGTCATACCAGTGGTAGCTCACAGTTCGGGATGGTGCTGCAGCAGATGATCTCACTTGGGAATATTTTAAGGTGACGCATCAGAAGAAGTACATTGGGACTAGCTATATTGATGCACTTGGGAGAGTGTTGGAAGAAGATGGGAGGATGTTTCAAGTGTCGGTCCAAGGATCACATGATTAGGGACTGTCCTATGAAAATAGACGGGAGCCGACCAACAGGTCAGGGTCTTAATCAGACAGGAAGGGGTGGACAGCAACCACCGCGGGGTCGAGGTCCAGCTGGCAGAGGCAATGGTTTTAGAAGAGGTCGGGGAACGTCGGGCAGAGGTGTTGGTAACATAGAGGCAAGACAGTCGGGTCTAGTGTATGCAGTTCGTCGGAGGGAGGATGGTGACGCACCTGATGTCATAACGGGTATGTTCCTTATCTCTAGATTACCCTTTGTTGCGTTGATAGATATTGGGTTAACTCATTCATACATTGCTAGTAAGGTGTTTGGAACTCTGCATGTGAACTCTAAGACTGTACCTAGGAAGATGACTGTACTTAGTCCTTTAGGGCAATCAGTAGTATTAGACAAACTCTTTAGGGCAGTACCTTTGGAAGTTCGGTAGCGCATTTCGGTGACTTAATGGAGCTGCCATTCGAGGAATTTGATTTAATCTTAGGCATGGACTGGTTGGTGAAGTACCATGCGAATGTGGATTGTGCTGCTAAGAGCATGTCGTTAAGAACTTCTAACGACAAAGAGGTTGTGGTGATGGGCGAGAGGCGAAATTGCTTGTCGAATGTGGTATCTATGCTTAAGGCAGAGAAGATGGTGAGAAAAGGGTGTGTAGCTTTTCTGATGTTGATCAGTGCCTTAGAGGCTAAGGAAGCAGCTATAGGAGGAGTTAGAACAGTAAGAGAATTTGTGGATGTCTTTTCGGAGGAGTTGCCTAGGTTACCCCCGGACAGGGAAGTGAAGTTCAGAATTGATTTACTACCGGGTACAGCTCCTATGTCAATTGCTCCATACCGAATGGCACCAAATGAGCTAGTAGAGCTCAAAGCCCAGATCCAAGACTTACTCGATCGTGGGTTTATTCGACCTAGTGTGTCTCCATAGGGAGCACCGGTCTTATTTATGAAGAAGAAGGACGGGACTATGCGCATGTGCATAGATTACCGACAGTTGAATAAGCTGACCATCAAGAACAAGTATCCATTGCCAAGGATAGATGACTTGTTCGATCAGCTTAAGGGGGCTGTGGTATTTTCGAAGATAGATCTAAGGTTAGGATATCATTAGCTTAAGGTGAAGGAAGCAGATATCCATAAGACGACTTTTCGGATTGGGTACGGGTATTATGAGTTCTTGGTAATGCCGTTTGGATTGACAAACATCCCAGCCGTGTTCATGGATATGATGAACTGGGTTTTCTAACCCTACCTGGATCGGTTCGTCGTTGTGTTCATAGACGATATCTTAGTGTATTCCAAGTCTGAGGAAGAACACGATGAGCATCTTCGGGTTCTGTTACAAGTGATAAGGGAAGAGAAGCTATATGCCAAGTTCAGCAAGTGCGAATTTTGGCTGAAGGAAGTTACGTTCTTAGGGCATGTAGTGTCTGCCGAAGGAATAAGGGTGGATCCTCGGAAGATTGAGGCAGTATTAGATTGGAAACCACCTAAGTCTGTGGCTGAGGTTCATAGTTTCTTGGGGTTAGCAAGCTACTATAGGAGATTTGTTGAAGGGTTCTCATCAATAGCTGCACCTTTGATGAAGTTGTTAAGAAAGGAGGTACCTTTCGTATGGGCGGATAAGCAGCAGGAAAGCTTTGAGAAGCTTAAGAGAGTATTGACAGAGGCTCTGGTTTTGATTCAGCCAGAAGCAGGAAAGGACTTTGTGGTGTATTGCGATGCTTCCCATACAAGATTGGGATGTGTCCTTATGCAAGACGAGAAGGTGGTTGCTTATGCGTCTCGTTAAGGCCACATGAGGTTAACTATCTGACGCATGGTCTGGAATTGGCGGCGGTTATATTCGCTCTTAAAGTGTGGAGGCACTATTTGTATGGAGAAAGGTCGGTGATCTACACGGACCACAAGAGTCTGAAATATTTGCTGACTCAAAAGGAGCTGAATTTGAGACAGCGTAGGTGGGTGGAGTTGTTGAAGGACTACGATTGCTCAATAGAGTATCATTCGGGCAAGGCGAATGTAGTGGCAGATGCCCTGAGTCGAAAAGTGGTGTCGGAGTTAAGGGCGATGTTTGCACATTTGAGCCTTTTTAGTGATGGAAGTTTGCTAGTGGAGTTGCAAGTGAAGTCGACGTGGTTAGGTCAAGTAAAGGAGAAACAATTGGTAGATGGTGAACTAAGTGCTAAGCTGCTACAGGTACAAAATGGGGAGTTGGAAGACTATGGTGTAAACAGTGATGAGTGCTATATTTTTGGGGCAAGGTCTGTATACCGAAGGATGAGGAGTTAAGGCAGAGAATTCTTCAGGAATCGCATAGTAGCCCTTATGCTATGCATCCTGGATGAAGTAAGTTATATAGGGATTTACGGGAACAATTTTGGTGGCTTGGTCTTAAGCGGGAAGTTACAGAGTTTGTAGGGAAGTGCTTAACGTGTCAGCAACTCAAAGCTGAACACCAAGTACCGTCAGGATTGCTTCAACCGATAAAGATTCCGCAATGAAAGTGGGAGAGAATTACCATGGACTTCGTTAGTGGGCTTCCCCTTACGCCTACTAAGAAGGACTTGATATGGGTGATAGTAGATCGGTTGACGAAGTCTGCACATTTCATACTAGTACAGATTGACTATTCTTGCAGAAATTGGCAAAGTTGTATGTAGCAGAAATCGTGAGGCTGCATGGAGTGCCGGTGTCGATTATCTCGGATAGAGATCCGAGGTTTACATCTCGATTTTGGAAAGCACTACATCAAGCTTTGGGCACCAGGTTAGACTTCAGTACGGCATTCCATCCGCAGTCAGACGGCCAATCTGAGTGGTAATTCAAGTGCTAGAGGATATGTTGAGAGGTTGTGTGATAGACTTCAGAGGGAGTTGGGAGGAGTTCTTGCCTTTAACGAAATTTGCGTACAATAATAGCTATCAGGCAAGTATTCAGATGGCACCATATGAAGCGTTTTATGGATGGAAGTGTCGCACTCCTACATGTTGGACAGAATTGGGGGAATGTCAAGTTTTAGGTCCGAAAATTGTGGCAGAATCTGAAGAGAAGGTTAAAATAATTCGGACACAGTTGAAGGAGGCATCGGATAGACAAAAATCATATGCGGATCTTAAGCGAAAGGAGATAGAGTTTACTATAAGGGATCAGGTGTTTCTCAAAGGTTCGCCATGGAAGAAGTTGATGAGATTTGGTCACAAGGGAAAGTTAAGTCCTAGGTTTATAGGACCTTATCGGATTTTGAAGCGGGTTGGACCAGTAGCATATCAGTTAGAGTTGCCTTCGGAGTTGGAGTAGATACACAATGTGTTCCACGTTTCGATGCTACATCGCTACCGGTCAGACCCATCTCATATAATACCGGTTGAGGAGGTGGAGCTGAGACCAGATCTGTCCTATGAGAAAGAGCCGATTCAGATTCTGGAACGGGATGTGAAGGTGCTTCGGAGGAAATTGGTCCCTCTAGTCAAAGTGTTATGGCTTAACCATGGATCGGAGGAAGCTTTGTGGGAGCCAGAGGAAACAATGCCACAGCAATACCCTCATCTATTTTAGCCAGGTAATTTCGAGGTCGAGATTATTTTAAAGGGGTAGAACTGTAATATCTGGGATTTAGGGGCTATGAATTTTTATTTGAATGTATGTGATTGCATGCCTGTGTGTGATTTGAATGTGATTTGGGGGCTTCAAGAACCTTGGGATATAGATAGGAGCCTTAGAGGTTATTAGATTTTTAAGCCCAAAAAGGGGAACTAAGGGAGCTAGGCCTTAAGGAGATTATTGTGGTTTAGAACACGAATAACAAGTGGTAAGTCTGCAAGGAGGTGCCACTTAGGGCCTTGTGAGGTGGCACGCCACAGGGAGTGAGAAGGGCCTAGGTTTGAGCAGAAGGAAGCATTTTGGAGTTTTATTTTCCAACAAGGAAGGCGTTGGTGGATGGCACAAGGACTCGATGGAGAAAGTATAGATTGGGTCGACAACTTAGAGATTCGGCTAAGGTAGAGTGAAAAGGGGATTGAGTGGAGAGAATGAGAGTTGGCGAATGGAGGGACTTTGGAGAGGGCATAATCGGTTCGGATAGGGGAGCTAAGTCAAAGCGCTTAGTCTTTCTACTCATCTCTTGACCGAAACCCTCACCCTTTCTCTTCTCTTCTTTTCTTTTTTTTTTGATTGAAAGCCTAAACCTATTCTCTTAGTCTTGCAAAAATCGAAAAGCACACAAGACATCAACCCTTCTTCTTCTTTTTTTGCATCAATCCCTCCATTCTCAAAAGCCGGAAGAACTTTTCTCTTCATTTGATGAGATCATAGCCGAAACACCATAGATATGCAACCCTTTTCTCTTATCTCCTTGAATGTTGGCTGAATCCGTCAGACTCTATTATGTCAGATCTACTAGTTGGTAAGGGTTCTTCTATTCCAATTTCTTTCCTTTTTCTCTTTTGATTAGCTGAAATAAAGGACTCTAATCCCTTATGTTTCTTTGGCCGAAACCATGAAGGTGGGTTTCGGGATTCTTTTGTAGCCGACGGTAGAAAGAGATCTTTTCGGGATTTAAGATCCAAGGTAAGAAAGGCATACTATTCACCAAGGGCCACTTTTACTTGTTCAAAGGCTATCTTTGGTTCTAATTATGGTGTTTTAGGAGTCTTCGATAGATCTTCAGGATTTGGCTAAGCAATCTAGGTAAGGGTTCTAGTGTTTCAGATCCATTTCTTATTCGTTCAAAAGCCGAGAACTAACCAATTGAGTGTACTAGTGCTTAGCCGATTGCAAGGGGAAATCATCACGAAGTTTTGGGATTTGGTTGGTAACCAAATCGGCAGCAAGGTAAGGATTTTGGTTGCGTTAACCCTTCGGGATTTGCTGTTTAGCCGAATGGCCTCCTTGCTAATATGCTTAGTGTTGGCCGAATGTAGGAAAAAGGGAACTAGTGCGTTAGATCGGAATTTTCGGGATTCAGTAATCGCGTTAGAAATCAGGTGTGTAACCTACACTAAATTCTTGATAGTTTAATAATAATTATGTTAATCATGTGTTAGTGAAGTGGCGAATAAATATGGCTAAGGGTACCATTTAATGGTACTGTGTATTCAGGTATGTTACCCCTTAACACTCGTAAAAAATGTTTAACAACATTGATGTGAAAAAAATGTGGAATTCCGTTATGATTTTGGGGTAAGGTAAATTGCATGATAAATAGCATGTTTTGTATGTTGCATGGGCATATGGGTGATTATGTTAAAGGGGAAGTGATCTTGTGGTTTTTACCACATTATCTGGTGACTATGTCACATGTTATGAATCTGGTGACTCTGTCACATTATCTGGTGGCTATGCCATAATTATAAGGGCGATGTGTAGTTGACTGCAGCGACTGCCTTCGATGGTGTGTAGTGGATGGAGGGTCGATTTAGTAATCCCCACGGTGTGATTGGTAGGTACGGGTGATGTGTAAAGGATGGATATCTAGGTGGGTTTGGGTTGCATCATTGTTTATATTGGCTCGTATGTGATATTATATGTTATGACTGTTTGGGACTCTGTGATGGTTGTTACACACTGAGTCTGTTGACTCACCCTTCGTAGGCTAACTTTTTGCAGATGGCGCTCAGTAAATGGACCGGGTCGGCAGGAACTTAGTGGTGGCCATGCACAGCTCAGTTTTTTTTCTTCGATTTTTCTTATTAAGTATATTTTGATTTATTTTGGGTTATGTTTTGATGTAATAAGGCCATTATCACTTAACTGTTTTATTCAAGCGTTTTAAATTTTTACTATGATGCGAACAATAACGAACAAGAAGATTAAATATTTTTCGTAAAATAACATCAATTGTTTTGAATCCCAAACACCTACAATTTTCAAGTTAATAATAAACTCTAAATTTTGGAATTTCTTTAAACTTGTAATTTCTAAGAATATGATAATAACGTTTTAATACAACACTTAAATTACAACTCGGTTTTCAATGTGAGAAAAATCCAAATCTATTTTCTTCAAACAACCAAGTTTTTTTTTTCCAAGAAAACGTAACAAGATTTAACAATGATTTACTCTAGGAGCATGCCAATCCGGTCAGGGCTTGTGGGCCGGGTTTGGGGTGTTTCACTCATAATCAATAAAAGTGAGCACGAAAAGAATGTATGCACTAAAAGGCTCAAAATCTTCCAAAAATTATGGGTTTTTGATATCAACTTTGTAAATTTAAAATTTCAAGGTAACAATTAGATTCAGGTAGACAACCTAACAAAATTTTTAATTTTTTGAAAATAGACTCATCATGCTTGATTCTGTAGTATCTTGAAGTTTAAATCATCATTGCAAAATTATCAATGACTTAATTTAAAACATATCAATAAAAATCATGAATTAACAGGAATTTCATTCTAATTGGTGATATGAGAAAATTACTTTAAGAGAAGATATCATTCAGGGATTTGAGAATCATGCAAAAAGTTAGACTTTTTGTTAAAAAATAATTTTCACCCTCCACGCTTAAGATGTACATTGCCCTCAATGTACAAAGATAGATAATAATCATATAATAAGAAAATCAAACGTGAGGGAGAGAGGTGAAACTTTCTGAATTTTTGGATGGATTCCTTGAGTTGGAACTGTGGAAACTTGATTCGTAGGTAAAAGATAAGTTGGAGGGGGCACCTCTACTTCTTGTGCTAGATGAAGAAATTGGGAACTATGTGAAGAGTTAGCCAGGAAATAATAATGCTAATTTAAATTATACTAAATATATAATTAAAGTAAATAAAGATAACAAGGAAGAACGTAAGAAGTAAAATAAAAGTAAAAGAAGGGATAAATGGACTGAAAAGTCCTTATTGTTGGATGGTTCGCGAGGTGGGCGTGATTTCTAAGGCTTGGTGTTGTGATTCCCTAGCAGCCTTTAGAACATAAAACCAAGAAACTAAGATAAAATAAACTAATTTTAGTATAATAGAAATAAGAATAAGGAAAATAAAGGAGAAGAGAAAAGTAAAAGAAAGATTAAATGGACTCAAAGGTCCTTTTCCTGTTGAGTTAATGAAACGGTCGGCATGAACTTATGTAGATCGGTCTTGCATAGGGAGACTGGGCTAGGATCCTTCTGTTTGTTCAACATGGCTGAAGTGAAGATCTAGAGTTTAGAGAATGAAGAAGGAAAAAATTGAAAAGGGAGGGGTGTGTAGAGGTTATGGAAGAGTGAATGGGGAGTGGGTGAGAAGGGGAGAGGGGTGTGTTAAATAG
This sequence comes from Gossypium rotundifolium, assembly GCA_025506655.1. NCBI lineage: Eukaryota > Viridiplantae > Streptophyta > Magnoliopsida > Malvales > Malvaceae > Gossypium > Gossypium rotundifolium. The sequence continues at coordinate 188,445,630 of CP106729.1, read as the reverse complement.
AAATGTTCAACTCTGGTACATCCCCACGCCCGTGTATCATGGGTGTGTTGTGTCCCACGGCCATATCACACGGCCGTGCTGTGGTTCAATCGTTTCTCCCATGCCTGGTATTTAAGTTGCCACGCCCGTGTTGGTTCAGCAGTGTCAGCCATGGCTGTGTCATACGGTCGTGGTGTTAGTTTGACTCTGTGACTTGAAGATATTTTTCTCATCCTATCTCATACTATCTCTGCCATGTCAGTATGGAAATCTGTAGTATACACACTGCCATGGCCACGGTCGTGTGTAAGGCCGTGTGGTGCGGAAATTTGTGCTTCATTAACTTGGTTAGTTTGTAGTTAGGTGCTAAAAGAAAGAGAATAAAAATAAAAATAAAAATAAAAGAGGTTAGTGCTCAGGTTGCCTCCCGAGAAGCGCTCGTTTAAATTCTTAAGCTAGACTTACCTCTCATTCGTACATTTACGGTGGTTTAAGGAGTGAAAAATCCTTTTTCATGCTATCATCATATAAATTGAGTCGCGTGGAGTTTATTTTAAAAATACCGAATGTAGAATTACTTACCTCGACTGTTCCATAAGGGAAAACATTGATTACTTTAAAAGAGCTTTCTTCGTTTGAATTCAGGTATGATGTGGTGATTTGTGGATCTGTTTTATCTAATAGTACCTTATCTCCTATTTTGAAGTGATTTGATGTTCCTTTAAGTTCTTCTGGAGGTTCCTTCGTTTCACCTTGTGTATTCCTACTTTCTCCTTGAAATGTGTCTTCCACTCATCTAGGTCATCGATCTGAAGCCGTTGTTCTACATGAGATATTTCTTTGTTGGTACGAGCTATGGGATCAGGCTCAGTGGTATAGTTCCGTGGTGCTTCCTGAAAAGAAAGTTTAACCGATTGATTATCAACGGAATTTACGTTCTCACCTTTATCACTCGATGTCCTAGCTGAGTCGAGAGCTTGAATACTGATTGATTCATCACCTACACGAAGTATGAGCTCACCTATACTAACATCAATTTTAGATCTGACAGTTGCTAAAAAGGGTCTTCCTAGAATTAAGGGGATATTATTGTCTTCATCCATATCTAAAACAACAAAGTCTACTGGGAATATAAATTTATCCACTTTAACTAGTACATCTTCAATTATACCTCTAGGAATTCGAATAGTCTTATCAGCTAATTGAATGCTCATCCTAGTTTGCTTGGGCTTCCCTGGACCTAACTGTTTAAACATTTTGGAAGGCATAACATTGATGCTTGCCCCTAAATCATTTAAAGCATTATCAACAGATAAACTACCAATTAGACATGGAATTGTAAAACTCCCTAGATCTTTTAATTTTCATGGTAGTTTGTTCTGTAACAATGCTGAGCATACTGCGTTTAATTTCACATGCAACTCCTCGTCTAACTTTTACTTGTTCATTAAGAGCTCTTTTAAAAATTTCCTTGAATCTGGCATCTGCGAAAGGATTTCAAGAAACGGTAAGTTAATATGTAATTTCCTTAAGAGTTTAAGGAACTTACCAAACTGTTCTTCTATGTCGTCTTCCTTCATCGCATTGGGGTAAGATATACGAGGTTTGTATTCTTTAATTATCGGTTTTGGCTTTTCTTGGCTTACCTCAATCTTGCCTTCACTTAACACAAGTTCTCACCTTGGCTCAAATTTAGATTCTACTAACACTTCACTATCATGAGTTGTTATGGCTTGAATTTTCTCCTTTGGATTAGTCTCAGTGTTACTTGGCAAGCTACCTAGTGGTCGTTCGGAGATCATCTTTGCGAGTTGCCCTAACTGGTTCTTGATTCCTTTAATCGATGCTTGTTGATTTTTAAGTGTTGTCTCGGTGTTTTGAAAATGAGTTTCAGACACCGCTATAAATTTTGTCAACATCTCTTCAAGGTTTGGCTTCTTTTCCTGTGGGTAGGGCTGTTGTTGGAAGTTTTGAGGGGGTGGTTGTTGTCTCTGATTTCCTTGGCCACCCCATGAGAAATTGGGGTGGTTCCTCCAACCTGGATTATAAGTATTACTATGAGGTTTATTTTGAGATCGAAAATTGTTACCCATATAGTTCATCTGTTCACTTTCCGTGCCCGGATTATAGGTGGGTACTTAGGATTCGCCACGCCTCCTCGATTTGAGTCACATTGCATTACTGGGCGTACTTGCGAGAGACTATACAAACCATCAATCTTTTTATTCATCATCTATACCTGATTTGATAGCATGGTAACTGCGTTGAGGTTGAAAACTCCGGCTGCTTTAGTTGGCTTTGTCATTGTAACTTGCCACTGATAGTTATTCAGTGACATCTCCTCTATAAACTCGTAGGCCACTTCAGAAGTTTTGTTATTCAGGGTTCCACCGGCGACTGAATCAATCAACTGCCTGGTTGAAGGATTCACACCGTTGTAAAAAGTTTGGACCTGTACCCATAAGGGTAAACCATGGTGTGGGCACCTTCTCAACAGATCCTTGTATCTCTCTCATGCATCGTATAATGTTTCTAAATCCATCTGCACAAAAGGAGAGATATCATTCCTTAATTTGGCTGTTTTGGCTAGGGAAAATATTTTAATAAAAAATTTTCAGTCATTTGGTGCTATGTAGTGATTGATCCTCGTGGAAGAGAATATAACCATTGTTTGGCTTTATTTCTCAAAGAAAAGGGAAATAACTGAAGACAAATGTCATCATCAGAAATGCCATTTATTTTGAAAGTATCACAGAATTCTAGAAAATTTGCTAAATGAGTATTTGTAACACCCCAAACCCGGCTCATGCGTTACTGATCATGTCAAACAGTCGAGTTTTAAAATAAATAAAAAGAATGATCGAACCTGTAGACTAACTATGACAACGATAGAGGCAAGTGCACCTATCGAACAGTAGTATAGTTTAGGCAAGAATATCCTATCGAACCCAAGGGAACCTAAAAGTACTACTACTCACTTTCTTTCTATTATTTAGCCTGAAATATGGAGTGATTGGTTGATTAATACTAAATGAAATACTTAAACTAAATGCAAAGGAAAAAGAATGAATTGGAGAAAGACTTTCGGAAAACTCAGTTGATGAAGACGATACCCTCAGGAAGAATCTGCCTATGACTTCACTTATTATTTATTCCCCAAACCATATAATTTCTTTACTTAGCTTGATCCGTGAGACTCCCTAACCTATATTAAACCCTCTCTCGAAGCGAATAATGTCAAACCTTAGGTTAATTAGTGGAACTCTCGTTCTCTTATAATAACCCCCTAAGGAAGCAGTAAATCGATCAATGGACTCCTATATTAGGTTTCACCCTAATTTGGCAAAATCTCGTAACCCTATCTCTAGGCGCCCGTTCAACTCCGCTCAATTATGCTAGCTCTACTCTTAGGCAGGGTCTATTCCTCCTCCACCTAAGTACATCAGATTAAATTAAGCAACATAATTAAGAAAAAAACTAAGTACTTATCATATAATTTAGAAATCAAATAATAAAATCCATCATAGGTTTCATCCCCTTCAGGTATCTGAATGGTTTAGTTCATAACTAAATAAGGAAACATCTCAAGAGAAAAGATAAAACAAAACATAAGAAATCCCTAAAACCCCCTGAAGGAATTGAAGGAGAGCTCTTCCGTCTTGAATAGAGTTTCGGCTTCTTGAGATGGATCAACTGGCTATCTTCAAGTGATTCCCTATAAGATGAAAGCTTCGGGAAAAGCCTCTGCCAAAAACTGTTCCCCTTAAATGCCTACCTTGGTTTGTTTATATAGGCTTTTGAGATGCCTTACTTGGCTCCTAAGTACCTCCTTCAAGTAGAATTACTATTAGGGTGTTTAAGTAGACTTAGGAGTATGTTTCTTTGGCTTCAAGCATCAAATTTTGAGTGAAATTGCTCATTCCCGCGGCAGGGGCACGCCCATGGCACACGCCCATGTCAATCGGGGTTGGGCCGTGCCTTGATTCTGTCGTTTTGGGCATGGTCGTGGCACGGTCGTGTAAGTCGGGATTCAGGCCGTGCTTTAGGTCTGTTGATTAGGACACGGACATGTAGATCACTTGACATGCCCATGTGTGGTAATGAGATGATGCGCGGCCTTGTAACTTGTGAGTTAGGCCGTGCTCTAAGTAGTCAGCGAGACACGGCCGTGCAGGCTTTGTGCCATGCCGTGTTGATTTCTTGCTAAGGCCCAATTACTCAGTTTTAAGCCCGTTTTGTGTTCTTTTTCTCCTCGGGTGCTTTCCTGAGTATATGACATGAAAAGAAAGGATTACAAGCACCTTTTATATAAATCAAGGGCTAAATCATCAAAAAGCATACTAAATGTGAGATTAAAATATGTTACTTTTATGGTTTATAAAATACCCCCACACTTAAGCTTTTTCTTATCCTCAAGCAAAATTCTCAACTTACAATTAGAACAAACTTTCCATAATTCATAATATTCATTAATCATGCCTCATCATAATTCATAGATAATTTATACATGGATAATTCAACTCAAAGAGCCCTAAAGATTCGAATGAGATAAGTCATGATTTTGTAGCATGAAAACATAGGTGTCTCCCCTTATCTAAATAATTACCCTTGATTCAAAACCGACAAGGACTGACATCCTCACTAAAGATTCACTCAAATCACTCAAAAGTGTTTAAGGTTCACAATAAGGCACTCAAGAGTTGAACCTAAAAAGTTAATCCCATAGGCTTGCCTAAAAATCAAATCTCCACCACTGTATATGAGATGATACATAAATCAGAAGGTCTTTATTAGGGTTGTAACGGGGCTAGGGTTAAAGGTGTGGATAGAGGCTGAATTAGAAGGTTAAAATCGAGATTGACTTGACAAATTACCTAACTAGAAACAATGAACTAATATAAGTATTTACATCAATTGAAAGCCAATAATACCTACTATTGATTATTAATCTATAATAACAAGTATTTTCCTCACTTGAAAGTTGATAATGCTTTAATATGAGCTTTTTCTTCAACAATTGGAGTTTAAATGCTCTAAGCTCTTTTGTATACTACTAATATTGAATAAGCTTGGATGTTTTTTGAAGAACAAACTAAGAAAAACATAATATAAGGAACTTTGATAATTGAAATAACCTAATTCGGCAACTAATCAAATCAATTCTCGATAGAGGGGTAGTCAAAAGAATGTTGATAACAAATACAAAGGGTTTTGGGTTAATATCAATCGGGTAATTCAATAAAAAGAGTTGTTAGGATCAAATGGGTTCACTAGGGGTTATTTATGTAGGTAGGCTTTTTAGTGGAGTGAATGGGTTAAAACCTAGGTGCTTTATCATCTCAGTATATCAAATCATTAATGTGGTCTCGACATGTGTAAACGAGGCAAGTTCTAGAATAACAATTCAAAGTTGACAAGGCAAGTTCTAGAATAACAATTCAAAGTTGACATACTCATAATCAATTAAAGTGAGCATGAAAAAGAATATATGCTCTATAAGGCTCAAATTCTCACAAAAAATTATGAGTGTTGACATCAATCCTTATAAATTTTGAACTTCAGGGTGATATTCAAATTCAGTTCAACAACCTATGAAATTCTGATTTTTGAAAAAATAGACTTATCATGCTTGATTCTCTAGTATTCTTTTGAAATTTAATCATCACTGCACAATTATCAATGATTTAATCCAAAAACATATCAATAAAAATCATAAATCATTAGAAATTTCATCCTAATTAGTAATATGAGAAAATTACTTAAAAACAAGACTAAATTCAGGATTAATGAAAAATTAGGCATTAACTTGAGAATTATGCAAAAAGTTAGGCACTTTTATCCCCCACACTTAAGATGTACATTGTCCTCAATGTACAAAGATAGATAATGTTAATTATGGAAAAAAATCAAAAGCGAAGGGGTAGAGTGACACTTCCTAAATTTTGGATGATTCTGGGCGTCTTCGGTGGCGGTGATGGTGTTTTCTATGGGCTCGGTGGTGTGGCTACCGAAAAGCAATTTGCTAGATGAAGAAATTGGGTAGCTGATAAACCGTAAAAGTAATATATTTTAACCCCATATTTAGTATGCTTTTGGATGATTTAGCCCTTGATTTATGTAAAAAGGTGCTTTTAATCCTTTCTTTTCATGTTTATACTCAGGAAAGTACCCGAAGACAAAAAGAATGAGAAACAGGCTTAAAACGGACCAAATTGGGCCAACCCGAGAAGACAACACGGCCTGGGCTTCATGTCACACGGATGTGCCTTGCCATCCATCTAGAACTCGGCCTGTCCCCGATTTACACGGCCATTCCTCGTCGACAAAAAGCCCAACACGACCCAGGCACAGTTTGCATGGCCGTGCCCCAATCGGCAGATCTGAAGCACGGCCTGAACCCCAACTTGCACGGCCGAGCCTCAATCAACAGAATCAACACACGGCCTGAAGTCGACTTACACGAGCGTGTGCCACGGCCATGCCCCTGCTACGGGAATGAGCAATTTCACTCTGATTTTGTAACATCCCAAACCCAGCCTAAAACGCCACGACCAGATCTGGTATGCTACGGGTTAAATGTTGAAAAATTTACTTTGGAGGGTTTTGAAAATCTCGGTTCGTTTATGTAGGTATTCGTTAAATAAGTGATATTTGTAGAAAACTTTTGTAGTTCTTTTTTTTTCCTGTAGAACTTGTTTGAAAATCCCAATTTTTTCCTTCTTAGTTAAGTCCTTGAACATAAATTTATAAAATGTAAACATTAACAAATTTAAATTGATAACCTAAGCTATGGAGACAAATTTAAATTGATAACCTAAGCTATGGAGGCCTTTTTACATAGATAATCCCAAAATTAAAACTTAAAGGATAACCGGAAATAGTTTATGAAAATAAAAGACTTGATGGCCCCTCGAGTCCGCCTCGGCTCCTATGTCCATGATCTACTGCTCATCTGAAAAGTCAGGGAAATAAAAGGGGTGAGTCACCAAGACTCAGTGTGCAAAACCCGAAAACACATAAAAGGCTTGAGGCCCAAAAACACATTATAGGCCTTGGCCCATACACAATGGAAACAAAATATTTATATGCTACATGACCCAACCCAACCTAAAAGTCCATCCTCTACACACCAGCCCGTACTAGCCATCACACCTCGGGGATTTCTACAATCAACCCACCAACCGCTACACACCATATCGACAGCCATGCTGCCTATTCCTAACAAACAAGAATAAATTTAACGTGGCTTAGCCACCGATCACTATTGTGACCTAACTTTACAATTCGTGGTTTAACCATCGATCACCAAGTGACCTATTAACATGCTCTTCCCCTTCATCATATTAATCCCATCCCATGCATACATCCATGCAGAATCAAAACAATATACTACCTAAGAGATCACAGACTATCACAAACTTGATACACATAGAAGTTTCTATGATTACGCACTGCATCCCTTGCCTACCCTTTTTGGGTATCTGACGTCCATCTGACCTTTTTTTTTGGCTTTTAGCCCATAACATATATTGTACAGATTAACTAGTGTGATAGAGATCTACACACCTGATTACAGACAAGATGAGACTTTCTATGTCGACACTATCAGAAGCCGATACGACTGCTAGCTGTCTAAGGTTCTATTCTGAAGTCGGTCCACAACCCGGTGGCCAATCCCATACTGCTGACACCGCTCGCTTCTTAAATCTAGGGTTTGTATTTACGGGTCCAATTCCCTTTTTGTTTGACTAGCGCTTGTTTCCATGGAACAGATCTTAGTCAACAAACTGGATTAAAACATTGAATCGAATACAAACACGAATGTACATTCATAGTGCAGAGGTCACTTACTTAGAAATCTCGAAAGAGATGGAGTTTAGACTAGCGGTTTCTGGCTTTTAGATCTAGATGATCTACTTCGATTTCTGATGTGTCGCCCTAAAATAAGAACACGTGAACAATCAAAACATTACTCCAAGGATAATCTTATCATGCCAACTAGCCTTTCGGCTTTGGCCTCAACAAAAAAAAAAATCGGAAGAGAAAACGTGAAGAGAGAATTCGGAACTTACCTTAACACCAACAGATTTGACTAACCCTTAGAGATTTCATCACTTAGCATGATAGAAGAAAGAAATCGGCAAGGAGAAAAGAGTGGACAAGGTATTCGGCTAGTAGGAAAGAGTGGAGAAGAGAGTTAAAGTGAAGAGATTTGGCTTTAGAAGAGATTAAAAGAAAAGATGTAAAGAGGAACTGTGAGGTTTCGGCTTGTAGAGGGAAGCAAAGAAAAGAACAATGGAATTTCGACTTTTGCATAAAAGTGGAGATGAGGGGGAAGAAAAGAAAAAAAAAGAATAGGATCCAAATGCCAGAATTGAAGAGATATCCCCCCTACTTAACCCAAATTTCGGCACCTACAACCTAAAATCTGAAAATGCCCCTTTTTAAAACTAAAACTAAGCTATTAATCAAGGGAAATTTTGGCACCCCTTGAACATATCAAAACCGATTCCTCCTCCCTCTCAGTGTTGGAATTTCGGCCACCACTGTGACCAGCAGATAAATCCTAAATTTCCTCCCTTATCTTTATCTGATCACACCTTCAAAAGAAGCCTAGATAACACTACCTCTTCCTCCCTTTATCTGCCATATTATCTGTATTATCTACTCAAATAAATCCTCCTATATCCAAGCCTCATTGCCATCCCACTCTACCCTCTTAAATGCCAAAAATTAACTAAATTTAATTAAAATAATTGGGCTTCATGCAACTCGAACTTGAGCCTCCTCAGTTGACGCCACCTTATAGCCCCCTTATGTAGCGCCGCTACCCACTGGGCTACAAGCCCATTTTGTATTTTAAAATACATATACATCTTTTAAGCCCTATCCTAACAGGGTTTCCACTACCGTGTCCAAAAAAAAAATTCGATTAAGGCCTAGGCCCAACCTTGAGCCCATTCTGGACCCCTAACACTCACATTAACAGAACCACACATTAAACGCAAAGGCCCATTAATTCAGGATGTTACAGTTCTACCCCCTTAAAGAAATTTTAGCCTCGAAATTACCTGATTAGAATAGATGCGGGTATTGCTGCCGCATCGCTTCCTCCAGTTTCCATGTAGCCTCTTCAGAACCGCGATTCTGCCATAGAACCTTAACCAAAGAAACCGTCTTTCTCCGTAACACTTTGACATCACGAACCAGAATTTCCACTGGTTCCACTTCAAAGGATAAATCGGGTCTTACTTTGATTTCTTCCACAGACACCACAAGGGATGGATCCGAACGGTATCGTCTTAACATATAGACGTGGAATACATTGTGAATCTAGCTTAGCTTAGAAGGTAGCTCTAGCTGATAGGCTACCGGTCCCACTCGTTTCAACACTCGATAAGGTCCGATAAATCTGGGACTTAATTTACCTTTCTGTCCAAACCTCAGTACTTTCTTCCATGGCGACACCTTCAAGAACACCTTGTCACCTACTGCAAACTCTATGTCCTTACGCTTCAAATTAGCATAGGACTCTTGTCTGTCTGACACTTCCTTTAGTCGAGCCTGAATTAACTCAACCTTCTCCTCTGTCTCGGTAACCAACTCCAGACCCAAAATTTGACGTTCTCGTAATTCTGTCCAACAGGTAAGAGTACGACACTTCTGCCCGTAAAAGGCTTCATAGGGCACCATCTGAATACTAGACTTGTAGTTGTTGTTGTAAGCAAACTCCGCTAATGGTATAAATTCTTCCCAACTACCCTTGAAATCAATGACACAACCTCTCAACTTGTCCTCCAAGATCTGAATTACCCACTCTGACTGTCCATCGGTCTGAGGATGAAATGCTGTACTGAAATCCAACTTCGTACCCAACGCTTGATGCAATGCCTTCCAAAATCGCGACGTGAACCTAAGGTCCCTGTCCGATATGATTGATACTGGTACTCCATGCAACCTCACTACCTCCGCTATGTATAGCTTAGCCAATTTCTGCAGAGAGTAATCGACCCGTACTGGTATGAAATGAGCTGACTTCATCAAGTGATCAACAATCACCCAAACCGAATCTTTCTTAGTAGGCGTGAGAGGTAGCCCACTAACAAAGTCCATTGTGATCCTTTCCCACTTCCATTGTGGAATCTTCACCGGCTGCAATAACCCTGATGGTAACTGATGCTCCGCCTTTACCTGCTGACAGGTCAAACACTTATTCACCAATTCAGTTACCTCTCGCTTCAAGCCCGGCCACCAGAATTGATCTCGCAAATTCCGATACATGTTACTCCCTCCAGGGTGCATAGCGTATGGACTACCATGCGCTTCTTGTAAAATCCTATGCCTTAACTCCAGATCTTTTGGCATGCAAACTCTCCCTCAAAACATAACAGTCCTTCCTCATTCACACTGAATTCCGTTGGCCCATCATTTGATATTAGCTACAACTTCACCTTAAGCAACTCATCGGTCTACTGCTTCTCCTTAACCTGACTGACCCAAGAGGGTTTCTTTTGAAGTTCAGCTAATAAACTCCTATCATCGTATAAATCGAGGTGATCAACCATTGCTCCCAAGTCAGGGATTACTTTACGACTTAAGGCATCCGCCACCACGTTAGCTTTACCCGGATGATACTCGATCGAGCAGTCATAATCCTTTAACAACTCGATCCACCTTCTTTGCCTTAGATTCAACTCCTTCTGGGTTAAAAGGTATTTTAGACTCTTGTGATCGGTATAAATAACGGATTTCTCCCCATACAGATAATGTCTCCAAATCTTCAAGGCAAAAACCACTGCCGCCAATTCCAAATTATGCGTAGGATAATTCAATTCGTGCGGTCTTAACTGTCGAGATGCATACGCAACAACCTTTCTATCCTGCATTAATACGCATCCTAGTCCCGTGTATGACGCATCATAGTAAATCACGAACTCCCTTCCAGCCTTTGGCTAAATCAACACCGGAGCCTCCGTCAAAATCCTTTTTAACCTCTCGAAACTCTCTTGCTGCTTATCAGACCAAACAAACAGAACCTCTTTTCGTAACAACTTAGTCAATGGTGTCGCAATTAAAGAAAATCCTTCCACAAACCTTCAGTAGTACCCGGCCAGACCAAGAAAACTCTGGATTTTCTCCACAGACCTAGGCTGCTTCGAATCCAACACCGCTTCAATTTTTCGAGGGTCAACCCTAAACCCCTCTGCCAACACAACGTGGCCTAGAAAAGTAACTTCACTTAGCCAAAATTCGCACTTACTGAATTTGGCATACAATTGCTTATCCCTCAGAATCTGCAAAACCACTTGTAGATGTGAATTATGCTCCTCTTCCAACCTTGAATAAACCAGTATATCATCTATAAATACCACGACAAACTGACACAAATAGGGTTGGAACACTCGGTTCATCATATCCATAAACGCTGCTGGTGTATTAGTCAACCCAAATTGCATCACCATGAATTCGTAGTGACCATAGCGAGTCCTAAATGCCGTCTTATGAATATCTGCCTCCTTGACTTTAAGCTGATGGTACCCTGATCTCAGATCTATCTTCGAAAAGACTGAGGCCCCCTTCAACTGATCGAACAAGTCATCGATCCTCGGCAACGGGTATTTGTTCTTGATTGTTAACTTATTCAACTGACGATAGTCAATGCACATATACATTGATCCATCTTTCTTCTTAACAAATAACATCGGCGCTCTCCAAGGCGACACACTTGGTCGAATAAACCCTCAATCCAGCAACTCCTGAATCTGCACTTTCAATTCCACCAACTCTTTCGGCGCCATCCTATATGGAGTAATAGATACTGGCACTGTTCCCGGATGAAGATCGATACCAAACTCCACTTCACGATCCGGAGGTAATCCAGAAAGCTTTTCTGGGAAAACATCAAGAAATTTTTTCATCGTCCTAACATCCCCGACAGTTAGTTTCTTGGCTTCCAGAGCCCGAACAAACATTAAAATTGCCCCGCATCCTTTCCTCACTATCCTTTCTACTCTTAAGGCAGTCACCATATTCGACAAATAGTTCCCCCTTTCACCTATCACCAACACTTCGCCACCCTAGGGAGTTTTTAACACCATACGGTTGGCTGCACAATCTACATTAGCTTGATACCTCACCAGCCAGTCCATGCCTAAGATTAAATCAAACTCCTCGAACGGTAATTACAGTCATCTCCCTTGAGGAAATCTCAGAATCTATGCTTAATGTTCCAGACACCCTACTAGCAACATATGAATGCGTCGACCAAATATCAATCAATGTAGTGTAAGGCAAACCAAAAATTAAAAAAGTACCGGTTATTACATCCGGTACGTCAGCCTCTTCTCGACGTCTGGCACTATAGACTAACCCCGGCTGTCTCGCCTCAGTGTTTCCTGCCCCTCGGCCTGATGCTCTACGGCCCTGACCAGAACCATTACCACCTTTGGTTGGACCACGACCTCTCTGTGGCTGCTGACCTCCTCTACCCTGCTGGGCATTCTCTTGATCTATGGGCCCTTCACTGCCCCGTTGCTGCGGACAGTTTCTAACTTGGTGGTTCGTAGATCCACACCTAAAGTACCTCCCACTGCCCGTCCAACACTTACCTACATGGAATTTACCACATCGAGCACACTTCTGTGTCTAGCTAGCAGTAGTAGGTCTCTCGTCCCATCTCAGCCCATCTGACCTAGGTCTTTTTTAAATACGTCCAGCTGCCCCTGATAATCTAAAATTTCTCTTACTTCTACCCCTATCTCTATCCCGGTCTAGTTTTTCTATCTGCTTCTCCTCCTCAGCTATCTTAGTTTTTTCCACAAGGACAGTAAATTGCCTCTCCCAATGTGGGGCTATCAACACACGCAGATCATCTCTCAGACCATCTTCAAATCGAACACACCGTTCATGGTCTGTGGCCACCATCCCTCGAGCATGACAGCTAAGGCGTAAGAATTTTGCTTTATATGTAGCCACCGACCTACTTCCCTGAACCAAATTTAGAAATGCTCTGTGCTGCGCATCCACATAACTCGATCCAATGTACTTACTCTGAAATGCCGTTTTGAAGAAATCTCAGGTGATACGGTCAGCCACTGTACCATCCTTAACCATAAGCCACCATTGATATGCTTCATCCCGCAGCAGAGATACAACCCCTTTCAATTTCTCCTCTTCCGTGAAATCAAGATCATCCACTATGCGTTCAACCACCTCCAACCAATACTCAGCTGTACTTGGGGCTATACCAAAAATTCCCCTGAACACTTCTGCCCTATTGGCTCTAAGTCGCTTCGACACGGATTTCTGGGCTTCTGTGCCCATGCCTGCCCCAGCAACCCTCTCTAAAACCCTTAACATCGCCGGAGATACCGCATCATCTCTGGCCGTCTGATCCTAAAATTCCACCTCTGCAGCTGGGGGTACTGGCATCTCGTCTCCTGACCCATGGCCAGATCCCACTGGTTCTGACACAGCCATCCTGCCCCTACCATGACCACGCGCAGGACGTCCACGACCCCTTGTACTCATTCTACCAATTCGCGTTTATCTGATTAGAAATTTTATGAATTATTAATTTTTTTCACTGATTAACCACGAACAATCTTATGGACAGTAGTTTCAAGAGTAGTTCTTTTAAATTCAAAATTATATCTACGGGTTTCAGTCTCAAGTCTGAATCTTCTAGTTCTAGGAACCACATACATTCAACCATCATACATCAACATACAAGCAACATCCATGAACTCACATTCATCACATAAGGGTATTTTCGTCATTTCACTACCCAGGGGTACTTTCGTAATTTTATCCTACTGGGGTATTTCTGTAATTTTCCAAAATAGGGTATCTTGGTGATTTTACAAAAGAGGGGTATTTTGGTAATTTTGTAATCTGGGGGTATTTTAGTAATTTTGCCAATCAGAGGTATTTTGATAATTTTGTAAACTCAGGATATTTCGATAATTTCACAAATTTTGGTAATTTTACAACTCTAGGGTATTTTGGGAATTTTTCACAAATCAAGGGTATTTTGAAATTTTACAAAACTAGGGGTATTTTAGTAATTTTGTGAAATAGGGTGGTTGGTCCCTTTCGGGTTTTAGTTACAAATTTTGGCCCGTCAACAAGTCCTCATGGCTAAGGTGAATAGTCACATCGCACCAGGTAGGATTCCAGCGAAGAGAAGGTGAGCCACTAGGGCCGCTTAAGTACCAAGCTCTCCCTGGATCCAATCCTAGACATGCATATGCCTGTTACCACACCCTAACCCAGCGACTTGTTCACGAACATGTTTAATTAGATTAAGCCTTATGAGATTTGAAGAATTGCTCAAACAAAGCCTAAAGTCCATCAAACTCTAATCATACTAGCCTACGTCCCTATAGAGCCCATCAAGCCCAACATGCATATCACATAATGAGTTTAGAATACTTACCTGCGTGGATCAGGTGCAGGTAGACTCGAAGGCCATATCTCAACTGAAACTTTTCTCAAGTTCACCTCAATTTTACAAATCACAACTGGACCCATTTCACAGCTCGAGTTTTGTAATCTTGGCTCTGATACCAAAATGTAACACCCTAAACTCGACCCAAAATGCCACGACCAGATCTGGTATGCTACAGGTTAAGTGTTGAAAACATTACTTTGGAGGGTTTTGAAAATCTCGGTTCATTTATGTAGGTATTCGTTAAATAAATGATATTTGTAGAAAACCTTTGTAGTTCTTTTTTTTTCCTGTAGAACTTGTTTGAAAGTCCCATTTTTTTCCTTATTATAGTTAAGTCCTTGAACATAAATTTATAGAATGTAAACATTAACAAATGTAAATTAATAACCTAAGCTATGGAGGCCTTATTACATAGATAATCCCAAAATTAAAACTTAAAGGAAGACTGGAAATAGTTTATGAAAATAAAAGACTTGATAGCCCCTCGAGTCTGCCTCGGCTCCCATGTCCACGATCTACTGCTCATCTGAAAAGTCAGGGAAATAAAAGGGGTGAGTCACCAAGACTCAGTATGCAAAACCCAAAACACATAAAAGGCTTGAGGCCCACAAACACATTATGGGCCTTGGCCCATACACAATGGTAACAAAATATTTACATGCTTCATGGCCCAACCCAACCTAAAAGTCCATCCTCTACACACCAGCCCGTACCAGCCATCACACATCGGGGATTTCTACAATCAACCCACCAACCGCTACACACCATATCGACAGCCATGCTGCCTATTCCTAACAATCAGGAATAAATTTAATGTGGCTTAGCCACCGATCACTATTGTGACCGAACTTTACAATTCGTGGTTTAACCACCGATCACCAAGTGACCTATTAACATGCTCTTCCCCTTCATCATATTAATCCCATCCCATGCATACATCCATGCAGAATCAAAACAATATATTACCTAAAAGATCACAGACTATCACAAACTTCGATACACATAGAGAAGTTTCTATGATTACGTACCTGGCATCCCTTGCCTACCCTTTTCGGGTATACAACTGTCCATACAGCCTTTTTTTCTGGCTTTTAGCCCATAACATATATTGTACAGATTAAGTAGTGTGATAGAGATCTACACACCTGATCTACACACCTTTTTTTCTATGTCGACCCAGTGGCCAATCTCGTACTACTAACACCGCTCACTTCTTAAATCTAGGGGTTAGATTTACGGGTCCAATTCCCTCTTTCGTTTGACTAGAGTTTGTATCCATGGAACATATCTTAGTCAACAAATCAGATTAAAACATTGAATCGAATACAAACACGAATGTACATTCATAGTGCAGAGGTCCCTTACCTAGAAATCCCGAAAGAGATAGAGTTTAGAGACTAGCGGTTTCTAGTTTTTAGATCTAAACAATCTACTTTGATTCCCGATGTGTCGCCCCAAAATAAGAACATGAGAACAAGCAAAGCATTACTCCAAGGATAATCTTATCACACTAACTAGCCTTTCGGCTTTGGCCTCAACAAAAAAAAAAAATCGAAAGAGAAAAAGTGAAGAAAGAATTCGGCACTTACCTTAACACCAACAGATTCGACTAACCTTTAGAGATTCCAGCACTTAGCACGATAGAAGAAAGAAATCGGCAAGGAGAAAAGAGTGGACAAGGTATTCGGCTAGTAGGAAAGAGTGGAGAAGAGAGTTGAAGTGAAGAGATTCGGCTTTAAAAGAGATCAAAAGAAAAGATGTAGAGAGGAACTGTGAGGTTTTGGCTTGTAGAGGGAAGCAGAGATAAGAACAATGGAATTTTGACTTTTGCATAAAAGTGGAGATGAGAGGGAAGAAAAGAAAAAAAAAAGAATAGAATCCAAATGCCAGAATTGAAGAGATATCCCCGCTATTTAACCCAAATTTTGGCACCTATTACCTAAAAATCGAAAATGCCCCTTATTAAAACTAAAACTAAGCTATTAATCAAGGGGAGGCATGGCGAATCCTGAGTACCCACCCTACGGATATGGCATGGAAAATGAGCAAGCTCACTATACAGGTAACTATTCTAGATATCAAAATAATCTTTATAGTGACACTTATAATCCAGGTTAGAAGTACCATCCCAATTTCTCGTGGGAAGGTCAAAATAGCCAAAGATCAAAATTTCCTCCAGATTTTCAACAACCACCTCACCAACAAGAAGGGGACCGAATCTTGAAGAGAAACTGACAAAATTCATGGCAACCACAGATTTTCATTTCCAAAAGACTGAAGCAGCACTTAATGAACAACAAAAATCGATCAAAGGGGTCGAGAATCAAGTTGGAGAACTTACTAGGTCAGTGGGACATCTCGCAAAGCTAATGTCAGAACGACTGCTAGGACGTCTACCAAGTAACATCGAGGTTAATCCAAAGGAGCAAAATCAAGCTATCACAGCTCATGCCAGTAAGGGGTTAGATGAACCCAATCCAATACAAAAAGCCAAGGTAGACGAAGGTAAGGTAGAGGTAACACAAGAAAAGTAAAAATCGGTAATCAAGGAGTACCAACCTCGCATACCTTATCCTGAAGCAATGAAAAGAGACGATTCAGAGGAACAGTCTGGTAAGTTTCTTAAACTCTTAAAGAAATTACATATTAACTTACCTCTTCTTGAAGCTCTTTTTCAGATGCCAGACTCAAGGAAATTTTTAAGACAGCTCTTGACAAACAAACGTAAATTAGACGAGGAGCACCACGTAGAATTAAACGCAACATGCTCAGCAATGTTACAGAACAAACTACCACAGAAGCAAAAAGACACAAGGAGTTTTACAATTCCATGTTTAATGGGTAGTTTATTTATTGCTAATGCTTTAGTTGATTTAGGGTCAAGCATCAATGTTATGCCTTATAAAATGTTTAAATAACTAGGTCTAGGGAAACCCAGACAAATTAGGATGAGCATTTAGTTAATTGATAAAACTATCAAAATTCCTAGGGGTATAATAGAAAATGTTCTAATCAAAATTGATAAATTCATATTCCCAGTAGATTTTGTTGTCTTAGACATGAATGAGGACAATTCGATTCCTTTAATTTTAGGAAAACCCTTTCTAGAAACTGCCAGGACTAAAATTAATATTGGTACAGGAGAACTCATTCTTCGTGTAGGTGACGAATCAATCAGTCTACAAGCTTTTGACTCGGCCAGGACATCAAGTGATGAAGGTGAGAAAGTAAATTCAGTTGATAATCAAATTATTCAACTTTCGCCACAGGAAACACCACAAGGCTACAAACTTGAGCCGAATCATGGGCCCCAAGCCGTACAAGCTCATAACAGTGAATTGTTAGTGGATCCAAACCCAAAAGAAGAACCTGTGGTAAGAAAAGGTAAGGTTGAGGTGTACCATGATTTACCAAAATCGGCAATTACAAAGTACCAACCTCGTGTGCCATATCCTGATGCAATAAATAAAGACCACACAGAGGAAAAATTCGGTGAACTCACACTTCGTGTAGACGACGAAACAATCACTCTTCAAGCTCTTAACTCAGCTAGGACATTGAGTAATAAAGGTACGAATGTTAATTCTATTGATAATCATTTGGTTCAACCTTCTTTACGGAAGCATCACGAAATCACTTAACTGAGCTAGATCCTAGACCTCATGCCAACAAAGAAGAAATACATAAGGAACAAAGCCTTAGGGTTGACAAACTAAAAGAGCAGGAAAACAAGTCAAAGAGGAACAGGAACCGCACGAAGTGAAATCGAAGGAGCCCCTAGACGAGCTGATAGGAACAACGAATCACTTCAAATTAGGAGATCAGGTATTGTTGAATAAGGAAGACCCTCGAATCACCAATTCAGACCTCAAGACAAACGAAGAAATCACTTTTGAGGTACTAAATGTCTTCCTATACAGCACAGTCGAGGTCAGCAATCCTAAATTCAACACTTTTGAGGTAAACATTACTCAATTTAAACTATATATCCAAAACCGAAGTGATCGCATGAGAAAGGATTTTCACCTCCTCAAACCACCATGACCATATGAATGAGAGGTAAAGTCTAGCTAAGACTATAAACGAGCGCTTCTCGGGAGGCAACCCGAGCACAAACCCCCTTTTTACATTTTTATTTTTCTTTTTTCCTTTTCTTTTTCTTTTTAGCACATAACCATAAACTAACCAAAGAGTAGATTTCTATGCCACACGGCCCTACACACTGGCATGCCCGTGGCCATGTGGAAGCCAGTGGATGAACCATGGGCGTGCCAGCATAGAAAAATTTCTTTTCCCAACACGGGTGGCGATAATAGTCCACGTCCGTGCCGACGCCCCGTGCGAGGTTACTGACTTATCAAGCACGGGCTAAACACGGCCGTGCCTTTCAACCTTGCCAACATTCTGACTTATCAAATACGGGAGGAGCACGTCCGTATTGAATGACCGTGTGAAGAAAGAAACGGGCGTGCCACGACACCCATGGCAATGCCCGAATACCCTGAATGCGTTCAAAATTCAAAATCCCAAAACACGGGCTACATCTTTCTTTAAACCTCATTCCCCATTTTTCTAGTTGTCTTTCATTTTCCATTATTTATTTTTGTTTTTACTTTATTTTATTTTATTTTCTTCTTCTTATTCTTTATGATATTTAGATTTAGCTTAGGATACAATAAAACCAAACTGGCTACTTCGAGGATTCAATTTCAAACGGTTCGAGACGCTTCCCCACGTTCACCTCCAATCTTATCCGGTTTCTTTTCATAGACTTCATCCAAAAATTCAAGAAGTGTTACTTCTCCCATTCTCTTTTGATTTTATTATTACATAATTGTTTATCTATCTTTGTACATTGAAGGCAATGTACATCTTAAATATGGGGGGGTAAAAGTATCCAACTTTTTGCATTATTCTCAAATCCTAAATTTAGTATTGTTCGAAAGTATTTTTCTCATACCACTAATTAGGATGAAATTTCTAATGATTTATGATTATTATTGAAATGTTTTTATTAAGTCATAGTTAATTGTGCATTGATGATTAAATTTGAAGAGTACTAGAGAATCATGCATAATAAGTCTACTTTCTAAAAATTAAAATTGATAGGTTGTTGAACTGAATTTGAGTATTACTTTGAAGTTTGAAATTTATAAGGGTTGATGTCAAAACACCCATAATTTTTGTGAGAATTTGAGCCTTATAGAGCATATATCCTTTTCATGCTCACTTTATTGATTATGAGCGTGTCAACTTTGAATTGTTATTCTATAATTTGCCTCGTTTATGCATGTCGAGACCACATTAATGATTTGATATACCGAGATGATAAAGGCACCTAGGTTTTAACCCATTCAGTCTACTACAAAGCCTACCTACATAAATAACCCCTAGTGAACCCATTTGATCCTAACAACCCTTTTTATTGAATTACCCATTTGATATTAACCCAAAACCCTTTGTATTTGTTATCAACATTCTTTTGACTACCCCTCTATCGAGAATTGATTTGATCAGTTGCCGAATTAGGTTATTTCAATTATCAAAGTTCCTTCTATTATGTTTTTTTAGTTTGTTCTAAAAAAACAAGTATATTCAATATTAGTTATATGATTAAATGGGCTCATACTTTTAAAATCCCAATTGTTGAAGAAGAGCTCTTAGTATAAGTATTGTCAAGTAAAAGTACTATTAGCATTCAATTTAGGTGATTACTTATATTAGTCCATATTTCTAGTAGGTAACTTGTTAGTCAAGTCCCGATTTTAACCTTCTAATTTTGACTTTTATCCACACCTTTTAACCCAAGCCCCATTACAACCCTGATTAAAGACCTTTTGATTTGTGTATCATCTCATATACAGTGGTGGAGATTTGATTTTCAAGCAAGCCTATGAGATTAACTTTTCAGGTTTGACTTAGAGTGCTTATTCTTGAACCTTAAACACTTCGAGTGATTTGAGTGAACCTTTTATGAGGATGTCAATCCTTGTCGGTTTTGAATTAAAGGTAATTACAAAGATAAGGGGAGACATCTATGTTTTCGTACTACTACAAAGGTATGACTTATCTTGATTGAATCTTTAGGGTTCTTTGAGTTGAATTATCCATGTATAAATTATCTATGAATTATGATGAGACATTGTCGATAGGAATTATGAATTATGGAAAGTTTGTTTTAATTGTAAGTTGAGAATTTTGCTTGAGGATAAGCAAAAGCTTAAGTTTGGGGGTATTTGATAAATCGTAAAAGTAACATATTTTAACCCCATATTTAGTATGCTTTTGGATGATTTAGCCCTTGATTTATGTAAAAAGGTGCTTTTAATCCTTTCTTTTCATGTTTATACTCAAGAAAGCACTCGAGGACAAAAAGAACGAGAATCAGGCTTAAAACGGACCAAATTGGGCCAACCCGAGAAGACGACACGGCCTGGGCTTCATGTCACACGACCGTGCCTTGCCATCCATCTAGAACACGGCCTGTCCCTGATTTACACGACCGTTCCTCATCGACAAAAATCCCAACACGACCCAAGCACGGTTTGCATGGCTGTGCCCCAATTGACAGACCCGAAGCACGGCCTAAACCCAGACTTGCATGGCCGTGCCTCAATCAACATAATCAACACACGGCCTGAAGTCGACTTAAACGGGCGTGTGCCATGGCCGTGCCCCTACTACGGGAATGAGCAATTTCACTTGGATTTGGATACTTGGAGGCAAAGAAACACGTTTCTAAGTCTACTTAAACATTCTAGGAGGAATTCTACTTGAATTAGGATACTTAAGAGCCAAGTAAAGCATCTCAAAGCCTATATAAACACCCAAGGTAGCAACTAAAAGGGGGAGTTCAGCAGAAGCCGAAATTGGGGGCAGAGGCTTTTGCTGAAGCTTTCATCTTTTAGGGAATCACTTGAAGATAGCCAGTTGATCCATTTCAAGAAGCTGAAACTCTATTCAAGACGGAGGATCTCTCCTTTAATTCCTTCAGGGAGTTTTAGGGATTTATTATGTTTTGTTTTATATTTTCTCTTGAGATGTTTTCTTATTTAGTTATGAACTAAACCCTTCAGATACCTGAAGGGGATGAAACCTATGACGGATTTTGTTATTTGATTTCTAAATTATATGATAAGTACTTAGTTTGTTCTTAATTATGTTGCTTAATTTAATCTGATGTGCTTAGGTGGAGGAGGAATAGACCCTGCCTAAGATTAGATCTGACATAATTAAGTGGAGTTGATCGAGCGCCTAGAGATATGGTTACGAGATTTTGCCAGATTAGGGTGAAACCTAATATAGGAGCCAATTAATCGATTTACTGCTTTCTTAGGGGGTTATTATAAGAGAACGAGAGTTCCACTAATTAACCTAAGGTTAGATGTTATTCGCCACGAGAGAGGGTTTAATATAGGTTAGGGAGTCTCACGGTCAAGCTAAGTAAAGAAATCATATGGTTTAGGGATAAATAATAAGTGAAGTCATAGGTGGATTCTTCCTGAGGGTATCGTCTTCATCAACTGAGTTTTCCTAAAGTCTTTCTCCAATTCATTCTTTTGTCTTTGCATCTAGTTTAGTTTTTCATTAGTTTCATAAACCAATCACTCCATATTTTAGGCTAAATAATAGAAAGAAAGTGAGTAGCAGTACTTTTAGGTTCCTTTGGGTTCGATAAGATATTCTTGCCTAAACTATACTACTATTTGATAGGTGCACTTGCCTCTACCGTTGTCATAGTTAGTCTACAGGTTCGATCATTCTTTTTATAAATATTAAAACTCGATTGTTTGACAAGATTAGTAGCCTGCGAAGATATAGCCAAGAGATCTAGAGAAATAATAATATTCTAATACTATAATTAAAGACTAAGAAAATAAAAAGAAGGAGACTAATAAGAAAACTAAAATTTAAAGAAAAGACTAATGGACTAAGGAGTCTGATAAACCGTAAAAGTAACATATTTTAATCCCACATTTAGTATGCTTTTGGATGAATTTATCCTTAATTTATGTAAAAAGGTGCTCTTAATCCTTTCTTTTCATGTCTTATACTCAGGAAAGCACCTAAGGATAAAAAGAACGCAAAACGGGCTTAAAACGGACCAAATTGGGCCAACCCAAGAAGTCGACACGGCCTGGGCTTCCTTTCACATGGTCGTGCCCCAATATTTAGTGTAACACCCCAAACCCAGCCCATTCGTTACAACTGAATTTGAAATGCCACTGCGGAAAACGTTTGAAATATTCTTACTTAAAAGTGAAAACTGTTAAAAAGTTTGTTGCCTTTAATAAATCATTTTCGTAATTTAAAACATTCTAAGTAAAAAGAATTAAGTAGTTATAAAAATATCCTGGATTAAAACTTTATTATATAGATTTAAATAAAATCGTTTGCAAATGATATTTCAATTGTTAATTCATAATAATTCAAAATATCAAACTTAATGAAAAACACTTAGACAAACCTTAAATACTTTTAGGGCCTTATTACAATAATTGAATAATCAAAATACTTGAAAATATAGATACTTAATTAATTAAAATATCCTTCGCATGAAAATCTTCTCGCATGGCCACCCTTGTATCCACTCCAATCGGTCCAAGTTCACGATCACCGTGATGTTGGTAAGTATTTGGGTGAGTCACACGGACTCGATGTGTAACTAATCCAATTGGATTCCACCCACATGTTAACCACATATTAGCCCATAAATCGATGACAAGATATCATATTCACAATTTACCACATTCGGGCTTGGCCCATATTCATAACACTTATCGTAATAGGGTAATTAACCTCATACTTTCCACATATTGGGCTTAGCCCATTTCTTTTCAAATCCATATTCACATACTTTGGCCCATTTCCCATTTCCACGATAATTGGGATTGGCCCACTTTCACATTAAATTTACATATCGATATAATTATGCAAAGTGTACCCAACCCAAACCTAGGGTCCATCCTCTACACACCCGTATCCAAATTTACCACACACCGGGGATTAACAAATCACCTCTCCTTTTCACTCCAAAGGCAATCAATGCCGTCCAAGTGCAATTAAGCACAATAATCCACAACGCGACCTCGGCCGGCGCCAATCCAGATGTAGCCGTAGCTAACACCAAAACCACGATGGGACACATAGTCACTCATCAACCACGATATGGCACATAGCCTATATCAACCACGATGAGGCATGAGCTACTCATCAAGCCACGCGAACTAAATCGCAAATAATCCACAACATGACCTCGGTCATCGTCAATCCACGATGTAGCTCAAGGCTAACATCAAACCACGCATCAAGTACACCCGCATCTTCTTTCATATCCCAACCCATGCACACGTAACATAAATAATGATATAATATAATGATGTATGAGCACGTTCATCAAGCATAGTCATAACACATATTCATATTAATAATCACATATCATCGTGTTTGGTACTTCATCGGATTATCGACATACCCCTTTAAGGGTATCCATCTCATAACTTTTACTGCACATGTTAGTACACAATCAACACATACAGATGTAGCAAAAGAACCCAAAAAACGGTGGGTTAATCACACACCTGACTAAGTGATACTACGACTATCTGCCTATTCTGCTGCTCCGATGCTGGTCCACACCCCGGTGGCCAATCCCGTACTGCAGAAATTGCTCTCCTTTTAAACTTAGGGATAGGAGTTATTCCTTGTCCTCCTTGATTAGCACTCGAATCCATCGACAACACTTAATTAGCATCAAATGGTTAATCATCCATATTATAATCTAACATAACGAATCCAAGGGCTTATCGAATAATCTTACCCAAAACGAGTAGAAATCCTGAAAGTTCCTCTTAAACACTGTCGATTTGCCCCTATTCCATCATAGTCAAATCGGTCACACTTATAAGACAAAATATGGCCTTAGGCCGAAACTACAATGGCTTACCTTGCTATAGTCCAATCCTTATAAGTTTCTTTAACGGTCCCTAACGTCGACACACAAAAGAAACGCATTAATAAGGCCCTAAGCCCATTCGGCCATTCCTAGAAATCAAGGTCCTACCCTTGATTTCGGCACCATCATGAAGAGAAAAGAAAGCCGATTTATGAAAGGTGAAAACACTTACCACTACACGTTGAAGAGAGTAGGTTCCGGCTAGATGCTTCAGCTTTTGAGACTTGTGATAGAAGAAAAAGGGTAAGACCACTTGAAGATTCGGTTATTCAAAAGGGTAGGTATCGATTTTAAGGCTACTAAAGAATAAAAAGAGAGGTAGAATGGGAAAGGTAGCTTCGGCCAAGTTAATCAAAAGAGAAAGGGTTGATTACCATACAAATTCGGCATGAAGAAAATAATGTGACTAGGTAGAAAAATAAGCAAATTTGCTAGAGAGAAAAGAGCAATTCGAACCTTGCTAAACTCTATTTCGCATCTAGTCCCCCTATTTATAACAAAAATTGGCATTCAAAGAGCCTCTTGGCCGGCCACTAGCTTCTCCCCTTATCAAATCCTAAAATTCCCTCCTATTTTATCTCCACACTACTTATTCACATAAATCTACAATTATCAAATTATAAATTGAATTAATCATTATTTAATAAATAAAATAAACCAACCCTTTATCACTTTAACACCCATTCAAAATAAATAAAATAAATACTTTATCTTCTCCTTATCTCTTATCTCTATATTTAAACTAAATAAATAGAAATAAAACAATAATAATCTTCTATCTACTAATCTAAACTAAAAATAAATAAATTAACAATTATCCTACTCCAGCCAAATTTTAAAAGGATAAGTAAGCTTAATCCTTTTTCCATTCAAAGTCCAATTGTCGTCCATTGCTTCCTTCTCTCCTGGAGCCAAAAGCCAAAATTAAAACACCCAACTACTGCTCTCACTCCTCGAACTCAAGACCTGCTGGAGCTTCACTGCAGATAATGCCCCAGCTACTCTGCCAAGACGCCTCTTTGTGATATAATTTACCTTGAACTTCTTTTAACACCTCTTTCCCAAGCTCCCCCTGTCCTAACCCCCAAAACAAAAATAAAAACACGCCCATGCCGCCAACGGGATTTGAACCGAGGCCCTTCTTCATAAGCGCATATAGCGCCCCAAGCCACTCTGCCATGGCATTTTTGTGACAAAACACGCCACAAATTCTTTTAAGACCTCCTCCATCTTGCTCCCCTTTAACGCCAAAAATAAAAACTCCCAAATGCGATTCCTGTAGCTCGAACCCCTTCCCCTTGGCACTCCCTTTGATGCAACCACCCTTGCACCTTAGGTGGCGTCCCTTGCCACTTTTCCACATCACTTCTTGTGTCCTAAATTCGCCAAAACTTTTCTTAAGGCTACCTTAGCCCAGCTCCCCCTTTTTAACTTAAAAACCAATAATTTTCCAAAGCTTCCACCTTCATCCTAGAATTTCCAAAGCCCATCAAACACCTCCAAACACCCTCACTAAGCCCACTAACACATGAATTATGCACTAAATGCATAACCTCTAATCTAGGATGTTACATTTAGATTGCACACGGTCACACCCTGATTTCATGACTGTGCCTCGTCGACAAAAAGCCCAACACGGCCTATTCTCGATTTGCACGGCCGTCCCTCAATCAATAGAATCAAGACACCGGTTGGACCACGACTTACACGGGCATGCCTTGACCGTGCCCCTGTCGCAGGAAAGAGTAATTTCATTCGAGAAAGGATACTTGGAGGCAAAGAAATACATTCTAAAGCCTATTCAAACACCCTATTAGGAATTAGACTTAAATTAGGATACTTAGGGGCCAAGTAAGGCATCACAAAGTCTATATAAACACCTTAGGAGGCAACTTGGAAGTGGAGTCCGTGAGGTTTAAACAAAGGCGGCGTTTTAGCGAGTTTTCGCGAGCTTTATTCGATTAGGAACTACTCAAGATAGCCGTTGATCCATCTCAAGAGTCAAAATTCTACTCAAGACGGAGGATCTCTCCTTCAATTCCTTCGGGGGTTTTAGGATTTCTTATGTTTTGTTTTATCTTTTCTCTTGAGATGTTTTCTTGTTTAGTTATGAATTAAACCCCTCAGATACCTGAAGGGGATGAAACCTATGATGGATTTTGTTATTTAATTCTTTCGGTTTATATGATAATGCTTAGTTTGTTCTTAATTATGTTGCTTAAATTTATCTGATGTGCTTAGGTGGAGGAGGAATAGACCCTACCTAAGAGTAGATATAGCATAATTAAGGAGAGTTGATCGGGCGCCTAGAGATAGGGTTACGAGATTTTACCGGATTAGGGTGAAACCTAATATGGGAGTCCATTGATCAATTTACTGCTTCCTTAGGGGGTTATTATAAGAGAACGAGAGTTCCACTAATTAACCTAAGGTTAGACGTTATTCGCTTTGAGAGAAGGTTTAATATAGGTTAGGGAGTCTCACGGATCAAGCTAAGTAAAAGAAATCATAGGAGTTGGAAAGGTAGATAATAAGTGAAGTCATAGGTGGACTCTTCCCGAAGGTATCATCTTTATCAATTGAGTTTTCTTCAAAGTTTTTCCCCAAAGGTTCGTTTCTTTTGTCTTTGCATTTAGTTTAAATATTTCATTTGTTTTAGATTAATAAACCAATCAATCTATATTTTAGGCTAAATAATAGAAAGAAAGTGAGTAGTAGTACTTTTAGGTTCCTTGGGTTCGATAAGATATTCTTGCCTGAGCTATAGTACTGTTTGATAGGTGCGCTTGCCTCTATCGTTGTCACAGTCAGTCTTCAGGTTCAATCACTCCTTTATAAATATTAAAACTAGACTATTTATTAGCGATCAAGTTTTTGGCACCGTTGCCGGGGAAATTCTAAATAATTACAAAAGCTCTATTTTTATTACTTTAGCCATTATTATTATTTTTACTTTGCTAACTTTTCTTTTATTTAAATTTTGACAGATAATTCTAGTTTTTCAAAGGAATGGCACTGAATAATTATCAGTGGCAAGGCATGGGGGCAATTCCTACTAAAGCAACCAGTGTTTTCAACCTCGACGTGGTCACCAGGTTATCTAATCAGCTAGAGATAATGAAGAAAAAGATTGATGATTGGTATAGTCCCTCGGAGGTACATCTAGAAATATAATATGATTTAAATCTAGGAGGCGTGGCGAATCCTGAGTACCCACCCTACGGATATGGCATGGAAAACGAGCAAACTCACTATATAGGTAACTATTCTAGATATCAAATAATTTTTATAGTGACACTTATAATGCAGGTTAGAAGTACCATCCCAATTTCTCGTGGGATGATCAAAATAGCCAAAGATCAAAACTTCTTCCAGATTTTCAACAACCACCTCACCAACAAGAAGAAGAGCCGAATCTTGAAGAGATGCTGAAAAAATTCATGGCAAACATAGAAAACCGTCTCCAATAAACTAAGAAAACAAGTAAAAGTAACGAGAACTGATTTGAGGAACTTACTAAGTCAGTCAAGGAAGTCACTAATACGGTCGAACAACTCGTAAAGTTGATGTCGGAACGACCACAAGGACGTCTACCTAGTAACACTGAGATCAATCCAAAGGAGCAAAATAAAGCAATCACAGCTCATGCCAGTAAGAGGTTAGATGAACCCAATCCAATACAAAAAGCCAAGGTAGACGAAGGTAAGGTAGAGGTAACACAAGAAAAGTCAAAATCGGTAATCAAGGAGTACCAACCTCGCATACCTTATCCTGAAGCAATGAAAAGAGACGATTCAGAGGAACAATTCGGTAAGTTTCTTAAACTCTTAAAGAAATTACATATTAACTTACCTCTTCTTGAAGATCTTTTTTAGACGCCAGACTCGAGGAAATCTTTAAGACAGCTCTTGACAAACAAACACAAATTAGATGAGGAGCACCACATGGAATTAAACGTAGCATGCTCAGCAATGTTACGGAACAGACTACCACAGAAGCAAAAAGACACAGGGAGTTTTACAATTCCATGTTTAATTGGTAGTTTATCTATTGATAATGCGTTAGCTAATTTAGGGTCAAGCATCAATGTTATGCGTTATAAAATGTTTAAACAACTAGGTTCAGGAAACCCATAAACCGGGATGAGCATTCGCTTAATCGATAAAACTATCAGAATTCCTAGGGGTATAATAGAAAATGTTCTAATCAAAATTGATAAATTCATATTCCTAGTAGATTTTGTTATTTTAGACATGGTGACAACAAAGAAGAAATATATAAGGAACAAAGCCTTAGGGTTGACAAACTAAAAGAGCAAGAAACACAAATCAAAGAGGAACAGGAACCGCACAAAGTGAAACTGAAGGAACCCCCAGACGAGCTGATAGGAACAACAAATCACATCAAAATAGAGGATTATGTATTATTGAATAAGGAAGACCCTCGAATCACCAATTCAAACCTCAAGGCAAATGAAGAAATCACTTTTGAGGTACTTAATGTCTTCCTATATGGCATAATCGAGGTAAGCAATCCCGAATTCAACACTTTTGAGGTAAACGTTACTCGACTTAAACTATATACCCATAACCGAAGTGATCGCATGAGAAAGGATTTTCACCTCCTCAAACCACCATGACCATACGAATGACAGGTAAAGTCTAGCTTAAGACTATAAACAAGCGCTTCTCGGGAGGCAACCCGAGCACTAACCCCATTTTTACATTTTTTATTATTTTATTTTATTTTATTTTATTTTTCCTTTTACCACCTAACCATAAACTAACCAAAGGGTGAATTTCTAGGCCACATGGCCCTACACACGGTTATGCCCGTGGTCGTGTGAAATCTAAGGGATGAATCATGGGCGTGCCAGAAACTGTGCACGACTTCTTTTCCCAAACACAGGTAGCGATAATAGTCCATGCCCGTGCCAACGTCCCATGCGAGGTTACTGACTTGTTAAGCAAGGGCTCAACACGGCCGAGCCTTCCAACCATGCCAACATTCTGACTTATTGAACACGAGAGGAGCACGCCCGTATTGAATGACCGTGTGAAGAAAGACACGGGCGTGCCACTACATCCACGGCCATGCCCGAACACCCTGGACGCGCCTAAAATAAAATCCTACACACGGGCTACATCTCTATTTAAACCTCATTCCCCTTTTTCTAGTTGTCTTTCATTTTCCATTATTTATTTTTATCTTTTTTTAATTTTATTTCATTATTATTATTATTTTTCCTTCTTTCTTTATTTTATTTTCTTTCCCTTATTCTTTACGATATTTAGATTTAGCTTAGGATTCAATAAAATTAGGATGGCTACTTTGAGGATTCAATTGCAAATGGCTCGAGACGCTTCCCCACGTTCACCTCCAAACCTATCTGGTTTCTTTTCATTGACTTCATACAAAATTCAAGAAGTTCACTTCTCTCTCCATCTTATGATTTTATGATTATTTTGCTATTATCTATCTTTGTACATTGAGGGCAATGTACATCTTAAGTGTGGGGGGGTTAACTATAGTATTATTTGAAAATCCCTGAATTATGCCTTGTTCTAAAGTAAAGTTTCTCATACTATTAATTAGGATGAAATTTCTATGATTTATGATTTTTATTGATATGTTTTAGAACAAATCATAGTTAATTGTGCATTGATGATTAAATTTGAAGAATACTAGAGAATTAAGCATGATAAGTCTATTTTTCAAAAATAAAAATTGATAGGTTGTTGAACTGAATTTGAGTATTACTTTGAAATTTGAAATCTATAAGGATTGATGTCAAAAACACCCATAATTTCTGTGAGATATTGAGCCTTATAGAGCATATATTATTTTTCATGCTCACTTTTATTGATATTGAGTGTGTCAACTTTGAACTGTTATTCTAGAACTTGCCTCATTTATGCATGTCGAGACCACAATAATGATTTGATATACTGAGATGATAAAGGCACCTAGGTTTTAACCCGATCACTCCACTAAAAAGCCTACCTATACAAATTAACCCTAGTGAACCCGTTGAATCCTAACAACCTTTTATTGACTCACCCACTAATATTAACCCAAAATCCCTTTGTATTTGTTATCAACATTCTTTTGACTACCCCTCTATCGAGAATTGACTTGATCAATTGCCAAATTAGGTTATTTCAATTATCAAAGTTCCTTCTATTAAGTTTTTCTTAGTTTGTTCTTAAAAAAAAAAATCCAAGTATATTCAATAAAAGAGCTTAGAACAATTAAACTCCAATTGTTGAAGAAAAGCTCAGATTAAAGTATTATCAAATTTTAAAGTGAAGAAAATACTCTTTATTATAGAGTAATTATCAATAGTGGTATTATTACTTTTCATTCGATGTAAATATTTATATTTAGTTCATTATTTCTAGATTAGGTAATTAGTCAATTCAATTTTGATTTTAACCCTCTAATTTAGCCTTTATCTACACCTTTTAACCCAAGCCCCGTTACAACCCTAATAAAGACCTTTTGATCTATTTATTATCTCATATACAGTGGTGGAGATTTGATTTTCAGGCAAGCCTATGGGATTAACTTTTCAGGTTTGACTTATGAGCGCTTTTTCTTGATCCTTAAACACTTTGAGTGCTTTGAGTGAATCTTTAGTGAGGATGTCAATCCTTGTCGGTTTTGAATCAAAGGTAATTATTTAAATAAGGGGAGACACCTATGTTTTCATGCTACAAAATCATGACTTATCTCGTTTGAATCTTTAGGGCACTTCGAGCTAAATGATCCATGTATAAATTATCTATGAATTATGATGAGGCATTGTCAATGGGAATTATGAATTTTAGAAAGATCGTTTTAATTGTAAATTGAGAATTTTGCTTGAGGACAAGCAAAAGCTTAAGTGTGGGGGTATTTCATAAACCGTAAAAGTAACATATTTTAATCCCACATTTAGTATGCTTTTGGATGAATTTATCCGTAATTTATGTAAAAAGGTGCTCTTAATCCTTTCTTTTCATGTCTTATACTTAGGAAAGCACCTAAGGATAAAAAGAACATAAAACGGGCTTAAAACAGACCAAATTGGGCCAACCCAAGAAGCCGACACGGCCTGGGCTTCCTTTCACATGGTCGTGCCCCAATATTTAGATTGCACACGGTCACACCCTGATTTACACGATCGTGCCTCGTCGACAAAAAGCCCAACACGGCCTATTCCTGATTTGCACGCCCATGCCTCAATCAATAGAATCAAGACACGGGTTGGACCACGACTTACACGGGCATGCCTTGACCGTGCCCCTGCCATAGGAAAGAGCAATTTCATTTGGGAAAGGATACTTGGAGGCAAAGAAACACATTCTAAAGCCTATTCAAACACCCCATTAGGAATTAGACTTAAATTAGGATACTTAGGGGCCAAGTAAGGCATCACAAAGTCTATATAAACTCCTTAGGAGGCAACTTGGAAGTGGAGTTCGACGAAGTCAAACAGCAGGCGAAGTTTTAGCAGAGTTTTCTGCCAGAGCTTTACTCGTTTAGGGAATTACTCGAAGATAGGCAGTTGATCCATCTCGAACAGTTGGGATTCTACTCAAGACGGAGGATCTCTCCTTCAATTCCTTCAGGGGGTTTTAGGGATTTCTTATGTTTTGTTTTATCTTTTCTCTTGAGATGTTTTCTTGTTTAGTTATGAACTAAACCCCTCAGATAACTGAAGGGGATGAAACCTATGATGGATTTTGTTATTTAATTCTTTCAGTTTATATGATAATACTTAGTTTGTTCTTAATTATGTTGCTTAAATTTATCTGATGTGCTTAGGTGGAGGAGGAATAGACCCTGCCTAAGAGTAGATCTAGCATAATTAAGCGGAGTTGATCGGGCGCCTAGAGATAGGGTTACGAGATTTTGTCGGAATAGGGTGAAACCTAATATGGAAGTCCATTGATCGATTTGCTACTTCCTTAGGGGGTTATTATAAGAGAACGAGAGTTCCACTAATTAACCTAAGGTTAGACGTTATTCGCTTGTTAGGGAGTCTCACGGATCAAGCTAAGTAAAAGAAAACATATGAATTGAAAAGGTAGATAATAAGTGAAGTCATAGGTGGACTCTTCCCGAAGGTATCGTCTTTATCAATTGAGTTTTCTTCAAAGTCTTTTCCCAAAGTTTTGTTTCTTTTGTCTTCGCATTTATTTTAAATATTTCATTTTTCAGATTAATAAACCAATCACTCCATATTTTAGGCTAAATAATAGAAAGAAAGTGAGTAGTAGTACTTTTAAGTTCCTTGGGTTCGATAAGATATTCTTGCCTGAGCTATACTACTATTCGATAGGTGCGCTTGCCTCTATCGTTATCGCAGTCAGTCAACAGGTTTGATCACTCTTTTATAAATATTAAAACTAGACTGTTTTACAGGGATCAGAGCCCTTATTAGCAGATGGTTCATAAGGTGGGTATGATTTCTAAGGCTATGGAGTGTTGGTGATGGTGGAAGTGGCGTGATTCCCTAGCAGCCTTTTGATAAACCGTAAAAGTAACATATTTTAATCCCACATTTAGTATGCTTTTGGATGAATTTATCCTCGATTTATGTAAAAAGGTTCCCTTAATCCTTTCTTTTTGTGTCTTATGCTCAGGAAAGCACCTAAGGATAAAAAGAACGTAAAACGGGCTTAAAACGGACCAAATTGGGCCAACCAAAAAAATCGACACGGCCTGGACTTCAAGCTACATGGCCGTGCCTTGCCATTCATTTCACACGGCCATGCCACGATTTACATGGCCATGCACCAATTGACAGACTTGAAGCACGGCCTGTACCTCGACGTGCACGGCCGTGCCACAGCCGTGGCTAACTCAACAGAATAGAGACACGGGCTAGAAGACGACTTACACGGGCGTGCCATGACCGTACCCCTGCCACGGGAAAGAGCAATTTCACTCAGATTAGGATGCTTGGAGCCTAAGAAATGCAATCCTAAGTCTACATAAACACCTAGGAACGAATTATGCTTGAATTATGAGTATTTAGTAGCCAAGTAAAGCATCCCAAAAGTATATATAAACACCCCAAGGCGGCTATTCAAGGGCGTCAAGTTTTAGTAGAGTTTTCTGCCAGAGCTTTACTCATTTAGGGAATTACTCAAAGATAGCCAGTTGATCCATCTCGAAGAGCTAAAATTCTACTCAAGACGGAGGATCTCTCATTCAATTCCTTCAGGAGGTTTTAGGGATTTCTAATGTTTTGTTTTATCTTTTCTCTTGAGATGTTTTCTTATTTAGTTATGAATTAAACCCTTCAGATACCTGAAGGAGATGAAACCTATGATGGATTTTGTTATTGTTTTCTGAATTTATATGATAAATACTTAGTTTGTTCTTAATTATGTTGCTTAATTTAATCTGATGTGCTTAGGTGGAGGAGGAATAGACCCTGCTTGAGAGTAGATCTAGCATAATTAAGCGGAGTTGATCGGGCGCCTAGAGATAGGGTTACGAGATTTTGCCGGATTAGGGTGAAACCTAATATTGGAATCCATTGATCGATTAACTGCTCCCTTAGGGGGTTATTATAAGAGAACGACAGTTCCACTAATTAACCTAAGGTTAGATGTTATTCACTTCGAGAGAAGGTTTAATATAGGTTAGAGAGTCTCACGGATCAAGCTAAGTAAAGAAATCATATGGTTTAGGGATAAATAATGAGTGAAGTCCTAGGTGGATTCTTCCTGAGGGTATCGTCTTTATCAACTGAGTTTTCAAAAGTCTTTTCCCAATTTATTAGTTTATCTTTGCATTTTAGTTTAAAGTATTTCATTAGTTTTAGATAAATCAACCAATCACTCCATATTTCAGGCTAAATAATAGAAAGAAAGTGAGTAGTAGTACTTTTAGGTTCCTTGGGTTCGATAAGATATTCTTGCCTTAACTGTACTACTGCTCGATAGGTTCACTTGCCTCTATCATTGTCATAGTTAGTTTACAGGTTCGATCATTCTTTATAAATTTTAAAACTACTCTGTTTTGCAGCGATCAAGTTTTTGGCACCGTTGCCGGGGAACTCTAAAATATTAAGAAAACTCTATTTCTATTACTTTAGCCATTATTTTTATTTTAGTTTTAGATAAATTTTTATTTTTTACTAATTCTCTTTCTTTCGTTCTTAAACTTGCAAGGTACCTCTAGTTTATGACTAGAAGAAACCCTAGAGGACCATTAGAATACAAAAGTGACATTGAAGCTACCGCTCGCAGAAATCGCAGAGAAACTAGACGACCTCTAGACTATCAAAGAGAAGAACAGCAAAGATCCAATCCTACTAAAGGGATGGCCAAAATAATCCACGATGCTAAAGAATGTAATGCTACACATACTGTATGATTATGCTAAACCTAATTTGACAGAGCGAATCTAGTATTGTTAGGCCGCTATAGTCGCTAATAATTTTAAATTAAAGACTAACACAATACAAATGATTCAACAATTTGTTCAATTTGATGGTTTGCGGATGAGGATCCAAACACTCATATATCTAATTTTTAGAATTCGTGATACCTTCAAAATAAATGGCATTTCGACGATGCCATACGCCTTGATTATTTCCTTTTCATTAAGGAACAAAGCAAAGCGTTGGTTGAACTCGTTACCACGAAGGTCAATCACCACATGGGATCAACTGACCGAAAAGTTTCTTTTAAAATATTTTCCACCAGCCAAAACGACTAAATTTAGGAATGATATATCTTCTTTTGTGCAGAATGACGCAGAAACATTATATGATGCATAGGAAAGATATAAGGATCTCCTAAGGAGATGCCCACACCACGGATTACCTTTGTGGCTTCAAGTCCAAACTTTCTACAATAGTGTGAATTCTCCAACTAGGCAAATGATTGATTCATCAGCCGGTGGAACTCTGAATAATAAAACTCCTGAAGCGGCTTACGATTTTATTGAAGAGATGTCATTGAACACCTAGCAATGGCAAATTACAATGGCTAAACAAACAAAATCAGCCAGAGTTTTTAACATAGACGCAGTGACAATGTTGTCAACACATGTGGAGTTAATGAATAAAAAACTTGATACTTTATGTTCTTCACAGGTACATCCAGTCATGCAATGTGAAGCAAGCGGGAATGTGGTGAATTCTGAGTACCCACCCTACCAACCAGGAGCAGAAAACAAGCAGACAAACTATATAGGTAACAATTTTTGATCTACTAATAATCCTTATAGTAACACTTATAATGCAGGTTGGAGGAACCACGCAAATTTTTCATGGGGAGGACAAGGAAATCAAAGGCAGCAACCTTCTCCAAATTATCAAAATAAGCCATATCCACAAGAAAGGGAATCAAACCTTGAAGAGATGCTGACAAAATTTGTGGTAGCTATGCACTCTCGTCTTTAAAAGGTCAAGAAACACTTGATGAACAACAAAGATCAATCGAGGAATCAAGACTCGTAGGAGAAATCATCATCAGAATACCCCAAACCCGGTCAATACGCCAGACCGAATCGGTATGTCACTAAGGAAAATAATTTTAAAAGAATCAATTAAAATTAAATTTTGTGAAAAACTCTTTGTAATTCTTTATTTGTCGAAAATAAGTTAAAATTGAAATTTACTTCAAATTACATAAAACTTTAAAACTTAATTGATAAATCATAGGATAGAAAACATTTATATCTTTTAAGAAAATTCAAATATCATTTTGGAAAATCCGCTTGCAATTGAGTATAAAAACTTGAATTTTGGAAATCACTTAATCTGTTGAAAAATTTAACTTGTAATTTTACTATTGAACTATTCATGTTACCCGATGGTAAGATTTTTAAAACCATTGAAGTTTTAGTTTAGAAAACTTTGGGCTCAATTATTAAATTAACCAAGTAATTTAAAAGCCATATTTTAAACATATTCAAAACATAAAATAATCCAAAACATAATTAAACAGCCTTATTACAAATCCATAAAAATATGAAAACCAAATTAAAATAAAGTACCCAATTGGAAATTCATGTAAAACCAAATTTTATTGCATGGCCTCCTCGAGTTCATCCGGCCTCATCCGCAAACTCACAAATCACCGAAAAGATAAGGAGAAGGTGAGTCACCAAGACTCAAAGCATATTCCCTCTCCGGTAAATACCACATACTTACACAAATTATAACAAAGCAACATATATGTATAATGCACCCAACCTAGCCATCCATAACTCCTTTTCTACCCCGTGTGGTACCAAACCACCGGTGGTGCCAAACCACCGTGACCAAGTCACGATATAAATGTGATACT
Source organism: Gossypium rotundifolium (assembly GCA_025506655.1). Lineage (NCBI taxonomy): Eukaryota > Viridiplantae > Streptophyta > Magnoliopsida > Malvales > Malvaceae > Gossypium > Gossypium rotundifolium. The sequence goes on along the minus strand of CP106729.1, from coordinate 188,408,948 downwards.
AAATCACCGGTGACCAAAGTCACGAATAATCCATCCGGGGCCAACCCACGATGATACCAAATCACCGGCGACGATCCCATATCTCAAAAGTGGGGCCAACCCACGGTGGTGTTAACCACGTGGACGAGTCGCTATGAGGTGCCAAACCTCCGTGTCCAAGACACGAATGTGATACCAAATCACCGGTGGTGCCAAACCACTAGTGGTGCCAAACCACCGGTGACCAAGTCATGAATCATCAAGTTGTGGGGCCAACCCACGTGTGATACCAAATCACCGCAACGATCCCATATCTCAAAAGTGGGGCCAACCCACGGTGGTATTAACCACGTGGACGAGTCGCTATGAGGTGCCAAACCTCCGGTGTCCGAAGACACGAATGTGATACCAAATCACCGTGACCAAGTCACGATATCAACCTTCCCTCCTCTCATCATACCCGTGCAATATGACATAATAATTGTGTATGCAGATGTCATGTATGCTAGACATATATCAAATATAAGTATAACATGAATTACCATCATAATCAGATAGACATAAAACAACATAATCATGCTAATCAACCTCTAAGGGTATAACCGTAATTTTACCTACCAAGGGTATTTTTGTAATTTATCCACCAAGGGTATTTTTGTAATTTACCCACTAAGGGTATTTTCGTAATTTACCCACCAAGGGTATTTTTGTAATTTACCCACTTAGGGTATTTTTGTAATTTACCCACAAAGGGTATTTTCGTAATTTACCCACCAAGGGTATTTTCGTAATTTACCTACCTAGGGTATTTTCGTAATTTACCTACCAAGGGTATTTTCGTAATTTACCCACTAAGGGTATTTTCGTATTTTACCCACCAAGGGTATTTTCGTAATTTACCCACCAAGGGTATTTTCGTAATTTTATACCTGGAATGGCCTTTCTAAAGGTGCAATGTCGCCTTGAGCGACTCAACTACCATTTTCGGTCTTTACCGGACTGTTGGGCCTAAAACCCAATTTCACCCATTCGGCCCACACGCTGTGTGGCCCACCTAACACAAATCTATCCATGTATATAAGTTCCACCTAGTCTAGTTCATCAGATACTATATCATCATACAATTTATTCCAATTGGGCCTACGGCCCATTGGGCCCACTTCTACCATCGCAGCCCAAGCACCCCAACCCACAAGAATACTACCGATGGCCTCAACTATCACGTTGAAGCCCCACACGTCGCCGCACGCCGTGTGGCTACTATTACCGTGGACCCAAGACTTGGCATTTGCCGCTTCTACAACTAGAGTAGAGAGAGTTACACACCGATAGACTCGGTGCTAAATCACACTGCGACCACTCCGTGCCCAACGCCCACCAAGGTATGTTAACCCTTCTCTTGGCATGCTCTTTATATAGCTAGCTCTTCACTTTCATTCCTTGTATCTTTCCGATGTGGGATCCTTCACAAGAGAGTTTAAATTCAACCAAACTCTTACCGTCCACTCATAAAATAAATACTTGCTTCTCATGAGATTCGAACCCAGGCTCCCTTATAACATAATCCACGCTGCTAGCCACTTTACCAACTAGCTCCTTGTGCCTCAAACCATGCGCAATTAAATATAACCCTATGGCCAAGGTCTAAATTCATTTAATAAAAATAATCAAAAAGGAATGCAAACGCTACAACTAGAACCTTGGACCTCCTTCCTTCCTTGTGGCGTCACTTTGCCACTACACCACACACACCACTTGTGTCATTTTCCTCCACATTTTATTCTTAAGGCCTACCCGCCAACCTCCAAGGTTTTTTCACCTAAAACCAAAATTTTCCCAAAGCTAATATTTGATCCCGGGACTTCATAGAAGCCCCCTAACCTTCCAAAATCACTTATCTAAAAGGTCCAACTTGCACTTAAGCCGATCTCCTATTCTCCAAAAAAATTTTAAACGCTACTACGCCTAAGGCCCATTGGGCTCAATCCTACTAGGCCTAATTTCAGGATGTTACAAATCTACCCTCCTTAAAGAAATTTTGTCCTCGAAATTTCCAACTAACTAACAGTCACACGTCCTAACCTACCACACTACGCTTACGCTGCGCACTCTGATCTAATAACACTAATAAACCAAATCTCGAAACTTCTTTCTCATAACTAGATAACTAAACACAAAAGCAAATCGATATTTATACATACAATTTCTATATCCAAACCAGCACACACAAAATAAATACCAAAAATACAGTCATAACATTGTCTTAACAAACATAAAGTAAGGAACTTACAGTTTGGATGCCGGAGACTCAAGGTGCCATACTTCCAAACAACATGTATTTTCAAACAAACTTTTTGAACCCCATAACCCACAAATGAAGTTTTTGAAACCTAGGCTCGATACCAATTTGTAACACCCCAAACCCGGTCAATACGCCACGAACGAATCGGTATGTCACTAAGGAAAATAATTTTAAAAGAATCAATTAAAATTAAATTTTGTGAAAAACTCTTTGTAATTCTTTATTTGTCTAAAATAAGTTAAAATTGAAATTTACTTGAAATTACATAAAACTTTAAAACTTAGTTGATAAATCATAGGATAGAAAACATTTATATCTTTTAAGAAAATTCAAATATCATTTTGGAAAATCCGTTTGCAATTGAGTATAGAAACTTGAATTTTGGAAATCACTTAATCTGTTGAAAAATTTAACTTGTAATTTTACTATTGAACTATTCATGTTACCCGATGGTAAGATTTTTAAAACCATTATGAGTTTTAGTTTAGAAAACTTTGGGCTCAATTATTAAATTAACCAAGTAATTTAAAAGCCATATTTTAAACATATTCAAAACATAAAAATAATCCAAAACATAATTAAACAGCCTTATTACAAATCCATAAAAATATGAAAACCAAATTAAAATAAAGTACCCAATTGGAAATTCATGTAAAACCAAATTTTATTGCATGGCCTCCTCGAGTTCATCCGGCTCCTCATCCGTAAACTCACGAATCACTGAAAAGATAAGGAGAAGGTGAGGCACCAAGACTTGGTGCATATTCCTCTCCCGTAAATACCACATACTTACACAAATTATAACAAAGCAACATATATGTATAATGCACCCAACCTAGCCATCCATAACGCCTTTTCTACCCCGTGGTACCAAACCACCGGTGGTGCCAAACCACCGTGACCAAGTCACGATATAAATGTGATACTAAATCACCGGTGACCAAAGTCACGAATAATCCATCTGTGGGGCCAACCCACGTGTGATACCAAATCATGGCGGCGATCCCATATCTCAAAAGTGGGGCCAACCCACGGTGGTGTTAACCACGGGGACGAGTCGCTATGAGGTGCCAAACCTCCGGTGTCCAAGACACGAATGTGATACCAAATCACTGGTGGTGCCAAACCACTAGTGGTGCCAAACCACCGTGACCAAGTCACGAATCATCAAGTTGTGGGGCCAACCCACGTGTGATACCAAATCACCGGCGGCGATCCCATATCTCAAAAGTGGGGCCAACCCACGGTGGTATTAACCACGGGACGAGTCGCTATGAGGTGCCAAACCTCCGTGTCCAAGACACGAATGTGATACCAAATCACCGGTGACCAAGTCACGATATCAACCTTCCCTCCTCTCATCATACCCGTGCAATATGACATAATAATTGTATGCGATGTCATGTATGCTAGACATATATCAAATATAAGTATAACATGAATTACCATCATAATCAGATAGACATAAAACAACATAATCATGCTAATCAACCTCTAAGGGTATAACCGTAATTTTACCTACCAAAGGGTATTTTCGTAATTTATCCACCAAGGGTATTTTCGTAATTTACCTACTAAGGGTATTTTCGTAATTTACCCACCAAGGGTATTTTTGTAATTTACCCACCTAGGGTATTTTTGTAATTTACCCACTAAGGGTATTTTCGTAATTTACCCACCAAGGGTATTTTCGTAATTTACCCACCAAGGGTATTTTCGTAATTTACCCACCAAGGGTATTTTTGTAATTTGCCTACCTAGGGTATTTTCGTAATTTACCCACCAATGGTATTTTTGTAATTTACCCACCAAGGGTATTTTCGTATTTTACCCACCAAGGGTATTTTCGTAATTTACCCACCAAGGGTATTTTCGTAATTTTGTACCTGGAATGGCCTTTCTAAAGGTGCAATGTCGCCTTGAGCGACTCAACTACCATTTTCGGTCTTTACTGGACTGTTGGGCCTAAAACCCGATTTCGGCCCATTCTGGCCCACACGCTCGTGTGGCCCACCTAACACAAATCTATCCACGTATATAAGTTCCACCTAGTCTAGTTCACTATATACTATATCATCATACAATTTATTCCAATTGGGCTCACGGGCCTATTGGGCCCACTTCACCCATCGCATTCAAGCATTTCAACCCACAAGAATACTACTTGATGGCCTCAACTATCGCGTTGAAGCCCCACACGTCTTCCGCACGCTCGTGTAACTACTATTGCCGTGATGAAAGACTTCGCATTTGCCGCTCTACAACTAGAGTAGAGAGTTACACACCGATAGGACTTTGGTGCTAAACCGTCATGACCACTCCACGTGCCCAACGCCCACCAAGGTATGTTAACCCTTCTCCGGCATGCTCTTTATATAGCTAGCTCTTCACCTTCATTCCTTGTATCTTTCCGATGTGGGATCCCTTCACAAGAGAGTTTAAATTCAACTGAAACTCTTACCGTCCACTCATAAAATAAATACTTGCTTCTCATGAGATTCAACCTGTGCTCCCTTATAACATAATCCACGCTGCTAGCCACTTTACCAACTAGCTCCTTGTGCCTCAAACCATGCAATTAAATATAACCCTATGGCCAAGGTCTAAATTCATTTAATAAAAATAATCAAAAGGAATGCAAATGCTACAACTAGAACCTTGGACCTCCTTCCTTCCTTGTGGCGCCACTTTGCCACTACACCACACATACCACTTGTGTCATTTTCCTCCACATTTTATTCTTAAGGCCTACCCGCCAACCTCCAAGGTTTTTTTCACCTAAAACCAAAATTTTCCCAAAGCTAATATTTGATCCCGAGACTTCATAGAAGCCCCCTAACCTTCCAAAATCACTTATCTAAAAGGTCCAACTTGCACTTAAGCCGATCTCCTATTCTCCAAAAAAATTTTAAACGCTACTACGCCTAAGGCCCATTGGGCTCAATCCTACTAGGCCTAATTTCAGGATGTTACAATCACGTTGGTTGGACTACGTATTGAGATATTATGTGAAATATGGATAGAGATTTTCTCCAAAGGCGCATAGCAGGTAAAGGCAGTTACACTAAGGAGTGGCAAAGAGCTAATTGAACTACAAAGAAAGACACCACATGAAGTTACCAAGAAAAAGAGTGTAGAAGATGAGAACTGTAATCCATTGCCTACAGAGAATAAAGCACAAATTCCATATCCAGCAAAGTTGAAGAAAGAACAATTGGATGCTCAATACGGTAAGTTCCTCGAACTCTTTAAACAAATACATATTAACTTACCTTTTGTTGAAGCTATTTCACAGATGCCAAAGTATGCAAAATTCTTAAAGGAACTTCTCACGAACAAAAGGAAGCTTGAGGAAGTATCAATGGTGGAGCTTAATGAAGAGTGTTCAGCCCTTCTCCAAAATAGACTACCACGGAAGTTAAAAGATCCAGGGAGTTTCACTATTCCTTGCTTAATTGGTAGTTTAAACATCAAGAAAGCATTAGCAAACTTAGGCGCTAGTATCAACTTAAAGCCTTACAAATTGTTTAAACGGCTTGATCTTGGGGAACCAAATCCCACTAGGATGAGTATTTAGTTAGCTGATAGATCTATTAAATATCCTAAAGGAATTATTGAAGATGTCTTGGTAAAAATTGATAAATTTATTTTCCCTGTTGATTTTGTTGTATTAGACATGGATGAAGACATTAATGTTCCTTTAATCTTAGGGCATCCCTTTTTAGCCACTGCTAGAGCTATTATTGATGTAGGTGATGGTAAATTAGCACTGAGAATAGGTGATGAAGAAATTATCTTTCAACTGTGTGATGCCATGCGATATTCTAAAGAACAAGATGATTCCTGTTATTTTGTCGACACTATTGATCATATTATTAAAAATTCATTACAGGAAATTATACAGAATGACACAATAGAACAGTGTCTAGCTCAAGAAGAGGGGGAAGAAGATGAAGACAATGAGTTGAATCTGAATACGTCATCATTTAAACAAAGGAAAGAAGAAAGCATTGAGAATGATAATAAAATAAAACAAAAACCCTCCATCGAAGAGCCACCCAAATTGGAACTCAAACAGTTACCAAAACACTTAGAATATGCATTCCTTGGGGATAATTTTACACTACCGGTAACCATCTCTTCAGAATTAGAATCCAAGGAAAAGGAGGAGATGATAAACGTACTAAGAGAACACAAGAAAGCCATAGCTTGGAAAATTTCTGATATCAAGGGAATAAGCCCCACATTCTGCACCCACAAAATTTTAATGGAAGAATAATATAAACCGTGTGTGCAACCTCAGAGATGGCTAAACCCCAACATGAAAGAAGTGGTCAAAGCCGAGGTAATTAAACTTCTAGATGCAGGAATAATTTATCCTATTTTTTCACAGCACTTGGATAAGTCCTGTGCAGGTAGTTCCAAAGAAAAAAGGAATAACGGTAGTACCCAATGAAAAAATGAGTTAATTCCCACGAGAACGATTCTGAGTTGGAGAGTCCAGATAGACTATAGAAAATTAAATAATGCCACTAGAAAAGATCACTTTCCTCTACCCTTCATAGATCAAATGCTAGAAAGACTATCCGGGCATATGTATTACTGCTTCCTAGACGGACTCTCCTACTACTTTCAAATCCCTATAGCTCCTGAAAACCAAGAGAAGACAACATTTACATGCCCATACGGTATGTTTGCTTACCGTAGAATGCCTTTTGGATTATGTAATGCTCCTGCTACTTTTCAGCGTTGCATGTTTGCAATTTTTGACGAACTCGTCGAAGACATCATTGAGGTATTTATGGATGATTTCTCGGTATTCGGTAATTCTTTCCATCTTTGCCTTAAAATTTAAAATGAGTTCTACTGAGATGTGAAGAAACAAACCTTGTTTTGAATTGGAAAAAATGACACTTTATGGTTAGAGAAGGGATTGTATTAGGACATAAGATTTCTAGTAAGGGAATTGAGGTAGATAGAGCAAAAGTTGAAACCATAGAAAAATTACCTCCCCCTAGTTCAGTTAAGACTATTAGAAGCTTTTTAGGACATGCAGCTAAGCCTTTGACAAAATTACTAGAAAAAGATGTTCCTTTTAATTTCAATCAGGAGTGTTTAGATGCATTCAATGTCCTTAAAGATAAATTAATAAATGCACCGATTATAGTTGCACCTGATTGGAACTTATCCTTTGAATTAATGTATGATGCAAGTGACTTTTCAGTAGGTGCAGTTTTGGGACGACGAAGAGACAAGCAATTTCAGCCAATTTACTACGCTAGCAGAACATTAACACCCGCCCAAGAAAATTACACCACGACTGAGAAAGAATTGCTAGCTATAGTTTTTGCTTTTGAGAAATTTAGACAATATCTGATATTATCTAAAGTTGTCGTTTATACTGACCATTCAGCTTTTCGTCATCTTTTAAACAAACTTGATGCAAAACCTAGACTCATACGATGGATTTTACTCTTACAGGAATTTAACTTGGAAATACAGGATAAGAAGGGAGCTGAGAATCTAGCGGCAGATCACCTTTCAAGACTCGAAAATCCACACACCAAAGAGCTTGGTGAACATGAAATAAATGATTCGTTTCCCGAAGAACAGCTCTTTTCTATAACACATTCTGAAGTACCCTAGTTTGCAAATATTGTGAATTATTTAGCAGCTAACATCTTACCAAGAAAATTAACACATCACCAAAAGAAGCGATTCCTTGCTGATGTGAAAAATTATTTTTGGGAAGATCCCTTTCTTTTCCGTATATGTGCAGATTAGGTAATACAAAGATGCGTTACAAAGACAGAAGCAAGCAAAATCCTGGAATATTGGCATTCATGACCATCAGGAGGACACTACAGTGGTATTAAGACAGCACACAAAATACTCGAATCAGGTTTTTACTGGCCCACTCTATTTAAAGATGCCAACAGGTATGTTACCTCGTGTGACAAATGCCAAAGAACAGGTAATATTTCTAAATGTAATGAAATGCCTTAAACATATATGTTGTCATGTGAATTATTTGATGTATGGGGTATTGATTTTATGGGACCATTTCCTAGTTCATTTGGAAATAAATACATCCTAGTAGTAGTTGATTACATGTCAAAATGGGTAGAAGCGAAAGCCTTACCTACCAATGATTCTAGGGTACTAGTTAAATTTCTCAAGAAGCTATTTTCCTGATTCGGGACACCTGATAGGGGTATTCTTTTCTGTAATACACAATTTGAAAAGTTCTAAAGAAATATGGAGTATGCCACAGAACAACCACCCCATATCACCCTCAAACAGTGGGTAAGTTGAGGTAGCAAACCGAGAGCTTAAGCGCATTCTAGAAAAATGGTTGAATCAAATAGAAAAGATCGGGCAGTTAAAGTAGATGATGCTTTATGGGCTTACAGAACAGCATTCAAAACACCTCTAGGGACATCCCCATACAAGCTCATATACGGGAAAACTGTCATCTACCATTCGAGTTAGAACACAAAGCTTTCTGGGCAATACAATTTTTAAATACTGACCTCGAACTTGCAGGAAAGAAAAGAATGATGTAGATAAACGAGCTAGATGAATGGAGAACGGAAGCCTAATAGAACTCAAAGCTGTACAAGGAAGGAACAAAGCGACGTCACGATGCTCGCCTCAAGTGATCAAAACATTTCGAAGTAGGGGACCTAGTCCTACTATAAAATTCAAGGCTTAAACTATTCCCTGGGAAGTTAAAATCGAGATGGTTAGGCCCATTCATGATTAAAACAATATTTCCATATGGCACCATCGAGGTAACTCATCCCACTAAAGGCACATTCAAGGTAAATGGTCACCGACTTAAAATTTATAATGGTTCAGCTTTTGGAGATACGAGAGAGGGGTTTATGCTCCATGAGCCTTCCTTTAGAACTGAAAACAGGGAGAGTCTAGCTTAAGACTATAAACAAGCGCTTCTCGGGAGGCAACCCAAGCGCTAACACATTAACATTGTTGTGTAAAAGTCTAACAAAAATGTAGGATCATTAACACGGCCTTTAACACGGGCGTCCCAATAACCGTGTACAAACAGGGAAAACCTCTCTTCTTCAACACGGTTGTGATAAAAAGACACGGCCATATGGCATAACCGTGTGAGGCTACTGACTTGTCTAGCACGGGCATTGCACGGTCGTGCCCCATGACCTTGTGAAGCTACTGACTTATTGAGCACGGCTAGCACACGGCCGTGCACCACGACCGTGCGAACATACTGACTTACCGAGCACGGGCATGCCAAATTGACACACGGACGTGCTAAAAACTATGAATCGTGCCCAATTTTAAGAAATCATGAAAAGCACGGGCATTTCAAATTAAACACGGTCGTGGTGTAAGGTTGTGTTACCCTCCCTATATGTTAAAGTAACCGTCCCCTTCCTCAAACCCAAACCCTAAAACTCAGATTCCAAACCCCCTTCTTCAATCCGGCCACCAAATCATTTCCCTCCCTTCAACCCACCTCCTTCCGACCATTCTTCTCAAAATCCCAACCACAACCAACCACACGCCCGCAGCGCACACCCTTACCAGGCTGTGCCCACATTGAAGAAACGAGCACCACCGCTGTGCACTACACCCTTGCTCGTCAAAAACCACCGTGCCTGGTTCCTTTTTCTTCACATTTTTTGCATACTTCCTCCTTATTTACGTTTTTTGTTTAATTTTAAACTTAAAAATCTGATTCATTTTGTTTAGTTTATTCATTTTGTTCAGTACAATTGCTTTAATTTTCTTCTTGATTGTTTTATTAGTTGCTTCCTTCTATTTTTCTTGTTGATTTCCATTTTTTTAATACATTTTCTATTTTAGCATTTATACATGTTGATTTTATTGGCTCTCATCATTAAAAAATTGATGCTCTACTGCTAAACATAGTTAGCCTTTAAATCATAATTCTTATACACCATGTCTAGGTTCCAATGAATTCTTTGTATAGCTTTGTTATCATATTTAGTACTAACCGTGATTTTAATTAGGAATTATTCTAATGAATAATGAGATTGTGGTTGCTGATTTTAGTATTTGTTCTTGAAGAAGCATTTTGGCTATTGAATTGTGATTATTGTTAGGAAAATTTTGGCTATATAAAAGGAAATGTTTTTCTTTTGATTATTTTTCAGGAATTATGTCGTCATCACGTATCAAACGATCTGTTCCAAGCAAGAAAAAGAAGGGGCCCGAATCATCATCCAAAACTGCCTCCGCTGAACTCCAACATCCCTTCCTTAGATTCCCCCAAGCAACACAAGAAGAGCGCTATATAGAGATCTGAAAGAGACCTATCCGCACCGATAGGTGCATTGATTGGGATGCCTTGGAGCAAATCAGACTTGCTGGGGATGTTCGAGCTCTCATCTCAATAGAACCATGGGAGCAATTTTTCGTGATTGTAGAGCCCACATACTTGGAACTCACTCTCGAGTTCTATACCAAATTCACCTTACAGACGGTCATGACATAGTTTGATGACGCCGGCATAATCCAATTCCGCCTAGGGGGCAATGTACTCGACTGAGTGTACCTCAATTTGGATCGGCACTCGGACTCTATACGCTGGAATTTATAGAGGAGAATCCACTCTCCAAGTTAAACAGAGAGCTCCACTGCACCCCTGTCACATGTTTGCGCCACCTAAAATCGGCTAAATACGATTACAATCTGAGTTGCTCCAAAGTGACTGCCCTCCTCCCCGCTCTCAGGTACCTTCATGCCATTCTTGCTCATACTATTACAGGTCGCAAAGAAAGCACCGGTGTCGTCAACAAACAAGACGTCTATTTCTTGTCATGCATGTCCGAAGAACATGTCTTCGACGTGGCATATTTTATTGCATGCGCAATGCAAGATCAAGCGAGCAAAGACCGAAAGGAATCTGTCAATGGGCCCTTACATCACGAGATTAGCCCGGCATTTCAATCTCCTCAACACCGACAATCAAATTGCATCCCTCACACTGATAGGGAATATGGCACCTCAAGGCATCCAGACGATGCTCCACATGAAAATGATCAAGCACCGAAGAGGCACTGATCCCCCTCAGTATCAACTAGCGACACCTACAGCCGAAGAGGAAGCCGAGGACATTCCTGATAATGTCCCACCACCATCAGAAGAAGCACAGACTCAGCACCACCAATACCGAGCAGCACCTTCACTATTAGACATAAATGCTCGACTCAACCAGTTTGAGTTATATTTTGCTAAAAACACTCGGCACCTCGAAGGGATAGAGGCCACACTTCAACAAATATGCCAGCACCTCCATATCTCACCCGCGGAACCATCGCAGAACCCGGGACATGGTGAGGCCCTTTGAGTTCTTCTCATTACATAATACTTGACTTTTTATTCACCATTTCATTCTATTTTTATTTATATTTTTATTTTTATTTCATATGTTTTTATTTAGAACTTTCCTTCATAGCATATTTTATATCAATCCTCATTTGGTTATCTAATCTTCGAATATGCCTAATATATATTTCATGGCAACACTAAATTATTTCAATAATGACTTCACAGTTACAGGCACACACTCCACCTACATAGTACTGGGAGTAAATCACTAATTCAAAAAGTTATCAGAACAACTCTCGGAGCCATCCAAAAATCTAGGAAGTGTCACTTTCCCCACTTATCTTTTTGATTTGGCATCTAATTATCATTATCTATCTTTGTACATTGAGGGCAATGTACACCTTAAGTGTGGGGGGTAATAGTGCCTAACTTTTTGTATAATTCTCAAAACCCTGAATTTAGTATTGATCTTAAGTATTTTTATCATATTATTAATTAGGGTGAAATTTCTAATAATTTATGATTTTTATTGATATGTTTTAGAGTAAGTCATTGTTAATTGTGCATTGATGATTAAATGTAATATCCCGGGTTAGGGGCTATTTTATTTTGGCTTTGCTGCATGTGCTTGATGTGTTATGTTGTTATTTTGAGGTTGTTGGGGCTTAGTTATAAGCTAGGTGTAAGCTCGGGTGATAGGAAAAATTTTTGTTTTTGGGCATTATGTGATAGGGGCTGAAGGAACTGGGTCTTATGTATTTTATTTGGTAAATTGTTGCACAAGTGAAGAGCTAGCAAAGTGGCAAAGCATGCGCCACTTGGAGCTTGTGTATGGCGTCAAGTGCAAGGGAGGAGGTCTTGTGTTCAAGCTGCAAAAATCCCACATTTTTGTTCCATTTTGACGGCATGGAGGGAGGAGTTGTAGGCAATTCGAACTACGCCTTGGACTAAGTCTTCCTATTCAAACGGTGGGTGGAGAGCAAATTGTGGAGGATGACTTGGTCAAGGTAATTTGAATTGGTGGCTTGGGAGTGTTTGGGGGGAGTTTGGCCGGATTTTGGGGAGTGTTTGGGGGAGTTTGGCCGGTTGGTAAGTGTTGGAGAGTGCCGAATTTCCACTTAGGCAATTTGTGCATTTTCGGTCATAGCTAGTGTCAAGCAAGTTTTTCTTTTGGTCATTTGGTAAGCCAAAATTCGAGAAAACTCTCCCATTTTATTTTTTCATTCTTGAAACCGAAAGTTCAAGTTTTTGCCAAAAGTTGCTTTGTTCTTTTCTCTTGATTCTCTTTGGTAGCCGAAGGTTCATCTCTTTCTCCTTCTCTTTTCCAATTGTTGAAGCCGAAACCATTTCACCTTGTTCCCCTAACCTTCAATTTCTTTTCTCAATATCCTTTAGCCGAAACACCATCCTCTAAAATCACCATCATCCATTTTCTTTTTCTTTGAACCGAAAGCACCCCCCATTCATCCTTGTATCTTCTTCTTCTTTTCTTCTCCAAACCCCTTAGCATTTTGTTCCCAATCGTTCTTCCCATTTCTTACAAGGCCGAACCTCCTTCTCCATTTTAATTAAGGGTGTTGCCGAATCTCTTTCTTTCTTCCTATAGTTCTTCATTGCCGTAAATAAGAGAAAGAATGAGACCTTGTTGGAGTCTTGTTCAATCAGCCTAGTAAGAGGTAGATGTTTGGCCGAATGGCCATTTCTTCCCTTTCTTGTTGATTTGTCGATTTTCTGGTGTGTTTAAGGGCCGATTTTAGTATCTGTTGGAAGGGAGTTAACTCTTTGGTGGGTAACCGATTGTGTTACAGGGCCTTTGGATTTCGGAAGCAAGCAAGAAGGAGCCTTATTTCTCTGTTAAGCAATCGGTAATTGATGGTAAGAGTAGTTTCTTTTAGTCTATTCATTTAGTCTTCGTTAAGTCAGGCTGTTAAGGGATTAACCACTTTCTTTCTAGGGTGAAGCCGATTGCTGGAAGAACTATTGTTGGGTTCGGATTTGGTAGGAAACCAAATCAAGTTTAAGGTAAGGGTAAATCGATATACCTTTTGATTTATTTGGTTATGGCCGAATGGTTTAAGTAATTAACCCATGGTTGGTCGATTGTTTTCTTAGGAACAAGAGGATTGAGGATTTAGATCGGGTTCTTTGGGATTAAGGCTTGCGATATACCAGGTGTGTAAACCAACACACTTTCTTAACTGAGTAATGTGATAACCTGATTGTGTAAATGAAATAGTGTGGTTGACTGATTTAATATCCATTGAGGTATGGATACGGATTCGGGTAAGTCCGTTTCATTATGAGATATGTGATGGTATGTGATATCATGATTATTGGTGTACATACTTTGAGATGCCATATTAAGCATGTAAGCATGATAGCATGATTGCACGATTTTGCATTTAGTATGATATGCTATTGGGTGATATGAGAGGAGGGGGAGTATGATATCCGTGTCTTTGGGACACTGTGTCTTTGGGACACCAGAGGTTTGGCACCTCCAGTGGTTTGGTACCACAAATGACATTTTGTGACTTTGGGTCACCAGAGGTTTGGCACCTCAGCGTCTCGTCCCAGTGGCTTAGCACCACGGTGGGTTGGCCCCACAGTTGATTATACAGGATTGACGCCAGTGATTTGGTATCACACGATGGGTTGGCCCCATCATCGGATTTGTGATCATGGTCACCAAGTGATTTGGTATCACACGTGTCTTTGGGACACCGAGGTTTGGCACCTCATTACGACTCGTCCCTCGTAGTTTGACACCACCGTGGGTTGGCCCCACTTATGAGATACGGATCGTCACTAGTGATTTGGTATCACACGATGGGTTGGCCCCATCATTGGATTATTTGTGACTTGGTCACCAAAGTGGTTTGGCACCACATTATGGATATCGTGACTTTGGGTCACCAGTGGTTTGGCACCACCAGTGGTTTGGTACCACACGGGGTAGAAAAGGTGATATGGTTGGTTAGGATCGGGTGCATTACTTGCATTACTTTGTTATGATGTGTGTTGGCATGTTATACCGGGAGAGGGATTTATACACTGAGTCTTGCGACTCACTCTCTCCTTTGACATTTCAGGTGACATTTAGACGCGGACATGGAGCCGGGATGGACTCGAGGTGCTCATGTCATGCTTAAATAAGGATTTGCTCAGACTTTTATAAAATTTGGTACATTAGCCTATTTATTACTATTCGATTTTATTTTGGGTTTGTAAATGGCCTTTTAAAATTTTGTTTTGCTATATTTATGCTTAAAGTAGATTTTTAATATGCCTTAACAATTAACTGGGTTAAAATGTGCTAAAACTTGAAAAGACAACGCTTTCAAAACTACAAAAACGATATTTTAACCTATACCATCGGGTATCACACTAAGGTTTGGAATAAAGAGAACTCAAATGTTTTTCTAACTTAAACTTGTTTTTCTTCTAAGTCAAAATGTTTTAGTAATAATAGGAAACAACGTAAACTTCTAAATGAGATAAACTCGTTTTAACTACACATCTGATTAAGTGTTCAAAATTTTCGGGTTTTCAAATACATCATCAGATTTTAATCAAAGCCTACTCGAGTTTTTCTTCAAATACACAATATCGCGAAGTGTTTTCATCAAACATTTAAACGGAAACCTACCTTCTCAAAATCCTTTTTCCCTGTAAATATACCGATTCGGTCGTGGTGTGTTGACCGGTTTAAGGGTGTTACAATTGTGGTATCGAGCCAAGTTCAAAGGTTTTACTGGGCCCGAGGCCCAAAATGTTTTCAAAAGTCTGCTTTAAGTGTTATGTTTTAAAAGTATGGTGTGAAAGGCATGGCACCGAGTCTCCGCACCAATCGCCTGTAAGTACCCTTACTATTGCTTGTGATAATGATATCGATGAGATGTGATTGGATGGCTAGTGATAGTAAGACTACTTTAGAAACTAAACCGATAGGATCGAGTGGACTCGCGAAAACAAAGCTTCTTTAATATTCATAAGACTTTGCTTTAAAATAGTGGAATAATTACTGATGCATAAAATTCTTTAAATCAGACAAAATTTAGTCATGAGTACTCGAGGTGGACATGGTCGTGGACGTGGTCGAGGTAGGATGACGCTTCGAACCCGTAGGATCCGTCGTGGGTCGAGAATGAGATACTGCTTCTACCACCGCTTAGAGGTGGTGAGTTTCGAGAATGATCGGGACGACGCAGGGTGTCACGAGCGATCTCATGGGTTTTAGAAAGGGTAGTGAGTTGGTGGGGCGCAAGAGTTAGGAAATCTATGCTCGAGTGACTTGAACAAATGGGGTTTGAATTCTTTCGGTGTCTCGGTGTTGCTCCTAGCATCGCTGAATATTAGTTTGGAAGCGACAGAGCGGATAATAGACGATCTAGACTCGATCGTCAAGAAAAATTAAAGGGATAGTATCACTTCTCGAGATGAGTCATACCGATGGTGGCTCACGGTTCGAGACAAAGCCACAAATGAAAGATCCGACTTGGGACTATTTCAGGTCGCTATCGTAAAAAGTACGTTGGAGCTAATTACATTAATGAGCAACGGAAAGCATTTCGAGGTTAGTTTAGGGAGTAACTCGTGTTAGAGTACGAGGCGAGTTTCGAGGTCGAGTCGGTATGCGTGGGTATGGTGGCTACCGAACACGAGATGTGTGTTCGCTTGAGGATGGCTCATGGACTAATTAAGATTATTGATTGCGCCTCGGAGGGGCGTGAATTTGCTGCTCGTTGAAAAGGCGAAGGTAGCCGAGGGTATTAAAGAGTCTGTGAGGCAAGGCATGGATAGGAACCGACACAAGAGGAGTTTTGGATCTTCTGGGTCGTCAGGTAATCCGCAGAAAAGGGCTAGACCGAGTGGGCCGAATCAGTCGGGTAGGTTTGTTGCTGCTAGTCAGGGACCGCTGCAGTGTAACCGTTGTGGGAAAGCTCATTGGGGAGGTTGTTGGACGGGTGGAATAGACTATTTTGAGTGTGGCTCGCTGGACCACCGTGTGAGGGACTGTCCGCGCAAGTTGGCTAGGATTCAGTCCGAGAGTTAGGGTCGTACTCAGTACAGGAATAACGGACTGCCACCGCAGAGGGGCCGAGGTAATGGCAGAGGAGGTAATGGCTCTAGTCGGGGCCGTGGAGCACCGGGCAGAGGTACAGGTAGTTCTGAGGCCAGACAGCCGGGGCTAGTGTATGCGGTGAGGCACCGAGAGAAGGGCGACGCACCGGACGTTATCACTGGTACGTTTTTAATCTTTGGTTCTTCATTTACTGCTTTGATTGATGTGGGTTCAACACATTCATATGTTGCAAGTAGCATAGTGAAGACCATGGATTTAGACTCTGAGATATCTTTTAAGCAGATGACCGTAATAAGTCCTTTAGGTCACTCTGTAGTTGTAGATAAGTCGTATAGAGACGCACCTCTAGAACTCCAAGGGTAGTGTTTGTGGTCGATCCGATGGAACCGCCGCTTGGGGAGTTCGATCGATTCTCGGATAGACCGGCCGGTTAAGTACCAGTGCGAGTTGGATTGCGCGTTAAGCGCATGGTTCAAAATGACTATGGGTGATGAAATAGTTCGATCGGTAATAGGAGGAATTATCATCTAATGTGGTATCTGCCTCAAAGCCGGAAGATGGTCGAAAGAGTCAAAGCATATGTGGTTCATGTGTATGCCTTGGAGGCTAAAGAGTCTCATTGTGGAGACGGTTCGGACGATTAGGAATTTGTTGATGTGTTTCTGAGGAGCTTCCGAGTTTGCCACCGATCATGAGGTAGAGTTCGGGATAGATCATTATCAAATCGCGCCGTATCCATAGCTTCGTACAGGATGGCGCCTAAAGAGTTAGTGGAGCTTAAGGCTCAAATCCAGGAATTGTTGGACCGAGGCTTTATCAGGCCAAGTGTTTCGCCTTGGGGAGCACCGGTACTCTTTGTCAAGAAGAAAGATGGTACTATGCGGATGTGTATAGACTACCGCCAACTGAATAAGCTGACGATCAAAAACAAGTATCCACTGCCTCGGATAGATGACTTGTTTGATCAGCTGAAGGGTGCGTCGATTTTCTCAAGATTGATCTAAGGTCCGGTACCACCGATTAAAGGTGAAGGAAGCGGATATCGTAAGACGGCATTTCGTACTCGGTATGGGCACTTTGAGTTCTTAGTTATGCCGCTTGGGTTGACTAACGCTACCGGTAGCTTTCATGGATATGATGAATAGGGTGTTCCAACAATATTTAGATCGATTCAGTAGTGGTTTTATCGACGACATCTTGGTATATTCAAGGACCAAGAGGAACATGATACTAATTTATGTGGTATTGCAGATTTTGAGGAGAAACAATTTCTATCACGAAGTTCAAGAATGCGAGTTCGCTTAGGAGGTGACGTTCTTGGGTCATGTAGTATCGGTGAGGGATTAGAGTGGATCCTCGAAAGATTGAAGCGGTTTTGGATTGGAAGCCGCCTAGGTCAGTAGCTGAGATTCAGAGTTTTCTGGGTTTAGCAGGATACTACCGAAGGTTTGTAGAGGGGTTTTCGTTGATCGCAACGCCGATGACCAAATTATTAAGAAAAGGGGTTCCGTTTATTTGACTGAGAAGCAGCAGGAGAGCTTCGACAAGTTGAAAAAGATTTTGACTGAAGCTCCAGTTCTGATTCAACCTGAGGCTAGTAAGGAATTCACAGTGTACTGCGATGCATCACATACGGGTTTGGGTTGTGTGCTGATGCAAGAAGGGAAGGTTGTGGCTTACGCGTCTCGGCAGCTGAGGCCACATGAGGTAAATTATCCAACGCACGATCTAGAGTTAGCGGCTGTAGTCTTTGCCTTGAAGATATGGAGGCATTACTTGTACGGAGAGAGATCGATTATCTACACGGATCATAAGAGCCTGAAGTACCTTTTGACTCAGAAAGACTTGAATCTGAGACAGCGTAGATGGATCGAGTCTTTGAAAGACTACGATTGCTCAATTGAGTATCATCCGGGCAAGGCTAACATTGTGGCGTACGCGCTGAGTCGTAAGGTTGTTTGGATTTAAGAGCGTTGTTTGCCCACTTGAGTTTGTATGATGACGGGAGTATTCTGGCAAAGTGCGCAGTTAAGCCTACTTGGGTTGAGCGGATCGAGAAAAATAGTTGATGGATTAGGTTTTGAGTCGCAGAGGACACAAGTGCGTAATGATGGTTTGGAGGGTTACTGCTTTGTCTAGTGATGGGGTCTTTGTTTTTCGGGGAAGGCTTGTATGCCGAGAGACACCGAGTTAAGGCGTAAGATTCTTCAGATGCACATAGACCCCAATGCTATACATCCTGGAGGTAGCAAAATGTATAGGGATCTCAGAGAATAGTTCTGGTGGTCGGGTCCAAAAAGGAACTGACAGAGTTTGTGGGGAAGTGTCGACATGTCGGTGGTCAAGGCCGAGCATCGATTCTTGTCGAGGTTGCTTGACCAAGAAGATTCCTCAGTGGAAGTGGGAAAGGATAACTATGGATTTCGTCAGTGGATTGCCTCTTACACCGAGCAAGAAGGATTCAGTTTGGGTAATCGTGGATCGACTGACTAAATCAGCCCACTTTATTCCAGTGAGGGTGGATTACTCACTTCAGAGGTTGGCGAAGCTGTATGTGTCAGAGATAGTGAGATTGCATGGGGTGCCAGTATCGATCATCTCGGATAGGGATCCCAGATTTACGTCAAGGTTCTGGAGAGCGTTGCATCAGGCTCTGGGTACGCGGTTGGATTTTAGAATGGCATTTCATTCGCAGACTGACGGGCAGTCGGAAAGGGTTATACAGATCTTGGAGGACATGTTACGAGGTTGTGTATTGGACTTCAGGGGTAGTTGGGAGGAGTATCTACCGTTAGCTGAATTCGCCTACAACAATAGTTACCAAGCAAGCATCAAGATGGCACCATATGAGGCATTGTACGGTAGAAGTGTCGCCACCTACTTGTTGGACGAGTTAAGTGGCGTCGCTTGTTGGGGCCAGAGTTGGTTGTCGAGACCAAGACAAGGTTAAGTTGATTCAGCTCGATTGAAGGAAGCTTGGACCGCGAAGTCCTATGCCGATCTTAAGCGAGAGAGATATTGAATTTCTTGTGGGGATCAAGTTTTTCTGAAGGTCTCGCCATGGAAGAAAGTGTTAAGGTTCGGGAGGAAAGGTAAGCTAAGTTCGAGGTTTATTGGGCCATATAAGGTACTGAGATGAGTGGGACCAAGAGCATATCACCGAGTTGCCGCAAAGCTAAGTCGATTCACGACGGTTCCACGCTTTGATGCTTAGCGATATCGCCGAGATCCATCGTGCGTGGTGGCGATGGAAGAGATCGAGGTAAACCCAGATTTGACCATGGAGGAAGAGCTCTGTCTGATTTTAGATCGGGATGTGAAGGTTCTGCGTAGGAAGTCTGTGCCTTTGGTTAAGGTTCTTTGGCGGAATCATGGCGTGGAAGAAGCTACTTGGGAACCCGAGGATGTGATGAGGCAGCAATACCCACAACTCTTCTGATCGGGTAATTTCAAGGTCAAATTATTTTTAAGGGGGGTAGAACTGTAATATCCCGGGTTAGGGGCTATTTTATTTTGGCTTTGCTGCATGTGCTTGATGTGTTATGTTGTTATTTCGAGGTTGTTGGGGCTTAGTTATAAGCTAGGTGTAAGCTCGGGTGATAGGAAAAATTTTTGTTTTTGGGCTTTATGTGATAGGGGCTGAAGGAGCTGGGTCTTATGTATTTTATTTGGTAAATTGTTGCACAAGTGAAGAGCTAGCAAAGTGGCAAAGCATGCGCCACTTGGAGCTTGTGTATGGCGTCAAGTGCAAGGGAGGAGGTCTTGTGTTCAAGCTGCGAAAATCCCACATTTTTGTTCCATTTTGACGGCATGGAGGGGAGGAGTTGTAGGCAGTTCGAACTCTGCCTTGGACTAAGTCTTCCTATTCAAACGGTGGGTGGAGAGCAAATTGTGGAGGAAGACTTGGTCAAGGTAATTTGAATTGGTGGCTTGGGAGTGTTTGGGGGGAGTTTGGCCGGATTTTGGGGAGTGTTTGGGGGAGTTTGGCCGGTTGGTAAGTGTTGGAGAGTGCCGAATTTCCACTTAGGCAATTTGTGCATTTTCGGTCATAGCTAGTGTCAAGCAAGTTTTTCTTTTGGTCATTTGGTAAGCGAAATTCGAGAAAACTCTCCCATTTTATTTTTTCATTCTTGAAACCGAAAGTTCAAGTTTTTGCCAAAAGTTGCTTTGTTCTTTTCTCTTGATTCTCTTTGGTAGCCGAAGGTTCATCTCTTTCTCCCTCTCTTTTCCAATTGTTGAAGCTGAAACCATTTCACCTTGTTCCCCTAACCTTCATTTTCTTTTCTCAATATCCTTTAGCCGAAACACCATCCTCCAAAATCACCATCATCCATTTTCTTTTTCTTTGAACCGAAAGCACCCCCCATTCATCCTTGTATCTTCTTCTTCTTTTTTTCTCCAAACCCCTTAGCATTTTGTTCCCAATCGTTCTTCCCATTTCTTACAAGGCCGAACCTCCTTCTCCATTTTAATTAAGGGTGTTGCCGAATCTCTTTCTTTCTTCCTATAGTTCTTCATTGCTGTAAATAAGAGAAGGAGTGAGACCTTGTTGGAGTCTTGTTCAATCGGCCTAGTAAGAGGTAGGTGTTTGGCCGAATGGCCATTTCTTCCCTTTCTTGTTGATTTGTCGATTTTCTGGTGTGTTTAAGGGCCGATTTCAGTATCTGTTGGAAGGGAGTTAACTCTTTGGTGGGTAACCGATTGTGTTACAGGGCCTTTGGATTTCGGAAGCAAGCAAGAAGGAGCCTTATTTCTCATTAAGCAATCGGTAAGTGATGGTAAGAGTAGTTTCTTTTAGTCTATTCATTTAGTCTTTGTTAAGTCAAACATTAAGGGATTAACCACTTTCTTTCTAGGGTGAAGCCGATTCTTTGGAAGAACCATTGTTGGGTTCGAATTTGGTAGGAAACCAAATCAAGTTTAAGGTAAGGGTAAATCGATATACCCTTTGATTTATTTGGTTATGGCGAATGGTTTAAGTAATTAACCCATGGTTGGCCGATTGTTTTCTTGAGGAACAAGAGGATTGAGGATTTAGATCGGGTTCTTTGGGATTAAGGCTTGCGATATACCAGGTGTGTAAACCAACACACTTTCTTAACTGAGTAATGTGATAACCTGATTGTGTAAATGAAACAGTGTGGTTGACTGATTTAATATCCATTGAGGTATGGATACGGATTCGGGTAAGTCCGATTCATTATGAGATATGTGATGGTATGTGATATCATGATTATTGGTGTACATACTTTGAGATGCCATATTGAGCATGTGAGCATGATAGCATGATTGCACGATTTTGCATTTAGTATGATATGCTATTGGGTGATATGAGAGGAGGGGGAGTATGATATCCGTGTCTTTGGGACACTGTGTCTTTGGGACACCAGAGGTTTGGCACCTCCAGTGGTTTGGTACCACAAATGACATTTTGTGACTTTGGGTCACGGAGGTTTGGCACCTCGGCGTCTCGTCCCATGGCTTAGCACCACGGTGGGTTGGCCCCACGATTGATTATACGGATTGACGCCATGATTTGGTATCACACGATGGGTTGGCCCCATCATCGGATTTGATCGCGGTCACCAAGTGATTTGGTATCACACTGTGTCTTTGGGACACCGAGGTTTGGCACCTCATTGCGACTCGTCCACTGTGGTTTGACACTATCGTGGGTTGGCCCCACTTATGAGATCTGAGATCGTTGCTAGTGATTTGGTATCACACGATGGGTTGGCCCCATCATTGGATTATTTGTGACTTGGTCACCAAAGGTTTGGCACCACATTATGGATATCGTGACTTTGGGTCACGGTGGTTTGGCACCACCGGTGGTTTGGCACCACCAAAGGTTTGGTACCACACGGGTAGAAAAGGTGATATGGTTGGTTAGGATCGGTGCATTACTTGCATTACTTTGTTATGATGTGTGTTGGCATGTTATCTGGGAGAGGGATTTATACACCGAGTCTTGCGACTCACTCTCTCCTTTGACATTTCAGGTGACACTTAGACGCGGACATGGAGCCGGGATGGACTCGAGGTGCTCATGTCATGCTTAAATAAGGATTTGCTCAGACTTTTATAAAATTTGGTACATTAGCCTATTTATTACTATTCGGTTTTATTTTGGGTTTGTAAATGGCCTTTTAAAATTTTGTTTTGCTATGTTTATGCTTAAAGTAGATTTTTAATATGCCTTAACAATTAACTGGGTTGAAATGTGCTAAAACTTGAAAAGACAACGCTTTCAAAACTACAAAAACGATATTTTAACCTATACCATCGGGTATCACACTAAGGTTTGGAATAAAGAGAACTCAAATGTTTTTCTAACTTAAACTCGTTTTTCTTCTAAGTCAAAATGTTTTAGTAATAATAGGAAACAACGTAAACTTCTAAATGAGATAAACTCGTTTTAACTACACATCTGATTAAGTGTTCAAAATTTTTGAGTTTTCAAATACATCATCATATTTTAATCAAAGCCTACTCGAGTTTTTCTTCAAATACACAATATCGCGAAGTGTTTTCATCAAACATTTAAACGGAAACCTACCTTCTCAAAATCCTATTTTCCCTGTAACATACCAGATTCGGTCGTGGTGTGTTGATCGGGTTTGGGGTGTTACATTAAATTTGAAGGATACTAGAGAATCGAACATGATAAGTTTACTTTCTAAAATTAAAAAAATTGATGGCTCATTGAATTGAATTTGAGTATCACCTTGAAGTTCAAAATTTATAAGGATTGATGTCAAAACACCCATAATTTTTGTGAGATTTTGAGCCTTGTAGAGCATATATATTCTTTTTCGTGCTCACTTTATTGATTATGAGTGTGTCAACTTTGAACTGTTATTCTAGAACTTGCCTCATTTATACATGTCGAGACCACATTAATATTTGATATACTGAGATGATAAAGGCACCTAAGTTTTAACCCGTTTTACTCCGGTAAAAAGCCTACCCATACAAATTAACCCCTAGTGAGCCCCGTTTAATCCTAACAACCTTTTTATTGACTCACCCACTAATATTAACCCAAAATCCCTTTGTATTTGTTATCAACATTCCTTTGACTACCCCTCTATCGAGAATTGATTTGATCAATTGCCAAATTAGGTTATTTCAATTATCAAAGTTCCTTCTATTATGTTTGTTTTAGTTTGTTCTTAAAAAAATAAAAAAAATCCAAGTTTATTCAATAGTAGTAGTATACAAAAGAGCTTAGAGCATTTAAACTCCAATTGTTGAAAAAGCTCGTATTAAAGTATTATCAAAATACTCCTTATTATAGAGTAATTATCAATAGTGATATTATTAGTTTTCATTCGAAGTCAACATTCATATTTAGCTCAGTGTTTCTAGTTAGACAATTTGTCAAGTCAGTTTCGATTCTAACCTTCTAATTCAGCCTTTATCCACACCTTTTAACCCAAGCCCCGTTCCAACCCTGATTAAAGACCTTTTGATTCGTGTATCATCTCATATACAATGGTGGAGATTTGATTTTCAGGCAAGCCTATGGGATTAACTTTTCAGGTTTGATTTAGAGTGCTTATTCTTGAACCTTAAACACCTTTGAGTGATTTCAGTGAATCTTTAGTGAGGATGTCAGTCCTTATCGATTATGAATTAAAGGTAATTACTTAGATAAGGGGAGACACCTATGTTTTCGTACTACAAAGGTATGACTTATCGTAATTGAATCTTTAGGACTCTTTGAGTTGAATTATCCATGTATAAATTATCTATGAATTATGATGAGACATTGTCAATAGGAATTATGAATTGTGGGAAGTTTGTTTTAATTATAAGTTGAGAATTTTGCTTAAGGACAAGCAAAAGCTTAAGTGTGGGGTTATTTGATAAACAGTAAAAGTAACATATTTTAATCCCACATTTAGTATGCTTTTGGATGAATTTATCCTCGATTTATGTAAAAAGGTGCTCTTAATCCTTTCTTTTCGTGTCTTATGCTCAGGAAAGCACCTAAGGATAAAAAGAACGTAAAACGGGCTTAAAACGGACCAAATTGGGCCAACCCAAAAAATCGACACGGCCTGAACTTCAAGATACACAGCCGTGCCTTGCCATTCACTTCACACGGCCATGCCACAATTTACACGGCCACGCTAAAACACCCCAAACCCGGCCCACGAGCTTTGACTGGATCTGGTATGTTCCCCGGTGTAAACAGTTTCAAATTCTTTTCTTACTTAGGAAAAACTTGTGTGATTTGGAAGAAAGATCGTTTTGGGTTGGGCTTGAAATGAAAACAAGTTTATTTCATTATTAAGAATCATTTACTTTAAGTGACAAAACGTTTGGGCTTTGTTTTAAAAATAGATTTACTTAATATTTTAATAAGTAAAAGTTTGTAAGCTTAATAAATAAATACAGAATAAAATAATTCTACTACGGCCTTATTACATCAAATAATTTCCCAAAATTAAAACCAAAATAAGCTTTAAATTACTTAAAATAAAATAAAAGTCCAAGTCGTAAATTTCTTGTGCATGGCCATCCCTAAGCTTCTGTCGAACCCGGTCCATCACTGATCATCACCTGAAACATGTTCCCACAACGGGGTGAGTCAAATAGACTCAATGTGTACACAAACACTAAGTCTTAACAAATTCAGGCATAACAAATCATATTCATATGTATTATAATTTCACATTTAATGATTCAAGATAATGATGCAATCCCGAACCCAAACCTATATGCCATCCGCTACACTCCACCCGTACCATCCTGCACACCGTGGGGACTACTAAGTCAACCCTCCATCCGCTACACACCATCGAAGGCGTCATTGCGATCGGCGTGCTCATCGCCCATATAAAATTCGTGGCATAGCCACCCAGATAATTGTGTCATGAGACACCACATTCAGATAATGTAATCGAAGTTACCACATTCAGATAATGTAACCGAAGTCACCACATTCAGATAATGTGACCGAAGTCACCACATTCAGATAGTGAGACCAAAGTCATCACATTCACTTCCCCTTTCTCAGATAACCCGGATGCCCCATATTATCCATATCATGCATATCATACTTAAATTCACATTCATGTCACTTTTCACATGTTAAGTATAATGTATTTTGTAATCCTAGTAGGAGTAGGAAAATGTACCTGAGTACTTTGTACCATAACATGGTACTTTAGCCACATTCTTACACTTTCATATTAACACATATATCAAGTTTAAGCCATAAATCTATTAAGATTAGTGTGGGGTACACACCGTACCTTAGCCATATTCTTACACTTTCATATTAACACATATAATGAATTAAAGCCGTAAATCTATCATGATTTAGTGTGGGGTACACACCTGATTCGCTTAGCGATTTCACTTGAAATCCTGAATTTTCGATCTTAGATCTTTAACTCCCTACATTTGGCCCATATTAAATATTTAATGACAAACTCATTCGGCCATAAAACAAAATCCTAGTAGGATTTGTATACTAAGACTTACCTTAATGCCGATTATCTTATCACTCAAATCCCGTAAACTTTGCTTTTTTTCTCCTTGTATTCGGTCAAACACTAGATCTCTACATAAGTTAGTTTTCGGCTTTTAAGATAATAAGAAAATAGATCTATGTACTAAAGTAAGGCCTTAGCCCAATGCTATAGTGCTTACCTTGCGGATCTTAAATCCCGAAACTCACTGAATAACTAGTGAACATGCGGCTTATGGTGCACCTTCGAAACAATTTCACCTTCCTTGTAGTCAACACTAGCAAATCCCGAATGATCTTTCCAAATTTCGGCAAACAAGATATTAATGATATTAGTTCCTATGTTGCGGCTTAAAGAAGAGAATAAATTAATGGCCATAAAATTCTTACCCTTAATATTGAATTTGACAGCACCTAAGCTTGAAGCCACTTGATATATTCGGCTATGGCCTTAAAAGGCTTACTTCCGGCTTTTGGAGGGATTAGAAGGAAAAGAGAAGGAAGAATAAAGATGGAGGATTTGGCTAGAGCACAAGGTATTTGACTTTGGCTAACAAAAGAAGAATAAAACTCAGGGAAATTTGGCAGAGAGAGTAGAATCTGCTTAAGAAATTCGGCAAAGGAAGAGTGAATGAATGAATGGCCTCTTTTCCTTTTATAGCCAAAATTGCTAACTTAGAATCCCTTACTTGGCCATCACTCTTCTATTTTGATAGCTTTATCTCTTATTTAGCCGAAATTCTAAAGGGAATAAAACTCTTCCCATAAGAGTCCCTATTGCCGTCCATTGCTTCCTCTCTAAGTAATTAAATAAAAATTACTTAAAGTCTTAGCTAGATGCTGTCCACCCCCTTCCCTTGATGAGCCAAATTTAAACTTATTCTATTGGACTCCTTGTGGCCATACGAGGTCCAAATTATCCACCTAAGTGGCGTCACTCACTGGGCTTTAAGTGGTATCTTTAGGCTACTTTTCCAAGCCTTTTTGTGTGTCAAATTTCACATACTTTTTCTTTTAAGGACACCTTGCCTTAATTTCCTCTTTTAAACTTTAAAACTTGACATTTCTAAGTCATTTCTAAGTTTCCAAAAATTTTCGTTTGGCTCTTTAAACTTGACATTTCCTTACGTTTCCAAGTTTCCCAAAATGTTTACTTTCCTCTTTTGAATCATTTCCAAATCATTTCCTTATATTTCTTATTTCCAAAAATGTTCACTTTCCTCTTTTTGAAACTTAACAATTCTAAATCATTTCTTACATTTCCAGGACATTTCCCTACATTTCCTTACATTTCCCTACATTTCCTTACATTTCCATACATTTCCTTACATTTCCATACATTTCCATACATTTCCATACATTTCCTTACATTTCCATACATTTCCTTACATTTCCTTTCATTTCCTTTCATTTCCTTTCATTTCCTTACATTTCCTTACATTTCCTTACATTTCCTTACATTTCCTTACATTTCCTTTCATTTCCTTACATTTCCTTTCATTTCCTTTCATTTCCTTACATTTCCTTACATTTCCTTACATTTCCTTTCATTTCCTTACATTTCCTTTCATTTCCTTTCATTTCCTTACATTTCCTTATATTTCCTTACATTTCCTTACATTTCCTTTCATTTCCTTGCATTTCTCTACATTTCCTCACATTTCCATACATTTCCATACATTTCCATGCATTTCCTTACATTTCCAAGGTTCTAAAAATGCACACAACACATTCACAACACATAAGGCATACTATTTCATAAAATTTTAGTCATAGTGCATAGGCCCTAATCCGGGATGTTACAGTTCTACCCCCTTAAAATAATTTCATCCTCAAAATTACTTACTAACGAAAAATCGTACATCCTAACTCACCACACTACACTACTGCTGCGCACTCTGATCTTAAAACTAACACATTTCCTACAAAAATTCACATCCAAGGTTTCATACACTTCACTAGCATTATAAGAATGAACTAACTCTATAACAAACAAGGCAATGAAGGGTATTCCAAAAGTAAGGACTTACCCGTTGTCACACACATGAACTTGCGTTCATTACAGAGAAATGTTATAATTGTCGTTGTTTGTTGTTTTCCACTACCTAGGGGTATTTTCGTAATTTTATCCTATAGGGGTATTTTGGTAATTTTTCAAATTAAGGTATTTGAAAATATTGCCAAATAGAGATTGTTGATGTTTTACAAAATTAAATTTCTTGCTGGAAAAATTTCAAGGGTGAAATGATAATTTTATACACGATGGGTATTTTTGTAATTTTATAAATCTAAAATATTTCAAGAAAATTTTATAAAAATAATCTTTTTCAAATCAAGAGGATAATTTAGAAATTTTAAAACTAGGGTTTCCATAAAATACGGCTAGTCCCTTTCGGGTTTTAGTTAGGGGTTTAGCCCGTGTATAAGTCCTCTTGGTTAAGGTGAACCGAGGCTACGCACCAGGTAGGATTCGAGTGGAGAGGAGGTGAGTCACGCGATCGCTTAAATACCAAGCTCCCACCGAAACCAATCTTAGACATGCGTGCCATGGTTGCCACACCTAACTCGTGACTCAACCACGGTTTGTTTAATTAGATATTTAAGTCTTATGTATTTGTTGGGGTACACTAGTCCTAGGGTTCAAGTACTTAATCTCTATTCTACATTCCATTCCATTTCTACCCCTCTACAAGTCATACTATAAATCACACAATGAACAGAAGCACTTACCTGGTGGACTTGGTCAGAGACTTAGTGGGCCATGCCAGAAAAACCTGCTTAATTTGTAAAATTCCTTTTGGGCTTACTTTAGAAAACGTTTTGGGCCTTAAACCCAAGGCCGAGAGTTTAAAACTGGGCTCTGATACCAAACTGAAACACCCCAAACCCGACCCACGAGCTTTGACCGAATCTGGTATGTTCTCGGATGTAAACCGTTTCAAATTCTTTTCTTACATAGGAAAAACTTGTGTGATTTGGAAGAAAGATCGTTTTGGGTTGGGCTTGAAATGAAAACAAGTTTATTTCATTATTAAGAATCCTTTACTTTAAGTGACAAAACGTTTGGGCTTTGTTTTAAAAATAGATTTACTTAATCTTTTAATAAGTAAAAGTTTGTAAGCTTAATAAATAAATACAGAATAAAATAATTCTAATACGGCCTTATTACATCAAATAATTTCCCAAAATTAAAACCAAAATAAGCTTTAAATTACTTAAAATAAAATAAAAGTCCAAGTCGTAAATTTCTTGCTGTGCATGGCCATCCCTAAGCTTCTACCGAACCCGGTCCATCACTGATCGTCACCTGAAACATGTTCCCACAACGGGATGAGTCAAACAGACTCAATGTGTACACAAACACTAAGTCTTAACAAATTCAGGCATAACAAATCATATTCATATGTATCATAATTTCACATTTAATGATTCAAGATAATGATGCAATCCCGAACCCAAACCTATATGCCATCCGCTACACTCCACCCGTACCATCCTACACACCGTGGGGACTACTAAGTCAACCTCCATCCGCTACACTCCATCGAAGGCGTCATTTGCGACGGCGTGCTCATCGCCCATATAAAATTCGTGGCATAGCCACTCGATAATTGTGTCATGAGACACCACATTGAGATAATGTAACCGGTTACCTCATTCGGATAATGTGACCAAGTCACCACATTCGATAATGTGACCAAGTCACCACATTCGAGATAGTGAGATCAAGTCATCACATTCACTTCCCTTTCTCAAATAACCCGAATGCCCCATATTATTCATATCATGCATATCATACTTAAATTCACATTCATGTCACTTTCCACATGTTAAGTATAACATATTTCGTAATCCTAGTAGGAGTAGGAAAACGTACCTGAGTACTTTGTACCATAACATGGTACTTTAGCCACATTATTACACTTTCATATTAACACATATATCAAGTTTAAGCCATAAATCTATTAAGATTAGTGTGGAGTACACACCGTACCTTAGCCATATTCTTACACTTTCATATTAACACATACAATGAATTAAAGTCAAATCTATCAAGATTTAGTGGGTACACACTGATTAAGCAATGATTTCACTTGAAATCCTGAATTTCTGATCTTAGATCTTTAACTCCCTACATTAGGCCCATATTAAATATTTAATGACAAACTCATTCGGCCATAAAACCAAATCCTAGTAGGATTTGTACACTAAGACTTACCTTAATGCCGATTTGCTTATCACTCAAATCCCGAAAACTTTGCTTTTTTTCTCCTTGTATTCGGCCAAACACTAGATCTCTACATAGGTTAGTTTTCAGCTTTTAAGATAATAATAAAATAGATCTATGTACTAAAGTAAGGCCTTAGCCGAATGCTATAGTGCTTACCTTGCGAATCTTAAATCCCGAAACTTACTGAATAACTAGGGAACATGCGGCTTATGGTGCACCTTCGGGAAACAAATTTCACCTTCCTTGTAGTCAACACTAGTAAATCCCGAATGATCTTTCCAAATTTTGGCAAACAAGATATTAATGATATTAGTTCCTATGTTGCGGCTTAAAGAAGAGAATAAATTAATGGCCATAAAATTCTTACCCTTAATATTGAATTTGATGACACCTAAGCTTGAAGCCACTTGATATATTCTGCCATGGCCTTGAAAGGCTTATACGGCTTTTGGAGGGATTAGAAGGAAAAGGGAAGGAAGAATAAAGATGGAAGATTTGGCTAGAGCATAAGGTATTTCGGCTTGGGCTAATAAAAAGAAGAATAAAACTGTAGGAAATTTGGCAGAGAGAGGAGAATCTGCTTAAGAAATTCGGCAAAGGAAGAGTGAATGAATGAATGGCCTATTTTCATTTTATAGCCAAAATTACTAACTTCGAATCCCTTACTTGGCCATCACTCTTCTATTTTGATAGCTTTATCTCTTATTTAGTGAAATTCTAAAGGGAATAAAACTCTTCCCTTAAGAGTCCCTATTGTCAGTCCATTGCTTCCTCTCTAAGTAATTAAATAAAATTACTTAAAGTCTTAGCTAGATGCCGTCCACCCCTTCCCTTGATGAGCCAATTTAAACTTATTCTATTGGACTCCTTGTGGCCATCTGAGGCCCAAATCATCCACCTAAGTGGCATCACTCCTGGGCTTTAAGTGGTATCTTGAGCCACTTTTCCAAGCTGTTTGTGTTTCAAATTTCACATACTTTTTCTCTTAAGGCCACCTTGCCTTAATTTCCTCTTTAAACTTTAAAACTCGACATTTCTAAGTCATTTCTAAGTTTCCAAAATTTTCATTTAGCTCTTTAAACTTGACATTTCCTTACATTTCCAAGTTTCCAAATGTTTACTTTCCTCTTTGAATCATTTCCAAATCATTTCCTTATATTTCTTAGTTTCCAAAATGTTCACTTTCCTCTTTTGAAACTTAACATTTCTAAATCATTTCTTACATTTCCAGGACATTTCCCTACATTTCCTTACATTTCCCTACATTTCCTTGCATTTCCATACATTTCCTTACATTTCCATACATTTCCATACATTTCCATACATTTCCTTACATTTCCATACATTTCCATACATTTCCTTAGATTTCCTTTCATTTTCTTTCATTTCCTTACATTTCCTTTCATTTCCTTTCATTTCCTTACATTTCTTTATATTTCCTTACATTTCCTTACATTTCCTTACATTTCCTTACATATCCTTTCATTTCCTTTCATTTCCTTTCATTTCCTTTTATTTCCTTACATTACCTTATATTTCCTTACATTTCCTTATATTTCCTTTCATTTCCTTGCATTTCTCTACATTTCCTTACATTTCCATACATTTCCTTACATTTCCATACATTTCCATACATTTCCATACATTTCCATGCATTTCCATACATTTCCTTACATTTCCAAGGTTCTAAAAATGCACACAACACATTCACAACACATAAGGCATACTATTTCATAAAATTTTAGTCATAGTGCATAGGCCCTAATCCGGATGTTATAGTTCTACCCCCTTAAAATAATTTCGTCCTCGAAATTACTTACTAACAAAAAATCGTACATCCTAACCACACTACGCTACTGCTGCGCACTCTGATCTTAAAACTAACACATTTCCTACAAAAATTCACATCCAAGGTTTCACACACTTCACTAGCATTACAAGAATGAACTAACTCTATAACAAACAAGGCAATGAAGGGTATTCCAAAAGTAAGGACTTACCAGTTGTCACACACATGAACTTGCATTCATTATAGAGAAATGTTGTAATTGTCATTGTTTGTTGTTTTCCACTACCTAGGGGTATTTTCGTAATTTTATCCTATAAGGGTATTTTGGTAATTTTTTAAATTAAGGTATTTGAAAATATTGCCAAATAGAGATTGTTGATGTTTTACAAAATTAAATTTCTTGCTGGAAAAATTTCAAGGGTGAAATGATAATTTTATACACGAGGGGCATTTTTGTAATTTTATAAATCTGAAATATTTCAAGAAAATTTTATAAAAATAATCTTTTTCAAATCAAGAGGATAATTTAGAAATTTTAAAACTAGGGTTTCCATAAAATACAGCTAGTCCCTTTCGGGTTTTAGTTAGGGGTTTAGCCCGTGTATAAGTCCTCTTGGTTAAGGTGAACCGAGGCTACGCACCAGGTAGGATTCAAGTGGAGAGGAGGTGAGTCATGCGGACTGCCTAAATACCAAGCTCCCACTGAAACCAATCTTAGACATGCGTACCATGGTTGCCACACCCTAACTCGGTGACTATTTCATAAATCTTAGACATTTCCATACATTTCCATACATTTCCACTCATTTCCATGCATTTCCATACATTTCCTTACATTTCCAAGGTTCTAAAAATGCACACAACACATTCACAACACATAAGGCATACTATTTCATAAAATTTTAGTCATAGTGCATAGGCCCTAATCCGGGATGTTACACATGCCCCAATTGACAGACTCGAAGCACGGCCTATAACTCGACATGCACGGCCGTGCCACAGCCGTGCCTAATTCAACAGAATAGAGACACGGGCTAGAAGATGACTTACACGGGTATGCCATGACCGTGCCCCTGCTGCGGGAAAGAGCAATTTCACTAGGATTAGGATGCTTGGAGCCCAAAAAACGCAATCCTAAGTCTACTTAAACACCTAGGAATGAATTATGATTGAATTATGAGTATTTAGAAGCCAAGTAAAGCATCCCAAAAGTATATATAAACACCCCAAGGCAGCTATTCAAGGGCGTCAAGTTTTAGTAGAGTTTTCTGCCAGAGCTTTACTTATTTAGGGAATTACTCGAAGATAGCCAGTTGATCCATCTCGAAGAGCCAGAATATTTATAAAAGAGTGATCGAACCTGTAGACTGACTGCGACAACGATAAAGGCAAGTGCACCTATTGAACAGTAGTATAGCTCAGACAAGAATATCTTATCGAACCCAAGGGAACCTAAAAGTAATACTACTCACTTTCCTTCTATTATTTAGCCTAAAATATGGAGTGATTGGATTATTAAACTAATGAGATACTTAGACTAAATGCAAAGACAAAAGAATGAATGGAAGAAAGACTTTAGGAAAACTCAGTTGATAAAGACGATACCCTTAGGAAGAATCCACCTATGACTTCACTTATTATTCATTCCCCAAACCATATGATTTCTTTACTTAGCTTGATCCGTGAGACTCCCTAACCTATATTAAACCCTCTCTCGAGGCGAATAACGTCTAACCTTAGGTTAATTAGTGGAACTCTTGTTCTCTTATAATAACACCCTAAGGAAGCAATAAATCGATCAATGGATTCTCATATTAGGTTTCACCCTAATCCAGAAAAATCTCGTAACCCTATCTCTAGGCACCCGATCAACTCCGCTTAATTATGCTAGATCTACTCTTAGGCGAGGTTTATTCCTCCTCCACCTAAGCACATTAGATTAAATTAAGCAACATAATTAAGAACAAACTAAGTACTTATCACATAATTTAGAAATCAAATAACAAAATCCATCATAAGCTTCATCCCCTTCAGGTATCTGAGGGGTTTAGTTCATAACTAAATACGAAAACATCTCAAGAGTAAAGAATAAACAAAACATAAAAAATCCCTAAAACCCTCTGAAGGAATTGAAGGAAAGATCCTCCGTCTTGAATAGAACTCCGCCTTCTTGAGATGGATCAACTGGCTATCTTTAAGTGATTCCCTAAAAGATGAAAGCTTCGGCAAAAGCCTCTGCAAAAAGTTATCCCCTATTTTGGCTTCTGTCGAACTCCTCTTCAATGTCTGCCTTGGGTTGTTTATATAGGCTTTTGAGATGCTTTACTTGGCTCCTAAGCACCTCTTTCAAGTAGAATTACTATTAGGGTGTTTAAGTAGACTTAGGAGTATGTTTCTTTTGCTTCAAGCATCCAATTTCGAGTAAAATTACTCATTTTCGTGGTAGGGGCACGACCATGGCACACGCCCGTGTAAATCATGGTGGGGCCATGTTTCAATTCTGTCATTTTGGGCACGACCGTGGCACAGCCGTGTGTGTCAGGATTCAGGCTGTGCTTCGGGTCTATCGATTTGGGCACGGCCATATGGATCACCAGGCACGTCCGTGTGTGGTAAATGGATGATGCACGACCGTGTGTGGCGGAGTTGAGGCTGTCCTCTAGGTAATCAGCGAGGCACGGTCGTGTGGGATTTGGGCCAGGCCGTATTGATTTCTTGGGTTGGCCCAATTTAGTCCATTTTAAGCCCGTTTCTCATTCTTTTCGTCCTTGGGTGCTTTCCTAAGTATAAACATGAAAAGAAAGAATTAAAAGTACCTTTTTACATAAATCAAGGGCTAAATCATCCAAAAGCAACATAAATATAGGGTTAAAATATGTTACTTTTACAGTTTATCAAATACCCCCACACTTAAGCTTTTGCTTGTCCTCAAGCAAAATTCTCAACTTACAATTAAAACGAACTTTCCATAATTCATAATTCCTATCGACAATGTCTCATCATAATTCATAGATAATTTATACATGGATAATTTAACTCAAAGAACCTTAAAGATTCAATCAAGATAAGTCATACCTTTGTAGTACGGAAACATAGGTGTCACCCCTTATCTAAGTAATTACCCTTGATTCAAAACTGACAAGGACTGACATCCTCACTAAAGATTCACTCAAATCACTCAAAGGTGTTTAAGGTTCACAATAAGGCACTCAAGAGTCGAACTTCAAAAGTTAATCCCATAGGCTTGCCTGAAAATCAAATCTCCACCACTATATATGAGATGATATACAAATCAAAAGGTCTTAAATCAGGGTTGTAATGGGGCTAGGGTTAAAAGGTGTGGATAAAGGCTGAATTAGAGGGTTTGAATCGAGACTGACTTGACAAATTACCTAACTAGAAAAACTAAACTAAATATGAATATTTACTTCGAATGAAAACTAATAATACCACTATTGATAATTGCTCTATAATAAGGAGTATTTTCATCACTTGAAATTTGATAATACTTTAATACGAGCTTTTTTTATTTTTAAGAACAAACTAAAAAAAAAAAAACATAATAGAAGGAACTTTGATAATTGAAATAACCTAATTCGGCAATTGATCAAATCAATTCTCGATAGAGTGATAGTCAAATGAATGTTGATAACAAATACAAATGGTTTTGGGTTAATATCAAACGAGTAATTCAATAAAAAGGGTTGTTAGGATCAAATGAGTTTACTAGGGGTTATTTATGTAGGTAGGCTTTTTAGAGGAGTGAATGGGTTAAAACCTAAGTGCCTTTATCATCTCAGTATATCAAATCATAGATGTGGTCTCAACATGTATAAACGAGCAAGTTCTAGAATAATAGTTCAAAATTGACACACTCATAATCAATAAAGTGAGCACGAAAAAGAATATATGCTCATAAGGCTCAAAATATCACAAAAATTATGGGTGTTTTTGACATCAATCCCTGTAAATTTCAAACTTCAAAGTAATACTCAAATTCAGTTCAACGACCTATTAATTTTTAATTTTTAGAAAGTAGACTTATCATGCTCGATTCTCTAGTATCCTTCAAATTTAATCATCAATGCACAATTAACTATGACTTACTCTAAAACATATCAATACAAATCATAAATCAATGTAAATTTCATCCTAATTAGTAATATGAGAAAATACTTAAAAATAAGACTAAATTCAGGATTTGAGAATAATGCAAAAAGTCAGGTACTTTTACCCCCCCACACTTAAGATGTACATTGCCCTCAATGTACAAAGATAGATAAACAATTATGTAATAATAAAATCAAAAGAGAAGGGGAGAAGTAACACTTCCTAAATTTTTTTTGAATGAAGTCTATGAAAAGAAACTGGATAAGATTGGAGGTGAACGTGGGGAAGAGTTTCGAACGGTTTGAAATTGAATCCTCGAAGTAGCTGGCTTGGTTTTATTGTATCCTAAGCTAAATCTAAATATCATAAAGAATAAGAAGAAGAAAATAAAATAAAATAAAATAAAGTAAAAAAATAATGATGAAATAAAGTAAAAACAAAAATAAATAATGGAAAATGAAAGAGAACTAGAAACATGGGGAATGAGGTTTAAATAGAGAGGTAGCCCGTGTTTTGGAATTTTGAATTTTGAACGCATTCAGGGTGTTTAGGCATGGTCGTGGGTGTCGTGGCATGCTCGTGTCTTTCTTCACAGAGTCATTTAATATGGGCGTGCTCCTCCGGTGTTTGATAAGTCAGAATGTTGGCACGGTGGGAGGCACGACCGTGTTTATCTCGTGCTTGACGAGTCAATAACCTCGCACGGGGCATCAACACGGGCGTGGACTAGTATCGTAGCCCGTGTTGGAGAAATAAGTTTATTCCCTGATTGTGCACGGCTAACGGCACGCCCATGGTTCAGCCCCTAGCTTCCACACGACCACGGGCACGCCCGTGTGTAGGGCCGTGTGGCCTAGAAATCTGCCCTTTGGTTAGTTTATGGTTAGGTGCTAAAAAAAGAAAATAAAAAATAAAAAATAAAAAAAAAGTAAAAATGGGGTTAGTGCTCGGGTTGCCTCCCGAGAAGTGCTCGTTTATAGTCTTATCTAGACTTTACCTCTCATTCGTATGGTCATGGTGGTTTGAGAAGGTGGAAATCCTTTCTCATTTGATCAACTCGGTTATGGATATAAAGTTTAAGTCGAGTAATGTTTACCTCAAAAATGTTGAATTTATGATTGCTTACCTCGACTGTGCCGTATAGGAAGACATTAAGTACCTCAAAAGTGATTTTTTCATTTGCCTTGAGTTCTGTATTGGTGATTCGAGGGTCTTCCTTATTCAACAATACCTGATCCTCTATTTTGATGTCATTTGTTGTTCCTATCAGCTCGTCTGGGGTTTCCTTCGGTTTCACTTCGTGTGGCTCTGGGTCCTCATGTAATTCTTCTTTATTAGTACGAGGTCTATGATCCGGTACAGGTTTGTAGCTTTGTGGTATTTCCTGCAATAAAGGTTGAACAAGTTGGTTATCAACTGAATTTACTTTCTCACCTTTATCACTTGATGTTCTGGCTGAGTTAAGAGCTTGAAGAGTGACTATCTCATCGCCCACACGAAGTATGAGTTCTCCTGCATAGATATCAATTTTAGCTCTGGCAGTTGCTAAAAAGGGTCTTCCTAAAATTAAGGGGTTCGTGTTGTCCTCATCCATGTCTAAAATGACAAAGTCTACTAGGAATACAAATTTATCAATTTTTATTAGAACATTTTCTATTATACCCTTAGGAATTCTTATAGTTTTATCAGTTAATTGAATGCTCATCCTAGTTTGTCTGGGTTTCCCTAGAGCTAGTTGTTTAAACATTTTGTAAGGCATAACATTGATGCTTGCCCCTAAATCTGCTAACGCGTTATCAATAGATAAACTACCAATTAAACATGGAATTGTAAAACTCCCTGGATCTTTTAATTTCCGTGGTAGTTTATTTTGTAGAATTGCTGAGCACATTGCATTTAGCTTCACGTGGTGCTCTTCGTCTAATTTGCGTTTGTTGGTCAAGAGCTGTCTTAAAAATTTCCTCGAGTCTGGTATCTGAAAAAGAGCTTCAAGGAGAGGGAAGTTAATACGTAATTTCTTTAAGAGTTTGAGAAACTTACCGAACTGTTCCTCTGAGTCGTCTCTTTACATTGCTTCGGGATAAGGTATGCGAGGTTGGTACTCCTTGATTACCAGTTTTTGCTTTTCTTGTGTTATCTCTATCTTACCTTCGTCTACCTTCTTTTCTTGTATTGAGTTTGGTTTATCTAACCCCTTACTGTCTTGAGCTGAGATGGCTTGAATTTGCTCCTTTGGGTTAACCTCGGTGTTACTTGGTAGACGTCCTAGCGGTTGTATTAGCTTTGCGAGATGTCCCACTGACCTAGTAAGTTCTCCAACTTGATTCTCGATCCCTTTGATTGATTTTTATTGTTCATCAAGTGCTGCTTCAGTCTTTTGGAGACGAGAATCTGTGGCTGCCGTGAAATTCATCAGCATCTCTTCAAGATTCAGCTCCTCTTCATGTTGGTGAGGTGGTTGTTGAAATCTGGAGGAAGCTCCGATCTTTGGCTATTTTGATAATTCCAAGAGAAATTGGGATGGTACTTCCAACCTGCATTATAAGTGTCACTATAAAAATTATGCTGATATCTAGAATAGTTACCTGTATAGTGAGCTTGCTCGTTTTCTGTGCCATATTGGTAGGGTGGGTACTCAGGATTCGCCACGCCTCCTAGATTCAAATCATATTGTATTTACGGATGTACTGCGAGGACTATACCAATCATCAATCTTTTATTCATCATCTCTAATCGATTAGATAACTTTGGTGACCACGTCGAGGTTGAAAACACCGTTGCTTTAGTAGGAATTGCCCCATGCCTTGTCACGATAATTATTCAATGCTATCTTTTCCATAGACTAAAATTTTACGCCAAAAGCAAAATAGAGGAAAAATTAGCAAAGTAAAAAGAAATAATAATAAAGAATAATATAATAATAAATTGCAAATAAAAAAATTTGGCTAAAGTAATAGAAATACAGTTTTCTTTATATTTTAGTGTTCCCCGACAACGGCGCCAAAAACTTGATCGTGTCAAACAGTTGAGTTTTAATATTTATAAAAGAGTGATCAAACCTATAGACTGACTGCGACAACGATAAAGGCAAGTGCACCTATCGAACAGTAGTATAGCAGGCAAAAATATCTTATCGAACCCAAGGGAACCTAAAAGTACTACTACTCACTTTCCTTCTATTATTTAGCCTAAAATATGGAGTGATTGGATTATTAAACTAATGAGATACTTAGACTAAATGCAAAGACAAAAGAATGAATGGGAGAAAGACTTTAGGAAAACTCAGTTGATAAAAACGATACCCTCAGGAAGAATCCACCTATGACTTCATTTATTATTCATTCCCCAAACCATATGATTTCTTTACTTAGCTTGATCCGTGAGACTCCCTAACCTATATTAAACCCTCTCTCGAGGCAAATAACGTCTAACCTTAGGTTAATTAGTGGAACTCTCATTCTCTTATAATAACACCCTAAGGAAGCAGTAAATCGATCAATGGATTCCTCTATTAGGTTTCACCCTAATCCAGCAAAATCTCGTAACCCTATCTCTAGGCGCCCGATCAACTCTGCTTAATTATGCTAGATCTACTCTTAGGCGGGGTCTATTCCTCCTCCACCTAAGCACATCAGTTTAAATTAAACAACATAATTAAGAACAAACTAAGTACTTATCATATAATTTAGAAATCAAATAACAAAATCCATCATAGGCTTCATCCCCTTTAGGTATTTGAGGGGTTTAGTTAATAACTAAATACGAAAACATCTCAAGAGTAAAGAATAAACAAAACATAAGAAATCCCTAAAACCCCCTGAAGGAATTGAAGGAGATCCTCCATCTTGAATGGAACTCCGCCTTCTTGAGATGGATAAACTGGCTATCTTCAAGTGATTCCATAAAAGATGAAAGCTTCGGCAAAAGCCTCTGCAAAAAGCTATCCCCTATTTCGGCTTCTGTCAAACTCCCCTTCAATGTCTGCCTTGGGTTGTTTATATAGGCTTTTGAGATGCTTTACTTGGCTCCTAAGCACCTCTTTCAAGTTGAATTACTATTAGGGTGTTTAAGTAGACTTAGGAGTATGTTTCTTTGGCTTCAAGCATCCAATTTTGAGTGAAATTACTCATTCCCGCGACAGGGGCACGGCCATGGCACACGCCCGTGTAAATTGTGGTGGGGCCGTGTCTCGATTTTATCATTTTGGACATGGCCGTGGCACGACTGTGTGAGTCAGGATGTAGGCCGTGCTTCAGGTCTGTCGATTATGGCACGGCCATGTGGATCACCAGGCACGTTCGTGTGTGGTAAATGGATGATGCACGGCCGTGTGTAGCGGAGTTGAGGCCGTGCTCTAGGTAATCAGTGAGGCACGGTCATGTGGGATTTGGGCCAGGCTGTGTTGATTTCTTGGGTTTGCCCTATTTATTTCGTTTTAAGCCCGTTTCTCATTCTTTTTGTCCTCGGGTGCTTTCCTAAGTATAAACATGAAAATAAAGGATTAAAAGCACCTTTTTACATAAATCAAGGGCTAAATCATCCAAAAGCAACATAAATATGGGGTTAGAATATGTTACTTTTACGGTTTATCACACCTTTAGTATCGTGAACGACCACAATTTGTCTATTTTCACCAGATGACGGTCCACAACCCAGTGGAAAATCCCAAACCGCCAATACTACCCTTCGTTTGAACTTAGGAGTAGGAACTGCAAATCCACTCCTTTTGTCTCCTACTATCGCTTTTCCTTTCAAATCGTTACCACTTGCCTCCATTGAAACGATCTCGATTAGAAAGTACTATGATGAGAGAATGTATTTGATTTAGAATAGGATTTAGCTTACCACTTCCTCCAAAACAAGTGGATGAAACGAGCGATTTAATCCCTATAATAACCGTTTAGTCAATTCCATCGATTCATTTTAGCGGAATCACCACACAATGAAATATATCAAAATAAACTATGAAGAAACACCTTACCTTAATCAGTGATAAACTTAACTCCAATCGATTCAACTTATGACTAAGAATACGTCAACAAAAACAAAATGAAAATTTCGACCAACCCCTCAATAGCACCGATTCGATCAAGGAAGAGAGAGTGCCCAACACCCAAAAGAAAAAGAAAAGAAAAAGGGATATAGTGTTATGTGGCTCGGCTATTGGAGAAAAAGAACAAGGATGATTCAGCCTCTATGTAAAATCAGTTAAAGAAAATGAGAGAAAAGTTGGAGAAATAGTGAGGAAGGAAAAAAAGAGATGGACAAGAGAAGTGTCAAAGTTTCGGCTAATACCATGAAGGAGATGAACAAATGGATGGACTTGTTTTTTTCAATAACCAAGGGAAAAGATTGGAAGGTAAGCACCAAAATGTTAAAAGAATAAAGATAACTATGGCAAAGATGAAAAGAAGAAAGAAAAATTGCTCCCAAATGGTCTCAGTCTTAGGCAAGGGAAAAAAAAGAGGGACCAAGTGAACAAAGAAGAGACCTTCAAAAAATGCCAAAAACTCTCCAAAATGCCTAAAAAAATTTGGCACACCCACTCTTTACCAAAACTGATTACACCTTCCACCAAAAAAAATGAGAATTGACCAAAATTTCTTTCCAAAACACTGTCCCCAAAATCGGCCAACATGTTTCCCTCCCTTGCCTTTTTCTTTTGATTATTTCCTTCATTTTCCCTTGTTTTCCTCCATAACATATTTTCTTTTTCTTCTTTCCATAAATAAAAAGTCTTCCTTGCCTTATTTAGGACCATGGCCGATACTTGGAAGGGAAGCACAAAAATTTAATCAAAATTTTTTTTTGTACTAGGTGGGATTCGAACTCCTCCCCAAAAGCCCTTCATGTGACGCCACAACCACTAGGCCACATGCTTCCTTGTGCTAGCAAAATACACACTTATTTCCTTAAGCATTAATGCCCTTTACTATCTCTCCTTAAAGTGCATAAACACAAAAATTTTGCTAAGGCCCAATTCGACCCCAAGCCTTCTTAAGACCCCTAAACATGCACAATTAACATTCTTAACTAGCCTATAGCATGATATAGTGCAAAACATAAAATTCTAAATTTCAAGATGTTACAGTTCTACCCCCCAAAGAAAATTTTATCCTCGAAATTTACCTGATTAAAAGAGATGAGGGTATTGTTGCCGAATCGCGTCCTCTGGCTCCCAAGTAGCTTCCTCTAACCCGTGATTACGCCATAATACTTTGACTAACGGAACTGACTTCTTTCTTATCACCTTAACATCCTGATCTAAAATCTGCACTGGCTCCTCTTCAAAAGACAAGTCAGGTCTTAACGCAACTTCCTCCACTGGTACGATATGAGATGGATCTGAGCGATAACGCCTTAACATCGAGACATGAAATACACTATGTATCTGACTTAGCTCCAAAGGTAACTCCAGCTGATAAGCCACTGGCCCAACACGCTTCAATACACGGTAAGGTTTGATGAACCTAGGGCTTAACTTACCTTTTCACCCAAATCTTAAGACCTTCTTCCAAGGTGAGACCTTCAAAAATACCTGATCTTCTGTCGCAAACTCTATATCCTTGCGCTTCAAATCCGTGTATGATTTCTGTCTGTCTAATGCTTCTTTTAACCGTGCCCGAGTTACCTTAACTTTTTCCTCTATCTCTGAGATCAACTCAGGACCCAACAACTGTCGCTCTCCTAGCTCAGTCCAACAAGTATGAGTACAACACCTACGACCATACAACGCCTCGTAAGTGCCATCTGGATGCTAGGTTGATAGCTGTTATTGTATGCAAACTCTGCCAATGGTAGAAAATCTTCCCAACTACCTCTAAAGTCCATCACACAGCCTCTTAGCATGTCTTCAAGAATCTAGATTACTCTCTCCGACTGACCATCTATCTGCAGATGAAATGCCGTGCTGAAATTAAGTCTTGTTCCCAAAGCTTCTTGCGGAGCCTTCCAGAATCGTGATGTGAACCTAGGATCCCTATCAGATATGATAGACATCGGTACCCCATACAACCTCACGATCTCTGCTACATACAACTTGGCCAACTTCTGCAACTAATAATCCTTATGAACAGGAAAGAAATGAGCAGTCTTCGTTAACCGATCCACTATCACCCATACAGAATCTTTCTTAGTAGGC
This sequence comes from Gossypium rotundifolium, assembly GCA_025506655.1. Lineage (NCBI taxonomy): Eukaryota > Viridiplantae > Streptophyta > Magnoliopsida > Malvales > Malvaceae > Gossypium > Gossypium rotundifolium. The sequence goes on along the minus strand of CP106729.1, from coordinate 188,365,487 downwards.
GTTAAGGGTAACCTAGTAACAAAGTCCATCGTTATCATTTTCCATTTCCATAATGGAATTTTCACCAGTTGCAGTAACCCTGACGGTAATTGATGTTCCGCCTTCACCTGCTGACATGTCAAGCACTTACTCACGGAGTCGGTAACCTCTCGTTTCAATCCTGGCCACCAATACTGCTTACGGAGGTCTCGGTACATCTTATTTCCCTCAGGGTGCATAGCATATGGGCTACTATGCGCCTCACGCAGAATCATTTGTCTCAATTCTGAATCCCTGGGCATACAAACTCTTCCACGAAAACACAATACTCCATCACTATTCAATCCAAAATCCCCTATCTCACCACTTTCCACTTGCTGAAATCAAGAACCCAACGCTTCATCTATCAACTACTTTTCCTTAATCTAGCTTACCCATGCAGGCTTTACTTGAAGTTCGGCTAATAAGCTACCATCTTTATAAAGGTTGAGATGAGCGAACATCTCTCTCAAATCCGATATCACCTTACGACTCAACGCATCAGCCACTACGTTAGCCTTTCCTGGATGATACTCAATTGAAAGTCATAATCTTTCAACAGTTCTATCTACCTCTGCTGTCTTAAGTTCAACTCTTTCCAGGTAAGGAGATACTTCAGACTCTTATGATTCGTATAGATAATCGACTTCTCCTCGTACAGATAGTGTCTCCAAATCTTCAGAGCAAACACCACTACAGTTAACTCCAAATCATGTGTGGGATAGTTTACCTCATGCGGCCTTAATTGACGAGATGCATAAGCCACTACTTTTTCCCTCTTGCATCAGCACACAACCCAAGCCCGTGTGTGAGGCATCACAATAAACAATAAACTCCTTACCAGCCTAAGGTTGGATCAATACTAGCACTTCTGTCAGAATCTTCTTCAATTTCTCAAAGCTCTCTTGCTGTTTATCTGACCACATAAACAGTACTCCCTTTACGCAACAGTTTAGTTAGGGGTGCAGCAATCAATGAAAACTCCTCAACAAAATGCCTGTAATACCCAGCCAAACCTAGAAAACTCTAAATTTTTCCCACTAATTTCAGTGGCTTCCAGTCCAACACAGCTTCGACCTTCCGGGGATCAACTCTAATTCCTTCGTAGACACCACATGCCCCAAAAAGGTCACCTTCTTCAACCAAAATTCACACTTACTGAATTTGACATACAATTGCTTCTCCCTTAAAATCTGCAATACTACTCGTAGATGCGAATCATGCTCTTCTTCAGTCTTTGAGTACACCAAGATGTTATCTATGAACACAACCACAAATAGGCCTAGATAGGGTTGGAAGACTCGGTTCATCATGTTCATAAATGCAGCTGGTGTATTTTTTAACCCGAACGGCATCATTAAGAACTCGTAATGCCCATAACGAGTTCGGAATACAGTCTTGTGAATATCTGCCTCCTTGACTTTTAGCTGGTGATACCCCGATCTTAAATCTATTTTTGAGAAAACTAAAGCTCTTCATAGTTGATCGAATAGATCATCGATCCTCGGTAACGGATACTTGTTCTTGATCGTCAACTTGTTCAACTGTCTATCATCGACACACATACGCATCGACCCGTCCTTTTTCTTAACGAACAAAATCGGTGCTCCCCACGGTGACTGATCGTTATTTTGTTGAGTTTTAAAATTTATAAAGAGAATGATCAAACTTGGAAACTAACTCTGATAACGACTTAAGGCAAGTGTACCTATCGAACAGTAGTATAGCTTAGGCATGACTGGATTGTCAAACCCAAAGGAACTAAAAGTACTAATACTCACTTTTTTTATTATTTAGCCTAAAATATAGAGTGATTGGCTGATTTAATCTAAATTAACGATTACTAAACTAAAGACGCAAAGACAGAAAGAATGAATTGAAAATAACTTGAAGAAAAACTCAATTGATCACGACGATACCCTCAGGAAGAATCCACCTACACTTCACTTGTTTTTTAACACTGAACCATACGATTTATTCATTTAGTTTGATCCATAAGATTCCCTAACGTATATTAAACCCTCTCTTGAGGCAAATAACATCTAACCCTAGGTTAATTAGTGGAACTCTCGTTCTCTTATAATAACCCCCTAGAATAGTAGTAAATCGATTTATGGATTCTCATTAGGTTTTACCCTAATCTGATAAAATCTCGTCGCCCTATCTCTAGGCGTATGATCAACTCCACTCAATTATGCTAGATCTACTCTGCGTGTTCTATTCCTCCTCCACCTAAGCATATCGATTTGGATTAAGCATGCATAATTAAGAACAAACTAAGTATTCATCATATAATTAAATCAATAACAAGATTCATCTAGGTTTCATCCCTTCTGTATCCAAGGGTTTAGTTCATAACAAAAAAGAAAACATCTCAAGAGAAAAGATAAAACAAAACATAAGAAATCCCTAAAACCCTTGAAGGAATTGAAGGAGAAATCATTAGCCTTGAGTAAAATTTCACTCTTGAGATGGATCAACTGGCTATCTTCGAGTAATTCCTACAAGTCCGCCTTCGGCTCAACTCTTTGGCCTAGCTAACGCCGCTTTTCAGATACACTTAGGGTGTTTATATAGACTTTTGGAATGCTTTACTTGGCCTCTAAGTTTCCCAATTCAAATATGCTTCTTACTCGGTGTTTGAATAAGCTTTGGAAAGTTTTTCTTGCCTCAAAGTATCCAAATTTGAGTGAAATTACTCTCTCCGTGGTAGGGCTTATCATAATTCATGATAATTTATACATGGATAATTTAACTCAAAGACTCCTAAAGGCTAAAACAATTCTAAGTCATAAATTTGTAGCACAAAAACATAGGCGTCACCCTTATCTAAATAATTACCTTTGATTCAAAACCCACAAGGATTGACATCCTCACTAAAGATTCACTCAAAGGACTTTAAGTGTTTAAGTTTCAAGAAAAAGCACTCATAACTCGAACCTGAAAAGTTAATCCTATAGGCTTGCCTGAAAATCAAATCTCCACCACTGTAATATGAGATGATACACAAATTAAAAGGTTTTTTGACAGGGTTGTAACGGGGCTTAGATTAAAGGTGTGGATAAATGCTAAATTAGAAGGTTTAGAATCGAGATTGACCTGACCAATTACTTAACTAAAAATAATAAACTTGAAAATAAATGATTACATCAATTGAAATAATACTACTATTGATAATACTTGTGATACGAGCTCTCCTTCAACAATTGGAATTTAAACGCATAAGCTCCTTTAATCATATGCTAATACTTGAATATACTTTGTGGTTTTTTTTTTAAGAACAAACTAAAAACATAATGAAGAAAACTTTAACAACTGAAATAAACTAATTCGGCAACTGATCAAATTAATTCTCGATAGAAGGGTAGTTAAAAGAATGGTGATAAAAAATACAAAGGGTTTTGGGTTAAAATTTAGCGAGTAAATCAATAAAAGGGTTGTTAGGATCAACGGGGTTCACTAGGGGTTAATTATATAGGTAAGCTTTTTAGTGGGGTGAATGGGTTAAAACTTAGGTGCCTTTATCATCTTAGTATATCAAATCATTAATGTGGTCTCGATATGTATAATCAAGGCGAGTTCTAGAATAACAATTTAGTGTTGACACACTCATAATCAATAAAGTGAGCATGAAAAAGAATATATGCTCTATAAAGCTCAAATCTCACAAAAATTATGGGTATTTGACATCAATCTTGTAAATTCCAAACTTCAAGGTAATATTCAAATTTAGTTCAACAACCTAGAAAATTTTTTATTCTTTGAAAAATAGACTTATCATGCTTGATTCTCTAGTATTCTTCAAGTATAAATCATCAATGCACAATTATCAATGATTTACTCAAAATATATCAATAAAAATCATAAATAATTAGAAATTTCACCTTAATTGATAATATGAGAAAAATTACTTAGGAACAAGACTAAATTTCAGGATTTTAGAATAATACAAAAAGTTAGGTACTTTTACCCCCCCACACTTAAGATTTACATTGCCCTCAATGTACAAAGATAGATAAACAATTATGTAATCAAAAGAGAAGGGGAGAAGTGACACTTCTTGAATTTAGGATGATTCCGGGAGTTGGTAGAGGTCGTGGTAGAAGGTGGGTGGAGGAGGCAGTGGTGGCATTTTCTATGGGCCTGGTGGGATGTCTACCGATGAGTTTTGTGCTAGATAAATAAATTAGGTAGCCTGCAAAGATATAGCCAAGAAATCTAAAGAAACATTAATAATATACTAATATTATAATTAAAGACAAAGAAAATAAAGATTAGGAGACTAAGAAGAAAACTGAAATTAAAAGAAAAGACTAATGGACTAAGGAGTCCTTATTGTTGGATGGTTCGCGAGGTGGGTGTGACCTCTAAGGCTATGGTGCGTGATTCCCAAGTAGCCTTTAGAACCAAAAACCAAGAAACTAAAAGAAATTAAAATATATTAAGCAGAAGAGAATTAACAATAAGGAAAATAAAGGAGATGAGAAAACTAAAATAAAAACTAAATAGTCGCTAAGACCCTTGGCTTGTCAAATAGCTGAAGCTATCGGCATGAACTCATGTGAATCGGTCTCCTTTGAGGAAACTGTGGTTGGCCACTTACGCTTCTTTGGCATAGCTTTGGTGTCCCAAGAGTTTTGAAAAAAAGGAGAGGGAGGAAATATGATAAGAAGAAGGAAGAAAGAATGAGAGGAAAAAGGAGAAGGGCTGTGGGGTTTAAATAGGATCTCAAATCTGGCACGTTTCCACGCCCGTGTAACGAGGGCGTGTTGCTTTACATGGCCGTATCGCACGGCCGTGTGTCTAGGCGTGTTTGCTCACCCACACCCGTTTTTTAAATGCCACGCCCGTTTCTAAAAAGGCAGTGTGTTGGCACGGTTGGGTAGCATGGGCGTGTTTGTCCTGTGTCTGGTAAGTCAGTAGCTTCACACGGTTGTGGAGCACATCCATGCTAATTTACTGATTCCCGTGGAGGAGTGGTTGGATTCGTGACGTTAAAAAGTGGTTGGAATTTGATTCGCACGGCCTCTGCTATGTCAGTACGGAATTTTAGTGGTCTACATAGCCACAGATACGGCCGTGTGTAAGGCCGTGTGTTCTAGAAATCTGCATTTTTGGTTAAGCTACAAAGAGAAAGAGAAAGAGAATAAAATAAAAGGAAAACAAATGTAAAAAGAAGTAGGGTTAGTGCTCGGGTTGCCTCTCGAAAAGCGCTCGTTTATAGTCTTAAGTAGACTTTTCCTTGTACTTGAATTAGGGAGGTTTAAATGTTTGAATATCTTCCCTCTTGCTTAAAGTTCTATTTTCTTGAAAAAGTTCAAGTCGAAAAGCATTTACCTCAAAAGTGTTGAATGTTTGGTTACTTACCTCGACTATTTTATGTGGGAAGATATTGTGTACCTTAAGAAAGGTATCTTCCTTTGCCTTCAAGTCTGTTGTGATGATGTATGGATCTGCTTTGTCTAACAGTACCTGGTCTCCTATTTTGTAGTGGTTTGATGTTCCTATGAGCTCTTCTGGCTTTACTTCATGGGTTTTGGTTCTTCTTTGACTTGTGTCCTCTGCTCTTCTAAATTGTCGACCCTAAGGTCTTGTTCCTTGTGTGATTCTTCTTTGTCGATTTAGGATCTATAAGTCGGCTCAGGGTTGTGTCTTTGTGGTGTTTCCTGGTATAAAGGTTAAACAACTTGATTATCATCTATATTGACTTTCTTACCTTCATTGATTTTTGTCTTGGCTGAGTCAAGAGCTTGAAGACTGATTGATTCGTCACCTACACAAAGTATGAGTTCTCTTGTGGCAACATCAATTTTAGCCTTGGCAGTTGGTAGAAAAGGTCTTCCTAAAATTAAGGGGATTGTATTATCCTCATCCATACCTAAGACAACAAAGTCTACTGGGAAAACAAATTTATCGATTTTGACAAGAACATCTTCGATAATGCCCCTTGGAATTCTAACAGTTTTATCAGCTAATTGTATACTCATCCTAGTTTGTTTAGGCTTCCCTAGACCTAGTCGTTTAAATAATGTATAAGGCATGACATTTATCCTTGCCCCTAAATTAGCTAACAATTAAACATGGAATTGTAAAACTCCCTAGATCTTTTAGCTTTCGTGGTAGTCTATTCTGTAACATTGCTGAGCATGCTGCGTCTAATTCCACATGGTGCTCTTCGTTTAATTTGCATTTGTTAGTCAAGAGCTATTTTAAAAATTTCCTCGAGTCTAGCATCTGAAAAAGAGCTTCAAGAATAGGTAAGTTAATATGTAATTTCTTTAAGAGTTTAAAAAACTTACCGAACTATTCTTCTGAATCGTCTCTTTTCATCACTTCGGGAAAAGGTATGCGAGGTTGGTACTCATTGATTATCAGTTTTGGATTTTCTTGTGTTACCTCTACCTTGCCTTCGTCTATCTTGTTTTCTTGTATTGGATTGGGTTCATCTAACCCCTTACTGTTACGAGCTGAGATGGCTTGACTTTGCTCCCTTGGGTTAATCTCGGTGTTGCTTCGTAGATGTCCTTGCAGTCGTTCTGACATTAGCTTTGCGAGTTGTTCGACTGCATTAGTGGCTTCCTTGACTGACTTAGTACGTTCCCCGATTTGGTTCTCGTTGCTTTTAATTGTTTTTTAAGTTTCTTGGAAACGATTTTCTGTGTTTTCCATGAATTTTGTCAGCATCTCTTCGAGGTTTGGCTTCTTCTATTGTGGATATGGTTGATTTTGGAAGTTTTGAGGAGGTTATTGTTTTTGATTCCCTTTATTTCCTTGGCCTCCCCATGAAATATTTGGGTGGTTCCTCCACCTGGATTGTAGTTATTACTATAAGGATTATTATTGGATCTAAAATTATTACCTATATAGTTCATCTGCTCACTCTCTGCGTTCGGTTGGGCGTGGGTACTCAGATTCGCCACGCCCCACTTGCTGTAATCGCATGATTGGATGTACCTGCGAAGAACACAAATTATCAAGCTTTTTATTTATTATCTCTACTTGTGTTGATAGCATGGTCACTGCATCGAGGTTGTAAACTCCGGCTGATTTTGTCAGTTTTGTCCTTGTAACTTGCCAATGATAGTTATTCAGTGACATCTCTTCAATGAACTCGTAGGCTACTTTCGAGTTCTATTGTTCAGGGTTCCACCGGCGGCTGAATCGATTAGTTGCCTCGTTGAGGGGTTTACACCATTATAGAAAGTTTGGACTTGTAGCCACAAGGGTAGACCATGGTGTGGACACCTTCTCAAGAGATCCTTGTATCTCTCCCATGCGTCGTATAATGTCTCTAAATCCATCTTCACAAAAGAAGAGATATCATTCCTAATTTGGCCGTTTTGGCCGGTGGGAAATATTTTAAAAAAAAAATTCGGTCATTTGGTCCCATGTAGTGATTGACCCTCATAGTAACGAGTATAACCACTGTTTGGCTTTATTCCTTAATGAAAAGGGAAATAACTGAAGACGAATGGCATCATCAGAAATGCTATTTATTTTGAAAGTATCACAGAACGCTAAAAAAATTAGCTATATGAGTGTTCGGGTCTTCGTCCTGCAAACCATTAAATTGAACAAATTGTTGAATCATTTGTATTGTGTTAGGCTTTAATTAAAATTATTAGCAGCTATAGCAGGCCTAACAATACTAGATTCAGCTTCTGTTAAATGAGGTATAGCATAATCATACATAGTACGCGGAGCATTGTTTTCTTCCACATCTCGTGGTGGATTATTCTCGTCCATTCCTTCAGTAGGATTGGATCTATCTTCTATCTCTTCTTCTGTGTAATTTAGGGCTCGCCTAATTTCTCTGCGATTCCTCCAAGCGGTAGCTTCAATTTCATTATCGTATACTAGAGGTCCTATCGGATTCCTTCTAGTCATAAACTAGAGGTACCTGCTAGGAAAAAGGAAGAAATAAAATTAGCAAAAATAATAAAATAAAATAAAATAAATTGCGAAATAAAAAATAAAAAATGGCTAAAGTAATGAAAATAGAGCTTTCTTAATATTTTAGTTCCCCGGCAACAGCGCCAAAAACTTGATCATTGTTTTGTCGAGTTTTAAAATTTATAAAGAGAATGATCAAACCTGGAAACTAACTCTGACAAAGATTTAAGACAAGTGTACCTATCGAACAGTAGTATAGTTTAGGAAGATCGAATTGTCGAACTCAAAGGAACTAAAAGTACTAATACTCACTTTCTTTTTTATTATTTAGCCTAAAATATGGAGTGATTGGCTGATTTAATCTAAACTAACGATTACTAAACTAAAGATGCAAAGACAGAAAGAATGAATTGGAAAATAACTTGAAGAAAAACTCAATTGATCACGATGATACCCTCAGGAAGAATCCACCTAGACTTCACTTGTTATTTAACACTGAACCATACGATTTATTCACTTAGTTTGATTTGTAAGATTCCCTAACATATATTAAACCTCTCTCGAGGCGAATAACGTCTAACCTTAGGTTAATTAGTGGAACTCTCGTTCTCTTATAATAACCCCCTAGAATAGCAGTAAATCGATCTATGGATTCTCATATTAGGTTTCACCCTAATCCGGCAAAATCTTGTAACCCTATCTCTAGGCGTGCGATCAACTCTGCTCAATTATGCTAGATCTACTCTTAAGCAGGGTCTATTCCTCCTCCACCTAAGCACATCAGATTTGGATTAAACATGCATAATTAAGAACAAACTAAGTATTTATCATATAATTCAGAAATCAATAACAAGATCCATCTAGGTTTCATCCTCTTCAGGTATCTGAAGGGTTTAGTTCATAACAAACAAAGAAAACATCTCAAGAGAAAAAGATAAAACAAAACATAAGAAATCCATAAAACCCCTTGAAGGAATTGAAGGAGAAATCCGCCGTCTTGAGTAAAATTTTGGCTCTTTGAGATGGTTCAACTGGCTATCTTCGAGTAATTCCCACAAGTCTGGCCTTCTGGCTCGGCTCCTTGGCCTAGCTAACCGCCGCCTTTTCAGGATACACATAGGGTGTTTATATAGACTTTTGGAATGCTTTACTTGGCCTCTAAGTGTCCCAATTCTAGTATACTTCCTACTCGATGTTTTAATAAGCTTTGGAAAGTGTTTCTTTGCCTCAAAGTATCCAAATCCGAGTGAAATTTCTCTCTCCCGCGGCAGGGGCACGGCCATGGTACTCGCCCGTGTAAATCATTTTCAGGCCGTGTCTTGATTCTGTCGATTAGGGCACGGCCGTGTAAATCGTGGCATGGTCGTGTCTTAGTTAATTGTTAAGGAACGGCCGTGTCTATTTCCTCTTTGGCCCAAATTGGCCCGTTTTAAGCCCGTTTCTTGTTCTTTCCGTCGTTGGCTGCTTTCCTGAGTATAAACATGAAAAGAAAGGATTAAAAGCACCTTTTTACATAAATTAAGGGCTAAATCATCCAAAAGCATACTAAATATGGGGTTAAAATATGTTAATTTTACGGTTTATCAGTGACACAATTGGTCGAATAAATCCACGATCCAACAACTCCTGAATTTGAGCTTTAAGTTCTGCTAGTTCCTTCAGTGCCATTTTATAAGGAGCAATAGACATCGGAGCCGTTCCTGGTAACAACTCAATACCAAACTCCACATCCCGATCTGGAGGTAATCCTGGAAGCTCCTCAGGAAAGACGTCTGAAAACTCTTTCACCGTTCTAACACTCTCAACCGACAACTCTTTGGCATCCAAAGCACTGATAAAGGCTAAGAACGCTCCATACCCCTTTCGCACCAACTTTTTTGCCTTTAACGCAGATACCACATTAGATAGATAATTTCTTCTTTCACCTATCATCATCACTTCCTTATCCTCTAAAGTTCTTAGGACCATCTACTTCGCAGCACAGTCCAAGTTCGCACGGTGTTTAACCAGCCAGTCCATGCCCAAAATAAGGTCGAACTCGCTGAATGGCAGTTCCATTAGATCAGCCAGAAATACTTCCCCCTGGACTTCTAAGGGCACATCCTTAAACAACTTATTTACTACCACTGACTGTCCTAAAGGGCTAATTACAGTTGTTTCCCTAGCAGTAATCTCAGATCTAATATTCAGAGTTCCAGATACGGCACATGCAACATACGAATGGGTGGATCCAATATCTATCAAAGCGGTAATAGGTACATCAGATATGAAAAACATACCGATTATGAAGTCAGGTGCATCGTCATCCTCTCGATGTCTGATCGCATAGACCAAACCTAGCTGTTTTACCTCTGTGTTACCCCTATTACCGGTACCTCTACCCGGTGCACCTTGACCTCGTCCTACACCATTACCACCTCGACTTGGCCCACGGCCTCTCTGCGGCTGCTGAATGCCTCCAGCTGGTTGTACAAATCTGTTACGAACCACCTGAGTTTGAGCAGGCTCTCGAGGTCAATCCTTGAAGCGATGTTCCTTGGAACCACATCTGAAACAACCTCCAGTTCTCTTTCGATGTTCCTTGGAACCACAACTGAAACAACCTCTGGTTCTCTTCCAGCATTCTCCCAAGTGAAGTTTCCCACAATCTACGTAAGGCTGTAACTGATTGGTAGCAGGTTGTACTCTTGATCGAGCTGGCTTCTCATTCCTGGGCTTTTTTTGAAAACCTCTAGCAGGACCTGAGTACCCAAAGTCTCTCTTGTTCCTGTCCCTATCCTTGTCTCGATTTTGCCGCTCTGAGTGTTTAACCTCCTTAGCTATCTTAGCTTTTTCCACTAGAGTAGTAAAATTTCTCTCCTTCTGCGAGGCTATCAGTACCCGCAACTCGTCACGCAACCCGTCCTCAAAACGCACACAGCGTTCATAATCAGTCGACACTATCCTCCAGGCATACTGACTAAGACGCAGAAATTCTGCCTCGTATGCTACCACAGATTTTCCTCCTTGGACCAGATTCAAGAATTCCTTTCTTTGGGCATCCACATAGCTAGCCCCGACATACTTTCCTTGGAATGCTGTCTTAAAGAATTCCCAGGTAATGCGATCAGCCTGAGTGCCTTCCCAAATAGTGAACCACCACTAATATACTTCGTCTCTCAGCAATGACACAACCCCCTTTAGTTTCTGTTCAGCGGTGCAATCCAGATCGTCTATAATCTGCTCCATAGCCTCAAGCCAGTACTCCCTTACACTTGCGGCTACACCCGAAATACCCCTAAAGACTTCAGCGCCATTCGATCTGAGTCGCTCAGATACCGACCCACGAGCTGCCGACCCAGTTCTCGCCCCAGCGACCCTTTCCAAACCTCGCAACATCACTTGGGACAGAGCGTCGTCCTCTCTCATTCGATCGTCTGACCCAGCTTCAGTCACTAGTGAGTAGGTGCATCCATTTTTGACATATGTCCCGATACCTCAGATACAACTCTAGCACCTTGGCCTCTACCACGGCCACGTCTACCGCGTCCACATCCTCTAGCACTCATATTCACTAATGTCAATTTAATCTGATTGCAAGTCTTATGAATTAGTATACTATTCAATGCTTATTAAACAATGTTTTATGAAGTATAGGAAGTAAAGTTGTTTTTGCAAAACGTATCCTAAAGTCTCAATCTCTATAGTTTCAGCTCCTAAAGCTAAAAGTTCTAGAATATTTCTATAGTCATATCGCAATAATCATAAAATGAAAACATAAACTTACTTGACTTGGTGCCAGATACCCGTGGTGCCATACTTCCTTTGGAACATGCATTTATAAATTAAAATTTTAAACAGCTTTGGAAAACACTTTTGAACCCAAACCATAGCCGATTTTGTAACTGGGCTCTGATACCATAAAATGTAACACCCTAAACTCGGCTCATGCATTACGACCGGATCTGGCATGTCACATGAGAAAAACATGAAAAGTCCTTGTGATTCATACTAAAATAAGTGTTATTTGGTTATGGTTAAGAAAATAGGTTTTGATATAAATTTTTGATAAAATACAACTATTTTTGAGAGGTTGATTGATGAATCAAAAATCAAGGTAGTGAACGTTAAAACTGTGACTTTTGAAAATGTCGTAGATAATTTAAAAAAGGATTCAAGTTAAAAATATTTGTACATATTTATAAAACCTTTTGTTAATCAATTTTGGAAACCGTTATTATGATTTTTAGAAAATTCTCATTTAAAATAAATCAAGCAAGATAATAAGTACGTCAAACATAAAGCAAAAATAAAATATTCTAGCGGCCTTATTACAACTTAAAAACCTAAAATAGTAAAAGTAATAAAGTAAACGTAAATAGAAATCTAAAGTTCAAAAACACCATTTCTGAAGTATGGCCTCCATCGAGTCATCCATGGCCCAAGTCCACATCATTGAGCATTACCTGCAAAGGTTAAGGAAAAGGAGTGAGTTACTAGAACTCAGTGCATAATCCTCTTACCGTTATACACTAGGCCTGAATCCATTTAGCAATAACTTGGGCTTAAGCCCACTTACATGATCAATAATAACATGAAGTAGATGTATGCAACCCAACCCATCCATCCATCACACCCTCGACCAGCCAATCACACCTGTGGGGATCAAGTCAACCCACCCCGCCGCTCACACCAAATTGCAGTTGAGCTGCTATATTTTTATTGTGGCCAAGCCACCGAAATCATAAGTGAACATAATAATGAACATTTTGTGGCAATGCCACCAGGCTACACTACTCTTCATACATTTTTCCCAACCCATACAATATGTAACATGCAACATACATAATAAAGCATAATATCCACATATATGTACAATAATCATTAATCCAATAATTTATTACGGTGAATCGACCCATTATAGAGCATTATAATTCGGCCCGCTAAGGCATTCTAGCAATTCAGCCCATAGGGCATTTTCGTAATTTACCTACAGGGCATTTTAGTAATTCTGCCCATAGGGGCATTTTCATAATTTTAACAATTTTAATATCGATTTTGACAAATCTATAGCAATAATGTAATTTAAGCAAATTTCTCGATTTGTGCCGTATTACAATTTTTAGGCATATAAATAATAACGATCTATTTTTCAACATGATATCTAATCATGAATCTACGGAGATATCGGTGTGAGATTACACACCTGATTACGGTAAGGATTAATCCTTCTTGATCGTTGGCACCCTTAGTATCGGGAATGACCACGATTTGTCTATTTTCACCGGATGACAGTCCACAACCCGACAGAAAATCCCGAACCGCCGATACCGCCCTTCGTTTGAACTTAAGAGTAGGAATTGCAAATCCACATATTTTGTCTCCTACTATCGTTTTTCCTTTCAAATCATTACCACTTGCCTCCATTGAAAAGATCTCGATTAGAAAGTACTATGATGAGAGAATGTATTTGATTTGGAATAGGATTTGGCTTACCACTTCCTCTGAAGAAACAACGAGTGGATGACACGAGCGATTTAATCCCTATAATAACCATTTAGTCAAATCCATCGATTCATTTTAGCAGAATCACCACACAATGAAATATATCAAAATAAACTATGAAGAAACACCTTACCTTAATCTATGATAAACTCAACTCCAATCGATTCAACTTATGACTAAGAATGCGTCAACAAAAACAAAATGAAAGTTTTGGCCAACCCCTCAATAACACCGATTTGATCAAGGAAGAGAGAGTGCCCAGCACCCAAAAGAAAAAGAAAAGAAAAAGGGATATAGTGTTATGTGGTTTGGCTATTGGAGAAAAAGAACAAAGATGATTCGGCCTCTATGTAAAATTGGTTAAAGAAAATGAGAGAAAAGTTAGAGAAATAGTGAGGAAGGAAAAGAAGAGATGGACAAGAGAAGTGTCAAAGATTTGGCTAATACCATGAAGGAGATGAACAAATAGAGGGACTTGTTTTTTTTCGGTAACCAAGGGAAAATATTGGAAGGTAAGCACCAAAATGTTAAAAGAATAAAGATAACTATGACAAAGATGAAAAGAAGAAAGAAAAATTGCTCCCAAATGGCCTCGATCTTAGGCAAGGGGAGAAAAAAGAGGTACCAAGTGAACAAAGAAAAGACCTTCAAATGATACCAAAAACTCTCCAAAATGCCTAACAAAATTTGGCACACCCACTCTTTACCAAAACCGATTACACCTTCCCCCCAAAAAAAAATGATAATTGACCAAAAATTCTTTCCAAAACACTTTCCCCAAAATCGACCAACATGTTTCCTTCCCTTGCCTTTTTCTTTTGATTCTTTCCTTTATTTTCCCTTGTTTTCCTTCATATCATATTTTCTTATTCTTCTTTCCATAAATAAGAAGTCTTCCTTCCCTTATTTAAGACCATGGCCAACACTTGGAAGGGAAGCACAAAAATTTAATCAAAATTTTTCTTGTACTAGGTGGAATTCGAACTCCTCCCCAAAAGCCCTTCATGTGATGCCACAACCACTAGGCCACATGCTTTCTTGTGCTAGCAAAATACACACTTATTTCCTTAAGCATTAATGCCCCTTACTATCTCTCCTTAAAGTGCATAAACATAAAAATTTTGCTAAGGCCCAATTCGACCCCAAGCCTTCTTAGGACCCCTAAACATGCACAAGTAACATTCTTAACTAGCCTATTGCATGATATAGTGCAAAACATAAAATTCTAAATTTCAGGATGTTACAGTATTTGGGTCTTCGTCCTGCAAACCATCAAACTGAACAAACTATTGAATCATTTGAATAGTGTTAGGATTCAGTTCAAAATTATTAGCGGCTATAGTAGGCCTAACAATGCTCGATTCAGTTCCCGTCAAATTAGGTTTAGCATAATCATACATAGTTCGAAGAGCATGATGTTTGGCCATATCTTGATGTGGCGGATTATTCTTAGCCATCACTTCAGTAGTACTGGTTTTGTCTTCTTACTCTTCTTGTATATAATTTAAGCCTTGCCTTACTTCTCTACGATTTCTACGTACGGTACCTTCAATATCACTGTCGTAAAGTAGTGGCCCTGTCGGTTTCCTTCTAGTCATAAACTAGAGGTACCTGCTAGGAAAAGGGAAAAAGAAAGAAATTCAGAAAAGTTAAAAATAAAATTTAATTGCAAGAATAAAAATATGGCTAAAGTAATAAAAATTGAGCGTTCTTAATATTTTAGTTCGCCGGCAACGGCGCCAAAAACTTGATCGTATGTCAGAGTCTTAAAAGTTTATAAAAAGAATGATTGAACCTGGAAACTAACTAAGACAATGATGGAGGCAAGCGCACCTATCGAACAATAGTATAGTTTAATGGCAAGACTGGATTGTCGAACCCAAAGGAAACCAAAAGTACTAATACTCACTTTCTTTTTATTATCTAGCCTAAGAATTAAAGGATTTGTTTTATCTAATCTAAAATTAACTAACTACTAAGCTAAAGAAGAAAAGACGAAGAGAATGAATTGGGGAAATACTTGTGGGAAAACCAATTAATTAAGACAATACCGGAGGAAGAATCCACCTAGATTTCACTTGTTATCTAACTCTGAACCTGACGGTTTATTCACTTGACTTGATCCGTAAGATTCCCTAATTTATATTAATACCTCTTTCGAGGCTACTAACGTCTAACCCTAAGTTGATTAATTGAAATCTCTTTGTAATTAAAACCCCTAAGATTGCATTAACTCGATCTATGGACTACCATATTAGGTTTGACCCTAATCTGGTAGATTTACGTCATCTTATTTCTAGGGTCACGTTCAACTCCGCTTAACTATGCTAGATCTACTCTTAGCCAGGGACTTTTACTCCACCACCTAAGCACATCAATACTTGAATCAATATCTTGAAATACCAAAACAAGAATTTGGAACACATAATTAAGAACAAATCAAGTATTTATCATACAGCTCAAAAAACAATAACAAGATTCGTCTTAGGTTTCATCCCCCTCAGGTATTTGAGAGGTTTAGTTCATAATTATAAAAGAAAGCATCTCAGAAGAAAATATAAAACAAAACATAAAGGAAACCCTAAAACCTCCTGAAGGAATTGAAGGAGAGTTCCTCCATCTTGAGTATGATCTTGGCTTTTTGAGATGAATCAACTAGCATTCTTTGAGTAAATTCCACAATTTAGCCCCTCTGGCTTGGCTCCTTGGCCTAGCTGAACGCCCCCTTAAAGGTTGGCCTTTAGGGTCTTTATATAGACTTTTGGAATATGTTTCTTTGCCTCTAAGTACCTTAATCCGAATAGAATTCTTCATATCTGCGGCAGAGGCACGCCCATGGCACACGTCCCTGTAAATCGTGGCCAGGCCGTGTTTGGGTCTATTGATGAGGCACGACCGCATATTTTGGGGTCCAGGCTGTGGTCGACTTTTCTTACGGGGCACGACCATGTGCTCTTAGGCTCAGGCCGTGTTGATTTCGTGATATGGCCCATTTTCTCTGATTTCGGCCCGTTTCTCATTCTTTTCATCCTCCAGTGCTCTACTGAATATAAAACATAAAAACAAAGGATTAGGTGAAACACCCCACTCCCGGCCCACGAGAATGGACTAGATCTGGTATGTTCCTCGAAGTAACCCAGTTCAAATTCATTCGAATACTTTGAAAACTGTGAGTTTTGGAAGATAGTTCGTTGTGGGTTGGGCTTGAGTTGAAAACAAATTTATTTTGATAACAAAAACCCACTTGCTTCAAGTGACAAAATATTTAAACTTATTTCATACTAAGTGGGCTTACTGCTTATAAAGCCCTAAATTCATAACATAGTAATTATAGTAGAAATAAAAATTAAATCACGGTGGCCTTATTACATAAAATGAAACCCAAAATAATAAATTGTACAAGATTTAAAATAAAATAAATATTCCAATTAAACTGAACTTCAAGTCGATCATGGCCACCACAAGTTCTCATTGCTCGGTCCATTACCGCTCATCACCAAACATATTCCCACAACAGGTGAGTCGATAGACTCAAAGTGTAACCAACACTAAACATAATAGAAATAGGCACACCATAAAAAAATCATATGCATATAAAATTCAAGATAATGATGCAAACCCAACCCAAACCTATATGCCATCCGCTACACTCCACCCGTACCAACTCATACACCGTGGGGACTACTAAGTCAACCTCCTTCCGCTACACTCCATCGAAGCGCAATTGCAATGACGTGCTCATTGCCCATCGATAATATTGTGGCATATCCACCATCGTAAAGTAACCAAGTCATCACATTCACTTAGTGAGACCGAAGTCATCACATTCACTTAGTGAGACCAAGTCATCACATTCACTTAGTGAGACCAAGTCATCACATTCACTTCCCTTCTTCAATTGACCCAAATGCCCCAAATAATAAATATCATGCATAACATATTTTTATTTCACTTTCACATCACTTTTCACTTGTATAACATTTTTTCAAATCCTAGTAGAAGTAGGAAAACGTGCATTCAATACTTTGTACCATAATATGGCACTTTAGCCACTTTCTTTCACTTTCACATTAACATATATAACATATTTAAACCATAAAACTATTAAGAATAGTGTGGAATACACACCGATTTGTTTAGCGATTCCTTGAGATTCAAAGCAAGATCTAATGTTTAGATCCTTAATTCCTACATTTGGTTTATCGTATTACTTAGCATAAATTCTATTTTGGGCTATAATATCCAAATCCTAGTAGGATTTGTAAAGAGGCTTACCTTTGATGCCGATTTAATGTTTATTCAAATCCAAAACTTTGTTTTCCTCGCACTTGATATTCGGCCAACCTTAAATCTCAACATAAATTAGTTTTCGGCTTTTTAATAATTATAGATCTTATCTATGTAATCACACAACCTTGGCCAAATACTTTCAAATGCTTACCTTATGGATTTTAAATCCCAAAAACTTCACCTTCCCTTTTTCCTTGTAATCGGCCAACACCTAGATCTCTAATAGGTTAGTTTTTGATCAATTTGATCTAATTGACTAAGATTTGGCCTTGGTCGAATGTATAAGCTTACTTACCCTCAAGTTCTCAAATCCAAGTTGATCTTTATTTTAATTCTGCCGCCAAATCACTTGTTAGTTTTGAACTATTATTCAATTATGGAAGGGACCTTTTTGCCGAATGTATGTTGATGTACTTACCTCGTTTTTGAATCTCGGATGATCTCTTTTAATATTCGACTATGGCACTATTTGGGATCTCGAAGTTTTGGCTTTTGTGGAGGGATAGTAGAAGAAAAGAAAAAGAAAGGAAAAGAGATGGAGAGAATTTTGACAAGGAGGATTCGGCTAAAGAAAAGAGAAAAAGGTTGTTGTTACTTTGATTAGGAGGTTTCGGCAAGAGGATGAAGAGAAGAGAATGGCTCTTTACTTTTCTCTCTTTGGCCGAAACTATTAGCCTTAGAGTCCCTAAATCCTCCAACTCTTCATTTGTGATAAGTTTTAATTTTATCAACTATGAAATTCCATCAAATCTCCTTATTAGCCAAAAGTTCTATTGAATAAAAAACTCCTCTTCTAAGCTTCCCTTGTGCCGTCCAACTCCCCA
This sequence comes from Gossypium rotundifolium, assembly GCA_025506655.1. NCBI lineage: Eukaryota > Viridiplantae > Streptophyta > Magnoliopsida > Malvales > Malvaceae > Gossypium > Gossypium rotundifolium. The sequence continues at coordinate 188,346,978 of CP106729.1, read as the reverse complement.
CTCATGGAAGTAAAAATACAATTTCTTTTATTTGCTTCCTAGATGACTCAAATTCAGGCCCAAAAACCTCTTGCATTTGGGCCATTTCCTAAGGCCTTAGGTGGCATCTTCAGGCCACATTTCCAAGTCCGTTATTGGGTCAAATTTCATGTACTTTATATTTTTAGGGTCACTCGGCCCTAAGTTCCCCTTTGGGCTCTTAAATTCGACATTTGGGGTCAATTTTAAGTTTCCTAAAATTTTCATGACTCAGATTTTCCAAGTTTCCAAAATGTTTAGTTTCCTATTTTGGCTTGGTTTCCAAAATGTTTAGTTTCCTATTTTGGTTTGGTTACCAAAATGTTTAGTATCCTATTTTGGCTTGGTTTCCAAAATGTTCACTTTCCTAATTTACTTAGGTTTCCAAAATGTTCACTTTCCTATTTTCGACGTAACATTTCCATACATCCTCGTGTTTCCAAAATCATTCCAAATTTATTCCAAAACACATAAAACATGTCTTATTGTACAATTAGGCCAAAATGCATAGGCCCTTTTAGGATGTTACGCTTCTACCCCTTAAAATAATTCCGTCCTCGAAATTTTCTAACTAAACAATTGAGGGTATTGTTGTCTCATTGCCTCTTCCGGCTCCCACGAAACTTCCTCCGATCCATGATCGCGCTACAATACTTTAACTAGAGGAACCGACTTCCTCTGTAGTACTTTTACGCCACGCCCGTAATCAATCGGTCTTCCTCGTAGGTTAAGTCCGCCTTAGCTCCACTTCTTCTCTGGTACTATGTGAGAGGGATCCGATCGGTAACGATGTAGCATGGACACATGGAACACGCCATGCATTTGTCGCAACTCCGGTGGCAACTCTAGCTGGTATGCCATCGTCCCACTTGCTTTAGTACCGATAGGCCCGATAAATCTTGGGCTTAATTTCCTTTCCACCAAACCTCATCACTTTCTTCCATGGTGAGACTTTTAGAAACACTTGGTCTCCTACTTCAAACTCTATTTCCTTCCGCTTGAGGTCGAATAAGACTTCGCTCATCTCGAGGCTTCTTTTAACCGTGTTCAATTATTTCAACCTTCTCTTCATCTCGCCACTATCTCCGGTCCCAAAACTCGACGCTCTCCTAACTCACCAACAAGTAGGAGTACGACACTTCGTCTGTACAATGCTTCATATGGTGCCATTCAATGCTAGCTCGATAGTTGTTGTTGTAGGCGAACTCGCTAAAGGCAAGTAGTCCTCCCAACTTCCTCGAAAATCCATCACACATCCTCTCAACATATCCTCCAACACTTGTATTACTCGCTCAGATCGCCTGTCCGATTGTGGATGAAAGGTCGAGTGAAATCCAACTTGGTACCTAAAGCTTGATGAAGTGCCTTCCAAAATCGAGACGTAAACCTCGGTCTCTATCGGAGATGATCGACATTGGTACTCCATGTAACCTCACAATTTCGCCACATATAACTTGGCTAGCTTTTGAAGGGATAGTCCATTCTTCTTCGGGATGAAATGTGCGGACTTAGTCAAACGGTCTACTATAACCCATACTAAGTCCTTCTTAGTAGGCGTAAGGGAAGCCCACTAACGAAGTCCATGGTAATTCTTTCCCACTTCCATCGTGGAACTGGATTGGTCAAGCAATCCCGATGGAACTTGGTGTTCACCTTAACTTGTCGACACGTCCGACATCTTCCCATAAATTCTGTAACTTCTCGTTTAAGATCTGGCCACCAAAATTGTTCTCTTAAATCTCTATACAGCTTAATGCCTCCGGGATGCATAGCATAAGGGCTACTATGCGCTTCTCGAAGGATCTTCTGTCTTAACTCCTTGTCTCTTGGCATACAAACTTTCCCTTTGTAGCACAATACTCCTTCATCATTAATCTCATAGTCCTCCAACTCTCCATTCTATGCTTTTTGTAGCTTAACATTTAAATCTTCATCAACCAACTGTCCCTCTTTCACTTCCTTTAACCATGTTGGCTTGACTTGTAACTCGGCCAACAAACTTCCATCCTCAAATAAGCTTAAATGAGCGAACATTGCTCTTAGGTCCGTCACAACCTTCCTACTTAAAGCATCAGCTACTACATTTGCCTTGCCCGGATGATATTTTATCGAACAGTCATAGTCTTTTAGTAATTCCACCCACTTTCGTTGCGTCAAGTTTAACTCCTTTTGAGTCAACAGGTACTTGAGACTATTGTGGTCTGTGTAGATCACTGACCTTTCTCCATACGATAATGCCTCCACACCTTGAGAGCGAAAACCACTCGCGCCAATTCCAAGTCATGGGTTGGGTAGTTCACCTCATGCGACCTTAATCGCTCGGGACGCATAGCGACTACCTTTCCATCTTGCATAAGAACACATCCTAACCCCGTATGTGAAGCGTCACAAGATACCACAAAATCCTTTCACCGCCTCAAAGTTGAATCAACACCGAGCTTAGTTAATACCTTTTAAGTTTTTCAAAACTCTCCTGTTGCTATCCGTCCACACAAAGGGTACTTCCTTCCTCAACAATTTTGTTAATGGCGCGGCTATCCACGAGAATCCTTCCACGAACCTTCGGTAATAGCCTGCCAACCCTAAGAAACTATGAATCTCTGCCACCGAATTAGGTGGTTTCCAATCCAACACCGCTTTGATTTTCTTAGGATCCACCCTTATTCCCTCGGCAGACACCACGTGTCCTAAGAAAGTAACTTCTCTAAGCCAAAATTCACACTTGCTGAATTTGGCATAAAGCTTCTTCTCCCTTAATACTTGTAACACAGTCCGGAGATGCTCATCATGCTCCTCTTCAGACTTAGAATATACCAAGATATCATCGATGAATACTGCAACAAACTTGTCTAAGTAAGGTTGGAACACTCGGTTCATCATATCCATGAATGTGATCGAGCGTTCACAACCCAAACGGCATTACTACAAACTCAAAGTGACCATATCTTGTCCTAAAAGCGGTCTTATGGATATCACCTCCTTCACCTTCAATCGATGGTATCCCGATCAAATCAATATTCAAAACATCATGGCTCCTTTCACCGATCGAACAAGTCATCGATCCTTGGCAAGGGATACTTGTTCTTGATGGTCACTTATTCAATTGATTTATAATCTATGCACATACGCATAGTTCTCGTCCTTCTTCTTCACAAACAGGACCGGTGCTCCCCACGGAGACACACTGGGCCGAATAAACCCACGATCCAATAATTCCTGGATTTGAGCCTTAAGCTCCACTAATTCCTTTGGCGCCATTCGGTATGGAGCAATTGACACAAGCGCTGTTCCTGGTAGTAGGTCTATTCCAAATTCAACTTCTATCCGGGGTATTCCCGGTAATTCCTCCGAAACACATCCTCAAGTCCCTTACCGCTCAATTCTTTGGCACCTTCCTTATTTCCATCCAACGCACTTACAAAGGCTAAGAACGCCTCGCACCCTTTACGCACCATCCTTTCAAATTTTAAGCACCAAACTACATTAGTCAAATAGTTCCTTCTCTCTCTATCATAATGACCACCTCATCCTCGGGGTCCTTAGTTCCATTTGTTTAGCCGCACAATCCAACACGGCTCGATGTTCTACTAACCAATCCATACCAAGTATGAGGTCAAATTCCAAGGGTAATTCCATTAGGTCACCAAAGCTCACTCCCAATTTCTAGGGGTATATTCGAAAGATCTTATTTACTACTATAGTTTGGCCTAGTGGGCTTACCACCGCCATCTCCTTATCGAAAGTTCGAGTCTAGGCCTAGTGTCTCAACTACACTACAGTAAACATAAGAATGGGTCGAGCCCACATCAATTAAAGCATAATAGGGTTTACCATGAATGAGGAACGTCTGCTTATGACGTCTGGCGATCTTCATCCTCCCTTCGGTGAACTGCATAAACCAAACCCTACTGTCTTGCCTCAAGATTGGTGGCACCTCGCCACGCCCTCTGCCAAAGACTATTACCTCTCAAGATTCAAACCTCGACCTCGCTGAGGTCATTGTCCTCCCTACCTACCGATTAACATTACGAGTTCTCAGGTCATTCATCATCTGATATCTTTGGACAGTCCTTGAGCATATGGTCCTTAGACCCACATTTAAGACATGCTCCTATCTTTTTCCAACACTCACCTGAGTGCTTCTTTCCGCAATACTCACAAGGACGATACTACCCTCTGGTATCAACTTACTGACCCTTCGACCCCTCAGTTCTGGGCCTTTTCTACACATTTCCCGACGATCCATAACCTCTCTTGGGTCTATTCCTGTCAGAATTCTGCCTAGTCGAGTCATTGATTCCTTCAGCTACCTTAGCCTTTTCAACCAACGTGGAGAACTCTCGCTCCTGATGTGGAGCTATCAATAACTTTAGGTCATCCCTTAATCCGTCCTCAAAACGGACACAGCGTTCATGTTCGGCCGCGACTACTCCTCGAGCATATCGGCTTAACCTCGTAAATTCACCTCATATGCCGCCATCGATTTGTTCCCTGAACTAGTCCTAGAAAAGCTTTTGCTCATCAATATACCGAAAAGCCGACATACTTCTTCCGATATGCCCCTTAGCATACTCCCACGTTAGATCCTCCGCCGTGGCACCATCACGAACAGCTTAGCCACCATTGGTACGCTTCATCACATAACAGGCTACCATCCCTTTCAACTTCTCTTGAGGTCGTCGAGTTCATCCATAATACGCCGATTGCTTCCAACCAATACTCGTGCAGATCGATGCCACACCAGACTCCACTAACACCTCGGCCCGTTGGCTCGAGTCGCCGAGTACTGATTTACGAGCTCCGAATTTCCACCGCGCCACCACCATTTCCAATACTCGTAACATGGCTCATGACATGCCTCATCCCCGTCTCGAGCCTCTTTTCGACATTAACAAATGGGGGTGGTGGTGGCGGTGGTAACTCATTGTCGAACCTTGACTGATCTAACGGGTTCGACACGCTTATTCTTCCTCTACACGTCCTTGACGATGGCGTCCTTTAGAACTCATTTTCTAGCGTCGAGATCGATTAAGAAATTTTATGGATTAGTCTTTGTTCCACTTATTTATCAATGAAGGAGTTTTATGGAAAGGGATTTAAGAGTGGTTCTTTCAGATTCATACAAACACACAGCTTTTCCATTCATTCATTCATCCATCAAACAAGTATGAACTTTCGTTCATTCAGAGAAACGTTGTAGTTTTTGTTGTTGTTGTTGTTTTCCTCTACCCGGGGGTATTTTTGTAATTTTATCCTACAGGGGCATTTTCATAATTTTTTAGAAAAATGTTTCTTGGTGTTTTTGTCAAAAAGTATTTTGAAGATTTCGAAGTTTCGGTAATTTTGGAAAAATTTCAAAATCTGGGGGTATTTCGGTAATTTTTAACCTCAGGGGTATTTTGGTAATTTTCCATAAATTAGGGTAAATTTGTAAATTTAATAAATTAGGGGTATTTCAAAAGTTGTAAAACTTTGAGGGTTCTTTTTGAAAAATTGTTCCTTCAAAATGGGGATGTTGTAAAAATTTTGGGAAGTCAGGGTCATTTTGGTAATTTTGTAAGTCAGGGGCAATTTTGTAATTTTTTCCAAAATCGAGGTATTTTGATATTTTGCAAGTTAGGGCTTTTGGAATGTTTATAAAATAATAAAATTTTGGTAAAACTGTTGAGTAGTTGAATCATTTTATAAACCAAGGGCACTTTGGTAATTTTACCACTAAGGGCATTTTTTGTAATTTTATGGATCAAAATTTTTTGAAAATAATTGTGTCTGTAAATAGTTTTCGTGAATTAAGGATAAGAGAAAGAAAGTGATTTAAGAATTTTAATATTAAGTGTTAAAAAATGGCTAATTCCTTTCGGTTTTAGTTATTGAGTTTAGCCTATGACCGAGCCTTCTTGGTCGTAGTGAACCAAAGCTACGCACTGTGCAGATTCGAGTGGAGAGGAGGTGAGTCACGTGGATCGCTTAAATACCAAGCTCCTCTGAAACCATTCCTAGACATGCGTCAGGGGGTTGCCACACCCGCTAAGTCCTCTAGGTTAGGGTGAACCAAGCTACGCACTGTAGGGACTCAAGAAGAGGAGGTGAGTCACTAGGACCGCTTAAATACCAAGCTCTTCAGATCCACTCCTAGACATGCGTACCATGGTTGCCACACCCTAGCTTAATTGACTTAGTCATAGGTTGGTTTAGTGCCTTAAATCTTATGTGTTTGTGTTTGAGTAGTCTAATCCTGGGTTCAAGTTCCTATCATGCTATTCTACGTTCCATGCCTTTTCTACCCTTATATAAATCATGTAATCACATATAGAGTTAGGGTACTTACCGGTGGATCATGGTTTGAGACTTAGGGCCATGTCTTTATACTGCCCTTTGTAAAAATACTTTCATAAAACTCATTTGGCCTTGTTTAAAAAACGTTTTGGGCCTTAGGCCACAGTAGGAGAGTTTGAACTGGCTCGATACCAAATTGAAACACCCCACACCCTACCCACGAGAATGGATGGATCTGGTATGTTCCTTGAAGTAACCTTTCAAATTCATTCAATACTTTGAAAATCGTGAGTTTTGGAAGATAGTTCGTTGTGGGTTGGGCTTGAGTTGAAAACAAATTTATTTTGATAACAAAACCCATTTGCTTCAAGTGACAAAATATTTAAACTTATTTCATACTAAGTGGGCTTACTCTTTATAAAGCCCTAAATTCATAACATAGTAATTATAGTAGAAATAAAAATTTGTCACGGTGGCCTTATTACATAAAATGAAACCCAAAATAATAAATTGTACAAGATTTTAAAATAAAATAAATATTCCAATTAAATCTGAACTTCAAGTCGATCATGGCCACCACAAGTTCTCGCCGTCCTGGTCCATTATCGCTCATCACCAAACATATTCCCACAACGGGTGAGTCGATAGACTCAGTGTAACCAACACTAAACATAATAGAAATAGGCACACCATAAAAAAATCATATGCATATAAAAATTCAAGATAATGATGCAAACCCAACCCAAACCTATATGCCATCCGCTACACTCCACCCGCACCAACTCAGTACACCGTGGGGACTACTAAGTCAACCTCCTTCCGCTACACTCCATCGAAGATAGTCGCTGCAATGACGTGCTCATCGCCCATCGATAATATTGTGGCATAGCCACCATCGTAATGTAACCGGTTACCACTTAGTGAGACCAAGTCATCACATTCACTTAGTGAGACCAAGTCATCACATTCACTTAGTGAGACCAAGTCATCACATTCACTTCCCTTCTTCAATTGACCCAAATGCCCCAAATAATAAATATCATGCATAACATATTTTTATTTCACTTTCACATCACTTTTCACTTGTATAACATTTTTTCAAATCCTAGTAGAAGTAGGAAAACGTGCACGAATACTTTGTACCATAATATGGCACTTTAGCCACTTTCTTTCACTTTCACATTAACATATATAACATATTTAAACCATAAAACTATTAAGAATAGTGTGGAATACACACCTGATTTGTTTAGCGATTCCTTGAGATTCCGAAAGCAAGATATAATGTTTAGATCCTTAATTCCTACATTTGGTTTATCAAGTATTACTTAGCATAAATTCTATTTTGGGCTATAATATCCAAATCCTAGTAGGATTTGTAAAGAGGCTTACCTTTGATGCCGATTTGATGTTTATTCAAATCCCGGAAACTTTGTTTTCCTTCACTTGATATTCGCCAACCTTAAATCTCAACATAAATTAGTTTTCGCTTTTTAATAATTATAGATCTTATCTATGTAATCACACAACCTTGGCGAATACTTTCAAATGCTTACCTTATGGATTTTAAAACTCAAAACTTCACCTTCCTTTTTCCTTGTAATCGGCCAACACCTAGATCTCTAAATAGGTTAGTTTTTGATCAATTTGATCTAATTGACTAAGATTTGGCCTTGGCGAATGTATAAGCTTACTTACCTCAAGTTCTCAAATCTCAAGTTGATCTTTATTTTAATTCTGCCAAATCACTTGTTAGTTTTGAACTATTATTCAATTATGGAAGGACCTTTTGCGAATGTATGTTGATGTACTTACCTTATTTTTGAATCCGGATGATCTCTTTTAATATTCGGCTATGGCACTATTTGGGATCTCAAGTTTTGGCTTTTGTGGAGGGATAGTAGAAGAAAAGAAAAAGAAAGGAAAAGAGATGGAGAGAATTTTGACAAGGAGGATTCGACTAAAGAAAAGAGAAAAAGGTTGTTGTTACTTTGATTAGGAGGTTTCGGCGAGAGGATGAAGAGAAGAGAATGGCTCTTTACTTTTCTCTCTTTGGCCGAAACTATTAGCCTTAGAGTCCCTAAATCCTCCAACTCTTCATTTTGATAAGTTTTAATTTTATCAACTATGAAATTCCATCAAATCTCCTTATTAGCCAAAAGTTCTATTGAATAAAAAACTCCTCTTCTTAGCTTCCCTTGTGCCGTCCAACTCCCCACTCATGGAAGCAAAAATACAATTTCTTTTATTTGCTTCCTAGATGACTCAAATTCAGGCCCAAAAACCTCTTGCATTTGGGCCATTTCCTAAGGCCTTAGGTGGCATCTTCAGGCCACATTTCCAAGTCCGTTATTGGGTCAAATTTCATGTACTTTATATTTTTAGGGTCACTTGGCCCTAAGTTCCGCTTTGGGCTCTTAAATTCGACATTCCGGGGTCAATTTTAAGTTTCCTAAAATTTTCGCGCGGCTCTGTACTTTCCAAGTTTCCAAAATGTTTAGTTTCCTATTTTGGCTTGGTTTCCAAAATGTTTAGTTTCCTATTTTGGTTTGGTTACCAAAATGTTTAGTATCCTATTTTGGCTTGGTTTCCAAAATGTTCACTTTCCTAATTTACTTAGGTTTCCAAAAATGTTCACTTTCCTATTTTCGACGTAACATTTCCATACATCCTCAGGTTTCCAAAATCATTCCAAATTTATTCCAAAACACATAAAACATGTCTTATTGTACAATTAGGCCAAAATGCATAGGCCCTTTTTAGGATGTTACATTAGGAGCACCTATTTCCATAATTAAAGGGATAAATCATCCAAAAGTAAGCTAAATATGGGATTAAAATATGTTCATTTTACGGTTTATCCCACGGGCTATGACAAAACACCACGGTCGTACGATTAGGCCGTGGTCAAAACTGAGTAAATGACACGGACGTGTGACACGCCCGTGCCTCATAACCGTGGCCAAACCTATCGAGTGAACATGGGCGTCTGACATGCCCATGCCCCATAACCGTGGCCAAACCTATCAAGTGAACACGGGCGTGGGGAACAATGAAACGAGCATGGGAGAAGGGAACAAAACTAGGCACGCCCGTGCAATACGGGCATAAGACGCAACACAGGCGCGCCAAACCCCTGAACATTCGAAACTCATAGGCTAAAACTGATGCACACAGGCGTGTCACACGCCCGTGTGACCTTATTCCTATATAAACCCCTCACTCTTCATCATCTTTTTTCCTAAATTCTTCCTCCCAAACCCTAGCCGTTTTCCTTTTTTGTCCTCCCCTAAGTCTGGCCACCGTTCACATCACTCCCTTCTCTCCCTTCTCTCTACTTCTCTTCCACATCCACACGTAGTCCACGCTCGTGTGAGGATAACACGCCCGCATGTCACCATCACGCCCGTGCTCCGACCACCGCCTCAACCACACCACCTTCCTCAACAACTCCGTCGGTCACCTTTCCTTTTCCCCTTTTTTTATTCATCTTTGCTTGTTATCATTATGATTTTATTTAATTAAATATTCATTTTATCTTTATTTATTACCCTCATTATTAGATTGTTAGTTTATCATCTAGTTCTTGTTAAGTAAATAACGAACAATATTTATGCTGATACTTTAAGAATAAAATGTTATTCTTCATGGCATTAGGATAGATTAATATATGTCATGGCTGAAAAAAATACTTGAATTGTTGAATATCTTTTTATCTTCAAGTACGTAATGACTCCCCCACGCGGGCGAAACTTGTTGTTCTCACATCGAAGAAATGGAAGGGACACGGTGCAACCTCCTCGAGTGCCTTCGCTGAAATACAACACCCATTCCTACAGTTTCCTCCGGGAACTCATGAGGATCATTATCAGATACTACGCGCAAGACCTGTAACACCCCTAACCCATATCCGTCGCCGAATTAGGGTTACGAGGCATTTTCAAAGAAAATACAGCTTTCATACATTCACATAATCACATAGAACTTATCCATAAATGCACATATATATATACATGTATATAACATTTTATTAATTAAATATTAGTCTTAAATGATTAGTCATACCTGATATACAAATCATGTCTCGCAGTTCAATCGAATTCATTTCAATTATATATCATTTATTAAAGCCAATATAAATATCTTAAAGTCTCACAATTTGCCTTAAAATACTTACATAAATCATGAGCTTATCATTATAATTACGCATTCAAACCAAGCATATGATGTTTATTAGCCATGTACAAATGGAATCCAAAACCAAATATATTTTCTACTCAATACCATGTATTGCCGAATACATAACTCATGAGATTTATTTTTACCTTTCACATTTAAGCAAAATATGCATATTTAATAATGAATATTACGCAACTAAACCCATCACGCCTATATGTCATGACTAACCTATATATATATATCTATCCATATATATGTATACGATATGTACCTAGATTATAACCGAATATACCCACATACAATTCATAATATCCATGCATCATAATAATTTATATAAATTTAACTTATACTTGAACACTCACATGAAATCCTAACATTATTAACCTATGAACAAAACACAACTACGGTTCAATATAATCGAGTATACAAATGATTATTCATACCACATTACTCAACTCAAATGTTCACTTCACAAACATATATTTCCTTACCATATTCGATTTAAACCTTGATTGAATTTGCACAAACATTAACGATATAAACCGACAATTATATCAAAAGCATGAAAACGATTTAATCGAAAATTTAGCCATATTCGCATGGCAATTATATACATGAACAAAAAGTTTTCAGCAAAACAAAGTCAAAGTCTTTCCTATACATGCCTCTATCCGAAAACCAAAATGAAAGAGTACCAAATTAGATTGATAGTGTGGTCGACTTTCTTGACGATCCCGTTGAGCTTGTAGCCTGAACCTAATCTATAAAACAGAGGAGAACATTTCACACAAATAAGCTTACTAACTTAGTAAGTCCTAAGCTCATGATAATATAACATTCAAACACTTAAACATTTAAATCATTCAACTTATGACATTGCACATATACATTTAAATATATTGATTTCTACAGGGCCGAATACTAATAGTTCATTAACCTAAGTAATTGTACTTCATTTTCATAAACCTGTATCTCTTCGAAGCACAAAATAACTATATTACAAGAATCACATGTTCCAAATCGTATAAGTACAGCATTCATATCAACCATGTTATCGTACTAAAATTTCTTTCACTCTTAGCATTTCTATTTGAAAACCGAATCTCCATAATAGTACATTCAAGCTCAAATTCAATCATATAATACTCATGCACATCAACCGTAATCTCAAATGTACATAACACTGTTCTCATAGTATTAACTCGACTCAAGTAACATTAAACATAACATGCCTTACTTGCTTACCGAGCCTTTAACTAGATACATTAGCTACGGTTTGCCTTGAACAAAATTCGATTTCTCCTTTGTAAAACACATCATCAAGATAAAGCACGCTAGGCATTAAAGCTCGAAATAAATCAAACACGAAGCTCGCTAGGCATTTTAGCCCGAAATAAATCAAAGACGAAGCACGCTAGGCATTAAAGCGAAATAAATCAAAGACGAAGCTCGCTAGCATTAAAGCAAAATAAATCAAACAAGACGAAGCTCGCTAGGCATTAAAGCCGAAATAAATCAAACACGAAGCCTGCTAGGAATTAAAGCCCGAAATAATCATAGTTAATCTTTCATTTCACATTTCATTGTGCTAAATTCACCACCACTTATAATTCACATATTTTATCATATAGCAAACCAAAAACACTTACTCATATCACATTGAATAAAATTTCAACCAGTCCAATTTATTAACATCACATTCAGCCAACTCATGACTTTATACTATAACTATACCAATTTCATCATACATTAAAGTTATAAATAAACTTTTATCATATGTTCGCTTAAGGACTTACCTCGGTTGTCGATAGACCGTGCAAATCGGCTATTCGAGAACCTTCGTCTTTCCCCAATCTAAATCTGTTTTTCTTTGCTCTTGATCTAAAACACATTAAACTTTAGCTCATTCAAGTACATTTCATCTCAATTTAGTCCCTAAGCACATAAATAGGCAATTTACCATTTTACCCCTACTATTTCAAATTTTTACAATTTAATCCTTTTTGCCTAAAACACAAAATACACACAATTAGCAAAAACCATACAAGGGCCGAATATTCACAATAGCATTATAAGTCCATTCCTTTCATTTATTTGCAAATAAGCCCCTTTAAAAATTTACTTTTACAAATTAGCCCTAATTACTCAAAATCACCAAAATTTCCAACACCAAATATTTTCATCTTAAGCATATCTTTAATTTAAAGACATCAAACATCAAAAACCACAAGAAAATCTCAATGGCCGAATATCACACATGCTTGAATTCAAAAATTTCAACATGGGTCAGCTAGTACACTAAGCAACGATATCAGAAACGTAAAAATCAACAAAAACCGAGCTAAAATTCTTACCTAATTGGACCCAATAGTTGCCGAAATTTTCAAAGTTTCTTCACCCTTTTTCTTAGCTTCAATCGGCCATGAACAAAGATGAAAGAAAAATTGGCCTTTTGTTTGTTTTAATTTAACTTATATTAATTTATTATTAAATTACCTAACTAACCTTTATAATATAATAACAAAATATTATATCTTAAGGACAAACTTGTCCATGACCAGCCACTAACTCTTAAAATGGGTTATTTACCCTTTCAATACTTCCTATTAAAAAGCCATGCTCAAATTAGCACATTACACTTTAGTATGCCACTTTTACCTTTTACGCGATTAAGTCCTTTTTATCAAATTCAATACTTAAACGATAAAATTTTTCTACGAAACTTTCACACACATAAATTCATATATAATATACACTAAATATAATATTTATATATTTCTCGAGCTTGAATTCGTGGTCCCAAAACCACCGTTCTGATTAGGGTCAGATTCGGTTTGTTACAACTCTCCCCCTTAAAGATTTTTCGTCCCCGAAAATCTTACCGTTAAATAACGTCGGATATTGTTGCCTCATTGAATCCTCAGGCTCCCACGTAGCCTCTTCAACTCTGTGCCGATTCCATAGAACTTTCACTAAGGAAATCCTTTTGTTTCTTAACTCTTTCATTTCCCGAGCTAAAATACGGATCGGTTTTTCCTCATACGTCATATCGGGTTGGATATCGATCTCGATTTTGAGCAATCACATGTGACGGATCGATCCAGATCTCACGAGCATAGAAACGTGAAATACATCATGCATCTTTTCTAATTCAGAGGGTAGCTTCAACCTATAAGCAACAGGCCCAACACGTTCAATGATTTCATACGGTCCGATGAACCTCGGGCTCAACTTGCCTTTCCGGCCAAAACGGAGTACTTTCTTCCACGGAGAAACCTTTAAAAATACTCGATCTCCGACCTGAAATTTAATGTCTTTACGTTTCAAATCAGCATAAGACTTTTGACGATCCAAAGTAGCTTTCAAATTGTCTCTAATAATAGCTACTTTCTGTTTAGTTTCTTTAATCAAATCAACCCCGTGTATCTTATTCTCACGAGCTCACCCGAGATAATGGTGTTCGACACTTTCGCCGTACAAGGCTTCATAGGCGCCATTTTGATACTAGATTGAAAACTGTTGTTATAGGCAAATTCAATCAGAGGTAAATATCTTTCCCACACACCTTCAAACTCGAGAATGCAACATCTCAACATGTCCTCAAGTATCTAAATAGTTCGCTTTCAGATTGACGAATTCATTGCGGATGAAAGGTCAGACTAAAATGCGCTTTAGTACCTAAGGCATCTTGCAACTTCTTCCAAAAGCTGCGATGTAAATCTCGGTCTCATGCTCAAACAATGGAACTCGGTACACCATGCAATCTCACAATCTGTGATACATACAATTCAACAAGTTTATCGAGTGAAAAGTCTGTACGAACCAGCACAAAATGAGCTGATTTAGTCAGTCTATCAACTATAACCCAGACGGCATCTTTCTTACTCGGTGTCATAGGAAGACCGGATACAAAATCCATGGTAATTCTATCCCATTTCCATTCAGGTATCATGATTGGCTGAAGTAGTCCGGATGGCACTTGATGTTCAGCTTTTACTTGCTGACAAATTAAGCATTTCGAAACAAATTCAGATATATCCCGTTTCATGCCCGGCCACCAATAGAACTGTTTCAAATCATTATACATCCTTGTGCTACCGGATGTCTTGATAATCAACCACTATGGGCCTCACTCGAATCATCTCAGATCAAATCGAGTTCTTCGAACACACATTCGGCTTTTAAAATTCAAGCAGTCATTTGCATCAATCGAAAATCGATTACGCACCATTTTCACATCAATTCGACTAGCAATCAAATCCTTGTCAACTTTACATGCATCACAAATTTGCTAAATAAACATCGGTGCGGCTTGTAACTCGGCTATGATCGAACCATCACCGAACATATCTATCTCAGACGTTCATTGCTCAAGAGCAAACAATGATTTTCGACTTAACGCATCTGCAACAACGTTAGCTTTTCCCAGATGGTAGTCAATCACCAACTCATAGTCTTTCAACAATTCTAACCATCTGCGTTATCTTAAATTTAGATCTTTCTGAGTCATTAAATACTTTAAACTTTTTTTTTTTTTGGAGGGAAATACTTTAAACTTTTATGATCTGAATAAATGTGACATTTCTCGCCAAATAAATAGTGACGCCAAATTTTCAATGCGAAAACAATGGCTGTAAGTTCTAAGTCATGCGCCTGGTAATTTCTTTCATACGGCTTCAATTGTCTTGAAGCGTAGGCTACAACTTTGCCTTCCTGCATCAAAATGCAACCCAAACCATTTAAAGAAGCATCAGAATAAACAACAAATTCTTTACCCGATTTAATTTGAACTAACACCGAGCTTCATTAAAGGGTTTTCGGTGATCAAAACTTTTCCGACACTTTTCGACCACTCGAACTCGACATCTTTACGTAATAACTTTGTCAACGGGTAGCTATCATAGAAAACCCTTCACAAATCGTCGATAGTAACCCGCAAGTCCCGTAAAGCTTGAATCTCTAAACATTTTTCGTGGCTTCCAATCAAGTATAGTGAGATTTTATTCGGATCAACTCGAATGCACGATCTTTGAAACAACATGTCCCAAAAAGTCAACCTCTTTCATCCGGATCTCACACTTACTAAACTTCGCATATAACTCTTGATTTCTCAAAGTTTGTAGCACTAATCTCAAATGCTCAAGATGCTCAATTTCATCTTTGGAGTAGATCAATATATCATCAATAAACACTACCACAAATCGATCCAAAAGCGCCTAAAACCCGATTCATCAAATCCATAAAAATAGCAGTGCATTAGTAAGCCCAAAAGGCATAACCAAAAACTCAAAATGTCCGTACCTCGTCCTAATGTAGTCTTGGCACATCCGTATCTCTCGACTCATGAATCGATAATAACTCGATCTCTAATCTATCTTCGAAAATACTGAAGCCCCTTTCAATTGATCGAACAAATCATCAATCCGAGGTAACGGGTACTTATTCTTTATAGTTACCTTATTCAGTTGTCGATAATCAATACACATTCGCATCATTCCATATTTTTCTCACAAAAAAATGGTGCACCCAAGGAGAGAAACTTGGTCGTGCAAAGCCCTATCTGTTAACTCTTGCAACTGTGCTTTCAACTCTTTTAGCTCAAGAGGTGCCATCCGATATGGAGCTATTGAGATCGGAGTAGTTCCTGCTAATTCAAGGCCAAACTCAATCTCTCGTCTTTGAGGGTAAACCCGATAGTTCTTCAGAAACACATCCGGTATTCACATACAATCCAGACAGATTCAATCATTTCTCGACAATTTATTATCCAATTACATAAGCCAAATAAGCTTCGCACCCTTTTCTCACATACTTAGGGCTAACATCGAGGATATAATCGTAGGGAACCCCTTAAATCATCGGATTCAATTCTAATGATCTCACCGCTCGATGTCTCAAATCAATAAGCTTTCTTTTGCAATTCACCACCGCATCATGTGAAGTTAACGGTCCATCCCCAAAATTATATCAAACTCATCGAAAGGCAACAGCATTAAATCGACTGGGAAGCAAAAATCCCGAATCATCAATGGGCAACATTTACACACTTTATTAACAAACACACATCTACCCAAAGGGTTGGATACGCGAATCGCAAACTCAGTAGACTCAACTGGCAGAGTCTTATTGAATACCAGAGTTTCACATACATATGAATGGGTCGAACCAGGATCAATCAATGCAATTACAGTAGTATCATAAAGGGTGAAAGTACCGGTAATGACATCTGGAGAAGCAGCATCTTCTCTAGCTCGAGTAACATAAGCTCTAGCTAGAGCTCTAGCCTCAGATCGAACTGCCGTGTTCTTAGTCCCCCTCTGACTACCACCTACATTGCGGAATGCAGGGTGGTCTCGCCTAAATCTTGATGCCTTTGCTTCGGTCTAGAGTTCTGTGCCATATTCTACTCATCTAACATCGGACACTCTCGAATAAAATGGTCTGAGGATCCACATTTAAAATAGGACCGATCACGAACTCTACAACTCCCAGAATGCCATTTTCCACAATGTTTGCATTCAACTCGATTCTGTGGAATGTTATCAACACTGGCCATCGAGGTAGCTCGGGAGGCCACTGAAGGTCGATCACGTCTAGGTGAATCTGAAGTAGCTTTATGTCGGCTGAAGTCATCTCTAAACTTCTTAGATGTGGAATGGAAATTCTTACCCGACGATCTTTTACGAGTGTCTCTAGCTTCTGTCTCAGCCTTTCTTTTCTCCTTCCCAAGCTCTTCAGCTTTGCAAGCTCGCTCGACTAGTGTCACAAACTCTTTGATCTTAAGAATGCCAACAAGCAACTTTAAATCTTCATTCAAACCATCTTCAAACCTTTTGCACATAATGGATTTAGTCGATACACACTCCCGAGCATATCGGCTCAATCTGACAAATTTTCGCTCATATTCAGTCACGGTCATTTTCCCCTGTTTTAGTTTAAGAAATTCTTTTCGTTTCTGGTCGATAAACCTCTGACTGATATATTTCTTGCGGAATTCATTCGGAAGAAATCCCATGTCACTTTTTCTTTTGGAACCACCGATACTAGTGTATTCCACCGATGATAAGCGGTGTCCAAGTAAAGATATAGCACATTTCAAACATTCGCCCAGAGTGCGGGATAGCTCATCAAGTACCCGAATAGTGTTATCAAGCCACATTTCATTTCGCTCTGCATCATCATCATCATTAGCCTTGAATTTCTCACCCCAAATTTCTTGATTTTATCAATGGAGGCCTAGTAGATCTCATTGGATCTATCATCGAAGTCAAGGAACCGGAGTTGGATTATTCGGTGTGGAGGTTGTTGTACAACGGATTATTCGAACAAATTGGGTAAACCATTCATTCATCATTTGGTAGAAGGCTTGTTTAGCCTCTCCTCGTGGTTACCCGTGGCGGTTGAGAGTCTAATGGCGCTGATCCATGTGCGAGACCAGCGCAACACTCTCCACATCATCATTCTGACTCTATCGGATTGGAATCCATTTACTATATAAAATACAATTGAAATTGTTAGAAGTCACCACACTATCACATATAAAATTCAAAGGCATGTATAGCTGGACTCTTACGTATTACGGTAGTCCTAGAATCGACTAAACCGTAGCTCGATAACAATAAAATGTAACACCCCTAACCCATATCCGTCGCCGAATTAGGGTTACGAGGCATTTTCAAAGAAAATACAGCTTTTATACATTCACATAATCACATAGAACTTATCCATAAATGCATATATATACATTTTATTAATTAAATATTAGTCTTAAATGATTAGTCATACCGATATACAAATCATGTCTCACAGCTTCAATCAATTCATTTCAATTATATATCATTTATTCAAGCCAATATACATATCTTAAAGTCTCACAATTTGCCTTAAAATACTTACATAAATCATGAGCTTATCATTATAATTACGCATTCAAACCAAGCATATGATGTTTATTAGCCATGTACAAATGAAATCCAAAACCAAATATATTTTCTACTCAATACCATGTATTGCCGAATACATAACTCATGAGATTTATTTTTACCTTTCATATTTAAGCAAAATATGCATATTTAATAATGGATATTACACAACTAAACCCATCACGCCTATATGTCATGACTAACCTAATTATATATATCTATCCATATATATGTATACGATATGTACCTAGATTATAACCGAATATACCCACATACAATTCATAATATCCATGCATCATAATAATTTATATAAATTTAACTTATACTTCAAACACTCACATGAAATCCTAACATTATTAACCTATGAACAAAACACAACTACGGTTCAATATAATCGAGTATACAAATGATTATTCATACTACATTACTCAACTCAAATGTTCACTTCACAAACATATATTTCCTTACCATATTCGATTTAAACCTTGATTGAATTTGCACAAACATTAACGATATAAACTGACAATTATATCAAAAGGATGAAAAACTTACTTAACTGAAAATTTAGCCATATTCGCATGGCTATTATATACATGAACAAAAAGTTTTCATCAAAACAAAGTTAAAGGCTTTCCTATACATGCCTCTATCTGAAAACCAAAATGAAAGAGTACCAAATTAGATTGATAGTGTGGTCGACTTTCTTGATGATCCCTTTGAGCTTGTAGCCTGAACCTAATCTATAAAACAGAGGAGAACATTTTACACAAATAAGCTTACTAACTTAGTAAGTCCTAAGCTCATGATAATATAACATTCAAACACTTAAACATTTAAATCATTCAACTTATGACATTGCACATATACATTTAAATATATTGATTTCTACAGGTAATAATACTAATAGTTCATTAACCTAAGTAATTATACTTCATTTTCATAAACCTGTATCTCTTCGAAGCACAAAATAAGTATATTACAAGAATCACATGTTCCAAATCGTATAAGTACAGCATTCATATCAACCATGTTATCGTACTAAAATTTCTTTCACTCTTAGCATTTCTATTTGAAAACCGAATCTCCATAATAGTACATTCAAGCTCAAATTCAATCATATAATACTCATGCACATCAACCGTAATCTCAAATGTACATAACACTGTTCTCATAGTATTAACTCGACTCAAGTAACATTAAACATAACATGCCTTACTTGCTTACCTGAGCCTTTAACTAGATACATTAGCTACGGTTTGCCTTCAACAAAATTCAGTTTCTCCTTTGTAAAACACATCACCGGCATAAAGCTTGCTAGGCATTAAAGCCTGAAATAAATCACCGGCACGAAGCCTACTAGGCATTTTAGCCCAAAATAAATCACCGGCACGAAGCCTGCTAGGTATTAAAGCCCGAAATAAATCACCGGCACGAAGCCTGCTAGGCATTAAAGCCTGAAATAATTATAGTTAATCTTTCATTTCACATTTCATTGTGCTAAATTCACCACCACTTATAATTCACATATTTTATCATATAGCAAACCAAAAACACTTACTCATATCACATTGAATAAAATTTCAACCAATCCAATTTATTAACATCACATTCAGCCAACTCTTGACTTTATACTATAACTATACCAATTTCATCATACATTAAATTTATAAATAAACTTTTATCATATGTTCGCTTAAGGACTTACCTCGATTGTCGATAGACCGTGCAAATCGGCTATTCGAGAACCTTCGTCTTTCCCCGATCTAAATCTGTTTTTCTTTGCTCTTGATCTAAAACACATTAAAATTTAGCTCATTCAAGTACATTTCATCTCAATTTAGTCCCTAAGCACATAAATAGGCAATTTACCATTTTACCCCTATTATTTCAAATTTTTACAATTTAATCCTTTTTGCCTAAAACATAAAATACACACAATTAGCAAAAACCATACAAGGGCCGAATATTCACAATAGCATTATAAGTCCATTCCTTTCATTTATTTTGCAAATAAGCCCCTCTAAAAATTTACTTTTACAAATTAGCCCTAATTACTCAAAATCACCAAAATTTTCAACACCAAATATTTTCATCTGAAGCATATCCTTAATTTAAAGACATCAAACATCAAAAACCACAAGAAAATCTCAATGGCCGAACATCACACATGCTTGAATTCAAAAATTTCAACATGGGTCAGCTAGTACACTAAGCAACGATCTCAGAAACGTAAAAATCAACAAAAACTGAGCTAAAATTCTTACCTAATTGGACCCAATAGTTGTTGAAATTTTCAAAGTTTCTTTACCCTTTTTCTTAGCTTCAATCGGCCATGAACAAAGATGAAAGAAAAATTGGCCTTTTGTTTGTTTTAATTTAACTTATATTAATTTATTACTAAATTACCTAACTAACATTTATAATATAATAACAAAATATTATATCTTAAGGACAAACTTGTCCATGACCAGCCACTAACTCTTAAAATGTGTTATTTACCCTTTCAATACTTCCTATTAAAAAGCCATGCTCAAATTAGCACATTACACTTTAGTATGCCACTTTTACCTTTTACGCGATTAAGTCCTTTTTATCAAATTCAATACTTAAACGATAAAATTTTTGTACGAAACTTTCACACACATAAATTCATATATAATATACACTAAATATAATATTTAAATATTTCTCAGGCTCAGATTCGTGGTTCTAAAACCACCGTTCCAATTAGGGTCAGATTCGGTCTGTTACAAGACCTCTCGGCGTAGGAAGGTGTATGATTGGACCGCCCTAGAGCAGGTCCAGCTAGCAGATGAGCTTCGGACCTTATTATTCACAGACCTGTGGGGGCAATTTTTCGACACCATCGAGCCCACATACCTTAAGCTCACTCTGGAACTCTACTCTACTTTCTACCTCTAGATGGTGATGACTAACTTTGACGACTCTGGCACTATCCAATTCTGTCTCGGAGGTCTCATCCTTGAGATGAGTGTCCCACAGTTCGAAGCTGCTTTGGGACTTTACACTGACGAATTCATGAAAGATGATGAGTTCGAGAATCTTAACCGCCACATCCATAACTCTCCGATTGCCTGTTGGAAAGACCTAGTCCCCGGCTCGGCCACATATGACCCTAGTCACTCCAAAGCGACAGCTCTCGCCCCATCCCTGAGGTACATACACGCTATCTTAGCTCATACACTAATAGGAAGGAGAGAGAGAACTGGCGTCGTAAACACTCATGACGCCTACTTCCTATGGTGCATGGCGAACGGGCATGTGTTTGACCTCACCTACTTCATTGCTCGCCCCATCCAACATCAGACGGAGCAACATAGGAGAGGGGTCATCTCTATGGTCCATACATCACGTGCCTCGCTCGACACTTCGAACTCCTTAACACAGCCGCTCGACTTCCTCACTTACCCTGATAGGACAAATGCCCCCACAGGGCATCCAAACCATGTTACACATGAGGATGATCGAGCGTCGCCGTGGGACGCATCCTCCCCAGTACCTTCTAGCTCACACCATCGAGGAGGAGGATCCTGAGAACATTACTGATGATGTTCCCCCACCACACGAGGCACCACCACCGAGCTATCACCCAATTCATGCGGTAGCTTCTCTTGCGGACATATCTAAGAGCCTATCATGATTTGAGCAGCAATGTTTCCAACGCTTCGACCATCTCGACACCACCCTCCACCAGATATGTCAGCACCTGCACATTTCATTGTCGCCCCAACCTCGTGACCCAGCCGATGACGAGGACCCTTGAGTCCTTTTGATTTTCTTTATTTTTCATATTTATATTTATTTTTAGTTTATTTTTGTTTTTAATTAAACTCTTTACCTTTCTTGTTTAAAACATGTATTAGTACTACCTGGGCCCATACCATAACCAAAGCAAAATAAAATATAAAAATACCAAAATTAATAAAGTCCATCAGTCCATTACAAATTAATGATAACCTAGCCCAAAACCCGAATTAACTCCACTAGCCCAAAACACTACCCAAATTTAGTCCTAAAATCCCAATGCCTGATTGGCCCAAAAATCCCAACCCTTCCAAAAACCCTAGAGGTTCCTGGAACTACCAACGCCGTGCACAACCCCAACAGCAAGCCACCCTTGTGCCTCCACGCACACTGCAGCCTCCGTACACCACTCGTACGACCTCCGTACAGCCACATCCACACCATACCTGCACAAGGAAACAAATACCAGCAAAAAAACAAAAAAGAAACAGTTATATTTTTATTTTTTATTTTTATTTCGATCTTTAAAAGGATTAAAACCAACCACTGTAATTCGGCTTCATGATTATGTACACATACAGAAATATACAAAAACCAGTTTTTACAAGGTGATTATTTTCTGGATCTGGGTTATTTTCTTATTTTCTTGCCTTTATTTTCTTAGCGTGTAATAATAAATAAAAGAAGAGAGCATTATACCTTCGTAAATAGGGTCGCTGGAATCTTCTCTCCCCTGGTCCAAATCGGGGGTTTCTGGAGAGGATTCCATTGCTGAAACAGTCTCATTGCTTGAACCTTGGTTCTAACTAGGACCTCTGAGCATCGTTAACCATCGTTTCTGGTGGAGTAAAGGCGTTTGAGGGAAAATCCCTCGTAGCGGTGGAGAGGGGGGATGAGAGCCATGGGTTCCTTTTCATTTTAAAATGGCTGAGAATGGGTGATTTGGGGTTTAATTTTTGTTCTTATAGTTAGTCTGAAACGGCGCCGTTTGGAGCCTGATTCAATAGTTCCAAAATGATGCGTATTGGCCTATACCCAGTGAACCGACCCATACCGCCAAAGATCCGCGCGTTTCTGCCATGACAAAATATTTGCACGTTCGGTCCTTCTATTTTTGTATCGCCATTCAATTAAATTTATTTTATGTTTTCTTTTATTTCTTAATTGGTCCCCATAATTCGTGTGCCATTTCAATTTAATTCCAGTTCGTGTGCTGCGTTTTAATTTCGCAATATTTGTTAGTTCAATCCTTCGTTATTTATATGAAATGCAATCTGATCCTCTATTTTGTTTAAATAGTTTTGTTTATTTTAAAATTAGCCCTCTAATTATATTTCTATTTCAATCAAGCCTTAACTTTTTTTTTAATTCTCATAACTTTTATAGTATCAAATTTAGCTATTATCAAATATTTTTTAAAAAAAATTTGTTTTGGAAATTGAATTTATCACGTTTTAATTTGTTTTGTTTTTATTTATCTAAATGTATTCTATTCCTTGTACTACAATTATGAGTTATTATTTTGTACAAATTATTGATTCCCATATTATTTTATACGTATATTTCCTTAAACCTACTTATACATATAATTAGTTTCTCTTAAAATTACTTATATATATATGTATTTCTATTTTAAATTTAGTGTATATAATTTACTAATTTGAGAGATCATAATTTATTTATTTCACACAATTTTAATATATGCTTATCTATATACGTTGTTGTTTATTTTACGTAAATCATTTCTATAATTGTGTACATTTGTATAATGTTGAGTTTATATGTTATTTTATGCTTAGATGTTATGCTTGTGTTACTCGTTAGTGTTTTATGTCTCAAATTCTAAATGAGTTCGAGCCATCACTAAATGTTTCATATTATCACACGTACCAAATAAAATATATTTTGAGCCAATTTTAAAAATACGTATTTGAAAAATTTTCCAGATAAGGCAATATTTGTGTGATTGGAAATTCGAAAAGTTATGCCCTAATGTGCTGGGTGTAAGTTTTCCGTTCGACCAAATACCCTTTTAATCACATGTTTTGAAGATCAAAGATGATCTCGGCATCGAGTTATAAACGTGTCATATCCTAATGTGTTGGGTATGATATTTTTTATTCTTTCGAAACGCGTGAATCTTGAGATTCAATTCAAAATTAATTAACATTCTTTAAAAGAATCATCTCTTAAACATTTTCAAGTTTTCAACACAAGGACACTAGCTAATCAATTTGGTACCAATTTTGGGCGTTGCGATGGTGCTAATCCTTCCTCGCACGTAACCGACTCCCGAACCTATTTTCTTATATTTCGTAGACCAAAAATTATTGTTTTAATAAATCCAAATGTTTTATTAAAATAATCCATCTTAAGGTGATCCGATCGCACGTTGAATAAAAGATCGGTGGCGACTCCATTTGTCATTTTAAAGTCAATCCCCATTTTTTCAAACTCGAAAAAAATGGTTTCGACAAGTACAGTTTAATTTCTTTTATCGCTGGCTGTCTAACTCTCGCGTATCTCTAAAAACATCCATTAAATAGTACTCCCTAAAAATTTAACTGATGACTTCGCAATTTAAAAAGGTTCAATGTGCCACTCAAAGAATGAACACATCACCAGAGTATTCACCACCACATTCACCTATGCCCAAGTCATCATCATTAATCATCCTCCAAGGATTACATCCAAAATTCAGGAAGTTTCACTTCTCTCCCTCTCTTTTGATCTTCTTACTATATTGTGAATATATATCTTTGTACATTGAGGACAATGTACATCTTAAGTGTGGGGGGGTCAACTATAGCATTATTCTCAAATCCCTGAATGATATCTTGCCTTAAGTAATTTTCTCATATCACTAATCAGAATGAAATTTCTGTTGATTTATGATTTTTATTGATATGTTTTGGATTAAGTCATAGTTAATTATGCATTGATGATTTAAAAACTTTAGGAGACTAGAGAATCAAGCATGATAAGTCTATTTTCAAAAATTAAAATTTTGTTAGGTTGTCTACCTGAATCTAATTATTACCTTGAAGTTTGAAATTTGCAAGATTGTCATCAAAAACCCATAATTTTTGTGAGATCTTGAGCCTTAAGAGCATACATTTTTCGTGCTCACTTTATTGATTATAAGTGTGTCAACATTGATTTGTTATTCTAGAACTTGCTTCGATTATACATGTCAAGACCACATCATTTATTTGATATACAGAGATGATAAAGGCACTTATGATTTAACCCACTTACTCCACCTAAAAAGCCTACCCTCACAATTAACCCCTAGTGAACCCCTTTGATCTTAACAACCCTTTTATTGATCCACCCACTAATATTAACCTAAAACCCATATTATATTTGTTATCACCATTTCTCTTGACTACCCTTCTATCGAGACTTGATTTGATCAATTGCCTAATTATTTTATTTCAGTAGTTGAATTCATCTTATATTATGTACTTATTTTGATTTGTACTTAAAAATATTAAAGTATATTCATTATTAGTTCGTAATTAAGTGAGCTTATATATTTAAATTCAACATCTTGAAGAAGAAGCTCATATTATTAGTATTACAAGTTTTCAATTGATGTAATTATTCAGGATTAGTTCATTTTTCTAGTTAGGTAAATTGTCAATTCAATCTCAATTCTAACCCTCTAATTTAGCCTTTATCCACACCTTTAACCTAAGCCCTGTTACAATCCTTTAAAGACCTTTTTTATTTGTGTATCATCTCATTTTATACTGGTGGAGATTTGATTTTCAGGAAAGCCTATGGGATTAACTTTTCATATTCAACTTTTGAGAGCTTAATTTTGAACCTTAAACACTTTGAGTGATTTGAGTAAATCTTTAGTGAGGATGTCAACTCTTGTCGATTTTGAATTAAAGGTAATTATTTAGATAAGGGGAAACACCTATATTTTTCATATTATTAAAAATTGTGACTTTGATTGTTTGAATCTTTAGGACTCTTTTAGTTAAAATTATCCATGTATAAATTATCTATGAATTATGATGAAACATTATTGATGAATGTTATGAATTGAGGAAGTTCATTTTAATTGTGAATTGAGAATTTTTCTTAAGGACAAGCAAAAGCTTAAGTGTGGGGGTATTTGATAAACCGTAATATATACATATTTTAATCCCACATTTAGCATACTTTTGGATGATTTATCCCTTTAATTGTGGAATTTGGTGCTCTTAATCCTTTGCTTTCACGTTTTATACTCAGGAGAGCATAGGAGGATGAAAAGAACGAGAAACGGGCCGAAAATGGAGAAAATGGGCCAAAGTATGAATCGCACATGGCCTAGGCCTGAAACACATGGCCGTGCCTCCTTAGCAGATCCGACCACGGCCTGGCCCCAAATCACACGGGCGTACCACACGGGCATGTCCCTACCGCGACAAAGAAGAGTTTCATTCAGATTAGAGTACTTAGAGGCAAAGAAAGACATTCCAAAAGCCTAAATAAACACCCTAGAGGCCAACCTTTAGGGTGGCGTTCAGCTAGGCCAAGGAGCCAAGCCAGAGGGGCCAGAATTGTGGGATTCACTCGAAGAAAGCTAGTTGATTCATCTCAAGAAGCCGGAATCATACTCAAGACTGAGGATCTCTCATTCAATTCCTTCAGGGGGTTTTAGGGTTTTACTTATGTTTTGTTTTATATTTTCTTCTAAGATGTATTATTTTATGATTATGAACTAAACTCCTCAGATACCTAAGGGGGATGAAACCTAAGACGGATCTTGTCATTATTTTCTGAGCTATATGATAAATACTTGATTTGTTCTTAATTATGTGTTCTTAATTCTTTTTTTGATATTTCAGGATATTGATTCAAGTACTCATGCCCTTAGGTAGAGGAGGAATATTCCCTATTTAAGAGTAGATCTAGCATAGTTAAGGGGAGTTGATTGCAACCCTAGAGATAAGATGACGAAAATCTATCGGATTAGGGTCAAACCTAATATGGGAGTCCATAGATCGAGTTAATGCAATTCTAGGGGTTTTAATTAGAAAGAGATTTTAATTAATCAACCTAGGGTTAGACGTTAGTAGCCTTGAGAGAGGTATTAATATAAATTAGGGAATCCTACGGATCAAGTCAAGTGAATAAATCGTCTGGTTCAGAGTTAGTTAGCAAGTGAAGTCTAGGTGGATTCTTCCTCGGGTATTGTCTTAATCAATTGGTTTTCCCACAAGTATTTCCCTAACTCCTTCTCTGTGTCTTAGCATCTTTAGCTTAGTAGTTAGTTAATTTTAGATTAAACAACAATTCTCTTAATTCTTAGGCTTATTAATAAGAAGAAAGTTAGAATTAGTACTTTGGGTTCGACAATCCGATACTTCTGTTCGATAGGTGCGCTTGCCTCAATCGTGATGATAGTTAGTTTTTAGGCTCGATCATTCATATTTATAAATTTTATTACTTTCAGACACGATCAGTTATTTTCTGATTAGAAATGAAGTATTCAGTTTATTCGCTCTATTTGATACCGACCTCACTTAAGTTTAAGGAGGACTAGTTGGAAATAGACATGTTTGGTTCACATTACATGTAATTTTCATGCTACACATCCATACTCAATCTATATCGGTTGGTTATGTTAATATATGTGACCAGGGATGGATTTAGTTATAATATATATAACAAAAGTCGCATTGGTTCTATGTTAACATAATTAATAGACGAGATTGCTCGGAGTACCTTTTAGACATGATAGTAAAGTTTTGAGCTTATAAGGTTATATAATGACATGTAATTAATATATATGTGGTCCAAGTGGGAGATTATTGGAAAATATGGACACCACATAAATAATAATAGTAATTACATGTTATTATTTACTATCATAAAATATTAGCCCAAATTAAAAGTAATCTAATTTGGATAAGATTTACTGAACTTTAGTTATTAAATAAAGTATGAGTCAAATATGTATAGATACTCTAGTAACTAATTTTTAATTGATGATGGCTTGACTAGAAATTAGGGTTAATGTGCAAAAGTTATATATTAGGGTTATCGTCCCCAAATTACACATACGTAACTTTTCTAATATCCTATCTTTAGAAAAGAGAGAGTCATTTTCTCTGAATTACTTGTGTGCTAATTTTGAAGATCAAAACCACAAAATTGAAGATTCTAAGAAATTAATGGATTCAAGTATGCTTTCGCATTTAATTTTTTTTGATGATTTTACTTGACAAATCCTGATTTATTAAGTTTTGTATAAGAATTTTACGGTTCAAGAACTTTTTTTTTTTTTGGAATTAAGGTACCTATCTCTTTCAAGTTTTGTGATTATCTCTCTCAACATTTATCTTTCTATACAGTGGCAAAGCCATGTTGAAGATTGACCCCCAAAAAATTAAAAAATATTTTACTTATTAAAAACTATATAATGGATGTAATAACCCAAAAAAGTTGAAAATGGCCTCACAAATTTTTTGAAAAGAACCCACCAAAAATTTAGAAAATGAATTAGTTTATAAAATAAAGTCTTTTCTATAAAATATAAATTAATCTCTCTTTACCCACTAAAATTCAAAAACTTTTAATTATTATATTTTCTTTTAACACGTCACTTTTTCTCTCAAATTTCTTTTATTTCCTCGCTCTCTTTAACTCTTTTTTTTCATGCTTTATTGATTAATATCTAGAGAATTAGTATTGTGAGTTTTATTATTACAGATTAAGATTTTTATGAAAGATTTAATTTTTATTTATTGAATGATTTTGGCATATTGATTTTGTATGAGATTTGTTGAAAGTGAATGTCTACTTAGGAGTGTATAGGACCCTCAACGAATGTATTGTTTCTGTAACACCCCAAACCCGGCCCAAACATTATGATCGTATCTGGGTTGTTACAGAGTAAAAATAATTTGAAAACCCTTTTTAAACGATTCTATCTAAGGTAAAAGATTTTGTCACGTTTTAAAACCATTGAATTGTATGAAGATTTATTAAGTCAAAATTGTTACAGATTTTAATGTACCCGATGGCACGGTAAAACATTTTTCGTTTGATTTTGAGAAAGCATGTATACCCATTTAAGTATCATTAAATAGTTTGAACAAATTATCCAAAATGCGAAAAATAACCAAAGTAAAGTATTAGGAGGCCTTATTACAACTTGAATAAAATAAAAATCCACGATAAAATAAAATAAATCAAGGTTCATTAAATCCACATTTTTACTACATGGCCACCTCGAGTCCTTCCGGCTCCTCATCCGTAATCTACGAGTCACCTGAAAAAAATGTTAAAGCAAGACTCAATGTGTAACCCTTCCCCCGGTTTAAAGCAATTTCATACACAATTTATAACAAATTAACATGCGCTTAATCATGCACCCAACCTAGCCATCCAAACACCTTTCTCTACCCCGTGTGGTAACAAACCACTGGTGGTGCCAAACCACTGGTGACTTAAAGTCACAAATGTGATACCAAATCACTGGAGGTGCCAAACCTCTAGTGTCCGAAGACACAAATCGATTGATGGGGCCAACCCATCGTGTGATACCAAATCACTGGCATCAATCCCATAATATAATCCGTGGGGCCAACCCATTGTGGTACTAAGCCACTGGACGAGACGCTATGAGGTACCAAACCTCCTGAGGTGCCAAACCTCCGTGACCGTAGTCACGAAATGTGGTACCAAACCACCGTGTCCGCCGACACGAATATTACCTCCCCCTCCACTCATTTATCCCATATCAACCAAGAATTTATATTTTAATAGAAATCATGCCAACATGCTCATTTAGCAACACATATAGAGTTTACCATTAGCCATAACCACATATACCAAATATGTCATAACATATCATGCTTCCCAAAAGCATCATGAAGAGAGTCATAACGACAAGGACTTACCTGAATCCTTGCGTATACCATTATGGTATTAATTCCCAAATCTACTCAAGTCAGATTTAGCATACACAACAATTAGCATTTTAATTAGTTATAAAGTGTGTATGTACACACCTGAGTCTAACGATAACTCTAAATCCCCAAAGAGCCAATCGGCCACCCTAGCTTTTCTGTCCCTATATTCGGCCAAATACAAGGGTTAGTGCCCTAGGCCACTCAGCCAAACCACAATATCCAAAGGGTTAATATTTGAACTTGAAACCTTACCCAACCGCTTCTTAGTTACAGTACACGCTTTACAACTCTGCTTCACCACCCTACAATTGGCAATCACACCTTCAAATCATTAGCCTTCGACTTTTACATCACTAAATATAATCTATTAAAATAGATCCTTACCCCACTTACCAAGATTGATTGCTAACGATTGAAGGTTTGACTGAATACTTCCGACCGAGTACCTAGATAAAATCAGTTTCAACACTGATTAGTTATCAATATAATTTGGCTCTTTTTGTTCATCCCAAATCGATAGAACACAAGAGAGAAGAACAATAGGTATTCGGCCAAAACACTTACCTTCTCAAATCGTTTGCCAGAGAAGATTCGAAGAGATCTATCCCACTTAATATTCGCCAAGGTGAGTTTAATAAGAAGAAACGAAATTTGGTCACCAAGATAGGGAGTAGGTTCTACTAGAGGAAAGAAAATAAATGAAAAGAAGATAGGAGTTTCGGCAGTAAGGGTGGTGGATATTTGGCCAATGGAGGAAGAAAAAGAAAGAAAAGCTATAGGGGAAATCAATGGTGGTTTTCGGCTAAGTAAAAGAAGAGAAAGCTGGAAAATTTTGAAGGATTTCCTAGGGAAATTCGACAAAGAGAGAGAAAAGAAGAAGAAATAGTTGCTGGAATTTTTTTGGCACTTCTTGCTGTACAAAAATCAACTTTGAACAGCCCCTAAAGAGTCCCAATGCTGGCCAATTCCTCCCCCTCTATGCTGATAATTTCAGCCACTAATTATCACTCAAGATAATAACACTTATCTTCTATCCTTTTCTTAAACAAATTAAATAAAAATAGAACACTAAGCTTCCTCTTCCAAATTAATTTGGGAGTCCAAAGTGCAGCCAATTTCTTCCCCACACGGAAGCAGCAAAAATAAAAGAAAAAAACGCATTGGCTGCCCCTAAGGTTTGAACCTGGAACCTCCAGCCCGGGGCCAACGCCTTATGCCAATTCTCCCCTTTAGACTTTCATGTCAAATACCCTTTTCATTTATTTATAAAACCTTCCTCTTGGCCCTTTCCTTATAACGTAAAAAGCCCAAAATAGAAACGTTCCCTGTGTTCCTCGAACCCGAGACCTCTCTCTCTCAAGTGGCGCCCCAAGCCACTCCTACTACCTGCACTTTCGTGCTACGAACCTTCCCCAATTAACTTTAAGGCCTTCCTTCCTCAGCCCATCACCTAAAAAAAAACAAAATGCAAAAATGCTTCCTCTGCCACTCGAACTTGGGACTTGCGCTCCCCCTTTCCCTTCAACACGCATGGAACCACTTAGCCAACCATCTCCTTGTGTCAAGTTCCTTTTAGAAATTTTCTTAATCTCTATGTCACCTAGCTTCCTCCTTTAAAAAAAATAAATTTTTAACCCTAAGTCAGGCCTAGCTCGGGTTTATTTTTGGATCCTAAACCATGCCAAATAAAATCATATTTATTTATTTTCTTGAAGCCCACATGGAAAATTAATTAAATTTTTAACAACCCCTAATTTAGGGTGTTACAATTCTACCCCCCTTAAAAATAATTTCGTCCTCGAAATTACTTACTAACGAATAATCGTACATCTTAACTCACCGTACTACGCTTATGCTGCGCACTCCGATCTTAAAGAACTATCATACTTTCTAGGCACATTTTCTAAGTTCACGTCCCTTAGAACTTATTTCTAACGTCGCGATTTAATCTGACTAAGAAGTTTTGTGTATAAAAATTTCACTTGATTATCCGCGAAGAAATTTTTATGATAGAAGTTTTAGGAGTGGTTCTTTCGTAATCATACAAACACATAGTCTTTCATTCCTTCATTCAAAGAGACGTTGTAGTTTCGTTGTGATTGTTTTTCCACTACCCAGGGGTATTTTCGTAATTTATCCTACAGGGGTATTTTTTTTAATTTTCAAAAATAAAATTTTCGGATGATTTTGTCAAAAAAAATATTTTGGGAGCTTTTTAAATTTCCTGGGGTATTTTGAAAAATTTGAAATTCGGGGTATTTCGATGATTTTGAAGCTCAGGGGCATTTTGGTAATTTCCAAAAATCAGGGTAAGTTTGTAAAATTTGATAAATCATGGATGTTTCAAAAAGTTGTAAAACTTTGGGAGTTCTTTTTAGAATTGTATTTTTCCAAAATCATGACAGTTTGATATTTTGCAAATCAAGGTTTTTGGGCATTTTTTTATGTGATGAAAATTTTGATTAAAACCGTGGGTATTTTGGGAATATTATAAATCAAGGCGTTTTTGAAATTTTACCCCTAAGGGTATTTTAGTAATTTTTCACATTCAGGGCATTTTCTCAAAACAATTTCCAAAAATTGGGTTCTAAGTATTTTCATAAAAGAAAGATTCAAGTATTTGAAAATTTTTTCATACGGAGGGTATTTTGATAATTTACAAGCCAGGGGTATTTTGGTCATTTTTTTCAAACTGAGGGGTATTTGGTCATTTTTTTTAAAGCTAATATTTTATTTATTTCAAAAACAAAACGGCTAGTCCCTTTCGGGTTTTAGTTATCAAGTTTAGCCTGTGAGCACGTCGTCTCAGCTAGGATGAACCGTTACTACGCACCAGGTAGGATTCGAGTGAGTAGGAGGTGAGTCACGAGGACTGCTTAAATACCAGGCCCCCACCGAATCCAATCCTAGACATGCGTACAACGATTGCCACATCCTTTGCTCAGTGACAACTCACAGAGTTTGTTTAGGGAAGCATTAAATCTTATGTAATTTTGTTGGAGTAAGCTAGCCCTAGGGTTCAACAGTTTCTATTCTAGTAGTCTATGTTCCCATTTTACCCTTCTACCCCTCATCAAAAGAATTCACAAAAATTGATAGAAGTACTTACCTGGGCGGATAGGTGTCGGAGACTCGGTGCCATGCTGTTCAAGCCGAAACAATTATAATAAAGCCTACTATCCAAAAACCAAACATTTTGGGCCTTGCCCCCCACAGCTGAGTTTTGAACCTGGCTCTGATACCAATTTTGTAACACCCCAAACCCGGGCCAAACATTATGACCGTATCTGGGTTGTTACAGAGTAAAAATAATTTGAAAACCCTTTTTAAACGATTCTATCTAAGGTAAAAGATTTTGTCATGTTGTAAAACCATTGAATTGTATGAAGATTTATTAAGTCAAAATTGTTACAGATTTTAATGTACCCGATGGCACGGTAAAACATTTTTCGTTTGATTTTGAGAAAGCATGTATACCCATTTAAGTATCATTAAATAGTTTGAACAAATTATCCAAAATGCGAAAAATAACCAAAGTAAAGTATTAGGAGGCCTTATTACAACTTGAATAAAATAAAATCCACGATAAACTAAAATAAATCAAGGTTCATTAAATCCACATTTTTACTGCATGGCCACCTCGAGTCCTTCCGGCTCCTCATCCGCGATCTACGAGTCACCTGAAAAAATGTTAAAGGAGAAGGTGAGTCACCAAGACTCAATGTGTAACCCTTCCCCCGGTTTAAAGCAATTTCATACACAATTTATAACAAATTAACATGCGCTTAATCATGCACCCAACCTAGCCATCCAAACACCTTTCTCTACCCCGTGTGGTACCAAACCACTGGTGGTGCCAAACCACTGGTGACTTAAAGTCACAAATGTGATACCAAATCACTGGAGGTGCCAAACCTCTGGTGTCCGAAGACACAAATCGATTGATGGGGCTAACCCATCGTGTGATACCAAATCACTGGCGTCAATCCCATAATATAATCCATGGGGCCGACCCACTGTGGTACTAAGCCACTGGGACGAGACGCTATGAGGTACCAAACCTCTGGAGGTGCCAAACCTCTGGTGACTATAGTCACGAAATGTGGTACCAAACCACTGGTGTCCGTTGACACGAATATTACTTCCCCCTCCACTCATTTATCCCATATCAACCAAGAATTTATATTTTAATAGATATCATGCCAACATGCTCATTTAGCAACACATATAGAGTTTACCATTAGCCATAACCACATATACCAAATATGTCATAACATATCATGCTTCCCAAAAGCATCATGAAGAGAGTCATAACGACAAGGACTTACCTGAATCCTTGCGTATACCATTATGGTATTAATTCCCAAATCTACTCAAGTCAGATTTAGCATACACAACAATTAGCATTTTAATCAGTTATAAAGTGTGTATGTACACACCTGAGTCTAACGATAACTCTAAATCCCCAAAGAGCCAATCGGCCACCCTAGCTTTTCTGTCCCTATATTCGGCCAAATACAAGGGTTAGTGCCCTAGGCCACTCGGCCAAACCACAATATCCAAAGGGTTAATATTTGAACTTGAAACCTTACCCAACCGCTTCTTAGTTACAGTACACGCTTTACAACTCTGCTTCACCACCCTACAATCGGCAATCACACCTTCAAATCATTACCCTTCGACTTTTACATCACTAAATATAATCTATTAAAATAGATCCTTACCCCACTTACCAAGATTGATTGCTAACGATTGGAGGTTTGACTGAATACTTCCGACCCCGGAGTACCTAGATAAAATCAGTTTCAACACTGATTAGTTATTAATATAATTCGGCTCTTTTTGTTCATCCCAAATCGATAGAACACAAGAGAGAAGAACAATAGGTATTCGGCCAAAACACTTACCTTCTCAAATCGTTTGCCAGAGAAGATTCGAAGAGATCTATCCCACTTAATATTCGGCCAAGGTGAGTTTAATAAGAAGAAAAGAAATTCGGTCACCAAGATAGGGAGTAGGTTCGGCTAGAGGGAAAGAAAATAAATGAAAAGAAGATAGGAGTTTCGGCAGCAAGGGTGGTGGATATTTGGCCAATGGAGGAAGAAAAAGAAAGAAAAGATGTAGGGGAAATCAATGGTGGTTTTCGGCTAAGTAAAAGAAGAGAAAGCCGAAAAATTTTGAATGATTTCCTAGGGGAAATTCGGCAGCAGCAGAGGAAAAAGAAGAAGAAATAGTTGCTGGAATTTTTTTGGCACTTCTTGCTGTACAAAAATCAACTTTGAACAGCCCCCAAAGAGTCCCAATGTGGCCAATTCCTCCCCTATGCTGATAATTTCAGCCACTAATTATCACTCAAGATAATAACACTTATCTTCTATCCTTTTCTTAAACAAATTAAATAAAATAGAACACTAAGGTTCCCTCTTCCAGTCGAATTTGGGAGTCCAAAGTGCAGCCAATTTCTTCCCCACACGCAAGCAACAAAAATAAAAGAAAAAAATGCATTTGTTGCCCCTAAGGTTCGAACACGAACCTCCAAATTTCTCCAACGCCTTATGCCAATTCTCCCTTTAGACTTTCATGTCAAATACCCTTTTCATTTATTTATAAAACCTTCCTCTTGGCACTTTCCTTATAACGCAAAAAGCCCAAAATAGAAACGTTCCCTGCGTTCCTCGAACCCGAGACCTCTCTCTCTCAAGTGGCGCCCCAAGCCACTCCTACTACCTGGACTTTCATGCTACGAACCTTCCCCAATTAACTTTAAGGCCTTCCTTCCTCAGCCCATCACCTAAAAAAAAAACGCAAAAATGCTTCCTCTGTCACTCGAACTTGGGACCTGCGCTCCCCCTTCCCCTTCAACATGCATGGAACCACTTAGCCAACCATCTCCTTGTGTCAAGTTCCTTTTAGAAATTTTCTTAACCTCTATGTCACCTAGCTTCCTCCTTTAAAAAAATAAATTTTTAACCCTAAGTCAGGCCTAGCTCGGGTTTATTTTTGGACCCTAAATCATGCCAAATAAAATCATATTTATTTATTTTCTTGAAGCCCACATGGAAAATTAATTAAAATTTTAACAACCCCTAATTTAGGGTGTTACAGTTTCTTAGGTGTCTACGTTCGGTTTTAGCATTGGGTTTTTGTCTCCTTACTCCAAAGAGAGCACAAATAGATTCACGGAGTTTAGTGGGAGCGTCTAATCCATCAAGGAAATGTTTTAGCATTTTGTTCATGGTGGGGTTGGAATTAGAGTTGTCCATGGTTCGGGCCCCACCTAAAAAGTGGGTGGATTTGGGTAAAAAATAAGGCCCGTTTAGAATACACGTCGGTCCTCAAGTAAGGTTTTTTTTGGCCCGACCCAATTTTGCAAAAGGAATATTATTTTGCTATTGTTTTCTCACTGCTTTGTCACTATTTGCTACCATTTCACTATTATTTTGCTACTATTTTGTTGTTAGTGTTTGGATATTGTATAACTCTTATTTTATTGTTAATTTTACTACTATTTTAAAGGCATTTGCTTGTTAAGTTGCACCTATATTAATGTTATTTAAGTATAAACACTTATTTTAATTTATTCTCAATTTGTTGGGAAACATTTATTTTAATGTTTTTAGTTTTTTGATGTATTATGTTTTTAATTTTTTATATAAAAATTTAATACGGGCGGGCTGAGCTAGGCCCAGGTTTTAGAATTTTTATTCGGCTTGGGCTTGGGCAAAATTTTAGGCTAATTTTTCAGGTCATGCCTATCAAACGGGTCTAAAATTTTGTTAGAGCCTAACTCGACCCATAGACACCTCTAGTTCGAACCCATGCCCTTATATGGCATTGTTAGGTAAGAACCCTACACTTGAGTTAGTCTAAACAATTTAATAATAATAAATGTTTTTATTTATTTTGGAAAATTTCTAATTTTTTATTTTAATAATTTTAAATAAAATCAATATCAAATTAAAAAATGCAAATATTGAGAGACAAATTTGTTATTTTTTTAATTTAATAATAAAAAATGTCATCAATTTAATGGAAATGTAACACCCCTCACCCACCCCGATCGCTGGGTTTGAGCTACAGGACGCTACAATTGTTTTCGGAGCCATTACAATCAATTATTCAGTAAAACGATCATTCTATCATACAAACATGTTTTTTCATATTTACATTATGAAACACAATCATTTTCTGAGTCTTAATTGAGCTTACGTGTAGCACCCCTTACTCGTATTCAACGCCGGAATCGGGTACGAGGCATTACCAGACCTGACTTACTTAAATCATTCCAAATTGATCATAAATTTCATTCAAACTTAAAAACTTTTCATCCCTAATCATATAGTCTCTATTACGGGCCTACGAGACCCAAAACATACAAATAGAGCGAATCGAGACTGAACCGAAAGCTTACGAACACTTAGGAAATTTTTACTCCAAACAGGGCCACACACCCGTGTGGAAAGGAACACGCCCGTGTGGGCGGGTCGTCTAATCTCACATGCCCATGTTCCAAGTCCATGTGGATTTTATTTTTCATTTCGAACCTACAAGGGTTTTCACACGGCCAGGCATACGCCCGTGTCTATAGACCGTGTCCCTCACACGGCCATGACACTCCCGTGTCTTAGCCCGTGCATGAAAACCTTGACATTCTGTTTATGATGTCTACAGACTTTTAGGACCACACGGGCAAGTCACACGCCCGTGTGCTAGCCCGTGTGACAAACTAAATTTTTTGTAAATTATGTGCAGACTTCACACATTCTAGCACACGCCCATGTCCTGAGGTCGTGGCCTTCACACGGCTGAGACAAACGGCCGTGTCTCTGCCCGTGTGCTTACTACTAAGCATTCTGTTTGCTAATTTTGGATGTAGGGGAACACACGGCTTGTCAACACGCCTATAGGGATGACCGTGTGTCACACACAGTCTAGACACACACCCATGTGCCTATCCATGTGGACAAATACAAGGCTATTTACCAAGCCATTTGCCACCCTAAAAAGTAACCACATTTATTTCATTTCAAGTACCACTTATCAAGACAATAATTTACTTCGAATATCTACTATCAAGCCATCCACACCCTAAATTTTCACTCTACTTCATCATGCAAATGCTTCAAACATTTTTCACTCAACTGCATAAGCTTGCACTTCAAGAAATTCATCATCATTGAATAGATATAACTTAACTAGTTTTTTTTTTTTACCGATTCTAACGACCATTTACAAAATGAAATGAGTAACGTTAATAGCCAACACATTGGCTAACAAATATGACATATCACAAAATGACCAAGTTCCTATACATGCCATACCCAAAATAATCAAACTTTACTATACCAAAGAATTGCTTGATAGTGTAAACCGAACTCCGATGCCCTTCGATCCCTGAGCTAACTTGGCGATACTACAAGGAAAAGGGAAAAGAGAGGGAGTAAGCGTAAAGCTTAGAAAGTTTGCATGTAATAAATAACAACATAAAATCTTATGATACATCCATATGTTACATTGAGTAATAACACAAGTTCTCAAGCACATCTACATAACTTACTCATGCTTATTCTGTAACACCCCTTACCCATGTCCGACGCCAAAACCGGATACAAGGTATTACTATCCTAGACCTTACTTAAACGTGTATTAATGGGCTATAAAATTTTGTTTCGATTTAAAAACTTTCTTTTCTTAGTCATAACATTCATTTCATGGGCCTACGAGGCCATAAACATACATCCAGATGGTTCCGGAGTTCAACCGGAAACTTTTACTCTCTTTGAAAATTTTTGTCTAAACAGGGTTCACACGCCCATGTGACCTAGGACACGCCCGTATGGGCAGGCCGTGTGGTCTCACATGCCCATGTCCCTAGCCCGTGTACAATTTATTTTTATTACAAACTTACAGGGGTT
This sequence comes from Gossypium rotundifolium, assembly GCA_025506655.1. Lineage (NCBI taxonomy): Eukaryota > Viridiplantae > Streptophyta > Magnoliopsida > Malvales > Malvaceae > Gossypium > Gossypium rotundifolium. The sequence continues at coordinate 188,307,984 of CP106729.1, read as the reverse complement.
TTAACACGATTTGACACACGCCCGTGTCAATGGCCTGTGTCCTTCATAGGCCTAAACACGCCTGTGTCCTCACCCGTGTGAAAAATTAGAGGTATTTTGTTTGTGACGTTGATCATGTGTCTATCGAGTTTTAAAATTTATCATGAATGTGATTGAACCTAGAAACTAACTCTGACAACGATTAAAGGCAAGTGTACCTATCGAACAGTAGTATAGCTTAGGCAAGACCGGATTATCGAACCCAAAGGAACTAAAAGAACTAATACTCACTTTCTTTTTATTATTTAGCCTTAAAAATAGAGTGAAGTTGTTTTAAACTAAATTGACGATGACTAAGCTAAGGACACAAAGATAAAAGAGAATGAATTTGGAAATAACTTGATGAAAAACTCAGTTGATCATGACGATACCCTCAGGAAGAATCCACCTAGACTTCACTTGTTATCTAACCCTAAACCATATGATTTCTTTACTTAGCTTGATCCGTAGGACTCCCTAACCTATATTAAACCCTCTCTCGAGGCGAATAATGTCTAACCCTAGGTTAATTAGTGGAACTCTTGTTCGCTTATAATAACCCCCTAGAATAGCAGTAAATCAATCTGTGGATTCCCATATTAGGTTTCACCCTAATCTAGCAAAATCTCGTAACCCTATCTCTAGGCGTTCGATCAACTCTGCTTAATTATGTTAGATCTACTCTTAGGCAGGGTCTATTCCTCCTCCACCTAAGCACATCGGATTTAGATTAAGCAACATAATTGAGAACAAACTAAGTAATTATCATATAACTTAGAAATCAAATAACAGGATTCATCTAGGTTTCATCCCCTTCAGGTATCTAAAGGGTTTAGTTCATAACTTTAAAATAAAACATCCTAAGAGAAAAGATAAAACAAAACATAAGAAATCCCTAAAACCCCCTGAAGGAATTGAAGGAGAGATCCGCTGTCTTGAGTAGAATTCTGGCTTCTTGAGATGGATTAATTGACTTTCTTCGAGTAATTCTCTGAATTGACTACTCTGGCTTCGGCTCTTTGGCCTCGCTCACCGCCCTTTTTTCAGGATACACTTAGGGTGTTTATATAGACTCTTGGAATGCTTTACTTGGCCTCTAAGTGTTCCAATTCAAGTATACTTCCTACTCGATATTTGAATAGGCTTTGGAAAGTATTTCTTTGGCTCTAAGGATCTAAATTCGAGTGAAATTGCTCTCTCCCACAACAAGGGTACGGCCATGGCTCACGCCTGTGTAAATCATTTTTAGGCCGTGTCTCGATTCTGCCAATTGGGGCACGACTGTTTAAATCATGGCATGGTCATGTCTTAGTTAATTGTCGAGGCACGGCCGTGTGGTTTAAAGTCCAGGACGTGTCGATTTCCTCTTTGGCCCAAATTGGCCAGTTTTAAGCCCGTTTCTCGATCTTTACGTCTTCAGGTGCTTTCCTGAGTAAAAAATGAAAAAAAAAGGATTAAAAGCACCTTTTTAGATAAATCAAGGGCTAAATCATCCAAAAGCATACTAAATGTGGGCCTAGAATATGTTACTTTTACGATTTATCAAATACCCTCACACTTAAGCTTTTGCATGTCCTCAAGCAAAATTCTCAACTTACAATTAAATCGAACTTTCCACAATTCATAATTCCTATCAATAATGCCTCATCATAATTCATAGATAATTCATACATGGATAATTTTAACTCAAAAACTCGCAAAGATTCAAACAATTCTAAGTCATATATTTGTAGCACGAAAAACATAGGTGTCTCCTCTCTTCTAAATATTTACCTTTGATTCAAAACCGACAGGGATTGACATCCTCACTAAAGATTCACTCAAATCACTAAAAGTGTTTAAGGTTCACAATTAAGCACTCAACAGTCGAACCTGAAAAGTTAATCCCATAGGCTTGCCTGAAAATCAAATCTCCACCACTGTGATATGAGATGATACATAAATCAAAAGGTCTTTAATCGGGGTTGTAACGGGGCTTGGGTTAAAAGGTGTGGGTAAAGGCTGAATTAGAAGGTTAAAATCGAGATCGAATTGTCAAATTTCCTAACTAAAAATAATGAACTAGAAAATAAATGATTACATCAATTGAAACTTTGAAACTAATAATACTATGAGCTTTTTCTTTGATAATTGAAATTTGAATGTACAAGCTCACTTTTTATACTACTAATGCTGACTATACTTTGATTTTGATTTTTTTAAGATCAAATAGAAACATAATAAAGAAAACTTTATCAACTGAAATAAACTAATTTGGTAACTAATCAAATCAATTCTCGATCGAAGGGTAGTTAAAAGAATGGTGATAACAAATACAAAGGGTTTTGGGTTAATATTAGCGGGTAAATCAATAAAAAGGATTGTTAGGATAAAATTGGTTCACTAAGGGTTAATTTTGTAGGTAAGCTTTTTAGTGGAGTGAATGGGTTAAACCCTAGGTGTCTTTATCATCTCAGTGTATCAAATCATAGATGTGGTCTCAACATGTATAATCTAGGCAAGTTCTAGAATAACAATTCAGTGTTGACACACTCATAATCAATAAAGTGAGCATGAAAAAGAATATATGCTCTATAAGGCTCAAATCTCACAAAAAAATTATGGGTATTTGACATCAATCCTTGTTGATAAACCATAAAAGTAACATATTTTAACCCCATATTTAGTATTCTTTTAGGATGATTTAGCCCTGATTTATGTAAAAAGGTGCTTTTAATCCTTTCTTTTCATATTTCTACTCAGAAAAGCGCCCGAGGATGAAAAGAACAAGAAACGGGCTTAAAACGGGCCAATTTGGGCCAAAGAAGAAAATAGAAATGGCCTGGACTTCAAGCCACACGGTCGTGCTTTGAAAATTAACTAAGACACGGCTATGCCATGATTTACACGACCGTGCCCCAATCGACAAAATCGAGACACGACCCAACCACGATTTACACAGGCGTGTGCCATGGCTGTGCCCCTGTTACGGGAGAGAGTAATTTCACTCAGATTTGGATACTTAGAGCCAAAGAAACACTTTCCAAAGCTTATTCAAATACGTAGTAAGAAGCAGACTTAAATTAGGACACTTAGAGGCCAAGTAAAGCATTCCAAGAGCCTATATAAACACCCTGAGTGTATCCTGAAAGGGGGTGGTGAGCTAGGCCAAGGATCCGAGCCAGAAGGATCACATTTGTGGGAATCACTTGAAGATAGCCAGTGGATCCATCTCAAGAAGCCAGAATTCTAATCAAGACGGCATATTTCTCCTTCAATTCCTCTAGGGGGTTTTAGGGATTTTCTATGTTTTGTTTTACCTTTTCTCTTGAGATGTTTTCTTTATTTGGTATGAACTAAATCCTTCAGATATTTGAAGGGGATGAAACCTAGATGAATTTTGTTATTATTTTCTGAATTATATGATAAATACTTAGTTTGTTCTTAATTTTGTTGCTTAATCCAAATCTGATGTGCTTAGGTGCAGGAGGAATAGACCCTGCTTAAGAGTAGATCTAGCATAATTAAGCGGAGTTGAACAAACGCCTAGAGATAGGGTTACGAGTTTTTACCGGATTAGGGTGAAACCTAATATGGGAATCCATTGATCGGTTTACTTCTATTCTAGGAGGTTATTATAAGCGAACGAGAGTTTCACTAATTAACCAAGGGTTAGACGTTATTCACCTTGAGAGAGGGTTTAATATAGGTTAGGGAGTCCTACGGGTCAAGCTAAGTAAAGAAATCATATGATTCAGTAATAAGTAACAAGTGAAGTCTAGGTGGATTCTTCCCGAAGGTATCATTGTAATCAATTGAGTTTCTTCAAGTTATTTCCTAAGTTTGTTTTTTTGTCTTTGCGTCTTTAGCTTAGTAGCCGTTAAACTAGATTAAATCAATCAATCACCCCATATTTTAGGCTAAATAATAAAAAGAAAGTTAGTATTAGTACTTTTAGTTCCTTTGGGTTCGATAATCTGGTCTTGCCTAAGCTATACTATTGTTCGATAGGTACACTTGCCTTTAAGTCGTTGTCAGGGTTAGTTTCCAGGTTTGATCATTCTATTTATAAATTTAAAAGCTCTGATTTCAGCGATCAAGTTTTTGGCGTCGTTGCCGGGGAATTAAAATATTAAGAAAACTCTATTTTTATTACTTTAGCCATTATTTTATTTCACAATTTATTTTATTCCATTATTTTTTCTCTAAATTTTATTTTTCTTTCTTTTTCTAGCAGGTACCTCTAGTTTATGACTAGACGGAACCCGACAGGACCTCTAGTATATGGTAGTGAAATTGAAGCTACCGCTCAGAGAAATCGCAGAGAAATTAGGCGAATTCTAAATTACACAGAATAAGAGCGAGAAGACAGATCCAATTCTACTGAAGGGATGGACGAGAATAATCCACCACGAGATGTGGCGGATGCTCCGCGCACTATGTATGATTATGCTAAACCCAATTTGACAGGAGCAGAATCTAGTATCGTTAGGCCTGCTATAGCTGCTACTAATTTTGAATTAAAGCCTAATACAATACAAATGATTCAACAATTTGTTCAATTTGATGGTTTACAGGACGAAGACCCGAACACTCATATGGCAAATTTTTTAGAGTTCTGTTATACTTTCAAAATAAATGGCGTTTCTGATGATGCCATTCGTCTTCTGTTATTTCCCTTTTCATTAAGGAATAAAGCCAATCAGTGGTTGAACTCGTTACCACGAGGGTCAATCATTACATAGGAACAAATGACCAAAAAATTTTTATTAAAATATTTTTCACGGGCCAAAATGGCTAAATTACGGAATAATATTTCTTCTTTTGTGCAGATGGATTTAGAGACATTATACGATGCATGAGAGATGTAACATCCTTAAATCTGGGGTTTTGCATTTTATCTGTTTGTCTGTTGATAGTGTGAGTGTTATGTCAGATTAGGGTGTTTTGGGGTCCAGGCATGAGCTTGGGGTAGGCCTGAGCCATAGCAAAAATTTTTATTTTAGGTACTTGGAAGGGGGGAGCTATTGGTGTTAGGTGTTAAGGGAAAAAGGTAGCAAGATTTGTCACAAGAATCCCAGTGGCAAAGTGGCAAGGGAGGCGCTATTTAGGCAAAGGAAGTGATGCCTCATGCAGGTGGGAGAGCTTTGGTTCGAGCTTGTAACACCCCAAACCCGGTCTAAACGCTACAACAGGATCTGACGTGCCACGAAAAGGAAATAAATGTTTTAAAACTGATTCGTTGATTTTCAAAAAGGGAAAGTCGTTGTAAATCTAATTTTTTTTTAGAAAACGTCGAGGTATTTTGGAAAGGTGCAAAACATGTTGATATTCTGTATTATTTACTTAAGCATGATATATATAAAAACAAGTACTTATTTAGTTTTTTTAAAAAAAACATTCAATTCCTAGTTTAATTAACATAGTAAATATGAACTTTAGAGTCTACTAAATAAAAACAAACCCAAAATAAAGTTTAGGCGGCCTTATTACATAACTGTGAACCAAAATTAAACAAAATACTAAGTTCGAATGAAAATTTTGTGATAAACCAAATGTTGTGCATGGCCACCTCGAGTCCTCCCCGGTTCCATATCCACGATCTAGGCCTGATCTGCAAAATGTAATGGAAAGGGGTGAGTCACCTAGACTCAGTGTGTAAGTCCCCATCCCAATAGAAATATGCTCTTACACAAATTCAGATACAAATATGCATGCCATGCAACCTATCAACCTAGGTATCCATCCATATCTCCCAAAACTACCCCTTGTGGTACCAAACCACTGGTGGTGCCAAACCACTGGTAACCGGGTTACAAAAGAGATACATATGTGGTACCAAACCACCGGTGGTGCCAAACCACCGAGACTTAGTCACGATTTTTAAAATTTGTGGGGCCAACCCATCGTGTGATACCAAATCACCGTGACACCGATAAATTATACTCCCTCCTCTCATCACCCATAACACATAGTTATGCTAAAATATCAAGATGATCATGCTTAACATACAAGATTATGTATACAGTAGTATTATGCATTCATAGATCTCATTCAACATGAGTAATAATAACAACTTACCCTAAGATCCATGCTTTTACCCACAAGGGTACTTTGGTAATCATTGCCGCATTTCGCTTTTAATAACACATAACATATAACATATTACGTAAAGAAAGTGTGTAAGAGTTACACATCTGTTTTCGTACTACTGCCTTTACGCTACTTTGTCGTTGGGTTTACAGATCCAACCCATCCTATTGCTTGTCTATTATTAGCGTCCACAATAATCCTTAGTCACTTAACCAATCAAACGATGAGATCTAACTACTTAAATAATTATAACACCGAAATGAACCCTTACCTAATCTGTCGAATCCTGAAAGTCTTTAAGAAAGCTTCACACCCCCACCTACATTTGGCCAACACCAAAATATCAATCCGATCCTTTACTCGGGACCACACATGTACCATATGACATTCGTCCCACCATAATGAACAAGAAAAAACCATTCGACCAACTTCAATTGAACAAGAAAGGCCATTCAGCCAAACCTACCATCAACCTACCTTTGGCTTTTCCACCAAATCGGCACTTCTGACTATTGATAGGCAGGATTCGACTTCTATGGACAGAGATGGGAAATCGACAAGCCTTAGAATAAGTGATTTGGATTAGAACTTGATAGAAATAAAGAAATCACAGAGGAAGGAAATCTCGAAACTCACCAGATTACAGAGGAGTATTTGGCTTACGATGAACCTTCGGGAAACAAAGAAACCACCTTGATGATTCGGCTATGGAGGAAGATGATCAGAGGGGAGTGGGTTTGAAAGAAAAATAATTAAAGAGAGGGAGAAAGTGTTGGGAGGTGGCGGTAAGGAAAAAAAAAGAAGAGAGTTTGAGAAAAAGGAGGAGAGGATTTTCGACTAGCAAAGTAGATGGATGAAAAAAAAAGATGAGTGCTTTGGCTACAAAATTCGGCTACACAAGCACTCTCCTCAGAGTTGAAGTTTCGGCCAACTCTCTCCCTCCTGATAATCTTTATCCATCTAGATAACCCAATCCCTATCTCACCTCCAGCAGAGACCACCTTCAAACCAACTCTCTCCCCTTAATTATCACCTTTTAATCATAAAAATAAAAGAATAAACACTCTTAAATGGTAGCTAGGTGCCGTCCCACCCCCTTCCCCTAGGAGTGCCAAATTTTACCCATCTATTTGGGCTTCAAGTGGCCACACATGGCCTAATAATCCCCCCTCAGTGGCACCACCTTAACGGCCACTCAAAGCACTTCAGATTTTTGGGCCACGAGCCCAGCTTGCTACTAACATAATAATTTAAATTAAAAATACTACTAACTTTCTTTTTAAACAATTTAACTTTGATTTAAGCCCAAACCTGGGCCCAATCCAAACCTCAAAGCCTTTACTTACTAATTTAGCCATGCAACGCATCAAATGCACAAACCCACAAAATCAGGATATTACAGAGCTGCAAGAATCCCCTTTGAGCATTTCTTTTTGACGCCAGGACAGGGGAGGTAGTGTACTCAGGTTGGACTCTGGTGGATGGGAGTTGAAGGAGTCAACACATTTGAATTGGATGGAGAGGAGTGAATGTAGGAGCTTGACTCATTCAAATTGTTTGAATGAGTGGAAGGGAGGAATTTGGGGAGAAAGGAGGGAGACGGCATAGTGGTTGAAGGGAGTGGGAGTGTGTTGCCAAAATTTGAAGTGGTGTGGGTGTGAGCATTCGATTTTAGTGTGTGGAAAGGAGGTGTGCTGAATTTAGGTAGCCTTGGGTGATATTTTTCGGCATTTTGGTGTGAGCTTCAATTTCTTTTTGACTTAAGTTCTTTCATTCTCTATTTGCGCTGAAATCTCTCTCAATTGCACACTTTTGGCATTTTGGTTCTTTTTCCCTTCTCTTCCAAAATACCTTGGCCGAATGTCCTCATAAGCCCCTTCTCATATTGTTTCTTTCAACTTCATCTCTTCTCCCAATCCCTCTCATTGTGCCAAAAACACCAAGAGCTTCTCTTTTTCTTTCATCTTGTGCTAAAAGCTGAAATCATCACCCTCCCTCTCTATTAACATCTTTTCTTTCTCTCCTCTTGAAGCGATAGCCGGACCTCTCTTATCCTCTTCTCTCCATTTTTTTTCTCAAAATCGAATCGCCACTTATTCTTCCCCTTTGAAATTGTTATTTTTTTTCTCTTCTTCCATTCACAACTCCTTGATAATCGAAACTACCTTTCCTCTTCATCAGTTTTGGCTCGAGATCGAAGCATAGTTAATATTCATTGGTAAGTTCCTCCCTTAGCCGAATCTGTCTCAAATCTATATTCTTATTGATCTCTTTGATTCTCTTTGTGCAATTCTTACATCTCCTTTTCTTGATTTGCTGAATTCTCTCATCTTCTGTGGTAGGGCCGAATCATTCTAGGTGCCAAAGGGATCTTCCACGTTAAGGTTAGTGATGCTCTCTTGAGTCAATCTTTTCTCTTTCGGGATTTTTATGCCTAAGCCGAATGGCTATGTGGTTGACAGTGTTAAGTATGGCCAAATATAGGAAGGAGTGACACAAGCGGTTGGATTCTTGGGAGTTTCTTGACTCGTTGTTTAGATCTAAATCTTTAGGATTTATCGATTAGGTAAGGGATTAATTCATTCGGGCTTGATAGTCTTAGTCATGGTGTTTTCTATGTTAACCTGGCTTAGTGACCAAAGGTATTATGGACCCTAATGGCAGCCAAGCTTTAGGAGGGGTCAGACCTGAGACCCCAGCCCCTATGTTCAAGAAGAGGGCTATGTCTACGGTTCGTGATTGGCCACCTGGGTGTGGACCAGCATCGGAGCAGGAGAGTAGGCAAATCGCGGTAGTGTCGATTGACGACAGTACCGACATAGATAGTGTCGTATTGCGAGTAATCAAGTGTGTAACCCTTAGACACTTCCTTTGTTAATATGTATTAGAGTGTAAACTGCTAAAGGCCAGATTAACGGTTAGAATAGGTATGATACCCATGAGGGTAAAATCGAGGACTCCGGGTAAGTCCACTTTGTTTGGTTAACATTAAAATGCCTGATAAAATCTGTATATGCCATGCCATGTGATCTCTAATTGCTAAGCATGATATTTATGCCTTGAAAAGTATGTACACTAATGGGTATGATGAGAGAAGGGGGAAGGATGATTCAGAATGTCACCAATGGTTTTGACCACACAGTGGGTTGGCCCCGCTTTCTATATGATTATCGTGACTAGTCTCAATGGTTTTGACCACCAGTGGTTTGGTACCACATGTTGTTAATCTTGTGACTTGTCCCAGTGGTTTGGTACCACAGTGGGTTGGCCCCACATATTGATATACGGGCTCGTCATCAGTGGTTTTGACCACAAGATGGGTTGGCCCCATCATATTATTTGTGACTACGATCACCAGTGGTTTTGACCACACCGATATTATTTGTGACTACGGTCACTAGTGGTTTTGACCACTAGTGGTTTTGACCACACCGGGTAGATACAGGAGTTCGGATGGTTAGGTTGGGTTGCATGACTTGCATATTAATTTATGAAATTGTGTAAGGGCTTGATAATATCGGGATGGGGATTTATACGCTGAGTCTCGTTGACTCACCCCTTTCTCTGTATTTTTACAAATGATTCGTAGATCACGGATGCGGAGCTGGGGCAGACTCGAGGTGGCCATGTGCATTTTCTTTTAGGTTTTGTTTTAAACTTCTATTTCGGTTTTACTTACTTTAAAATTTGGTTTTGGGTTGTAACAAGGCCATTAAATTTTATTTTGAGTTTATTTATCTATTTTATTTTCATAGAAATTTGTATAAATTAAATAAAATGGCATGCCTAAATAACTTAGTAATTGAATGTTTTCTAAATTCACACAAATTATCGGGTTTTTCTAAAACTTCACCTTCGGATAGATAAGCAAACTTGTAAGATTAACAAAGTATCGAGAATTTTTATTTTGAAGCTAAATTCAAAACAGTTTTAGTAATACTTTTAAATCAACTTGGTTTTTCATAACATCAAAAGTTTTCCTTAAATGAGAGACGGTAACTTGTTTTCGAAATCGATTCCTTCCATGTGACATACTAGATTCGGTCGTAGCATTTTGACTGGGTTTGGGGTGTTACAATTGTTATATCAGAGCTTGGTTCAAAAGCTCGACTGTGGGCTCGAGGCCCAAAAATGTTTTAATAAGTGGGTTACGAAATGATTTCGGATGAGAAATGTGTAATTTGGGAGAGCATGGCACCGAGTCTCCGGCATCGATCCGCACAGGTAAGTACCCCTTAATTGTTGTTTATATAATTGTGGTGCTTGTGATATGACTAATAGTAATAGGGAACTACTTTAGAGACTGAAACTTGTAGGACTGTATGAACCTGCGAAAATAATCCCATGATAAACTGTTCATAAAATTTTCCATAATAACAGTGGAATAAGTCTAACGCATAAAATTTTTAAATCAGATTAAAACGTGAACGGTAGTCATGAGCGCTCGAGGTCGTGGACGTAATACACGCGGACGTGGTAGAGGTAGGATGGCTGTGTCTGAACCAGCAGGGTCTAGCCATGGGTCAGAGAATGAGGTACCACCGTCGCTAGCTGTTGACGCGGAGTTTCAAAATTAGACGGGAGGCGACGATGTGGTGTCGCAGGCAATGCTGTGGGTTCTGGAGAGAGTAGCTGGAGCAGGTGGAGGATCAGGAGCTCAAAAATCTATGTCTGAACGACTCTGGGCTAATGGACCAGAGGTATTCAGGGGTGTGTCTGGAGTGGCTCCCAATACAGCTGAGTGTTGGTTAGAGGCGACAGAACGCATTATGGATGACTTGGACTTTACAACTGAGGAAAAGCTGAAGGGGATAGTGTCTCTTTTACAAGATGGGTCTTATCAGTGGTGCCTCACGGTCCGAGATAGTGCAACAGCTGATGATCTCACTTGGGATTTCTTTAAGTCACCTTATCAGAGGAAGTACGTCGGGGCTAGCTACATTGATGCACAGCGTAAGGCATTTTTAAACTTGGTCTAGGGGAACAAGACAGTATCAGAATATGAGGCAGGGTTTCTTCGGTTAAGTCGCTATGCTCGGGGTATTGTGGCTACGGAGCACGAGCGGTGTGTCAGGTTTGAGGATGGGTTGAGAGATGAGCTGCGAATGGTGATTGCACCACAGCGTGAGAGAGAATTTGCGGTCATGGTGGAGAAGGCCAAGATTGTCGAGAAAGTGAAGCAGTCGGTGAGACAAAATAAGGATAGGAATTGGACCAAGAGGAGTGCTGAGTAATCAGGGTCTGCCTGGAATTTGTAAAAAAGGGCTGGATATGGTGGGCAGAATTAGAGTTCCAGGCCTGCTACTACTACTCAGTGGCCGCCATGGTGTGCTCGATATGGAAAGTCTCATATGGGACAGTGTTAGACCGGGAACGGAGGGTGCTTCGAGTGTGGATCTATGGGGCATCAGGTAAGGGATTGTCCACAAAAAGTAGCTAGGGTCCAGTTTAAGGGTCGTATGCATACAATTTGGAAGGTGGCCAAGAACCCTGCAGGGTCGCGTCCGATCGTGGGAGGTAATGGTTCAAGGCGAGGTCATGAGCACCGGATGATTTGTTGGAATATCGATGCAAGATATCCGGGGTTGGTCTATGCAGTAAGGCGTCGAGAGGAGGGCAACGCACTGGATGTTATAATCGGTACGTTCTTGATTTTTGGACTGCCTTATATTTCTTTGATAGATGTTGGTTCGACGCATTCTTATGTTGCCAGTAGTATTGTGGGAACTATGAACGTAGCCTTTGAGATTTCTTTTAGGGAGATGACAGTAATTAGCCCTCTAGGTCACTCTGTAGTAGTAAACAAACTTTATAGGGATGTACCTCTAGAACTCCAAAGGGTAGCATTTTTGGCCGATCTGATGGAACTGCCATTCGGGGAGTTCGATTTGATCCTTGGGATGGACTGGTTAATGAAGTACCAAGCAAGTTTGGACTGCGCAGCTAGCGTATGGTATTGAGATCAGTTGAGGGTGAAGATGTGGTGATGATAGGTAATAGAAGAGACTATCTATCCAATGTTGTATCCACTCTAAAGGCCGAGAAATTGGTGAGGAAGGGTTGTAAGGCATTCATGGTTTATGTTTGTGCTTTGGAGGCCAAGGAGCTAACTTTAGGGGATGTCCGAACGGTGAAAGAGTTTGCGGATGTATTCCCAGAAGAGCTTTCGAGTCTGCTTCCAGATCGCGAGGTTGAATTTGGGATAGACTTGTTACCGAAATTCGCGCCTATGTCTATTGCCCCATATAGGATGGCGCCGAAGGAGTTGGTGGAGCTGAAAGCACAGATTCAAGAGTTGCTGGATCGATGTTTCATCCAGCCGAGTGTTTCGCCTTGGGGAGCACCTGTACTTTTTGTTAAGAAGAAGGATGGTACAATGCGGATGTGTATAGACTACCGACAGCTGAACAAGTTGACGATCAAGAACAAGTACCCGTTGCCGAGGATAGACGATCTGTTCGATCAACTTAAGGGTGCATCAGTCTTTTCTAAAATTGATCTAAGGTTAGGGTATCACCAGCTTAAGGTAAAGGAGGCCGATATTCACAAAACTGTGTTTCGCACTCATTATGGGCACTACGAGTTTTTAGTAATGTCGTTTGGGTTGACCAATGCTCCGGCAACATTCATGGACATGATGAATCAGGTGTTTCAGCCGTATTTGGATCGCCTCGTTGTGGTATTCATAGACGACATATTGGTGCACTCAAAATCTGATGAGGAGCATGATTCGTATCTGCGTGTGGTTTTACAGATTCTGAGGGAGAAGCAGTTATTTGCAAAGTTTAGTAAATGCGAGTTCTGGCTAAAGGAGGTAACTTTTTTGGGTCATGTGGTGTCAGTTGAGGGGATTAGGGTAGATCCTCGAAAGATTGAGGCGGTATTGGACTAGAAACCATCTAAGTCTATAGCGGAGATTCAGAGTTTTCTGGGTTTGGCAGGATATTACAGAAGATTTGTGGAAGGGTTTTCCTTGATTGCAGTGTCGCTGACCAAATTGCTGAGAAAAGGGGTTCCATTTGTGTGGCCAGACAAGCAGCAGGAAAGTTTTGATAAGTTAAAAAAAATTTGACAGAAGCTCCGGTATTGATTCAATCTGAGGCACGAAAGGAATTTACGATTTACTGTGATGCGTTGCATACTGGTTTGGGTTGTGTGCTGATGCAAGAGGGTAAAGTGGTGGCATATGCGTCTCGACAGTTGAGGCCTCACGAAGTGAATTATCTGACACATGATTTGAAATTGGCTGCAGTGGTTTTCGTCCTGAAAATTTGGAGGCACTACTTGTATGGGGAGAAGTCGATAGTCTACACGGACCACAAGAGTTTGAAGTATCTCTTGACTCAAAAGGAATTGAATTTGAGGCAACGTAGGTGGATCAAATTGTTGAAAGACTACGATTGTTCGATTGAATACCATCCGGGTAAGGCTAACGTAGTGGCTGACACATTGAGTCGCAAGGTGGTAACAGATTTGAGAGCAATGTTCGCTCATCTTAGTCTGTATGATAACGGGAGTCCATTAGTAGAGTTACAGATAAAGCCGACTTGGGTAAATCAGATTAAGGAGGAACAACTAAAAGATGAGGTTCTAGGTGCTCGAAAGTTACAAGTGCAGAGTGATGGATTGAAAGGTTATAGTTTGAATAGAGAGGGAGTGTTGTGTTTCCAGAGGAGAGTTTGTATGCCGAAAGGCGTTGAGTTAAGGCAGAGGATTCTGTAGGAAGCTCATAGTAGCCCATATGCTATACATCCAAGAGGCAGCAAGATGTATCGGGTTTTGCGAGAACAGTCCTGGTGGTTGGGTTTGAAGAGAGAAGTAACGAAATTCATGAGTAGGTGTCTGACGTGTCAGCAAGTCAAAGCTAAACATCAGTTACCTTCGGGTTTGTTGCAGCCGGTAAAGATTCCACAGTGGAAGTGGGAGAAGATTACGATGGATTTCTTCACTGGGCTACCCCTTACGCCTAGCAAGAAAGATTCAGTTTGGGTAATTGTAGATCGTCTGACAAAATTAGCTTATTTCATATCGGTTCGGGTGGATTACTCACTCCAAAAGTTGGCTAAGTTGTATGTTGCAGAGATAATGAGACTATATGGAGTGCCAGTATCGATTATCTTAGATAAGGATCCCAGATTCACGTTAAGGTTTTGGAAAGCGTTGCATCAGGCATTGGGTACCAGGTTGGACTTCAGCACGGTATTTCATCCGCAGTCAGATGGGCAATCAGAAAGAGTAATCCAAATTTTAAAAGATATGTTGAGGGTTGTGTTTTGGACTTCAGGGGTAGTTGGGAGGAATATCTACCGTTGGCGGAATTTGCGTACAATAATAGCTATCAGGCAAGTATCCAGATGGCACCGTATGAAGCACTGTATAGGCGGAAGTGTCGCACTCCTACGTGTTGGATAGAGTTGGGTGAGCGTCAGCTGTTGGGTCCAGAGTTAGAGGCAGAAATAGAAGATAAGGTTAAGCTAATTCGGGCTCGTCTGGAGGAGGCTTCACAGGTAGAAGTCTTATGCCGATCTTAAGCGAGGAGATATAGAGTTCACAGTGGGGGACAGGGTCTTTCTTAAGGTGTCGCCTTGAATAAAGTACTGAGATTTGGTCAGAAGGGCAAGCTGAGCCCTAGGTTCATCGGGCCATATAAGGTGTTAAGACGTGTGGGACCAGTAGCTTATCAGCTCGAGTTGCCAGTGGAATTGAGTCAAATCCATGACATATTCCATGTTTCCATGCTTAGGCGCTATTGATCAGATCTGTCGCATGTTGTGCCAGTTAAAGAAATAGAAGTAAGCCTAGATTTGTCTTTGAGGAAGAACCAGTGCAGATTCTAGATCGGGATGTCAAAGTTCTGCGTAGGAAGTCAGTTCCTTTAGTGAAGGTGTTATGGCGGAATCATGGAGTGAAAGAAGCCACATAGGAATCGGAAGATGTGGAGCGGCAGCAATCCCCTCAACTCTTTTGACCAGGTAATTTTGAGGCCGAAATTATTTTAAGGGGGTAGAACTGTAACATCCTTAAATCGGGGGCTTTGCATTTTATCTGTTTGTCTGTTGATAGTGTGAGTGTTATGTCAGATTAGGGTGTTTTGGGGTCTAGGCATGAGCTTGGGGTAGGCCTGAGCCATAGCAAAAATTTTTATTTTAGGTACTTGGAAGGGGGAGCTATTGGTGTTAGGTGTTAAAGGAAAAAGGTAGCAAGATTTTTCACAAGAATCCCAGTGGCAAAGTAGCAAGGGAGGCACTACTTAGGCAAAAGAAATGACGCCTCATGCAGGTGGGAGAGCTTTGGTTCGAGCTGCAAGAATCCCCTTTGAGCATTTCTTTTTGACGCCAGGACAAGGAAGGTAGTGTACTCAGGATGGACTCTGGTGGATGGGTGTTGAAGGAGTCAACACATTTGAATTGGATGGAAAGGAGTGAATGTAGGAGCTTGACTCATTCAAATTGTTTGAATGAGTGGAAGGGACGAATTTGGGGAGAAAGAAGGGGGACAGCATAGTGGTTGAAGGGAGTGGGAGTGTGTTGCCAAAATTTGAAGTGGTGTGGGTGTGAGCATTCGGTTTTAGTGTGTGGAAAGGAGGTGTGTCGAATTTAGGTAGCCTTGGGTGATATTTTTTGGCATTTTGGTGTGAGCTTCATTTTCTTTTTAACTTAAGTTCTTTCATTCTCTATTTGCGCCGAAATCTCTCTCAATTGCACACTTTTGGCGTTTTGGTTCTTTTTCCCCTCTCTTCCAAAATACCTTGGCCGAATGTCCTCATAAGCCCTTTCTCATATTGTTTCTTTCAACTTCATCTCTTCTCCCAATCCCTCTCATTGTGTCGAAAACACCAAGAGCTTCTCTTTTTCTTTCATCTTGTGCTAAAATCCGAAATCATCACCCTCCCTCTCTATTAACATCTTTTCTTTCTCTCCTCTTGAAGCCATAGCCGAACCTCTCTTATCCTCTTCTCTCCATTTCTTTTTCTCAAAACCGAATCACCACTTATTATTCCCCTTTCATATTATTTTTTTCTCTTCTTCCATTCACAACTCCTTGATAACCGAAACTACCTTTCCTCTTCATCAATTTTGGCTCGAGACCAAAGCATAGTTAATATTCATTGGTAAGTTCCTCCCTTAGCCGAATCAGTCTGAAATCTATATTTTTTATTGATCTCTTTGATTCTCTTTGTGCGATTCTTACATCTCCTTTTCTTGATTTGCCGAATTCCCTTATCTTCTGTGGTAGGGCCGAATTGTTCTAGGTGCCAAAGGGATCTTCCGCGTTAAGGTTAGTGATGTTCTCTTGAGTCAATCTTTTCTCTTCTGGGATTTTTATGCCTAAGTCAAATGGCTATGTGGTTGACAGTGTTAAGTATGGTCGAATATAGGAGGGAGTGACGCAAGCGATTGGATTCTTGGGAGTTGCTTGACTCATGGTTTAGATCTATATCTTTGGGATTTATCGATTAGGTAAGGGATTGATTCATTCAGGTTTGATATTCTTAGTCATAGTGTTCTCTGTGTTAACCTGGCATAGTGACCAAAGGTATTATGGACCCTAATGGCAGCCAAGCTTTAGGAGGGGTCAGATCTGAGACCCCAGCCCTTAAGTTCAAGAAGAGGGTCATGTCTGCGGCTCGTGATTGGCCACCTGGGTGTGGACCAGCATCGGAGCAGGAGAGTAGACAAATCGTGGTAGTGTCGATTGACGACAGTACCGACATAGATAGTGTCATATTACGAGTAATCAGGTGTGTAACCCTTACACACTTTCTTTATTAATATGTATTAGCGTGTAAACTTCTAAAGGCCGAATTAAGGATTAGAATGGGTATGATGCCCATGAGGGTAAAATTGAGGACTCCGGATAAGTCCACTTTGTTTGGTTAACATTAAAATGCCTGATAAAATCTATATATGCCATGCCATGTGATCTCTAATTGCTAAGCATGATATTTATGCCTTGAAAAGTATGTACACTAATGGGTATGATGAGAGGATGGGGAATGATGATTCAGACTGTTACCAGTGGTTTTGACCACACAGTGGGTTGGCCCCTCTTTCTATATGATTATCGTGACTAGTCTCAGTGGTTTTGACCACCAGTGGTTTGGTACCACATGTTGTTAATCTTGTGACTTGTCCCAGTAGTTTGGTACCACAATGGGTTGGCCCCACATATTGATATACGGGCTCGTCATCAGTGGTTTTGACCACAAGATGGGTTGGCCCCATCATATTATTTGTGACTACGATCACCAGTGGTTTTGACCACACCAATATTATTTGTGACTACGGTCACCAGTGGTTTTGACCACCAGTGGTTTTGACCACACGGGGTAGATACAGGAGTTCGGATGGTTAGGTTGGGTTGCATGACTTGCATATTAATTTATGAAATTGTGTAAGGGATTGATAATATCAGGATGGGGATTTATACGCTGAGTCTCGTTGACTCACTCCTTTCTCTGCATTTTTGCAGATTATTCGTAGATCGTGGATGCGGAGCCGGGGCAGACTCGAGGTGACCATGTCCATTAAATTTTATTTTGGAGTTTATTTATCTGTTTTATTTTCATAGAAATTTGTATAAATTAAATAAAATGGCATGCCTAAATAACTTATTAATTGAATGTTTTCTAAATTCACACAAATTATCAGGTTTTTCTAAAACTTCACGTTCGGATAGATAAGCAAACTTGTAAGATTAATAAAGTATCGAGAATTTTTATTTTGAAGCTAAATTCAAAATAGTTTTAGTAATACTTTAAAATCAACTCGGTTTTTCATAACATCAAAAGTTTTCCTTAAATTAGAGACGGCAACTTGTTTTCAAAATCGATTCCTTCCCTGTGATATACCAGAGTCGGTCATAGCACTTTGACCGGGTTTAGGGTGTTACAAGAGAGATACAAAGATCTCTTGAGGAGATGTCTACACCACGGATTACCATTATGGCTTCAAGTCCAAACCTTCTACAATGGTGTAAATCCCTCAACGAGACAACTAATTGATTCAGCCGCCGGTGGAACCTTGAATAATAAAAATCCTGAAGCAGCCTACGAATTCATTAAAGAGATGTCATTGAATAATTATCAGTGGCAGGTTACAAGGTCAAAACCAACAAAATCAGCCTGAGTCTATAGCATTGATGCAGTAACCATGCTATCAAATTAGGTAGAGATGATGAATAAAAAGCTTGACAGTTTATGTTCTTCGCAGGTACACCCAGTCATGCAATGCAACGCAAGTGGAACTATGGCGAATCCTGAGTATCCACCCTACCAACCGGATGCAGAGAGTGAATAGGCAAACTATATAGGTAATAATTTTAGATCTAATAACAATCATTATAGTAACACTTACAATCCAGGTTGGAGGAACCACCCAAATTTTTCATGGGGAGGCCAAGGAATTCAAGGAAATCAAAGACAACAACTTTCTTCAAATTTCCAAAATCAGCCATATCCACAAGAAAAGAAGCCAACCCTCGAAGAGATGCTGACAAAATTTACGTCAGGCATAGAAAAGCGCTTCCAAGAATCTAAGAAAATAATTAAGAGCAATGGGAATCGAATGGGGGAACTTGCGAAGTCAGTCAAGGAAGCCATGACTGCAGTCGAACAACTCGCAAAGCTAATGTCAGAACGACCACTAGGACGTCTACCAAGTAACACTGAGATTAACCCAAAGGAGAAAATTCAAGCCATCTCAGCTCATGACAGTAAGGAGTTAGATGAACCAAAATTAATACAAGAAAACAAGGTAGACGAAGGTAAGATAGAGGCAACACAAGAAAAGCCAAAACTGGTAATCAAGGAGTACCAGCCTCGCATACCTTATCCCGAAGCGATAAAAAGAGACGATTCGGAGGAACAGTTCGGTAAGTTTCTTAAACTCTTAAAGAAAATACATATTAACTACCTCTTCTTGAAGCTCTTTTTCAGATGCCAGACGCTAGGAAATTCTTAAGATAGCTCATGACTAACAAACGCAAATTAGATGAAGAGCACCACGTGGAATTAAACGCAGCATGCTCAGTAATGTTACAAAATAGACTACCACGAAAGCTAAAAGATCCAGGGAGTTTAACAATTCCATGTTTAATTGGTAGTCTAACTATTAATAATGCGTTAGCTGATTTAGGAGCAAGCATAAATGTCATGCTGATCGTGTCAAATAGTCAAGTTTTAATATTTATAAAAGAATGATCGAACCTGTAGACTTTCTATGACAACGATAGAGGCAAGTGCACCTATCGAACAATAGTATAGTTTAGGCAAGAATATCTTATCGAACCCAAGGGAACCTAAAAGTACTACTACTCACTTTCTTCCTATTATTTATCCTGAAATATGGAGTGATTGGTTTATTAATCTAAAAACTAATGAAAAACTAAACTAGATGCAAAGACAAAAGAATGAATTGGAAAAAGACTTTAGGAAAACTCAGTTGATGAAGACGATACCCTCGTGAAGAATCCACCTATGACTTCACTTATTATTTATTCCCAAACCATATGATTTCTTTACTTAGCTTGATCCGTGAGACTCCTAACCTATATTAAACCTCTCTCGAGGTGAATAACGTCCCACCTTAGGTTAATTAGTGGAACTCTCGCTCTCTTATAATAACCCCCTAAGGAAGCACTAAATCGATCAATGGATTCCCATATTAGGTTTCACCCTAATTTGGCAAAATCTCGTAACCCTATCTCTAGGCGCCTGATCAACTCCGCTTAATTATGCTAGATCTACTCTTAGGCAGGGTCTATTCCTCCTCCACCTAAACACATCAGATTAAATTAAGCAACATAATTAAGAACAAACTAAGTACTTATCATATAATTTAGAAATCAAATAACAAAATCCATCATAGGTTTCATCCCCTTCGGGTATTCTGAAGGGTTTAGTTCATAACAAAATAGGCAAACATCTCAAGAGAAAAGATAAAACAAAACATAAGAAATCCCTAAAACCCCCTGAAGGAATTGAAGAGGAGATCCTCCGCCTTGAGTAGAACTCCGGCTTCTTGAGATGGATCAACTGGCTATCTTCAAGTGATTTCTTAAAAGATGAAAGCTTCGGCAAAAGCCTCTACCAAAAAGCTGTCCTCCTCAATGTCTGCCTTGGGTTATTTATATAGGCTTTTAAGATGTTTTACTTGGCTCCTAAGTACATCTTTCAAGTAGAATTAGTATTAGAAAGTTTAAGTAGACTTAGGAATATGTTTCTTTGGCTTCAAGTATCCAATTCTGAGTAAAATTGCTCTCTCCTGCGGTAGGGGCATGCCCTTGCCATACGTCCGTATAAATCAGGGTTGGGCCGTACCTTGATTCTGTCATTTTGGGTACGACCGTGTGAGTTGGGATTCAGACCGTGCTTCAGGTCTGTCGATTGGGACACGGCCATGTAATTCACTTGACACGCCTGTGTGTGGTAATGAGGTGATACGTGGCTGTGCAACTCGTGAGTTAGGTTGTCCTCTAGGTGGTCGGCGAGACATGGCCATGCAGGATTTGTGCCAGGCCGTGTTGATTTCTTACTAAGGCCCATTTGCTCCTTTTTAAGCTCGTTTTGTGTTCTTTTTATCCTCGGGTGCTTTCCTGAGTATATGACATGAAAAGAAAGGATTAAAAGCACCTTTTTATATAAATCAAGGGCTAAATCATCAAAAAGCATACTAAATATGGGATTAAAATATGTTACTTTTATGGTTTATCAAACACCCCCACACTTAAGCTTTTGCTTGTCCTCAAGCAAAATTCTCAACTTACAATTAAAATGAACTTTCCATAATTCATAATTCCTATCGACAATGTCTCATCATAATTCATAGATAATTTATACATGGATAATTTAACTCAAAGAGTCCTAAAGATTCAATCACGATAAGTCATACATTTGTAGTACGAAAACATAGGTGTCTCCCCTTATCTGAATAATTACCTTTAATTCAAAACCGACAACGATTGATATCCTCACTGAAGGTTCACTCAAATCACTCAAAGTGTTTAAGGTTCAAGAATAAGCACTCATAAGTCGAACCTGAAAAGTTAATCCCATAAGCTTGCCTGAAAATCAAATCTCCACCATCAGATATGAGATGATACACAGATCAAAAGGTCTTTATCAGGGTTGTAATGGGGCTAAGGTTAAGGGTGTGGATACAGGCTGAATTAGAAGGTTAGAACTGAGGTTGACTTGATAAATTCCTAACTAGAAACAATGAACTAATACAAGTACTTACATCAATTGAAAGCCAATAATACCTACTATTGATAATTACTCTATAACAACGAGTATTTCCCTCACTTGAAATTTGATAATACTTTAATACGAGCTTTTTCTTTAACAATTGGAGTTTAATTGCTCTAAGCTCTTTTGTATACTACTAATATTGAATAAACTTGGATTTTTGTTATTAAGAACAAACTAAGTTATTACATCATAAATGATAAATGTACCTACTAAACTAATATAATTCGGTAACTTAATCAAATCAAACCTCGATTAAAGGGTAGTCAAAAGAATGGTGATAACAAATACAAAGGGGTTTCGGGTAATATTAACGGGTAAATCAATAAAAAGGGTTGTTAGGATCAAAGGGGTTCACTAGGGGTTAATCATGAAGGTAGGTTTTTTAGTGGATTGAATGGGTTAAAACCTAGGTGCCTTTATCATCTCAGTATATCAAATCATGAATGTGGTCTTGACATGTATAAACGAGGCAAGATCTAGAATAACAATTCAAATTTGACACACTCATAATCAATAAAGTGAGCACGAAAAAGAATATATGCTCTATAAGGCTCAAAATCTCACAAAAATTATGGGTGTTTTGACATCAATCCCTATAAATTTTGAACTTCAAGATGATACTCAAATTCGGTTCAACAACCTATCAATTTTAATTTTTAGAAAGTAGACTTATGATGCTCGATTCTCTAGTATTCTTTGAATTTAATCATAAGTGCACAATTAACTATGACTTATTCAAAGACATATCAATAAAAATCATAAATCATTAGAATTTTCACCCTAATTAGTAATATGAGAAAAATACTTAAGATCAAGAATTATGCAAAAAGTTAGGCACTTTTATCCCCCCACACTTAAGATGTACATTGCCCTCAATGTACAAAGATAAATAATGACAGTAATGGGATAAATCAAAAGAGAAGGGAGAAAGTGACACTTCCTGAATTTTGGATGATTCCTGGCATCTTTGGTGGCAGTGATGGTGTTTTCTATAGACCTGGTGGTGTGGCTACCGAAAAGTAATTTGCTAGATGAAGAAATTGGGTAGCCTGCAAAGATATAGCCAAGAGATCTAGAGAAATAATAATATACTAATAATATAATTAAAGATTAAGAAAATAAAGAGAATGAGACTAAGAAGAAAACTAAAATTTAAAGAAAAGACTAATGGACTAAGGAGTCCTTATTAGCAGATGGTTCGTGAGGTGGGTATGATTTTGAAGGCTGGAGAGTGTTGGTAACGGTGGAAGTTGAAGTGGCGTGATTTCCTAACAGCCTTTAGAACCTAAAACCAGGAAACTAATATAAAATAAATTAAATTAAGCAGGAGAGAAGTATAGATAAGGAAAATAAAGGAGAGGAGAAAAGAAAAATAGAATCGAAAAGGTTTCAGAGACCTTTGGCGTGTCAATTAGCAAAAGCTGCCGGCATGGACTCATGTTGAGGTCTCCTCTGAGGAGACGATGCTTACCTTCTTACGTTTCTTTGGCATGATTTTTTGTGTTCGCTCAAGAGTCTTGGACCTTTTCTATGAACAAAGAGAAAAATTGAAAGAAAAGAAGGAAGAAAAAAGATGGGAAAAGGGGGTGGGCTGTGGGGATTTAAATAATATTTCAAATCTGGCACGTTCCCACGCCCGTGTACCGAGAGTGTGTCGACTCACATGGCCACATCGCACGGCCGTGTTGTGGAGTGTGTTATTCTTCCACGCCCATTTTTCGTTTGGCACGCCCGTTCCTAAAAGGCCAGCATGTGAGCACAGATGGAATGCACGGACGTGGTTTGCCCGTGCTCAATAAGTCAGTATCTTAGCACATTCGTGAGGCCGTGCTATTTTGTCAGTGCTCGTGGTGTGGGTGATTGGATCCGTGACGTTGGGGGTGGGTGGACTGACTTGCACGGCTCTGCTCTGTCAGTGTGGTGGTTTTGGTGGTCCACACGACCACGTGCACGCATTGCGTGTAAGGTCCGTATGGCACGGAAATCAGATTTTGTGTTAGTTTAAATGTTGAGAGAAGAGAGAAGAAAAGAAAATAAAATAAATTTGAAAGTAAACAGTGTTAGTGCTCGGGTTGCCTCCCGAGAAGCGCTCGTTTAAAGTTTTAAGCTAGACTATCCTTGACTTTGAAAATTTTAGGGAGGTTTAAAGGTTTGAATATTTTCCCTTTTGTTGACAGTTTTATTTTCGTGACAAAGTTTAGGTCGAAAGCGTTTACCTTGAAATTGTCGAATATTGGATTGCTTATCTCGACTATTTCATGTGGGAAAATATCATGTACCTGAAGTAGTTTTTCTTCCTTTTTCTTCAAGTCTGTTGAAGTGATGTGATGATCAGCTTTGTCTAACAGCACCTGGTCTCCTATTTTAAAGTGATTTGATATCCCTATGAGCTCTTCTGGTGGTTCCTTTGGTTTTACTTCGTGTGGATCCGGATTTTCTTTGATGTGTATCTTCTGCCCTTCTAAATTATCGATCTTACGATTTTATTTCTGGTGTGATTCTTCTGTGATGACTTGGGGGCTATGAGTTGGCTCAGGTTTGATGTATTGTGATGCTTCCTACGATGAAGGTTGAACAATTTGGTTATCTATTGAAATGACTTTCTTACCTTCATCTTCTGTTGTTTTGGCTGAGTCGAGAGCTTAAAGATTGACCGATTCTTCTCCTACACGAAGTATGAGTTCTCCTGTGGCAACATCAATTTTAGTCTTGGTAGTTGCAAGAAAAGGTCTTCCTAAAATTAAAGGGATTGAATTTTTCTCATCCATGTCTAAAACAACAAAATTTACTGGGAAAACAAATTTATCGATTTTTACTAAAACGTCTTCAATAATGCCCCTAGGAATTCTAACAGTTTTATCAGCTAGTTGAATACCCATCCTAGTTTGTTTGGGCTTCCCTAGACCTAGTCGTTTAAATAGTGCATAAGGCATGACATTTATACTTGTCCCTAAATCAGCTAACGCATTATCAACTAATTAAACATGGAATCATAAAACTCCCTGGATCTTTTAATTTCCGTGGTAGTCTGTTTTGTAACATTGCTGAGCATGTTGCGTTGAGTTCCACATGGTGCTCTTCATCTATTTTGCATTTGTTCGTCAAGAGTCGCCTTAAAATCTCCTTGAGTCGGCATCCAAAAAAGCTTCAAGAAGAGGTAAGTTAATATGTAATTTCTTTAAAAGTTCTAGAAACTTACCGAATTATTCCTCTGAATCATCTTTTTTCAATGCTTCGGGATAAGGTATGCGAGGTTGGTATTCTTTGATTACCGATTTTGGCCTCTCTTGTGCTACCTCTATTTTACCTTTTTCTTCCATGGTTTCTTGTACTGAGGTGGGCTCGTCTACCTTTGTACCCTCTTGAGCTGTGATGGCTTGGATCTGCTCTTTTAGGTTTATTTCTGTGTTGCTTGGTAGACGTCCTTGTTGACGTTCAGAAATCAGCTTTGTGAGATGTTCCACTGACCTAGTAAGTTCTCCAACTTGATTCTCGATCCCCTTGATCGATTTTTCTTGTTCATCAAATGTTGCTTCAGTCTTTTGGAGACGAGAATCTGTAGCTACCATGAATTTTTTCAGCATCTCTTCAAGGTTTGATTTCTTTTCCTATGGATAGGGCTGATTTTGGTAATTTGGAGAAGGTTGCTGCCTTTGATTTCCTTGATTTCCTTGTCCTCCCCATGAAAAATTTGGGTGGTTCCTCCAACCCGGTTGGTAGGGTGGGTACTCAGGATTCGCCACATTCCCACTCGCTTTGCATTGCATGACTGGGTGTACCTGCGAAGAACATAAGTTATCAAGCTTTTTATTCATAAACTCCACCTGCGTTGACAATATTGTTACTGTGTCTATGTTGAAAAATCAGGCTGATTTTTTCAGTTTGGCTCTTGTAATTTGCCATTGATAGGTGTTCAACGACATCTCTTCAATAAAATCGTAAGCCGCTTTAGGAGTTTTGTTATTCAAAGTTCCACCGGCTGATGAATCAATCATTTGCCTAGTTGGAGAATTCACACTGTTGTAAAAAGTTTGGACTTGAAGCCACAAAGGTAATCCATGGTGTGGACATCTCCTTAGGAGATCCTTGTATCTCTCCCATACATTATATAATGTTTCTGCATCATTCTGCACAAAAGAAGATATGTCATTCCTAAATTTGGCCGTTTTGGTCGGCGGAAAATATTTTAAAAGAAATATTTCGGTCATTTGATCCCATGTGGTGATTGACCCTCGTGGTAACGAGTTCAACCACTACTTTGCTTTATTCCTTAATAAAAAAGAGAATAACCAAAGACACATGGCATCATCAGAAATGCCATTTATTTTGAAGGTATCACAGAATTCAAAAAATTAGATATATAAGTATTTGGATCTTCATCCTGTAAACCATCAAATTGAACAAACTACTGAATCATTTGTATTGTGTTAGGCTTTAATTCAAAATTATTAGCAGCTATAGCAGGCCTAACAATACTAGATTTTGCTCCTGTCAAATTAGGTTTAGCATAATCATACATAGCACGCGGAGCATTCTGTTCTTGCACATTTGGTGGTGGATTGTTTTCGTCCATCCCCTCAGTAGGATTAGATCTTTCTTGTTGTTCTTCTCTTTGGTAGTCTAGAGCTCGTCTAGTTTCTCTACGATTCCTACGAGCGGTAGCTTCAATGTCACTTTTGTATTCTAAAGGTCCTCTCGGGTTTCTTCTAGTCATAAACTAGAGGTACCTACTAGAAAAAGAAAGAAAGAAATTTAGAAAAACAAAGATATATGTAGAAAAATAAGAAAAAATTAAAAATTAAATATAAAAATAATGGCTAAAGTAATAAAAATAGAGCTTTCTTAATATTTTAGTTTCCCTGGCAATGGCGCCAAAAACTTGATCGTGTCAAACAGTCGAGTTTTAATATTTATAAAAGAATGATCGAACCTGTAGACTATCTATGACAACGATAAAGGCAAGTGCACCTATCGAACAGTAGTATAGTTTAGGCAAGAATATCTTATCGAACCCAAGGGAACCTAAAAGTACTACTACTCACTTTCTTTCTATTACTTAGCCTGAAATATGGAGTGATTGGTTTATTAATCTAAAAATTAATGAAAAACTAAACTAGATGCAAAGACAAAAGAATGAATTGGAAAAAAACTTTAGGAAAACTCAGTTGATGAAGACGATACCCTCTGGAAGAATCCACCTATGACTTCACTTATTATTTATTCCCCAAACCATATAATTTCTTTACTTAGCTTGATCAGTGAGACACCCTAACCTATATTAAACCCTCTCTCGAGGCGAATAATGTCTAACCTTAGGTTAATTAGTGGAACTCTCGTTCTCTTATAATAACCCCCAAAGGAAGCACTAAATCGATCAATGGATTCCCATATTAGGTTTCACCTTAATTCGGCAAAATCTCGTAACCCTATCTCTAGGCGCCTCGATCAACTCCGCCAATTATGCTAGATCTACTCTTGGCGTGGTCTATTCCTCCTCCACCTAAGCACATCAGATTAAATTAAGCAACATAATTAAGAACAAACTAAGTACTTATCATATAATTTAGAAATTAAATAACAAAATCCATCACTGAAGGGTTTAGTTCATAACAAAATAGGAAAACATCTCAAGAGAAAAGATAAAACAAAACATAAAAAATCCCTAAAACCCCCTGAAGGAATTGAAGAGGAGATCCTCCATCTTGAGTAGAACTCCGGCTTCTTGAGATGGATCAACTGGCTATCTTCAAGTGATTCCTTAAAAGATGAAAGCTTCGGCAAAAGCCTCTGCCAAAAAGCCGTCCTCCTCAATGTCTGCCTTGGGTTGTTTATATAGGCTTTTGAGATGCTTTACTTGGCTCCTAAGTACGTCTTTCAAGTAGAATTACTATTAAGGAGTTTAAGTAGACTTAGGAATATGTTTCTTTGGCTTCAAACATCCAATTTCAAGTAAAATTGCTCTCTCCTTGTAACATCCTGAAAATGGGCTTATGCATTTATGCTTAATTATATAAAATAGCATGCTTGAGTATGTTGTGAATGTGTCTAATGAAATTTGTAAACTTTAGAAAATAGGAGAAAGCCTTAGAAAATATTAAGTTTAAAGTTTAAAGGAGGGAACTAAAGCAAGGTGGCCTTAAGAGAAAATGAAGGGAAAATATGACACACAAACAGGCTTGGAAAAGTGGCTTGGAGGCGCCACTTAGGGGCTCTGGAAATGACGCCACAAGCATGGGGAAGGTCTTAAGGTTCGAGTCACGTGGGAAGCAATATTTTGGGGTTTTATTTTCCTTGTTGACGTCAAAGAGAGGGGAGTGATGGATGGCTAAAGGACTTTGAAAGGATGAGCTTTAGTTAGGATTAAACTCTTTTAAAATTTCGGCCAGCAAGGGATAAATGTTGGATTAAATTTTTATTAATTTGAATAAGGTGATAATTGAAGAGATAAAGCTATCAGAATAGGGAGAGTTGGCCGAATAAGGGTCTCTAGGTAGACTAATTTAAGCAGAAAGGGGAAAAGGGTGGCTATTCTTCATTCTTTCTTTTCCTCTGCCGAATTCTTAAGTAAAACTCCTCTCTTCTCTTTTATTTTTCCAAAGCCGAAATACCCTGTGTTCTAGCCGAAACTTCTTCCAAATTCCACTAGTGCCGATTCTTTCTAAGCCTCATATCCCTCTCTTTTCATCCTTGTGAGGCCGAATCTCTTTAGCAATCATCAAAAGCCAAAACGTGTTGATCATTACATAGCCTATAGCCAATCTCTCTAGTATCCTTCAAAGTCGAATTCCTCTAAGGTGTGAAGCAAGGTGTCACGATTTTTTTTAAAGAAGGTAAAGGCCAAATATCATTTAATTTCCATCCTTTTCTTTAGACTTGTCGAAATCTAAAACTAATCCCATTAATATTGTTGGTTGTCAAATTTGGAAGGATCTTTCGGGATTTTCGAGAGTAGTCGACTATAAGGAGGATTATTCGGGATTTCAACATCCAAGGTAGGTTATGTGGTATTCGCCATAGGCCAAATCTATGTGATTTAATGTTAGAATTAAATCTAACCTATGTCTATAGGTAATTCAACACTTTCATAATCAAGTAGCGCTTTTGAATTGTGGATCGCAAGGTAAGTGTACTTACACATTCGGCCAAGGCCTATTTAGGAACCTAAAACTATTTCTTAATTGTTCAAAAGCCGAAAACTAATCAAATCAATTGATCTAGTGTTAGCCGATTACAAGGAAGAGGGTTTGCAAGTTTTGGGATTTGGTTAGGAGACAAATCGGCAACAAGGTAAGTTTCGGGATTTGATTAATTGGTCGAATGGCCTTTAGCTAAAATATTGCATGTCGGCCGAATGTAGGAACTTGAGATCTAAGGCTTTAGATCGGGCTTTTCGGGATTTGGAGTGAATTTGTTATATATCGTGTGTACCCCACCCTCAGCTTTACTAGATTTATGGTATTGTTTTTATGCATGTGTTAATATGAAAGTGTAAAAATAAGGCTAAGGTACCATGCAATGGTGCAAAGTACTCAGGTACGTTTTCCTGGTCCTACTATGAGTATGATTTGATTTGTTGTGGCACTTATGTGCACCTATAAGAATGTGAATATATAGAACATGGCATGTTAATGTATGACTTGCATAACATGGGCATATGGGTGATTATGAAAGGGGAAGTGAATGTGGTGACTTATGTCACGATATTTGAATGTGGTGACTTCGGTCACATTATCTCAATGTGGTGTCTCATGACACAAAATATTTTATCTGGTGGCTATGCCACAACATTTATATAAGGTCAATGAGCACGTCGACTGCAGCGAGTGCCTTCGATGGTGTGTAGCGGATGGAGGGTTGACTTAGTAGTCCCCACTGTGTGCAGGTTGGTACGGGTGATGTGTAGTGGATGGCATCTAGGTTGGGTTCAGGATTGCATCATTATTTATGTTTTTTATATTTGTATGTATGATTCTGTATGCCATAATCTGTTGGGCCTTAGTGTTGGCTGTATACATTGAGTCTGCTTGACTCACCCTGCTAGGGAACATTTTCGTGTGATGATCGGTGATGGACCGGTTAAGGTGGAGCTTAGTGGTGGCCATGCTCAGAAGGAATTTATCTTATTTGGACTTTTATTTTAAGTACTTTGAATTTAATTTGGGTTTTATGTTGATGTAATAAGGCCATAGTATGAACCATTTTATGCATGCATGTCATTTATTTCAAGACGATACAATTTTTATAAAATTTAAAGTTAAGTAAATTTTCTTAAAATAAACCTTCAAATATTATGACATCTATATATAAATGCTTTAAATTCAAAGGTAAAATTCTTAAAACAAAATCGGTATGTGTTTTTGATATAAAAACCAAGTTTTAATAAATCTCCGATTTCAAAATTTACAAAGTTTCCAATTGGACCCAACATAATCAAATTTTCCTTCAAAACCATTCGAATTTTTCCTAAGTGACAAACAGTTTTTCAAGTGTTTTACTCGAGGAACATACCAGATCTGGTCAAGGCTCGTGGGCCGAGTTTGGGGTGTTTCACTCCCGCGACAGGGGCATGCCCTTGCCACACGCCTGTGTAAACCGGGGTTGGGCCGTGCCTTGATTCTGTCATTTTAGGTACAGCTGTAGCACGGTCGTGTGAGTTGGGATTCAGGCCATGGTTCAGGTCTGTCGATCGAGACATAGCCATGTAATTCACTTGACACGCCCGTGTGTGGTAATGAGGTGATGCACGGCCGTACAACTCGTGAGTTAGGCCGTGCTCTAGGTAGTCGGCGAGACACGACAGTGCAAGATTTGTGCCAGGCCGTGTTAATTTCTTGCTAAGGTCCATTTGCCCCGTTTTGTGTTCTTTTTATCCCCGGGTGCTTTCCTGAGTATATGACATGAAAAGAAAGGATTACAAGCACCTTTTTATATAAATCAAGGGCTAAATCATCAAAAAGCATACTAAATGTGGGATTAAAATATGTTACTTTTATGGTTTATCACATGCCTTATTCATTGTTTAAACGACTAGGCCTAGAGAAGCCCAAACAAACTAGGATGAGTATACAATTAGCTGATAAAACTTTTAGAATTCCTAGGGGCATTATTAAAAATGTTCTTGTAAAAATAGATAAATTTGTTTTCCCAGTAGATTTTGTTGTTTTAGATATGGATGAGGATAATACCATCCCCTTATTTTTAGGAAGACCTTTTCTAGCAACTGCCAAGACTAAAATTGATGTTGCCACAGAAGAACTCATACTTTGTGTAGGAGATGAATCAATCAGTCTTCAAGCTCTTGAGTCGGCCAGAATAATAATTGATGAAGGTGAGAAAGTAAATACAGATGATAATCAAATTGTTCAACTTTCATCACAGGAAACACCACATAACGACAACCATGAGCTGACAAATATGTCCCAAAACAACAAAGAAGAATCCTACAAGGGACAAGACCTTAGGATTGACAAGTTTGAAGAGCAGAGGACACACGTCAAAGAAAAACTGCACGAAGTAAAACCAGAGGAATCACAAGAAGAGCTCGTAGGAACATCAAACCACTACAAAATAGGAGACCAGGTACTGTTAGACAAAGTAGATCCACACATCACCACAACAGACCTGAAGACAAAGGAAGAAATACTTCTTAAGGTACACGATATCTTCCCCCATGGAACAGTCGAGGTAAGCAATCCAACATTCGGCACTTTTAAGGTAAACATTTCTCGACTTGAACCTCATCAAGAAAATAAAATTTTAAGTAAGAGGGAAGATAGTCAAACCTTTAAATCTCCCTAATTTTTCTAATTCAAGGAAAGTCCAGCTTAAGATTATAAACGAGCACTTCTCGGGAGGCAACCCGAGTACTAACACTATTTACTTTCAAATTTATTTTCAGTTTCTTTCCCTTCTTTCTTTATTTCCTCTTAAACTAACCAGAAGTGCAGACCTTCAAGGCTACATGGCCTTATACACGGCAGTGTCCGTGACCGTGTGGACCACTAGAACCACTGTACTGACACAACAGAGGTCATACGAATCAGCCCCAACCACCACACGATGTCGCAGATCCAACCACTCCCCTACGGGCACAAGTAAATTAGCGCGGCCGTGCTCCACAATCATGTGAAGCCACTGACTTATCAGACACGGGACAAACACGCCCATGCTATCCAACCGTGCCAACAAATTGCCTTTTTAGGCACGGACATGGTGTCAAAGAAACGGGCGTGGGTGTGCAAACACACCTAGACACACAGCCGTACGATATGACCGTGTCATTCAACACACCCTCGATCCACGGGCGTGGAAACGTGCCAGATTTCAGACCCTATTTAAACCCCACAGCCCTCCTCCTTCTCCCCTCATTTTTCTTCTTTCTTTTTCTTTCTTTCCTTAGAAAAAGTGTCCAGACTCTTGAGCTACACTAGAATCATGTCGAAGAAGCGTAAGAAGGCAAGCATTGTCTCCTTAAAGGAGACGCCAACACATAAGTTCATGCCGGCCGCTTCATTCAAAAACCAAGCCAAGGGTCTTTTAGACCATTTAAATTCTTCTTTATGTTTATTTTCCCCTTTATCCTACTTATCTATATTTCTCTTCTGCTTAATATATTTTAAATTCTTTTAGTTTCTTGGTTTTAGGTTCTAAAGGCTACTTGGGAATCACGCACCACAGCCTTAGAGGTCACACCCACCTCGCGAACCATCCAATAATAAGGACTCCTTAGTCCATTAGTCTTTTCTTTCAATTTCAGTTTTCTTCTTAGTCTCCTTCTCTTTATTTCCTTTTTCTTTAATTATAGTATTAGTATATTATTAATGTTTCTTTAGACTTCTTGGCTATATCTTTGCAGGCTATCCAATTTCTTTATCTAGCACAAAGATCATCGGTAGACACCTCACCAGGCCCATAGAAAACGCCGCCACCACCTCCTCCACCTACTTTCTACCACCAAAGATGCCAACTCTCGGAATCATCCGAAATTCAGGAAGTGTTACTTCTCCCCTTCTCTTTTGATTATTTTATCATATAATTGTAACATCCTGAAAAGGGCCTATGCATTTTGGCCTAATTGTACAAAAAGACATCTTTTATGTGTTTTGGAATAAATTTGGAATGATTGTTGGAAACCTGAGAATTTATGGAAATGTTATGTTGGAAATAGAAAAATGACCATTTTTGGAAACCTAAGTAAATTAGGAAAGTGAACATTTTGGAAACCTGAACATTTTGGAAACTTGAACATTTTGGAAACCTGAACATTTTGGAAACTTGAAGATGTAAGAAAAATGGCAAGTTACAGAGCCGATCGAAAATTTTAGGAAACTTAGAAATGATGCCGAAATGTCAAATTTTAAAGTTCAAAATAGGAAATAAGGGTAAGATGGCCTTAAAAGAAAAAGTTGGTGAGATTTAACACACAATCAGGCTTGGAAAAGTGGCCTGAAGATGTCATTTAGGGCCTATGGAAATGGCGCCACATGCAAGGGTATTGGGCCTGGGTTCGAGTCGCATGGGAAGCTAAAACTAAAAAGTTCTATTTTGTCGCAAGGATGGATGAGGTGGATCACACATAGGCTAATTTTAAGAGCTTTTATCCTTTTAAAATTTGGCAAATAGATAGATAATGATGGATTATTATTGGTATTATTTTTATTAAGAGATAAGGAATAAATAATGGATTTATTTTAGATTATTTTTAAGTGATAAATAAGGGATTTTAAATTTGGATTATCTGAGGAGATAATTGATGGATTAAATGCTTTTATTTTTAGATAAAGGAGATAATATTATCTTAAGGGAGAGTGGTGGCCAAGTCAAAGACTCTTGGCCTAGCAAATTCGGCTATAAAAGGAGAACCCAAGGTCTTTTCTCTCATCTTTCCAAGTAGCCGAAAATCCCTTGCTCTCTCCCCTCTTTTAATTTCTCTTTAAGTAAAATCCATCTCCTCTTCTTCTATTTTCTTCTCCTCTCCTTTGCTATTGTCGAGCCAAAACACTCTTTGATCCCTGATTAAAACTCCATAGCCAAACTCGTGACTCTAGGCAAGGAAACAATCGATCAAAGCATTAAAGGTAAGGCTTGTTTTCTTGATATTTAGGATTATTTCCCATTATTTCAAAAGCCGGAAACTGACATGGTTACATGGCTAGTGTTAGCCGATTTCAAGGAAAAGGAATACTAGCAATTTTGGGACTTGATTTATAGACACCCAAATTCGGCAAACAAGGTAAGTAATACAAATCCTACTTGGATTTGGTTTTTAAGCCAAATAGGTTGTTAATATATTTTAATGGTTGGCCGAATATAGGATCTAAAGTTAGATCGGGATTTTCGAGATCTCAAGGAACCTATTAAGCAAATCAGGTGTGTACACACACTAACTTTCGATATTTCATATGGCAATTATTTTTATTATATGATTATACGTAAGAATATGAATATGGCTAAGTACCCTAATGTGGTACAAAAGTACTCAGGTACATTTCCTACTTCTGATAGGATTATGAAATATGTTATTTTATAACATGTGAATATATGTATATGAATATGAAATTAAGTATGTTATGCATGATATATATATTTTTTAGGCATTCGGGATTTATGTGAAAGGGGAAGAAGGTGTTGACTTCGGTCTCACCAACGTTATATGGTGACTACGGTCACAACATTTTGAATATGGTAACTTCGGTTACATTATCTGAATTTGGTAACTTCGGTTACATTATTTGAATATGGTGTCTATTGACACAAATTATATGGGCGATGAGCACGCCGATCGCAATGATCGCCTTCGATGGTGTGTAGCGGATGGAGGGTTGACTTAGTAGTCCCACTTGTGGACCGGCAGTGCACGGTGGTGTGTAGCGGATGGACCATTAGGTTTGGGTTGGGTTGCATCATCATTTTATATGAATATGAAATTGATATGAACGATATGCTCGATTCGTTGAATGTTAGTATCTGTGTGCACATTGAGTCTGTTGACTCACCCGTGCTGTGGGAAATATTTTCGGTGATGAACAAGGACCAACCGACGGTAGACCTTGAGGTGGCCATGATCCTTTTGAAGATTTTATTCGATTTGGACTTTATTATTTGTTTTGAGTTTTACTTGATGTAATAAGGCCATAAGGCCCAAAGGATTTTTTTCTTTTCCTCGCTTTACTTTAAATTGTTATGTTACTTAACTATTATGACTAAAGTTAAGTGTTATATTTTTTTATAAACCCTAAAAATTATTTTGTCACCTTAATAAAATTGGATTTACAAGACTAATTAAATGGGTTTCCAATCTAAGCCCAATCCACAACAACATTTTTCTAAAATTTTACAAACTCTCTAAGTAACGAAAATCTTTGAAATCGGTTTACTTTAGGAACATACCAGATCCGGTTCAAGCTCGTGGGCTGGGTGTGGGGTATTTCAATTTGGTATCAGATCCTAGTTTTAAACTCTCGACCTGTGGGCTAAGGCCCAAAACGTTTTCAAAGCGAGCCAAATGATTTTCTTTGAAAATAAGCAGGCTTCTGGCATGGCCCCTAAGTCTCCGACCCGCAGTCCACCAGGTAAGTACCCCTAACTATATGTGTGATTCTATGAACTGTATAAGGGTAGAAAAGGCATGGAATGTAGAATAGAATGATAGGAACTTGAACCCTAGGATTAGACTACTCAAACACAAAACCACATAAGACTTAATGCACTGAACAAACCTATGGCTAAGTCACTGAGCTAGTGGTGTGGTAACCCCTGTACGCATGTCTAGGATTGGATCCGAAGAGCACGGTATTTAAGCATTCCTAGTGACTCACCTCCTCTTCGCAGAATCCTACCCGTGCGTAGCTTCGGTTCACCCTAACTCGTAGGGCTCAGAGTGTGGCAACCTCATGCGCATGTCTAGGAATGGTTTCTGGGAGCTTGGTATTTAAGCAATCCAGCGTGACTCACCTCCTCTCCACACGAATCCTGCCTGGTGCGTAGCTTTGGTTCACCCTGACCAAGAGGGCTCGGTCATAGGCTAAACATAATGACTAAAACCCGAAAGGGAACTAGCCATGTTTTAAAAAAAGGAAGAGAGAACAAAACAACAAACCCTAGTTTTTCAAACTTTTAAAACTTTCTTTTAAATCTGAGAAAATTATTTTTACAACATTTTCTGAAAAACTCCTGATTTGCGAAAATTACAAAAATGCCCTTAGGGGTGAAATTACCAAAACGCCCTTGGTTTATAAAATGTTCAACTACTCAACAGCTTTACCAAAATTTCATTATTTTTATAAACATTCAAAATCCCTAATTTGTAAAATATCAAAATACCTTAATTTTGGAAAAATTACAAAAAAAAAAAATTACCCTAACTTACAAAATTACCAAAATGACCCTGATTTCCAAAATTTTTGCAACATTCCCATTTTTGAAGGAACAATTTTTGAAAAGAACCCTCAAAGTTTTACAACTTTTGAAATACCCCTAATTTATTAAATTTACAAATTTACTCTAATTTGTGAAAAATTACCAAAATACCCCCGGATTTCAAAATTTTTCCAAATTACCCCGAGACTTCAAAATTTTCAAAATACTTTTTGACAAAAACACCAAGGAACGTTTTTCTTCTAAAAAAATTACAAAAATGCCCCTGTAGAACAAAATTACGAAAATACCCCTGGGTAGTGGAAAACAACAACAACAAAAACTACAACGTTTCTCTGAATGAACGAAAGTTCATACTTGTTTGATGGATGAATGAATGAATGGAAAAGACTGTGTGTTTGTATGAATACGAAAGAACCACTCTTAAATCCCTTCTCATAAAACTCCTTCGCTGGTAAATAAGTGGAACAATGACTAATCCATAAAATTTCTTAATCAGATCTCGACGCTAGAAAATGAGCTCTAGAGGACGTGGTCGTCGTGGTCGAGGTAGAGGAAGGATGACCGTGTCGAAACCCGTTAGGTCAGGTCAAGGGTCCGACAATGAAATGCCACTGCCACCACCAAATTTCAACATTAATGTTGAGCAAGAGGCTCGACGGGAAGATCTTGTGTCGCAGTCAGTCGCGAAGTTTTAGAATTAGTGGCAGGTGCAGGAGGAAATTCAGGAAATCAGAAGTTTGTACCTGAACGACTCCGCGCTAATGGAGCGGAAATGTTCCGAGGAGTATCTAATGTGGCACCTAGTACAGCTGAGTACTGGTTGGAAGCAACGGAGCGTATCATGGATGAGCTCGATCTGACTTCAGAGGAAAAGTTGAAAGGGATGGTGGCGTTGTTACGCGATGAAGCGTATCAGTGGTGGTTAACTGTTCGGGATGGTACCACGGCTGAAAATTTGACCTGGGAGTATGTTAAAGAAGCATTCAGGTGAGTGTTGGAGAAAGACAGGAGCATGTCTTAAGTGTGGGTCCAAGGATAATATGTTCAAGGATTGTCTAAAAATATCAGATGATAAACAGCCAGCAACTCAGAATGTTAATCAGGCCGGTAGGGGAGGACAACAGCCTCAACGAGGTCGAGGTTTGAATGATAGAGGTAATGCTTCCGGCCAAGGTCGTGGAGCACCAAGCGGAGGTGTTGAAGGTTCAGAAGCAAGGCAGCCAAGGTTAGTTTATGCGATACCGTCATGAGGATAGTGACGCCACGACGAGACAATGAGTAAGTTTCTTATTTATGGATTATACTCCATTACTTTACTCGCTATAAGATTAGTTCGATCTTATGTTGCTAATGAAGTGTATGGAACCTTGATTGTCAACTCAGAGAATGTGCCTAGAAAGTATGATAGTTCTTAAGATCAGAGTGCACAGCAATAGTGTAGTTGGTGAGTTAGACTGTACGGATGAACGATAGTAAGTAATTTTGAGGACGAAATTATTTTTAAGGGGGGTAGAAATGTAACATCCTGAAAAGGGCCTATGCATTTTGGCCTAATTGTACAAAAAGACATCTTTTATGTGTTTTGGAATAAATTTGGAATGATTGTTGGAAACCTGAGAATGTATGGAAATGTTATGTTGGAAATAGGAAAATGATCATTTTTGGAAACCTAAGTAAATTAGGAAAGTGAACATTTTGGAAACCTGAACATTTTGGAAACTTGAACATTTTGGAAACCTGAACATTTTGGAAACTTGAAGATGTAAGAAAAATGGCAAGTTACAGAGCCGATCGAAAATTTTAGGAAACTTAGAAATGATGCCGAAATGTCAAATTTTAAAGTTCAAAATAGGAAATAAGGGCAAGAGGGCCTTAAAAGAAAAAGTTGGTGAGATTTGACACACAATCAGGCTTGGAAAAGTGGCCTGAAGATGTCACTTAGGGCCTATGGAAATGGCGCCACATGCAAGGGTATTGGGCCTGGGTTCGAGTCGCATGGGAAGCTAAAAATAAAAAAGTTCTATTTTGCTACAAGGATGGACAGAGGTGGAAGGTACATAGGCTAATTTTAAGAGCTTTTATCCTTTTAAAATTCGGCAATTAGATAGATAATGATGGATTATTATTGGTATTATTTTTATTAAGAGATAAGGGATAAATAATGGATTTATTTTAGATTATTTTAAGTGATAAATAAGGGATTTTAAATTTGGATTATCCGAGGAGATAATTGATGGATTAAATGCTTTTATTTTTAGATAAAGGAGATAATATTATCTTAAGGAGAGTGGTGGCCAAGTCAAGGACTCTTGGCCTAGCAAATTCGGCTATAAAAGGAGAACCCAAGGTCTTTTCTCTCATCTTTCCAAGTAGCCAAATCCCTTGCTCTCTCCCCTCTTGCCAATTTCTCTTTAAGTAAAATCCATCTCCTCTTCTTCTATTTTCTTCTCCTCTCCTTTGCTATTGTCGAGCCAAAACACTCTTTGATCCCCGATTAAAACTCCATAGCCAAACTCAGTGACTCTAGGCAAGGAAACAATCGATCAAAGCATTAAAGGTAAGGCTTGTTTTCTTGACATTTAGGATTATTTCCCATTATTTCAAAAGCCGAAACGACATGGTTACATGGCTAGTGTTAGCCGATTTCAAGGAAAAGGAATACTAGCAATTTTGGGACTTGATTTACAGACACCCAAATTCGGCAAACAAGGTAAGTAATACAAATCCTACTTGGATTTGGTTTTTAAGCCAAATAGGTTGTTAATATATTTTAATGGTTGGCCAAATATAGGATCTAAAGTTAGATCGGGATTTTCGAGATCTCAAGGAACCTATTAAGCAAATCAGGTGTGTATGCACACGAACTTTCGATATTTCATATGGCAATTATTTTTATTATATGATTATACGTAAGAATATGAATATGGCTAAGTACCCTAATGTGGTACAAAAGTACTCGTGCACGCTTCCTACTTCGATAGGATTATGAAATATGTTATTTTATAACATGTGAATATATGTATATGAATATGAAATTAAGTATGTTATGCATGATATATATATTTTGGGGCATTCGGATTTATGTGAAAGGGAAGAAGGTGTTGACTTGGCCTCACTAACGTTATATGGTGACTACAAATACAACATTTTGAATATGGTAACTTCGTTACATTATTTGAATTTGGTAACTTCGGTTACATTATTTGAATATGGTGTCTAATGACACAAATTATATGGGCGATGAGCACGCCGATTGCAATGGATCGCCTTCGATGGTGTGTAGCGGATGAAGGGTTGACTTAGTAGTCCCACTTGTGTACCGGCAGTACGGTGGTGTGTAGCGGATGGACCATTAGGTTTGGGTTGGGTTGCATCATCATTTTATATGAATATGAAATTGATATGAACGTGTATGCCCGATTCGTTGAATGTTAGTATCAGTGCACATTGAGTCTGTTGACTCACCCGCTGTGGGAAATATTTTCAGTGATGAACAAGGATCAACGGACTCAGAGACCTTGAGGTGGCCATGATCCTTTTGAAGATTTTATTCGATTTGGACTTTATTATTTGTTTTGGGTTTTACTTGATGTAATAAGGCCATAAGGCCCAGTGGATTTTTTTCTTTTCCTGCTTTACTTTAAATTGTTATGTTACGAACTATTATGACTAAAGTTAAGTGTTATATTTTTCTTATAGACCCTAAAAATTATTTTGTCACCTTAATAAAAATAGGATTTACAAGACTAATTAAATGGGTTTCCAATCTAAGCCCAATCCACAACAACATTTTTCTAAAAATTTTACAAACCTCTCTAAGTAACGAAAATCTTTGAAACCAATTTACTTTAGGAACATACCAGATCCGGTTCAAGCTTGTGGGCCGGGTGTGGGGTGTTTCAATTTGGTATCAGAGCCCAATTTTAAACTCTCGGCCTGTGGGCTAAGGCCCAAAATGTTTTCAAAGCGAGCCAAATGATTTTCTTTGAAAATAAGCAGGCTTCTGGCATGGCCCCTAAGTCTCCGACCTGCAGTCCACCAGGTAAGTACCCCTAACTATATGTGTGATTCTATGAACTGTATAAGGGTTGAAAATGCATGGAACGTAGAATAGAATGATAGGAACTTGAACCCTAGGATTAGACTACTCAAACACAAAACCACATAAGACTTAATGCACTGAACAAACCTATGGCTAAGTCACTGAGCTAGTGGTGTGGTAACCCTTGTACGCATGTCTAGGATTGGATCCAAAAGAGCCTAGTATTTAAGCAGTCCTAGTGACTCACCTCCTCTTCGCAGGAATCCTACCTGGTGCATAGCTTCGGTTCACCCTAACTCAGACGGCTCAGTGGTGTGGCAACCTCAGTGCGCATGTCTAGGAATGGTTTCGGTGGGAGCTTGGTATTTAAGCGATCATGTGACTCACCTCCTCTCCACACTAATCCCGCCTGGTGCATAGCTTTGGTTCACCCCGACCAAGAGGGCTCTCACATAGGCTAAACATAATGACTAAAACCCAAAAGGAACTAGCCATGTTTTTAAAAAAAAAGGAAGAGGAACAAAACAACAAACCCTAGTTTTTCAAACTTTTAAAACTTTCTTTTAAATCAGAAAATTATTTTACAACATTTTCCGAAAAACTCCGATTTGCGAAAATTACAAAATGCCCTTAGGGGTGAAATTACCAAAATGCCCTTGGTTTATAAAATGTTCAACTACTCAACAAATTTTACCAAAATTTCATTATTTTTATAAACATTCAAAAACCCTAATTTGTAAAATATCAAAATACCTTAATTTTGGAAAAATTACAAAAAAAAAATTGCCCCTAACTTACAAAATTACCAAAATGACCCAAATTTCCAAAATTTTTGCAACATTCTCATTTTTGAAGGAACAATTTTCGAAAAGAACCCTCAAAGTTTTACAACTTTTGAAATACCCCTAATTTATTAAATTTACAAATTTACTCTAATTTGTGAAAATTACCAAAATACCCCCAGATTTTAAAATTTTTCCAAATTACCCCGAGACTTCGAAATTTTCAAAATACTTTTTGACAAAAACACCAAGGAATGTTTTTCTTCTGAAAAAATTATGAAAATGCCCCTGTAGAACAAAATTACGAAAATACCCCTAGGTAGTGGAAAACAACAACAACAAAAACTACAACGTTTCTCTGAATGAATGAAAGTTCATACTTGTTTGATGGATGAATGAATGAATGGAAAAGACTGTGTGTTTGTATGAATACGAAAGAACCACTCTTAAATCCCTTCTCATAAAACTCCTTCGTTGGTAAATAAGTGGAACAATGACTAATCCATAAAATTCCTTAATCGATCTCGACGCTAGAAAATGAGCTCTAGAGGACGTGGTCGCTGGGTCGAGGTAGAGGAAGGATGACCGTGTTGAACCCGTTAGGTCGGGTCAAGGGTCCGACAATGAAATGCCACCGCCACCACCACCCCCACCGTTAATGTTGAGCAGCAGCTCGGACGGGAAGATCTTTGTGTCGCAGTCAGGTCGCGAGTTTTGGAATTGGTGGCAGGTGCAGGAGGAAATTCAGGAAATCAGAAGTCTGTACCTGAACGGCTCCTCGCTAATGGAGCGAAAATGTTCCGAGGAGTATCTAATGTGGCACCCAATACAGTTAAGTACTGGTTGGAAGCAACGGAGCGTATCATGGATGAGCTCGATCTGACTTCAGAGGAAAAGTTGAAAGGGATGGTGGCGTTGTTATGCGATGAAGCGTATCAGTGGTGGTTAACTGTTCGGGATGGTACCACGGCTGAAAATTTGACCTGGGAGTATGTTAAAGAAGCATTCAGGTGAGTGTTGGAGAAAGACAGGAGCATGTCTTAAGTGTGGGTCCAAGGACCATATGCTCAAGGACTGCCTAAAATATCGATGACAAACAACAAAGAATTTCAAGATGTTAATCAGCCGGTAGGGAGGACAACAACCTCAACGAGGTCGAGGTTCGAATAATGAGGTAATGGTTCGCCAAGGTCGTGGAGCACCAAGCGGAGGTGTTGAAGGTTCGAAGCAAGGCGCCAAGGTTAGTTTATGCAGTCGGCCATCGCGAGGATAGTGACGCGCCAGACGAGACAACGAGTAAGTTTCTTATTTATGGAATATACTCCATTACTTTACTCGCTATAAGATTAGTTCGATCTTATGTTGCTAATGAAGTGTATGGAACATTGATTGTCAACTCAGAGAATGTGCCTAGAAAGTATGATAGTTCTTTAAGATCAGAGTGCGCAGCAATAGCGTAGTGTGGTGAGTTAGACTGTACGGATGAACGATAGTAAGTAATTTCGAGGACAAAATTATTTTTAAGGGGGTAGAACTGTAACATCCTGAAAAGGGCCTATGCATTTTGGCCTAATTGTACAAAAAGACATCTTTTATGTGTTTTGGAATAAATTTGGAATGATTGTTGGAAACCTGAGAATGTATGGAAATGTTATGTTGGAAATAGGAAAATGACCATTTTTGGAAACCAAAGTAAATTAGGAAAGTGAACATTTTGGAAACCTGAACATTTTGGAAACATGAACATTTTGGAAACTTGAAGATGTAATAAAAATGGCAAGTTACAGAGCCGATCGAAAATTTTAGGAAACTTAGAAATGATGCCGAAATGTCAAATTTTAAAGTTCAAAATAGGAAAGAAGGGCAAGAGGGCCTTAAAAGAAAAAGTTGGTGAGATTTGACACACAATCAGGCTTGGAAAAGTGGCCTGAAGATGTCACTTAGGGCCTATGGAAATGGCGCCACATGCAAGGGTATTGGGCCTGGGTTCGAGTCGCATGGGAAGCTAAAAATAAAAAAGTTCTATTTTGCTGCAAGGATGGACAGAGGTGGATGGCACATAGGCTAATTTTAAGAGCTTTTATCCTTTTAAAATTAGGCAAATAGATAGATAATGATGGATTATTATTGGTATTATTTTTATTAAGAGATAAGGGATAAATAATGGATTTATTTTAGATTATTTTTAAGTGATAAATAAGGATTTTAAATTTGGATTATCTCGAGGAGATAATTGATGGATTAAATGCTTTTATTTTTAGATAAAGGAGATAATATTATCTTAAGGAGAGTGGTGGCCAAGTCAAGGACTCTTGGCCTAGCAAATTGGCTATAAAAGGAGAACCCAAGGTCTTTTTCTCTCATCTTTCCAAGTAGCCGAAAATCCTTGCTCTCTCCCCTCTTGCCGAATTTCTCTTTAAGTAAAATCCATCTCCTCTTTTCTATTTTCTTCTCCTCTCCTTTGCTATTGTCGAGCCAAAACACTCTTTGATCCCTGATTAAAACTCCATAGCCGAAACTCTGTGACTCTAGGCAAGGAAACAATCGATCAAAGCATTAAAGGTAAGGCTTGTTTTCCTAATATTTAGGATTATTTCCCATTATTTCAAAAGCAAGAAACTGACATGGTTACATGGCTAGTGTTAGCCGATTTCAAGGAAAAGGAATACTAGCAATTTTGGGACTTGATTTTCAGACACCCAAATTCGGCAAACAAGGTAAGTAATACAAATCCTACTTGGATTTGGTTTTTAAGCCAAATAGGTTGTTAATATATTTTAATGGTTGGCCGAATATAGGATCTAAAGTTCGATCGGGATTTTTGAGATCTCAAGGAACCTATTAAGCAAATTAGGTGTGTACGCACACTAACTTTCGATATTTCATATGGCAATTATTTTTATTATATGATTATACGTAAGAATATGAATATGGCTAAGTACCCTAATGTGGTACAAAAGTACTCAGGTACGTTTCCTACTTCTGATAGGATTATGAAATATGTTATTTTATAACATATGAATATATGTATATGAATATGAAATTAAGTATGTCATGCATGATATATATATTTTTGGGGCATTCGGGATTTATGTGAAAGGGGAAGAAGGTGTTGACTTCGGTCTCACCAACATTATATGGTGACTACGGTCATAACATTTTGAATATGGTAACTTCGGTTACATTATCTGAATTTGGTAACTTCGGTTACATTATTTGAATATGGTGTCTAATGACACAAATTATATGGGCGATGAGCACGTCGACTGCAGCGACTGCCTTCGATGGTGTGTAGCGGATGGAGGGTTGACTTTGTAGTCCCCACGGTGTGACTGGCAGGTACGGGTGGTGTGTAGCGGATGGACCATTAGGTTTGGGTTGGGTTGCATCATCATTTTTATATGAATATGAAATTGATATGAACGTGTATGCCTGATTCGTTGAATGTTAGTACTGTGTGCACATTGAGTCTGTTGACTCACCCCGTTGTGGGAAATATTTTCAGGTGATGAACAGTGACCGACCGGGACGGTAGACCTTGAGGTGGCCATGATCCTTTTGAAGATTTTATTCGATTTGGACTTTATTATTTGTTTTGGGTTTTACTTGATGTAATAAGGCCATACGGCCTAGTGGATTTTTTTCTTTTCCTGCTTTACTTTAAATTGTTATGTTACGAACTATTATGACTAAATTTAAGTGTTATATTTTTTTTTATAAACCCTAAAAATTATTTTGTCACCTTAATAAAAATTGGATTTACAAGACTAATTAAATGGGTTTCCAATCTAAGCCCAATCCACAACAACATTTTTCTAAAAATTTTACAAACTCTCTCTAAGTAACGAAAATCTTTGAAACTGGTTTACTTTA
This sequence comes from Gossypium rotundifolium, assembly GCA_025506655.1. Classification (NCBI taxonomy): domain Eukaryota; kingdom Viridiplantae; phylum Streptophyta; class Magnoliopsida; order Malvales; family Malvaceae; genus Gossypium; species Gossypium rotundifolium. Next base: position 188,263,568 of record CP106729.1, on the reverse strand, counting down.
GGAACATACCAGATCAGGTTCAGGCTCGTGGGCCGGGTGTGGGGTGTTTCAATAATTATTTATCTATCTTTGTACATTGAGGGCAATGTACATCTTAAGTGTGGGGGGGTAAAAGTACCTAACTTTTTCCATTATTCTAAAATCCTGAATTTTAGTCTTGTCCCAAAGAAATTTTCTCATATTATTAATTAGGGTGAAATTTCTGATGATTTATGATTTTTATTGATAAGCTCTTGAAGAAGTCATTGATAATTGTGCATTGATGATTTATATGTGAAGAATACTAGAGAATCAAGCATGATAAGTCTATTTTTCAAGAATCAAAAATTTCCTAGGTTGTTGAACTGAATTTGAATATTACCTTGAAGCTTGAAATTTACAGGATTGATGTCAAACACCCATAATTTTTTGTGAGATTTGAGCCTTATAGAGCATATATTCTTTTTCATGCTCACTTTATTAATTATGCGTGTGTCAACACTGAATTTTTATTCTAGAACTTGCCTCGATTATACATGTCGAGACCACATCAATGATTTGATATACTAAGATGATAAAGGCACCTAGGTTTTAACTCATTCACTCCATTAAAAAGCTTACCTACATAATTAACCCTTAGTGAACCCATTTGATCCCAACAACCCTTTTTTTTAATTACCCGCTTAATATTAACCTAAAACCCTTTGTATTTGTTATCACCATTCTTTTGACCACCCTTCTAATGAGAATTGAATTGATCAAGTTACCGAATTAGTTTATTTGATAAAGTTCTTTATTTATTTAATTATATACTTAGTTTGTTCTTAAAAAAAAACCAATGTATATTCAAGTATTAGTATATGATTAAATGAGCTTATGCATTTAAATTCCAATTGTTGAAGAAGAGCTAGTATCAAAAGTATTATCAGTAGTAGTATTATTAGTTTCAAATTTTTAATTGATGTAATCATTTATTATTTTTAGTTAAGAAATTGGTCAGGTCAATCTCGATTCTAAACCCTCTAATCTAGCCTTTATCCACACCTTTAACCCAAGTCCCGTTACAACCCTGTCAAAGACCTTTTGATTTGTGTATCATCTCATATTACAGTGGTGGAGATTTGATTTTCAGGCAAGCCTATGGGATTAACTTTTCAAGTTCAACTTATGAGTGCTTTTTCTTGAATCTTAAACACTTCGAGTGCTTTGAGTGGATCTTTAGTGAGGATGTCAATCCTTGTCAGTTTCAAATTAAAAGGTAATCGTTTAGATAAGGGAAGACACCTATGTTTTCGTACTACAAAATTCATGACTTATATTGTTTGAATCTTTAAGACTCTTTGAGTTAAATTATCCATGTATAAATTGTCTGTGATTTATGATGAAGCATTGTTGATAGGAATTGTGAAATACGGAAAGTTCGTTTTAATTGTAAGTTGAGAATTGTGCTTGAGGACAAGCAAAAGCTTAAGTGAGGGGGTATTTGATAAACAGTAAAAGTAACATATTTTAACCCCATATTTAGTATGCTTTTAGGATGATTTAGCCCTGATTTATGTAAAAAGGTGCTTTTAATCCTTTCTTTTCATATTTCTACTCAGGAAAGCACCCGAGGATGAAAAGAACAAGAAACAGGCTTAAAATGGGCCAATTTGGGCCAAAGAAGAAAATAGACACGGCCTGGACTTCAAGCCACACGACCATGCTTTGACAATTAACTAAGACACGTCCATGCCATGATTTACATGGCCGTGCCACAACCGACAGAATTGAGCCACGACCCAACCACGATTTACACGGGCGTGTGCCATGGTCGTGCCCCTGTTATAGGAGAGAGCAATTTCACTCGGATTTGGATACTTAGAGCCAAAGAAACACTTTCCAAAGCTCATTCAAATATCAAGTAAGAAGCAGACTTAAATTAGGACACTTAGATGCCAAGTAAAGCATTCTAAGAGCCTATATAAACACCCTAAGTGTATCCTGAAAGGGGGGCGGTGAGTTAGGCCAAGGAGCCGAGCCAGAAGGATCACATTTATGGTAATCACTCGAAGATAGCCAGTGGATCCATCTCAAGAAGCCAAAATTCTACTTAAGACGGCAGATTTCTCCTTCAATTCCTCCTAGGGGTTTTAGGGATTTTCTATGTTTTGTTTTATCTTTTCTCTTAAGATGTTTTCTTTATTTATTATGAACTAAATCCTTCAGATACCTGAAGGGGATGAAACCTAGATGAATTTTGTTATTATTTTCTGAATTATATGATAAATACTTAGTTTGTTCTTAATTATGTTGCTTAATCCAAATCTGATATGCTTATGTGGAAGAGTAATAGACCCTGCTTAAGAGTAGATCTAGCATAATTAAGCGGAGTTGATCGAACGCCTAGAGATAGGGTTACGAGATTTTACCAGATTAGGGTGAAACCTAATATGGGAATCCATTGATCGATTTACTGCTATTCTAGGGGGTTATTATAAGCGAACAAGAGTTCCACTAATTAACCTAGGGTTAGACGTTATTCGCCTCGAGAGAGGGTTTAATATAGGTTAGGGAGTCCTACGGATCAAGCTAAGTAAAGAAATCATATGATTCAGTAATAAGTAACAAGTGAAGTCTAGGTGGATTCTTCCTAAAGGTATCATCGTAATCAATTGAGTTTCTTCAAGTTATTTCCCAAATTCATTTTTTTTTTTTTTTTGTCTTTGCGTCTTTAGCTTAGTAGTCGTTATACTAGATTAAATCAATCAATCACTCCATATTTTAGGCTAAACAATAAAAAGAAAGTTAGTATTAGTACTTTTAGTTCCTTTGGGTTCGATAATCCGGTCTTGCCTAAGCTATACTACTGTTCGATAGGTACACTTGCCTGTAAGTCATTGTCAGAGTTAGTTTCCAGGTTTGATCGTTCTATTTATAAATTTTAAAGCTTTGATTTCAGCGATCACTTGTAAATTTCAACTTCAAGGTAATATTCAAATTCAGTTCAACAACCTATAAAATTTTTTATTCTTGAAAAATAGACTTATCATGCTTGATTCTCTAGTATTCTTCAAGTATAAATCATCAATGCACAATTATCAATGGCTTACTCAAAAACATATTAATAAAAATCATAAATCATTAGAAATTTCACCCTAATTAGTAATATGAGAAACATACTTAACAATAAGATTAAATTCAGGATTTTTAGAATCATGCAAAAATTTAGGAACTTAATTCCCACCACACTTAAGATGTACATTGCCTCAATGTACAAAGATAGATAACTAATAATTTAATCAAAAGAGAAGGGGAGAAGTGACACTTCCTGAATTTCGGATGATTCTGGGAGTTGGCAGAGGTCATGGTGGCGTTTTCTATGGGCCTGGTGGGGTGATTACCGATGAGCTTTGTACTAGATAAAGAAATTGGGTAGCCTGCAAAGATATAGCCAAGAAATCTAAAAAAATTAATAATATACTAATACTATAATTAAAGACAAAGAAAATAAAGAAAACTGAAATTAAAAGAAAAGACTAATGGACTAAGGAGTCCTTATTGTTGGATGGTTCGCGAGGTGGGTGTGACCTCTAAGGCTGTGGTACGTGATTCCCAATCAGCCTTTAGAACATAAAACAAAGAAACTAAAAAAATTTAAAATATATTTAGCAAAAGAGAATTATAGATAAGTAGGATAAAGGGGAAAATAAACATAAAGAAGAATTTAAATGGTCTAAAAGACCCTTGGCTTGGTTTTTGAATAAAGCGGTTGGCATGAACTTATGTGCTGGGGTCTCTTTTAAGGAGACAATGCTTTCCTTCTAACACTTCTTCGGCATGATCTTGAGTAGCACAAGAGTCTGAACACCTTTTCTATAAGAAAGAAGGAAATAGAAAGAAGGTGAGAGAGAATGGGAAAAGAAGATGGGGAGAAAGGGAAGGGATGTGGTGCTTAAATAGATTTTAGCCTCTGACGACATCCCACGCCCATTTCTCTAGGGTGTGTTGCTTTACACGGCCGCGTCGCACGGCCGTGCTTGGAGGTAAAATGCCCGTGGTCGATAAGTCAGTGTTTTCACACGGTCGCATCGTACGACCATGTTCTGGGTGTATTGGTATGCCACGGCCGTTTGTCATAATGCCATGCTCATTCTTAAAAAGGCAGTGTTTCGGCACGGTTGGGTGGCATGGGTGTGTTTGTCCCGTGTCTGATAAGTCAGTGGCTTCACACGGTTGTGGAGCACGACCGTGCCAATTTACTGGTGCCCGCTGGATCCGTGACTCTGGGGTGGATGGGACTGATTCGCATAACCTTTGTTGTGTCAGTACGGTGGTTTTAGTGGTCCATACGGTCACGGACACTACCGTGTATAACGCCGTGTGGCCTTGAAGTTCTACACTTCCGGTAAGTTTAAAAGGAAATAAAGAAAGAAGGGAAAGAAACTGAAAATAAATTTGAAAGTAAATAGTATTAGTGCTCGGGTTGCCTCCTGAGAAGCACTCGTTTATAGTCTTAAGCTGAACTTTCCTCGAATTAGAAAAATTAGGGAGGTTTAAAGGTTTGAATATCTTCCCTCTTGCCTAAAATTTTATTTTCTTGATAAGGTTCAAGTCGAGAAGCATTTACCTTAAAACTGCCGAATGTTGGATTACTTACCTCGACTGTTCCATGGGGGAAGATATCGTGTACCTTAAGAGGAATTTCCTTGCTTACGTTCAGGTCTATTGTGATGATGCAAGGATCGGCTTTGTCGAGCAGCACCTAGTCTCTTATTTTGAAGTGATTTGATGTTCCTACGAGTTCTTCTGGTGGTTCTTTTGGTGTTACTTTGTGTGGGTCCTGTTGTTCTTTGACTTGTGTCCTCTGCTCTTCTAAATCGTCGATCCTAAGGTCTTGTTCCTTGTGTGATTCTTATTTGTCACTTTGGGATTTGTGAGTCGACTTAGAGTTGTGCCTTTGTGGCGTTTCCTGCGATAAAGGTTGAACAATTTGATTATCATCCGTATTCACTTTCTTACCTTCATCGATTATTGTTCTGGCTGAGTCAAGAGCTTGAAGACTGATCGATTCATCTCTTATACAAAGTATGAGTTCTCCTGTGGCAACATCAATTTTAGTCTTGGAAGTTGCTAGAAAAGGTCTTCCTAAAATTAAGGGGATTGTATTATCCTCATCCATATCTAAAACAACAAAATCTATTAGGAAAACAAATTTATCAATTTTGACAAGAACATCTTCGATAATTCCCTTAGGAATTCTAATAGTTTTATCAGCTAATTGTATACTCATCCTAGTTTGTTTAGGCTTCCCTAGACCTAGTCGTTTAAATAATGTATAAGGCATGACATTTATGCTTGCCCCTAAATCAACTAACGCGTTATCAATAGCTAAACTACCAATTAAACATGGAATTGTAAAACTCCCTGGATCTTTTAGCTTTCGTGGTAGTCTATTCTGTAACATTGTAGAGTATGCTGCGTTTAATTCCACGTAGTGCTCTTCGTCTAATTTGCGTTTGTTAGTCAAGAGCTGTTTTAAAAATTTCCTCGAGTCCGCATCCAAAAGAGCTTCAAGAAGGGTAAGTTAATATGTAATTTCTTTAAGAGTTTAAGAAACTTACCGAACTGTTCTTCTAAATCATCTCTTTTTATCGCTTCGGGATAAGGTATGCGAGGTTGGTATTCCTTGATTACTGGTTTTGGCTTTTCTTGTGTTACCTCTACCATACCTTCTTCTACCTTATTTTCTAGTTTTGGAATGGGTTCCTCTAACCCCTTACTGTCTTAAATTGAGATGGCTTGAATTTGCTCCTTTGGGTTAATCTAGGTGTTACTTAGTAGACGTCCTAGCGATCGTTCTGACATTAGCTTTGCGAGTTGTTCGATTGCATTAGTGGCTTCCTTAACAGACTTAGTAAGTTCCCCGATTCAGCTCTCATTACTTTTAATTGTTTTCTCAGTTTCTTGGAAGCGCTTTTCTATGTCTAATGTAAATTTTGTCAACATCTCTTCGAGGTTTGGCTTCTTCTCTTGCGGATATGGCTGATTTTGGAAATTTGTAAGAGGTTGCTATCTTTGATTTCCTTGATTTCCTTGGCCTCCCCATGAAAAATTTGGGTGGTTCCTCCAACCTGTATTGTAGTTATTACTATAAGGATTATTATTGGATCAAAAATTATTATATATATAGTTCATATGTTTGCTCTCTGCGTCCGGTTGGTAGGGTGGGTACTCAGGATTCGCCACAATTCCACTTGCGTTGCACTGCATGACTGGATGTACCTGCGAAGAACACAAACTATCAATCTTTTTATTCATCATCTCTACCTGTGTTGATAGCATAGTCACTGCATCGAGGTTGTAAACTCAGGCAGATTTTTTCGATTTTGTCCTTGTAACTTACCACTGATAGTTATTCAGTGACATCTCTTCAATGAACTCGTAAGCTGCTTCAGGAGTTTTATTATTTAAAGTTCCACCAGTAGCTAAATCAATTAATTACCGTGTTGAGGGATTTACACCATTGTAAAAAGTTTGGACTTGAAGCCACAAAGGTAATCTGTGGTGTGGACATCTCCTCAAGAGATCCTTGTATCTCTCCCACACATCGTATAATGTCTCTAAATCCATCTGCACAAAAGAAGAGATATCATTTCGTAATTTGGCCGTTTTGGCTGGTGGGAAATATTTTAATAAAAAAATTTCGGTCATTTGTTCCCATGTAGTGATTGACCCTCGTGGTAACGAGTTCAACCACTGTTTGGCTTTATTCTTTAATGAAAAGGGGAATAACCGAAGACAAATGGCATCATAAAAAATGCCATTTATTTTGAAAGTATCACAGAACTCTAAAAAATTAGCTATATGAGTGTTCGGGTCTTCGTCCTGCAAACCATCAAATTGACCAAATTGTTGAATCATTTGTATTGTGTTAGGCTTTAATTCAAAATTATTAGCGGCTATGGCAGGCCTAACAATACTAGATTTAGCTCCTGTTAAATGAGGTTTAGCATAACCATACATAGTGCGCTGAGCACTGTTTTCTTCCACATCTCGTGGTGGATTATTCTCGTCCATCCCTTCAGTAGGATCGGATCTGTCTTCTCGCTCTTCTTTCGTGTAATTTAGGGCTCGCCTAATTTCTCTGTGATTTCTCCGAGCGGTAGCTTCAATTTCACTATCGTATACTAGTGGTCCTGTCGGGTTCCTTCTAGTCATAAACTAGAGGTACCTGCTAGGAAAAAAGGAAGAAGAAATAAAATTAGCAAAAACAATAAAATAAAATAAATTACGAAATAAATAAAAAATAAAAAATGGCTAAAGTAATAAAAATAGCGCCAAAAACTTGATCGTGTGTCTATTGATCGTGTCAAACAGTCGAGTTTTAATATTTATAAAAGAGTGACCGAACCTGTAGACTGACTACGACAACGATAGAGGCAAGTGCACCTATCAAACAGTAGTATAGCTCAGGCAAGAATATCTTATCGAACCCAAGGGAACCTAAAAGTACTACTACTCACTTTCCTTCTATTATTTAGCCAAAAATATGGAGTGGTTGGATTATTAAACTAATGAGATACTCAGACTAAATGCAAAGATAAAAGAATGAATGGGAGAAAGACTTTAGGAAAACTTAGTTGATAAAGACGATACCCTCAGGAAGAATCCACCTATAACTTCACTTATTATTCATTCCCCAAACCTTATGATTTCTTTACTTAGCTTGATCCATGAGACTCCCTAACCTATATTATACCCTCTCTTGAGGCGAATAACGTCTAACCTTAGGTTAATTAGTGGAACTTTCGTTCTCTTATAATAACCCTCTAAGGAAGCAGTAAATCGATCAATGGATTCCCATATTAGGTTTCACCCTAATCCGGCAAAATCTCATAACCCTATCTCTAGGCGCCCGATTAAATCCGCTTAATTATGCTAGATCTACTCTTAGGCGGGGTCTATTCCTCCTCCACCTAAGCACATCAAATTAAATTAAGCAACATAATTAAGAACAAACTAAGTAATTATCATATAATTTAGAAATCAAATAACAAAATCCATCATAGGCTTCATCCCCTTCAGGAATCTGAGGGGTTTAATTCATAACTAAATACGAAAACATCTCAAGAGTAAAGAATAAACAAAACATAAGAAATCCCTAAAATCCCCTGAAGGAATTGAAGGAGAGATCCTCCATCTTGAATGGAACTCCGACTTCTTGAGATGGATCAACTGGCTATCTTCAAGTGACTCCCTAAAAGATGAAAGCTTCGGCCAAAGCCTCTGCCAAAAGCCCCTTTTTATGTCTGCCTTAGGTTGTTTATATAGGCTTTGGAATGCTATACTTGGTTCCTAAGTATCTCCTTCAAGTAGAATTACTATTAGGGTGTTGGAGTAGACTTAGGAGTATGTTTCTTTGGCTTCAAGCATCCAAATTCAAGTGAAATTGCTCTTTCCCGAGGCAGGGGCACGGCCATGGCACACGCCCGTGTAACTCGTGGTTGGGCCGTGTCTCGATCCTGTCGATTTGGGCACAGCCATGTAGATCACCAGGCACGTCCGTGTGATAAATAGATGCTACACAGCCGTGTGTCACGGAGTGGAGGCCGTGCTCTAGGTAGTTGGCGAGGCACGGTCGTGTGGGATTTGGGCCAGGCCGTGTTGATTTCCCGCTAAGGCCTAATTACTCTGTTTTAGGCCCGTTTTGTGTTCTTTTTATCCTCGGGTGCTTTCCTGAGTATAAATATGAAAAGAAAGGATTAAAAGCACCTTTTACGTAAATCATCGCTAAATCATCCAAAAGCCTATTAAATATGGGGTTAAAATATGTTACTTTTACGGTTTATCAAATACCCCACACTTAAGCTTTTGCTTGTCCTCAAGCAAAATTCTCAACTTACAATTAAAACGAACTTTCCATATTTCATAATTCCTATCAACAATGTCTCATCATAATTCATAGATAATTTATACATGGATAATTCAACTCAAAGAACCCTAAAGATTCAATTACGAAAAGTCATACCTTTATAGAACGAAAACATAGGTGTATTCCCTTATCTAAGTAATTACCTTTAATTTAAAGTCGACAAGAACTGACATCCTCACGAAAGCTTCACTCAAATCACTTGAAGTGTTTAAAGTTCAAGAATAAGCACTCTAAGTTGAACCTGAAAAGTTAATCCCATAGGCTTGCCTGAAAATCAAATCTCCACCACTATATATGAGATGATACACAAATCAAAAGGTCTTTAATCAGGGTTGTAATGGGGCTAAGGTTAAGGGTGTGGATACAGGCTAAATTAGAGGGTTAGAATCGAGATTGAATTGACTAATTACCTAATCTAAGAATAATGAACTAAATATGAATATTTACATCGAATGAAAACTAACAATATCTACTATTGATAATTACTCTATAATAAATAGTATTTTCATCACTTGAAATTTGATAATACTTTAATACGAGCTTTTTCTTCAACAATTGGAGTTTTAAATGCTCTAAGTTTTTTTTTTTTAAGAACAAACTAAGTTATTACATCATAAATGATAAATGTAACTACTGAACTAATATAATTTGGTAACTTAATCAAATCAAACCTCGATTAAAGGGTAGTCAAAAGAATGGTGATAACAAATTCAAAGGGATTTTGGGTTAATATTAGTGGGTGAGTCAATAAAAAGGTTGTTAGGATTCAACGGGGTTCACTAGGGGTTAATTTGTATAGGTAGGCTTTTTAGTGGAGTGAACGGGTTAAAACCTAGGTGCCTTTATCATTTCAATATACCAAATCATTAATGTGGTCTCGACATGCATAAACAAGGCAAGATCTAGAATAACAATTCAAAGTTGACACACTCATAATCAATTAAAGTGAGTATGAAAAAGAATATATGCTCTATAATGCTCAAAATCTCACAAAAATTATGGGTGTTTTTGACCTCAATCCCTGTAAATTTTAAATTTCAAGGTAATACTCAAATTCAGTTCAACGACCCATCAATTTTCATTTTTAGAAAGTAGACTTATCATGCTCGATTCTCTAGTATCCAATCATCAATGCACAATTAACTATAACTTACTCTAAAACATATCAATAAAAATCATACATCATTAGAAATTTCATCCTAGTTAGTAATATGAGAAAAATACTTTTGAACAAGACTAAAGTCAGGATTTTGAGAATAATGCAAAAAGTTAGGTACTTTTACCCCCCACACTTAAGGTGTACATTGCCCTCAATGTACAAAGATATATAAACAATTATGCAATAATAAAATCAAAAGAGAAAGGGAGAAGTAACACTTCCTGAATTTTTGGATGAAGTCTATGAAAAGAAACCGGATAAGATTAGAGGTGAACGTGGGGAAGCGTCTCGAACCGTTTGAAATTGAATCCTCAAAGTTGCCGACTTGGTTTTATTTTATCCTAAGCTAAATCTAAATATCATAAAGAATAAGAAGAAGAAAATAAAATAAAATAAAAATAAAAATAAATAATGGAAAATGAAATACAACTAGAAAAATGGGGAATGAGGTTTAAATAGAGATGTAGCCCGTGTTTTGGGATTTTGAATTTTGAACACATTCAGGATGTTCGGGCATGGCCGTGGGTGTCGTGGCACGCCAGTGTTTTTCTTTACACGGTCATTTAATACGGGGGTGCTCCTCCCGTGTTTGATAAGTCAGAATGTTGGCACAGGTGAAAGGCACAGCAGTGTTTAGCCCGTGCTTGACAAGTCAGTAACCTTGCACGGGGCGTCGGCACGGGCATGGACTATTATTGCCACCCGTGTTGGGAAAAGAAACTTTTCTATGTCGTGCACGACTCATCGGCACACCCATGGTTCATCCTCAGCTTCACACGACCGCCACGCACGCCTGTGTAGGGCCGTGTGGCCTAGAAATCGCTTCTTGGTTAGTTTATGGTTAGGTGCTAAAAGGAAAAAGAAAAGAAAAGAACAATAATAATAAATAAATAAATAAAATGTAAAAATAGGGTTAGTGCTCGGGTTGCCTCCTGAGAAGCGCTCGTTTATAGTCTTAGTTAGACTTTACCTCTCATTCGTATGGTCATGGTGGTTTGAGGAGGTGAAAATCCTTTCTCATGCGATCACTTCAGTTATGGATATATATTTTAAGTCGAGTAATGTTTACCTCAAAAGTGTCAAATTTAGTATTAATGACCTCGACTGTGCTGTATAGGAAGACATTTAGTACCTCAAAAGTGATTTCTTTGTTTATCTTGAGGTCTGGATTGGTGATTCGAGTGTCCTCCTTATTCAACAATACCTGATATCTTAATTTGAAGTGATTCGTTGCTCCTATCAGCTCGTCTGGGGGCTCCTTCGGTTTCACTTTGTGTGGTTCCTGTTTCTCTTTGATTTGTGTTTCCTGCTTTTTTTAGTTTGTCAACCCTAAGGCTTTGTTCCTTATGTGTTTCTTCTTTGTTGGCACGAGGTCTAAGATCTAGCTTAGCTAAGTGATTTCATGATGCTTCCTGTAAAGAAGGTTGAACCAAATGATTATCAATAGAATTAACGTTCGTACCTTTATTACTCGATGTCCCAGCTGAATTAAGAGCTTGAAGAGTGATTGTTTCGTCATCTACACGAAGTGTGAGTTCACTGAATTTTTCCTCTGTGTGTTCTTTCTTTATTGTATCGGGATATGGCACACGAGGTTGGTACTCTGTAATTGCCAATTTTGGTAAATCATGGCACACCTCAACCTTACCTTTTCTCACCACATGTTTTTCCCTTGGGTTTGGTTCCACTAACAATTCACTGTTATGAGCTTGTACAGCTTGGGGCCCATGATTCAGCTCAAGTTTGTAGCCTTGTGGTGTTTCATGTGGTGAAAGTTGAACAATTTGATTATCAACTGACTTTACTTTCTCACATTCATCACCTGATGTCCTAGCCGAGTCAAAAGCTTGTAGACTGATTGATTCGTCACCTACACGAAGAATGAGTTCTACTGTACCAACATCAATTTTAGTCCTGGCAGTTGCTAGAAAGGGTTTTCCTAAAATTAAAGGAATCGTGTTGTCTTCATCCATGTCTAAAAAAATAAATTTTATTGGGAATACGAATTTATCAATTTTGATTAGAACATTTTCTATTATACCCCTAGGAATTCAAATAGTTTTATCAGTTAATTGAATGCTCATGTAACACCCCAAACCCGACCTAAACGTTACGACCGGATCTGGCATGTCACATGAAAGGAATGTTTAAAAATTGTACGCTCGTTAAAAAGTTCAGTATTCTTTTGAAACTCCACGTTTAAGTGGTTTGTATATAAAACCCGATTCATTTAATGCCCATTTTACAAAGTTGTTATTAGTTTGTAAAAATTGTATTTGTTGTGAAAATTGAGTTGAAGTAATCTTGAATAAGAAACGGTTTATTAATATTTTAGGAACCACATTAAACATTTAATAATAAGCAGTAACCAATTTAAATGCTAAAACCAAATAAAATACCAAGGCCTTATTACATGACAAAAACCCAAATAAAAATAAGTCCAAATAAAAGAAATGAATTTACGAGTAAACATATGTATGGCCTCCACGAGTCCACCTCAGCTCCCAAATCTGCGATCTAATGATTACCTGCAAAATTTAAATAAGGGGTGAGTCATCGAGACTCAAAGTGTAAATCCCCATCCAACGTGTGTTAAACCCTTACACAATTTCATATGAAAATATGCATGTCATGCAACCCAAAACCTAACCATCCAAACTCCTAATTCTACCCGTGTGGTACCAAACCACCGGTGGTGCCAAACCACCGGGACCCAAAGTCACCGATATCAATAATGATGTGGTGCCAAACCACCGGTGACCCAAAGTCATGAATAATCCATATGTGGGGCCAACCCACATTGTGATACCAAATCATGGCGATAATCCTGCTTTATCAAATGTGGGGCCAACCCATCGTGGTGCTAAGCCACTGGATGAGTCGCTATGAGGTGCTAAACCTCCGTGACCCAAAGTCACGAATAACATAAGTGGTACCAAACCACCGGTGGTGCCAAACCACCGGTGACCCAAAGTCACGATATCAATCTTCCCTCCTCTCATCATACCCGTGCAATATGACATAATAATCCGTGTATGCAGTATGTCATGTATGCTAGGCATATATCAAATATAAGTATAACATGAATTATCATCATAATCAGATAGACATAAAACAACATAATCATGCTAATCAACCTCTAAGGGTATAACCGTAATTTTACCTACTAAGGGTATTTTCGTAATTTACCCACCAAGGGTATTTTCGTAATTTACCCACCAAGGGTATTTTTGTAATTTACCCACAAAAGGTATTTTCGTAATTTACCCACTAAGGGTATTTTTATAATTTACCTACCAAGGGTATTTTCATTATTTACCCACCAAGGGTATTTTTGTAATTTTGCACCTGCAATGGCCCTCCCGAAGGTCTAATGTTATCCTGAGCGACTCGGCTACCATTTTCGGTCGTCACTAGACTATTGGGCCTAAAACCTGATTTTAGCCCATTCAGGCCCACACGCTCATGTAGCCCACCTAACACAAATCTAGCCACGTATATAGGTTCCACCTAGTCTAGTTCACTATATACTATATCATCATACAATTTATTCCAATTAGGCCCGCGGGCCCATTAGGCCCATTTTGGCCCATCGCGGCCCAAGCAGCCCCAACCCACAAGAATACTACTGATGGTCTCAACTATCGCGTCGAAGCCCCACACGTGCGCTCACACACTCGTGTGGCTACTATTGCCATGACCAAGACTTCTAAGATTTGCCGCTTACAACTAGAGTAGAGAGTTACACACCGATAGGACTCGGTGCTAAACCGCTAGACCACTCCTGTGCCCAACGCCCACCAAGGTATGTTAACCCTTCTCCTAGCATGCTTTTATATAGCTAGCTCTTCACCTTCATTCCTTGTATCTTTCCGATGTGGGATCCCTTCGTCAAGAGAGTTTAAATTCAACTGAAACTCTTACCGTCCACTCATAAAATAAATACTCCTTGCTTCTCATGAGATTCAACCCAGTGCTCCTTATAACATAATCCACGCTAGCCACTTTACCAACTAGCTCCTTGTGTCTTAAACCATGCAACTAAATATAACCCTATGGCCAAAGTCTAAATTCATTTAATAAAAATAATCTAAAAAGAATGCAAACGCTACAACTAGAACCTTGGACCTCCTTCCTCCTTGTGGCGCCACTTTGCCACTACACCACACACTCCACTTGTGTCATTTTCCTCCACATTTTATTCTTAAGGCCTACCCGCCAACCTCCGTGGTTTTTTTTCACCTAAAACCAAAATTTCCCAAAGCTAATATTTGATCCCCTGGACTTCATGAAGCCCCTAACCTTCCAAAATCACTTATCTAAAAGGTCCAACTTGCACTTAAGCCGATCTCCTATTCTCTAAAAAATTTTAAATGCTACTACGCTTAAGGCCCATTGGGCTCAATCCTACTAGGCCTAATTTCAGGATGTTACAAATCTACCTTCCTTAAAGAAATTTCATCCTCAAAACTTCCAACTAACTAACAGTCACACGTCCTAACCTACCACACTACGCTCACACTGCGTACTCCGATCTAATAACACTAATAAACCAAATCTCGAAACTTCTTTCTCACAACTAGATATCTAAACACAAAAGCAAATCGATATTTATACATATAATTTCTATATCCAAACCAGCACACACAAAATAAATACCAAAAATACAGTCATAACATTGTCTTAACAAACATAAAATAAGGAACTTACTTGATTTGGATGCCGGAGACTCAAGGTGCCATACTTCCAAACAACATGTATTTTCAAACAAACTTTTTTTTAACCCCATAACCCACAGCCGAGTTTTTAAAACTTAGGCTCTGATACCAAATTTGTAACACCCCAAACCCGACCTAAACGTTACGAATAGGATCCGCATGTCACATGAAAGGAATGTTTAAAAATTGTACGCTCGTTAAAAAGTTCGATTCTTTTGAAACTCCACGCTTTGTGGTTTGTATATAAAACCTGATTCATTTAATGCCCATTTTACAAAGTTGTTATTAGTTTGTAAAAATTGTATTTGTTGTGAAAATTGGGTTAAAGTAATCTTGAATAAGAAACGGTTTATTAATATTTTAGGAACCACATTAAACATTTAATAATAAGCAGTAACCAATTTAAACGCTAAAACCAAATAAAATACCAAGGCCTTATTACATGACAAAAACCCAAATAAAATAAGTCCAAATAAAAGAAATGAATTTACAAGTAAACATATGTATGGCCTCCACGAGTCCACCTCGCCCCAAATCGCAATCTAATGATTACCGCAAAATTTAACTAAGGGTGAGTCATCGAGACTCGGTGTGTAAATCCCCATCCAACGTGTGTTAAACCCTTACACAATTTCATATGAAAATATGCATGTCATGCAACCTAAAACCTAACCATCCAAACTCCTAATTCTACCCTGTGGTACCAAACCACCGGTGGTGCCAAACCACCGTGACCCAAAGTCGATGATATCAATAATGATGTGGTGCCAAACCACCGGTGACCCAAAGTCACGAATAATCCATATATGGGACCAACCCACGCCAGATACCAAATCACCGCAACAATCCTGCTTTATCAAATGTGGGCCAACCCATCGTGGTGCTAAGCCACTGGGACGAGTCGCTATGAGGTGCCAAACCTTTGGTGACCCAAAGTCACGAATAACATAAGTGGTACCAAACCACTGGTGGTGCCAAACCACTGGTGACCCAAAGTCACAGATATCAATCTTCCCCCTCCTCTCATCATACCCGTGCAATATGACATAATAATTCGTGTATGCAGTATGTCATGTATGCTAGACATATATCAAATATAAGTATAACATGAATTATCATCATAATCAGATAGACATAAAACAACATAATCATGCTAATCAACCTCTAAGGGTATAACCGTAATTTTACCTACTAAGGGTATTTTCGTAATTTACCCACCAAGGGTATTTTCGTAATTTACCCACCAAGGGTATTTTTGTAATTTACCCACCAAGGGTATTTTCGTAATTTACCCACTAAGGGTATTTTTGTAATTTACCCACCAAGGGTATTTTCATAATTTACCCACCAAGGGTATTTTCGTAATTTCGCACCTGTAATGGCCCTCCCGAAGGTCTAATGTTATCTTGAGTGACTCGGTTACCATTTCCGGTCGTCACTAGACTATTGGGCCTAAAACCTGATTTCGGCCCATTCAGGCCCACACGCTCATGTGGCCCACCTAACACAAATCTTGCCACGTATATAGGTTTCACCTAGTCTAGTTCACTATATACTATATCATCATACAATTTATTCCAATTAGGCCCACGGGCCCATTGGGTCCATTTCGGCCCATCGCGGCCCAAGCAGCCCTAACCCACAAGAATACTACTGATGGCCTCAACTATCGCGTCGAAGCCCCACACGCAGGCCGCACACTGTGGCTACTATTGCCGTGGATGAAGACTTCTAATTTTGCCGCTCTACAACTAGAGTAGATAGAGTTACACACCTGATAGGACTCTGGTGCTAAACCGCGCTGCGACCACTCCTGTGCCCAACGCCCACCAAGGTATGTTAACCCTTCTCCTAGCATGCTTTTTATATAGCTAGCTCTTCACCTTCATTCCTTGTATCTTTCCGATGTGGGATCCTTCACAAGAGAGTTTAAATTCAACTCAAACTCTTACCGTCCACTCATAAAATAAATACTCCTTGCTTCTCATGAGATTCAAACCTGTGCTCCCTTATAACATAATCCACGCTGCTAGCCACTTTACCAACTAGCTCCTTGTGTCTTAAACCATGCACAACTAAATATAAACCTATGGCCAAGGTCTAAATTCATTTAATAAAAATAATCTAAAAAGAATGCAAACGCTACAACTAGAACCTTGGACCTCCTTCCTTCCTTGTGGCGTCACTTTGCCACTACACCACACGCTCCACTTGTGTCATTTTCCTCCACATTTTATTCTTAAGGCCTACCCGCCAACCTCCAGGGTTTTTTTTCCACCTAAAACCAAAATTTCCCCAAAGCTAATATTTGATCCCGGGACTTCATAGAAGCCCCCTAACCTTCCAAAATCACTTATCTAAAAGGTCCAACTTGCACTTAAGCCGATCTCCTATTCTCTAAAAAAATTTAAACGCTACTACGCCTAAGGCCCATTGGGCTCAATCCTACTAGGCCTAATTTCAGGATGTTACAGCTCATCCTAGTTTGTCTGGGTTTCCCTAGACCTAGTTGTTTAAACATTTTATAAGGCATAACATTGATGCTTGACCCTAAATCAACTAAAGCATTATCAATAGATAAACTAACAATTAAACATGGAATTGTAAAACTCCCTGTGTCTTTTTGCTTCTGTGGTAGCTGTTCTGTAACATTGCTGAACATGCTGCGTTTAATTCCATGTAATGCTCCTCGTCTAATTTGCGTTTGTTTCTCAAGAGCTATCTTAAAGATTTCCTCAAGTTTGGGATCTGAAAAGATCTTCAAGAAGAGGCAAGTTAATATATAATTTCTTTAAGAGTTTAAGAAACTTACCGAACTATTCCTCTGAATCGTCTCTTTTCATTGCTTCGGGATAAGGTATGCGAGGTTGGTAGTCCTTGATTATCGATTTCGACTTTTCTTGTGTTACCTCTACCTTACCTTCGTCTACCTTGGCTTTTTGTATTGGATTGGGTTCATCTAACCTCTTACTGGCATGAGCTGTGATAGCTTTATTTTGCTCATTTGGATTGATCTCAGTGTTACTAGGTAGACGTCCTTGCTGTCGTTCTGACATCAACTTTGTAAGTTGTTCGACCGCATTAGTGGTTGCCTTGACTGACTTAGTAAGTTCCCCGAATCGGTTCTCATTGCTTTTACTTGTTTTCTTAGTTTCTTGGAGACGATTTTCTGTGTTTGCCATGAATTTTTCAGCATCTCTTCAAGATTCGGCCCCTCTTCTTGTTTGTGAGGTGGTTGTTGAAAATCTGGAGGAAATTCCAATCTTTGGCTATTTTGATCATCCCACGAGAAATTGGGATGGTACTTCCAACCTGCATTATAAGTGTTACTATAAAAATTATTTTGATATCTAGAATAGTTACATGTATAGTAAGCTTGCTAGTTTTCCATGCCATATCCGTAGGGTGGGTACTCAGGATTCACCACGACTCCTAGATTCAAATCATATTGTATTTCTGGATGTACCTACGAGGGACTATACCAATCATCAATCTTTTTATTCATCATCTCTAACTGATTAGATAACCTGGTGACCACGGCGAGGTTGAAAACACTGGTTGCTTTAGTAGGAATTGCCCCCATGCCTTGCCACTGATAATTATTTAGTGCCATCTTTTCCATAGACTAAAACTTTCTGCCAAAAGCAAAATAGAGGAAAAAATTAGCAAAGTAAAAAGAAATAATAATAAAGAATAATATAATAATAATAAATTGCAAATAAAAAAAATTTTGGCTAAAGTAATAGAAATAGAGTTTTCTTAATATTTTAGTGTTCCCCGATAACGACGCCAAAAACTTGATCGTGTCAAACAGTCGAGTTTTAATATTTATAAAAGAGTGATCGAACACAGAGATCGATCATGACAACGATAGAGGCAAGTGCACCTATCGAACAAAGAGTATAGCTTAGGCAAGAATATCTTATCGAACCCAAGGGAACCTAAAAGTACTACTACTCACTTTCCTTCTATTATTTAGCCAAAAATATGGAGTGATTGTATTATTAAACTAATGAGATACTTAGACTAAATGCAAAGACAAAAGAATGAATGGGAGAAAGACTTTAGGAAAACTCAGTTGATAAAGACGATACCTCGGAAGAATCCACCTATGACTTCACTTATTATTCATTCCCCAAACCATATAATTTCTTTACTTAGCTTGATCCGTGAGACTCCCAACATATATTAAACCCTCTCTCGGCGAATAACGCCTAACCTTAGGTTAATTAGTGGAACTCTCGTTCTCTTATAATAACCCCTAAGGAAGCAATAAATCGATCAATGGACTCCCATATTAGGTTTCACCCTAATCGCAAAATCTCATAACCCTATCTCTAGGCGCCCGATCAACTCCTCTCAATTATGCTAGATCTACTCTTAGGTAGGGTCTATTCCTCCTCCACCTAAGCACATTAGATTAAATTAAGCAACATAATTAAGAACAAACTATGTACTTATCATATAATTTAGAAATCAAATAACAAAATCCATCATAGGTTTCATCCCCTTCAGGTATCTGAAGTTCATAACTAAATAAGAAAACATCTCAAGAGAAAAGATAAAACAAAACATAAGAAATCCCTAAAACCCCCTGAAGGAATTGAAGGAGAGCTCCTCCGTCTTGCATAGAGTTCTGGCTTCTTGAGATGGATCAACTGGCTATCTTCAAGTGGCTCCCTAAAAGATGAAAGCTTCGGCTAAAGCCTCTGCCAAAAGCCCCTTTTTTTATGTCTACCTTGGGTTGTTTATATAGGCTTTCGAATGCTATACTTGGCTCCTAAGTATCTCCTTCAAGTAGAATTACTATTAGAGTGTTGGAGTAGACTTAGAAGTATGTTTCTTTGGCTTCAAACATCCAAATCCAAGTGAAATTGCTCTTTCTCGTGGCAGGGGCACGGCCGTGGCACACGCCCGTGTAACTCGTGGTTGGGTCGTGTCTCGATTCTATCGATTTGGGCATGGCCTTGTAGATCACTAGGCATGTCCGTGTGATAAATAGATGTTGCAAGGCCGTGTGTCACGGAGTGAAGGCCGTGCTCTAGGTAGTTGGCGAGGCACGGTCGTGTGGGATTTGGGCCAGGCCGTGTTGATTTCCCGCTAAGGCCCAATTTCTCCATTTTAAGCCCGTTTTGTGTTCTTTTTATCCTCGGGTGCTTTTCTTAGTATAAATATGAAAAGAAAGGATTAAAAGCACCTTTTTTATAGAAATCACGGTCTAAATCATCCTAAAGCCTATTAAATATGGGGTTAAAATATGTTACTTTTACGGTTTATCATCTATCGAGTTTTAAAATTTATAATGAATGTGATCGAGCTTGGAAACTAACTCTGACAACGATTAAAGGTAAGTGTACCTATCGAACGGTAGTATAGCTTAGGCAAGACCGGATTATCGAACCCAAAGGAACTAAAAGTACTAATACTCACTTTCTTTTTATTATTTAGCCTTAAAAACAGTGAAGTTGTTTTAAACTAAATTGACGATGACTAAGCTAAGGACACAAAGATAAAAAAGAATGAATTTGGAAATAATTTGATGAAAAACTCAGTTGATCATAATGATACCCTCAGGAAGAATCCACCTAGACTTCACTTGTTATCTAACCCTAAACCATATGATTTCTTTACTTAGCTTGATCCGTAGGACTCCCTAACCTATATTAAACCCTCTCTCGAGGCGAATAACGTCTAACCCTAGGTTAATTAGTGGAACTCTCGTTCGCTTATAATAACGCCCTAGAATAGCAGTAAATTGATCAATGGATTCCCATATTAGGTTTCACCCTAATTTGGCAAAATCTCGTAACCCTATCTCTAGGCGTTCGATCAACTCCGCTTAATTATGTTAGATCTACTCTTAGGCAGGGTCTATTCCTCCTCCACCTAAGCATATCGGATTTGGATTAAGCAACACAATTAAGAACAAACTAAGTAATTATCTTATAATTTAGAAATCAAATAACAAGATTCATCTAGGTTTCATCCCCTTCAGGTATCTGAGGGGTTTAGTTCATAACTTTAAAATAAAACATCTCAAGAGAAAAGATAAAACAAAACATAAGAAATCCCTAAAACCCCCTGAAGGAATTGAAGGAGAGATCCACCGTATTGAGTAGAATTCTGGCTTCTTGAGATGGATCAATTGGCTTTCTTCGAGTAATTCCCTGAATTGACTACTCTGGCTTCAGCTCTTTGGCCTCGCTCACAGCCCTTTTTTCAGGATACACTTAGGGTGTTTATATGGGCTCTTGGAATGCTTTACTTGGCCTCTAAGTGTTCCAATTCAAGTATACTTCCTACTTGGTATTTGAATAGGCTTTGGAAAGTGTTTCTTTGGCTCTAAGTATCCAAATCCGAGTGAAATTGCTCTCTCCCACAACAGGGGCACGGCCATGGCACACGCCTATGTAAATCATTTTCAGGTCGTGTCTCGATTCTGTCGATTGGGGCACGGCCGTGTGAATCGTGGCATAGCTATGTCTTAGTTAATTGTCGAGGCATGGCCGTGTGGTTTGAAATCCAGGCCATGTCGATTTCCTCTTTGGCCCAAATTGGCCCGTTTTAAGCCCGTTTCTCGTTCTTTTCGTCTTCAGATGCTTTCCTAAGTAAAAACATGAAAAGAAAGGATTAAAAGCACCTTTTTACATAAATCAAGGGCTAAATCATCCAAAAGCATACTAAATGTGGGCCTATAATATGTTACCTTTACGGTTTATCAGACGTCAGTAACCCCTTAAGGAGCACACGGCCTAGGCACACGCCCGTGTGGCTAGCCCGTGGTTAACACTGACTTAAAACACTAACATGCAGGGGATACAAGGCCTGTTAACACACCCATGTGGGTTGACCGTGTGGACACTTAAAGGCTATTTTCCAAGCCAATTGCCACCTTGAAATCAAGATCATTCATATACCCAATCTAACCACTCAAATACTTCATCAAAAACATGAACATTAATGCATAACTCATCATCAATTGATGTATAAACTTAGTAAATATTGGCCAATCTCTTTAGCCATATATAAAAAGAATAATAACCTTAATAGCCAACACTTTGGCCCCTCTTAGGACTTACATCAAGATGAAATAATTCCTATACATGCCATACTTAATAAAAATAACTTGGCTATACCAAAATAGTGATTGATAGTATGCTCCGAGCTCCAACGTTAATGATCCATGAGTTAGCTTGGCGAGACTACAAGGAAAGAAGAAGAGAGAGAAGTAAGCATATAGCTTAGTAAGTTTGCATGAAACTCGTATAGCAATATATCAGTTCATTATAACTCATCCATTTCGAGATAAGAACAACATAAATTTCAAGTGCATGGCTTACTTACTCCTCACATGTTACTTAATAATTTCATACTTGCATTATAACATGGTACCTGTGTCACTTAATCACATAGATCAGTGTATTTTGCTGATGCAAAAGTAAGCTTAACTTTTATTTTCTTTTTTTTTTAACATGAATAATGCTTTATATTAACCTTGTATAACTTAACTTAGTACTATCTTTACTTACTTGACTTTCTTGTTGCCTCTTTCATATTTGGCTCTTTTACCCAATAAATTTCCCGGAATAATTGAGGTTACTTAATCTCATCAAACATGTATCTTGATGCTAATGCCATGTCCCAGACATGGTCTTACCTGGAATGGCCTCATGATGCCAATGCCATATCCCAGATATGGTCTTACATGGGATCACCTTATGATGTCAATGCCATATCCCAGATATGGTCTTACATGGGATCACCTTAACTCGGTGTCGATGCCATGTCCCAGACATGGTCTTACACGAGACCCTCCTTATATGTTTCTTTTGGAAACTTACCATTGCCATGTCTTGACATGGTCTTACGTGGTATCCTTGCCTTATGTCGATGCATGTCTTGACATGGTCTTACATAGACTTTCCTTATCTCATGTTGTGATAATAGTATCCTCATTATTCAGAGACTTCAACCGAGACTTTTTCATACATATTCTCATTTACTATTCTCATCATAACATCAATAATTTAACTTCATAGAAGTAATGTACATTTTAAAACATAATAAGTAACTGAATTAGAATACATGTAAAACTTTAATTCATACAAACTTACCTCGGTCTTTAAAATGTATGTAGAGATGTAAGTTAGTCCTCGACTTTGTTCTTGCCTCGATTTCGATTCGGGCTTCATGTTTCTTGATCTAAAGTAACAATTTCACTTGTTAAATTCACACATTGACTAAATCGACTCAAAATTCATATTTTGGCAAAATTACATTTTTTCCCTAGACTTTGGCAAAATGACTATTTTCCCCCTAGGCTCAGAAATTAATTCTTATCACATTTCTACCTTCAACAAGCCTAGGTGAACATTTAATACTCTTATAGCTATCATCAAATCTCAACGTTTCACTTACTTACTACAAATTAATAACCTGTCCATCAAGGTTCAATTAGGTGTTTTCAGGACAACACCTTTCATAAAAGTTGTTCATCTAAAAACTATGACTCAATTTCTTCCATAAAAATGCAGCAAATAACAATGATAGCTCTCATGGAAAACTCTAAAATTTTCACAATATTGCACAATAGTCCCCTCATTTGAAAGCTTAAGCTTTAGGGGTCTCAAAAGTACAATTATTACTAAGAAAAATATCAAAATCACTTACTAAAATGGAGGAGAGCTTGCTGAAAATTTAAGCCTTCAAAACCGCTATTTTTGCTTGCAATTTTGGTGGAAGAGATGAACAAGAAAGATGGACATCATCTTTTTCTTTATTTTAATATTAAACTATCAATTTAGTCCACCTACTATTATCAACTTTGACCAATATTGACAAATTTGTCTCCTACGCTAGTCTGTGGTCGGCCAAGCATTTAAAAGAGGCTAAATTGCCTTTTAAAGGCCTTAATTTAACAATCTATGGCTATTTGGTACCTTTAGCTTATAGAATGGAACTTTCGCACTTTATACGATTTAGTCCTTTTTTGCGATTAAACATGAAATCACTAGAATTAAAATTCCAAAATTCTCATGTACTTATACAACCTTATACTAATTCATAAAATCACATGAAAACAAATTTCTCAAATCTTGGATTAGTGATCCTGAGATCACTGTTCCGACTAGCCCCTAAATCGGGCTGTTACATACTCTTACCAATCACATATCACATATCAAACTCATTTCTTGTAAGTTACTCATATGTACCTGTATCACTTCATCACATAACTTTAGCACTTTTTCCATCTTGAACATAGACTTACCTCTTTATCTCGTTGAACCACTTGGAATATTAAAGGACACCCAAGAATCGTCACACACGTAATATGATGCCAATGCCATATCCCAGATATGGTCTTACATGAGATCACATCTCGATGCCGATGCCATATCCCAGATATTGTCTTACACAGGATCTCATATCGATGTCGATGTCATATCCTAGATATGGTCTTACACGAGATAGTGTATCGATTCCATGTCCCAGACATGGCCTTACACAATTTCATACCGAAGCTAGGTCCCAGACGTGGTCTTACACAAAATCTCTATTCGATGCTGATGCCATATCCTAGATATAGTCTTACACGAGATCTCAATTCGGTGCCGAGGCCATGTCCCAGACATGGTCCTATACAGGACCCCAATAGTCTCATGTCGTGACAATGGTATCATTTCTATTCCTAAGGTTCAACCGGGACTTTCACATAATATAATTTCATAATACTTTCATCCAGACCTTATTAATCAATTTCATAGAGATAATATACATTTCTCATGATATCAAGCATATTAAAACATAATAGCATTACATTGACTTATTACACACAAACTTACCTCGGTACCAAAATATATATAGTTGTTCAATTTAGTCTACCACCTTGTTATTTCCTCGATTTAGGTCCAGACTTCTTGTTTCTTGATCTATAATGAAAATTTCACTTATTTAATGATCACATTGACTAAAACAGCACATGAATTATATTTTGGAAAAATTATAATTTTGCCCCTAAACTTTTACATATTTACAAAATGATCCCTAGGCTCGTATAATGAAATGTATTCATTTTCTTGGTTACCCAAGCCTAGATGAACATTTATTGAGCTTATAACAGCTCACACTTTCCTTCAAAACTGATTTTACTACACATTTTATCACTTTTACAACTAGGTCCTTTTTATGAATTTTCCATGAAAATCACTTAGAAAAAGATGTTTATCATACATCAAACTTTCATATTCCTCCATTAAACATCAAAATACTTGCATGTCATACATGGGTAAATTTTTGAACATGAACCCTAGCTCAAAATAATGGTAGAAATAGCTAAATCGAGCTAAGAGGATCTCAAAAATACAAAGAACATCAAAAAAGGGGCTAGGAGGTACTTACAATCAAGCTTGAAAGTTGAATGAACCCTAGCTATGGTGTTCTTGAAATTTTCGGCCAATCATGGAGAAGATGGACAAGATTTTTGACTTATTTTCCCTTTTAATTAACTT
This sequence comes from Gossypium rotundifolium, assembly GCA_025506655.1. Lineage (NCBI taxonomy): Eukaryota > Viridiplantae > Streptophyta > Magnoliopsida > Malvales > Malvaceae > Gossypium > Gossypium rotundifolium. Next base: position 188,238,290 of record CP106729.1, on the reverse strand, counting down.
ATTAACCAAATGATCAAAATGCCCTTAAGGCCTCTTTCTTAAGATTTTTCCTTCCAATGTCTATTTTTGTCCATCATAAGATATAATGGTCTAATTGCTAAATAAGGACCTTTAATAAATTTTCTAATGCTATCTCATACTTGAATCTTCTAGGATCTCATATTTTCAATCTTTTCAATTTAGTCCTAATGAATAAATTGATCACTAAATAATAAAATTTCTTCATGAAATTTTCACAAAATCATGCAAACAAGTCATAGACCTCACAAAAGTCATAAAAATATATCTCTACTTAAGATTTGTGGTTTTGCAACCACTATTCTAACTAGGCCCTAAATAGGGCTGTTACATTACGAAAGCTCAATGTGATCCTGAGGTTGAATTAGGAGTAAACTAAAAATTTTCAAAATGTGCCAAATGGATATCATAATATCCAGGGCTTGGTATCATGATTCCTTAGACAGTAGCTAAACTTCAAATTAAGCCAGATGGATATCCCGATATCAAGGGTTTGGTATTGTGATATCAAAGACAGTAGCCAACTTCCCAACCTAAGGATTAAATTGTAAAACTTTCAGAATATAACAAATTGGTATCACGATATCCAGAGTGTGGTATCGCAATTTCAGAAACAGTCCACTACTTCCGTTGTTTTTGGCAAAAATACAACTTTGGTATCTATTCTAAGTTTACCAACCAAACCATTCACATATACTCACATATCACTATTTTTACCTTAATCAAACATACCAAAACATGTCAAAACAAACCATTTCAATCACATATCAATGTATATCACCTATGCAATCATTAGACATATCATTTCAATACCATGACATACAATCCAAACCATTTTCCAATTTCAAACATTTACCTATCTTAAAACTTTTTGAAACATGCCTATTTGCATCCAAATATACCATTTCAATGGTCACCAAGATATCTCAAACATGTTTACCAAAGAATACATATTCATTTAGGAATTAAATTTGCCAAAATCATGCAATTTGTAAGTTTCAAAACTATACCAACATTCAAGTTTAACAAATACATAACACCTTTGTACATGCCACAATTATGGACTTTAAACACTCAAAAGGTTACTGATTCGAAAAAAAGATAGTGTAAGCTTCTGGATGATCCGCTAGACACATTCCACAAGTTAATAGTCTACAAGGAAAAGGAGACAATGGAATCAATATGACAATCAATTAAACTATACCAATATTGAATGTTTAGTAAGCTCATATGAAATTTACTTAACTTACCTTGACATTACAACAAACAAAACATTTATACACTTTGGCAATCAATATGGCATCTCTTGGCATACTTTAAAGGATCATATGCATATCAACATATACAACCAACAGGTTTGTCCAAAACTTTGCATATCATGACCATTAAAAAAATCATATTCAACAATGCAATTTGAAATTTTGTATAACACAAATATATTCAATTGGAAGCATATGTAATTCAATTCATATTAAATCAATTTCAATAATTTCATTTCCATTAAGTTATATTTTTGCCCGAAAGAACCTTAGTAAAACGAATTCTGATACATGAGACTACATTGCTCATACGAGCTGACAATGATCAAAGTTGCTCACACAAGCTGACATTTCTGAATTTGCTCACACAAGTTGTGTAACACACTATACCCGACCCAATTTACTGAATCTGAATATAGGATGCCACCAGACTAAAACATCTAACAAAAATTTTAAAACAGATGAAGACTTTATTGAATGTGCTTCTTACCTATTTATTTTTATTTTAAGTTAAAGTTTTTTAAGGTAAATGTTTGTTTGATTACACTTTTTATCAATGATAGTATAAGACAATACCACTTAAAAATTTATTAAAACAGACACGATCATGGCGTATAATAGTATTTGCCATTTGAAAAAATATTCTCAAAAGTTTCCCTCTATATGCATAATATCACTCTACAATCATCTACTTTGGTGCATTCCTAGCTTGGTCCCCTCTGGCGAACTGGTTCAAACCTAAAAAACTACATTCCAAATAAATAGCCATAAGTTCAATAGAACCGAATGAGTCTCAACTAGTATTACCTTTTAATGTTATTGTTGAAATCTTTGACTTTAAGATTCTGGACTTCCTTTTAGGCCTTGGCGGATACATTTCTGATTCCTAGTTGGCGGATAACCATAAACCAATTTCTACACTTAACCATCTTTTACACATTTCACCCAATTGGCGGATCACAGACTTCACCCTATATTTTGAATCCCGTTACACACTTTCTTCACAGATAGTAGTTGAATGAACTTTCGATACACACTTTCTTCACAGATAGTAGTTGAATGAACTTCTTAGAATGATACCTCAGGATGTTACTCTTGACGGATTCCTTTACTGGATCTAGTGATTATCAGAACACCAATTACATCGTATTTTCAAATTAGTCTAGACAACCAGACTTGCTTAGAAGAATATAACATTTTAATTCAAGCAATAGAATCCTAGATGACTTCAATACAGAACTTGAGAAATTCCAAATTTGGCAGACACTTGCACCACCAATATTCCAAATACACAAACTTCTCTAACATGACGGAATCATTAAACGAGTACACTGCCCAGAGCTCTTTCAGATAATGCCTCATAGACATGCCCAGGTCTTGCCATAAATGTATAATATCAACTTGTTGTTTAGGCATTACAGAATTCACAACTGTAAGACCCAATTTTTTCCCGGGCCCATTAACCCATTAAAGTAACCATTAACCAAACAATAATTAAAACCCAAAATAAATAAAATCCAAAATCCAAAATTAACAGTCTTTAAATGTCCATTTGCATCAGTCCTTTAGACCCAATAGATTAAAGCCCAAACTAAACCTGCTTCTACCCAATTACATTGGCCCAAATTGCACCAAGTCGATCCAAGCTCAAACCAAATAGAACTGCAGGAAACCCTAGAAGCCTCCAGATCCTTCAGCGCCGCAGCTCCCCATGCGCGCCCCTTGAGCTTCTCGCGTGCTCCCCACGTACGCCGTTTGGGCTTCTCGCGTGCTCTCCAAGCGCGCCTCTTGAGATTTTCATGCACAAGCCTGCACCAGCACGTCATTCGTACTGCCTCCAGCGTAGCAGTGTCGTACAACCCGTCCATACATCAGTACGCAGCCTTGTACCTGCGAAAACAATGACAAAACAGCAGAGAAAGCAAAGTGAAGAATGGTATTTTTATTTTTTTAATTTTTTGATTTCGGCCTTTAAATGGACGAAACAAACCACTATAATGGGGGATTTTTTTACGAACGCACAGATACTGAATAAAAAAAGGATTTGAATCTAGTTTTAAAAGGTGATTACCAGAGTTCCTCGTACTGATCGAGTCTTTTATTCCTTTCTCTGTGTTTTTTATACACCAAGCATACGAGAATACAGCAATAGGAAAGGGAAACAGATTCAAAAGGCGAAAATAAAAAGGGAAAAGAGATTTTACCATTTGGATCCCTGTCTTCTCCGTCACGATCAGAGTTAGATGCAGATTTGATTTGAGAACAAGGCAAACTTGCGCATAAAGAAATGGATTCGACCTTCATGCATCACTCTCGCCGATTTCCAGTGGCGTTTCAGTGGTAGCTTGGAAAGGTTTATCTGCGGCTGAGAAAAGAACAAGTAATTAGGGGCTGGTTTCAGTTTGCGGTTGAGAGAGACGAGAGAAATGGGTTAGGGTTTTGTTAGGAATAAAGGGGAGGTCTGTTTTAACTTGGTTTTATGGGGTAATAACGCATTAACTAAACGACGCCATTTAGGTCCATTTCAATGGCCTTGAAACGGAGTCGTATGGGCAAACCTGATCTGACCCGATTCAGAACCCGTGCAACCCGCGTGTTTTCTTTTGAAATGGTTAATTTGCGTATTCGGTCCCTCTAGTTTGTGTTGGTATCTGATTGAGTTCTTTTCTATTTATTTACACGCATTGCATTTCAGTCCTTTTTTTTTTGTTCTTTATTTTACTGTTTTAGCTTTCTGATTTTGTGCTGATTTCAATACAGTCCTTTAAGAAATTTATTTAATTATTTGTTTATCAATTTTCCTTTTCAATTATTCTATTTGAAATTAATATCAAATGTTATTTATATTTTAAGCATATTATTTATTTTTCTATATTATTTTTATGTATATATATATTCTCTTTATATATAACTTATACTATTTTCTCGTATATATACATTATTGTCTTTGTATTATTTCTCTAAATTTATTTGTATAAATTACTATACATATAAAAACTAATATCTTATATATATATATATATTTGTGGTATATAGTTTAAATCTTTTATATACTCTTATGCATTCTTTTGTATATTATAAAGTTATTTTATTCTTTAAATCATTAACATTTTACTACATATAAATGATTTGCTTTTTTATTTTTATGTAGATTCTAAACATTTTGCATGTATTATTATGTACATAAGTTTTCATCTTGTTGTCGTAATTTATTTCAAATCATTTTTGTTTATTTAGAATGTACCTTACCCATGTTATATTCGCTTGTGTGTTAATTAATTTTCCTCATTGTTGGCCTATTGTTTGATAATTATTGCTATCGTGTATGTTTCAATTCTTATTTTATATTTGTTTATTGCTCGAGATTCAATAGTATGATATTCTATTCGTAGATATTTGCTCCATATTGCCTGTCAATATGCCATTGCATTTTTCATTTAAAAACCACTTGAGTTTTAAAATCGTTTTACTCAAAAATTAAAAATGAGGCTACACTTGTGTTATAGGTTTCGGGAAAATCGTGCTCTAGCTTACTGAGTTCCGATTCTCCTCGTTTAACACCTAATAACCGAGTATCCTTTCAGTCTTAAATCAAAATGCATGATATTTTAAATAAATAAAAAACTTATTCTCGAAGTTGAGACATTGCACCTAACTTCTCGAGTGTGATGTTTTATTTTCTCGAAATAAGAATTTCAAAAGAACAAAGGCAATATTCTGTATTCGGGAATTTTGAGAAATAGTGCCCTAACTTACTGGGTCGCGATTTTTCATTTGACCCAAATAATTGAATATCCTTCTTATTTCTAAATGTACGAGTATTGAATGTCGAAAGATAAATCTAATTTCGAGAACATAAGATGTTGTACCCTAACTGAGTACGACATTTTATTTCTTCAAAATAAGAAATTTTGGCATCCAATATGATTCTGTCCAAATATTTCTTCAAGTTTTCCCTAACAAAAAAGGATCGTATTTTAAAATCTTTTCAAATTTTTGACGTCAGGACATTAATTAATCAATTCGGCACCAATTTTGGGCGTTGCAAGGGTGCTAATCCTTCCTCGTGCGTAACTGACTCCCGAACCCAATTTCTGGATTTCATAGACCAAAATTATTATTTTAATAAATCAAAATGTTTTATTAAAATAATCCATCTCAAGGTGATCCGATCACACCTCGAATAAAAGATCAGTGGCGACTCCATTTCCATATTTTTTAAAGTCGATCCCCTTTTTTTTCAAACCTTCGTTTAAAAAATGGTTTCGACAGCTTGGCGACTCCACTGGGGACCAATAAGAAAGTCAAGCCGTAAAATTGATTAATATTTGTCCTTTCGTCGAAAAATAAAAATTTGATTTGAGGATTACGATGCTTTTATTGATTCATCTCATTTGATTCTTATGGTTCGAGTCTTGTAAAATATTTTGGCATCATATTGCATGACCGCTGGGTCACATCTTTAAGTGGGAGTGAGAAACTACTCCTTCGTGAGGTTTTCACCTCCGTGCAGGATAGTGAATCACTTCCAGAATATATCCGTACCTATGTCTTCGTGAGATTTTCATCTCCGTGCAGCCATAGGAAAATGTATTCCCCTGAACTGAACTCGATCCATATGAGCTTATAATGGGTGAGGATTGAGGAATCTACTAGTTCAGGTACCTTCAACTGTAGAACTGAAACCGCGTATAAAAAAGCCCTAGGAGCCTACCCTAGATAGAGCCACGCCAAACCCTAGTGGTCACCCGATCAGGTGTTCTATGTTGTTTATTTCTCTGGCACTAATGTGTTTTCTTTTGATTGCATTCATTCCATGTATTTTTATATTAGAGAGAGATGTCGATTTGGGTTCGGTAGCTAAATTAAAGAGCTCGGCATGGAGAACGAATTTCTTGATAAAACGAAAGACAATACGGATGTCCGTATATTTGTAGTCTGTTTCATGTAAAGAGCTTGGTCCTCTAGTAAAGTTTCCTAAAAGAAATTGAGTTAGAATCGACACCTCTTTACATTCATTTCATACATTCACATAGCATTACATCACATGCATTAGATTTCATGAGATGACCCTGATTAAGGCAAGATATTTTCAGTTAACCTAGAAGACATGGAACAAAGGTTGGAGAGAATAGAGCAAAGACAAATACTGATGCAAGAGAAGTTGGCCAAAATTCAACAGGACATGCGAGATCAAATGAATATCATGCGCCAGATAACCCAAGTACTAGTTGGAAGGCTTGAAAAAAAGAGTTGCCCAGTGGTCAGCAATGTGGATAATGATGAAGACATCATTTATTCCCTGATGAATATCCTGACTCAATCAGACACGCATTCACATGGGAGACTCATCATTATTGGACCCCAATGTCAGACTGATGCTTCGGCCCCGTTCAAACTCCCAATAGGTTTAGGTTTTAACCCGGAGAATGATCGAGCCAAACTGGTACTAATAGAAACGAAGGGAAAGGGAGAGTGGACTTCAAAGGCCCCAAGAAATAAGGAAAATAAAGTGAACAACCTGAGCAAGCGTCCCAAATTAGTCACGGTAGGTCAACCGAGGGCTGTGATAACTGGTCATCAGGGCTCATCAAGACGAGAATCCAGTGCAAAGCAACTCCAGTTTACACCAATTTCGATGACGTATGGGGAGTTATATCAAAGCCTATTTGACGCACATGAGGTGGCTCCTCACTACCCAAAACTGATGCAACCTCCATATCCAAAATGGTATGACCCAAATGCCCAGTGTGAGTACCACGCGGGGGTCACAGGGCATTATAGAAAATTTCCTTGCTTTCAAGAAATTGGTGGAAAAGTTCATCGGCATAGGTATTGTGAAATTAGATGATATGCCAAATGTAGAAATTTGAGCCTGGGGGTGTTTTGAACAATGGAACTGTGAAAAAAATCCTTGTATTTTTAGAGCTAATTTATAGCAATATCCAAAACATGCTTGTTGCTTTAAGCCTAGGAGCAACAAGAAGCTTTTTGTAAAATGGGCTTGCATCCAGAATCTTTATTTCAATGAAATGCATCTTTTTAAGTAATTTTTTTTTCTTTTCATCATTTACGTTTCATACAGTACATTCTTTCATGTCTTGGAATATTCTTTCATTCTTTATTCATGACCATACCATAAAAATAATCATCCTTAGAATCATTTATTCTTTGGGATTACCTTTGTAACTAGGTACCCAGATATCAGTGACAGGAGCGACGTTGTTACTGACTTCCTTTTTGAATGAGATGTGTGTCTAAGGGATCTTAGGATTTGAAGATGACCAAAATTGTCACCTATCTTCTGATTCCTAAATACTGGATGAAAAACAAATCCTACGTTGTGAGCCAAGAAAGGAGATGAAGATCAAAGCCTAGCTCAATGCAGAAATAAGATTTCCTACATGTGGGGCATAGACGTTATCAAGCCAATCTCCTCAAAAGCTTCTGGTCAATATTATTTATTTTTGTGGACGTCGATTTCTTCACTAAGAGGGTGAGGGTCGCTTCATATGCCAATATTGCAAAGTCGATGGTCATTAGACTTAAAAGAAAGAAAGAAAGAAAGAAAGATATTGACAAAAAAAAAAGATCAACATTTAACTGCACAATGTCAAAAGTCTGCGGTCTGTTCAAAGATCAGTTGCCACATCACAGTAAAGGCAGCCAAAAATAAAAACAAAAGATAAAAAAAAAGGGCCGAGACTTTTAAAGATTGGCATACAGAAGTTACTATTTACCCTCTATGCTTGTCGAACATTGGCCAAGACTGTCACCAGGGCAACACATTTCTCGTTGGGTTTGCCCATTGGAATCAAAATTTTGTCAGAGCTGAAATTGGATGAGGCAAAACGCGTTTAATCTCAACGTGATCAATTAAATTTGAAGAGAAAATGTTAAAAGCTATCTATCACGGTCAGATGATGCGAGCTCACAAAAAAATGATTTGTCCTAGAAGATTTCATGATAGGGCTTTGAAGAAGATTCTTTCCCATGCAAAAGGGACTTCAGAAGAAGGAAGATGTCAAATCGAGAAGGACCTTAGGCAACAGAGAAGGCCTGTTCTAGGGAAGCATGGATATCGTCTGAGATAGATGACAAGGACCTACCCAATCCAAAAAATTCAAATTCAATAAAAAGAATTCAAAAAAAAAAGAAGAAAAAAAATAGAGTGAAACACCCCAAACCCAGCCCACAAGCCTTGTCCGGATCTGGTATGTTTCTCGTTGTAATCCAGTTCAAAATTCTTTTGTGACTTTGGAAAATCGATGTGTTTTGAAAGAAAGATTGTTTTTGGGTTGGGCTCGAGTTGAAAACAAGTTTATCTTATATTGGAAACCCCTTTATTTTAGGTGACAAAACACTTAGAGTTTATTTTAAAATAATTTTACTTAATCTTTTAATTGATAAAAGTTTGTAAGCATAATAAATAAAAGTAAAATAAAGTAGTTCTACTATGGCCTTATTACATAAAAAAATCCCAAAATTAAATTCAAAGTACTTAAAATAAAAAAGAGTCCAAAACAGAGTAAAATCTGAACTTCACATGGCCTCCACTAAGCTCCTGCCGACCCGGCCCATCATTGATCGTCACCTGGAAGAAAATGTTTCCCCAAAGGGGTGAGTCAAACGGACTCAATGTGTAACCAACACTAAAATTTAACAATCTAGGCATACATTCTCATATCACATACATATTCATATAATAGATAGGAAATAATGGTGCAACCCGAACCCAAACCTATATGCCATCCGCTGCACATCACCCGTACCATCCGGCACACCGTGGGGACTACTAAGTCAACCCTCCATCCGCTACACACCATCGAAGGCAGCCACTGCAGTCAACGTGCTCGTCGCCCTTATAAAATTCGTGGCATAGCCACCAGATTAAATAATTGTGACCGAAGTCACCACATTCAGATAATGTGACCGAAGTCACCACATTCAGATATCGTGGTATTACCACCACTTTCACTTCCCCTTTCACAATGACCCGTATGCCCATGTCATACAAAACATGCCAAATTCTTAATTCACATTCTTATAGTTTCATATGTGTGTCAAAACAGATATTTATCATAATCCTAGTAAGAGTAGGAAAACGTACCTGAGTACTTTGTACCATAGCATGGTACTTTAGCCATATTCACATTCTTATAAACATGCTCATATTAAATATTGCCATAAATCTTATTAAAAGATAGTGTGGGGTACATACCTGATACACTTAGCGGTTCACTTAAATCTCGAAAAGCCCGATCCAAAACCTTAGATCCTTTAGTCCCTATAATCGGCCAACACTAGGCATATTAGCAAAAAGGCCTATTCGGCTAAAAACCCAAATTTCGAAGGATCCTTGCGAAAAAAGTCCTTACCTTGTTGCCATTTTCACCACTAATCAAGTCTCGAGACTTTGTTGTGCTTCTTCTTGAAATCGGTCAACACTAGATTACCTAAAGGATTAGTTTCATCTTTTTAAACAAAGAAGGAATAGACTTAAAACATCAAATATGGCCTTGGCTAATTGTACTTATGCACTTACCTTGCGATTTCCAAATCCCGAAAACACCAGTTGACTATAGAGATGTCGATAGCCCTATACACATATGTTAGATTTAATCTAACACTAAAACATAATAGAATGGCCTATGGCCGAATTTCACTTATGGCTTACCTTGGGTTCTTAAAATCTCGAAGATCCCCTATTGTAGCCGACTTTACTGAAAAAGTCCCAAAAGATCCTTCCAAATTTCGGCAAACAAATTATTAATGGGATTAGTCCTAGATTTCGACAAGTCTTAAAAGAAAAGAAATAAAAATTGAATTTGCTCTTACCCCCTAATGATGAAATCGGTTACACCTTCTTCCCGACACCACGAGATTGACTTAGAGACTTGATGAACAATCGGCTATGGGCTTGAAACTTATCTTGGCTTTTGATTGGGTTTGCAAAAGAAGAAGAATTGATGATGGGAAGCACAGGGTATTTCGATTTTAATCAAAATAAAAGAAGGAAAGAAGAGTTGTTTGGAAGAATCCGGCTATGGTGATTTTTGGGAAGGGAATTCGGCTAGAGAAGAAAGGTGAGAGAATAAAAGAAATAAGAAAAAAGATGAACACTTTGCTGAAAATTTCGGCTACAAACTTAATCACTAGCCTCACTTTGTTATTCCCAAATTTTATCTCTTATCACCTCTTTAAATTAATCAAATAAATCCATCAATTATCCCTTATCTAGCCGAATTTTAAAAAGGATAAAACTCATCCTGTAAGTGCCTTGATGCCGTCCATTACCTCCCCATTTTGACGCCAACAAGTAAAAGAAATAAAAACCCTTCTTTTGCCTCCCATGCGACTCGAACCCTGGCCCAATTGCACATGCAGGTGGCATCGCATGCTAGGCCCTTAAGTGGCGCCTTGTTGCCACTTTCCCAAGCCCTTTCTCATGTCATATCTCCCTTACATTTTCTCTTAAGGCCCTATCCTTTTAGCTTCCTCTTTTAGACTTAAAACTTTATATATTTTTTTAAGGCTTTCTCCTATTTTCTAAAGTTCACAAATTCCATTATACACATTCACAACATACTCAAGCATGTTATTTTATATAATTAAGCGTAAATGCATAAGCCCATTTTCAGGATATTACAGTTCTACCCCCTTAAAATAATTTCGTCCTCGAAATTACCTGGCTAGAATAGGTGGGGGTATTACTGTCGCATTGCTTCTCCCGGCTCCCAAGAAGCTTCTTTCGATCCATGATTGCGCCATAACACCTTAACTAAAGGTACTAATTTCGTTGTAACACTTTCACATCTCGTTCTAGAATCTGACTTGGCTCCTTCTCATAGGACAAATCTGGCCTTAGCTCCACCTCTTCAACCGGTACTACATGAGATGGATCCGATCGGTAACAGCGTAGCATGGATACATGGAATACGTCGTGCATCTATTTTAACTCCGGTGGCAACTCCAACTGATATGCCACTGGTCCAATTCGTTTCAAAACCTTATAAGGTCCTACAAAACTTGGACTTAACTTCCCTTTTCGACCAAATCTCATTATCTTTTTCCAAGGCGAAACCTTAAGAAACACTTGATCTCCTACATTAAATTCTGTTTCCTTCCGTTTGAGATTTGCGTACGACTTACATCTATCGATGCTTCCTTTAACCGTGCAGAATTATCTCAACCTTTTCTTGATTACGCCTCTAACTCGGACCCAAAACTCGATATTCTCCCAATTCCGCCCAACATGTAGGAGCCCGACACTTTCGACCATACAGTGCTTCGTACGGTGCCATCCGAATACTGGCTTGAAAGCTGTTGTTGTAGGCAAATTTCGCTAGAGGCAAATATTCCTCCCAACCTCCTCTGAAATCCATCACACAGCCCCTCAACATATCTTCTAACACTTGGATCACCCGTTCAGACTGCCCGTCCGACTGTGGATGAAAAGCCGTAGTGAAATCCAATTTAGTGCCTAAAGCCTGATGTAACGCTTTCCAGAACCGAGAAGTAAACCTTGGGTCCCTATCTGAGATAATCGACACCGGGACTCCATGCAACCTTACGACTTCTGCCACATACAACTTTGCCAACCTCTGCAAAGAATAATCAACTCTCACCGGAATAAAGTGCGCGGACTTGGTCAAACGGCCCACTATTACCCATACCGAGTCCTTCTTAGTAGGCGTAAGGGGAAGCCCACTAATGAAGTCCATGGTAATTCTCTCCCACTTCCACTGCGGAATCATGATTGGCTGAAGCAACCCTGACGAAACTTGGTGTTCAGCCTTAACTTGCTGACACGTCCAACACTTTCCAACAAATTCTATAACTTCCTTTTTCAGACCAGGCCACCAAAACTGTTCTCTTAAGTCTCTGTACAACTTAGTGCCTCCAGGATGCATAGCATAAGGGCTACTATGCGATTCCTGAAGAATCCTTCGCCTAAGTTCCTTATCCTTAGGCATACAGACCTTGCTCTTGAAACACAACACTCCTTCACCATTAATGCCATAATCTTCCAACACTCCATTCTGTACTTGTTGTAGCTTAGCACTTAGGTCCTTATTAGCCAACTGTCCCTCTATTACTTCATTCAACCACATCGGCTTGACTTGTAACTCTGCCAATAGGCTTCCATCATCATACAAACTCAAGTGTGCGAACATCGCCCTCAGATCTGACACAACCTTCCGACTTAGGGCATCCGCCACTATATTCGCCTTGCCCGGATGGTACTCTATTGAACAATCATAGTCCTTCAGTAACTCCACCCACCTTCGCTGCCTTAAGTTTAACTCCTTCTGAGTCAACAGATACTTAAGACTCTTGGGGTCTATGTAGATCGTCAACTTTTCCCCATAGGGATAGTGCCTCCATACCTTAAGAGCGAAGACCACTACCGCTAATTCCAAGTCGTAAGTCGGATAGTTAACCTCATGTGGCCTTAACTATCGAAACGCATATGTGACTACCTTTCCATCTTGCATCAATACGCAACCCAAACCTGTATGGGAAGTGTCACAATACACAGTAAAATCCTTTCCTGCCTCAAGCTGAATCAACACTGGAGCTTCCGTCAATACCCTCTTAAGTTTTTCAAAACTCTCCTATTGCTTATCTATCCACACAAAGGGTACTTCCTTCCTCAACAACTTTGTCAAAGGCACTGCTATTGACGAGAACCCTTCTACAAACCTTCCGTAATAGCCTGCCAATCCCAAGAAACTACGAATCTCTGCCACTGACTTAGGTGGTTTCCAATCCAACACTGCTGTAACATCCTGATAATTAGGGGCTATGCATTTTACTTAATGGAATGATGTTGCATGCTTAATCTTTATTAAGTGCAATTTTGGAAGTTATTTGAGCTTCATTTATTAAGTGAATGCTTTGCTAAGCTTTTAATTTCTATTAATTAGAGAGAGAACTAAGCTATTAAGGCCTTAAGAATTGATGATGAGAAGTTCTAGTATAAGTTAAGTAATTGGCAAAGTGGTTAAGATACATGGGTGTGTTCTTGAGGTACAAGGTTGAATCTCTAGCTAACATTAGGGAGATTTTAATTTTTTTGTTTTCTTCCTTGTAAGTGTCGGCCAAGAATATTCTAGAGTGGATGAGCTTTCATCCATTTTGGCTTGTTGACCATGAGAAAAGGAAGTTAAAGAACATAAGGCATGGAATCACAAATTCATGATAAGATGAGGGGACAAAGGCATGAAATAGGGCTATGTTTTGGGGATGTGTTCATGGTCATTTGACCATGAACCTAGACAACATGAAGGCTAAGGGAGAGGCTTAGTTGTGTAGTAAATTCTTTGGATATGATGGGGAAGAAACAAGGAGGAAAAAGGGGATATGTTGGCATTGATGTGGCCGAATTTATGCTTTGCCATTAGGGGAAAAGTTAGCCAAAAGCCTAGGATGTCCATCTTTTCTCATTTTCTCCAAAATTCTCTCTAGCCGAATGTGCCATAGAGTTTAGGTAAAAACTCTCTTTTGTTTAAGCTTTCATCCTTTTGACCAAATCTTCTTCTTTTGGCCGAATGTACCATAGTCATTTTGGTACATTTTTACTTTTGATTTAGCCTCAATTGCTTGAACCAAATACAACCTTCTTTCTCTCATTTAGTTTTCATTTTGAAACCAAAAACCACAAAGTTTAAGCACCATTATTCTTCTTCATTTTCTCTTCTCTTGCCGAATGCAACTAAGTTCCATAGTCAATCTCTTTTCTCTTTGATCCTATTCTTGTTTTTCTTTTCCTTTCACCTTATTTTTCTTATTTTTCTCTCATTGCCGAAATCACCATTATCATTTTCTTCTTCTCTTTCGCTTTACTTCTTTCTCCTTTCATTCTCTTTCTTCTTTCTCTTCAAAACCGAATCCATTATTTTGAAGCCACCATTTTTATTCTTTTATTTTGTGAAGGCCGAATCATCATTCTCTTTTCTTCTTTTTCAAGCCGAACCTCCAAGTGATCAAAGTAAGATGCTATCATTTATTTTCATCACTTCCTTTCACTTGAATAAGATTGGAAATCATAATCTTTTATTTCTCTCTTAGGCCGAATCTCTTGAAAAGATTTTGAAAGGAACTTTGTTGAAGACAACCTTAAGTGACCATTCGAATCATCAAGGTAAGACTACTATTTTGGATAATATCAATTTCTTTAGATAGATTACTAATCTAAGTTATTTTTAGGAGCAATCTAAGATCATCAAGATAGGTAAGAAAAGAGCCGTTCAAGTGTTTGGAAGAGGAGGTATTCCTTTACCATCGAACTACAAGCGAAGAGCGATGTCGGGGTTAGAGATTTTCCACCGGTTGTGGACCCTCTGCAAGCGAGGATCGATTATTCAAGTAGTCGTACAACCGAACCACTCTACGTTGGTGGAATACCGCGGGTTTGATCCATCTAGTGGAGAAAACCGCAAATAACTATCATTCGTGAATCAGGGTAAGGATTTAGATCCATCGTTTATAAGTAGAGTTTTTGCTAACAATAGTATATACTAACCAAGTGTGTTAATCATCTAGGTGTGGACGAGCTAGAGAGTATTGTGCTCACTTGTTACTAGGTGTGTAACCATACATTAAAATTTCCATAGATTTTATATTATTAAAAAGTGATTATATGATAATATGTTTGTTTGCGGATACCAATCATTGGTATACAAAATTCAGGTATGTTACCCAATATTCCGTTTATTTTGCTACATGCATTAATATGAAATAAGCATGACTATATTATGATTTGTAGATAAATAGCATAAAAATCGAGTTGATATGTATGTGCATGGGCATATGGGTATGTTTTATAAAGGAGGAAGTATTACGGTGGTTTTACCACAATTACAGTGACTTCGGTCACATATGTGAAATTGGTGACTTGGTCCCATATTTGACTCTGGTGGCCGGTCACATATTTGACTCTGGTGGCCGGTCACATATTTGATTCTGGTGGCTTGGTCACATATTCGACTCTGGTGGCTTGGTCACATATTTGACTCTGGTGGCCGGTCACATATTTGGACTTGGTCGGATGACTTGGTCACATCTGTTTTGGTGGCTTTGCCACAATAAAGCGATGTGCATGTTGATACAACAAGCGCCTTCGATGGTGTGTAGCGGATGGAGGTCGATTTAGTAATCCCACGGTGTCTTTGGTTGATGCAGGGGTGTGTAGCGGATGGATATTTAGGTTGGTAGGGCTTGCATTTCATTTCATAAGTATATCCATGTAACATCGTATGACTATTATTTGATCTCGCTATATAATGGGCCTTTGGGCTAAATTTGAGTAAAATGGGCCTTTGGGCTAAATTTGAGCTAAAATGGGCCTTTGGGCCAAATATTTGATTAAATGGGCCTATGGCCATATGTGAAATTTTGGGCTTGAAAGCATTTCATAAAATGGGCTTTTTAGTGTATGTGTTATACATTGAGTTTATGACTCACCCATTTTATGGGATAACTTTTCGATAACTCATAGTGCGATGGATCGGAATGACAGGATTTGAGGTGGCGATGCTCGTAATAAGTATTATGGAGATTTTCCAACTTAAACTCTTTAAGTTAAATTTTATTACTTAGACTTTAATTTGGGTTGCCAATATTATGTAATAAGGCCATTATAAATTATCTTTAATTTTGTGTTTGGATTTATTTTAAATTACGCTATGAATAATTATCAAATATCTAAATGGTTTTTTCGATAAATTATTTAAAAGGTGTTTGATACTCTTATATAAATGTTTTCAAAGAAATGTTCTTAAGTTTGGTTTCCTTTTATTTTATTAATTCCTTCTAAAAATAAGGTTTAGCTAAAGTTTTACTTGAGGAACATACCAAATCCGGTTGGGCTTTTTGGTAGGGTTTGGGGTGTTTCAACTTAGTATCGAGCCGGATTTAAACTCTCGGCCTTGGGTTTTGAAGCCCTAGCGTTTTCAAAATTTGGCCCAAAAGATTTTTGAAAGTTTTTCTTAAGTTAAATGGTTTTATAAGAGCATGGCACTTTCGAATTCTCGGCCCGATCCATCGGTATGTACCTTCATTTGATAAATGATATGAATGTTTGATAAGCCTAAGGAAACTTTAGAGACATGGACCCTAGGCGTATGTGTGCTACTCTGAAAACCCTTGAATATCTGTTTCATAAGACTTTCTTTTAATAAGAAGTGAAAAGATTCTAATACATAAGACTTTTCGTAAAAGCAGATAAGATCGTAGTAGACATGAGCTCTAGGGGACGAGGTCGTCGTGGACATGGAAGAGGAAGGATGGTGTTTGAACCGATTCGATCTGGTCAAGGTTCCGAGAATGAAGCTCCACCACCGGCTGTTAGGGGACTTTCAAGAACAAAATGAAGGAGGTGACGCATATCACAAGTGTCTTTGCGAGTTTTGGGCGAGTGCGAAGCTAGTTCGAAATGGATCTCGAAGTCCATGGTGAGAGACTTAGATCGAATGGGTGAGGTTTTCGGAGGAGTATCTGGAGTAGCTCAAGCGTAGCTGAATATTGGTTGGAAGCGATCGAGAGGATCATGGATGATATAGATCGCACTTGATGAAGAGAAATTGAAAGGAGCTATTTCACTTCTTCGTGATGAAGCCTACCGGTGGTGGCTTACTATCAAGGAAAGTACCCACATGGATCGTGCGGATTGGGGTATTTTAAAGTGAAATTTGAGGAAAATATGTTGGAGCTAGCTACATCGACTCTCGAGAGGAAGTCATTTGAACCTAGTACAAGGAAACAAGTCGATAGCTGAATATGAAGCGAAATTTTGCGACTTAGCCGTTATGCGGAGGATAGTGGCTACGGAATATGAACGTTGTGTCAGATTTGAAGATGGACTTAGAGATGAGCTAAGAGTGATGATTGCCCCACATCGTGAAAGAGATTTTGCAATCTTAGTGGAAAGGGCAAGAATTGCTGAAGAGGCTAAACGGACTGAGAGACAGAACCGGGACAGAGGTCAGAGCAAGAATAAGAGAAGTTTTGGGTCTTCGGGGTCGTCCGGAAATTTTCAGAAAAAGTCAAGAAATGATGGACCGCGAGGTCAACAGACTACTACGGGAGTGCAAAGTCGTACTTGTTCTCAGTGTGGGAAAATGCACTCGGGTGAATGCTGGAAGAAAATCGGCGGATGTTTCAAGTGCGGTTCAAAGGATCACATGATCAAGGATTGTCCGATGAACTCGGAGAAGGACCGTCCAGCAAATCAGGGTGTTAATCAAGCTGATAGAAGTGGTCAACGGTGATAAGAGGCCGTGGTCCCAATGGAAGGGCAATGGTTACGGTAGAGTCGCGGAACTTGGCGAGGCGGTGGAAACTCGAGGCGAGACAACCAGATTGGTGTATGCGTTCGCCAGAGAAGAAGCGATGGCCTTTTGATGTTATCACGATGCGTTTACGATTTACAGGTTGCCCTTTATTGCTTTGATAGATATAGGGTCAACTCATTCCTATATCGCTAGTGAAGTATCCGGGACTTTGCATGTGACTTCAAATCTGTACCTAGGAAGATGGTATGCTTAGTCCTCTAGGATGATCAGAGTTGTAAACAAACTCTTTAAGGAAGTGCCTCTAGAAGTTCAAGGTTCTGATTTCGGTGATTTAATGGAGTTGCCATTCTGAGAATTTGACCTAATTTTAGGCATGGGTGGCTTGTGAAGTACCGTGCAAATGTGGATTGTCTTCTAAGAGAATGTCTTTAAGAACTTTTGATGGCAAGGAAGTTGTAGTGATGGGCGAAAGACGGAACTACTTATCTAATGTAGTATCCGCTCTTAAAGCGGAAAGGATGGTTAAGAAAGGATCTGAAGCTTTTCGATGTTGGTGAATGCTTTGGAGGCTAAGGAAGCAATCTATTAATGAAGTCGGACGGTGAAGGAATTTGTAGATGTTTTTCCTAAGAACTTCGGGGTTGCCTCCGGATCGTGAGGTAGAATTCGGGATAGACTTATTGCACGGAGCAGCGCCAGGTTTCTATTGCTCCATATAGAATGGCACAGAAGGAATTGGTTGAGCTTAAGGCTCGATTCGGGAGTTGCTTGATCGTGGATTCATCCGACCTAGTGTGTCTCCATGGGGAGCACCGGTCCTATTCGTGAAGAAGAAGGACGGATCGATGAGGATGTGTATAGACTATCGGCGGTTGAATAAGTGACTATCAAGAACAAGTATCCTTTGCCGGGATCGACGACTTGTTCGATCGACTTAAAGGAGTCGCGGTATTCTCTAAAATTGATCTAAGGTCGGGGTATCATCGACTTAAAGTGAAAAAGCGGATATCCATAAGGCGGCTTTCGAACCGGATATGGCC
The DNA here is from genome assembly GCA_025506655.1 of Gossypium rotundifolium. NCBI lineage: Eukaryota > Viridiplantae > Streptophyta > Magnoliopsida > Malvales > Malvaceae > Gossypium > Gossypium rotundifolium. Next base: position 188,219,675 of record CP106729.1, on the reverse strand, counting down.
ATTATGAATTTACGGTAATGCCATTGGATTGATGAACGCCCAAATTGCGTTTATGGATATGATGAATCGGATTTTCAGCCCTACTTGGATCGGTTCGTCGTAGTATTCATAGGCGACATCTGGTGTATTCTAAGTCGAAGTGGAACATGATGAGCATCTCCGGATTGTGTTACGAGTTTTAAGGAGAAGAAGGCATCATCGCCAAATTGATGAAGTGTGAATTTTGGTGAAAGAGGTTACATTTTAGGACATGTGGTATCTGCGAGAGGGATTAGGGTGGATCCTCGGAAGATCGAGGTGTGTTAGATTGGAAACCACCTAAGTCCGTGGCGAGGTTCGTAGTTTCTTGGGTTTAGCGGATACTACCAAGATTCGTCGAAGGGTTTTCATCGATAGTTGCACTTCTAACGAAATTGCTTGAGGAAGGAAGTACCTTTTGTGTGGGGTGATAAGCGACAAGAGAGTTTTGAGAAGCTCAAAAAGTTTTGACTGGAAGCTCTGTTTTGATTCACTGAAGCGGAAAAGATTTTGTCGTGTATTGCGATGCTTCTCACACGGATTAGGATGTGTTTTAATGCAAAGCGGAAAGGTAGTTGCGTGTCGTCTCGGCGATTGAGACCGCATGAAGTTAATTACCGACCTTACGACTTGGAGTTAGCGGTGTAGTCTTTGCTCTTAAGGTTTGGAGACATTACTTATACGGGAAAAGTCGGTGATATATACGGACCACAAAAGTCTGAAATATCTCTTGACTCGAGAAAAATTGAATCGAGGCAGAGAAGGTGGATAGAGTTGTTAAAGACTACGATTGTTCTATCGAGTACCACGGGTAAAGGCGAATGTGGTGGCGGGCGCTCTAAGTCGAAAAGTGGTGTCGATTTGAGGCGATGTTTGCATCTTAGTCTCTCGATGATGGAAGCTTGTTGGCGTAACTTGAGTTAAGCCGACATGGTTAAGTCAAGTGAAAGAGAGGCAATTAATAGATGAAGATCTGAGTGAAAAGCTTGACAGTGCAGTGGGAAATTGGAAGATTTTGGTATTAACGGTGAAGGGTATTGTGCTTTAAAGGTAAAGTCGTATGCTTGGGGATCGGGAGTTGAGGCAAAGATACTTGAGAATCGCATGGTAGCCCCTATGCTATGCATCTGGAGGAAGTAAATTATACCGAGACTTGCGAGATCGGTTTTGGTGGCACGGTCTTAAGCGGGAAGATTCACGGAGTTTGTAGGGAAGTGCTTGACGTGTCGACAAGTTAAGGTTTGAACATCAAGTACCTTACGGATTGCTTCACCGATAAAGATTCCATGATGGAAGTGGGAGAGAATCACCATGGATTTTGTTAGTGGGCTTCCTCTTACGCCTACTAAGAAAGACTCCATTTGGGTGATAGTGGACCGATTAATGAAATCTGCACATTTATCCCGATTCGGGTTGATTACTCTTTGCGAAATTGGCAAAATTATATGTGGTGAAATTGTGAGATTGCATGGAGTGCCGTTGTCGATAATTTGAGACGAGATCCGAGATTTACGTCACGATTTTGGAAAGCATTGCATCAAGCTTTGGGCACCAAATTGGACTTGATCGGCATTTCATCCTCGGTCGAGACGGTCGGTCAGAAAGAGTAATCCATATTTTAGAAGATATGTTAAGGGTTGTGTGATAGATTTCAAAGGAAGTTGGGAGGAGTTCTTCTGGTTGGCGAATTTGCGTACAACAACGCCTTCCAATCCAAAGATATCTGGATGGCACCGTATGAAGCACTATATGGACGGAAGTGTCGCACTCCTATGTGTTGGGCGAAATTAGGGAACAACGATTTTGGGTCGAGATAGTGTCCGAATCCAAGAAAAGGTTAAAATAATCCGGGCTCGGTTAAAGGAAGCATCGAACAGAGAAAAATCGTGACGCAGATTTAAAGCGGAAAGAAATAGAGTATGCGTTGGGAGACCAAGTTTTCCTAAAGGTTTCACCTTGGAAAAAGGTGATGAATTTGGACGTAAAGGAAACTAAGTCCCGAGTTCATTGGACCTTATCGGATTGTGAAGCGGGTCGGATCATGGCGTGTCGATTAGATTTGCCTTGAATTGAAACAAATGCGATGTGTTTCATGTTTCAATGTTACGCCGTTCGATCGGATCCATCTCATATAGTACTAGTTGAGGAGGTGGAATTAAGATCGATTTGTCATATGAAGAGGAGCCAATTCAAATTACAGGCGAGATGTAAAGGTTTTACGGAGAAAATCGGTTCCTCGTTAAGGTATTATGGCGAAATCACGGATCGAGAAGAAGCTTCGTGGGAGCAGGAGGAAGCGATCGACGACAATACCTCACTTATTCGAACGGGTAATTTGGGGCGAAATTATTTTAAGGGGGTAGAAGCGTAACATCCACGATAATTAGGGGCTATGCATTTTACTTAATGGAATGATGTTGCATGCTTAATCTTTATTAAGTGCAATTTTGGAAGTTATTTGAGCTTCATTTATTAAGTGAATGCTTTGCTAAGCTTTTAATTTCTATTAATTAGAGAGAGAACTAAGCTATTAAGGCCTTAAGAATTGATGATGAGAAGTTCTAGTATAAGTTAAGTAATTGGCAAAGTGGTTAAGATACATGGGTGTGTTCTTGAGGTACAAGGTTCGAATCTCCTAGCTAACATTAGGGAGATTTTAATTTTTTTTGTTTTCTTCCTTGTAAGTGTCGGCCAAGAATATTCTAGAGTGGATGAGCTTTCATCCATTTTTGGCTTGTTGACCATGAGAAAAGGAAGTTAAAGAACATAAGGCATGGAATCACAAATTCATGATAAGATGAGGGGACAAAGGCATGAAATAGGGCTATGTTTTGGGGATGTGTTCATGGTCATTTGACCATGAACCTAGACAACATGAAGGCTAAGGGAGAGGCTTAGTTGTGTAGTAAATTCTTTGGATATGATGGGGAAGAAACAAGGAGGAAAAAGGGGATATGTTGGCATTGATGTGGCGAATTTATGCTTTGCCATTAGGGGAAAAGTTAGCCAAAAGCCTAGGATGTCCATCTTTTCTCATTTTCTCCAAAAATTCTCTCCTAGCCGAATGTGCCATAGAGTTTAGGTAAAAACTCTCTTTTGTTTAAGCTTTCATCCTTTTGACCAAATCTTCTTCTTTTGGTAGAATGTACCATAGTCATTTTGGTACATTTTACTTTTGATTTAGCCTCAATTGCTTGAACCAAATACAACCTTCTTTCTCTCATTTAGTTTTAATTTTGAAACCAAAACCACAAAGTTTAAGCACCATTATTCTTCTTCATTTTCTCTTCTCTTCTTAGAATGCAACTAAGTTCCATAGTCAATCTCTTTTCTCTTTGATCCTATTCTTGTTTTCTTTTCCTTTCACCTTATTTTTCTTATTTTTCTCTCATTGCTGAAATCACCATTATCATTTTCTTCTTCTCTTTCGCTTTACTTCTTTCTCCTTTCATTCTCTTTCTTCTTTCTCTTCAAAACCGAATCCATTATTTTGAAGCCACCATTTTTATTCTTTTATTTTGTGAAGGCCGAATCATCATTCTCTTTTCTTCTTTTTCAAGCCGAACCTCCAAGTGATCAAAGTAAGATGCTATCATTTATTTTCATCACTTCCTTTCACTTGAATAAGATTGGAAATCATAATCTTTTATTTCTCTCTTAGGCGAATCTCTTGAAAAGATTTTGAAAGGAACTTTGTTGAAGACAACCTTAAGTGACCATTCGAATCATCAAGGTAAGACTACTATTTTGGATAATATCAATTTCTTTAGATAGATTACTAATCTAAGTTATTTTTAGGAGCAATCTAAGATCATCAAGATAGGTAAGAAAAGAGCCGTCGAAGTGTTTGGAAGAGAGGAGGTATTCCTTTACCATCGAACTACAAGCGAAGAAGCGATGTCGGGGTTAGAGATTTTCCACGGTTGTGGACCCTCGCAAGCGAGGATCGATTATTCAGTAGTCGTACAACCGAACCACTCTACGTTGGTGGAATACCGCGGGTTTTGATCCATCTAGTGGAGAAAACCGCAAATAACTATCATTCGTGAATCGGAGGTAAGGATTTAGATCCATCGTTTATAAGTAGAGTTTTGCTAACAATAGTATATACTAACCAAGTGTGTTAATCATCTAGGTGTGGGCGAGCTAGAGAGTATTGTGCTCACTTTGTTACTAGGTGTGTAACCATACATTAAAATTTCCATAGATTTTATATTATTAAAAGTGATTATATGATAATATGTTTGTTTGCGGATACCAATCATTGGTATACAAAATTCGTATGTTACCCAATATTCCGTTTATTTTGCTACATGCATTAATATGAAATAAGCATGACTATATTATGATTTGTAGATAAATAGCATAAAAATCGAGTTGATATGTATGTGCATGGGCATATGGGTATGTTTTATAAAGGAGGAAGTATTCGGTGGTTTTACCACAATTACAGTGACTTCGGTCACATATGTGAAATTGGTGACTTGGTCCCATATTTGACTCTGGTGGCCGGTCACATATTTGACTCTGGTGGCCGGTCACATATTTGATTCTGGTGGCCGGTCACATATTCGACTCTGGTGGCCGGTCACATATTTGACTCTGGTGGCCGGTCACATATTTGGACTTGATCGGATGACTTGGTCACATCTGTTTTGGTGGCTTTGCCACAATAAAGGCGATGTGCATGTTGGTACGACAAGCGCCTTCGATGGTGTGTAGCGGATGGAGGGTCGATTTAGTAATCCCACGGTGTCTTTGGTTGAGTGCGGGGTGTGTAGCGGATGGATATTTAGGTTGGTAGGGCTTGCATTTCATTTCATAAGTATATCCATGTAACATCGTATGACTATTATTTGATCTAAATTTGAGTAAAATGGGCGCTATATAATGGGCCTTTGGGCTAAATTTGAGTAAAATGGGCCTTTGGGCTAAATTTGAGCTAAAATGGGCCTTTGGGCCAAATATTTGATTAAATGGGCCTATGGCCATATGTGAAATTTTGGGCTTGAAAGCATTTCATAAAATGGGCTTTTTAGTGTATGTGTTATACATTGAGTTTATGACTCACCCATTTTATGGGATAACTTTTGAGATAACTCATAGTGCGATGGATCGGAATGACAAGGATTTCGAGGTGGCGATGCTCGTAATAAGTATTATGGAGATTTTCGAACTTAAACTCTTTAAGTTAAATTTTATTACTTAGACTTTAATTTGGGTTGCCAATATTATGTAATAAGGCCATTATAAATTATCTTTAATTTTGTGTTTGGATTTATTTTAAATTACGCTATGAATAATTATCAAATATCTAAATGGTTTTTTCGATAAATTATTTAAAAGGTGTTTGATACTCTTATATAAATGTTTTCAAAGAAATGTTCTTAAGTTTGGTTTCCTTTTATTTTATTAATTCCTTCTAAAATAAGGTTTCGCTAAAGTTTTACTTGAGGAACATACCAAATCCGGTTGGGCTTTTTGGTAGGGTTTGGGGTGTTTCAACCGCTTTAATCTTTCTAGGATCCACCCTTATTCCTTCAAAGAGACACCACGTGCCCTAAGAATGTAACCTCCTTAAGCCAAAATTCACACTTCTGAATTTGGCATGAGCTTCTTCTCCTTAACACTTGCGACAATTCGTAGATACTCATCATGCTCCCCTCGGTCTTGGAGTATACGAGGATGTCGTCGATGAACACAACGATGAACCGATCCAAGTAAGGTTGAAAACACAGTTCATCATATCTATGAATGCGGTGGGCGTTTGTCAACTGAACGGCATTACCACAAACTCATAGTGGTCAGATCTTGTCCTAAAGGTCGTCTTATGAATATCCGCCTCCTTCACCTTCAACTGATGATATCCACGACCTTAAGTCGATCTTTGAGAACACTGCCACCCTTTAAGCTGATCGAACAAGTCATCTATCCTTGGCAAGGGATACTTGTTCTTGATGGTCAGCTTATTCAACTGACGATAATCTATGCACATTCGCATAGTTCCGTCCTTCTTCTTCACAAATAGGACCGGTGCTCCCCATGGAGACACACTGGGTTGAATAAACCCACGGTCTAGCAATTCTTGGATTTGAGCCTTGAGCTCCACCAACTCCTTTGGTGCCATTCTGTATGGGGCAATTAACACAGGAGCTGTTCCTAGCAGCAAGTCAATTCCAAACTCCACATCCCTATCTAGGGGTATTCCTGGTAATTCCTCCGAAAACACATCCTCAAAATCCCTTACCATTCTAACTCCACTAGCACCTTCTTCCTTTCCATCTAATGCACTTACGAAGGCTAAAAACGCCTTGCACCCTTTACGAACCATCTTTTCAGCCTTTAGCGCCGAAACTACATTAGACAAGTAGTTTCTTCTTTCTCCTATCATAATTACCACCTCGTCCTCCGGGGTCATTAACTCCATTCGCTTAGCTGCTCAGTCCAACATAGCCCGATGGTCCACTAGCCAGTCCATTCCAAGTATGAGATCGAACTCTCCGAAGGGAAGTTCCATCAAGTTAGCTGAAAATACTACGCCTTGAATTTCTAAAGGTACACTACGAAAGAGCTTATTCACCACTACAGTTTGACCTAGTGGACTTACTACGGTCATCTCCCTATCAGAAAGTTCAAAGGCTATGTCTAGAGTTTCAACTACTCTACATGCCACATAAGAATGGGCCGAGCCCACATCAATTAAAGTAACAAAAGGCTTGCCATGAATAAGGAACGTATCGATTATAACGTCTGGTGCGTCTCCATCCTCCCTCCAGTGAACCGTATAAGCCAAACCCGACTGCCTTCCCTCAGTATTAGCAGCACCTCGACCCGGTGTTCCACGTCCTCTACTAGCTCTATTTCCTCTATTATTCAGACCACGGCCCCGCTGAGGCTGCTGTCCACCTCTACCAGTCTGATTAACATTTTGAGCTACTGGTCGATTCCCATCTAGTCTCATCGAACAGTCCTTAATCATATGGTCCTTTGACCCACATTTGAAACATCCACCTGTCTTCTTCCAACATTCGCCTAAGTGTTTCTTCCTACACTGCTCACAAGTACAATATTGCCCTCCAGTACCAGTTTGCTAACCTCGCGGCCCATCAACTCTAAGCCTTTTCTGAGCATTCCCAGATGATCCAGGCGACCCAAAACCTCTCTTATTTCTATTTCGATCAGAGTTATGCCTTGCAGAGTCCTTAATTCCTTCAGCCACCTTAGCTTTCTCTACTAATGCAGAAAATTCTCGCTCCTGATGTGGAGCGATTAACAACCTCAGATCATCCCTTAGTTCGTCCTCAAATCGGACACATCGCTCATGCTCTGTTTCCACCACTCCTCGAGCATACCGGCTCAACCTCAGAAATTCAGCTTCGTACTCTGCTACAGATTTGTTCCCTTGAACCAGCCCCAAAAATGCCTTCCTTTGCTCATTAATATATCTGGTTCCCACATACTTCTTTTGATACACCGCCTTAACATACTCCCAGGTTAGATCCTCAGCGGTGGCACCATCCCGAACTGTGAGCCACCATTGATACGCTTCATCGCGTAGCAGCGCCACCATTCCTTTCAATTTCTCCTCAGGGGTCAGATCGAGCTCATCCATAATTCGCTCGGTCGCCTCCAACCAATATTTAGCTGTATTGGGTGCCACACCAGATAGTCCACGAAACACTTTAGCCCTATTGGCTTGAAGTCGCTCGGGTACAAATTTTTGAGCTCCCATATTCCCTCCAACACCAGCCACCATTTTAAGAAATCACAGCACAGCCTGTGATACTGCATCCTCTCCCGTCTGATCTTGCTGCTCCACACCGACAGCTAGTGGTGGTGGTGGTACCTTATTTTTAGATCCTTGACCCGATCTAACGGGTTCTGACACAGTCATTCTGCCTCGACTGCATCCCCGTACATTATGACCACGTCCCCTAGAGCTCATTTCTACTATCGCGCTTTAATCTGATTAGGAAATTTTATGCATTAGCCATTGTTTCCCTGATTATTCGTGAAGAACTTTTATGAAAAGAGTTTAGTAGCAGTTCTTTTGATCAATCAAAGTTTCAAGTTTTCTATCCTAATTCACAGAAAAGCACATCCATTCCATAGTATCTCCCATACACATTCACTCTTCGGGCATTTCTGTCCATTCCTATCCTAGGGGTATTTTCGTAATTTATCCTATAGGGGTATTTTTGTAATTTGTCAAAATAAGGTTCCTTGGTGATTTTTTCAATAAGGGTATTCTAGTAATTTTGCATTTTCGGGGGTATTTTGGGAAATTTGGAAATCCGAAGGTATTTTGGTAATTAACCCGGTAAATTTGTAAATCTTAATAAATCAAGGGTATTTTGGAATTTACGAAACTTGGGGGTTGTTTTTGAGAATTTGTTTTCCAAATCAGTGTTATTGCGAAAATTTTGAAGATCGGGGTCATTCGGTAATTTTTGTAACTCGGGGTATTTGGTAATTCTGATTGAGGTAATTTTCGTAATTTTTTTTCAAAATCAAGGTATTTTGATATTTTATAAATTTAGGGTTTTTGAACAAAGTAATGAAATTTTGATAAGAACTGTGGGTAATTTGAGTATTTTATAAACCAAGGGTATTTTGGTAATCTTACCACTAGGGGCATTTTAGTAATTTTACAATTAGGAAATATTTTGGAAGATTTTTCACAATAATCTTTTGCTACACTTAAAAAGGTAATATAGGGATTTTAAAGCTAGGGTTTCCATAAAAAAATACGGTTAGTCCCTTTCGGGTTTTAGTTATTGAGTTTAGCCTATGAATAACTCCTCTTGGTTAGGGTGAACCGTAGCTACGCACCAGGTTGGATTCGAGTGGAGAGAAGGTGAGTCACGCGAACTGCTTAAATACCAAGCTCCCACCGAAACCAATCCTAGACATGCGCACCATGGTTGCCACACCCTAACTCGGCGACTTAATCATGGGTTTGTTTAGTTAGGCATTTATGTCTTATGTAATTATTGGGGTAACTAGTCCTAGGGTTCAAGTACTTATCATGCTAATCTACGTTCCAATCCATTTCTACCCTTCTACAAGTCATAATATAAATCACACAAGAGATCGGAGTACTTACTTGGTGGACTTCGGGTCGGAGACTTAGTGTGCCATGCCAGAAAAACCTGCTTAATTCATAAAATTCCTTTTGGGCTTAACTTTGAAAACGTTTTGGGCCTTAAACCCAAGGCCGAGAGTTTAAAACTGGGCTCTGATACCAAGCTGAAACACCCCAAACCCGACCCACTAGCCTTGTCCGGATCTGGTATGTTTCTCGTTGTAATCCGGTTCAAAATTCTTTTGTGACTTTGGAAAATCGATGTGTTTTGAAAGAAAGATTATTTTTGGGTTGGGCTCCAGTTGAAAACAAGTTTATCTTATATTGGAAACCCCTTTATTTTAGGTGACAAAACACTTAGAGTTTATTTTAAAATAATTTTACTTAATCTTTTAATTGATAAAAGTTTGTAAGCATAATAAATAAAAGTAAAATAAAGTAGTTCTACTATGGCCTTATTACATCAAATAAATCCCAAAATTAAATTCAAAGTACTTAAAATAAAAAAGAGTCCAAAACAGAGTAAAATCTGAACTTCACATGGCCTCCACTAAGCTCCTGCCGACCCGGCCCATCATTGATCGTCACCTAGAAGAAAATGTTTCCCCAACAGGGTGAGTCAAACGGACTCAATGTGTAACCAACACTAAAATTTAACAATTCAGGCATACATTCTCATATCACATACATATTCATATAACAGATAGGAAATAATGACGCAACCCAAACCCAAACCTATATGCCATACGTTACACATCACCCGTACCATCCGGCACACCGTGGGGACTACTAAGTCAACCCTCCATCCGCTACACACCATCGAAGGCGACCATGCGGTCGGCGTGCTCGTCATACCTTATAAAATTCGTGGCATAGCCACCAGATTAAATAATTGTGACCGAAGTCACCACATTCAGATAATGTGATCGAAGTCACCACATTCAGATATCGTGGTATTACCACCACTTTCACTTCCCCTTTCACAATGACCCATATGCCCATGTCATACAAAACATGCCAAATTCTTAATTCACATTCTTATAGTTTCATATGTGTGTCAAAACAGATATTTATCATAATCCTAGTAAGAGTAGGAAAACGTACCTGAGTACTTTGTACCATAGCATGGTACTTTAGCCATATTCACATTCTTATAAACATGCTCATATTAAATATTGCCATAAATCTTATTAAAAGATAGTGTGGGGTACACACTTGATACACTTAGCGGTTCACTTAAATCCCAAAAAGCCCGATCTAAAACCTTAGATCCTTTAGTCCCTATAATAGGCCAACACTAGGCATATTAGCAAAAAGGCCTATTCGGCTAAAAACCCAAATCCCAAAGGATCCTTGCAAAAAAAAGTCCTTACCTTGTTGCCGTTTTCACCACTAATCAAGTCTCGAGACTTTGTTGTGCTTCTCCTTGAAATCGGTCAACACTAGATTACCTAAAGGATTAGTTTCGGCTTTTTAAACAAAGAAGGAATATACTTAAAACATCAAATATGGGCTTGGCCGATTGTACTTATGCACTTACCTTGCGATTTCCAAATCCCAAAAACACCACTTGACTATGGAGATGTCGACAGCCCTATACACATATGTTAGATTTAATCTAACACTAAAACATAATAGAATGGCCTATGGCCGAATTTCACTTATGGCTTACCTTGGGTTCTTAAAATCCCAAAGATCCCCTATTGTAGCCGACTTTACTGAAAAAGTCCTGAAAGATCTTTCCAAATTTCAGCAAACAAATTATTAATGGGATTAGTCCTAGATTTCGACAAGTCTTAAAAGAAAAGGAATAAAAATTGAATTTGCTCTTACCCCCTAATGATGAAATCGGTTACACCTTCTTCCTGACACCACAGAGATTCGGCTTAGAGACTTGATAAACAATCGGCTATGGGCTTGAAACTTATCTTCGAATTTTGATTGGGTTTGCAAAAGAAGAAGAATTGATGATGGGAAGCACAGGGTATTTCGGTTTTAATCAAAATAAAAGAAGGAAAGAAAAGTTGTTTGGAAGAATTTGGCTATGGTGATTTTTGGAAAGGGAATTCGGCTAGAGAAGAAAGGTGAGAGGATAAAAGAAATAAGAAAAAAGATTAACACTTTGCTGAAAATTTTGGCTATAAACTTAAGCACTAGCCTCACTTTGTTATTCTCAAATTTTATCTCTTATCACCTCTTTAAATTAATCAAATAAATCCATCAATTATCCCTTATCTAGCCGAATTTTAAAAAGGATAAAACTCATCTTGTAAGTGCCTTGATGCCGTCCATTACCTCCCCATTTTGACGCCAACAAGCAAAAGAACTAAAAACCCTTCTTTTGCCTCCCATGCGACTCGAACCCTGGCCCAATTGCACATGTAGGTGGCGTCACATGCTAGGCCCTTAAGTGGCGCCTTGTTGCCACTTTCCCAAGCCCTTTCTCATGTCATATCTCCCTTACATTTTCTCTTAAGGCCCTATCCTTTTAGCTTCCTCTTTTAGACTTAAAACTTTATATATTTTTTTAAGGCTTTCTCCTATTTTCTAAAGTTCACAAATTCCATTATACACATTCACAACATACTCAAGCATGTTATTTCATATAATTAAGCGTAAATGCATAAGCCCATTTTCAGGATATTACAGAAAGAAAAAAAAAAGAAAAAAAATTTCAACAAAAAGAAGAACGAAAAGGAGAGGCCAAGGTGAAAACCCGTAAAGGGCGCTTTGAGACCAAAGGGGATTTGAGTTGAAAACCCGAAAAGGGCGGCTAAAATTTTAATTGAAAGTGGGGCATACAGTAGTCCTACTATGCCTGAATTAACAATGAAGAAGTATGCTATGTCTTGGGGCATCGACAAAGTACTTCAGATCCCCTAAACACATATTGAGCTTAAAATGGCCCTCAAGAAGTTGGAACAGAAAAGCTCAGTCTGCGACATCTGGGGCACCTAGTTTCCACTTTATCCATTTTAAATTTTTTATTTGTGATTACATTATTCCCTTCAAAATATGTTCACAATAAATTTCTTTCTTAATTGCGATTGTTATCTTTGCTTAGCTTATTTGTTTCGAGCTATGCTCCTAATCAATTTCCTTCTTGTCCATGGTTATGATCTTTTTCAGGTAGTTTGCATTGAGATAATGATTAGTGGACTAATAATATTTTCATAAAATGAGTTTTGCATATTACTCTGGAAACTCTTTGAATAATACGAGAACTTGAAATAGGACTATTGTTTAAAACTCACCAAGTTTAAGAAAGAGTCTAAATTAAGGCTATCTCTTTGGATTTTCTGTCAAAAATGGTTGGTGATACAGTCTTGAAAAAAACAGGCAATATTAACCCAAGTATAAAAAGGGAATCATTCGCAAGAAAAATGATATTCTGTATCCAAGCAAGCATCATGTATACGCATCCAGTTGGGCCACCCAAGAGTGATCGATTAAATGAACAAGCTAAAAACCTTATACTCCCGAGTTATAATAGGATAGATGGAAACCGATTGGATCCTATGCCCTAAGTCACAAGGAGATGAGTCACGGAAGTTACTGATGGGGCAAATCATTGAGCAAGGTATAATTGTTTTCTTGGGTTTTACGTCGAAAATACCAAATTAGCAGGATGCCAGCATAGTACATCAGTAATAGAGCCCTAATAAACGACGATCGATGGCACCTTAAACTTTTAAAAATGGGTCATTCTCATGAAATTCTGCATTCATGCAAAACATGTCTATTTAGGGGCATCTGATTCATTCCAATCATTGCATCCTAATCTTTGTAAAAAGACCATTCTCATGACATTCTGCAAATGTCATCCATGAGACACATCTATATAGGGGCATTAGATTCATTCTGATCATTGCATCCTAATCATTTTGCATAAGCATAAACACAAAGCTGATTTTACAGCATAGGTCCGCTAAAGGACGTTGTCCCAGCATTAGTAAATTCAAAGATCTTGCCTTCTTCAGCGAAGGGGATCAAAGACAGCAGATCTGGCAATTCTGAAGTTACAGGAACAGATCAAAGCCAAATAATTTTTATTACCTCAAAGTTCCAGTGGAGCAGGTCGAAGTTACAAATCTCTCCTCCCTGAGTTTACGATGAGGATCAGTCAGTATTCCTTCAAAGTTTCAGCAGAGAAGATGGAGGTTACAAATCTCTTCTCCCTGAATTTCTAGCTCCTCGAAGCTCCAGTGGAGTAGGTCAAGGTTACAAATCCCTCCTCCCTGAGTTTACGATGAGGATCAGTCAGTATTCCTTCGAAGTTTTAGCAGAGAAGATGGAGGTTACAAATCTCTTCTCCCTGAATTTCTAGCTCCTCGAAGCTCCAGTGGAGTAGGTGGAGGTTACAAATCCCTCCTCCTTGAGTTTACGATGAGGATCAGTCAGTATTCCTTTAAAGTTTCAGCAGATTGAAGACAAAAATCTGGCAATCTTGAGTTTACAGGAGCAGATTGATGACAGCAAATTTGGCAATCCTGAGTTTACAGGAGCAGATTGAAGACAACAAATCTGGCAATCCTGAGTTTGCAGGAGCATATGGAAGGCAGCAGATCTGGCAATCCTGAGTTTACAGGAGCAGATTGAAGGCAACCGTCGGCAATCCACGAGTTTGCAGGAGCAGATTAAAGACAGAAAATCTAGCAATCCTGAGTTTGCAGGAGCAGTTTGAAGATAGAAGATCTGGCAATTTTGGAGTTGCAGAAGCAGATTGAAAGTCTAATTTCCTTGAGTTGATCGAAGTGTCAGTTCCTGAGCCCTTGAAGATGCGGCGGGATGGAACGAAACTACTCGAAGGAGAAGAGCACTGAAAGAGGCATGACCGAACAAAAATTGACCCTTTTTGATGTCTTTGCTCTATTCTCGTTACACGATAATGAGCAAAGAGGGGCAGCTGTAAGACCCAATTTTTGCCCGGGCCCATTAACCCATTAAAGTAACCATTAACCAAACAAAAATTAAAACCCAAAATAAATAAAATCCAAAATCCAAAATTAACAGTCTTTAAATGTCCATTTACATCAGTCCTTTAGACCCAATAGATTAAAGCCCAAACTAAATTACATTGGCCCAAATTCAGACCCAAGTCAGATCCAAGCCCGAAACCAAATAGAACTGTAGGAAACCCTAGAAGCTTCTAGATCCTTCAGCGTCGCAGCTCCCCACGCGCGCCCCTTGAGCTTCTCGGGTGCCCCCCACGTACGCCACTTGGGCTTCTCGCGTGCTCTCCACGCGCGCCTCTTTAGATTTTCGCGCACAAGCTCACACCAAGACGCCATTCAGATCGCCTCCAGTAGAGCGATGTCGTCGACCGTCCCATACCTCGATCTGTGACCTTGTACCTACGAAAACAACGACAAAACAGCAGACAAAGCAAAGCAAAGAATGGTATTTTCATTTTTTTTTAATTTTCTAATTTCGGCCTTTAAATGGACGAAACAAACCATCAGAACGGGGATTTTTTTTACTGACGCATGATCTTGAATAAAAAAGATTTGAATCCAGTTTTAAAAGGTGATTACCAGAGTTTCCTCTTACTGATCGAGTCTTTTATTCCCTTCTCTGTGTTTTTTATACACCAAGCAAACGAGAATACAGCAATATGAAAGGGAAACAGATTCAAAAGGCGAAAATAAAAAGGGAAAAGAGATTTTACCATTTGGATCCCTGTCTTCTCCGTCACGATCGGAGTTAGATGCGGATTTGATTTGAGAGCAAGGAAAACTTGCGCATAAGGAAATGGATTCGACCTTCATGCATCACTCTCGCCGATTTCGAGTATGTTTGGTGGTAACTTGGAAAGGTTTATCGTGGTGAGAAAGAACAAGCAATTAGGGGTGGTTTCAGGTTTACGGTGAGAGACGAGAGAAAAGGGTTAGGGTTCATTAGGAATAAAGGGAGGTCTGTTTAACTTGGTTTTAGGGGTAATAACGCATTAACTAAACGACGCTTTAGGTCCATTTCAATGGCCTTGAAACAGTGTCATATGGGCAAACCCGATCCGACCCGATTCAGAACCCCTGCAACCCGCGTGTTTTCTTTTGAAATGGTTAATTTGCACATTTGGTCCCTCTAGTTTGTGTTGGTATCTGATTGAGTTCTTTTTTATTTATTTACACGCATTGCATTTCAGTCCTTTTTTTTGTTCTTTATTTTACTGTTTTAGCTTTCTGATTTTGTGTTGATTTCAATACAGTCCTTTAAGAAATTTATTTAATTATTTGATTATCGATTTTCCTTTTCAATTATTCTATTTGAAATTAATATCAAATGTTATTTATATTTTAAGCGTATTATTTATTTTTCTATATTATTTTCATTAAATGTATATATATTCTTTTATACATATATGTAATTCAAATTAAGTCATTTCTATATACATTTATACATATTTTTTTCATATATATAATCTATATTATTTTATGTATATATATATTCTCTTTATATATAACTTATACTATTTTCTCGTATATATATACATTATTGTCTTTCTATTTTTCTCTGAATTTATTTGTATAAATTTCTATGCATATTAAAACTAATATCTTATATATATATATATATATATATATATATTTATGGTATATACTTTAAATCTTTTATATACTCTTATGCATTCTTTTGTATATTATAAAGTTATTTTATTCTTTAAATCATTAACATTTTACTACATATAAATGATTTGTTTTTTTTTATTTTATATAGATTCTAAACATTTTGCATGCATTATTATGTACATAAGTTTTCATCTTGTTGTTGTAATTTATTTCAAATCGTTTTGTTTATTTAGAATGTACCTTACCCATGTTATATTAAACTTGTGTGTTAATTAATTTTCCTCATTGTTGGCCTATTGTTTGATAATTATTGCTATCGTGTATGTTTCAATTCTTATTTTATATTTGTTTATTGCTCGAGATTCAATAGAATGATATTCTATTCAGTAGATATTTACTCCATATCGCTTCAATATGCCATTACATTTTTCATTTAAACACCACTTGAGTTTTAAAATCGTTTTACTCAAAAATTAAAAATGAGGCTATGCTTGTGTTATAGGTTTCGGAAAAACCGTGCTCTAACTTACTGAGTTCCGATTCTCCTCGTTTAACACCTAATAACCGAGTATCCTTTCAGTCTTAAATCAAAATGCATGATATTTTAAATAAATAAAAAACTTATTCTCGGAAGTTGAGACATTGCACCTAACTTCTCGAGTGTGATGTTTTATTTTCTCGAAATAAAATTTCAAAAAACAAAGGCAATATTCTGTATTCGGGAATTTTGAGAAATAGTGCCCTAACTTACTGGGTTGCGATTTTTCATTTGACCCAAATAATTGAATATCCTTCTTATTTCTAAATGTACGAGTATTGAATGTCGAAAGATAAATCTAATTTTGAGAACATAAGATGTTGTGCCCTAACTGAGTATGACATTTTATTTCTTCGAAATAAGAAATTTTGGCATCCAATATGATTCTGTCCAAATATTTCTTCAAGTTTTCCCTAACAAAAAGGATCGTATTTTAAAATCTTTTCAAATTTTTGACGTCGGGACATTAATTAATCAATTCGGTACCAATTTTGGGCGTTGCGAGGGTGCTAATCCTTCCTCGTGCGTAACCGACTCCCGAACCCATTTTTTGGATTTCGTAGACCAAAATTATTGTTTTAATAAATCAAAATATTTTATTAAAATAATCCATCTCAAGGTGATCCGATCACACCTCGAATAAAAGTTCAGTGGCGACTCCATTTCCATATTTTTTAAAGTCGATCCCCTTTTTTTTCAAACCTTCATTTAAAAAATGGTTTCGACACAGACCTTCCGAAAAACTTGCCACAAGTGTTCCCCAGATTACTCCGCCACTGGGGCTTTCTGAATAATACACCAATAAGGTTTTACAGAGGGTTCGCCACAAAGGCTTCATAGAACATGCCATAGCAATGGTCTTTTCATAATAATTGCCACACTGGTCTTTTCTCGTGTTTATTGTCTCGACAAACGTCATCAAAGTACCACCACGAGGTCTGTTGTTGTATCATATATTGTTCCTACACTCCGCCCGAGCCCCCTTAACGCCAACATACATTGTCATGCACCACTCAAATAATATAATGGATACATCTACAAAAATTTCATTCGTAATCTTAACAGAGACATACTTTCTAACATATAACTTCTAATGCATGCTTACCACACATGGTAATATTCATGCAATGCATCATACACATCAGAGCATACATATGAATGTTTCACATAGAACATATAACCATACATACACACAGTAGCTTTTCAAGATGATATGCAGATCAACCATACAAGGAATCATTAATATAGTGTGCAAAAGTTGGGTTTAGAGACTCACTAGAAACCTACCTTTACTTCGACTTAGACTTTCTGTTTCAATTGTCTTTTTCAATCTCGTAGCAATAACTACTTAAAAGACCATAAGATTTCTATTAGAATCATCATTACATACATTTTACTAACGTTTCAACTATATGCAACCCTCAAGCAGGGCCTTCTTGGAACACCATTCCCTTCTATAATCGTAACATACAAAGCTGTAAGACTTACTAGAGGGCTAAATCATCTACTCATTAAAAGAGTTCTTAGTTCTATCTTAATGATGAAGAAGAAGAGAATGTTAGGTTAGAAAGAAGAACATGAACATTAAGTAGATAGAAAAACCATCTGAGATGTCCCCTTCCCATAATTATACTCTCGATGCCCCTGATTTCCCTACCAAATTTAGGGTAGGTAAAAGAAAATCAGGCAAAAGTTTACCTTGCTGTTGACTAGTCATGGGAAGGGCAAAATCCACCCAATTGACTCGTGTTGAGAAATGTCCAACCGTGTTGCTATGATGATGTTTAGTTGGCTTATTTTAGTGTACAAACAATCTTTCATACATCTTGCTACCCTATTCTTTACTCTAAGCTCTGCTTCTATTGTTGCAAATTCCCAACAACTCCCAACTAAACCTGATACAATACCCACTTGAATAGTATTCATGCAAATCAAGCATACTATGTCTTGGCAGAGACTTACGTTTGGTGTGATCTTAAAGAAAATTAAGTCTCTTATAGCTTACTTATACGCTTGACAAACTCTTAGTGCTCAAACAAAACTCTGGGACATACTCTTCTTAAGTGCGCACTTTCTTGGGCATAATATTTCTTCACTTGAAAACATCCTGCAATTAATTCCTTAGATACTGCCAACGGGACAATGCTTTAATGCTAGTATGCGTCAATACTCTAACTCGCCATTAGGCCAATAGGGTGGCGGATTATATTACCACACCATGCCAAATAGTTCACATACATACTCTACTCATCTTTTCAGATTCACCGATTTTGGGGTATGACAAGTTGACATCGTATCAAGGTTACCAGTCCAAGTTATATCAACAATACATATAATCCTTGAATCCGCAACAAATGCTGGATCTCATATAACTATGTAAATCCCTAATCGTTTCCATATTTGACCCTAATTGTATGCCATATGTATCCTAATCATTTACTAAGTTTCCACAAACATTATTATTGTAATCATATCATTTTAATCCTTATAAAAACATACACATGTCATACCAATCTTATAAACATTCCATTTCCATTTTGGTACATTGTACCTATTCATAAATACCATATTTTTCATACTTTTGCAATTTAGTCTAATTGATGTCAAATTCATTTTATATAAACTAATAAGAAAAATAATTACAATTAAATTATAACATGAAATAAAATAGTAAGTTCCATACAAACTTACCTGGCAAAACAACAAACGAACAAGTCTGTAAGGACTAATAAGCAACTTTACCTTTTCCTCGATTATCTTCTGTTTGGTTCAATTCGTGATCTATACAAATAACTCTGTTCAATTTGTTAATTCCAAACATTTTATAACTTCCTATTAAATGCATGAATTAGACCAATTTTATTTTTTGAAAGCCCCTAAAATTTTGCAATTTATTCAATTTAGTCCCTAAAACTAAAATTGTCATAACTTTCAATTTTGAGTTTCGATTTCAAAATTGATCTCAATTACATCATTTTAGGACCCTATATTATCAATAATTATAGAATTTTTAATCAAATTTTCAATTTTTACACTTTGGTCCTTTTGGACAAAACTAACAATTAAACATGACAATCTAATCATTTTTCATATCTAAACTTAAAACCTATCAATTTGACACTAATATCTTTAAGAAGTCACCAATGGCAAGTTTTAGAAACTTTAAAATTTTTACAAATTGGTACATTGGCTATCTAAATCAAGCTCTAATGACCTCAAAAACATAAAAATTATAAGAAAAGGACTTGAAAACTTACCAATTTGAGGGATTGAATGTTTAAAGCTTAAAACCCTATTTTTTTCTCTTTTTCTTTGTGAAGAAGATGAATAGAAGAAAGAAAAATGCATTTGATTCGTTGGTCATTTAAACATTAATTAGACAAAACTTTAAGCTTAATTAGACAAAAATTAGTGGATTATAACTCATCCACCACCGTTTGTCCAATTTAAAATGGCCAAATTGTTCAATTGATCCCTTGGTCATTTAAAAATCTATAACAAAAAAATTTTACAATTTAGTCATTGTACCTTAATTAACTATCAATTCGACAAAATTACTAGACCAAACTTTAATAAACTCTAATTCTAGCCTCGTAAATATTAAATATTAATATTTACAAACTCACACTACGAAAATAGGGTGTCGAAACCATAATTTTTTACACCACTGAAAATTTGGTTGTTATAGGAGAAGTAACAAAAAAAATTTAATGTTGGTAACATTAGTGAGAAAAGTTAAAATTGTTGTAGTTGGGTGACCAAATAAAAATACAATAATACTTGGGTGATTGATAGTATAGTTTACCCTAAATAAAATTTGTAACTAAACTTATTCTAGTAAATAAATAAAAATATAGTTTTTTTTTTTTTTGGTTCAATTAAATAAAAATAGAGTTAGAGTTTTTTGGGGCGGCCAAAACATCAAAAATCATTTCAACCAACCACAAAAGTACAACATGATCAAGCTATTGGCACAAAAAGACACCTTTTACCACAATAAAAGACCCCTATAGCATTAAACATGAGCAACACTCTCCTCGCCACACACGTAGACAACACTAGCATTGAAAATAGATATTTCAAAAAAGAGATCAATCAACATGAAACTCTAAAAAAAATCTAGACTCAAAGCATTAAAAAAATGGGGGAGTCGTTAATCCATCTTTATCCAAGATGTCAAGAAGAGAGAATGGGGGTTGATTCACCCAATTTGGAAATCCCATTCTCTCATTGAGTAGCTTTGTGACCCAATCAACAACTTTACTAGTTGCTCTACCAATATTTCTAAATTGTAGATTATTAAACAAGTCCTTCATTTCCTCAACAACTCTCAAAATTGGTTCAATCCTCCATTGTTTACAATCTTTCTTCTTAAGTCCAACTACCACTACTTCATTATCAGACTTTACCTGTAACGACCCGATAGTCACAAGTATTGAAAAGTGTATTTTCGGGTCTCTATTTTTGTAAAACGAATTCTTAAATATTTATTAACAATATTTACGAAGTTAGTTGTGTGGTTAATTAGATCTTGGTTAGGTAAATTTGCATGAATTAAGGGTAATTAGATATAAGGACTAAATTGCATAAAGGGTGAAAGTTTAATTATTTATTAAAGAAAAAGTAAAGAGACTAAATAAGCAATTAAGCCTTATTTAACAAGTGTATGGTAAAAATAATTACATGTATACAAATAATGTACATTTGTGTATAATAATATATGTATACTTAATATTTAAGTATATAAATATATATTATATTATATTATTATAATAATTAAAAGATTAAACAAATAAATAATAGAAAAAGAAACAAAAGTAAAACGAAACAAAGAAGGAAAAAGAGAGAAAGAAAAAGGAGAAAAATTAGGGTTTTCAAGAGTTCAAATCTTAATTGCCAACGTTGTGCCGAAAACTTCGACTAAAAAAGGAAAAGATAAAGTCAACGAGGAGTAACTCGGAAGTTCTGGTTTGTATTTCTATAATTCGAATTTAATTATTAATTGTTTTATTTTGATTTAAATGTTTATGGTAAGTAATTAAGGTGAGTATTAGTATTTTGATATTGAATTGAATTTATATGTATATGTGATCAATGTGGAAATTGAATATTGGATATATGTTGTACTTGAAAACTGAACTAAAACCCTATTAACTATATCGGGTTGAGTCAGATATAGATGGCATGCTATAGGATTGGAAGAGTTCAGGGATTACTTTGACCTCGAGTCGATGAGACACTGGGTGTCAATCTATTACTTTGGATTAATTCGATGAGGCACTGGGTACCAATTTACTTCGGTTTAGCCAATGAGACACTGGGTATCAACTTATTGCTTCGAATTATCCAATAAGGTACTGGGTACCAAACTGGTGTGTTTTGATTGGATCCGTGTATCCGTCCAAGTCCAAGTCATGTTAATAGGAGTAATTAAAATAAGTGATATTATGAAAGGTATTTGATAATACCGAATGTGAAATGGAAATGAGACATATCAATTGTGTGACATATTGTGAAAAGCTATTTGAGATAGTAAATGATGAGAATTGAATGTATTATGAATAAATTGATAAATTGATTGACTGCTGTTAATAGATGATAAAATGTGTATGCTATATTATTTTACTTAAAGTATTTAGATTATAGAAATACTATTGAGTTTATACTCAACGTACAGTTTGTTTTCCTTGCGAAGGTTAGGTACTTAAGTTGATCATCGATTTAGCATCCATCAACGATCCCGAACTCAAAACGTGGTAAAGTACATTGCTTTTTGTGTCGACATGTACTTAGGGCGTTTAAATGCTAACTATTTTGTGGATTGATTGTAAATATGATTATAAGTTAATTTTGGGTTGGTTATATATATATATTGAAACACCCCAAACCCGGCCCACGAGCCTTGACCGGATCTGGTATGTTCCCCGGTGTAAACCGTTTCAAATTCTTTTGTTACTTAGGAAAAACTTGTGTGTTTTGAAAGAAATATTGTTTTGGGTTGGGCTTGAGTTGAAAACAAGTTTATTTCATTATTAAAATCCTTTACTTTAGGTGACAAAACGTTTAGGCTTTTTAAAATAAATTTACTTAATCTTTTAATAAATAAAAGTTTGTAGCTTAATAAATAAAAGCAAAGTAAAGTAGTTCTACTATGGCCTTATTACATCAAATAATTCCCAAAAAAAAAAGAATAAATTCAAAGTACTTAATAAAATAAATATCCAAATTGAATAAATTCCTTGCTGTGCATGGCCACCTTTAAGCTCCTGCCGACCCGGTCTATTACTAATCGTCACCTGAAAAAGGTCCCCACAACAGGGTGAGTCAACAGACTCAATGTGTACACAAACACTATGTCCAAATAGATTCAGGCATATTATCACATCACATACATAATCATATAGCAGATATAAAATAATGATGCAACCCAAACCCAAACCTATATGCCAACCGCTACACATCACCGTACCATCTTGCACACCAGTGGGACTACTAAGTCAACCCTCCATCCGCTACACACCATCGAAGGCGATCACTTCTGATCGATGTCGCATTGCCTTTATAAAATTCGTGGTCTTAGATCACCACATTCAGATATCGTGGTCTTAGGTCACCACATTCAGATATCGTGGTCTTAGGTCACCACATTTAGTTATCGTGGTCTTAGGTCACCACATTCACTTCCCCTTTTCATATAACCCATATGCCCCATATCATACATATCATGCATTAACATGCCAAATTCTCATTTTACATTCTTATAATGTCATATGTGTGTCGTAACAGATATTTAACATAATCCTAGTAGGAGTAGGAAACGTACCTGAGAACTTTGTACCATGACATGGTACCTTAGCCATATTCACATTCTTATACACATACGTATATTAAACATTGCCATAAAACTTATTAAGAAATAGTGTGGGGTACACACCTGATTCACTTAACGAATTCGCTGAAATCCCGAAAAGCTTGATCTAATGCCTTAGATCTTAAATCTCTACATTTAATCAATCACTTAATACTTAGTAAAGAGCTATTCGGCCATAAATCCAAATCCTAGTAGGATTAGTACACTAAAACTTACCTTGGTGCCGATTTGTTTACTAATCAAATCCCGAAATGTTGTAGACTCCCTTCCTTGTAATCGGCTGGAATTAAATCCCTTTATAGATTAGTTTTCGGCTTTTAAATCATGTAAGAAAATAGATCTAGTGCTAAGATAAGCCTTGGCCGATTGCATATATATATAATTTACCTTGTGATTTGAAATCCGAAATTTCTATTTATTCCCTTGGTATCTGTCGAAATCACTGTGACACATGTTAGATTAATTTCTAACATGTAAACATGGTAAAAGCGGCCTGTGGCCGAATGTCTTCCTTACCTTAGATCTTGGAAGATTCCTTCCTTATGGTCGACTTATGGACAGATCCCGAAGCCTTCTTTCCAAGTTTCGACTAACACAATAATGAGGTTAGATTTCCTGGTTTCGATTTTAATCTTAGAAGAAAAAGAATAGAAATCGATAATCACTAACCTTACCCTTAATGCACAAGTCGACAACCCCTTGCTTGAAGTCTCAAACTATTCGGCTATGGTCATGATAATAGCAAGTTTTCGGCTTTTGGAACTTAACAAGAAATCAACTAAAGGTTATCTGTGTTGTCGGTTTATCAAAAGAAAAGAGAGAGAAAAGAGTCACTAGGGGATTCAGCAATGGTGGACTTATGGAGAAAAAGATTTGACTATGGCAAAATAAGAGAGAAAGGAGAGAGTTTGCTAGGAAATTTTCTACAGAGACTTCAATGGAAAAGAGAAGATTGATGAATAGCCTTATTTTCCTCCTTTTGCCGAAATTACTAGGCCAAGACTCCCTTACTTACCCATCACTTCTCTTATCTTTATTAAAGATTAATGAAAATAATCCCTTAATTATCTCTTATCTCTTAAACAATAATTATCCATCATTGATCCACCTATTTAGCCGAATTTTAAAGAGAATTAAACTCCTCCCCAAGTGCCTTGGTGCCGTTCAACTCCCTTGCTCCATGCAGCAAAATAAAACTCTTTTATTTGCTTCCCACGTGACTAGAACCTAGGCTCTTTCCCCCTTGATTGTGGCGTCACTTACTGGGCTTTAAGTGGTGCCTCCTAGCCACTTCTCCAAGCCCGTTCTTGTGTCAAATTTCTTCTATTAATTTTCTTAAGACCACCTTGCCTTAGTTTCCTCTTTTAAACTTAACATTTCTAAAACATTTCCTTATATTTCCAAGTTTCCAAAAATGTTCACTTTCCTCTTTTATACTTAACATTTCCAAGTTTCCAAAAATGTTCACTTTCCTCTTTTAAACTTAACATTTCCAAGTTTCCAAAAATGTTCACCATACATTCATGATACATAAGACATGCCATTTCGTATAATTAAATCAAAAATGCATAGGCCCATTTTCAGGATGTTACAGTTCTACCCCCTTAAAATAATTTTGTCCTCGAAATTGCCTGGCTAAAATAAATGAGGGTATTGCTGTCGCATTGCCTCTTCTGGCTCCCACGAAGCTTTCTCCGATCCATGATTGCGCCACATCACTTTGACTAGGGGAACTGACTTCCTCCGTAATATTTTCACGTCTCGTTCCAAGATCTGAATCGCTCTTCCTCGTAGGATAAGTCTGGCCTTAGCTCCACTTCTTCAACTGGTACCATATGAGATGGATCCGATCGGTAGCGACGTAACATGGATATATGGAATACGTTGTGCATCTGCTGCAACTCTGGTGGCAACTCTAGCTGGTATGCCACTGGTCCAACTCGCTTCAACACTCGATAGGGTCCTATAAACCTTGGATTTAACTTTCCTTTGCGACCGAATCTCATCACCTTCTTCCAAGGCAAAACCTTAAGGAATACCTGGTCTCCCACATCAAATTCGATCTCCTTCCGTTTGAGATCTGCGTACGACTTTTGTCTATCGGATGCTTTCTTCAATCGAGCCCGAATTACACTAACCTTCTCTTCAGATTCTACCATAATCTCTGGACCCGAAACTTGTCGTTCTCCCAATTTCGTCCAACATGTAGGAGTCTGACACTTTCGACCATACAGTGCTTCATAAGGTGCCATTCGAATACTTGTCTGATAGCTGTTGTTGTAGGCAAACTCTGCTAAGGGTAAATACTGCTCCCAACTTCCTCTGAAATCCATCACACAGCCCCTCAACATGTCTTCTAAGACTTGGATTACCCGTTCAGATTGCCCGTCTGACTGTGGATGAAAGGCCGTAGTGAAATCCAACTTAGTGCCTAAAGCTTGATGAAGTGCCCTCTAAAATCGAGACGTAAATCTTGGGTCTCTATCTGAAATGATAGACACCGGCACTCCATGTAGCCTCACAATTTTCACCACATATAATTTAGCCAATTTCTGAAGAGAATAATCAACCCTTATCGGGATAAAATACGCGAACTTGGTCAAACGGTCCACTATTACCCATACCGAGTCCTTCTTAGTAGGCGTAAGGGGAAGCCCACTAACGAAGTCCATGGTAATTCTTTCCCACTTCCACTCCGAAATCTCGATTGGCTGAAGCAATCCTGATGGAACTTCGTGTTCAGCCTTAACTTGCTGACACGTCAGACATTTCCCCACGAATTCAGTAACTTCCCGCTTAAGATCAGGCCACCAAAATTGTTCCCTTAGATCCCTGTACAGCTTGGTGCCTCCGGGATGCATAGCATAAGGGCTACCATGCGCTTCTCGAAGAATCCTCTGTCTTAACTCCTCGTCCCTCAGCATATAGACCTTTCCTTTGAAGCACAATACTCCCTCCTCACTAACACCATAGTCCTCTAACTCTCCGTTTTGTACTTGTTGTAACTTAACACTTAGGTCCTCATCCACCAACTGACTTTCCTTTACCTCATTCAACCATGTTGGTTTGACTTGCAATTCTGCCAGCAGACTTCCATCATCATACAAACTCAAGTGTGCGAATAACACCCTCAGATCCGACACCACCTTCCGACTTAGCGCATCTGCTACCACATTCGCCTTGCCCGGGTGATACTCTATCGAACAGTCATAATCCTTCAGTAATTCCACCCACCTTCGCTGTCTTAAGTTTAACTCCTTCTGAGTCAACAGATACTTAAGGCTCTTGTGGTCTGTAGATTATCGACTTTTCTCCATAAAGATAGTGCCTCCACACCTTCAAAGCAAAGACCACGCCACCAACTCCAAGTCATGGGTTGGGTAGTTAACCTCATGCGCCTTAATCGCCGAGACGCATAAGCGACTACTTTACCATCCCGAATCGAACACATCTTAATCCCGTGTCTGAGCGTCACAAGACACCACAAAATCCTTTCTTGCTCCTACCAATCAACACCGAACTTCACCAAAACCCTCTTGAGCTTTTCAAAGTTCTCCTGCTGCTTATCCGTCCATACAAAGGGTACTTCCTTCCTTAACAACTTTGTTAAAGACGCGGCTATCGACAAGAATCCTTCTACAAACCTTCTATAGTAGCCTGCCAATCCCAAGAAACTGCGAATCTCTGCCACCGACTTAGGTGGTTTCCAGTCCAACACTGCTTCGATCTTTCTAGGATCCACCCTTATCCCTTCAGCAGACACCACGTGCCCTAAGAATGAAACCTCCTTAAGCCAAAATTCACACTTGCTGAATTTGGCATAGAGCTTTTTTTCCCTTAATATTTGCAGCACAATCTGAAGATGCTCATCATGCTCCTCTTCAGTCTTGGAGTATACGAGGATATCGTCGATGAACACTACGACGAACCTATCCAAGTAAGGTTGAAAGACCCGGTTCATCATATCCATGAATACGGCTGGGGCATTTGTCAACCCGAACGGCATCACCACAAACTCATAGTGGTCGTACCTTGTTCTAAAGGCTGTCTTATGGATGTCTGCCTCCTTCACCTTCAACTGATGATATCCTGACCTTAAGTCGATCTTTGAGAACACTGCCGCCCCCTTAAGATGATCGAACAAGTCATCAATCCTTGGCAAAGGATACTTGTTCTTGATGGTCAGCTTATTCAACTGATGATAATCTATGCACATTCGCATAGTTCCGTCCTTCTTCTTCACATATAGGACCGGTGCTCCCCATGGAGACACACTGGGTCGGATAAACCCACGATCCAGCAATTCTTGGATTTGAGCCTTGAGTTCCACCAACTCCTTTGGTGCTATTCTATAAGGGGCAATTGACACAAGAGCTATTCCCGGTAGCAAATCAATTCCAAACTCCACCTTTCTGTCTGGGGGTATTCTTGGTAATTCATCCGGGAACACATCTTCGAAATCCCTTACCGTTCTAACTCCACTAACACCTTCTTCCTTTCCATCTAGTGCACTTACGAAGGCTAAAAATGCCTTGCACCTTTTACAAACCATCTTTTCAGCCTTTAGCGCCGAAACTACATTAGACAAGTAGTTTCTTCTTTCTCCTATCAAAATGACCACCTCGTCTTCCGGGGTCCTCAATTCCATTCGCTTACCTACACAGTCCAACACAGCCCGATGGTCCACTAGCCAGTCCATACCAAGTATGAGATCGAACTCTCCAAAGGGAAGTTCCATCAGGTCGGCAGAAAATGCCACGCCTTGAATTTCTAAAGGTATACTTCGAAAGACCTTATTCACCACTACAGTTTGACCTAGTGGGCTTACTACAGTCATCTCCCTACTAGAAGGTTCAGAGGCTATGCCTAGTGTTTCAACTACACCACAGGCAACATAAGAATGGGTCGAGTCCACATCAATAAGGGCAAAATAGGGCTTGCCATGAATGAGGAACGTACCGGTTATGACGTCCGGTGCGTCTCTATCCTCCCTTCGGCATACTGCGTAAACTAAACTCGGCTGTCTAGCTTCAGCAACACCTCTGCCCGATGTTCCACGTCCTCTACCAGTACCATTTTCTCGATTATTCAGACCACGACCTCGCTGAGGCTGCTGTCCACCTCTACCAGCCTGATTAACATTCTGAGCTACTGGTTGATTCCCATCTGGTCTCATCAAACAGTTCTTGATCATATGGTCCTTTGACCCGCATTTGAAACACCCACCTATCTTCTTCCAACATTCGCTTAAGTGTTTCTTCCCACACTGCTCACAAGTACGGTATTGCCCTCTAATACCAGTTTGCTGACCTCGCGACCCATCAGCTCTAGGCCTTTTCTGAGTATTCCCAGAAGATCCAGATGACCCAAATCCTCTCTTCTGCTTATTCCGGTCCGTGTTCTGCCTCACAGAGTCCTTAATTTCTTTCGCTATCTTAGCTTTCTCTACTAAAGTAGAAAACTCCCGCTCTTGATGTGGAGTGACCAACAACCTCAGATCATCCCTTAGTCCGTCCTCAAACCGGACACACCGCTCATGCTTTGTTGCCACCACTCCTCGAGCATACTGGCTTAACCTTAAAAATTCAGCTTCATACGCTGCTACTGACTTGTTCCCTTGAATCAGCCCCAAAAATGCCTTCCTTTGCTCATCAATATATCTAGTTCCCACATACTTCTTTTGATACGCCGACTTAACATACTCCCAGGTTAGATCCTCAGCGGTGGCTCCATCCCGAACTGTTAACCACCATTGATACGCTTCATCGCGTAGCAGTGCCACCATTCCTTTCAACTTCTCCTCAGGGGCCAGATCGAGCTCATCCATAATGCACTCGGTTACCTCTAACCAGTATTCTGCTGTATTGGGTGCCACACCAGATACTCCACGGAACACTTCAGCTCCGTTGGCTCGGAGTCGCTCGGTCTGATTTACGAGCTCCCATATTCCTCGGCTGACCCACCATTTCAGAACTCGCGAGATAGCTTGCGTCTGACATCTTCTCCGTCGATCTTGCGCTCAACACCAACAAATTGGTGGTGGTAGTGTCGTGGTACCTCATTCTCGATTCTTGTCCCGATCTAACGGGTTTTGACACGGTCATTCTACCTCGACCGCGTCCTCATACATTGTGACCATGTCCCCTAGAGCTCATTTCTACGATCGCGCTTTAGTCTGGTTTAAGAAATTTTATGAATTAGCCCTTATTCCACTGATTATTCACAAGAAGTTTTATGACAGGAAGTTTAATAGGGGTTCTTTCGATCATTCAAAGTTTTACGTCTTCTATCCTAATTCACAGAAAAGCACATCCATTCCATAGTATCTCACATACATTCACTCTTGGACATTCATCGTCTGCTCTATCCTAGGGGTATTTTCGTAATTTGTCCTACAGGGGTATTTTCATAATTTGTCAAAATAAGGTTCCTTAGTGTTTTTGTCAATAAGGGTATTCTGGTAATTTTTTTCATTCTCGAGGGTATTTTGGGAAATTTTGAAATCCAAGGGTATTTTGGTAATTAACCCAGATAAATTTGTAAATCTTGATAAATTAAGGGTACTTTGGAATTTACAAAACTTGAGGGTTGTTTTGGAGAATTTTTTTCCAAATCAGTGTTGTTGTAGAAATTTTTAAAGATCGGGGGTCGTTCTGGTAATTTTGTAACTCGGGGGTATTTCAGTAATTTGCAGGCTAAGGGTAATTTCGTAATAATTTTTTAAATCAGAAATATTTTGAAAATTTTCCAAAATAAGTTTTTGCTACTATTCAAGGGGTAATTTGGTGATTATAAAACGAGGGTTTTCATAAAATACTACCATCCCTTTCGGGTTTTAGTTAGGGGTTTAGCAGTGAATAAGTCCTCTTGATTAGGGTGAACCGAAGCTACGTGCAGGTAGGATTCGAGTGGAGAGGAGGTGAGTCACGGATTGCTTAAATACCAAGCTCCCAAAACCAATCCTGAGACATCGCACCATGGTTGCCACACCTAACTTCGGTGACTTAACCACGTGTTTATTTAATTAGGCATTTAAGTCTTATGCAATTCTTTGGGGTGACTAGCCCTAGGGTTCAAGTACTAAATCTCTATTCTCGTTCCATTTCTACCCTTCTACAAATCATAATATAAATCACACAAGAGATCTGAGTACTTACGGTGGACTTGGTCTGAGACTTAGTGGGCCATGCGAAAATCTGCTTAATTCACAAAAATTCTTTTTGGGCTTAACTTTGAAAACATTTTGGGCCTTAAACCGAAGGCTGAGAGTTTAAAACCGGGCTCTGATATCAAATTAAAACACCCCAAACTTGGCCCACGAGCCTTGACCGGATCTGGTATGTTCCCCAGTGTAAAACGTTTCAAATTCTTTTGTTACTTAGGAAAAACTTGTGTGTTTTGAAAGAAAGATTGTTTTGGGTTGGGCTTGAGTTGAAAACAAGTTTATTTTATTATTAAAATCCTTTACTTTAGGTGACAAAATGTTTAGGCTTTGTTTTAAAATAAATTTACTTATCTTTTAATAAATAAAAGTTTGTAAGCTTAATAAATAAAAGCAAAGTAAAGTAGCTCTACTATGGCCTTATTATATCAAATAATTCTCAAAAAAAAAAGAATAAATTCAAAGTACTTAATAAAATAAATATCCAAATTGAATAAATTCCTTGCTGTGCATGGCCACCTTTAAGCTCCTGAGCCAGTCCATTCTTGATCGTCACCTGAAAAAGGTTCCCTAACGGGGTGAGTCAATGACTCAATATGTACACAAACACTATGTCCAAATAGATTCGGGCATATTATCACATCACATACATAATCATATAGTAGATATAAAATAATGATGCAACTTGAACCCAAACCTATATGCCATCCGCTACACATCACCCGTACCATCACACGCACACCGTAGGGACTACTAAGTCAACCCTCCATCCGCTACACACCATCGAAGCGTTCATTGCGCGATCGACGTCGCCATTATAAAATTTATGGTTTTAGGTCACCACATTCAGATATCATGGTCTTAGGTCACCACATTCAGATATCGTGGTCTTAGGTCACCACATTCAATTATCGTGGTCTTAGGTCACCACATTCACTTCCCATTTTCATATAACCCATATGCCCCATATCATACATATCATGCATTAACATGCCAAATTCTTATTTTACATTCTTATAATGTCATATGTGTGTCGTAACAGATATTTAACATAATCCTAGTAGGAGTAGGAAATGTACCTGAGTACTTTGTACCATGACATGGTACCTTATCCATATTCACATTCTTATACACATACTTATATTAAACATTGCCATAAAACTTATTAAGAAATAGTGTGGGGTACACACCTGATTCGCTTAACGAATTCGCTGAAATCCCAAAAAGCTTGATCTAATGCCTTAGATCTTAAATCTCTACATTTAATCAATCACTTAATACTTAATAAAGAGCCATTCGGCCATAAATCCAAATCCTAGTAGGATTAGTACACTAAAACTTACCTTGGTGTCGATTTGTTTACTAATCAAATCCCGGAATGTTGTAGACTCCCTTCCTTGTAATCGGCTGGTATTAAATCCCTTCATAGATTAGTTTTCGGCTTTTAAATCATGTAAGAAAATAGATCTAGTGCTAAGATAAGCCTTGGCCGATTGCATATATATATACTTTACCTTGTGATTTGAAATCTGAAATTTCTATTTAGCCCCTTGGTATCTGTCGAAATCACTGTGACACATGTTAGATTAATTTCTAACATGTAAACATGGTAAAAGTGGCCTGTGGCCGAATGTCTTTCTTACCTTAGATCTTGGAAGATTCCTTCCTTATGGTCGACTTATGGACAGATCTCGAAGCCTTCTTTCCAAGTTTCAACTAACACAATAATGGGGTTAGATTTCCTGGTTTCGATTTTAATCTTAGAAGAAAAAGAATAGAAATCGATAATCACTAACCTTACCCTTAATGCACAAATCGACAACCCCTTGCTTGAAGTCTCAAACTATTCGGCTATGGTCTTGATAATAGCAAGTTTTTGACTTTTGGAACTTAACAAGAAATTGGTTAAAGGTTATCTGTGTTGTCGGTTTATTAAAAGAAAAGAGAGGGAAAAGAGTCACTAGGGAATTCGGCAATGGTGGACTTATGGAGAAAAAGATTTCGGCTATGGCAAAAATAAGAGAGAAAGGAGAGAGCTTGCTGGGAAAGTTTCCGCAGAGACTTCAATGGAAAAGAGAAGATTGATGAATAGCCTTATTTTCCTCCTTTTGCCGAAATTACTATGCCAAGACTCCCTTACTTGGCCATCACTTCTCTTATCTTTATTAAAGATTAATGAAAATAATCCCTTATGTAACATCCTGAAAATGGGCCTATGCATTTTTTGTTTAATTATATGAAATGCCATGTCTTATGTATTATGAATGTATGGTGAACATTTTTGGAAACTTGGAAATGTTAAGTTCAAAAGAGGAAAGTGAACATTTTTGGAAACTTGGAAATGTTAAGTTTAAAAGAGGAAAGTGAACATTTTTGGAAACTTGGAAATGTAAGGAAATGTTTTAGAAATGGTAAGTTTAAAAGAGGAAACTAAAACAAAGTGGCTTTAAGAAATTTAATAGAAGAAATGTGACACAAACATAGGCTTGTTTAAGTGGCTTGGAGGCACCACTTAAAGCCCAGTAAGTGACGCCACGATCGAGGGGGAAGGAGCCTTGGTTCGAGTCACGTGGGAAGCAAATAAAAGAGTTTTATTTTGCTGCAAGGAGCAAGGGAGGAGGACGGCACCAAGGCTAATTTTTATGAGTTTTTATCCTTTTGAAATTCGGCAAATAGATGGATAATGATGGACTATTATTATTGTTATTTTTATTAAGAGATAAGAGATAAATATTGGATTAAGTTTTATTAAATTGAATGGGTGATAATTAAAGTGATAAAGTTATCAAAATAGGAGTGATGGCCAAGTAAAGGATTTTAAGTTAGTAATTTCGGCTACTAGAGGAAAAGAGAGCCATTCATCATATCTTCTTTCAACTCTTCTCTCTGCCAATTTCCTAGAGCATCTCTTCTTCTTCTTTTGTTAGCCAAAGCCAAAACTAAAGTAAGCCTAGCCAAATTCTTCATAGCTTTTGTGATCTCCATTAAAACCGAATCCATAAACTCCTCAAGATACCATTATTAGCCAATTTCTTTATACCAATCAAAAGTCAAATCAAGATCCTTCTAGCCT
This sequence comes from Gossypium rotundifolium, assembly GCA_025506655.1. Taxonomy (NCBI): domain Eukaryota; kingdom Viridiplantae; phylum Streptophyta; class Magnoliopsida; order Malvales; family Malvaceae; genus Gossypium; species Gossypium rotundifolium. Next base: position 188,186,359 of record CP106729.1, on the reverse strand, counting down.
ACATTGCGAATATTGCTAAAGGTTCAAGCAAGGATTGCCGATCTCTAAAGTAAGGGTAAGATCTCATTCGGTTTCATCCTTTTCTTTTAAGATTTGCCAAAATCTAGGACTAACCCATTAATATCTTGTTGCCAAACTTTGAAGAGATCTTTCGGGATTTACTAAGTGTCGACTACAAGGAAGGAGAAATTCTTTTCCTGAAGGTACACCATAGGGCGCGTGTTCCCTAGTTATTCGGTGAGTTTCGGGATTTAAAATCCACAAGGTAAGTATCTATAGCATTCGGCCAGGCCATGTTGAGTAAATAGATGTGTTTCATTAATATTTAAAAGCCGAAACTAATCTATTCAAGTAATCTAGTGATTGCCGATTTCAAGAAAGAAGGATACAAAGTTTCCGGCATTTGATTAGACATCAATCGGCAGCAAGGTAAGTTTTAGTGTACTAATCCTACTAGGATTTAGATTTATGGCCGAATGGCTCTTTACTAAGTATTAAGTGATTGATTAAATGTAGAGATTTAAGATCTAAGGCATTAGATCAAACTTTTCGGGATTTGGGATTGGAAACCTTAAGCGAATCAAGTGTGTACCCCACACTACTTTTTAATAAGATTTATGGCAATAATTAATATGTGCAGGTTTATAAGAATGTGAATATGGTTAAGATACCATGTTATGGTAAAAAAGTACTCAGGTACGTTTCCTACTCCTACTAGGATTATGAATATATGTTATTTTTAACATGTGAAAAGTGATAAGAATGTGAAATAAGAATTTGGCATGTTAATGCATGATATGTATGATATGGGGCATATGGGTTATATGAAAAGCGGAAGTGAATGTGGTGACCTAAGACCACGATATTTGAATGTGGTGACCTAAGACCACGATATTTGAATGTGGTGACCTAAGACCACGATATTTGAATGTGGAGACCTAAGACCACGAATTTTATAAGGCGATGAGCACGCCGATTGCAAATGATCGCCTTCGATGGTGTGTAGCGGATGGAGGGTTGACTTAGTAGTCCCTACTGTGTGTGGATGGTACGGTGATGTGTAGTGGATGGCATATAGGTTTGGGTTCGGTTGCATCATTATTTCCTATCTGTTATATGAATATGCATGTAATATGGGAACATATGCCTAAATTGTTAAATGTTAGTGTTGGTTACACGTTGAGTCTGTTTGACTCACCCCTTCTGGGATTATTTTTCAGGTGATGATCAGTAATGGACCGGGTCGGTAGGAGCTTAAAGGAGGCCATGCACAGCAAGGAATTTATTTAATTTGGATTTTTATTTTATTAAGTACTTTGAATTTATTTTATTTTTTTTGGGAATTATTTGATGTAATAAGGCCATAGTAGAACTACTTTACTTTGCTTCTATTTATTAAGCTTACAAACTTTTATTTATTAAAAGATTAAGTAAATTTATTTTAAAACAAAGCCTAAACGTTTTGTCACCTAAAGTAAAGGATTTTTATAATGAAATAAACTTGCTTTCAACTCAAGCCTAACCCAAAACAATCTTTCTTCCAAAACACACAAGTTTTTCCTAAGTAACAAAAGAATTTGAAACGGTTTACACCGGGGAACATACCAGATCCAGTCAAAGCTCGTGGGCTGGGTTTGGGGTGTTTCAATTTGGTATCAGAGCCCAATTTTAAACTCTTGGCCTTGGGTTTAAGGCCCAAAACGTTTTCAAAGTTAAGCTCAAAAGGGATTTTGTGAATTAAGCAGGTTTTTCTGGCATGGCCCACTAAGTCTCAGGCAAGTCCACTGTAAGTACTCGATCTTTTGTGTGTTTTATATTATGATTTGTAGAAGGGTAGAAATGGAACGAGAATAGAGATTAAGTACTTGAACCCTAGGACTAGTATACCCCAACAAAAACATAAGACTTAAATGCCTAACTAAACAAACCTGTGGTTAAGTCGCTGAGTTAGGGTGTGGTAACTATGGTGCGCATGTCTAGGATTGGTTTCGGTGGGAGCTTGGTATTTAAGCAATCCGCGTGACTCACCTCCTCTTTACTCGAATCCTACCTGGTGCGTAGCTACGGTTCACCCTAACCAAGAGGACTTAGTCACAGGCTAAACCCAATAACTAAAACCCGAAAGGGACTAGCCATATTTTTTATGGAAATCCTAGTTTTAAAAGTCAACCAACTACCCTTTTGAAATTATGAAAATTATTATTTTGGAAAAACTTTCTAAGAATTTTTAATTTACAAATTACCTAAATACCCTTAGTGGTAAAAATTACTAAAATGCCCTTGATTTTCCAAAATTACCATACTACCCCCGATTTCAATAACAATTTCTGGTTTTGCAAAAATATCCAAAAACTTCACAAAATATCAAAGACACCCTGGTTTGAAAAAAAAATTTTGGTTTGCCAAAATTACTAAAATGCCCCTGTGTTGTAAATTACTAAAATACCTTTAGTTTATAAGATTTTCAAAAATACCCTCGACTTTTGCTAAAATGTTTCTACTTTATAAAAATACCAAAAACTTTTGTTTTACAAATATCAAGATACCCTAATTTGGAGAATTTATAGAAATGCCCCTAACTTCCAAAATTACCGAAATAACCCCGATTTCTGAAATTTTTGCAACACCGCTGATTTGGAAAACAAATTTTCAAGATAACCTTGAGTTTTTGTAAATTTTGAAATACTTTTGATTTATAAAGATTATTTTCGAAGTGACCCCGATTTATTACCAAAATACCTTATAGGAAAAATGACGAAATTACCCCAGAGATGATCAGGAATGCCCAAAGTAGTGAAGTGAATGTCGTGAATGAATGTGTCTCTTTCGAGATGGATGAATGTGAATGTGAATGTGAATCTCTGAATTAGAATAGTGAACTTGAACTGAGACTTTGTTTGATCGAAAGAACCACTATTAAACTCCTTTTCATAAAACTGGTTCGCGGTTAAGCAAAGGGACAAAGTACTAATGCATAAAACTCTTTAATCAGATTAAATCGCGACGTTAGAAATGAGTTCTCGGGAACGTGAACTTAAAAAAATTGTGCCTAGGAAGTATGATGGCTCTATTAAGATCAGAGTGCGCAGCATAAGCGTAGCGCGGTGAGTTAAGATGTTCGATTATTCGATAGTAAGTAATTTCGAGGATGAAATTATTTTTAAGGGGGTAGAACTGTAACATCCTGAAAATGGGCCTATGCATTTTTATTTAATTATACGAAATGGCATGTCTTATGTATTATGAATGTATGGTGAACATTTTTGGAAACTTGGAAATGTTAAGTTCAAAAGAGGAAAGTGAACATTTTTGGAAACTTGGAAATGTTAAGTTTAAAAGAGGAAAGTGAACATTTTTGGAAACTTGGAAATGTAAGGAAATGTTTTAGAAATGGTAAGTTTAAAAGAGGAAACTAAAACAAGGTGGCTTTAAGAAAATTAATAGAAGAAATGTGACACAAACATAGGCTTGTTTAAGTGGCTTGGAGGCACCACTTAAAGCCCAGTAAGTGACGCCACAATCAAGGGGGAAGGAGCCTAGATTCGAGTCACGTGGGAAGCAAATAAAAGAGTTTTATTTTGCTGCAAGGAGCAAGGGAGGAGGACGGCACCAAGGCTAATTTTTATGAGTTTTTATCCTTTTGAAATTCGGCAAATAGATAGATAATGATGGACTATTATTATTATTTTTTTTATTAAGAGATAAGAGATAAATATTGGATTAAGTTTTATTAAATTGAATGGGTGATAATTAAAGTGATAAAGTTATCAAAATAGGAGTGATGGCCAAGTAAAGGATTTTAAGTTAGTAATTTCGGCTACTAGAGGAAAAGAGAGCCATTCATCATATCTTCTTTCAACTCTTCTCTCTGTCAATTTCCTAGAGCATCTCTTCTTCTTCTTTTGTTAGCCAAAGCGAAAACTAAAGTAAGCCTAGTCAATTCTTCATAGCTTTTATGATCTCCATTAAAATCGAATCCATAAACTCCTCAAGATACCATCATTAGCCAATTTCTTTATACCAATCAAAAGTCAAATCAAGATCCTTCTAGCCTACATAGCGAATATTGCTAAAGGTTCAAGCAAGGATTACCGATCTCTAAAGTAAGGGTAAGATCTCATTCGGTTTCATCCTTTTCTTTTAAGATTTTCAAATCTAGGACTAACCCATTAATATCTTGTTGCGAAACTTTGAAGAGATCTTTCGGGATTTACTAAGTGTCGACTACAAGGAAGGAGAAATTCTTTTCCCGAAGGTACACCATAGGACGCGTGTTCCCTAGTTATTCGGTGAGTTTCGGGATTTAAAATCCACAAGGTAAGTATCTATAGCATTCGGCCAAGGCCATGTTGAGTAAATAGATGTGTTTCATTAATATTTAAAAGCCGAAACTAATCTATTCAAGTAATCTAGTGATTGCCGATTTCAAGAAAGAAGGATACAAAGTTTTCGACATTTGATTAGACATCAATCGGCAGCAAGGTAAGTTTTAGTGTACTAATCCTACTAGGATTTGGATTTATGGCCGAATGGCTCTTTACAAAGTATTAAGTGATTGATTAAATGTAGAGATTTAAGATCTAAGGCATTAGATCAAGCTTTTCGGATTTGGGATTGGAAACCTTGTTTAATCGGTGTGTACCCACACTACTTTTAATAAAATTTATGGCAATAATTAATATGTGCATGTTTATAAGAATGTGAATATGGCTAAGATACCATGCTATGGTACAAAAGTACTCAGGTACGTTTCCTACTCCTACTAGGATTATGAATATATGTTATTTTTAACATGTGAAAAGTGAGAAGAATGTGAAATAAGAATTTGGCATGTTAATGCATGATATGTATGATATGGGGCATATGGGTTATATGAAAAAGGGAAGTGAATGTGGTGACCTAAGACCACGATATCTGAATGTGGTGGCCTAAGACCACGATATTTGAATGTGGTGACCTAAGACCACGATATTTGAATGTGGTGAACTAAGACCACGAATTTTATAAAGGCGATGAGCACGTCGACTGTAGCGACTACCTTCGATGGTGTGTAGCAGATGGAGGGTTGACTTAGTAGTCCCCACGGTGTGCAGGATGGTACGGGTGATGTGTAGCGGATGGCATATATGTTTGGGTTCGGGTTGCATCATTATTTCCTATCTGTTATATGAATATGCATGTAATATGTAAACATATGCCTAAATTGTTAAATGTTAGTGTTGGTTACACATTGAGTCTGTTTGACTCACCCCTTGTGGGATTATTTTTCAGGTGATGATCATTAATGGACCGGGTCGGCAGGAGCTTAAAGGTGGCCATGCACAGCAAGGAATTTATTTAATTTGGATTTTTATTTTAATAAGTACTTTGAATTTATTTTTTTTTTGGGAATTATTTGATGTAATAAGGCCATAGTAGAACTACTTTACTTTGCTTCTATTTATTAAGCTTACAAACTTTTATTTATTAAAAGATTAAGTAAATTTATTTTAAAACAAAGCCTAAACGTTTTGTCACCTAAAGTAAAGGATTTTAATAATGAAATAAACTTGTTTTCAACTCAAGCCCAACCCAAAACAATCTTTCTTCCAAAACACACAAGTTTTTCCTAAGTAACAAAAGAATTTGAAACGGTTTACACCGGGGAACATACCAGATCCGGTCAAGGCTCGTTGGCCGGGTTTGGGGTGTTTCACCTTAATTATCTCTTATCTCTTAAACAATAATTATCCATCATTGATCCACCTGTTTAGACGAATTTTAAAGAGAATTAAACTCTTCCCCAAGTGCCTTGGTGCCGTCCAACTCCCTTGCTCCTTGCAGCAAAATAAAACTCTTTTATTTGCTTCCCACGTGACTCGAACCTAGGCTCCTTCCCCTTGATTGTGGCGTCACTTCTTGGGCTTTAAGTGGTGCCTCCTAGCCACTTCTCCAAGCCCGTTCTTGTGTCAAATTTCTTCTATTAATTTTCTTAAGACCACCTTGCCTTAGTTTCCTCTTTTAAACTTAACATTTCTAAAACATTTCCTTACATTTCCAAGTTTCCAAAAATGTTCACTTTCCTCTTTTAAACTTAACATTTCCAAGTTCACTTTCCTCTTTTAGACTTAACATTTCCAAGTTTCCAAAAATGTTCACCGTACATTCATAATACATAAGACATGCCATTTCGTATAATTAAATCAAAAATGCATAGGCCCATTTTCAGGATGTTACATATATGCTTATGTTTGAGATCATAATATGACATGTTAAAATTGAAGTCCAAATAGATAGAACATAGGCAATTTAAGTTAAAATTGGCATGGCTACAAATTTGATTTGAATGAGGTCTTATTGATATGTTTCGATAATAAAATTGTGGTACCTATGAGGGTACATTGGTTAGGCACATAAGATGTCTATTTTGACATGTTTTGAACGTGTTTAATTGTGTTTTGAATTGGTTGAATAAATGGTTTTTAAGTTGCTTAGTGTTCAAGATTATAGGGAATAATAAACTTGTTGCATAAGGTTCATTTTGAGTCCACACGGCCAGACACACGGGCGTGTGACTGGATCGTGTAAGACACATGGCTAACACATGGGCGTGTGGTTTGTCCGTGTATCCCCTGCAACCTTAGAATTTCAAAACAGAATGTCCAAGTATTTTCACATGGGCAGAGACACGGGAGTGTGTCTCAGTCGTATGTGACACACGACCTAGTACACGGGCGTGTGGCTTGGCCATGTGACCCAAGTCAGAGAGCTACACGGATATGGACACGGGCTGGGACACGGCCGTGTGTCCCTATTTCAAATGCGCACACGGCCTGAGACATGAGAGTGTCTCTTGACTGTGTGAGCCACATGGCCTGGACACACGAGCGTGTGTCCTATGTTTCTTTGTAAAATTTTGATGCTTTTGGAAAAATTTCTTGAGTGCCTAGTTTAGTCTCGATTTGTTTTCTATCACATATTTTGGGCCTCGAAGGCTCATAAAAGGGACAATTTGATTAATTTATTACATGTAAGCTAAATGATTTGAAATGCTCGTATTTGATCTGTTAAGTCTGGTAATACTCCATAACTCTGTTTCGGTGACGGATAAGGGTTAGGGGTGTTACATTACCATTGCATTTTTAAAACCTTTTCTCTAAGTTAAGGAAACGCCTTCAACAACAATAATGGGTTTAACATCAATATAGGTATTTACATTAATTTACTTGCTAGTTCCATCCACTAAAACACCATTACAATCCTTTACAACAACCCCATACCCAGCCTTATTCTCACCAAAGGCAGCATCATAGTTAAGCTTAACTTAACATTCCTCTGGTGAAATCTGTAACACCCTTAACCCATATCCGTCACCAGATTAGGGTTACAGGACATTACTAGACTTAGCACAGACCATAGAAAAATAATTACTATATAAAGAATCATAACCGAATACTTAGTTAATAATGATATACTTTCGAGGAATGATTAAACAATTATGCTATTAGATTAACCCTATTCAACCAATTACATACATATATGTATACATTTATATCACCAAGTAAAAATCACTATTCATTTGGTCATTTTAGTTGCAAAAGCCGAATATGCACATTTGCTCTTAATCATTCTACCAAACATGCACCAAGCATTTTAAAACATTATCATAGTAACTATCTCACATACGTATAGTTGAACAACTCATTTATCTAACCAAATTAATACATTTCTTAACCAAAATGCATGAGCTCAATCTATCCAATTTAAAAAAAAAATAGCACATCACAATGCCGAATATGCCTAAAGTATTACCTATACATTAATCTAAATCTAAGGAACATTGCATCAATACCATACTCAGCCTTTCACGGCATTTACACATTTACTCATATTCCATTATACCTATTAAAATACATTTCATACTTGTCACTTCAATACACATACTAAAACCGAATCTCATAGTCAATTTCAACTTCTAATTGAACATGATTTAAACTTATATAAAGAGCTATTTATAAGTTATGCATATCTTTATAAAAATCTAGGTATATACTCCAAATTATCAATGAAACACCCCAAACCCGGCCCATTCACTACAACCGAATTTGAAATGCCACTGCGGAAAACATTTGAGAAATATTTTGACTTACGGTAAAACATAAAATTTTGTATGCCTTTAATAAAATATTGGGTATGTAAAATTCCAAAATAAAATTAAGTTATTAAATTTAAGACTTTAAAATAACTTATCAAAGTATAAATTTACTCTTTAAAAGAAACATTCCCGAATATTAACTTAATCATCAATCCACCTTAAAACATAATAAAAATTAAACACTTGAAACAAGTAAAACTTCTTCTGCATGGGCCACCTCGTATCCACTCCAACCCGGTCCAAGCTTTACGCATCACCTGCGATGTTGGAAAATTTGGGTGAGTCAAACAGACTCAGTGCATAGTTATTTCACATGTCTCCACACATATGGGCTTGGCCCATATCCACACAGTCCACATAATCAGTCATGCAAAAATGCATCCCAACCCAACCTAACTCCCTCCATTACACCTACCTTAGCAGACCTGCTGCTCAAGGCCGTGGCTAATCCACCGATCACCTAAGTGATCCCACATATCTTACCTTGGCAGACCTACTGCACAAGGCCATGGCTGAGCCACCGATCACATAAGTGATCCCACATATCAATCAGTCCACAGTGATGCACACAGCTATCAACCGTCGAGATGTCGGCACATAGCCAACATCAAGCGCCAATGTAGCACAAGGCTAACATTAGACCACGTATATAAAGTACACCCTTTCCTTCGATAGTCACATCCTAAGTCCCATGCATACATATATATCATGGCAACATATCACTTGAACAATTATACATCACATGCCATCACATTTCATACATATATCAAATCTAAATCAACGTCATAAAATACTGACCTGGTTGAACAATTACCCATCATGGGTATCCACCATTTTAGCCCTTACTTCGTCTACCATTCACATCATATCACATATACATAAATATAACACATATACACAACTAGAGAATAGTGTGATAACTACGCACCTGACTGTTTAGCGAAATCCCAATCTATTTGGATCTAACATAATCTAGAATCCCGAAACTCTTTATTCCTGTCGATTTGCATCTAAAAGCCATAATCACAATCGGTCAGTTCTTAAACCCATAAAATGGCCTTTGGCCGAATATTTGCAATCACTTTCCTAACTTATTTACAACTCGAATACTTGCTTACTCCTGAAGCTATCGAAATCCCTATTAACCACTGTTAGAAACGGCTTAATACATAAATCCATAACCATGGCCCTTGGCCGAATAGTACATGATGCTTACCTTGAATGCTTCAAATCCCAAAAAATCTCCTTTAATGCACCCTAACATTGGCATAAAAGAAACACATATTAATATGGCCTTAAACATATTCAGCCACCCTTAGAAATCAAGGCCTAATCACATGATTTCGGCACACCTATTGAGAGAGAACCTAAACCGATTACCTAAGGCAGAAATTACTTGTCCTTCCACGTTGCTTACCACTAACGATCAGCTTCCCGAACCACCCTCCTAGGTTCGGCCATAACCAAGAAATAGAATTAGATCTCCGACTTTCGGCTTTGAAGAAAAATTAAGTGAATAAAAGTGGAGAGGTTCAATTGAGATTCGGCTAATTACAAGAGGTATTCGGCTACAAGAGAAAGGTGTAGAATCGGGTTTTGCAAGAAAAAGAGATGAAGAGGAAGACTAGAGGGATTCAGCCACACTATAATACATAAAATATTTAAATAACTCACCTATAACCCTCTTGGCCGAAACTTGGAGAACATGGAGAATAACAAAACTACAACCATGAACTTTCGGCACTCTCCCCTAAACACACTTCAAAAACTGACTAAGCACCCCCAAGGAGTCCCACATTCGGCTACCTTATCAATTCATTATCACATCCCAAAGTTCTCTCCCATATTATCTCTTTAATAAAATAATCCACTACATTATTATATTAACTCTTATCTTACCCTTTTAAAACAAATAAAATAGGGCCACAATTATCTTCTTATCACCCCATAAAAATAAGCAAAAATAATTTCACATATATCCTGCTCTTAGCTGAAAATAATAATAAAAAAAAACAAAGCTTATCACCTCCTTGCAACACCCCATGTACTGTCCAACTCTTCTCTTCCCTGTTGACGCCAAAAGCCAAAAATAAAAACCACCCTCCTTGCGTCCAGCAAGGTTCGAACCTCTTCCCTCCTGAAGCCCCTTTGACGCAAACGCCCCAAGCCACCTTGCTGGTGGTTCCTTTGTGTCATCAACTCCCCACAATTCCTTTTAAGGCCTCCTTCACGTAGCTTCCTGTCTTAACGCTAGAATGCAAAATAAAAACACTCCCCTTGCTGCCCACAAGACTCAAACTCCTTCCCTCGGATCCCCTGCTGGCGCAATTCTCCTAGCACCTTAGGTAGCGTCCTAGGCCACTTTGCCAAGGCACTTTTTGTGACATAATGCACCCAAAATTTCTTTTAAGACTTACTTAGCCCAGCTCCCTTTGTCTTAGCGCCAAAAGAAAAATAAAATCACACTACTTGCTGCCAAGGTGATTCGAACCAAGGCCCTTCCCCACTGCTCCTGGCGTCATTCTCCAAGGCCCTAAGTGGCATATTCCAGCCACTTTACCAAGCCCATTTCTTATGTCCAAAAACTCTCAAATTTTCCTTAAGGGCTCCTTCACCCAGCTCCCCCTTTTATACTTAAAATCCAACATTTTCCCAAAGCTTCCATCTTCATCCTAGAGTTCTAAAAACTCCTAAAACACCTCCAAACATACACTAAGCTCACCAATACTTAAATTATGCCACAAATACATAACCCCTAATCTGGGATATTACAATCAATCATACATAACATGATACTACTTACCCAATTTTGCAAAGTACCATAGTCAATATTCGTCAACTTTTAACTAAATAAATAGCTAATCAAACCAAATACATCACTCACATATATAAATGCCATGAAATGAACTTCCAAAATAAGCTTATAACAAGGTCGAACATACACAAACATTAACACCATGATCAAGCATAACCAAATCAACCCAAGCATAGAAATATAGCCATTTTTGCACGGCATTTATATACATCTTATTCATAATGAACTTAAAAGAGTAATATAGCCTATACATGCCATAGTTTCAAAAGTTCAACTTATAAAAGGGTACCAAAGATAGTTGATAGTGTGATAGACTTTGACGATGATCCCCGAGCTCGTATCTAGACTTCAAAATCTATAAAACCATACAAATAAACACACACAGTAAGCTATCATAGCTTAGTAAGTTATAAGCAATTATATAACAATGCATTAGTTCATTCAATTCGAAAATTGTTTTCACATTTCATGACCCTTAAGCCGAATATATATTCACATTCAATAATGGTTTTCATACACATTTTTAATCCAATTCACATCTCAAAACAAATACATATTGTAGTAACCCATTTTGCCCGGGCCCATGTTATTTAGAAAAAAGAAAAACAAAAAATAATAAAATGTCTTGTTACAATTTTTACAAAGCCCAATAAACCAGATATTAACCCACTAGCCCAAATCCAACCCAGTAACCCAACTAAAACCCATTACCCGAATGCCTCTGGGCCCAAATTATGAAACACCCTCAACAGCCAAATTAACCTGCTAACCCAAAGTTTACACGGCCCAAAGAGGCCCAAAAACTTAAACAAAACTCAGAAGGCCTAGGGTTTTCTGAAACCCTAGGTGCCGCAAGACTCTATCTCAGCAAGCGCCGCAAGCGTCCTAGTAGGATCCCAACAGTCGCGCTACAAGCCTCGCGCCCAGGCCAACAGTCGCGCCGAAGTCAACTCTTCACACCCACGCCAGGCTTTCGATCGCGCCACGATCCGCGCCCAAATCACGCCATCATCGCCAAATCTTTTCTCGCTCGTCCTGCAAAATAAGGAAAACGCAGCAAAAAAGGAAAGAAACAAATATGGAAATATGTATTTTCCTTTTTATTTCATTTTTAGGTTATAAAACCCCATGTAAACCTGTAAAATAAATAGGAATATACGGAGAGAAAAAACACACAGATTTACACACAAATACTCAAAGACAAGTGAGTACAAAATATCATCAAAAGTTCGAGAAATAAAAGATGAGATTTGCAGAGGTGATTCTTTTTAATATTTCATTACATTTATTTTTTTATTTTTTATATATACATTTGCGCATATAACCACTATTTTAAAAAAAATTATAAAAAGGGACGGGATTACCTTTCGAAGACGGAGAAAATCGGAGGTTTTACGCCTCCGGCCACCGGCTATGGAGGCACGTGTCGCACGTGAGGCGCGTGGACCAGAAACCCGGCGAACGGAGCTCAGGCAAGAGGACGAAGGGCTTAGAGGATTTTTCGATTTTTTTTTGTAAAAACCAGGACCAAATGATTTTTTTTATAAAACTGACTTCTATAAATGAAAGAGAACGACGTCGTTTTTGATTAACAGGATCCGCGATCCGACTCGAGGACCCGATAAGGATCTGCGTGATTTATTAAAAAGGAGAATTTACAATTTCAGCCCCTCCGCAGTTTTATTGGTCTCAATTCAGCCCAATTAGAAATTTTATTTTTTATAAATTGGCCCTAAATTTACATTTTGTTTTAATTAAGTCCCTTAAACTGCTTTAAAGGCCAAAATCACTACGACGTCTTTTTGAAAAAGGTCATAATTGCCCAATAAGTCATCGAGATTTAACGCGCGATTCGATTTAATCCTTTTATGCTTATTTTATTTGCTATTTGACCCTACTTTCTTTATTTATTCTTTATTTTTATTTTATTCTAATACTGTGTTTAAATTATTTTATTATATTAAAATATTATATTACTCTTATTATTTGTAAATTAATTAAACTTGTATATTTTTATTATCATATATTATCCTTATGTATTTTAAATTATTATTTATTATTTGATTTGATTATTTTATTACATATTATTTTTAACTTATATATTAGTTATCATATCACATATTTTTAAAATAATGTATATTATATAGTATTATATCTTATATTATTTTGTTAAAAAGTTTTATTTTATCAAAATTATTTATATTGAATAATATATTATTTATTTAAAAATGTAATTTTATATGTATTAGATTATTATAAATATTTTCTATTTGAAGTCACAAATTAGTTATTTTCTTAATATATATGTACATTTTTTATACGTCATTGCATTAGCACTTTCAACTTGCATGAAATATGTTTATATTTGTTTTATTGTTTATTGTATTTGTTTATACTTCATCATGTATTTACAATTGCTTTAGTGTAGGAATTATTATTTGCCATATTTTATATTATTATTTCTTTATTGCCTATCTTAAATGTTAGTATATTAATTGCTTTTAATATCTATGCTCGATAGTGTATAAATGCAATATTGTTACATGGATTATTGTTAAAATAAAATACCTTTTTTTTTTTTGCAAAATTACTATATTTATCTAAAGGTTTTTAAAAATAAAGCAATGTTTTGTATTTAGAAATTCGAGAAATAGTGCCCTAACGTGTTGGGTTGCGATTTTCCATTTGGCTAAATAACTAAATATCCTTTTAACAAGTTTTGCAAATCATGAGATGATTTTGATTACGAAGTTTTAAAATATCGTGTCCTAACGTGCTGGATGTGATGTTTATATTCCTTCGGAATAAAGAAATCTCAAATTTTAACTTAAATTGCTATTGCTCGAAGTTTTTAAGAAATCATATTTTTAATTACTTTTAAATTTCAAACATTTGGACATGATTCTATCGATTAGGTACCAATTTTTGGGCGTTATGAGGGTGCTAACCCTTCCTCATACGTAACCGACCCCCGAACCTATTTTCTCGTTTTTCGTAGACCAAAATCAAATGTTTTACAAGGTAATCAAATCACACCTAAGTAAAAAGGGATTGGTGGCGACTCCCGTTTTCATTTTTTAAAAGTTGACCCCATTTTTCAAAACTGTAAAAATGGTTTGGATAGCTTGGCGACTCCGCTAGGGACCAATAAGAGAGTCAAGCAGTAAAATCGATAATTTCATGTCCTTTTGTTCGAATTTAAAATTCTATTTTTTCTTTTTTTAAAAAATTGATCTTTTTATCGCATGTGGTTTTAATATGTTTCTGCATTGCACTACATGACCGTCGTGGTCGCGCCTTTAAGTGGTAGCGAGAAGCTATGCCTTCGTGAGGTTTTCACCGCCGCATGGGCTAGTGGACTGCATTCAAAATACATCTGTACCTATGTCTTCATGAGATTTTCTCCTCCGCATGCCCATAGGGAAATGTATTCCCCTGAACTGAACTCGGTCCGTATGAGCCTATAATGGGTGAGGATCGAGGAATCTACTAGTTCAAGTACCTCAACTTTAGAACTAAACCGCATATAGTAAACTTTAAGAACTCACCTTAGGTAGAGCTATACCAAACTTTAGTAGTTACCCAGATAGGTGTGCATTTATTTCACTTGCTTTATATTTTATTCTGTGGTACTAACTAGTTGTGTTTCATTTTTTTACATGTCATTTCATACTTTTAGAGGTATCGATTCACGTTAGTTTCTAAGTTAGAAAACTGGTTATGGAGAACGGGTTCCTTGATAAAGTGGGAGACAATACAGCTGTTCGCACATGGTCAGAGCAAACGCAATTAGAGAAGGGGAATAGCTTAATTGAAGGGTATGTATCTAAACTTTGGGATTTTACTCGTATTAGTATTACACAGAATGAGTTCAGAGAGTTGAAAAATATATGGACCTAGTGGGATGATGAGGCTAAGCAGTTGTTTTATCGCAATTATGGAGATCTACCGTACTTGCTTGATATCAAGGTAGATAAACATTTATTTTGGGCTATGACTCAGTTTTGGAACTCTGCTTATAGCTGTTTCACTTTTGGGGAAGTATATTTAGTGCCCACATTGGAGGAATATACGACCTTGCTTCGTTGTTCGAGGTTCCAAGTCGACAAAGCTTATTTTAGGGCTGCCAATGTTCTAACTTTTGTGAAGAAATTGATGAGTATCATAGGGATGAGTGAATAGTGGGTTATAGCTAAAATCCAAGAGACGGGTGAAGGTAAATGCATACCTTGGGTAAGTTTGAGAGATCTGATCCTAGCACATCCCAGTGAAAAGAAGAAGAACGACGTCTTTGCTTTATGTATTTATGGTTTGGTGATCTTTCCCAAGGCTTTGTGACATATAGATGAGGCGGTTACTAATTTATTTGATCGACTTAACAAAGGAATCACGTCGGTGCCTGCGATCTTAGCCGAGACGTTCAGATCTTTGAATGCATGTCAGAGAGCTGGTGAAGGTAGATTCATTGTGTAATATCCGAGATCTAGGGGTTAGGCGTTTTTAACTTAATTGTATGTGGTAGCGTGCCTATGTGTGGTTTGAGTGTGTTTTGGGAGTTTTGGGAATTTTAGAATGTAGGAGAATGCCTTAGAAAAATATTAGATTTTTAATTCTTAAAAAGGGAGATAGTCAAGATAGGCCTTAAGAAAATTTTTTGGAGGATTTAATCACAAGAATTCAGTTGGCAAAGTGGTAAGGAGGCGTCACTTAGGGCCTTGGAAAGTGACGCCACAAGCAGTGTGAGGGGGGCTTAGGTTCGAATACCATGGATAGACTTAAGGTGACTTTTATTTTGCATTTGTATGGCATGTATTGGTCAAACTTTAATTAAGGTAAGGTTGGACTTTATCTTTTATAGATAGTAGACTAAAGGAATAAGGTAAGTGTTAACTTAAGGTATGGAATCAAGAAAACTTTAAGGTATGGAATCAAGAAAATTTGGTATGATAAGGGGACATAAGGCATGAATCAAGGGCTTTGTGGATAGAATTGCTTGATGTTGGGGATAGAATTTCTTAAACTTTGGGAAAGTAGAGGATTATAAGGCATGTATCAAGGTGGATGTTTTGGAAATTATTTCATGGCCATTTCGACCATGAATGTGGACGGCATTATGGACAAGGGGGTGGCCAGATTTTGTTGTTGATTTTGGTAAGGATGAGTGGTTGGGTGTATTTCCCATTTGGTCATTTTTTTGTACTTCCAAAACATCTTTTCTTTTGTAGCCGATTTTGCATAGGGAGGTTTAGGCATTTCCTTGTGTGATTTTTTTTCCCGAAAGCTTTTGTGTTCTTTTTCTTTTTGAGATCGTAAACCAAGTAAGTGACCTCTTATGCACCTCTTTCTCTTTTTATCATCTTTCTCCTCTCTTTATTTTGTTTAGGCCAAACCTCTCATCCCTTTTATTTCACCTTTGCCGTAACTTCTAAGCCTCACACTCTCCCTCTCCATTCTTTTGTTAAGAGCCGAACCACTCCATCATTCACTTCTTCTTTTCATAGTTCTTTCAAAAGTCGAATCCCTTATCTTGTGGCCATAGCCGATTGCATCTCTACCCCTGCCAATTTATTCATTAGACCAAAAGCCTATCATATTTCTCATCTGAACCGATTTCTCCACTTCAGGTTCTTCTTGTCGATTTCTTGGAGTTTAGTGACCATTTGCGTTTTGGTCATTACTTTTTCTGTAAGAATCTCTTCTAGGCTAATTTCTTTTCCTCTTTCTTTTTCTGACGGTTGAAAAGCAAAACTCTAATCTCTTCTATTCTCTTTGGCCGAAACCATGAAAGAAAGTTTCGGGATTTCTTTTGTAGCCAACGTGAAGAAGCATTAAAGGATTCTTTTGGGTTTGATTACTCAAGGTAAGGGTATAGTGTTCGGCCAAAGGCCACTCTCATGAGTTCTATGTTAGAGCCGAATCTAACTGTAACATCCTAAAAAGGGCCTATGCATTTTGGCCAAATTGTATGAAAAGACATGTTTTATATGTTTTGAATAGATTTTGAACATTTTTGGAAACCTGAGAATGTATGGAAATGTTACGTTGAAAATAGGAAAGTGACCATTTTTGGAAACCTAAGTAAATTAGGAAAGTGAACATTTTGGAAACCTAAGCTAAAAGAGGAAAGCAAACATTTTGGAAACTAAGCTAAAAGAGGAAAGTAAACATTTTGGAAACTAAGCCAAAAGAGGAAAGTAAACATTTTGGAAACTAAGAGGAAAGTAAACATAAACTAAGTTAAAAGAGGAAACTAAACATTTTGGAAACCTAGAAAATGTCAAGTTTATAGAGCCGAACGAAAATTTTAGGAAACTTAGAAATGACCTCGAAATGTCGAGTTTTAAAGTTTAAAGGAGGAACTTAGGGCTAGGTGGCCTTAAAATAAAAAGTATGTGAAATTTGACCCACAAATGGACTTGGAAAAGTGGCCTGAAGATGCCACTTAAGGCCTCAGGAAATGACCCACATGCAAGGGTGTTGGGCTTGAGTTCGAGTCACATAGGAAGCAAATAAAAGAAGTTTTATTTTGCTTCCATAAGCAGAGAGTTGGACGGCACAAGGGATCTTGAGAGAGGAGTTTTAATTCCTTTGAAATTTCGGCTAATTAGGAGATAATAGTTGGAATTTAATATTTGATAAAATTAACATTTATCACATAGGAAGAGTTGGCCGATTGAGGATTCTAAGGCTAGTATTTTCGCCAAAGAGGGAAAATAAAGGGCCATTCTCCATTCTTTTCTCCTCAAGGAACCCCCGCCAAAATTCTCTAGCAAATAGCACCACTCTTCTTCTCTCTTTAGTAAATTCTCTCTCTCAAAACTCTCTTCTTTTCTTTTCTTTTCTTTTCTTTTCTTTCTTCTTCTATTTCTTCACAAAAGCCAAACTTTGTGTTCCATATAAGAGCCATAGCCGATTAGTATAAAGGATCACTCGGATTTGAAAACAAGGTAAGTACATCTATGTACATTCGGTCAAAAGGTCTCTTCCATACTTGAATGATAGATCAAATCTAACATATGATTTCAAGAATCTAAAATAAAGATCAATTTCGGGATTTGAGAACTCCAAGGTAAGTGAGTTTATACATTCGACCAAGGCCAAATCTTAGGTATTTAGATCAAATTAATCAAAAAAAACTAACCGATTCAGGGCTTTAGGATTTGGCCGATTTCAAGGAAGAGAAAGGTAAAGTTTTCGGGATTTAAAATCCATAAGGTAAGCACCTAAAAGTATTCGACCAAGGCTTGTATGATTACATAGATCGGTTCTTTAATTATTAAAAAGCCGAAAACTAACCCATATTGAGATTTAGGGTTGGTCAATATCGGTGAAGGAAACCAAGTTTTGGGATTTGAATAAACATCAAATCGGCATCAAAGGTAAGTCTTTTTACAAATCCTACTAGGATTTGGATATCACAGCCAAATAGGATTTATGCTAAGTAATAAATGATAAATCAAATGTAGGGACTAAGGATCTAAACATTAGATCTAGCTTTTCGGAATCTCAAGGAATCGCTAAGCAAATCAGGTGTGTACCCCACACTAATCTTAATAGATGTATGGCTTAAATATGATATATATGTTAATGTGAAAGTGAAAGAATGTGGCTAAAGTATCATATTATGGTACAAAGTACTCAGGTACGTTTTCCTACTCCTACTAGGATTACGAAATATGTTATAATTAACATGTGAAAAGTAACATGAATGTGAAAATTAAGTATGATATGCATGATATGAATAATATGGGGCATTCGGGTTATTTGAGAAAGGGGAAGCGAATGTGATGACTTCGGTCTCACTAAGTGAAACATGATGACTTCGGTCTCACTAAGAATATGTGACGACTTCGGTCTCACTAAGTGAATGTGGTGACTACGGTCACATTAAGTGAATGTGGTAACTTCGGTTACATTATCTGAATGTGGTGGCTATGCCATGAATTTTATGTGGGCGATGAGCACGTCATTGCAGTGGATCGCTTTGATGGTGTGTAGCGGATGGAGGGTTGACTTAGTAGTCCCCACGGTGTGCAGGTTGGTATGGGTAGAGTGTAGCAGATGGCATATAGGTTTGGGTTCGGGTTTGCATCATTATCTTGAATTTTTATATGAACTTGATATGTATGGTATGCCTAATTCTATTATATTTTAGTATTGGTTACACATTGAGTCTATCGACTCACCCTGCTGTGGGAATATGTTTGGTGATGAGCAAGAATGGATCGGACTACAGAACTTGTGGTGGCCATGTTCAACGAAGTTTAATTTAATTTGAACCTTTATTTTATTTTAAGTCTCAGATAAATTTTATTTTGGGTTTTGTTTTATGTAATAAGGCCATAGTGATGATTTTATTTCTTTTGATTACTATGCTATGAATTTAGGGCTTTATAAAGAATAAGCCCATTTAATTTAAAATAAGCTTAAATATTTTTTCACCTGAAATTATGGGTTTTCATTATAAGAAAAAAAAAAGATAAACTTGTTTTCAACTCGAGCCCAACCCAAAACAAACTTTCCTTCAAATCGCTCAAGTTTTTCCTAAATACAAAAGAATTTTGAAACGGTTTACACCTGGAAACATACCAGATCCGGTCCATTCTCGTGGGCCGGGTGTGGGTTGTTTCACTAACATAGTTGTGTAGGAGGGAATTCATATCGCAAGGTGCAAATCGCTTAGGCTTTGGGTTTCGGGATTTAGTCGACTGTGCCGAAAAAGGTGTGTAGTTATCGCACTGATCTCCTGTTGTTTGGATTTATTGTTGTGTATATATATATACGTATAAGATGTGTATGATAGCTAGAAATAATGGCTGAGATGGTGGCTACCCATAGTGGGTATTCGGTTAACTGTCGGCTTTATGATATTATTTTACCATGGTATATGTGTGGAATTGTGGTAAGCATGTGATGTATGCTCATTGGAATTTTACTATTATTTGGCCATGATACTGACATATGCATAGGGATTGGGATATGATTATTGAAGGACAGGGTGTACATTTATGTACGTGGTTTAGTGATGGCGACGAGCCTCACGTCGATTGATGATCGGCTCTGTGCCTCATCGTGGTTGGTATCGGCTTTGTGCCATATCGTGGTTGGTGATGGCTATGTGCCTCATCGTGATTTGATGTTAGCTACGAGCTACATCGTGGATTGACGTTGACTGAGGTCACGTTGTGGATTATACTGTGATTTATTTCACGTGGACCAGTGGCTTGACCACTTGGTGGATGGCATTGCTTGCCAAATTGGTGTGTAGAGGTTGGAGGGTTGATTTAGTAATCCCCTGGTGTGTGGTGGTTGGATACGGGGGTGTGTAGAGGATGGACCCTAGGCTGGGTTGGGTGCATTTTGCATTATTATTTGATATGTGGATTGGTGTGGTTTGGGCTAAGCCCATGTGTGGAAATCAGGACTAATTACACACCGAGTCTGGTTTGACTCACCCAATTTTTTTACCAAATAATGCAGTGATACATGATTCTTGGACCGGCTAGAGCGGATACGAGGTGGCCATGCGTAAGATGTTTTTTCATTGTTTTATGCACTTTATATTTTCAGATTTTGAGTAAATATTTATTGTAATAAGGGCCATTTAAAGTATTTGGGGACTTTTATTGTGTTCAAGTTGGATTGACGATCGAGATGATATTTGGAATGTTTTATTTTAGAAAGCGATTTACATCATCAAAACTTATATTAAAGTTTTAATTCAGAAATTTGTAACAACATAATTTTACTTAGAATTTTAAATATACAATATTTTTATAAATGACAGAAAATTTTTATGTTTTCACCCTTATGACAAATTCTTTTCAAACTTTTTCCTCAGTAGCATTCTAGATTCGGTCGTAGCGTTTGGGCCGGGTTTGGGGTATTACAATTTGGTATCAGAGCCAGGTTCAAAACTCGGCTTTGAGGGTTTTGGGTCCAAAAACATTTTTCAAAGATGGGCTTTTCAAAAACATAGACTTTCATGAACTATTTCAGGTTTATTCTGGCATGGCACCTGTATCTATAGCTCGAAGTCCACGAGGTAAGTACCCCTAACTATTGAAGTGATTGGTATGTGAAACTTTATGGGCATTACGGGATCATAGATTAGTAGATTATGAGCTATTGAACCTTAGGACTAGTTTACTCCAACACAAAATACATAAGACTTAAGTACAACCAAACAAACCTGTGAGTAAGTCACCGAGTTAGGGTGTGGCAACAATTGTGCGCATGTCTAGGATTGGATTCGGTAAGAGCTTGGTATTTAAGAAGTCCTAGTGACTCACCTCCTATTCACTCAAATCCTACCTGGTGTGTAGCGGCGGTTCACCCTAACCAAGAGGACTTATTCACCGGCTAAACCCGATAATTAAAACCCGAAAGGGACCAGCTACACTGTTTTGTAAAAAATTACCTCAGATTGAATACAAACCTTAGTTTTGTAAAAACTACACTGTTTTGACTAAAATATCATGGTTTGGAAAATTTACTAAATTACCCCTAATTTACAAAATTACCAAAATAACCCCGATTTCTGGAATTTCCAAAAATACCTTTGATTTGGAAAAATTTTCAAAATAACCCTGAAATTTGTAAATTCGAATGCCTTTGATTTGTAAATATTTTCAATTAATCCTAATTTATTACTAAAATACCCTCGTAGGATGAGTTACTGAAAATACCCCGGTTGGGAAACGGACAAAATGCCCAAAGTAGTGTAGTGGATGTTGTGGATGAATGAATGTGACTCTCAATTAGAGTAGTAAACTTGAGATGAAAACTTTGGTTGATCGAAAGAATTACTACTAAAAACTTCTTTACATAAAATTGTTCATGGATAATCAAGGGAACAAAATACTAATGCATAAAATTTCTTAAATCGATTAAATCACGATGTTAGACATGAGTTCTAGGGGACGTGGTCGCAATACTGTGGGCGTGGTAGAGGCAAGATGGCGTTAACGAACCAATTGGGTTATAGTGATAGGTGAACGGAGGAATTACTTATCCAATGTAGTGTCTCGTCGTAAGGCGTAGAAGATGGTGAGGAAGGGTTCCAAGATTTAGTAGAAAGTCTATTAGTTTTATTAAGATCGAGTCTTGCACAGAAGAGCATAGTGTGGTGAGTTAGGATGTAATCTCATTAGTTAGTTGGCAATTTCGAGGCCAAAATTATTTTTAAGAGGGGTAGAATTGTAATATCCGAGATCTAGGGGTTAGGCATTTTTAACTTAATTGTATGTGGTAGCGTGCCTATGTGTGGTTTGAGTGTGTTTTGGGAGTTTTGGGAATTTTAGAATGTAGGAGAATGCCTTAGAAAATATTAGATTTTTAATTCTTAAAAGGAGCTAGTCAAGATAGGCCTTAAGAAAATTTGTTGGAGGATTTAATCACAAGAATTCAGTTGGAAAAGTGGTAAGGAGGCGCCACTTAGGGCCTTGGAAAGTGATGCCACAAGCAGTGTGAGGGGGGCTTAGGTTCGAATCCCAAGGATAGACTTAAAGTGACTTTTATTTTGCATTTGTATGGCATGTGTTGGTCAAACTTTAATTAAGGTAAGGTTGGACTTTATCTTTTATGGATAGTAGACTAAGGGAATAAGGTAAGTGTTAACTTAAGGTATGGAATCAAGAAAATTTGGTATGATAAGGGGACATAAGGCATGAATCAAGGGCTTTGTGGATAGAATTGCTTGATGTTGGGGATAGAATTTCTTAAACTTTGGGAAAGTAGAAGATTACAAGGCATGTATCAAGGTGGATGTTTTGAAATTATTTCATGGCCATTTTGACCATGAATGTGGACGGCATTATGGACAAGGGGTGGCGATTTTGTTGTTGATTTTGGTAAAGATGAGTGGTTGGGTGTATTTCCATTTGGTCATTTTTTGTACTTCCAAAACACCTTTTCTTTTGTAGCCGATTTTGCATAGGGAGGTTTAGGCATTTCCTTGTGTGATTTCTTTTCCGAAAGTTTTTGTGTTCTTTTCTTTTGAGACCGTAAACCAAGTAAGTGACCTCTTGTGCACCTCTTTCTCTTTTGATCATATTTCTCCTCTCTTTATTTTGTTTAGGCCGAACCTCTCATCCCTTTTATTTCATCTTTTCCGCAACTTCTAAGCCTCACACTCTCCCTCTCCATTCTTTTGTTAAGAGCCAACCACTCCATCATTCACTTATTCTTTTCATAGTTCTTTCAAAAGTCAATCCCTATCTTGTGGCCATAGTCGATTGCATCTCTACCCCTACCAATTTATTCATTAGACCAACAAATTATCATCTTTCTCATCCGAACCGATTTCTCCACTTCGTGTTCTTCTTGTCGATTTCTTGGAGTTTAGTGACCATTTGCATTTTGGTCATTACTTTTTCGGTAAGAATCTTTTCTAGGCTGATTTCTTTTCCTCTTTCTTTTTCTGACGGTTGAAAAGAAAAACTCTAATCTCTTCTATTCTCTTTGGCCAAAACCATGAAGGAAAGTTTTGGGATTTCTTTTGTAGCCAACGTGAAGAAGCATTAAAGGATTCTTTTGGGTTTGATTACTCAAGGTAAGGGTATAGTGTTCGGCCAAAGGCCACTCTCATGAGTTCTATGTTAGAGCCGAATCTAACATAGTTGTGTAGGAGGGAATTCATCAAATCGCAAGGTGCAAATCGTTTAGGCTTTGTGTTTCAGGATTTAGTCGATTGTGCCGAAAAAGGTGTGTAGTTATCGCACTGATCTCCTGTTGTTTGGATTTGTTGTTATGGATATATATATACGTATAAGATGTGAAGGATGGCTAGAAATAATGGCTGAGATGGTGGCTACCCATAATGGGTATTCGGTTAACCAGGTCAGTTTTATGATATTATTTTACCATGGTATATGTGTGGAATTGTGGTAAGCATGTGATGTATGCTCATTGGAATTTTACTATTATTTGGCCATGATACTGACATATGTATAGGGATTGGGATATGATTATTGAAGGACAGGGTGTATATTTATGTACGTGGTTTAGTGATGGCTACGAGCCTCACGTCGATTGATGATCGGTTCTGTGCCTCACGTGGTTGGTATCGGCTTTGTGCCATATCGTGGTTGGTGATGGCTATGTGCCTCATCGTGATTTGATGTTAGCTACGAGCTACATCGTGGATTGACGTTGACTGAGGTCGTGTTGTGGATTATACTATAATTTATTTCACGTGGACCAGTGGCTTGACCACTTGGTGGATGGCATTGCTTGCCAAATTGGTGTGTAGAGGTTGGAGGGTTGATTTAGTAATCCCCAGGTGTGTGGTGGCTGGATACGGGGGTGTGTAGAGGATGGACCCTAGGCTAGGTTGGGTGCATTTTGCATTATTATTTGATATGTGGATTGGTGTGGTTTGGGCTAAGCCCATGTGTGGAAATCTGTGGACTAATTACACACTGAGTCGGTTTGACTCACCCAATTTTTTTTTACCAAAAAATGCAGGTGATATATGATTCTTGGACCGGGTTGGAGCGGATACGAGGTGGCCATGCAGAAGATATTTTTTTCATTGTTTTATGCACTTTATATTTTTAGTATTTTGAGTAAATATTTATTGTAATAAGGGTCATTTAAAGTATTTGGGGACTTTTATTGTGTTCGAGTTGGATTGACGATCGAGATGATATTTGGAATGTTTTATTTTAGAAAGCGATTTACATTATCAAAACTTATATTAAAGTTTTAATTCGGAAATTTGTAACAACATAATTTTACTTAGAATTTTAAATATACAATGTTTTTATAAATGACAGAAAATTTTTATGTTTTCACCCTTATGACAAATTTGTTTCAAACTTTTTCCTCAGTAGCATTCTAGATTCGGCCGTAGCATTTGGGCCGAGTTTGGGGTGTTACACATTGGATGCGCACAGCTATTATTGGTTTGGTTTCAAAGCCATTTTTGGAAGGTTGACAGGGTGTCTTACCAAGTGTTCTCTGAAAGTTTTTCCCCTTTAAAGGAGGCCGCAGCTACGATAAGGAGGGACGAATTATCAGAGGATAGGTGGATGGAAATTCTTCAAAACCACCGAGAGGAAGATGTTGAGTGGAAAGCCCCTTGGTTGGTTCCCGACGAAGTCCTTTATCGGTGTGAAAAATTTGATTGGGTACCTCTGCCTAGAGTATGGGGAGTTGTTGGATACGCACCGCTGCTCGTTCTAAGGAAATACAAAGCAAGACAGTTCATACCGACGACATATGCGTTAGCTCAAAGTGAATTCTCATATAAGGGGAATAATTATAAGAAGAGGATTCGAGAGATTTCTGAGGCTTGGAAGCAGGCTCGCCGTATGAATATATTAATTGGAGGGCCGATGACAACCCCGGAATATAATGAGCGGTCGAGCAAGAGAATCAATGATAACATCCCTGGGCCAAGTTTAGAGGGTGCTCGATCGATGAAGGAATATTTACAAGTGGTCCCACCGGAGTTAGATATTATAAAGCAAGACTTCAAGAGGCAAAGTTTAGAGATCGGAAAAAAGATAGAGAAGCTAGAAGAAGAAAAGATGTATTTGAAGATAGATGTGGATGTCCAGAAATCAGAAGTTGATAAAGTAAGAAAAGAGAAAAGAAAGATTGAGAAAGATCGAGATAGCTTGAAGACTGAATATAAGAAGATGCGTCTATCGATGAAGAATGCTGGATTGGGGAAGACTTTGGAACAGTGGCAACAAGAGGTCCAAGGAGAAAAGGCCAAAGCTGATTATTGGAAGAGGAAATTCCAAGAAATGTATATGCAAAATGAGGTCTTAGAGACGAGTTTGTCAGAAAGTCGAAATGAAATATAAGAGTTAAAAGCTAGAGTGGCTGAACTTGGACGGTCTCTTCATCACCATCGAAGTCGTAATTCTGTGATCGAGCTAAAGTCAAGCTTGAACAAGATCGATGAAATGAAAGGTAGGATTGAAGAGTTAGAATCAGTATTGTACAGTTATGAACTTCAGATCGAGCTTCTTGAAACAATAGAAGGGCATTGGAAGGAAAAACTTCACCATTCTCAAGATCAAGTTAGAAGTCGAGATTACCTCATGGGTGAAGCTATAGTTCAGATTCGAGAGGTAGCTGATCACCTACAGACTTTGGCAACCAGGCTGACGTATTAAGCATGCAATATGAGCTACAGTCAGATCGTAATCAAGAGTTAATCTCTTTGTTTGGGAAAATCAAAACTTTAGGACTTAGGGTGAAAGCTTATTTGTAGTCTGTTTTATGTAAAGGATTTTGTTTTCTAATAAAGTTTTCTAAAGTGAAGTTGATTCAGAATCGATGCCTCTTTGCATTCATGCATTTGCATTACATAACATCATATGCATTCAAATCCATAGAGAGAGTCTAATTAGTTGAAATTATAACAGAAGTGAGAGAGAAAAAGGGAAAGAAAATCTAGAAGCTGAACATCCTTACGGTACACATGCTAAATTGAAGAAAATGGATCAAAGATTGGAATAGTTCCAAAGAGATATGCAAGACTAGATGCAAGAGCAAATGGCAAAACTCCAACAAGAGATGAGGGACCAAATGTTGGAGGCACAAAGGAATATGATGAGTGGGATGATGGATAAAGGAAAGGGTCCCATGGCTATTACTGGAGAAGAGAGCGAAGGCAATCCCCCGGGTTTCATCTCACCATATGAGCCAGCACAGCCTGAAGAGTATCCCCAGAGGCCATCTGTCACAATTAAGCCTCAACAGGGGCAAACTAATACCAGACCACCCATGAATTTCCAAATGGGCTCAGGATCCAACCCAAGAGATAACCCTGGTAACCCCATTATCCCTGATTTGGATATAGTAAAGAGGGAAGGGATAAAAGCTGAAGCATCAAGACATTTAGAGTATCTATGTAGGAGGAAAATTTCAAGGCTCTGGAAAATACCGATCATCATCATGGTATTGATGCGAAGGATTTGAATTTGGTTCCAGATTTGGTGCTTCCTCATAAATTCAAGATACCAAAATTTGAGAAGTACAATGGAACCAATTGCCCTGAAGCCCACATCACTATGTTTTGTAGACGGATGACTGGTTACGTGAACAATGATCAACTTTTGATTCATTGTTTCCAAGACAGTTTGACGGGAGCAGCGTCTAGATGGTACAATCAACTTAGCCGTGCTAATATTAATTCATGGAGAGACTTAGCTCAAGCCTTTATGAAGCAATATAATCATGTTACAGACATGACGCCTGATAGAATCATGTTGCAAAACATGGAAAAGAAATCGAATGAAAGTTTCAGGCAGTACGCGCAAAGATGGAGGAAAGTTGCTATGCAGGTTTAACCATCTCTCCTGGAAAAGGAAACCGCCATGTTGTTCATCAACACTTTAAAGGAACCTTTTATCACCCATATGATAGGAAGCACCACCAAAAGCTTCGTAGATATAGTTATGGTAGGGGGATGATAGAAAATGCCATAAGGGGTGGTAAGATTGAAGCAGGAGAAAGTACTAGGAAATCTGCTCCTAGAAAAAAAGACAACGAGGTGAACAACACGAGTACATATAACAAAGGGTACTCAAAGGCAGTCACTGTCAATCAGTCGAAAGTGGTTACCACTGGGCAAAAAGGCTCGACGAGATAAGAATCAGGTCCTAGGCAAAATTTTGAAAAGCCCCAATATACGCCAATTCCAATGACTTATAAGGAGTTATATCAGAGTTTATTTGAGGCACGCGTAGTATCCCCATATTATCTGCAGCCGTTACAACCCCCATATCCTAAATGGTATGACTCCAACGCTCATTGTGATTACCACGCAGGAATATCGGGGCACTCAATAGAAAACTATACTGCCTTCAAAAAGGTAGCTGAAAGGCTAATCAATATATAAATTGTCAAATTTGATGATACACCCAGTACGGAGAGCCCATTACCCAGCCATGGAGATAATGGGGTAAACGCGGTCAGAGAGGATGTCGTGAGAAGGACCAAGAGGGATATCTTAGAGGTAAAGACCCCATTGAGAATAATCTAGAGGAAAATGGTAAGAATAGGACTGATAAGATCAAGAAAGTGAAGAACCAAGGAACTACTGTGAGTTCCATGAAGTAGAAGGACATGGGATACAGGAATGTGCTGAGTTTAGAATATTGGTACAAAACCTTATGGACAATAAGGAACTGGAGTTTTACGAAGAAGGCTCAGAGGGAGGAAATGTACACGCAACTAAGGTAGAGTTGACAAGTCAAAAGGTCAATTATCCGAGGATCATAATTTCCCAACCTAGAAATGCAGAAGGTGGAGCACAATTTGTGCCTAAAGTTGTAATCCTGAGACCTGTTTCCTTTCCTTACAAGGATAACAGGATGGTACCGTGGAATTACGACTGTAATGTGATGACACTGAGAGTGGAAAACTCAGCTAGCACTTCCAAGGGGGTCCAAAGTGAGGGATTCTACACACGAAGTGGGAGGCATTACGACGCGGTAAATGTCAGAACAGAACCAATAAGATCAAAGACTGTGGCAATTGAACCAGAGAAAGGACCTGGCGCCCTCATCAACGAACCTGTGAAGGAGGAAGAGGCTAAAGAATTTTTAAAATTCTTAAAGCCCATGAATACAGCATGGTAGAACAACTGCGTAAATAATTGGCTCGCATATCAGTGCTAGCACTACTCTTAAGTTCGAAAGTGCATCGTAAGGCTTTGATGAAAGTGTTGAACGAGACTTATGTTACTAAAGATATATTTGCCAATAAACTTGACTGATTGGTTAGTAACATAAGTGCTGATAATTTTATCTCCTTCAGTGATGAAATTCCACCTGGGGGTATGGGATCGACCAAGGCCCTACACATAACTACTCGTTGTAAGGGATATACTCTATCGAGCGTGCTAATTGACAATGGATCAGCCTTGAATATCTTGTCATTGTCGACACTAAAGAGGTTGTCGATAGACAGTTCTCACATGAAGACATGCCAGAACATAGTGAGAGCATTTGATGGCACTGAGAGAAAAGTGATGGGAAAAATCAACATACCATTGCAAATCAGACCAAACACATATAAGGTGGATTTTATGGTGATGGATATAAAGCCTTCTTACAACTGCTTGTTGGGAAGACCCTGGATTCATTCATTAGGGGCAGTGCCTTCATCCTTGCACCAAAAGCTGAAACTGGTAACAAATGGACAGCTGGTTACTATAAACGCGGAGGAAGACATCATAGCGACTGTCACCAATGATGCGCCTTATGTAGAGGCAAATGAGGAGGCCATTGAGTGTTCTTTCCTATCTTTAGAGTTCGTCAACACAACATTCATTCTGAAAGGAAAAGAAGTTCCAGTGCCCAAGATATCCAAGACCACGAGGATGGGCATACAAATAATGGTGGGGAAAAGAGCCTTACCAAGAAAAGGGCTGGGCAGACACCTTCAAGAAAAAGTTAGAGTGTCGATGCTTAAGGATAAGAGAGACCGGTTTGGCTTGGGTTTCAAGCCATATGCTAAACAAAAGAGAAAGGAAATAGAGAAGAAGTAGGAAAGAAGTAGGGCCCGACTAAATGGAGAAGAAGTCCAGTGGGAATCAATGACATTCTCACACATATCCTAAACCTTTATACCTGGAGGGATAATTCACCCTAAGAAAGGGTTATTAGAAGATCCCCACATTAATTCCATATATGGGGAAAAAGTTGAGTAAAGAAATCTGTTGGGCATTCGCCATTATGAGCCTGGAAGCATTCTGAACAATTGGATTGCAGAGGAGCTTCCTGTAGTTTTTAGAAATTATACAGAGTAATATTCAGAACTTTCTTGTTGTTTTTTAGCCTAGGAACAATAAGATTTCTTTTGTGAAATAGGCTTATGTTCAGAAATTGTTGTTTTAATAAAATACATTTTTGATAATTAACTTGAGCAAATATTTTTTTCATTTCATTCTTTTGACTTTCTAATTTCATTCTAAATTTTCTCATTCATATCATGTGAATAATTTTCCTCAAATTCATTTATTCTTTTTACATTCTTTGGTACCCATCACAGGTCTCTAGATATCAATAATGTGAGCAATAATAATATAGATCTAGGGGTCCACTTTGAGGAAGACATGTGTTTAGAAAAATCTCAGGATTTTGAGGGTGACCGAAATTGTGATTTATCTCCAGATTTGTTAAGAATGTTAAAGCAAGAGGAGAAACAGATCTTGCCCTATGAGGAAGAGGTAGAGAACATAGCCTTGGAAGAAGGAAAGGTTGTGAAAATTGGGACGCGCATAGCTGAGGAGACAAAACAAGACCTTGTCGAGTTACTACGGGAATTCAAGGATGTCTTTGCATGGTCATACCAAGATATGCCTGGGTTAAGTACCGACGTGGTAGTATATCGCCTTCCCATAAGAAAAAAGTGCAAGCCAGTTCAGCAAAAGCTACGAAGGATGAGGCCTGATGCAGTGTTGAAAATAAAAGAAGAGGTCCAAAAACAGTTTGATGCTGGTTTTCTACAAGTGATCAAGTACTCAGAGTGGGTGACCAACATTGTTCCTGTCCCTAAGAAGGATGGAAAGGTCCGGATGTGTATATATTATAGGGATTTAAATAAAGCTAGCCTAAAGGACAATTTCCCGTTGCCGCATATCGACACATTGGTGGACAATACGATAGGATTTTTATTGTTTTCCTTCATGGATGGATTTTCAGGATACAATCAGATCAAGATGCACCCTGAAGATATGGATAAAACTACCTTCATAACATTGCGGGGTACCTTTTGCTATAAGGTAATGCCATTCGGACTAAAAAATACTGGGGCATCATATCAAAGGGCCATGGTAACATTGTTCCACGACATGATGCACAAAGAGATTGAAGTATATGTTGATGATATGATTGCTAAATCTCGAACAGAATAGGAACACATTGAAGTTTTGAAGAAGTTATTTCTGAGGTTGAGAAAATTTCAGTTGAAGCTCAACCCAGCAAACTGTACTTTTGGAGCTCGATCAGTGAAATTACTGGGTTTTATAGTTAGCGAGAGAGGAATCGAAGTTGACTCAAGCAAGGTCAAAGCTATACAAGAATTACCTCCACTGCGTACTCAAGGAAGCCCGAGGTTTTCTTGGAAGTTAAATTACATTACTCGGTTTATTTCACAATTAACTGAGAAATGTGATCGCATTTTTCGTCTTCTCAAGAAACACAACAAAGGTGTATGGGACGATGAGTGCCAGAGACTTTTGACAAAGTCAAACAGTATCTGTCAAATGCACCAGTACTATCTCCGCCTAATCTAGATAGACCATTAATACTATATTTGTCAGTGTTCAATAACTCCATGGGATGTGCGCTTGGACAACACGATGAGTCAGGAAGAAAGGAAAAGGCGATATACTATCTCAGTAAAAAGTTCACTGATTGTGAAATGAGACATTTGTCGATTGAGAAATTGTGTTGCGCCTTGATTTGAACAACTAGAAGGTTGAGGCAGTACATGTTATATCATACTACTTGGTTAATTTCGAAGCATGATCTGTTAAAGTATATGATGGAATCCACTGCTTTGAATGGGAGGATGACTAGGTGGCAGATTTTACTGTCTAAGCTCGATATAGTCTATGTGAACCAAAAGGCTATAAAAGGGAGCGCAGTAGTAGAATTTTTGGCTAGCAGAGCTTTGAAGGATTATGAACCTTTGAACTTTTACTTCCCAAATGAAGAGCTGATGTATGTGGCAAATACCGAGGATTGTCCATGGAAGCTAAACTTTGATGGAGCATCAAACGCTATGGGAAATGGAATTGGGGCAATCTTGGTATCCCCTAGTGGCGATTATTATCCATTCACATGAAAATTGGATTTTGATTGCACAAATAACATGGCGGAATATGAAGCCTGTATCATGGGAATCCGAGCAGCCTTAGAACGTAAGATCCGAGTGTTAGAAGTATATGGAGATTCTGCCTTAGTAATCTACCAGCTTAAAGGAGAGTGGGAGACGAGAGATCCCAAACTGATTGATTATCGAAAAATAGTTCTGGGACTGATTGAGGAGTTTGATGACATTACTTTCAGTTATCTCCCACGCGATGAAAACCAGATAGCAGATGCTTTGGTGACCCTGGCTTCTATGATCAAAGTAAACAGACCAGAGGATATGAGACCTATTCAGATAAGTATCTTTGAAGTTCCAGCTCATTGTTATAATGTGGAAGAGGAGGAAAAAGATGATCACCCTTGGTATCAGGATGTATTACGATACGTAAAAAATCATAAATAGCTAGAGCACGCCACTGAGAACGGGAAAAGAACTTTAAGAAGACTAGCCTCTGACTACATTTTAGACAGAGATATCTTGTACAAAAAAGAAAAAGATCAAGTATTATTGAGATGCGTTGATGCTGTTGAAGCTAGGCAAATCTTGGAAGAAGTTCATGAGGGCGTTTGTGGAACACACGCTAATAGATTCACAATGGCCAGACAGATAATGATATTTGGGTATTATTGGTCCATTATGGAAGGTGATTGAATCAACTATGCTAAGAGATTTCATAAATGCCAAATTTATGGAGATAAAATTCATGTGCCTCCGTCACCTTTGCACGTTATGACTTCCCCATGGCTATTTTCCATGTGGGGCATGGATGTTATCGGGCCAATCTCACCAAAAGCTTTGAATGGACATCGATTCATTTTCGTGGTAATTGACTACTTCACGAAATACATAGAGGCTGCTTCATATGCTAGCGTTACTAAGTCAGCAGTTAGTCGGCTCTTGAAAAAGGAGATTATTTTTTATATGGAATGCCCGAGAGGATCATATCAGATAATGCGCTGAATTTGAACAATAGCACGATAGCAAAAATTTGCAGTCAATTCGGGATCAAACACCACAACTCATCTCTGTATCGTCTAAAAATGAATGGGGCAGTGGAAGTGGCCAATAAAAATATCAATAAGATAGTAGGGAAGATGACTGAGACATAAAGATTGGCATGAGAAAATACCGTTTGCACTCTATGCTTATTGGACGTCCGTCAGAACCTCTACTGGGCCAACGCCTTTCTCGTTGGTTTATGGGATAGAAGTTGTTCTACCTATTGAAGTGGAAATACCTTCTCTTCGGGTTTTTTCAGAAATAAAGCTGGATGAAGCTGAATGGATCCAGGCTCGGTATGATCAGTTGAACTTAATTGAAGAAAAGAGGCTAAGGGCCATTCGTCACGATCAGATGTACCAAAAATGAATGATGCGAGCCTATAATAAGAAAGTTCGCCCAAGAGAGTTTCATGAGGGGGACCTTGTATTGAAAAAAAATCCTTTCCATACAAAAGGATTTCAGAGGAAAATGGATGCCTAATTAGGAAGGACCATATGTGGTGAAGAAGGCTTTCTCTGGAGGAGTACTGATCTTGACCGAAATGGATGGGAAAAGTTTATCCAATCCTGTGAACTCGGATTCAGTAAAAAAGTATTTTACTTGAAACAGAGAAGAGGCCAAAGTGAAAACCCGTAAAGGGGGCTTTGAGTTCTCTAAAAAAAAGTGAAAAATTGAGAGGCCAAGGTGAAAACCCGCAAAGGGCGCCTTGAGACCAAAGGGGTTTTGAGTTGAAAACTCGAAAAGGGTGACTCAAATTCTGAAGAGACACACAGTCATCTTGCTACACTTGAATCAATAATGAAATGAAGAATGTTGCATATTGGGGCATCAACAAAGTACTTTCGGTCTTCTAAATACATGTGGGGCTCAAGGTAGTCTTCATAGAGTTTGTATATAGAAGTTCAATCGGCGATATCTTGGGCATCTGATTTTTGTCCTATTCATTTTACTTTCTTAGGATTCTTTTTCTTCTCAAAGATATGTACTCAGTTAATTTCCTTTGTATTTTTGATAATTTATTCAAATTTAACTCTTTTTGAACAATTCATTTGTTTCCCATTATTCATAAATGTGTTGCATTGAAATAATGATTAACGAACTGATAATTACACAAAAAGAAGTTCTACATATTACTTTGGAAATTTTTAGATAAGACAAGGAACTGAAACAGGACAATTGTTTAGAATTTTCATGTACATAGAAATATTTAAGAAAGAAGAGTCTAGATAGAGACTATTTCTTTGAATTCTTTGTCCAGCTGATAATTGGATAAAATAATAAGTTGATGTGATGGAAGTAAGTGATTTCATCAGGTCAAACATTCGGGGGAGGTGTGATGAACTAAGAAACCCATAATTATGGTGGAATGGGCTGAATTCAAAAATAAACCCTATACCCTGAAAATTGTAGATGGGTCAGATTGAAAAAGTTTCAATTCCCATTATGGTAGGAGGGTATAAGACTTGTGATTCAAGCGGAGTTGACTCAGAAATTACATTGGGGCAAGTTTGTTGAGCAGAACATGATTGATAAACAAAAATGAAGAACAAATAAGTGATAAAACCTAGAATAGGAATCATACTCATAACATTTTTGCATCATAGCAAATCTCATTAGGAGCATTTGATTCATTCCAGTCATTGCATCCTAATCCTTTAAAAGGAATCATTTTCATGACATGTTACATTCATGTCACTCATAACACATATAATTAGAAGTATTTGATTCATTTTGATTGTAGCAATGTAGTCATGTGACATAAACATATGGAATCGAGTCCACAGGACATGTCCTTCAGTGGAAGGTGTAGCAATATCGGTAAATTTGCATATCTCATCTTCCTGAAGTTGCAGAAAGTAGATCGAAGACCCTTTTAGTCTTATCTCCTTGAAGTTACAGTGGAGTAGATTGAAGATAGAAGATCTTATCTTCCTAAAGTTGCAGGAAGCAGATCAAAAAAAACTTTTTAGTCTTATCTCCCTGAAGTTTCAATGAAGTAGACTGAATATAGAAGATCTTATCTTCCTGAAGTTGCAAGAAGCAGATCAAAAAAACATTTTAGTCTTATCTCCCTAAAGTTTTAGTGGAGTAGACTGAATATAGAAGATCTTATCTTTTTGAAGTTGCAGGAAGCAGATCAAAAGCACTTTCAGTCTTATCTCCCTGAAGTTGCAGTAGAGTAGAGTGAAGACAAAAGATCTTATCTTCCTGAAGTTGCAGGAAGCAGATCGAAGACATTTTCAACCTTGTCTCCCTGAAGTTGCAACGAAGAAGATTGAAGACAGAATATCTTATCTTCCTGAAGTTGCAGGAAGCAGATCAAGAGCACTTTCAGCTTTGTCTTCCTGAAGTTGCAGAAGAGTTAAAAGCCATTTGAAGAAGACCAAGAAGTCAAGGCTCCGTCAAGACCGGGCAAAATTGGTCCTTTATTAGTCTTTGCTTCATTCTCGTTACACGACAATGAGCAAAGAGGGGCAGCTGTAGTAACCCATTTTGCCCGGGCCCATGTTATTCAGATAAAAGAAAATCAAAATAAAAAATAATAAAATATCCTGTTATAGTTTTTACAAAGCCCAATAAACCAAATATTAACCCACTAGCCCAAATCCTACCCAGTAACCCAACTAAAACCCATTACCCGAATGCCCCTGGGCCCAAATTATGAAACACCCTCAGCAGCCCAAATTAACTTGCTAACCCAAAGTTTACACAGCCTAAAGAGGCCCAAAAACTTAAACAAAAATCAGAATGCCTAGGGTTTTCTGAAACCCTAGACGCCGTAAGACTCTATCTCAGCAAGCGCCGCAAGCGTCCCAGCAGGATCTCAATAGCTGCGCCGCAAGCCTCGCACCCAGGCCAACAGTCGCGCCGAAGTCAACTCCTCGCACCCACGGCAGGCTTTCGATCGCGCCACAATCCGCGCCCGAATCACGCCATCATTGCCAGATCTTTTGTTGCTCGTCCTGCAAAATAAGGAAAACGCAGCAAAAAAGGAAAGAAACAAATATGGAAACATGTATTTTCCTTTTTATTTCGTTTTTGGGTTATAAAACCCCATGTAAACCTGTAAAATAGAGCGGAATATATGGAGAAAAAAACATACAGATTTACACATAAATACTCAAAGACAGTGAGTACAAAAATATCATCAAAAAGTTCAGAGAAATAAAAGACAGAGATTTCACAGAGGTGATTCTTTTTTAATATTTCATTCTGTTTATTTTTTTATTTTTTTATATATACATTTGCGAATATAACCACTATTTTAAAAAAAGTATAAAAAGGGGAAGGGATTACCTTTCGAAGATGACGAAAATCGGAGGTTTTAAGCCTCCGGCCACCAGCTATGGAGGCGCGTGTCGCACGTGAGGCGCGTGGACCAGAACCTGGCGAACGGAGCTCAGGCAAGAGGACGAAGGGCTTAGAGGATTTTTCGAAGTTTTTTTTGTAAAATCTCAGACCAAATGGTTTTTTTTTTTTTAAACTGACTTTTATAAATGAAAGAAAACAACGTCATTTTTTATTAACAAGATCCGCACGCCGACCCGAGGACCCGATAAGGATCCGCGTGACTTATTAAAAAGGAGAATTTACAATTTCAGCCCCTCCGCAGTTTTATTGGTCTTAATTCAGCCCAATTAGAAATTTTATTTTTTTATAAAATTGGCCCTAAATTTATATTTTATTTTAATTAAGTCCCTTAGACTGCTTTAAAGGCCAAAATCACTACGACGCCATTTTGAAAAAGGTCATAATTGCCCAATAAGTCCTCGGGATTTAACGCGCAGTTCGATTTAATCCTTTTATGCTTATTTTATTTGCTATTTGACCCTACTTTCTTTATTTATTCTTTATTTTTACTTTATTAATACTGTGTTTAAATTATTTTATTATATTAAAATATTATATTACTCTTATTATTTGTAAATTAATTAAACTTGTATATTTTTATTATCATATATTATCCTTATGAATTTTAAATTATTATTATTTATTATTCGATTTGATTATTTTATTACATATTATTTTTAACTTATATATTAGTTATCATATCACATATTTTTAAAATAATGTATATTATATAGTATTATATCTTACATTATTTTGTTAAAAAGTTTTATTTTACCAAAATTATTTATATTGAATAATATATTATTTATTTAAAAATGTAATTTTATATGTATTAGTTTATTATAAATATATTTCTATTTAAAGTCACAAATTAGTTATTTTCTTAATATATATGTACATTTTTATAATGTCATTGCATGAGCACTTTCAACTTGCATGAAATATGTTCATATTTGTTTTATTGTTTATTGTATTTGTTTATACTTCATCATGTATTTACAATTGCTTTAGTGTAGGAATTATTATTTGTCATATTTTATATTATTATTTCTTTATTGCCTATCTTAAATGTTAGTATATTAATTGCTTTTAATATTTATGTTCGATAGTATACAAATGCAATATTGTTACATGGATTATTGTTAAAATAAAATATATTTTTTTTGCAAAATTACTATATTTATCTAAAGGTTTTTAAAAATAATGCAATGTTTTGTATTTAGAAATTTGGGAAATAGTGCCCTAACGTGCTGAGCTGTGATTTTCCGTTTGGCTAAATAACTAAATATCCTTTTAACAAGTTTTGTAAATCATGAGATGATTTTGATTACGAAGGTTTTAAAATATCGTGTCCTAACATGCTGGATGTGATATTTATATTCCTTCGGAACAAAGAAATCTCAAATTTTAACTTAAACTGCTCGAAGTTTTTAAGAAATTATATTTTTAAATACTTTTAAATTTCAAACATTTGGACATTATTCTATCGATTAGGTACCAATTTTTGGGTGTTATGAGGGTGCTAACCCTTCCTCATATGTAACCAACCCCCGAACATGTTTTCTCATTTTTCGTAGACCAAAATCAAATGTTTTAAAATAAAATGTTTTACAAGGTAATCCAATCACACCTAAGTAAAAAGGGATTGGTGGTGACTCCCGTTTTCATTTTTTAAAAGTTGAACCCTTTTTCAAAACTATAAAAATGGTTTTGACACACACACACACACACACATATATATATATCTATATATATATATATATATATACCTACTAAAATTTCTTATTTACATTTCAAATCATATAAATCACAATTTGATGCATATAATACATAGTTTCCATTTCAACAACCAAAACTTACCTTACTATCCATATATGATATAATATCACATACCTGCTCATTTTATTTCGCTTAATCTTTCCAAAAATCGATAGTCCTGATGAGTCAATAAACCCGTCTACTCAATGCCAAACTCTGTAACGTATCGCACACTTAATGCTGTCACATTAACAATTCGCACACTTAGTGCCAAATTCTCGTAACGTATCGCACACTTAATGCCGTCACATTAACAATTCGCACACTTAGTGCCAAATTCTTGTAACGTATCGCACACTTAGTGCCGTTACTATTAATAACTCACACACTTAGTGCCAAATTCTCATAACGTATCGCATACTTAGTGCCGTTACTATTAATAACTCGCACACTTAGTGCCAAATGACCGATTTCGCACACATGATGCTCGGTATTTACATTCGCACACATAGCGCACTACTCAAACTTATTACTCTTTTAAATATGCATATGTATATATATAAACTTAAACCCCAATTACACATATATTTTCAAATCATCTTATTAATCTCCAAAACCACATCACATTCGGCTATATATATTCCTCCCACAACCAACATTACATTCGGCTATGTCATATTGTTCATCAATACTTCTAATAAAACACAATTACAAATTTATAGTAAAATAAATAAATTCAATTCAATTCAATTGCTTAAAAACTTACCTCGAGTATCGACGAATTTTGTTTTCTCGACTATTCGATTAACTTCACCTTTCCCTGATCCACTCCCGATCCTTTTTGTTCTTGGTCTAAATAAATTACAAATTTAGCTCATTTAACATATTTTCATTCAATTTAGTTCAAAAACACATAATCGACAAATTTACAACTTTACCCCTAATATTTTACACTTTTTTGTAATTTAGTCCCATAGCATAAAACACAAAATATGCAAAATTTGGCCACACTTCTTTAGGACCGAATGTTCATAATCCTTATACAAGCTCATACATTTCATTTATTTACAATTTAGTCCTTCAAAAAAATTTATTTTTGCAGTTTAATCCAAATTTCTCAATTTCATAAAAAATTCAAAGACAAAACTTGTTAATCTAACACATATAATTAATATTTCATCATCAAACAATAAAAATAACAAACTTCCTTCAATGGCAACTCACGAAATACACATCAAATTCTAAAATTCAAGCATGGGCTTACTAAAACACTAAGCAACGATCTCAAAAACGTAAAAATTATCAAAAATCGAGCTAGAACTCACATTGAATCAAGCTTTAAAAATGCCGAACCCTAAGCCTCTCTATTTCTTTTTCTTTTCTTTTTGTTTCGGTCATGAAAGATGAACACCCAAAAATGCATGTTTTTGTTTATGTTTTATTATATTATAACGTTATAATATGATATTTTATTATTATTACTTAACTAATATAATAAACATATAAAAACATAATGCATGTTGCCGTCCACTACCTTTGCCTAAAGGATAATTTGCAACATAAGGCCTCCTCCTTATAAAGTTACATCAATTTGATCATTCAATCATTGAAAAGGCTACTTTTACCTTTTATGCAATTAAGTCATATTTCTCAATTAACCTCACATACGATCAAATTAACTCAACAAAAATTTATCACATACTTAATCACATATCATAGACACAAATAATAAATTAAAATAATATTCAAACACAAATTTGTGATCTCAAAACCACTATTCCAATTAGGGTCAGAATCGGGCTGTTACAGAATCCACCCTTCAACTTGTTTCAAAGTTTTTTTTTTTATTCTCCACTCTTTCTATTCCTCCCCAACATTCAGTAACAACTCAATTTATGGCCTTAACAACATCCCCAAGCCAAATTTTATGTCCTTTAAAGACAAATTTACATATTTCCTTCCAAATGACCCAAAAAGCATGACTAATAACAACAGATACCGATTGTTTCTCCCTAGCATGCAATTTATTATCATTAACAGCAACAATAAGCCAATAATCCAATGTAGTAATTCTCTTTATCCACTCTATACCCTAGCCCCAATCCAAACCAAACACAACTCATCTAGTCATACAATAATAATACATGTTCAACATATTCTATTGCACTACCACAAATTAAGCAGAATAGATCTCCTCCCACCTTTCTTCTAATCAAACTACAATTTGTAGCTAAAGCATTCCTCGGCGCTCTCCATAAAAAAATCTTGATTTTATTGTGAACCGGAATCTGCCCCACTAGCTTCGATACCACAGCATTAAACACATGGGATGAGCTTGGCCCCGTAATATCATGTCTTCTAATCTCCTTTTTAATAACAAAATTGCATGACTTGATAGAAAAATCGCCATTGACATTCTGAGGCCAAACAATCATGTCACTACCATTGCATCTACATATTGGAATTCTCTTAATAATCACAACTTTTTCCTCTAAAATTTTATCCTTGATTGCATCCAAATTTCTCACTCCTTCCCTACACATAATCTGAAGAACTTTACTAGGAATTCCAGCATCCATATTTTCCAAATTGTCAGGAACTTACAATCTAATATCTGTAATCCAACTATCATACCAAATATTCACTTTTTCACCATTAAAAATATTCCATTTCATTTTAGATCCAATCACCTCTCTACCTTCCAAAAAACTAGCCCAAATCAAAGATGCTCTATCCCCTTTCCAAGCTTCCATAAAAGACTTATTAGAAAAATATCTACCCTTCAAAACTCTCACCTATAAAGTATCAGAATTTGTAAGTAGTCTCTATCATTGCTTAGCTAATAATGATTTATTCATCACATGCATGTCTTTGAAACCCAACCTATCACACTGGTTTTGAGACATTAACTTTCCCATCCAATCCAATGACATTTCCTTTCATCTTCAACTTGCCCCCCAAAAATATAGTCACCATAGCATTAATCTCATCACAAACTTTCTTAAGAAATAAAACACATTGCATCAGATAAATGGGAATTCCGCTTGCAACAAATTTAATAAACACTTCTTTTCCGCTTTGCGACAACAAATTTTTCTTCCAACTCTAAAGTCTTACCATAATTCTCTCCTTACTATGAGCTACAACAAGTCTTCTTTTTATCCCAAAAATATGGTACACCCAAATACATACCAAGATTATCAACCTTAAGAATTCCCATTCTAGCCTCAATAGCTCGTTTCCTACCATCATTAGCATTTGCACTAAAAATAATACTTGATTTACTCAAGTTGAGAACTTGCCCAGATGCATCTTCATATTCCTTCAAGATACTATTAAGGTTGTTACAATTATCATTAGTAGTTGTAAGAAAAAAATAGTGAGTCATCTACAAAAAAGACATGAAACAATGTGGGACAATCCTTACCAATTTTAACTCCACTCAACTTTCTAGACTTAATTGCAAAGCTGATAGTCCTAGAAAGGCCATAAAAAATAAACAGGAAAAGGTAAGGGGATAGAGGATCCCCTTGCCTAAGACCTCTAGTAGGAATTATTGTGTTTGTTTGTTTACCATTAACAATAATATTGTAGGAAACAGAAGAGACACGCTCTATTATTGAACTCACCCATTTGTTATCAAAGCCTATTCTAAGCAACACTTCTTTAAGAAAGTCTGATTCAATCCTACATACGCTTTATTCATATCCACTTTAACTGCCATATCAACCCTCATCCCCTTTTTCTTAAGCTTCAAATAATGGAACACTTCAAATAGAGTTGGATTGGGATGAGCAAAAAGGCAGCCTTATTGTCATCCTCAACATTATGCGATCTTGTCATTCTTGGCGTAGTGATTCTTTATCATGTTTGGCGATAAAACTCTTCTTTGGCAAGGTGTTTGGTTCACTACGCAGTATAGCTTAATCGTGTTTCCTTAGCCACAGTAGCAAATGAAGTATGGTTGTTTTGGAGCTTAACAATTTCCCCCAGTAAAAGGGAAGGTCATGTTTATAGAATTGGACGAGTGCTCAAACTTGTTAGGCCATTGATTTGTTGATCCAATTGGTTTGATTAAAAAATATTAAAATTTTTAAAATATATATTTAAAAAAACCTCAATTTAACAAGCTTTTTAATCAGTTTATGTATCGATTTTTAATCTAATCAATTCAATGCCATTCTTCGAACCAATACCCTAATCGATTTTTGATCAGATTCGATCAGTCAATCCTCAACCCAAGGTCTTATAATGAGATAGAATGACTAATCCTCTTTTTAGACAATCAAATTTTGCATACTTAATGGGCCTGTTTAAAAACCCTTAAATAGGATAACACATTCCATCACTTCCAATGCACGTGTTAAGGCCATCCATGATTGCCACTAGGCTTCCCTAAACTTGACATTTGCACAATAGGTAACCCATCAAGAAAGGTACAAATAGTCCAATTCTACCATTTATTATGTTAAGTCACAAGTATATTGAAATAAAAAAACCCTAATGTCACAAATTATCTAAAAAAATTAGAGATAAATCCAAGACCTTCAACCACCGCAACTTAACCTTTCTCTTTTGACTCTTAGCACTGAATCGTGTTCTTCTTCCTCACCCTAAATCTTATGGGATATCTTAACAAATAACATGATTTTAAATTCTCTATGCTTTCATTGGTCTATCTGCAAAGCCCTAACAAAGGAGATATAGGGATTTGGGGTGCTTGAGTGTTCTATTTCTATTTTGAAAATTGAATCTTGAAAAGGGATGGGACATTTTTATTAGAATTTCTGAGATCAAGTTGAGATTGAGTTTTGATAAAATCCATTTTAAGATATTCACTAACTAGATTTTTACTCCGATCCCACGAGTTAGAATATATGTATTAATTGAATTATATTATATGATTTGTTTAAATTTTGTATTAATTAACTTAAGATTTCACTAATAATCTAACTACAAAATTAATACATAAAAAGATAAAACTTACTTTTAAATACTAAATAAGTAAAAAAATATAAAACATATATTTAAATTAAACAATAATATTAAAATGGATTTTTTTTTAAAATGTGAATTAAACAAAATGACAAAATTATTTTCAACACTATTATAAAAAAGGAGTAACTAATGGTGTATAAGACAACTTTTTAGCAAAAATATTTATACAAAATTTTAAATCAGAATTAGGTTATTGGATTGTGTATGAAATCAATAATACATTTTAAAATTCATTAAAATTTTATTTATTTATTTATTGAGATTATTTATAAAAATAAATGACATAATTGTTAAAGAATTAATAAATTAGAAATGTATGTTAAAATTCATTTAAAAGTATAAAAATTATTTTAGTAATTTACTAAAATTGTATTTTAAAATAGATCTCTCTTTTATAGTAAAAAAGTGTTTAGGTTATATGTAATGAGAAGCTTGTTTTATTTTTTTTTTTTTTTGCGAATTATAATAACAGGGTAAACCCAACTAATAAGCACAACTCGAACCCACGCCACACTTGGGGCAATGAACACCTTTGACCATCAAGTCATAACATAGAGTTCATTTTTAATTCATTTTTTTAATTAATAACTATTTTATTTAGAAAATCAAATAATAAATATGTAATTATATAATAAAAATATTATATATATCACATTAAGTTAAAATATTTGAAATTAATAATTCCTTTATTTATATAAATAAATTAATAATTATATAATAGAAATATATATTTTATATTTATCATTTATGTTAAATATATTTTAATTTTTAAAAATATTAACTATTTTTTATATATTTTCTTTATATGACAAACATTTATTTTCTCCACCTATGTTGTGGGTATGATTTCTAATATTATAAAATCAAATAATTATTTCAAATATCATTATAGATTATTTATTTTATTTTTAGGTATAGATTCATTCTTTTAAAATGTGAATATTGATGATATAAACTTTCAAATGAATGTATGTTAAAAAGAAAAATGTAGATGCAAATAATTTTGATCCATCATATGTATCAATTAAATATGTTATATTAATAATTATAAATTTCCAAATGAATGTATTTTCTGATTATATATATTCAAATCAAATCTATTTATATAAATATAAATTTAATTCCTTAAGCACTATAATATAGGCGTATTAAATGAGAATTTTCTTTATGTTTACAATTAAATCTAATATTTTGGGAAAGAAATAATCTACCAACGTTTTTCAACATTCATTACTACTTAAATATTTGAACGTTAATCATGCACAATTTTACTCAATTCAAAGTTTAATCACCAATAACTATTTGACTTTTGCAAAGATTATGCCACACAATTTTTGAGTTTCCATTAAAAATAGTTGCTTCCACGTGGCAATCAAACAACTATGCCAACTCAGCTAAATTAACATAGAAAACCTTGCTATAAAATATATCTTTTTTAAATTTGTAATTATTTTTATATTTTGATTTATAACATAAATTTTAATTTATAAAAAGCTTCTTAATCTTATTATTATTTATTTTGTTTTTCTAAAATTAATATAA
Source organism: Gossypium rotundifolium (assembly GCA_025506655.1). Taxonomy (NCBI): domain Eukaryota; kingdom Viridiplantae; phylum Streptophyta; class Magnoliopsida; order Malvales; family Malvaceae; genus Gossypium; species Gossypium rotundifolium. Next base: position 188,141,915 of record CP106729.1, on the reverse strand, counting down.
TATAATCGTTGAGTCTATCTATTATTACGAAAGTAGAAAGACGTGAAGTTAAGTGCAATAAAACGTATTATTTTTTATTTAAGAATTGAGAAAAATTATAAATAATTTCAGGCATCATATTAAAAAAAAAAAAACAGAAGATTAGTATGATAAAAACTGTTTCGCAGAAATGTCGGAAAGTGCTAATTATATGTTGCTCATTTGAAATCAATTTTGTTTTTAATACCTAACCTTGATTCAATAGTAGAGGTGTACATGGGCTGGGCGGCGCGACCCGGCCCGGCTCGAAGGCCCGCCCGAAATATGGGAGGGTTTGGGCAAAAATATAGGCCCAAAAATGCGCTTGGACAAAAAAATAAAGCCCGTTTTAAAAATAAGTCGGGCTAGAGTAAGGCATTTTTGGCCCGGGCCCAGCCCGGCCCGGCCCTAATTCATTAAATGAAAAAAATTATTTTTTTAATAATATTTTCTTATTGTTTTTCTCCTTATTTTACTACCATTTTACTATTATGTTTCTATTATTTTATTGTTATTGTTTAGATATTATATAAAACTTATTTTATTGTTAATTTTATTATTATTTTAAAGACATTTGTTAATTTTGTTATTATTTTAGAGGCATTTGCTTATTAAGTTACATCTATTTTAGTGTTATTTAAATCTACATATTTTTTAAAATTTATTTTTAATTTGTTGAAAAATATTTATTTTAATTTTTTAATATTTTGATGTATTATATATATTTAAAAATTATATAAAATATTATAAAAAACTAATACTGAGCTGGTCGTGCCGAGTTTAGTTTTAGTATTTTTATATGGGTTGAACTTGGACAAAATTTGAAGCCCATTTTTTAGACTAGACTCAACCCGAGCCCAATAAACAGACATATATTTTTAGTTAGGCCCGACCCGGCCATGCACACCTCTATTCAATATGTTTACTAGTTTATTTTTGGCTTTAAAAAATGAAAATAAAAATAAAAATAAAAAAAAAATAGTCACAAAAGGACTTGAGAGCAAAGTTGTTTCTCCATAAATTATTATGATAAAAAATCCTGAAAATTGAGGGAATATATTTTTATAGGTTTGGAGAAATATTTTTAGAAAATTTAGGTACACAAAAATAGAGAACAAAGTATTTTAATCGGACGGCTGCCAGGCAGAGGCAGTCAACAAAGACAGATCTTTCCACCCTAATTTGAGGCACCCATTCTCTTCCAACAGGGTGTACCCCTTCCAAGGGAACATCCCCAGCAAAAGGCTTGCTTGGGCTGCCGGGTTTCCACCCAACGACACGGGTTGGAACCCGACCCGTCTCAACTCCTCACCCCATCTCTCCACTTTAACCTCTCCCGTCCTCTTGGGCCCACCAACTGCCACGATGTTCCTAATCTCGTTCCCGAACAGCTGCTGCTCCACCGTGTGCCTCTCTAGGCTGTCCACACTTAACCCGTCCCCCAGTGCGTCGAACAACGCGCTGTAGTAATGCAATGCTTCCACGAACCGCCCTAGGAAACTACCCCCGTGGCTTAAGTCCTGTTCCACGATGGTGATTAATTTCGGCTTCAACACCGTCAACAATCTCAACGTCGCCAAATCACTCCCCGTTATGTCGTATAAGCAATGATGCATCCAATGGACCACCACCGCTTCACTTGACCGGACTCCCAGTTGGTTCAGATCTGTTAAATTTCCGATTTTGCCCTCCAGCGGATGGAACTCGAATGGTAACCCTAACGATGCCGCGAAATCCGCTAGTCTTTTCCCGGTCAACTCCAGGAGCTCCGACGAGGATCCGAACCCCGTGATTCTCATCGATCGGATCTTTTTTGACCGGGAGGCGAGGATGTGGAATAATCCTGGCCATTGGAGACCTTGCATGATGTCGAGATCGATGACGTGGACGCAATCCTCACCACTCAATGCTTGGAAGATGGCTTGATTGGCGGTGAAGTGAGAGAATTTGACCAAAGGACTTATCGAATTGTAAGATTGCAGAGCACTGAAGATCTTTTGGGACTGAGTCAAGGTAAGTGATTTGTTATCCAGGGGAGAATAGGTTCTTAAGCTAGAACTCACCACGCGTGCCTGCAAAGCGTGTGCGAAGTACGCGCCGACACGTTCGGGAGATGAGCCGAACGGAGAAGAGAGTTGGGATATTTCAGGTAAAAGATCGGTGGCGTCCTCGAGGTTATCCATGGCGACGCATTCGGCGCATTGGAGCAGGAGACCTAAAAGCCTTAACCCTGTAGACTCACCTTCTATCACCGTTTCGTCATGTTCATCGGCGGCAGCTGCTTTGTCGCTGGAGGAGTAGTTAGGACGCTTGTTAGAAGGATCATCAGCAGTGGAATCTTCGCCAGTAGCTGCGGAGACGTCTCTTTCGACGCGCTTTGACTTCATGGAGGAGCTAGGATTAGAGCTAGTAGTGTTGGAACTGATTGGAGATTGAGGAACTAAGCTTTGAAGCATGATCGATTAAGGGAGAGAGAAAGAGAGAAAGGAGAATAGATTCGAAAGGTGAGGAACTTTTGGGAGAAAAGGGACAAATATCTTTTGAAGAGGACTAACAAAAGTTCTTCCTGTACAGAGTTTTTTTTGCAGAGGTATGTCAGAGATTGAAAGTTGCTGGGCCTGTTTGGGAGGTGAGAAACTGAAAGAAAATTTCTATAATCAAGGAGAGAAAAAAAAGTAGACAACTTTGTCTCTTCATTAACTTTTTTAAAATCATTTTTGTATTTTATGTGATGATCGGTAGGTAAATGGGAGGCTGTCGTTAAGTCCGTTTGATTAAGTGGCTGGATTCAGAAGTGGAAAATTAAATTAATTAAAGTTAAAATGAATCGTCATTGGATTTGGGTAAAGGATGAACATTTTGTCTTACATATTTTGATTATAATATCGTTTATAACTTATGATTTCATCGAAGCTACTGGACTTTTATAAACTTTATTACTATATTAATAAACCAGAGAGGGAGAGAGAGAACTGACAAAATAGTACTCAACTTGGCAGACGCCAGTAGTACCACTTGGTCATGTTACGTTGTTATCCTCTAATAGAGGTGTAAGACCTACGAATTTAATCTTTAATTTCCATGATGTGGACGTTATATTGCCGCTTTGATGTTGACCATGAATTATTGTTGGTATTTGATGACGTAAATATCTGTTCTTATGACAATTATATTCTGTTCGTACCAAGGTTTAAAGGAAAATGGACAAATTATAAAAGTGACTAGGGATAGGGAAACATTATCTTTATTCTATAAAGTTACGATTTGATCTCAAGTTAAAGTAAACTTTACCATTTACTCTACAATTTTAGGACCACCACGTTGATAACTTTCGATTTTTTTCCAATAAAAAATATTTTTATTTAGTGAGAAAATCCGATGAAATGACTATATCAGGGAAAATCCAAGTTAAACATGGAAGATTTGAAGCTTAAAGCTACACTACAAATGCAGCAGAAACAACAAAGTTCAACTCAATACAGTATCGATGATGATACAAAAATGGCCAAACAACGAAGACTCGATTTCTCAAGCTTTTTTTCCCTATCGATCTAAGGTTGAATTTGAGTACAGCACCAAGAGAAGTGCAAACGATATACGAGGTTCTATGGAAAATGTTAAAAGGAAAGGAAGACTTAAAACCTAAGCTTGGTAAAGAACCACCTGTTTTTTCCTGTTTTCAACCTCTCTTCCAACCTTTGTTTCATAGTCTTACAAGTGGCTACTTTCTTGTCCTTGGTCTCAAGCGCGTCGACGGTGACGGTGTCTTTCAAGTCGACGTCGAGGGTGTATCGTGTGGGCATCGGGTGCTGGTAGTTCACGAGCTTGACGAAGCACTTGACGCGCGATTTCTTGGCGGTTTTCTTGGCGGAGTCCTTGCGGATGACCTTGCTCGGGTACTTTTTTATCCCCGCGACCAAACAGTGGCCATAGGGACGGTCACGTGTGCCGTCGTCCAAGGATTTTACGATCACGGCTTTGCGTCCGGCGTATCGGCCTTGGAGGACAATGACAGCTTTGTTGGGCTTTAAAAACTTCACCATGGCGACGGCGGCTTTGATTCTCGCCCTGGCGCAAAACCATAACTCGAGAAAGAAAAAATGTTAATTGGAAAATGAGGTAATATATAATATGAGTTTAGTGAAACCCTAGCATATTCGGTTTTATGGGCTTTGGGCTTTAAGTATGCACAGGTGGATTTGAATCATGTGTTACCTTCGATCATTGTGATATTCATACTCAAAATTTTGGATTTAATATACTTTTTTTTAGGGTTAGTATGTTGTTTATCCTGTTCGAAAATATTTAGTTGGTATTTAATTTTTTATGAGATTTTGTCAATACCTGAACTTGTTTTTTATCTCCTAGGTTAGTACCTCTGCATTAACATCATTAGTTTATATTGACATAACACTGATAACTAATCCATTGGCGACTTATGATAGCCTTTTAGTATGTCATGTGGCAAATATAAATTTCAAGAATTAAAAAAATTAAAAACATATAAATTAATAAAAAGGTAGTATATCTTTTTCACATCAAGAATGATCCTGAACAAAATTTTACTCTTTTTTTAATTAATTAATTTATTTTTAAATATTTTTAATTTATGCTCGTAATGTTGCATATTGAGAAGTTGTTACGTGTCTCCATCAGATTGGTCATCAGTGCCATGTCAAAATAAATTAACGGTGCTACTGCGAAAGTACTAATTTGAGTGATGGAATACAAGGTCAAGTATCAACTAGGTACAAAAAAAGTTAATATGCCAATTAAGTATTTTTAGGCAAATTCAAGGGGCAAACTACATATTAATCCTTTTTATGTAATTTCTTAATTTAACTTTAGCTTCTTAAATGCCTAATGAAATACTAACATAAGAAAGACCTTATGTGTCTAAATCCACTTGAACTCGACAACTCGCAATTTTCAATAGCTTTAAACACCATCAATGTTAGTTGAATTAGTGCCCTGTAAACGATATGGTTCCCTTTTTTTTTAAATATGTATGGATTGATAAATATATTTAAATATATATATTCAAGCTAACATTTAACATGAAAGGTTGATGTTAGATTAATGAAAAGACATGATTGAAATGATATTTTAATTTAAAAATTGGGATGAATTTTTTGAAAATTTAGACATAAGATCAGAATTTTGTTAATACAAGATTTGATATTGAAAGTTATGGGTGGTTGACATTGTTGTGGTTTCTAAAGTCATTTGTGGCATGTGGGACAATGATGGTGAGATCAGAGGGTTAGGAAAGAAGTCAAGTAGAGTGTTTGTGGAAGATTCAGACCTGATCTCTCTTTGGTGATGGGGAAAGCTTATATAAATGAAGAAAGCTTGATGTTTCTCCCTCAAAATGATGCCTTACCATGTAGATTTAAGGGTAGTGTGCTGGATGTCCATGCTTAGGGTCTGCTTGAGTTGACTTGATAATATCAAATATAATTGGTCTCAATATTGAAAAGTTGGTGCTAGAAAGTGATGGAATAATGAACACTTCTGGAAGATTTTCTTAAGATTAATCTCAAGCGAGGTCCTCCTTCACCTTTGCAAAGTATCATCTTGCTAGGGGTTTAATCCCTTTCTTATCTTTTGTAAGGTTGTTTAGTTTTTTCAACATAATCTTTTTGAGACAAATTTCTTTAGAATGATTTATGTAAGTGTAACAAATTTAATCTACAACCTGATGATATTTGGTACAATTAATTTTTATTTTAAATTAATTTTTTTATAAAAAACCTAATTTAAATTCTTTTTTTTTTTTGTTGAAAATAAAAGGCAAATTTAATTAGTTCATGACTAAAATACCACTAAAGCTAGAACCCAAACGACGCACTTGCATCGAATTGTCAGTATCCTCCTCCAAAAGCCTTTGTACATATTGTCGAAACCTTTTTAGTCGGAATCGACTTTTTATTTTAAAATGAAAATGGGAGTCGCCACTAATCCTTTTTATATGAGGAGTGATCGGATCACCTCGAAATTCGATCTTTTTAATAAAAGGTTTGATTTATTAAAACAATGTTATTCGATCTACAAAAATCCGGAAATGGGTTCGAGAGTCGGTTACGTACGAGAAAGGATTAGCACCCTCGTAACACCTAAAATTGGTACCTAATTGATTAATTAATGTCTTAATGTCGAAAGTTGAAAAATTGAAAAGAATTTAAAATACGATATCTCTTTGTATTATGTTATTTTTAATTAAAATTACTCGAATAAATCAAAATGATTATAAAATTCCTTATTATCTCGAAGTAACAAAATGTCACATCCCGTAAGTTCGGACACTACACCTCAAATCCTTGAGAATAAGCTTGCCTCTTATTATTTTTTACTAAATCTCACATATTTTAATTTTAAAAGGATATTCGGCCATCTAGGTTCAAAGAGAAAGTCAAAACCCCGTAAGTTAGGGCACGACTTCTTAAATCTCCAAATACGAAACATTGCCTTATTTTTAAAAATTTCTTTTTTGAATAATAATAAGTGTAATATTCAAAACGATAGGTATTTATCTTATTTGAGGTATAATACAACAATGGATAAATATCTAAACACGGCTCGGGACGTGATTATAATGAAATGAAATGGTAATGTATAAAAATGGATCGATGATATACAAAAAATAAAAAAAAATATCGTGCTAGTGAATGACAATAATGTAACTATGATGGTGATAAAATACCAATTTGAAATGACGATTGCAATGATCGTATTATAATTATTATTCTAATAATAATAGAAATAATCAAAATAAGGTAAGTAACAATAATAATAAGAAGAAGAAGAAGAAGAAGAAGAAGAAGAACAATAAATGTACAAGTAAAAAACATAATAATCTAATTTTTGAAAATATAAAAAGGGTAATAAATAAATAGATGAATAGATAATAATAAAATAGTAATAATAATGAAGGCATAAATAAAATAAATAATCGATGAAAGAAAATAAAAAAATGAAGGAATAATAAATAAATGAATACAAGGATAAAAATAAAAAACAAAATAAATAAATGAATAATATATGAATAGATAAGTAAATGAACAAATAAATGAATAAAATAAAAAGAATAATGAATAAATAAACAAGTAAATAAGTAAATAAATAAATAAAAGAATTAAAATAAAAAGGGCTTAATTGTAACTTAAATGAAATTAAAAGGAAAAATTGAATAAAATAAATAACAAAGGGGTTAAAATGTAATGCGCGAAAAACGAAAGGGGCCGAACGGAAAATATTCCCAACCCCATTAGACGCACCGTTTAAAGAGGACTGAAACGAAACAAAATCAACTTCGCGGGGTAAAAATTAAAAAAAAGGAAAAAGGACTAAATTAAACAAGCCATAAAAGCGGAATGACAGAAAGAATAAATATCCCCTCCAGGCGAAAACACGCGGATCTTAAGGGATGGATCGGGTCGGGTCGCGGGCCTCGTCAAAACGACGTCGTATTGGCATCTGAACTTGAATCCCAAAACGACGCCGTTTCACAACTCCTATTTAAGTCAATTTTTTTTCAAAAAAATTCATTTCAGCCTTTATTTTAAAAAAACGAACTTTCTTCTTTTTTTCTCTCAAAGCTATCTTAGGCCGGTCATAGCTCCGGCGAATCACCGTCGCACCAATCATGGAGTCATTTGGCGGCAATGGCCAATCCATTGTGGTAGGAGATGCAAAAAATTTTATTTTTTACCCCGTTTTCGAATAAAACTCAAATTTGGGGTCGATTTTTTTAGAAAATGGCCAATATTTGCCAAAAAGAGTAAAGAGCCTTTCGGTTTTAGGGTTCAAAAAAAGATAAAACTTTTCAACATAAAGGGGTCACCGTTCATCGGCGATGACGACCTCGGCCGCTCATGGTGGCAGAAGACCGAATGCCAAGTAAGTCTTCTCTTTTTCTTTCCTCTTTATTATTATTATTATTATTATTATTATTATTATTATTATTATTATTATTATATATGACAGTTTTTAAAAGAAGAAAAATAAAAAATGGATCACCTTTGAAATTTTTTATTCTATATTTCGATTTTTTTGTGTATTTTATTGCCTTTTTTTTCAAAAGGAAAAAGATCCCCTCTGTGTTACAAAAAATCAGTTTTTATAACCGAGAAAATATTACAATATATGTTTTTCGATTGCTTGCTTATGCTTATTTTCCTTTTTTTTTTTGTGTTTCTTGCATGTGCGGTAGAAGTCAACAAGGTTACTGCTGCCGTTTTGGTGCAAAGGGGAAGTTTTCGGGCGCTGCGTCTGCTGACATGTTGGGGAGCGACACGGCAAAGGGGGCTAGGGTTTTTAGTTTTACTGAAAATGAGTTTAGGTTGTGGGCTTGTAATTGGATCTTAGGGTTTTTAATTATTTTGGGCTGTTGTTAATAGGTTTTGTTTTTTTTTCATTTTTGCTTTCTGTTTGGGCCTGGGCTAAATTGGGCCTCTACAGCTGCCCCTCTTTGCTCATTGTCGTGTAACGGGAATAGAGCAAAGACCTTAAGGAGGCCAATTTTGCCAGGTCTTGCTGGATCTCGACTTCTTTGGTGCTTTTCTTCTTCAAGTAGCCTCATTCTAACCCAATGCAACTTCAGGGGTATAAGAATTGTCGCTTTAATCTGCTCCATTGCAACTTTAGAGAGATAAGATTAGTAGCTTCAATCTGCTCCACTGCAACTCCAGGGAAATAAGATTCGCATCTTCCATCTGCTCCACTGCAACTCCAAGGAGATAAGATTTGTAACTTACAGCATTAATTTCCACTGCAACTTCAGGGAAATAAGATTCTCATCTTCAATCTGCTCCACTGCAACTTCAGGGAGATAAAATTTGTAACTTACAAAATTAATCCATTCCACTGCAACTTCAGGGAAATAAGATTTGCATCTTCAATCTGCTCCACTACAACTTCAGAAGATAAGATCTGCTATCTTCAATCTGCTCCACTGCAACTTCAGGGAGATAAGACTTGTAACTTCAACCTGCTCCACTACAACTTCAAGGAGATAAGACTTGCGGCTTTAATCTGCTCTATTGCAACTTCAGGGAGATAAGATTTGCCACGATGAATATAATCCGTCCCACTGCAACTTCAGGGTATAAGATTTGTTGTTTCACTGATCTGTTACACCGTTCTCTAGGGAACATGACCTGTAGAATCCATTTCATAGGCCTATATTTATGCCAAGCGATTAGGATGTTATGATCAGGATGAATCAAATGCTCATAACTAGCTGTGTATGAATGATTTTTGCATGAATGCAAAAATGTCATTTTTTTTCGAGAATGATCCCATTTTAATGCTTAAGTTGACATTTCTCGTTGTTCATCAAGGTTCTATCACTAACGTATTACCCTGCCTTCTTGTTCAGCTAGTATCTTTGATAAAGAACCCGAAGAAATAATTATCAATTTAGATTATTTTTTTCAAATATTTCCAACTCTTAAATTCAGTTAGTTCTAAATAGTGGTCCTGTTTCAGATCCTTGTACTATTTAGAAAACCTTTCAGAGCAATATGCAGAAATCCTTTTACTTGAATATTATTAGTCCATTAATTGTTATTTCAATGAAAAATGCTTTAAAAAGATCGTAACAATGGACAAGATTGAAATTGATTAGGAGCAAATCTCGAAATGAATAAATTAATCAAAGATAGCAAATACTGCTAAAATACAATATGAGTAAGTGCCCTAGATATCGCAGCATGAGCTTCTCTATTCAAACTTCTCAATGACCATTTTGAGCTAAATATGTGTTTAGGAGATCTAAAGTATTTTGTTGATGCCCCAAAATGTAACATTCCTCCTCATTGTTAATTCTGAGAGGATAAGACTACCACATGCCCCATCTTTGATCAAAATTTGAATCGCCCTTTTCCTGGGTTTTCAATTCAAAACTCATTTGGTCTCAAGGCACCCTTTGCGAGTTTTCGCCTTGGCCTCTCCCTTTTTTTTCTTTTTTTTAGCTGAATTATTTTTTGACTAAATCCGAATTCACAAGATTAGGCAGGTTCTTGCCATCCATCTCGGTCAAAATCAATGCTCCTCCAATAAAAGCCTTCTTCACCATATAAGGTCCCTCCTAGTTTGGCATCCACTTTCCTCTAAAATACTTTTGTATGGGAAGGATCTTTTTCAACATCAGGTCCCTCTCATGAAATTCTCTGGAAAGAACATTTTTGTTGTAAGCTCGCATCATTCGCTTTTGGTACATCTGACCATGACAGATGGCTTTCAAACTTTTCTCTTCAATCAAATTTAGCTGATCATATCGGGATTGGATCCATTCTGCTTCATCCAACTTCAATTCTGCCAAAACTCAGAGAGAAAGAATCTCGACTTCAATGGGTAAAATCGAATCCATTCCATAAACCAAAGAGAAAGGTGTTGCCCGGATTGAGGTCTTGACAGATGTTCGATAAGCATAAAGGGAAAATGGTAACTTCCCATGCCAATATTTATAAGTCTCAGTCATTTTTCCCACGATCTTTTTAATGTTCTTATTGGTTGCCTCCACCGCACCATTCATTTTTAGGCGATATGGTAATGAGTTGTGGTGTTTGATCTTGAACTAACTGTAGACTTCTTATATCGTGCTATTGTTCAAATTCAGTGCATTATCAGATATAATATTTTTTGGCATTCCATACCGATATATGATCTCTTTTTTCAAGAATTTGCTAACTGCCGACTTCGTGACATTGGCGTAAGAAGTGACCTCTACCCACTTGGTGAAGTAATCGATGACCACAACTATAAATCGATGCCCATTGAAAGCTTTTGGCGATATTGGCCCAATGACATTCATGCCCCACATAGAGAAAGGTCATAGAGAAGTTATGACATGAAGAGGTGAATGAGGCACATGAATTTTGTCCCCATAAATTTGGCACTTATGACATCTTTTGGTGTAATTAATACAATCCCCTTCCATTGTGGACCAATAATACCCGATTCTCATGATTTTTCTGGCCATTATAAAACCATTAACATGTGTTCCGCAAACACCCTCATGGACTTCTTTCAAGCTTTTCTTAACCTCAAAAAAGTCCACACATCTTAGTAGCACCTGATCCTTTCTTCTTTTGTATAGGATCTCCCCATCTAAGACATAGTCACTGGCCAGTCTTCTTAGCGTCCTTTTGTAATTCTCAGTTGCTTGGTCAAGGTATTCACGATTCTTCACATATCGCAGTATATCGTGGTACCAAGGGTGATCATCATTTTCTTCTTCTTCGATGTTGTAACAATGAGTTGGAGTATCATAAATACTCATCTGGATAATTTTTACATCCTCTTGTTTGTTCACTTTGAACATGGAAGCTAAGGTAGCCAGGGCATCAACTATTTGATTTTCATCTCGTGGGAGATAGTAGAAGGTGATGTCATCAAACTCTTCAATTAGCTCTAGAACCAGCCTTCGATAATTGATCAATTTGGGGTTTCTTGTCTCCCATTCACCTTTGAGTTGATAAATCACTAATGCAGAATCCTCATATACCTCTAACACTTTGATCTTACGTTCTATGGCTTCACGGATACCCATGATGCATACTTCATATTCTGTCATATTGTTCATGCAATCAAAATCCAATTTACTAGTGAATGGATAATGATCTCCATTTAGGGATACCAGGACTGCCCTAATTCCATTACCCATAGCGTTTGAGGCTCCGTCGAAGTTTAGCTTCCAAGGATGACCTTCTTGAGAGTCTTCTTCAGTGGTTGCAACATACATTAGATTTTCATTCGAAAAATCAAAGTTCAAAGGCTCGTAATTTTCTAGAGCTCTACTGGCTAGAAAATCTTCTATTGCGCTCCATTTTATAGCCTTCTAATTTACATAGACTATATCAAATTCAGAAAGTAGAATTTGCCACCGAGGCATTCTTCCATTCAAAGCAGTCGACTTTATCATGTACTTTAGAGGGTCCAGTTTTGAAATGAGCCAAGTTGTGTGGTACAATATATACTGTCTCAGTCTTCGGGTTGTCCAAATCAAGGAGCAACACAACTTATCAATTGACGAATATCTTGTCTCACATTCAGTGAATTTCTTACTGAGATAGTAAATCACTTTTTCTTTTCTTCTTGACTCATCATGTTGACCAAGTACGCATCCCATGAAATTTCCAAATACTGCCAATTATAATATCAACGGCTTATCTGGGCTAAGTGGCATCAGTACTTGGGTATTAGACAAGTAATGTTTAACCTTGTCGAAAGTCTTCTGGCACTCCTCATCCCAAACGCCTAGATTGTGTTTCTTAAGGAGACGAAATATGGAGTCACATTTCTCAGTTAGTTGTGAAATGAATCGGGCGATGTAATTTAGTCTTTCTAGGAAACTTCGAACTTCTTTTTGAGTGTGTGCAGAGGCAACTCCTGTATAGCCTTCACTTTATCTAGGTCGATTTCGATCCCTTTTTCACTGACTACAAATCCTAGCAATTTTCCCGACCTAGCCCCGAAGGTACATTTTGCTGGATTGAACTTCAACTGGAATTTTCTTAATCTCAAGAACAATTTCCTCAAGACTTGTACATGCTTCTTATCTGTTTGGGACTTTGCGATCATATCATCAACATAAACTTCAGTTTCTTTGTGCATCATGTCATGAAACAAGGTTACCATGGCTCTTTGGTACGTTGCTCCAGCATTTTTCAGTCCAAATGGCATAACTTTATAGCAAAATGTTCCCTACATGGTTACAAATGTCGTCTTCTCCATATCTTCAGGATGCATCTTAATCTGGTTACATCCAGAGAAACCATCCATGAAGGAGAACAGTGAGTAACTTGCCGTGTTGTCCACTAAGGTGTTGATATGTGGCAATGGGAAATTATCTTTCGGGCTGACTTTGTTCAAATCCTTATAGTCTACGCACATTCGTACTTTCCCATTTTTTTAGGGACAGAGACGATATTAGCTACCCATTTTGAGTATTTAACCACTTGTAAGAAACCAGCATCGAATTGCTTCTTGACATCCTCTTTTATTTTCAATAAAATGTCGGGCATCATCCTTCGGAGCTTCTGTTGAACTGGCTTACACTATTTTTTTATGGAGAGTTAGTGTACCACGATATCAGTACTTTACCCGGGCATGTCTTGATATGACCATGTGAATACATCATTTAATACTTGGAGTAACTTAATGATGTATCACTTTGTCTCTGTGGTGATACAAGCTCCGATCTTCACCTCTTTCTCTTCTCCTAAGCTCACAATTTCTACTTATTCTTTGTAAGGTAGGATTTGTTTCTCATCTTGTTCTACTATTCTTAACAAATCAGGAGACAGGTCACAGTCTCGATTATCTTCAAAATCCTGATAATCCTCCGTACACATATTTTGCTCAAAATGAGACTCTGAGTTAGTAGCACGCTCATATCATTGATATCCGGATACCTATTATAGGGATGAAGAAAAATTCAAAGAACAAAAGAATCTAAGAATAATTATCTGTATGGTATGATTATGAATGAAATGGAAAGAATAAAAGAATATTTGCTCAAGATGATACGCAAAGATGTATTTTATTGAAATAATGATGTTGGACATAAGCCTATTTCACAAAAGGATTCTTATTACTCCTAGGCTTAGAGCAATAAGCGTGTTTTGAACATTACTCTGAATTAGCTCTAAAAACCATAAGAATATCTTTCGCAGTCCAATTGTTCAGAACACTTCCAGGTACATAGAAGCAGATACATAATAAATTTTCTCCTCTAATTTCTTCTTCGGATATAGCGTTGATGTTCAGATTTCTCAACATTTCTTCTATGGTTTCCTTTCTTGACGTCTTTCGTTCAGGGTGAATAGTTCCTCCTGACACGAAAGCTCTGGATATATGGGGAAAGGTCATTGGTCCCCACTTGACCTCTTCCCCACTCAGTCGCACTCTTCTCCTTTCTTACTTTTTCTCCAGCTCTCTCTTCTTTTGCCTCGCATCTGGCTTGTATCATAAGCTAAAGCAGTTTCGTTTGTCCATTAGCATTGGTGCCTCGACACTTCCTTGTAGATATTTTCTAAATCCTTTCCTGGGTAATACTTCTTTCTCGACTGTCAGCTGCAGGCCCATCCTCGTGGTTTTGGATATTTTGAGTATTGGGATTTTGTTCTTTTCGAAAATGAAGGCTGCATTCATAAATTTAGGCGATCGAAATGAACATTCTATTGCCTCATCATTTGCTTCTATGTATGGTGCGTCACTGGTTACGGATGCAATAATATCTTCTTCCACGTTTATCATCACCAGTCGACCCTCTGTCACTAACTTTAGCTTTTGGTGTAGTGACAACATCACTGCCCCTGCTGAATGAATCCAAGGCCTCCCCAACAAGCAATTATAAGAAAGCTTGATGTCCATCACTAAGAAATCTACCTCGTACGTGTTTGGACTGATCAAAAGGGGTATCTCGATCTTTCTCATCACCTTCCTTTCGGTGCCATCGAATGCTCTCATTATGTTTTGACACGTCTTCATATAAGAGCTATCTACAAGCAACCTATTCAGTGTGGATAAAGGCAAGACACTCAATGTAGATCCATTATCAATTAACACCCTTAGCAATGTATATCCTTTGCAACGGGTGGTGATGTGCAGAGCCTTTGTAGATCTCATGCCTCCTGGCAGTATTTTATCATCATTAAAAAAGATGAAATTATCGGCACTTATGTTATTGACCAGATGATCCAGCTTGTTTATAGAGATATCCTCAGCGACATAAGTTTCATTCAACACTTTCATCAATGCGCTACGATGTGTCTCTGAGCTTAAGAGTAAAGCTAGTACAGATATGCAAGCTAGCTACTTGTGTAGTTGTTCTACAATACTATACTAGTTATGTTTTAGGAATTTCAAGAATTCATTATCCTCTTTCTCAGTTACCAGCTCATTAACAGGCGATTCAAGTCTGGCCGTCTTCTCTTTCTTTTGTTCAACCATCAAGGCTTTTTCTTTAATGGGCTCGGCTCTTATATTTGAAGGATCATAGCGCCTTCTACTACGTGTGTAGAAACCTACATCCTTGCCCTATGCTAACTGAGTTATCCTCTCCCGGGATCGTCATGTTACAATCATAATTCCAAGGAACCCTTTTGCTGTCATTGTAGGGAAAGGCTACAGGTTTTTAGATTATGGCCCTTGGTGCAATTTGTACTCTGGCTTCATTGCTTCTTAGTCGTGAAATAATAACCACTAGGTGGTTAATTTTATAGACCTTCTCTGTTGACTCTTCTTCTGAGGTGCACACATCTTCTCCTTTCGAGCCTTTGGTATATTCAAAAAATTCTAGCTCCTTATTATCCATCAGATTTTACATTAGGGCCCTAAATTCAACGCACTATTGGATCTCATGACCTTCTTTAGCATGGAACTCACAGTAGTTCCTCATCCTTTTGGGCCTCTCCTCTAAGTCCTGTTTGATTAATTCTCCATTACAATTTTCTTCCAAACCCATTTTAGTGGGGTTTTTAGTTTCGCTACATTCATCTTGGCTCTCTTCCCTCCACTCTCAATTATCGCGTTTACCACTTTATCAGAATAACTGGGTAACAGATTTCCTACTATATTAGGTCTTGATGGATTATCGAACTTCACAATGCCCATCTTGGTGAACCTTTCAGTTAACTTTTTAAAAGTGGTGTTCGCATTGAGCATGTGATTCCCACATTATACTCGCATTGAGCATTCGGATCGTACCATTTGGGGAATAGAGGTTGCATAGGTTTCAAGTAGAAATAGGATACCATATGTACATCAAACAGACTCTGATACAGCTCCCTATACGTCATCGGGATGAGTGTGAATTGGAGTCTTTCTGTATTTGGCCTTGGGTTGGATTCCTACCTTAGGGGGCCCTGATGGCTAGTAGTTACTATCATTGGCTGGCCTACGGTGATTAGTTTTGAATAACCCTTGTTATATATGCTTGCATTATTTATATCATTTTTCTTCTTCCTCGGGGCTAATCTTTTGGCGCTTTCTCTGCGTCTATCTTACCACTTCTCATTGCGTTTTCAATCATTTCACCAGACATTACTATATCTAAAAAGCTCTTAGTAGCGTTTCCCAATATATGGTTGATGAATGGGGCTTTTATAGTATTGATGAAAAGCATCGTGGTTTCTTTGTCTAAAAGAGGTGGCTGGACTTACGTTGTCACCTCTCTCCATTTTTTGGCATATTGCCTGAAGCTCTCACTTTGCTTCTTTTCCATATTCTGCAACGTGATTCTTTCAGGTGTCATGTCCATCACATGACTATATTGCTTTATAAAAGCTTGTGCTAAGTCTTTCCATAAATTGATTTTGGCACGGCTCAGTTGGTTGTACCATTTGCCTATTGACCCGATCAAACTGCCTTGGAAGTAATGAATTAATAATTGGTCATTATTAATGTATCCTGCCATCCTTCGACAGAACATCATGATGTGAACTTCAGGACAGCTAGTCCCATTATACTTTTCAAACTCTAGAGTTTTGAACTTTGGATGGAGCACTAGATCTGGGACCAAATTTAAGTCCTTAGCATCAATTTCGTAATGATAATCAGCGTTTTCCATTGCTTTGAATTTTTCTTCTAACCATCTACACCGATCTTCAAGTTGCTTTGGCAGTTCCACTCTTGTTTTTTTCCATTTCTGCCATATCATCTAGATCACGAACAATGGGATTGGTTGGATTATCCCCTGGATTGGAGCTTGAACCCGTTGGGTAGTTCGTTGGTGCTGAGGTACCGGCCTGATATTGTTAGGGTCTGATAGTAACGGATACCCTAAGTGGGTACGCCTCTGGTTGTACTTGAGTGTTTATCGGGGTAAAACCCGGGGGGTAAATAGGGTCATCATTGTCATCCCCTGAGTTGACCATACTGTTCTTCCCTTTTTCAAGTCCTCTAGCCAGTAACTGTGCCAATTGGCTTATCATACTTCGTTGAGATTCTTGTATTTGATCCCTCATATCCTGTTGTACTTTTGCTAACTGTTCTTGCAACTACACTTACAACTGATCTTGCATGTCTTTTTGAATCTGTTCTAGCCTTTCTAATATTTGGTCCATTACTTTGGTTTTGGCGCGAGTACTATGACGATATTCCATTGGTAAACTCTTGTTGATTTCCAGGTTAGTTGCCATAATTTCGATTAATTAGGGTCTTTTTGTGAAATTTAATACATATGATGCAATGTAATGCAAATACATAAAATGAATGCAAAAAGAGGCATTGACTCTGATTCAATTCTATTAGAATAACTTTACTAGAAAACAAATTTATTTACATAAAATAGATTACATATACGGCTTTGCCCTAATACTCAAAGCCTTGACTTTTCTAAGAAGCCAAGCTAACTCTTGACCCCAATTCGATTTTGATTCATATTTCAAGCTTAGCATATCAGCTTGAACTGCTAAGGTTTGCAAATGATCGGCCACCTCTCGTATTTGAGCCACAGCTTCACTCATGATATGGTTTCTATCCCTGGCCTGACCTTGAGAACGGTAGAGCTGCTCTTTCCAATGTTCACTGTTTGCTTCAAGGAGTTCAACTCGGAGTTCACAATTTTTAATGCGATCTCAAGTTCTTCTATTTTTCTTTTCAACTCTTCAATCTTGTTTAGGCTCCCTTTTAGCTTAATTGTGGAGTTACGATTACGATACTGATGAAGTGACTTTTCTAGTTCTGCTACCTTGGCTTTTAATCCGACCTTTTCATTTTGGCTTTCCAATAGGTCTCTTTCTAGAGCATTTTCTCGAACTTGAGCATCTCAAAATTTTTTTTCCATTGATTGGCTCTACTCTTTTCTTCTTTGATTTCTTGCCGCTATTGTTCTGATATTTTTCCTAGCCCGACAGTCCTCATCGACAAGCGCAACTTCTTATAATCTATTTTTAGACAGTCCAAGTCTTCCTTAACTTTTTTCTTTCTTTTTCGTAATTTCTCGGCTTCTAACTTCTAGACGTCAACATCTAACCCTAATTGCATCTTTTCCTCCTTCAATTGCTCTATCTTCTTTCTTAGCTCTAAATTCCTCTTTTCAAAATCTTGCTTTATGATTTCTAGCTCAGACGGGATTACTTGTAGGTGTTCTTCCATTGGTCGAGTGTCTTCTTGACTTGGCACAAGGATGTTGTCATTGACTCTTTGACCCCACCACTAAACATATTCGGGGGTCGTCAAGAGACTTGCAGCAAATTTTTTCATCCTGCGGGTTTGGTTCCAATCGTTAGATATTTTTCGAACCTTTTTCTTGTAATTATCGCCCTTATACGAAAACTCACATTGAACTAACCCTCGCGTTGCAGGTATGAACTGCCTCGATCTATACTACCTCAACACAAGTAGAGGAGCATATCCAACAGCTCCCTATATCCCAAGTAGAGGGACCCAATCGAAGTCTCCACACCGGTACAAAATCTCATCAGGGATCATCCAGGGAAACCTCTATTCAACGTTTTCGTCTTGGAGATTTTGAAGAATCGCCATCCACTTTTCTTCCGAAATATCGTCTCGCCTCGGTGTAGCCACTAATTCTTTCAATGGAAAGTAATTATCAGAGAATACTCGATAAGAAACTTTTTCTACCTTCCAAAAATGGCTATGAGACCATGCTAACAAAAGTTGCGCACATCCGATGAACCTACCTTCACCCGCTGTAACACCCTTTAACCCTAAACTGTCGCCAGAACAAGGTTACGAGATATTACCATAGTCAAACATAAATAAACGAGAAAATTGGGACATAATCCCATGGCACAACTTAAATTTTTTTTCAAATTTCATCTTTACGACCCTAATATGGACCTACGAGACCCAAAATATGATTAGGAAATGATTTGGGACTAAATTAGAAACTTTAAAAACTTTTTCTTGAAAATAGGGGCACATGCCCGTGTGGCCTGCCCGTAGAAAATCACATGGCCGCGGGCAGCCCATGGGCAGATTCTGACCTACTACACACGGTCGTGGGACTAGCCCGTGGGTGATTCTTTTGATTCTGACTTTGCCACACAGCCTGGGCACACACCCATGTGTCTAGGCCGTGTGGAAACTGCAGTTTTCACTATTTTTAGGTTATTAAAACACACAAAATACACCTAATTCATACACAATCATAAATCATCCATTTATTTAAACAAAACTTAACCATTTCATATGTATCAACTCATATCAAAATTTGTATCATATAGCTCATTCATTCAAGCATTTATCAATTTAAAACTTGTCAAAACACATGACTAAGTTCACTTTAAAATCATATACTCATATCTAGTCTATATGTAACATCCTAAATTAGGGGTTGTTTGTAATTTAATTATTTTCCCATATGTGTGCTTGAAGAAATAAATATTATGATTGCTAAGCATGTTCTAGGGTCTAGAAATAACCCCGAGCTAGGCCTGACTAAAAAAATTCTTTTTAAGTGTTTAAAAGGAGGGAGCTAGGAGATAGGGGTTAAGAGAAGTTTTGGGAGAAACATGACATAAGGAATAGCTTCGCAAAGTGGCTTTCATGTGCCACTTAGGTGCTATAAAGGTTGCGTCAAAGGGAGCTTCAAGGGAGGAGGTTTGAGTCGTGGGAGTTACAAGGGGGAGGCGTTTTGTTTTTGGGCTTTTTGGGGCGTTAAAGAAAGGGGCTAAGTTGGAAGGCCTTAACAGATTTTGTGGGTAAGGTTTAGACATAAAAGTCGTTTGGTGGAGTGGTTTGGGCCGCCACTTAAGGGTGTTGGCAAATGGACTCAAGTTCGAGTCACGCTAGAAGCAGTGGGTGTTTTTATTTTTGTTTTAGGCATTAAAGCAAAGAAGGGAGCTCTTAAAAGAATTTGTGATGGGGTTATGTCACAAAGACACGCCTTGGCAGGATGGTAAAAGGCGTGGGTGCAGTTTGCCTCCACCAGGTCCTGGGTTCGAACCAAAGAAGCTGTAGTTTGGCATTTTATTTTTTTTTTGGAAGCTGGCGTGAATGGGAGAGTGAGTAATGGCTTGATTTTGGACTCTTAATGTGATAAGGATAGGCTTAAACTTTTGCACATATTTTCGGCTGGAGGAGTAGTGTTAGTAGTTTATTTTCTTTCTATTTGTTAAAGAGGCGGATAGGAGATAAATGGAAGATAAATGTTATTCTTTTTGGGTGATAATTAAGCTGGAAATTATCACAAAAAGAGAGGTGATGGCCGATTTTGGGACTCCTTAGGGCCATCCATATTCGGTTATGTGTTTAGCAAGGGTGTGCCGAAATTCATTCAGCAAGTTTCTCTTTTTTTTTTTCATTTGGTTGCTGGCCGAATCTCCCTTATCTCCCATCTACTTCCTTCCTTCTTTTACAAAGCCGAAACCACCATTAATTCCTTACTTCTCTTCCTTCTCTTTTGCTTTCTCTATTAGCCGAACCTCTACCACTCTTTTACCGAAATCTTTTCTTCTCCTATTAAGATCCACTTGGTGAATCCCCTTAAAGAAAGGTCTTTGTTTCACTCTAGCATTCGGTTCTTTTCTCCTCCTTAAAGGTAGTCGAACCCCCTCACAACACCAAGTGGTGCTGACTTGTGGTGTTTAAGGGCCGATATAATTATCAAGGTAAGGGGCGATACCCTCTTTTAGGTTCAAGATTATGGCCGAATGGCCTATGACTCTTATTAATGATTAAACCGATTGTAGGGAGGCCATAGTCGATTGAAGGAAGCTTCCGGGATTTGATTCCCCAAGGTATGTAGGTTATGACATTCGGCCAAAGGCCATGTTATGTACTTCATGTGGTGACCGATTTTTATTGTGGAATTTCGGCAGAGTCTTAATCAAGTGACGATTTTGGGATTTGTTTGGGAACCAAATCGGTTCAAGGTGAGTGTTATTTCAAGTACAACATATCCTTTGGGATTATTTGGTTTGGCCGAATAGGCCTAAGTCCCTAACCCTGTTGTTGGCCGATTATAGGGTCAAGAATCTAGCATCGTAGATCAAATCTTCGGGATCTAGGAATTTCGTTAATAACAGGTGTGTAAAACTCTTTACACACTTTATTAATTAACATTGCCATATTGTTGCCTTTTAATCTTTTTGCTAGTGATTTGCTTGTGGGCATAAGATTGGATTTCAGGTAAGTCCCCTATTTTGTGATCTATAATGTATGTTTGAGTATGCCATCACATGCTATTAAATGCTATGCTATACATAAATGCATGATATATGATAATTGTTATGAAAGCATGATGATGGTGGGATTGATGAGAGGAGGGGGATGGTTTCTATGGACTGTCACTAGTGGTTTTTACCACAAGATGGGTTGGCCCCATCAGATTTATTGTGACTTCGGTCACCAGTGGTTTTGACCACACTGTTGTTAAATTGTGACTAAGTCCTAGTGGTTTGGTACCACCAGTGGTTTTGACCACATTATGATATTTTGTGACCTATGGTCATCAGTGGTTTTGACCACATGATGGGTTGGCCCCATCATTTGATTTGTGACTCTAGTCACCAGTGGTTTTGACCACCAGTGTTTTGACCACACGGAGTAGTAAAGGAGTATGGATGGTTAGTTGGGTTGCATGTTGCATGTCTATTAATAAATTGTGTATGAGATGCATTTTCCGGGTGGGGGATTTACACACTGAGTCTTGGTGACTCACCCCTTCCCATACTATTTTGCAGATGAGTAGATCGCGGAGATGGAGCCGGGGAGGACTCGAGGCGGCCATGCTTGTTTCTCAGATTTGGAACCTTATTCAATCAGTTTTAGTTTATTTATTTTCTAAGTTTTTTATTTTGGGTTGTAATAAGGCCGTTAATTATTATTTGGATGTTTATTTTTTTATTTTACTTATGTTATATTACAAATAAAATTTATAAATATTAAGTGAACCGATTAAAAGTAACTTTTTCAAACTTAATAACTTCTACAGGTTTTCAAAGATGTTACCATGGGGTAACAAAATACACCAAGTCAACTATAACCTTGACAAATTTTAAAATTTACATGATTGAACGTTCTCAAAGGGTTTTCAACGCAACCATGTTTATAAAAATAATCCCAACTGAGTTTTATCAAACCCTGTTTTAATACCTTAAGCCATATTTTAACAAGTTTTCACCAGACGCTCAAAATGATTCAAATTATTTTACTCCGTGACATACCAGATCCGGTCAGGACTCATGGGCCGGGTTTGGGGTGTTACATTTTAATATCGAGCCAGTTCAAAACTTCAATTTGTGGGGCCCAAGGCCCAAAATGTTTTGTTTTTGTTAATAGGCCTTATTGGAATGTTTTGAAACTATTTTTGGCTTGAACAGCATGGCACCGAGTCTCTGGCACCAATCCGCCCAGGTAAGTACTTCTATCCATTTTTGTGAATACTTGATAGGGGTAGAAAGGTAAATTGGGAACGTAGAATATTAGAATAGAAATTGTTGAACCCTAGGGTTAGCATACCCCAACAAACCATGCATAAGATTTAATAATTTCTTAAACAACCACGTGAGTTGTCAATGAGCAAGGGATGTGGCAATCGTTATCGCATGTCTAGGATTGGATTCTTGGGAGCACGGTATTTAAGCGATCTAGTGACTCACCTCCTACTCACTTGAATCCTACACAGTGCGTAGTGACGGTTCATCCTAGCTGAGACGACACGCTCACAGGCTAAACCTGATAACTAAAACTCGAAAAGGACTAGCCGTTTTATTTTTGGAATAATTAAAACCTTGTTTTTTTAAAAAAAAAGAAAAAGAAAAAAAATAACCAAAATACCCCTGGCTTATAATTTACCAAAATACCCTCCGTATGAAAAATTTCCAAATAAGAAAATTTAAAATATCCTTCTTTTGTAAAACCAAATTTTGGAAATCTTGTTATGAAAATTTTTTACTAACATACCCCTAGTGGTAAAATTACAAAATTGCCCCCAACCAACAAAATAACCCTAATTTTCAAAATTTTGCAACATCACTGTCTTGGAAAATGCAATTCTCAAAAAGAATCATCAAGTTTTACTACTTTTGAAATATCCTGAATTTATTAAATTTTACAAATTCACCTTGATTTGTGGAAAATTACTGAAATACCCTCGAGCTTCAAAATCACCGAAATACCCCCGAATTTCAAAATTTTTCAAAATACCCCATGAATTTAAAGGCTCCAAAATACTTTTTGACAAAAACATCCGAGAACTTTTATTTTTGGAAAATTACAAAAATACCCCTGTAGGACAAATTACGAAAATACCTTTGGGTAGTGAAAAAATAATCACAATGAAAACTACAATGTCTCTTTGAATGAATGAACAGAAAGACTATGTGCGTGTATGAATACGAAAGAACCACTCCTAAAACTCCTATCATAAAAGTTCTTCACGGATAATCAAGTGAAACAAAGGTACTAATGCATAAAATTCTTAAACAGATAAACGCAAACGAGAGTAATGAGTACAATAGGTCGTGGATGTCCGTCCTGTGGCCGTGGAAGGGGTAGGATGACCTTGTCCGAGCCAGCAGGGTCCGGACATGGGTCTGGAAATGAGATGCCAGATCTGCCGGCGACGAAAACTGAGTTTCAAGATCAGACTGGTGGTAACGATGTAGTGTCCCAGGTGGTGCTACGAGTGTTAGAATGAGTTGCTGAGGCAGGCGCGGGTGCAAGAGCCCAAAAATTCGTGGTTGAACGACTTCGGGCTAACGGAGCGGAGGTGTTTAGAGGAGTTTCTGGAGTGGCACCCAGTGCGGTGAAATATTGGTTAGAATCTACTGAAAGGATTATGGGTGACCTGGATTTCACAGCTGAGGAGAAGTTGAAGGGTATCATCTCTCTGCTTCGGGATGAGTCATACCAGTGGTGGCTCACTGTAAGAGATGGAGTGATGGCGGAGGATCTCACGTAAGAATTCTTTAAGGCCGCCTACCAAAAGAAGTACATAAGAGCTAGTTACGTGGATGCACAGCGGAAGGCTTTCTTGAACCTGGTTCAAGGCAATAAGACAGTGGCGGAGTATGAGGCCAAATTCCTCCGGTTGAGTAGGTATGCTCATGGTATTGTGGGTACCGAGCATGAACGCTGTGTTAGGTTCGAAGATGGGCTGAGAGATGAGCTGAGGATGATGATACCTCCACAACAGGAATGAGAGTTCGCTGTCTTACTGGAGAAATCGAAGGTTGCTGAAGGGGTAAGACAGTCGGTTAGACGAAATCAAGATAGAAATTAGAATAAGAGGAGCTCCGGACCTTCAAAGTTTTCTGGTAATCAGTAAAAGAAGACGAGGTTTGGTGGGTCCGATCAAGCTGCTAGGCCTGCTGCTGCTGCTAATCCTCAATGGCCGCCATGGTGTATCCGGTGTGGGAAGTCTCACACGGGGAATGTTGGAATGGTAATCGGAGATGCTTCGAATGTGGGTCCATGGAGCATCGAGTTAGAGATTGTCCGAAGAAGGCAGCTAGGCTGAGATCAGAGGGTCATGATCGTGCACCCAATATGCGGGATAACCAACAGCCACAGAGAGGTCGTGGTGCAGGAAGAGGAGGTAATGGTGCTGGCAGAGGTCATGGGACACCGATGGGAGGTACCGGTGGTACTGAGGCTAGGCAACCTGGTCTAGTCTATGTCGCGAGGCGTTAGGAGGAGGGCGAAGCACCGGACGTTATAACCGGTATGTTCTTGATCTTTGGTGTACCCTATAATACTTTGATTGACATTGGCTCAACCCACTCATACATTGCTAGTAGCGTAGTGGAAACTCTGCACCTAGACTCTGAGCTTACTTCTAGGAAGATGACTGTATTAAACCCTTTAGGTCACTCTGTAGAAGTAAGTAAACTCTATAGGAACGAACCCCTAGAACTCCAAGGGGTCGTGTTCTTGGCTGACTTGATAGAACTACCGTTCAGGGAGTTTGACCTAATCCTCGGGATGGATTGGCTAGTAAAGTATCAGGCTAGCCTAGATTACGCAGCTAAGCGCATGGTAATAAAGACCGTGGAATGTGATGATGTGGTAATGATAGGTAAAAGGAGAGATTACCTATCTAATCTGGTTTCTGCGTTGAAGGCAGAAAAGATGGTTAGGAAGGGTTGTGAAGCTTATGTGGTGCATGTCTGTGCTTTGGAAGCTAAGGATATCGCTGGGAGGGATGTCTGGACCATAAGGGATTATGTCGATGTGTTTCTAGAGGAGCTTTCGGGTCTACCTCCGGACCGTGAGGTTGAATTTGGTATAGATCATTACCCAAATCGCGCAAGATTTATAGCTCAGATCGATGGCGCCGAAAGAATTGGTAGAGTTGAAGGCGCAGATTCAGGAATTGTTGGATAGAGGGTTCATCCGACTAAGTGTATCACTTTGGGGAGCTCCAATGCTGTTTGTCAAGAAGAAGGATGGGACAATGAGGATGTGTATAGACTATCGACAGCTGAAAAGTTGACAATAAAGAACCGGTATCCTCTGCCCAGGATTGACGATCTGTTCGATCAACTCAAAGGGGCATCGGTGTTCTCTAAGAATGACCTTAGGTCAGGGTACCATCAGCTTAAGGTGAAGGAGGCTGATGTCCATAAGACGGCATTCCGTACTCGGTATGGGCACTATGAGTTTCTGGTAATGCCTTTTGGTTTGACGAATACACCGGCCACGTTTATGGACATGATGAATCAGGTTTTTCAACCCTATCTGGATCGGTTCGTCGTGGTATTCATAGATGACATTTTGGTGTACTCGAAGTCAGAGGAGGAGCATGATGCACATCTTCATATGGTTCTGCAAGTTCTAAGGGAGAAACAGTTGTACGCCAAATTCAGCAAGTGTGAGTTCTGGCTCAAGGAGGTAACTTTTCTAGGGCATGTAGTTTCAGTTGAGGGAATTAGGGTGGATTCCCGTAAGATTGAGGCGGTATTAGAGTAGAAACCACCCAAGTCTGTTATGGAAATTCAGATTTTTCTGGGGTTGGTAGGATATTATAGGAGATTCGTGGAAAATTTCTCCTTAATCGCAGCACCGTTGACTAAGCTATTGAGAAAAGGGGTTCCGTTTGTGTGGTCTGAGAAGCAGCAAGAGAGTTTCGATAAGCTGAAGAGGATTTTGACAGAAGCACCAGTCTTAATTCAGCCTGAGGCAGGAAATGAGGTCACTGTGTATTGTGATGCATCATACTAGTTTAGGATGTGTGTTGATGCAAGAAGGGAAGGTGGTCGCTTATGCATCACGGCAGTTGAGGCCTCACGAAGCTAAATACCCGACACATGACTTGGAATTGGCTGCTGTGGTATTTGCCTTGAAAATCTGGAGGCATTATCTGTATGGGGAGAAGTCGGTAGTGTACACAGATCACAAAAGTCTGAAGTACCTCCTGACTCAGAAAGATTTAAATCTGAGGCAGCGGAGGTGGATTGAGTTGTTGAAGGATTATGACTGCTCGATCGAATACCATCCGGGGAAGGATAATGTGGTAGCTGATGCATTGAGCCGAAAGGTGGTAGCGGATTTGCGAGCAATGTTTGCTCATCTAAGTCTCTATGAGGATAGGAGCCTTTTGGCAAAATTGCAAGTGGAGCTGTCTTGGATTAATGAGGTCAAAGAAAGACAGATGACCGATGAAGCTTTGAATACTCGGAGGTTACAAGTCTGAGAAAGGAGAGGTCAAGGTTTCAAATTGGGCGATGATGGAGTGTTGTACTTTCGGGGAGAGTATGCATGCCTAAGGATGATGAGTTGAGGCAATAATCTGAGGAAAGCTCATAGCAGGCGTCGTCGCTATGCACCCGGGAAGTAGCAAGATGTATCGAGATTTAAGGGAGCAGTTTTGGTGGCTGGGTCTTAAGCGGGAAGTAACCGAGTTAGTGGGCAAGTGTCTGACATGCCAGCAAGTTAAGGCTGAGCACCAATTGCCATCAGGGCTGTTACAATCGGTAAAGATCCCACAGTGGAAATGGGAGGAGATTACTATGGATTTCATCAGTGGGCTTCCCCTTACGCCCAGTAAGAAAGATGCCATTTGGGTGATAGTAGACCGGTTGACTAAGTCGGCCCATTTCATACCGATAAGGGTTGACTACTTGCTTTAAAGGTTAGCCAAGCTGTATATAGCAGAGATAGTGCGGTTGCATAGAGTACCTGTGTCCATTATCTCGGATCGGGATCCTCGGTTTACGTCGAGATTCTGAAAGGCTTTACATCAGGAGTTAGGCACGAAGTTGAATTTCAGCACAGTTTTTCACCTGCAGTCTGATGGACAATCTGAGAGGGTTATCCAAGTGTTAGAAGATATGTTAAGGGGCTGTGTTTTGGACTTCCGGGGTAGTTGGGAGGAGTACCTACCTTTGGCAGAGTTTACTTATAACAACAGTTATCAAGCGAGCATTTAGATGGCACTGTATGAAGCATTGTATGGTCGAAAATGCCGTACTCCTACGTGCTAGATGAAACTAGGAGAGCGACAGATGTTGGGTCCAGAGCTAGTGGCAGAGACGGAGGATAAGGTTAGAGTAATTCGGGCTCGTCTGAAGGAGGCATCGGACAGGCAAAAATCCTACGCCGATCTTAAGTGCAGAGATGTTGAGTATGCAGTGGGGGATAAGGTTTTCTTGAAGGTATCCCCTTGGAAGAAGGTACTGAGGTTTGGCCGGAAGGGCAAGCTAAGCCCTAGATTCATCGGACCGTACACAGTGTTGAAGCGTGTGGGACCGGTAGCTTACCAGCTTGAGTTGTCGGCAGAATTGAGCCAGATCTATGATGTTTTCCATGTTTCAATACTGAGGCGCTATCAATCAGATCCCTCACACGTTGTGCCGATTGTGAAAATTGAAGTGAACTCGGACTTGTCTTTCGAGGAGGAGCCGATACAGATTTTAGATCGGGATGTCAAAGTTCTTCGTAGGAAGTCAGTGCCTTTGGTAAATGTGTTATGGCGAAATCATGGTACGGAGGAGGCCACATGGGAACCCGAGGATGTGATGCGGCAGCAATACCCTCAACTCTTCTGATCCAGGTAATTTCGAGGACGAAATTCTTTTTAAGGGGGGTAGAACTGTAACATCCTAAATTAGGGGTTGTTTGTAATTTAATTATTTTCCCATGTGTGTGCTTGAAGAAATGAATATTATGATTGCTAAGCATGTTCTAGGGTCTAGAAATAACCCCGAGCTAGGCCTGACTTAGGACTAAAAAAATTCTTTTTAAGTGTTTAAAAGGAGGAATCTAGGAGATAGGGGTTAAGAGAAGTTTTGGGAGAAACATGACACAAGGAATAGCTTGGCAAAGTGGCTTTCATGCGCCACTTAGGTGCTATAAAGGTGGCATCAAAGGGAGCTTCAAGGGAGGAGGTTCGAGTCGTGGGAGTTACAGGGGGGAGGCATTTTGTTTTTGGGCTTTTTGGGGCGTTAAAGAAAGGGGCTAAGTTGGAAGGCCTTAACAGATTTTGTGGGTAAGGTTTAGACATGAAAGTCATTTGGTGGAGTGGTTTGGGGCGCCACTTAAGGGTGTTGGCAAATGGACTCAAGTTCGAGTCACGCTAGAAGTAGTGGGTGTTTTTATTTTTGTTTTAGGCGTTAAAGCAAAGAAGGGAGCTCTTAAAAGAATTTGTGATGGGGTCATGTCACAAAGACACGCCTTGGCAAGATGGTAAGAGGCGTGAGTGCAGTTTGCCTCCACCAGGTCCTGGGTTCGAACCAAAGAAGCTGCAGTTTGGCATTTTATTTTTTTTGGAAGCCGGCGTGAATGGGAGAGTGAGTAATGGCTTGATTTTAGACTCTTAATGTGATAAGGATAGGCTTAAACTTTTGCACATATTTTCGGCTGGAGGAGTAGTGTTAGTAGTTTATTTTCTTTTTATTTGTTGAAGAGGTGGATAGGAGATAAATGGAAGATAAATGTTATTCTTTTTGGGTGATAATTAAGCTGGAAATTATCACAAAAAGAGAGGTGATGGCCGGTTTTGGGACTCCTTAGGGCCATCCATATTCGGTTATGTGTTTAGCAAGGGTGTGCCGAAATTCATTCAGCAAGTTTCTCTTTTTTTTTTTTTACATTTGGTTGCTGGCCGAATCTCCCTCATCTCCCATCTACTTCCTTCCTTCTTTTACAAAGCCGAAACCACCATTAATTCCCTACTTCTCTTCCTTCTCTTTTGCTTTCTCTATTAGCCGAACCTCTACCACTCTTTTACCGAAATCTTTTCTTCTCCTATTAAGATCCACTTGGCCGAATCCCCCTTAAAGAAAGGTGCTGTTTCACTCTAGCATTCAGTTCTTTTCTCCTCCTTAAAGGTAGCCGAACCCCCTCACAACACCAAGTGGTGCTGACTTGTAGTGTTTAAGGGCCGATATAATTATCAAGGTAAGGGGCGATACCCTCTTTTAGGTTCAATATTATGGCCGAATGGCCTATGACTCTTATTAATGATTAAACCAATTGTAGGGAGGCCATAGCCGATTGAAGGAAGCTTTCGGGATTTGATTCCCCAAGGTATGTAGGTTATGACATTCGGCCAAAGGCCATGTTATGTACTTCATGTGGTGACCGATTTTTATTGTGGAATTTCGGCAGAGTCTTAATCAAGTGACGATTTTGGGATTTGTTTGGGAACCAAATCGGTTCAAGGTGAGTGTTATTTCAAGTACAACATATCCTTCGGGATTATTTGGTTTGGCCGAATAGGCCTAAATCCCTAACCCTGTTGTTGGCCGATTATAGGGTCAAGAATCTAGCATCGTAGATCGGATCTTCGGGATCTAGGAATTTCGTTAATAACAGGTGTGTAAAACTCTTTACACACTTTATTAATTAACATTGCCATATTGTTGCCTTTTAATCTTTTTGCTAGTGATTTGCTTGTGGGCATAAGATTGGATTTCGGGTAAGTCCCCTATTTTGTGATCTATAATGTATGTTTGAGTATGCCATCACATGCTGTTAAATGCTATGCTATACATAAATGCATGATATATGATAATTGTTATGAAAGCATGATGATGGTGGGATTGATGAGAGGAGGGGGATGATTTATATGGACTGTCACTAGTGGTTTTGACCACAAGATGGGTTGGCCCCATCAGATTTATTGTGACTTCGGTCACCAGTGGTTTTGACCACACTGTTGTTAAATTGTGACTAAGTCCTAGTGGTTTGGTACCACCAGTGGTTTTGACCACATTATGATATTTTGTGACCTATGGTCATCAGTGGTTTTGACCACACGATGGGTTGGCCCCATCATTTGATTTGTGACTCTAGTCACCAAAGGTTTTGACCACCAAAGGATTTTGACCACACGGGGTAGTAAAGGAGTATGGATGGTTAGTTGGGTTGCATGTTGCATGTCTATTAATAAATTGTGTATGAGATGCATTTTCCGGGTGGGGGATTTACACACTGAGTCTTGGTGACTCACCCCTTCCCATACTATTTTGCAGATGAGTAGATCGCGGAGATGGAGCCGGGGAGGACTCGAGGCGGCCATGCTTGTTTCTCAGATTTGGAACCTTATTCAATCAGTTTTAGTTTATTTATTTTCTAAGTTTTTTATTTTGGGTTGTAATAAGGCCGTTAATTATTATTTGGATGTTTATTTTATTGTTTTATTTTACTTATGTTATGTTACAAATGAAATTTATAAATATTAAGTGAACCGGTTAAAAGTAACTTTTTCAAACTTAATAACTTCTACGGGTTTTCAAAGATGTTACCATGGGGTAACAAAATACACCAAGTCAACTATAACCTTGACAAATTTTAAAATTTACATGATCGAACGTTCTCAAAGGGTTTTCAACGCAACCATGTTTATAAAAATAATCCCAACTGAGTTTTATCAAATCCTGTTTTAATACCTTAAGCCATATTTTAACAAGTTTTCACCAGACGCTCAAAATGATTCAAATTATTTTACTCCGTGACATACCAGATCCGGTCAGGACTCATGGGCCGGGTTTGGGGCGTTACACTAGACATGCCATATTAAACTTTATACATTTTCAAAAGGGTACCAAAACGAGTTTAGTAGTGTGATGACAATCCTTGACAGTCCCGAGCCTTCAGTAGCTTTGACGATCTATAAAACAGAGAAAACACATACAGAGTAAGCTTTTCGAAAGCTTAGTAAGTCAATAAACAAACAAACTTAGCATGGGAGGCATATATGCAAATAAATACATCAACACATGTCAATCACTTAGCAAATTATCACATATATGCTTTAATTCATATACCTTTGATCACATTTGTCATATTCACAATTCAAGAATCACATAAACGTATAACTTATTTAACCAAAACTTTACCTATCATATTATCAATTCCATATTCATAGTATCATAATAAGATCACATAGATGCTTACCTTGTATACACAATTAGTGTATAATCAACGTACCTGAAATGTTTTTAAAATCATATATTTGTTAATAGTTTGCATTTGCAATACATATCACAAATTTGCCCTTTGAACCAATAGAAAACTAGTAGGATACTCAGAAAGCTCGGAATAGTTGTACAATGCCAACGTCCCAGACGAGGTCCTACATGCACTCGGATATCGATGCCACTGTCCCTGATAGGGTCTTACACGAATCAATATGATGCCAATGTCTCAGACATAGTTTTACATGTATAGCTTATATCGATGCCAATGTCCCAGATGTGGTCTTACTCGTAAAAATTATATTGATGCCAACGTCCCAGACGTGGTCTTACACGAGTCTCAAATCAACGCCAACGTCCCAGACGTGGTCTTACATGATAAAATAGAACAGATACCTATATCATGACTTAACTAATCCCATCTATTCCTAGGTTCATACGGGGCTTCTCAGACTTAATCACTATATCGGACTTATCTTGGAATTTATATACATAACTTCTCATAAATATCCATAATCAACATTAATCATATGAACAAGTATAATATCATACAAGTACGTTTATTTGCATAGTGACTTACCTCGGATTCGGTATATCGAAATGAAAATGGCTACTCGGTTACTTTCGCTTTCCCGTGATCTAAGTCCGTTTTCCTCAGTTCTTGATCTAAACATATTCAGAATTAACCCTTTTATTCACTAATTCATTCAATTCAATCCATGGACACACATTTAGGGCTATTTGCAAATTAACCCTCATATCTGCATAATTTATCAATTTAGTCCATTTTCTCAAAACATCAAATTCACAAAATCAATACATACAAATACTTAACCGAATATATATATATATATATATATATATATATATCATACAAGCCCATATTTTTCATCAAATTTGCTATTTAGTCCCTCAATTTACCATTTTCTCAATTTAGCCTTATTTAGCTAAATTCATCAAAACTTCAAGAACAAAACATGTTCATAAAGCTCAAATCTTTCATTTAACACCATAAATCACCATAAAACTCAACATATCATCAATGGCACATTTCATGAACGACATTAATTCATCAAATTGAGACATGAGCTTAATAGTATACTTAACAACAATCTCAAAAACATACAAATTATCAAAATTCAAAACCAAAACATACCTTAATTATGCTTAGTGAATGCCAAAACCTAGCTCAACATTTCTTCTTTTTCTTTCTTCTAATTTTCAGTGATAGATGGATGAATAAAAATCCACTATCAAGCTTATTTGTTTTATTAACTAATATCACAATTATTCAATTACCCATTTACCCATTTAATAATCATAAAAGACAAATATAAATCATGGTTATCATGACATTCCACCATCCACTAACTAAATAATGGTTCAATTGCCACTTAAGGCCACTACTTTTAAAAGCCACAACACTTAAGTACTTTAACAAATAGCAAGCAACTTTCACACTCAATGCAATTTCATCCTTTTGTCAAATTAAACACACAATTGAACAAATTAGCTTACGAAAATTTTCCACATGCTTAATCACATAACAACAGCACAGAAAATAATATTAAAATATTATACAAACTCAAATTTGTGGTCTCAAAACCGCTGTTCCAACTAGGGTATAAACCGAACTGTTACACCCGCTCTCCAGCATACATTCAAAGATCTAAAAGTTTCGATCAAGATTGCTGGGACAGGTGTGACCCTTTTATCGAGCCGATCAAACAAATCTAAAACTGCCTCATCTACGTGCCCTAGTGCTTTGGGGAAGATTATTAACCCGTAAATACTCAAGGCAAAGATATCGACCCTTTTTTTTGTGTCCGGATGCGCCAAAATAAAATCTCGCAAACTTTTCCAAGTGATACATTTACTTTCTCCTTTTTGCTTGATCCGAGCCGTGACCCATTGCTCACTCATCCCCGTTATGCTTATTATTTTCTTTAGGAAAGTCGGGACATTGGCGGCTCTAGAGTAAGCTTTGTTGGCTTGAATCATTGGGCATAGAAGCAAAGTTGTATACTCCTCCACAGTAGGTACCAAATCCACCTTTCCAAAGGTAAAGCAGCTGTAGGCGGGATTCCAAAATTGAGCCAGTGCTCGAAACAAGTGCTTGTCCACTTTGATATCGAGTAGATAAGACAAGTCACTATAATTACAGTAGAATAACTGCTTGATTTTGTCGTCTCGTTGGTCCCATATCTCTTTCAACTTTTAGAGATTGTTCTGAGTCACACTGATGCCAGTGAAATCCCACAATTCTGACATGTACCCCTCTGTCAGACTATCACCATTCTCTAGTTGCGTTTTCTCAGACCATATTCGGACAGTTGCATTATCTTCCACTTTATCAATAAATCTATTATCCATGGAAAGCTCTCTATTTAGTAACTAAACGTGAATCAACACCTCTTTTATGATGAAAATGTCATGCAATCACATTCAAAGCAAAACAAAACAAGTCAGTACATCTTATACAGAGTTAAAATTTAAAGCAGGCAAAAAATAATAAATAAAGCACCTATTTGGGTGACCATTAGGGGTTCGGTGCAGTTCTACCTAGGGTAGGCTCTTAGGGCTCATTATATGCGGTTCGATTCTAAAGTGAGGGTACCTGAACCAATAGATTCCTTGATCCTCACCCATTATAGGCTCATACGGATCGAGTTCAGTTCAGGGGAATACATTTCCCTATGGCTATACAGAGATGAAAATCTCACGAAGACATAGGTACTGATGTATCCCGAAAGTGATCCACTATCCTATACGGAGGTGAAGACCTCACGAAGGAATAATTTCTCACTCCCACTTAAAAGGGTATAACTGACCGGCTATGTAATGCAATATGTGAAAATATATCCAAAGACTCGAACCAATAAAGCAAATATATCAAAATGATGCAGACCATAAAAATGAAATGCCACGAAAGGATCGTAAATTTAAACCAAATTATCAATTTTCAAAAAAAGACAAGAAATAATCAACTCGTGGCTTGACTCTCTTATTTAAGTCCCTAGTGGAGTCGCCAAGGTGTCGAAACCTTTTATTCGGAATCGACTTTTTATTTTTGTAACATCCTGATTGAATGGGCCCATGCATTCTGTG
Source organism: Gossypium rotundifolium (assembly GCA_025506655.1). NCBI lineage: Eukaryota > Viridiplantae > Streptophyta > Magnoliopsida > Malvales > Malvaceae > Gossypium > Gossypium rotundifolium. Next base: position 188,107,449 of record CP106729.1, on the reverse strand, counting down.
TGTTGATGGTTTAAAATATTAAATTGAGGGTTAGGGGTCCAGATTAGGCTCAGGAATGGGCTGAAACCTTGGTTAAAATATTCTGTTTAGTCACCATAGGATTTGAAGGTAGGTATCTGTGTTTAAAAATATCAAGTTGGGCTTGAGGCCTAAAGTAAGATGGCGCCATAAGGGAGTAAAGGGTGGCGCCACTAGTGGATGGAGAGGGCCCAAGTTTTGGTTGCTTGGAGCCCAAGTTATTGGACCAAATTCGAAACATAAAACGGAGTAAGGGGGCGGCAACAAGGCTAATATTTAGGGATTTTTAATGTTTAAAATATATGGATATTATGTTGATAAAGGAGGGAGGAGTTGGAGCTAATTAAGTCTCTTTTGGATGTGAGTTTTGATGAAGATAAGAGAAAAGATGAAAGGCTATCCAGGAGGCTAGAGGTGGCCGAAATTGGGACTGTGTGTGTAAAGGGGGGACGGCTAGATAGAGTCAAAGAATGTCAAATTTTCATTATTTTTCCTGAAGCATAGTCTTGATCTTCTTTCTCTTTTCTCTTTTCCTCCTAATTTCGGCAAATAAAGCTCTTCTTTTACCAAAAATCGAAACCCTCTAAAGCTTCACTAGTTACCAAAACACTGATATTTTCTGTCTCTTCTCTTTTGAACACATTGACCGAATACCCTTTGTTTGACAGCATTCTTCTTGACCATCTTTTCTGTGATTTTTCTTAAAAGCCGAAATTCCTAAATCTCACCGCATGTGATTGCCAAATCTTCAAGGAAACTGAAGGTAAGTGTCGATTCACGTGGTTCAATCTTTTTCTGGCTTTTAGAGATCTTAGCTGAATGGCTATAGGGTTAACTAATCGGGTGTTTTTCTTTAATTTGCGGCATTCCGAGACTTGAAGGAGATCAAATAGCATAGGTTTCTAAATCGGTAGCACCTGAATCACCCTACTTCTGAGATTCAATTGATTTAGGTAAGGAGATTTGTTTAGTTAAACATATAAATTCGGGTATATAACAATCCTTGGCCGAATGTAGGGGAAGCTTTATCTTCACGTTCTTCCGGCTTTTGAGCAAAGGTGTAGACAAAGGGCAATAGATCCGATTAGCGAGGGTATCGACATAGAGGGTAGTCCTACGTATATATCAGGTGTGTAACTTTTCACACCATTCAGATTTGTTTGTTAGTGCACGTATATAAATCTTCTATATTCTGTTAAATGCCGAAATCCCAACATAACAGTTGAAACCCGAAGAGGGTAAAGGCGAATCACCAGGTTAGTGATTTCTGTCATTCATAAATGAATGTTTCTGTTGAGATGATATGTTTTATATGTATGCCGATTTCTATGATTGCACGAGGTTGAGTGATTGATGAAAGGGGAAATGTTCTGTTGTAGTGGCTTTTGCCATGATCTGTTGTAGTGGCTTTCGCCATGATCTGTTGTAGTGGCTTTTGCCATGATCTATTGTAGTGGCTTCTTGCCATGATCTGTTGTAGTGGCTATTGCCATGATCTGACGATAAGAAGCTAACTACAGCATGACTGCCATCGATGGTGTGTAGCAGTGTGGGTTGATTGTAGAAATCCCCAATGGTGTGATTGACAGGTAAGGGTGGTGTGTAGCGGATGGAAACCTAGGATTGGGTTGGGCTTTGCATATTTTCTGATATATTATGCTCTGTTATCTATTCTGTGGGCCTAAGGCCCAATTTGATGGTGCACAAAGGTTGCACACTAAGTCTCGCGACTCACCCTATTATCTAACATCTTTCAGGTAGCACCTAGTGCATCGGACCAGGCTAGAGAGGAGCGCAAAATGGCCATGCGAGAGATTATCTTGTTTCAGCAAAAGACTTTACTTAGTTTATTCAATTTTTAATATTTTTAATTAGTGGGTTTTATATTTTATTGTAATAAGGCCATAGGCCACTAGCTTTATATTTTGTTTCGGTTTTATTTTGGGATTTTGTTATTAATAGACATGTAGATTTTACGTTTTAATTAAACTAAGACATGTATTAAATTTCGATTTTTAATTCATAAAGGCATCTTATAAAATTTATATCTTTTATAAATTATCAAATCATTAAGTTTTTCGGAATACATGTTTAAACCCGGCAAATGATTTCCAAAAATGCGACATGTTTTTACTAAATCTTCTTAGTGACATGCTAGATCCGGTAGTGGTGTTTGGGTCGGGTTTGGGGTGTTACAAATTGGTATCAGAGCCTGGTTCAAAACTCGACTTTGGGGTTTTGGGGCTCAAAACGTTTTCTAAAGATGGGTTTTGAAACATGCATTTTTACAAATGATACAGGTCTGTTAGCTCGGCATGGCACCTGCGTCTCCGGCCCAAGTCCGCCAGGTAAGTATTATGAACCATTGTGTGTTAAGTATCTGTGGGCTCGATGGGCTTTATGGGACGTAGACTAGTTTAATTAGAATCTGATGGACTTTAGGCCTAGTTTACATCAAAGTTTTCAACTTCCATAAAACTTAACCTAATTAAACAAACCCCGGAATAAGTCGCTGAGTTAAGGTGTGGCAACAGGCATAAGCATGTCTAGATTGGATCCGGGGAGAGCTTGGTATTTAAGCGATCCCAAGGACTCACCTCCTCTTCTCTGAATCCTACAGTGCGTGGTATTGCTCACCTTAATCGTGAGGAACTTGTTAACAGGCCAAAGTTCTAACTAAAACCCGAAAGGGACCAGCCACTCTATTTTCACAAAATTACTATAATGCCCTAGTTTTGTAATAAATTACCAAAACACCCTTGGTTTGAAAAAGTACCGGAACACCCTTGATTTAGAAATTATCAAAATTTCCAGAATTACTTTTTTTGGAATTTTGGCCACTGTAGTCTGGTGGTAACGACCAGCCAATGGTCGGGTCCGGTGGATCATGCAAGTGGGCTAAAGGAACCCTAGTAGAACAAAAATTCTTCTTTTTTTGTTTTTTCCCCAAAACCCAGCAGAAATGAAATTTTTAGCAAAAATTTTCCCTTTTATAAGCCTGTGAAACGACGTCGTTTTAGGCTTGTCTAAGTGGCCTCAAAATGGCGTCGTTTTGCCCCTCTAACCCGCGCCTTAACCCGACCCGCAGGGAGGATCCGCTCGTTTTCAAGGGAATGGCTAATTGCACAGCCCCTCCGCTTTTTTATTGTTTTAAAATTAATTTTTTTAATTTTTCCCGATAATTTACTTCGATTTCCAATTGGGTCCCCCTGATGCTGTACGTTTTGGAGGGAGGGAATATTTCCCCTTTAGTCCCTCCGTGTTATTCGCGCATTGCAATGGGGTCCTGTTTTCTTTTTTTATACCCAATTTACCCCGAAATTTCATTTTTAAGTTTAATTTAGTTCTTTTATTTTCTTTTATTATTTTTGTTATTTTGTCATTATTTTAACCTTATTATTTTATTATTATATGTACTATTATTATTATTTTATCCCATTACTATTATTATTACTTTTATAACTACTACTATTATTATTTTCATTTCTATTATTGTTTTATCATCACTAAATTATATTTATTATTATTATCATTATTATCATTATCATTATTATTATTTTTATTATCAACATTATTATTGCTATTCTTATTGTTTCTATTATTTTTTTATTTTTACTATTACTATTTGTCTATTAATATATTTTATTATTATTGTATTTTTATTGTTATCTTATCTTTTTAAAATTATTATATAGTATTAACTTGTTTATCGATTTATTATTAGTTTTTTGTTTTCTTATTTTATTATTATTTACCGTTATTTTACATAAATTATTTGTTTTAATTTTCATTTATTTTTGCTTTTATTAGTATAATTTATATTGTCTCCCTCGTTTTACTCTATTATGCATGTATACTATAATTTGTGTTCTATTTTACCACGATAGAACTACATTTTACCCGATTTTCAAAATAAGCAAACACTATGTGTTTTAAGGTTCGAAAGAAGTCGTACCCTAACTTACTAGGTTTCGATTTTCCGCATCGAATCCAAAGAACCAATTATTTTCTTAAATTAGAGCATATGAATTAAATAAACTTATTCTTGAGAATTCGAAACGTTGCGTCCTAACTCACTGGATGTGACATTTCGTTATTTCGGGATAAGAATTTCTAAAAAATAAAGGCGATGTTCTGAATTTAGGTATTTTGAGAAATTGTGCCCTAACTTACTGGGTTTCGATTTTTCATTTGACCCAAATAGCCAAATAACCTTCTTAAATTTAGATATACGAGTTTTAAAAGTCAAAAGACAAGCTCAGTTTCTGGAATTCGAAATGTCGTACCCTAACTTACTAGGCGTGACATTTTATATCTTCGAAATAAGAGGGTCTTAGCATCCATTTTAAATTATTCAAGTTTTCTTTTAAATAAAGAGAATCGTATTTTAAAATCTTTTCAAATTTTCGACATTAGGACATTAATTAATCAAATTGGTACCAATTTTGGGCGTCTCGAGGGTGTTAATCCTTCATCGTACGTAACCTACTCCCGAACCCATTTTTTTAAATTTTGTAGACCAAAACTATTGTTTTAATAAATCAAAATGATTTAACGATCAATCTTAAGGTGACCCGATCACACCTCAAAAAAGATTGGTGGCGACTCCATTTTCATTTTTAAAGTCGACCCCGTTTTCCAAACAAAAAAATGGTTTCGGCAGCTTGGCGACTCCACTGGGGACCAATAAGAGAGTCAAGCCGTAGAATTGATTATTTTTTGTCCTTTTATTGAAAATTAAAATTTGATTTGATTCTTTCATCGCATGAGTTTGTGTCGTGTCATATGTTTGTCGTAGTTTGAGTCTCATAGGATGGTCCTGCATCATATTGCATGACCGTTGTGGTCACCTTTTAAGTGGGAGTGAGGTTTTTACCTCCGCATGGGCTAGTGGACTGCTTTCGAAATACATCCGTACCTATGGCTTCGTGAGGTTTTCACCTTCGCATGGTCATGGGGAAATGTAATCCCCTGAACTAAACTCGATCCATATGAGCCTATAATGGGTGAGGATTGAGGGATCCACTGGTTCAGGTACCTTTCCTTTAGAACTAAGCCACATATAGTGATCTTTAAGAGCCCACCTTAGATAGAGCCATGCTGAACCTTAGCGGTTACCCAGATAGATGTTTGATACTTTTTTTTTCTATTTGCTTTAATTGCTATTATTTGCTACTAACTTGTTGTGTTTTGGTTATGATTGCATGTCATTTCATATTAAAAAGGTGTCGATTCCTGTTTGGTTACTAAATTAGAAAGCTTTTCATGGAGAACGAACTTATTGATAAAATAGAGGACAATACGGCTGTCCGTATATGGTCAGAGAAGATGCAACTTGAGAAAGGGGATAGTCTAGCCGAGGGATATACGTTGGATGTGGGACTTCACACATATCAATGTGGCACAGAATGAACTCCAGGAATTAAGAGATATATAGGCTCGTTGGGATGATGAGACTAAGAAGCTATTCTATCGTAATTATGGCGATCTACCATACCTGCTTGATATCAAAGTGGACAAACACTTATTTTAGGCTATAACTCAGTTTTGGAACCCCGCATATAGCTATTTCATGTTTGGAAAAGTGGACTTGGTGCCTACTATGGAAGAATACACAGCCTTGCTTCGTTGTCAAAAGTTCAAATCAACAAAGCTTATTCCAAGGGCGCCAATGTACCAACTTTTGTAAAGAAACTGATGAGTATCACCGGGATGAGTGAACAGTGGGTCACGGCCTGAATTTAGCAAAAAGGTGAAGGAAAATGCATTCTTTGGGTGAGCTTGAAGGACTTGACTGTAGCACATCCAGATATAAAGAAGAAAGTTGACATCTTCACCTTGAGTATCTATGGTTTGGTAATTTTCCCCAAAGCTTTGAGGCACATAGATGAAGCTGTTGCTGACCTATTTGATCAACTTGATAAGGGGGTTACACCGGTACCAGCGATTCTTGCTGAAACATTCAGATCTTTGAGTGCATGTCAGAGGGTAGGTGAAGGTAGATCGGATGCACACAATTATTATTGGTTTGGTTCTAAAGCCATTTCTGAAAGGTGGATAAAGTTTCTTATCGGGTCTTTTCTGAGAATTACTCCCGTTAAAGGAGTTAGCAGCCGTGCCCAAAAGAGACGACATATCAGAAGAAAACTAGATCGCGCTCCTTCAGAATCTTCAAGAAGATGACGTCGAGTGGAGAGCCCCTTGGATGGTTCTTGACAAAATCCTCTATCAGTGTGGGAATTTTGACTGGGTACCTTTGCCTGAAATTTGGGGAGCCATTGGATATGCCCCTTTGCTCGTGTTAAGGCAATACATGACAAAGCAGTTTATACCGGCGACACACGGGCTAGCTCAGTATGAATTTTCATATAAGGGGGATAATTACAAGCAGAAGGTTTAAGAGATTTCTAATGCTTGGAATCAGACTCGCCGGATAAGAAGAGTTGTTATAGGTCCGATGACGACCCTCGAATATGATACGTGGCAGAGTAGAAGAATTAATGATAATATCCCCAGACCAAGATAAGACGGCACTCGATCGATGGAGGAATACCTACAAATAGGCCCTTTCGAGTTGGAAATCATAAAACAGGACTTCGTAAATAGAAATTCAGAATTAGGGAAAAAGATAGAATAACTAGAGGAAGAAAAAGTGCATTTGAGGTTAGATATTGATGTCCAGAAATTAGAGGCTGAGAAATTGAGAAAAAGGAAGAGGAAGGCCGAGGAAGATTTGGACAGTTTGAAGACTGATTATAAAAAGTTGCATTCATCGATGAGAACTGCTGGGTTGGGTAAAACCTCAGAACAATGGTGTCAAGAAATTCAAGAAGAGAAGGCTAAGGTCGATCAGTGGAAGAAGAGGTTTCATGATGCTCAAGCACGAGAGGATACTCTGAAAAAGACTATATTTGAGTGCCAAAGCGAAAAAGAGATGTTAAGAGCTCAAGTAGTAGAACTATAGAAGGCACTGTGTCGAAGCCGTAACTCTGCGGTGAAGCTGGAAACAAGCCTAAACAAGATTGAAGAGCTGAAAGGAAAAGTGGGAGAGCTCGAAACAGCGCTACAAAATAGTGAACTCCGGTTGCAACAATTGGAGGCAGATAATGAGCGATGGCAAGAACAGTTTCAACGATCTCAAGACTAGGTCAGAAAAAGATATTACGTCATGGGTGAAGCTGTGGCTCAGATACGAGAAGTGGCTGATCATTTACAAGCCTTAAGAAAGTTAAAGCTTTGAACATAAGGGTTAGGCCGTATATGTGATTTTGTTTTATGTAAAGGATTTTGTTTTCTTATAAGTTATTCTAAAATAAATTGAACTAGAATCGACACCACTTATTTTTGCACTCATATCATGCATTTGCATTACATCGCATCATATGCATTAAATCTCATAAAAGAAACCTATTAACTAGAGATCGTATTATAGTTACCTTGGAACATCACTACTATATTCAAAGAAAAATAAAAGTAATAGGTCAAAGGTTAGAAAGGTTAGAACAGATGAAAGGGAGATAGAGGACCAATTGCAAGCTCAGATGCAAGAACAGTTGGCTAAGATCCAACAGGATATGAGGGATCAAATGCTGAAATCCCAGAGAAGCTTGATGATCCAGTTAGCACAATTGTTGATTGGAGGGCCTGATAAAGGAAAGAACCCTATGATCGATACCGGAGACAATAATGAAGACTCTGCTTATCCTCCAGGTTTTGCCCCAATAAATTCTAAGGTGAAACCACCAAGAGTGTCCATTAATATCAAACCCCAGTATCAATTTGGTACATCAGTACTGGTAAACTTCCCAATAGGCTCGAGCTCTAATTCCGGAGATAATTTGGCAAAACCAATGGTCCCTGACTTCGATGATGCAGCAGAAGGGGAAAAAGCAAGGGCGGAGCTCCCAAAATAGTTCGAAGATCGATGCAAATGATTAGAGGAGAAGTTTAAAATATTGGAAAGCACTAATTACCAATACGAGGTAGATGCTAAGAAGTTGAGTCTACTCCTAGATCTAGTACTCACTCCAAAGTTCAAGATGCCAGAATTCAAAAAATACAACGGGATCAGCTGCCTTGAGGCCCATATTATAATGTTCTGTCAGAGAATGACGGGACATGTCAGCAACGACCAACTGTTGATTCACTGTTTCTAAGATAGTTTGACTGGAGCTGCGGCCAAATGGTACAATTAGTTAAGTCATACCCAAGTCAAATCATGAAAGGATTTAGCACAAGCTTTCATGAAGCATTATGGCCATGTGACTGATATAGCACCTGATAGGATCACGTTACAGAACTTGGAGAAAAAGTCGAGTGAGAGTTTCAGGAAATATGCCTAGAGGTGGAGGGAAGTCGCTACACAAGTCCAACCGCCACTACTAGAGAAAGAAACAACCATGCTCCTCATTAATACCCTGAAAGCACCTTTTATCAATCATATATTAGGGAGCGTAACTAAAAGTTTCGTAGACATAGTGATGTCGGGTGAAATGATAGAGAATGTAATAAGGTGCGAAAAAATAGAGGCTGGAAAAAGCATGAAAAGATCAGATCTGAAGAAACAAGAAAATGAAATAAATAATATGAGCTCGGGTTATTCAAAACCCATTACTATCAATCAACCGAGAGCAGTAGCCAGGCCTCACCAAGGCAGGAGCCCAACACGAGGTAGAATATTGAGAAGCTCCAGTTTACTCCCATACCAATGATGTATAGGGAGTTGTATAAAAGTCTGTTCGATGCACATATTGTAGCCCCTTTCTATTTGAAACAATTGCAACCCCCATATCCTAAGTGGTATGACACAAATGCTCAGTGCGAATACCATGCGGGAATAGTAGGACACTCGATAGAAAACTGCACCTCATTCAAAAGGTTAGTTGAAAGGCTTATCAAAGCGGGTGTTGTAAAGTTTGACGACGCACCCGGTGTGGGAAATCTGTTACCGAGTCATACTAATAAAGGGGTAAACGCGATAGTCGAGAATATGAGGAGGAGAATCAAATCAAATGTTGCTGAAATAATAACCCCGTTGAGGGAGGTTTGGAAGGAAATGCGGGAAAGAGGGTTAGTTCCGTAAGGGCTGAGGAGCAAATCCCAAGATGCGAGGAACTACTGTGAGTTCCACAATAAGGAAGACCATAAGATCCAACAATGCAACGAATTCAAGGCCCTAGTGCAAAGGTTAATGGATAACAAAGAGCTAGAGTTCTTTGACTCTATTGAAGGAGAAGACGTGTACACCGTAGGAGAAGGATCAATAGAGAAGGTCTTTGAGGTCAATTACCCAGTGGTGATCATCACACAATTGAGAATCGATAAAGCAGGAGCGAGAGTGGCACCTAGAGCTGTAATTCAGAAACCCGTGGCTTTTCCTTATAAGGATAGCAAGAGGGTGTTTTGGGATTATAACTGCAGCGTGAAAGCTTCGAGAAATAAGAGTTCGGCCAATACGCCAAACACAGAAGTCGAACCCATGAAAAGAAAACCCCTTATGACCAGACAAGGAGAAGAGAGGTCAGAACCACTGGTTAATGAACCAGTAATGAAAATGAAGCCAATGAGTTTTTGAAGTTCCTAAAACACAGTGAGCATAGTGTTGTGGAACAATTACACAAGTAGTCGGCACGCATATCGATACTGACTTTACTCTTAAACTCGGAGGTGCATTGTAGCACTCTAATGAAGGTGTTGAACAAAACCTATGTTGCTGATGATATTTCGGTAAACAAGCTAGACCGCCTTGTTAGCAACATAAGTGCTGACAACTTCATCTCTTTTAGTGACGATGAAATACCACCATTGGGTATAGGATCTGCCAAAGCTTTGCACATCACCACCCGTTGTAAAGGGTATACATTACCGGGGGTACTAATCGACAATGGTTCAGTGTTGAACATCTTACCTCTGTCCACGTTGAACAGATTGCCTGTAGGCAGCCCTCATATGAAAACATGCCAAAGAGTAGTGAGAGCATTTGATAGTACCGAAAGGAAAGTAATGGGAAGGATAGAGATACCTCTTCTGATTGGGCCAAATACGTACGAGGTAGACTTCCTAGTGATGGACATTAAGCCTTTCTATAATTATCTATTGGGGAGGCCATGGATTCATTCGGCAGGGGCGGTTCCATCATCATTGCATCAGAAGTTAAAGTTGGTGATGGAGGGCCGGCTAATAATGATAAATGCAGAGGAGGACATTATTGCATCCGTTACCAGTGATGAGTCGTACGTAGAGAGCGATAGTAAAGCAATTGAATGTTCTTTTCGGTCATTAGAGCTTGTGAATGTCACTTTCATCACTGAGGGAAGCAAGATCCCGGTGCCCAAAATCTCTGAAACGACAAAGATTGCCTACAGCTGACAGTGGAAAAAGGAGCGTTGCTTGAAAGAGGACTAGGGAAGTACCTCCACGGACAGGTCAAAGTACCAGTCTTGACTAAAAAATGGGACCATTTTTGGCTTAGGGTATAAGCCCCGACGCCAAACAGAGGAAGAAGGAGCTGGAGAGAAGACAAGGTAGGCGAAGGGCACGATTGGATGGGTCAGAGGTCAAGTGGGAGCTAATAACCTTTCCCCATATATTCAATACATTCATGTCAAGAGGAGTTATCCATCCGGGACCAGAGGACAAGAATGAAAAAATGGCTGAAGATATGATGAAAACTTTGAGCATCAACGCCGTATTTGAAGAGGGACCGGAGAAAGGAAACTTAGCGGTATTCGCCCCTATGAGCCTGAAAGTGTTCTGAACAACTAGACTACGGAGGAAATTCCTATAGTTTTTAGAGCTAATATAGAGTAATGTTCAAAACACACTTGTTATTTTAAGCCTAGAAACAATAAGAATCTTTTGTGAAATAGGCTCATGTTCAAACATCTTTATTTTCAATAAAAATGCATTTTTGTGTTTCATGCCGGGCAAATATTTTTATTCTCTCATTTCATTCATAATCATCTCATACAAATAAGCCACTCTTAGATTCATTCTTTGGATATTCTTTCATGCCTATAATAGGTCTCCAGATATCAACGATATGAGCGACGCTGCTACGGAGCCAAGATCTCTTTTTGAGCAAGATATGTGTTTAGAGGGATCTCAGGATTTTGAAGACGACAAAGACTGTGGGTTATCTCCGAATTTGTTAAGGAGGGTAGAATGAGAAGAGAAATAGATTCTACCCTATAAAGAGACAATCGAAAGTGTGACTTTGGAAGAAAGGAAAGTGGTGAAAATTGGGACCTGCCTAACCAAGGAAACAAAGCAGGACCTCGTTAAACTGGTACAAGAGTTCAAAGATGTCTTTGCGTGGTCATATCAAGACATGCCTAGGTTAAGTACTGATATTGCAGTTCATCACGTCCCTATAAAAGAAGAGTACAAGCCGGTTCAATAGAAGCTCCAAAGGATGAGACTCGATATTGCGGTAAAGATAAGAGAAGAGGTCAAGAAGCAATTTGATGCTGGGTTCTTACAAGTGGTGAATTACTCGGAATGGGTAGCCAATTTTATCCATATTCCTAAGAAAGATAGAATACGGATGTGTGTCAATTACAGAGACTTAAACAAGGCCAGCCCAAAGGACAGCTTCCCACTGCCTCATATCGACACTTTGGTGGATAACACGGCAGGTTATTCATTGTTCTCCTTCATGGATGGTTTCTCTGGATACAATCAGAGAAAGATGCATCCTGAAGACATGGAAAAGACCACATTCATAACCTTGTGAGGAACATTTTGTTACAAGGTGATGCCATTCAGGTTAAAGAATGTGGGAGCAATATACCAAAGAGCCATGGTAACCTTGTTTCACGATATGATGCACAAGGAGATTGAGGTCTACGTCGAGGACATGATCGCGAAATCCCAAACGGAAAAGGAGCATGTACAGGTTTTGAGGAAACGGTTCTTGAGGTTGAGGAAATTTCAGCTGAAGCTCAATCCAACCAAGTGTACTTTTGGGGCTAGGTCAAGAAAACTTCTTGGTTTTGTAGTCAGTGAAAAGGGAATTGAGGTCAACCCGGATAAAGTCAAGGCTGTACAAGAATTGCCTTCGCCGCGTACTCAAAAGTAGGTTTGAGGTTTTCTAGGAAGACTAAATTATATTGCCCGGTTCATTTTGCAATTAACTGAGAAATGTGACCCCCATATTTCGTCATCTTAAAAAACACAATCCAGGCATTTGGGACGATGAATGCGAAAAGGCTTTTGACAGAATTAAACATTACTTGTCTAATACTCTAGTACTAATACCACCCAGTCCTGATAGACTATTGATTCTGTATTTGACGGTATTCGATAATTCAATGGGATATATGCTCGGCCAACACGATGAGACAGGAAAGAAAGAAAAAGAGATATATTACCTCAGAAAGAAAAGGTTGAGGCAGTACATGTTGTACCATACAACTTGGTTAATCTCAAAACTAGACCCTCATAAGTATATGATGGAGTCAATGATAAATCGTAAAAGTAACATATTTTAGGCCCACATTTAGTATTCTTTTGGATGATTTAGTCCTTGTTTTATGTAAAAAGGTGCTCTTAATCCGTTCTTTATATGTTTTTACTCAACAAAGCACTCGAGGATGAAAAGAACAAGAAACGGGCTTAAAATGGGCCAATTTGGGCCAGAGGGGAAATCGACACGGCCTGGACTTCAAGCCACACGGTCGTGCCTTGACAATTAGCTAAGACACGGTCATCCCATGATTTACACAACTGTGCCCCAATCGACAGAATCGAGACACGGCCTGAAAATAATTTACACGGGCGTGTACCATGGCCGTGCCCCTGTCGTGGGAGAGAGCAATTTCACTCGGATTTGGATACTTTGAGGCAAAGAAACACTTTTCAAAGCTTATTAAAACATCGAGTAGGAAGTATACTTGAATAAGGATACTTAGAAGCCAAGTAAAGCATTCTAAAAGTCTATATAAACACTCTAAATGTAACCTAAAAGAGAGCGGTTAGCTAGGCCAAGGAGCCGAGCCAGAAGGCCAGATTTGTGGGAATTACTCAAAGATAGCCAGTGGATCCATCTCAAGGAGTCAAAATTCTATTCAAGACAGCGGATTTCCCCTTCAATTCCTCCAGGGGGTTTGAGGGATTTATTATGTTTTGTTTTATCTTTTCTCTTGAGATTTCATTATAAGCTAAACCCTTCAGGTACCTGAAGGGGATGAAACTTAGATGAATCTTGTTATTGATTTCTAAATTATATGATAAATACTTAGTTTGTTCTTAATTATACATGCTTAATCCAAATCTGATGTTCTTAGGTGGAGGAGGAATAGACCCTGCTTAAGAGTAGATCTAGCATAATTAAGCGGAGTTGATCGCACGCCTAGAGATAGGGTGACGAGATTTTGCCGGATTAGGGTGAAACCTAATATAGGAGTCCATAGACCGATTTACTGCTATTCTAGGGGTTTATTATAAGAGAACAAGAGTTCCACTAATTAACTTAGGGTTAGACATTTTTCGCCTCAAGAGAGGGTTTAATATACGTTAGGGAGTCTCACGGATCAAACTAAGTGAATAAATCGTATGGTTCAGTGTTAAATAACAAGTGAAGTCTAGGTGGATTCTTCCTGAGGGTATCGTCGTGATCAATTGATTTTTCTTCAAGTTATTTCCTAATTCGTTCCTTTTGTATTTGTGTCTTTAGCTTATTAGTCGTTAAATTAGATTAAATCAACCAATCACTCTATATTTTAGGCTACATAATAAAAAGAAAGTGAGTATTAGTACTTTTATTTCCTTTGGGTTCAACAATCCGATCTTGCCTAAGCTATACTACTGTTCGATAGGTACACTTGCCTTTAATCGTTGTCAGAGTTAATTTTTAGGTTTGATCTCATTCATTATAAATTTTAAAACTCAACAAAACAACGATCAAGTTTTTGGCGCCGTTGCCGGGGAACTAAAATATTAAGAAAACTCTATTTTTATTACTTTAGCCATTGTTTTTATTTTTATTTCGCAATTTATTTTATTTTATTTTATTATTTTTTTTGCTAATTTTGTTTCTTTCTTTTTCCTAGCAGGTACCTCTAGTTTATGACTAGAAAGAACCCGACAGAACTTCTAGTATACGATAGTGAAATTGAAGCTACTACTCGTAGGAATCGCAGAGAAATTAGGTGAGCCCTAAAGTACACAGAAGAAGAGCGAGAAGATAGATCTAATCCTACTGAAGGGATGGACGAGAATAATCCACCATGAGATGTGGAAGAAAACAATACTCCGTGTACTATGTATGATTATGCTAAACCTCATTTAACAGGAGCTGAATCTAGTATTGTTAGGCCTGCTATAGCTGCTAATAATTTTGAATTAAAGCCTAACACAATACAAATGATTCAACAATTTGTTCAATTTGATGGTTTGTAGGACAAAGACCCGAATACTCATATAGCTATTTTTTTAGAGTTTTGTGATACTTTCAAAATAAATGGTGTTTCTGATAATGCCATTCGTCTTCGGTTATTTCCCTTTTCATTAAGAAATAAAGCCAAACAGTGGTTGTACTCGTTACCTCGAGGGTTAATCACTACATGGGACCAAATGACCGAAAAAATTTTATTAAAATATTTCCCACCAGCCAAAACGGCCAAATTACGGAATGATATCTCTTCTTTTGTGTAGATGGATTTAGAAATATTATACGACGCATGGGAGAGATACAATGATCTCTTGAGAAGGTGTCCACACCATGGTCTACCCTTGTGGCTACAAGTCCAAACTTTCTATAATGGTGTAAACCCCTCAACTAGGCAACTAATCGATTCAAATTACCGATGGAACCACGAACAATGTAACTCCCAAGCGACCTACGAGTTCATTAAAGAGATGTCACTGAATAACTATCAGTGGCAAGTTACAAGGACAAAACCGACAAAATCAGTCGAAGTTTACAACCTCGATGTAGTGACCATGCTATCAACACAGGTAAAGATGATGAATAAAAAGCTTAATAGTTTGTGTTCTTCGCAGGTACATCCAGTCATGCAATGCAACACAAGTGGAACTGTGGCGAATCTTGAGTCCCCACCCTACCAACCGGACGTAGAGAGTGAACAGATGAACTATATAGGTAACAATTTCAGATCCAATAATAATCCTTATAGTAATAAATATAATCCAGGTTGGAGGAACCACCCAAATTTTTCATGGGGAGGCCAAGGAAATCAAGGGAATCAAAGACAACAACCTCCTCAAAATTTCCAAAATCAGCCATATCCGCAAAAGAAGAAGCCAAACCTCGAGGAGATACTGACAAAATTCATGGAAAACACAGAAAATCGTTTCCAAAAAACTGAGAAAATAATTAAAAGCAACGAGAACCGAGTCAAGGAACTTACTAAGTCAGTCAAAAAAGCTACTAATGCAATCGAACGACTCACAAAGCTAATGTCAGAACAACCGCAAGGACGTCTACCAAGTAACACTGAGATTAACCCAAAGGAGCAAATTCAAGCCATCTCAGCTCATGACAGTAAAGGGTTAGATGAGCCTAATCCAATATAAGAAAATAAGGTAGACGAAGGTAAGGTAGAGGTAACACAAGAAAAGCCAAAACCAGTAATCAAGGAGTACCAACCTCACATACCTTATCCCGAAACGATGAAAAGAGACGATTCAGAGGAACAGTTTGATAAGTTTCTTAAACTCTTAAAGAAATTACATATTAACTTACCTCTTCTTGAAGCTCTTTTTCAGATGCCAAACTCGAGGAAATTTTTAAGAAAGCTCTTGGCTAACAAACGCAAATTAGACGAAGAACACCACGTGGAATTGAACGCAGCATGCTCAGTAATGCTACAGAATAGACTACCACGGAAGCTAAAAGGTCCAGGGAGTTTTACAATTCCATGTTTAATTGGTAGTTTAGCTATTGATAACACATTAGCTAATTTAGGGGCAAGTATAAATGTCATGCCTTATACATTATTTAAATGACTAGGTCTTGGGAAGCCTAAACAAACTAGGATGAGTATACAATTAGCTGATAAAATTATTAGAATTCCTAGAGGCATTATCGAAGATGTTCTTGTCAAAATCTATAAATTTGTTTTCCCAGTAGATTTTTTTGTCTTAGATATGGATGATGATAATACAATCCCCTTAATTTTAGGAAGACGTTTTCTAGCAACTGCCAAGACTAAAATTGATGTTGCCACAGGAGAACTCATACTTTGTGTAGGTGACGAATCAATCAATCTTCAAGCTCTTGACTCGGCCAGGACAACAATCGATGAAGGTAAGAAAGACAATACAGATAATCATCAATTTGTTCAACCTTTATCGCAGGAAACACTGCAAATACACAACCCTGAGGGGATTGTTAGACAAAGCAGATCCACACATCATCACAACAGACCTGAAGGCAAAGGAAGATACCCTTCTTAAGGTACACAATATCTTCCCACACGAAATAGTCGAGGTAAGCAACCCAACATTCAACACTTTTGAGGTAAACGCTTCTTAACTTCAACTTTGTCAAGAAAATAGAACTTTAAGCAAGAGGGAAGATATTCAAACCTTTAAACCTCCCTGATTCAAGTACAAGGAAAAGTCTAGCTTAAGACTATAAACGAGCGCTTCTTAGGAGGCAACCCGAACACTAACCCTACTTCTTTTTACATTTATTTTCATTTTATTTTCTTTTCGTTCTCTTTCTCTTTGTAAATTAACCAAAAGTACAGATTTCTAGGATACACGGCCTTACACACGGCCATGTGGACCACCAAAATCTCCGTACTGACATAGCAAAGGTCGTGCGAATTAAATCCCAACCACTTTTTGACGTCACGGATCCAACCACTCCCCCACGGGTATCGGTAAATTGGCACGGCCCTGCACCACGACCGTGTGAAGCTACTGCCTTACCAGACACTGAAAAAAGACGCCCATGCTACCCAACCGTGCCAATACATTGCCTTTTCAAGAACAGGCGTGGCATCTGAAAAATGGGCGTGGGTGAACCAACACGCCTAGACACATGGCCGTACGATGCGGCCGTAAAATTCAAGACACTCTCAGTCCACAGGCATGGGAACATGCCAGATTAGAAATCCTATTTAAACCTCACAGCCTTTCTCCTTCTCTCCTCATTATTTCTTTCATCTTTTTCTTTCTTTCCTTAGAAAAGGTGTCCAAACTCTTGAGCTACACTAGAATCATGCCGAAGAAGCATAAGAAGGCAAGCATTGTCTTCTCAAAGGAGACCCCAACACATAAGTTCATGCTGGCCGCTTCATCCAAACACCAAGCCAAGGGTCTTTTAAACCATTTAAATTTTTCTTTACGTTTATTTTCCCCTTTATCCTACTTATCTATACTTCTCTTCTACTTAATATATTTTAAATTCTTTTAGTTTCTTGGTTTTAGGTTCTAAAGGCTTCTTGGGAATCACGCACCACAGCCTTAGAGGTTACACCCACCTCGCGAACCATCCAACAATAAGGACTCCTTAGTCCATTAGTCTTTTCTTTTAATTTCAGTTTTCTTCTTAGTCTCATTCTCTTTATTTCCTTTGCCTTTAATCATAGTATTAGTATATTATTAATGTTTGTTTAGATTTCTTGGCTATATCTTTGCAGGCTATCCAATTTTTTTATCTAGCATAAAGCTCATCGGTAGACACCCAACAAGGCCCATAAAAAACGCCACCACCACCTCCTCCACCCACCTTCAACCACGACCTCTGCCAACTCCCAGAATCATCCAAAATTCAGGAAGCGTCACTTTTCCCCTTCTCTTTTAATTACATTATTAGTTATCTATCTTTGTACATTGAGGACAATATATATCTTAAGTGTGGGGGGTAAAAGTACCTAACTTTTTGCATTATTCTAAAATCCTAAATTTTAGTCTTGTTCCTAAGTAATTTTCTCATATTATTAATTAGGAAAAAATTTCTAATGATTTATGATTTTTATCGATATGTTTTTGAGTAAGTCATTGATAATTGTGCATTGATGATTAAATTTGAAGAATAGTAGAGAATTAAGCATGATAAGTCTATTTTTCAAGAATAAAAAATTTTCCTAGGTTGTTAAACTGAATTTGGATATTACCTTAAAGTTTGAAATTTACAGGGATCGATGTCAAATACCCATAATTTTTGTGAGATTTTAGCCTTATAGAGCATATATTCTTTTTCATGCTCACTTTTTTTTATTATGAGTATGTCAACACTGAATTGTTATTCTAGAACTCGCCTTGATTATACATATCGAGACCATATTAAATGATTTGATATACTGAGATGATAAAGGCACCTAGGTTTTAACCCATTCACTCCACTAAAAAGCTTACCTATATAATTAACCCCTAGTGAACCCCGTTGATCCTAACAACCCTTTTATTGATTTACCCACTAAATTTTAACCCAAAACCCTTTCTATTTGTTATCACCATTCTTTTGACTACCCTTCTATCGAGAATTGATTTGATCAGTTGCCGAATTAGTTTATTTCAGTTGATAAAGTTCTTTCCTTATTATGTATTTACTTAGTTTGTTCTAAAAAAAAAGAGAAATCAAAGTATATTCAAGTATTAGTATATGATTAAAGGAGCTTATGCATTGAAATTCCAATTGTTGAAAAAGAGCTCGTATTAAAAGTATTATCAATAGTAGTATTACTAGTTTCAAAGCAATCATTTATTTTCTATTTCATTATTCTTAGTAGGTAATTTATCAGGTCAATCTCGATTTTTAACCTTCTAATTCAGCCTTTATCGACACCTTTAACCTAAGCCCCGTTACAACCCTGTCAAAGACCTTTTGATTTGTGTATCATCTCATATTACAGTGATGGAGATTTGATTTTCAGGCAAGCCTATGGGATTAACTTTTCAGGTTCGACTTATGAGTGCTTTTTCTTGAAACTTAAACACTTCAAGTGCTTTGAGTGAATCTTTAGTGAGGATGTCAATCATTGTCAGTTTTGAATTAAAGGTAATTATTTAGATTAGGGGAGACACCTATGTTTTCGTGCTACAAAATGTATGACTTATAATTGTTTGAATCTTTAGGAGTCTTTAAGTTAAAATTATCCATGTATAAATTATCTGTGAATTATGTTGAGGCATTGTTGATAGAAATTGTGAATTATGGAAAGTTTGTTTTAATTGTTAGTTGAGAATTTTGCTTGAGGACAAGCAAAAGCTTAAGTGTGGGGGTATTTGATAAACCGTAAAAGTAACATATTTTAGGCCCACATTTAGTATGCTTTTGGATGATTTAGTCCTTGATTTATGTAAAAAGGTGCTCTTAATCCTTTCTTTTCATGTTTTTACTCAGGAAAGCACCCGAGGACGAAAAGAACAAGAAATGGGCTTAAAACGGGCCAATTTAGGCCAAAGAGGAAATCAACATGGCCTGGACTTCAAGCCACACAGCCGTGCCTCAACAATTAGCTAAGACACGGCCATGCCATGATTTACACGGCTGTGCCCCAATCGACAGAATTGAGACATGACCTGAAAATGATTTACACGGGTGTGTACTATGGCCGTGACCCTGTCGTGGGAGAGAGCAATTTCACTCGAATTTGGATACTTTGAGGTAAAGAAACACTTTCCAAAGCTTATTCAAACACCGAGTAGGAAGTATACTTGAATAAGGACACTTAGAGGCGCATTCTAAAAGTCTATATAAACACTCTAAGTGTAACCTAAAAGAGGGCGATTAGCTAGGCCAATAAGCCGAGCCAGAAGGCCAGATTTGTAGGAATTACTCGAAGATAGCCAGCGGATCCATCTCAAGAAGTCGGAATTCTATTCAAGACGGTGGATTTCTCCTTCAATTCCTCCAGGGGGTTTTAGGGATTTCTTATGTTTTGTTTTATCTTTTCTCTTGAGATGTTTTCTTTATTCATTATAAGCTAAACCCTTCAGATACCTGAAGGGGATGAAACTTAGATGAATCTTGTTATTGATTTCTGAATTATATGATAAATACTTAGTTTGTTCTTAATTATGTATGCTTAATCCAAATCTGATGTTCTTAGGTGGAGGAGGAATAGACCCTGCTTAAGAGTAGATCTAGCATAATTAAGCGGAGTTGATTTCAAGCCTAGAGATAGGGTGACGAGATTTTGCCAGATGAGGGTGAAACCTAATATGGGAGTCCATAGATCGATTTATTGCTATTCTAGGGGTTTATTATAAGAGAACAAGAGTTCTACTAATTAACCTAGTGTTAGACGTTATTCGCCTCGAGAGAGGGTTTAATATACGTTAGGGAGTCTCACGGATCGAACTAAGTGAATAAATCGTATGGTTCAGTGTTAAATAACAAGTGAAGTGTAGGTGGATTCTTCCTAAGGGTATCGTTGTGATCAATTGAGTTTTCTTCAAGTTATTTCCCAATTCGTTCCTTTTGTCTTTGTGTCTTTAGCTTAGTAGTCGTTAAATTAGATTAAATCGACCAATCACTCCATATTTTAGGCTAAATAATAAAAATAAAGTGAGTATTAGTAGTTTTAGTTCCTTTGGGTTCGACAATCCGGTCTTACCTAAGCTATACTACTGTTCGATAGGTACACTTGCTTTTAATCGTTGTCAGAGTTAGTTTCCAGGTTCGATCTCATTCATTATAAATTTTAAAACTTGAAAAAACAACGATCAGTCAACGCTCTGATTGGAAGAATGGCCCAATGGCAAATTTTGCTGTCCGAATTTGACATAGTATATGTGAACCAGAAAGCGGTGAAGGGGAATGCAATAGCAATTTTTTTAGCTAGCGGAGCTCTAGACAATTACGAACCCTTGAACTTTAATTTTCCCGATGAAGATCTGATGTTTGTAGAGCCTATTGAGGAAGATACCCTAGAAGATCGTCCTTGGAAATTAAACTTCGACGGATCGTCAAATGCCGTTGGTAATGGAGTTGGGGCAGTCCTAATATCCCCAAGTAGAGATCATTATCCATTCACTTGTAAGTTGGATTTTGACTACACAAACAATATGGCAGAATATGAAGCATGTATCATTGGAATTTGAGTAACCATAGACCGCAAAATCAAGGTGCTAGAGGTATATGAAGATTCTGCGTTGGTGATCTATCAGCTTAAAGGTGAATGGGAAATGAGAGATCCCAAATTGATCAATTATCAAAAGTTACTTTTGGAGTTAATTGAGGAGTTTGATAATATCACCTTCTTCCACGTGATGAAAACCAGATGGCTGATGCATTAGCCACATTAGCTTCTATGATCAAAGTAAATGAACAGGAAGGTATGAAGCCTATCCAAATGAGTATTTGTGAGGCTTCAGCTCACTGCGGCAATATCGACGAAGAGGAGGAGAGAATGATCATCCTTGGTATCATGATATTTGGTGATATGTGAAGAGTCGTGAATACTCTAATCAAGTAACTGAAAATGATAGGAGAACATTGAGAAGACTTACCAGTGACTACGTCTTAGACGGAGAGATCCTGTATAAAAAGATGAAGGATCAGGTGCTGTTAAGATGCGTTGATGTTGTTGAGGCTAAGAAAATCCTAGAAGAAGTCTATGAAGGTGTTTGCGGGATGCATGCCAATGGGTCTACAATGGCCAAGCAAATCATGAGATTCGGGTATTATTGGTCAACGATGGAGGGAGATTGCATATGTTACGCCAAGAAGTGCCACAAGTGCCAAATTTATAGAGACAAGATCCATATGTCTCCTTCGCCTCTTCATGTTATGACTTCTCCATGGCCTTTCTCAATGTAGGGCATGGACGTCATTGGGTCGATTTTGCCGAAGGCTACTAATGAACATCGATTCATTTTCGTGGTCACCGATTACTTCACCAAATGGGTAGAGGCAGCTTCATATACCAATGTCAAGAAGACGACAGTTAGCAAGTCTTTGAAGAAGGAGATCATATGTCGCTACGGTATACCGGAAAGGATAGTATCTGACAATGTGTTGAACCTGAACAATAGCGCGATAGCTGAAGTCTGCAGTCAGTTCAAAATTAAACACCACAACTCGTCGTCATATCGCTCGAAAATAAATGGTGCAGTTGAGGCAGCTAATAAAAATATCAAGAAAATTGTGGGGAAAATGACTGAGACCTACAAAGATTGGCATGAAAAATTATTATTTTCCCTCTATGCCTATTGAACATCTGTTAGAACTTCTACCGGGCAACACATTTCTCATTGGTTTATGGGATGGAGGCAGTTTTGCCTATTAAAGTTAAAATTCCTTCTCTCCGGGTTTTATCAAAGTTAAAGTTGGATGAAGCGGAATGGATCCAAGCTCGGTATGACTAACTGAACCTAATTGAGGCAAAAAGGTTAAAAGCCATCCATCATGGTCAAATGTACAAGAAGCAAATGATGCAAGCTCACAACAAAAAGGTCCACCCTAGAGTATTCCATGAGGGGGACTTGGTACTGAAAAAGATCTTCCCTATGCAAAAGGACTTTAGAGGAAAGTGGATACCTAATTAGGAGGGACCTTATGTTGTAAAAAAAACCTTTTCTGGAGGAGCATTGGTGTTAATCGAGATGGACGGCAAGAGTCAGCCAAACCCAGTTAATGCGAACTCAGTCAAGAAGTACTTCGCCTAAGAAGGAAAATGGGCCAAGGCTAAAACCCGCAAAGGGCGTCTTGAGTTCAAAAAAAAATGGAGAGGCTAAGGTGAAAACCCGCAAAGGGCACTTTGAGACCAAAGGGGCTTTGAATTGAAAACTCGTAAAGGGCAATTTAAATTTTTGATGAGGAATAGGGCATGCGCTAGCCATCCTATACCTGGGTTAACGATGAGGAGATATGCTACATCTTTAGGGCATTGACAAAGTACTATAGATCCCCTAAACACATGTTGAACTCAGAATGGTCTTTAAAAAGTTCATACATAGAAGCTCAGGCTGTGATATTTGGGCACCAATCCCACCCTTACTCATTTTTTGTACCTTAGCAAAATTTGCTTCCTTTGCTCAAGCCATTCTTTACGGATTTTGTCCCGAATAAATTTTAGTTTTATTCATCTCTATAATATTTTTTCAAGCATTTCATATTGAAATAATGATTAATGAACTAATAATACCTTTACAAAAGAAGTTTTACATATTACTCTGAAAGTCTCTAAATAATGCAAGAATCTGAAACAGGATAGTTATTTAGAACTCACCAAGCTTAAAGGGCTAGGATCACTTGAGAGATAAGGGTCTAAGTAATGACTACATCTTCAGATTCTTTGTTGAAAATGTCAGCTGAACGAGAATACATACGTCAGGGATATCACCTTAACAAACGACGAGCAATAACAGCCCAAATGTTAAAAAATGGATCATTCTCATGACATTTTGCATTCATACTAAATTCATAATACATCTGGTTAGGAGCATTTTTCCGATCATGACATCCTAATCATTTAGCATAAGCATAGACCCCATGAAATCAATTCTACAGGTAGATTCTCCAGAGGACGATGTGGCAAAACTGATTAAAATTACAAGATGGCAAATCTTATCTTTCCGAAGTAGCAGGGGAGCAAATTTTAGCCACTAGCCTTATCTCTCTGATGTAGCAAGAGAGCAGGCTGAAGATTATAGTCTTATCTTCCTGATGCAGCAAGGGAGCAGACTAAAAATTATAGATCTTGTCTCCTCGAGATAGCAGTGGGACAGATTGAAGATGGTGAATATTATTTTCCCGAGGTAGCAGGGGAGTAGATTTTAGCCATTAGCCTTATCTTCCTGATGTAGCAAGGGAGCAGGCTGAAGATTATAGTCTTATCTTCCTGATGTAGCAAGGGAGCAAACTAAAAATTGTAAATCTTGTCTCCTTGAGATAGCAGTAGGGCAAATCAAAGATGGCGAATCTTATCTTCCTGAGGTAGTAGGGGAGCAGATTTTAGCCACTAGCCTTATCTTCCTGATGTAGCAAGGGAGCAGGCTGAAGATTATAGTCTTATCTTCCTGATGTAGTAAGGGAGTAGACTAAAAATTGTAGATCTTGTCTCTTCAAGATAGTAGTGGAGAAGATCGAAGATGGCGAATCTTATCTTCCCAAAGTAGCAGGAGAGCAGATTTTAGCCACTAGCCTTATCTCTCTAATGTAACAAGGGAGCAGGATGAAAATTATAGTCTTATCTTCCTGATGTAGAAAGGGAGCAGACTAAAAATTATAGATCTTGTCTCCTTGAGATAGCAGTGGGACAGATCGAAGATGGCAAATCTTATCTTCTCGAAGTAGCAGGGGAGCAAATTTTAGCCACTAGCCTTATCTTCCTGATATAGTAAGGGAGCAGGCTAAAGATTATAGTCTTATCTTCCTGATGTATTAAGGGAGTAGACTAAAAATTATAGATATTGTCTCCTCGAGATAGCAGTGGGCAGATCGAAGATGGCGAATCTTATCTTCCCGAGGTAGTAGGGGAGCAGATTTTAGCCACTAGCCTTATCTTCCTAATGTAGCAAGAGAGCAGGCTGAAGATTATAGTCTTATCTTCTTAATGTAGTAAGGGAGCAGACTGAAAATTGTAGATCTTTTCTCCACGAGATAGCAGTGGGGCAGATCGAAGATGGCGAATCTTATCTTTTCGAAGTAGCAGGAGAGCAGATTTTAGCCACTAGCCTTATCTTCTTAATGTAGCAAGGAAGAATGCTAAAGATTATAGTCTTATCTTTCTGATGTAGTAAGGGAGCAGACTAAAAATTATAGATCTTGTCTCCTCGAGATAGCAGTGGGCAGATCGAATTGGGCGAATCTTATCTCCATGTATCGACAATGGAGCAAATTTAGCCACTGGCCTTATCTTCCTGAGGTAGCAAGGGAGTAGGCTGAAGATTATAGTCTTATCTTCCTGATGTAGCAAGGGAGCAGACTAAAAATTGTAGACCTTGTCTCCTCGAGATAGAAGTAGGGCAGATAGAAGATGGGGAATCTTATCTTCCTGAGGTAGCAGGGGAGCAGATTTTAGCCACCAGCCTTATCCCCCTAAGCAGTAGTGGAACAAGCTAAAAATTACGAGTCTTATCTCCATGTATCAGCAATGGAACAGACTAAAAATTGTAGATCTTGTCTCCCTAAACAGTAGTGGAGTAGATCGAAGACGGTGAATCTTACATCCATATAGCAGTGAAGCAGATTTAAGCCACCAGCCTTATCCCCCTAAGTAGTAGTGGAACAGGCTAAAAATTACGAGTCTTATCTCCATGTATCAGCAATGGAGCAGACTGAAGATTTTAGATCTTATCTCCCTAAGCAGTAGTGGAACAGATCAAAGACGGTGAATCTTACATCCATGGAGCAGATTTAAGACACCAGCCTTATTTCCCTAAGCAGTAGTGGAACAGGCTGAAGATTGCAGATCTTATCTCCCTAAACAGTAGTGGAACAGATCGAAAACGGTGAGCCTTATCTCCCTAGGCAGTAGTGGAACAGGCTGAAGATTACAAATCTTATCTCCCTAAGCAGTAGTGGATCAGATCAAAGATTGCAGATCTTATCTCTCTAAGCAATAGTGGAACAGATCGAAGACGGTGAGCCTTATCCCCTTAAGTAGTAGTGGAACAGGCTGAAGATTACAGATCATATCTCCCTAAGCAGTAGTGGAGCAGATTGAAATGAAAATTCTTATACCCCTAAAAATGCAATGGGTTAAAGCGAAGCTACTTAAAGAAAAGAAGCTGTAACACCTCAAACCCGGCCCATGAGTCTTGACCGGATCTGGTATGTCACTGGGTAAAATAATTTGGGTCAATTTGAAAGTTTGGTGAAAATTCGATAAAATTTGGCTAAGGTATTAAAACGGTGTTTGAAAACTCAGTTGGGCTTTCTATAAATATAGTTGGGTTGTTCAACCCTTTGAAATTGTTTGATTATTTAAAATTTAAGGAACTTTCAAAATCATGATTGACGTGGTGAATTTTTGTTACCCGATGGTAACATCTTTTGAAAACCCGTAGAAATTTATTAAGTTTGAAAAGTTGCTTTTAACCGGTTCAATTAATTTTTATAAAATTCCATTTGTAATATAATATGAGTAAAATAAAGCAATAAAATAAACATCCAACAATAATTATCGGCCTTATTACAAACCCAAAATGAAAACTTAGAAAATAAATCATAATAACTTAATAAAATGAATTTAAATCCTTCGACAAGCATGGCCGCCTCGAGTCCTCTCCGGCTCCATCTCCGCGTTCTACTCATCTGCAAAATGTTAAGGGAAAGGGGGTGAGTCACCAAGACTCAGTGTGTAATCCCCCACCCAGTAAAGCACTCATACACAAGATATTAATTAACATGCAAATATGCAACCCAACCTAACCATCCATAACACCTTTCTCTACCCCGTGTGGTACCAAACCACTGGTGGTGCCAAACCACTGGTGACCGAAGTCACGATATAAATGTGATACCAAATCACTGGTGACCAAAGTCACGAATAATCCATCTGTGGGGCCAACCCACGTGTGATACCAAATCACTGACGACGATCCCATATCTCAAAAGTGGGGCCAACCCACGGTGGTGTTAACCACGAGGACGAGTCGCTATGAGGTGCCAAACCTCGGTGTCCAAGACACGAATGTGATACCAAATCACTGGAGGTACCAAACCTCTGGTGTCCGAAGACACGAATGTGATACCAAATCACTGGTGTCCGTCGACACGAATATCAATTCCCCCTCCACTCGTTTAACCCACCATCACATGCTTATACATCAATTATCATATTTCATGTCATAGCATTTAACATCATGTGATGGCATGCAAATCGTATATCAAAAATCACAAGTTAGGGGACTTACCCGGAAACCATGATTATGCCACAAGCTAATCACAACCAAAAGATTAAAGGCAAACAATTAAATCATGTAAATTAATAAAGTGTGTAGTGAGTTTCTACACACCTGTTTCTACCGGAATTCTTAAATTCCAAAGATCCGATCTATGTCGCTAGATCTCTTGTCCTATAATCGAGCAAAAAGCATGGTTAGGGACTTAGGCCTATTCGGCCAAACCAAGTAATATTAGAGGCTCTTTTACGGCCTTACCTTGAACGGATTTGATTTCCAATCAAATCCCGAAGCCTAAATTAGTCCTAAATTCATGGTACATGTTAGTTTTGGCATTTAACATAAACTTTTTAATTGAAAGGCCCTTGGCCGAATGTGCTTACCAACTTACCTTGGAAAATAATCTCGAAAGCTTCCCTACAATCGGTTTAAACAAGTTAATAGGATTCATAGGCCATTCGGCCATAACCTTAGATCCAAAAAGAGGTGATTATCCCTTACCTTAATGATTGTTTCAGCCCTTAAACTCCACAAATCAGCACCACTTGGTGTTGTGGGGGTTTGGCTATTTTCAATGAAAAGAAAAGAACCGAACAGCAGCTTACCTTAGAGGAAATCGGCTAATCACAAGAGGAAAAGGGCTGGAATTTTCTTCTTAAAGAGGAAGTAGATTCTGCTATAAAGGTACAAGAAAAAGCTGGAAATTTTGAACAAATTTTGGTACGTGGTTTAAGGGAGGTTTCAATGACACCAAGAAGAGAGAAAAGAAAAGAGTTGCTTGGAGTTTTTTGATACTTCTTTCTGTACAAAACAAATATGGACAGCCCCCAAGGTTTCCTAATTTCGCAAACACTCCCCTATTTTATGATAATTTTTCAGCCTTGAATTATCACAATTAATCTAGCTTTATCATACCTTTTAATCTCCTCATCCCCTTAACAATTTAATAGCAAATAAAACACTATTAGTCTCCCCCCTTTCCAGCTGATTATAGGCAAAAAAATAAGCTTAATTAAGAGTCCTATTATGCTGCCAACTCTCCCTCACGCCAGCAGCATAGGGGAAAAATAAAAGAAACCAATGTGCAGCCCCTGGGGTTCGAACCAGCGTCCCCACAGCAGCCCCCCTCTTCCAACGCCCTTGCCACTTCTCCCCTTCAGACTTTCATGTCAAATTACCCTTCCATTTAATTTTAAGCCTACTTCTTGGCCCTTCTGCCTTTAACGCAAAAAGCCCAAAAATAACACTCCTTGCGTTTTGAACCCGAGACCTTCGTGCCAACACCCTTAAGTGGCGGCCCAAGCCACTCCGCCCACCTGCCTTTCATGTCATAAAGCCTCCTTATTTAATTATAAGGCCTTCCTAGGCCTAACACCCAAAAAGCCCACAAGGGAGAAAAACATTTCCCCCTTGTTACTGCCGAGGCTCGAACCTCCCCCCTAGCAACCCTCTTAGGCGCACCAAGCCACTTGTACCAAGCCCATTCTTACATCATGTTCCTCCTAAATTTTATTTAAGCCCTAACTTCACCTGCCTCCTTTCTTTTAAGTTCCTTAAAAAAAAGATTTTTAATTCCAAATCCAACCTAAATCGGGGTTATTTCTAGACCCTAAATCATGCCAAATAAAATCATATTATTTATTTCTTTAAGCACACATGAGAAATTTATTTAAATTACAAATAACCCCTAATTCAGGGTGTTACAGAAGCACTTGAAGAAGTTGAGATTCGGCAAGACCGAGCAAAATTGGCCTTTTAAAGTCTTTGCTCCATTCTCGTTACACAACAACGAGCAAATAGGGGCAGCTGTAAAGCCCAATTTTTTGCCTAGGCCTAAAAATAAACCAAAAACCCAAAACACTAATAAACCAGTCCAATAACAGTTTTTTTTACCACCCGATAGTAGCCCAATAAGCCTTAGCCCACTAACCCCAAGGCTAGACAAAGAATAGAAACCCTAAGGGGCTTCTATAGCCAGCATCGCCAGCAGCCCCACGCACTCGGCCACGTCGTCCCGCTCCTCCGCATCGTGCGCACCTCCATCGTTCGCCACACCCGTGTGAAGAGCCCCTCTCCATCACGTACCTACAAAATAGGGAATATCAGTTGTAAATAAAAGGCTATAACAGCCAAATCAAAATATGTCAAAAGGGGACGACTAATATAGATACGGGAGCAATACATACGTTTTTTTACGAATAGAAATACAGAGAATCAAAAAGAGCTGCAAATGTTTATTTCCTTTTTTTGTTTTATTTTTTTTCTTTTGCGTTTTTTCGAGTCTGTTTCCCTATAACATTTTCGTTTCTATTTTTATTTTATTTTAAACTATATACATATAAATTAAAATATAAAAAAAGGAAACTTACTTTTTTTAGAATTTCGCCACCAGTGTCACGGTGGTAATACCACGGCAATGGGTCCGGATCATCTTGCAAGTGGGCTAAAGGAACCCTAGTAGAACAAAAATTCTTTCCTTTTTGTTTTTTTTTCCCAAAACCCAGCAGAAATGAAATTTTTAGCAAAAATTTTCCCTTTTATAAGCCTGTGAAATGACGTCGTTTTAGGCTTGTCTAAGTGGCCTCAAAACGGCGTCGTTTTGCCCCTCTGACCCGCACCTTGACCCGACCCGCAGGGAGGATCCGCGCATTTTCAAGGGAAGGGCTAATTGCACATTTAGCCCTTCCATTTTTTTATTGTTTTACAATTAAATTTATTTTTTTAATTTTTCCCGATAATTTACTTCGGTTTTCAATTGGGTCCCCCTGATGCTGTGCGTTTTGGAGGGAGAGAATATTTTCCCCTTTAGTCCCTCCGTGTTATTCGCGCATTGCAATGCGGTCCTTTTTTCTTTTTTTATTCCCAATTTACCTCGAAATTTCATTTTTAAGTTTAATTTAGTCCTTCTTTTATTTTCTTTTATTATTTTGTTATTTTGTCATTGTTTTAACCTTATTATTTTTATTATTATATGTACTATTATTATTATTTTATCCCATTACTATTATTATTACTTTTATAACTACTACTATTATTATTTTCATTTCTATTATTGCTTTTATCATCACTATAACTATATTTATTATTATCATTATTATCATTATCATTATTATTATTTTTATTATCAATATTATTATTGCTATTCTTATTGTTTCTATTATTTTTTTATTTTTTACTATTACTATTTTTATTAATATATTTTATTATTGTTATTGTATTTTTATTATTATCTTATCTTTTTAAAATTATTATATAGTATTAACATGTTTATCGATTTATTATTAGTTTTTTTGTTTTCTAATTTTACTATTATTTACCTGTTATTTTACATAAATTATTTGTTTTAATTTTCATTTATTTTTCTTTTATTATTATAATTTATATTGTCTCCCTCGTTTTACTCTATTATGCATGTATATTATAATTTGTGTTCTATTTTACCATGATAGTACTACATTTTACTCGATTTTCAAAATAAGCAAACACTACGTGTTTTAAGGTTCTAAAGAAGTCGTACCCTAACTTACTAGGTTTCGATTTTCCTCATCGAATCCAAAGAACCAATTATTTTCTTAAATCAGAGCATATGAATTAAATAAACTTATTCTTGAGAATTCGAAACGTTGCGTCCTAACTTACTGGATGTGACATTTCGTTACTTCGGGATAAGAATTTCTAAAAAATAAAGGCGATGTTCTGAATTTGTGTATTTTGAGAAATTGTGCCCTAACTTACTGGGTTTCGATTTTTCATTTGACCCAAATAGCCAAATATTCTTCTTAAAT
Organism: Gossypium rotundifolium; assembly: GCA_025506655.1. Lineage (NCBI taxonomy): Eukaryota > Viridiplantae > Streptophyta > Magnoliopsida > Malvales > Malvaceae > Gossypium > Gossypium rotundifolium. The sequence goes on along the minus strand of CP106729.1, from coordinate 188,076,877 downwards.
TTAGATATACGAGTTTTAAAAGTCGAAAGACAAGCTCAATTTCGGGAATTTGAAATGTCGTACCCTAACTTACTGGGCGTGACATTTTACTTTTTCAAAATAAAAGGGTCTTAGCATCCATTTTAAATTATTCAAGTTTTCTTTTAAATAAAGAGAATCGTATTTTAAAATCTTTTCAAATTTTCGACATTAGGACATTAATTAATCAAATCGGTACCAATTTTGGGCGTCTTGAGGGTGTTAAACCTTCCTCGTGCATAACCGACTCTCGAATCCGTTTTTCTAAATTTCGTAGACCAAAACTATCGTTTTAATAAATCAAAAGGTTTTAACGATCATTCTTAAGGTGACCCGATCACACCTCAAAAAAGATTGGTGGCAACTCCATTTTCATTTTTAAAGTCGACCCTGTTTTCTAAACAAAAAAATGGTTTTAGCAAAGGGTAAAGAGCCCTTCAATTTTAGAGTTCAAAAAAGATAAAACTTTCAAAATAAAAGAGGGGTCACCGTTCATTGGCGATGACGACCTCTGCCGCTCACGGTGGTAGAAGACCAAATGCCAGGTGAGTCTTCTCTTTTTCTTTCCTCTTTATTCTTATTATATATATATATATATATATATATATATGAGTTTTTAAAAGAAGAAGACTAAAAAATAGATCACCTTTGAAATTTTTTATTTTGAATTTCGATTTTTTTGTGTATTCTATTGCCTTTTTTTTCAAAAGGAAAAAGATCCCCCTCTGTGTTACAAAAAATTGATTTTTATAACCGAGAAAATATTGCAATATATGTTTTTTGATTGCTTGCTTATACTTCTTTTCCCTTTTTCGTGCTTCTTGCAGGTGCGGTAGAAGTCAACGAGGTTGCTGCTACCGTTTTGGTGCAAAGGGGAAGTTTTTAGGCGCTGCGTCCGCTGACATGTTAGGGAGCGGCACAACAAATGGGGGCTAGGGTTTTTAGTTTTACTGAAAATGAATTTAAATTGTGGGCTTGTAACTGGATCTTAGGGTTTTTAATTATTTTGGGATGTTGTTAATGGGTTTTGTTACTATTATTATTTTTTATTTTTCATTTTTGGTTTTTGTTTGAGCCCAGGCTAAATTGGGCCTCTACACATATGATGGTGGATCAACCAATACAACCAATTAATTCATTCCACCTCCTATTGTCTTTGCTAAGCAATCATCAACCTTATTACTTTCTCTCAAAGCATGTCGAAGTTTAACTTGTCAGTCTCTATTACACTACTCATGAATCAGTCGGACTTCTACTGTATTACTGTTTGCTGCAAAGTTGTTCCTAATAGTATCAATCAACAGGGCATTGTCGCTTTCCACCTCAACCTGTTTGAAACCCCTTATCCATGCTAGCTTCAAGCCTTCAAGGATAGCTCGAGCTTCAATTTGGAAGATGTCAGCCATACTTGTTACCATTTCAAAACCCACCAGCCACCCTCCGCTTGGTCCTTTCAACATTCCTCCTATTGTTGCCCTTTGTCTGCTTGTTGACATCAAGCCATCAATATTAACCTTGACCCATCCCGATTTAGGCCTTTGCCAGCTATGTTCTGTCCTTGACTTGCATGCCATTGGCTCCATGCTACCATTATTTCCAAACAATCTTGCCCATGTCATAGCCGAGGCTATCAAATTCTAGCTACTCCCACTAGCATTGTTGAAGATAAAGTCATTACGATTCTTTCAAAGGAACCAAGTGACAATTGCAAAAAACGTCAACCATTCTCCTCCATTGAATTTTAATTCCCTTTTGTTCGTGATATTCTAGTAAATCCATCACTCAAATGTTGAGCTAAAGAAAAATTTTCAGTTTTGCCTAGGAATTAGAGGTGAGCATGGTAGGGCCAAGGCCGGGTTCGGTCGGGTCCAACTAAAAATTTAGGCAGTTCATTGGGCTCGGGCAGGCCAGACCCAAAAATGGGCCTAAAATTTTGCCCAAGCCCGCCCATATAAAATACTAAAACCAAGGGCTGGCCCTACCGCCTCAGATATTTTTTATATTATTTTATATAATTTTAAATATATATAATACATCAAAATATTAAAAAATTAAAATAAATATTTTTCAACAAATTGAAAATAAATTTTAAAAATATGTAGACTTAAATAACACTAAAATAGATGCAACTTAACAAGCAAATGCCTCTAAAATAATAACAAAATTAACAAATGCCTTTAAAATAATAACAAAATTAACAATAAAATAAGTTTTATATAATCTCTAAACAATAACAACAAAATAATAGAAACATAATAGTAAAATGGTAGCAAAATAAAGAGAAAAATAATAAGAAAATAATATTTAAAAAATAATTTTTTTTACCTTTAACGATTTCGGGCCGGGCCGGGCTGGGCCCGGGCCAAGAAATTCTTACCCAAGGCCCGGCCCATTTTTTAAATGGGCCTCATTTTCTGTCTAAGCCCATTTTTCGGGCCTATATTTTTACCCGAACCCTCCCATTTTTCGAGCGGCCCTTCAGGCCGGGCCGGATGGCCCAGCCCATGCTCAGCTCTACTAGGAATCAATGCTTTTCAAATAGATTAAGCAAACCTACAATCTTTTAGGACGTGAATTGCTGTTTCTGCAGACCAACCACAGTGTTTACAAAAGGGATCAATGTCTTACTTCTCTTTTTATGTTTTTCATTAGTCAAAAGTCTATTTCAAATAAACAACCATAAAAAAACTCGCCTTCTTTGAGGTGCTACAACTCTCCAAATTAATTTATCATACCCAAAAAATCTTGATCTACTAATGTTAAAATGATGCTTATACATTTTTATAACGGAGAAATTTTCTACCAACAGTCACCACCAAGAGATTTGATCAGAATCCGAATCCCTCAATGGTGTGTTGCAAGCACATATTCGGACAATAATATCGCTGGGCATTGAATATTAACTTTTCAGAAGTAAACTCGATTTTAGACAAACCGAGACTGGAGGATGAAGTGATAAAATCCAGTCAAACAAAATGAAAGGAAAAATGTTTTTTTTTTTCAAAAATAAAAATAAAAATCTGAAATAAAAATATTTTAAAAGTCAAATTTATTTAATTATTGCCAGTAACTTTATTTCCTTGGGAAAAACGAACTCCATAAAACAAATATTATAAAAGTTTAAAACATAAAAATAACTTCATTGGATAAATATAAATATTTTTAGTGTGAGTAAAATTGATTCGATTCAAAAATTTAATAAAATTTTAAATTTTAAATTAAATAGTTTGAGTTATTTGAATTAATAAAGTTATTCATTTAACTCGAATAAAAATTAAATTTTTGGTTTAACTTGAATATGAATTACATAATTGAATTATTCAAAATTGAATAAGAAAATATAAAATAATGTTGTTTTGATAAATGTTTACTTTTTAAAACTTAAAATTCAAAATAATTAAATTAAAAAGTAAAACTATGTTGTTTTGATAAATGTTTACTCATTAAGTTAAGAGGCAAAATCATTATATTATTCATGTAATTAAATAATTTTTTACTTCGTCTAGTGGTTAAATAATTGGTCCATCTAATCGCAACATTAAGTATAAATAATAAGATTCGTTAACTCGACTTGATTTAACTCGAAATTTTTTGACTCAATTCGATTCGATTAAAAAAAATTCAAATTGAGTTCGGTTGCTAAAATAAGATTTGTTAATTCGACTAACTCAAAATTTTTGACTCGATTAGACTCGACTCGATCGAATACTCACCTCTAAATATTTCTATTAATAGAAATAAATTAAATGTCTTTTACTTTAATGTTTTTTTTTGTCACAACAAAACAAAGAAAATTACAATTGGGGGAAAGTTGAAAAAAGAATTTAAGAAAAAAAGGAAAATAAAGCTAGCGTAACTGCTGGTCCATGCGACAAACCTAACAGCCCACTGTTTAATAAATAAAAAATAAAAACACAAAAAACCCAACTAACGCAATATTTCTACGAAGTACATATTCTTTTTATAAATATTCTCAGCTGAAGATTAAAGCCTTTTTTCCCTCGGATTTGATCTTCCATGGCTTCCAATGGCGCTTCTACGGTAAATCCTTTTCTTTTTTATTTTTTACTAGTAATCAGAATTGGAATTGATTTTTTTAATTTTTATTTGAAAAAGGAACAGGGAGTTAGGGATGCGACGGAGAACAGCTTGGAAAAGATCAAGCGGCAGCTGGCCTCTGGCTCTGGTAGGAACTTGCTCCAAGGTCCACTTCTCAAGCGATCTGAAACCGTATGATCTTCCTCTACTCTTTCTCTCTGGTTAATTTTATAATTTGCATTTACAGTACTAAATTCGAGCTAAGTTTCGATTTTTATTTCAGTTATAATTTTCATTTTTTAAAAAAATTTAAAATTTCAAGAAATTTTGGTGATTTGATTTATGTGATGTACATTGGTTTAACAGTTGAGGAAATGGAATGAACGTTGGGTGATATTAGACCCCACAACAGGGAAAATGGAATACAAGTAAGTATATCTGTAGGTTCTTATTCCTTGTTTTCTTTTTGAGATTGAAACTAAACTAGGAATCTGCTGTTTTGTTTTTTTTTGGTTGGTTTAGGACTAGGAGGAATGAGCCAATTGTTAAGGGAATCATGACGTTCAATGAAAACAGCACCATTGCCATATCTCCTGTTAACTTTCAGTAAGTGATTTTCTTGTTTCTAATTTGGTCTGTTGGTGGTCTGAGACTCTTGAGTCCCTATTCTTTGGCTGAGAATTGTTATTAATATATATTTTTTACTTTTTTCGCTGCAGTGGACTTCCAAAGTATGAAGGCTGCTGTTTCTGTATCCAAATAATTTTCGAATGAAAAATTGAAAAGATTTAAGTGTTTTCTTTTTCATATTATGTGGAAAATCCAGTTGCTAAACTTGCATGCTTCTTAACAATACCATTTAGATATTGGGACTCCCCAGAAAAATGACTACTTTCTTTGTGCGGAGACTCCTGGTGCTGCAAGAGCTTGGGTATCAACTTTACAGTAAGTTAGCTTTTTACTGTTCTATTTTCTGTTATATACATGTATATATATTTATTTCTTGTTAAGTTTGATCGATTCCCGTGTATAACATAATTCCTATCACTTTAATTCACCTTGTCTGAAGATGTTGGCTGATATTGTCTCCTGGCATCTGAAAAGTATACATGTCACATAATTTACTGACTCTTTTCAGACCTCATTTTTCATATACCTTGTTTTATCCTCATGTTGCCGTTTGATTGTTGTAGTGCAACGCAGTTGGTTCTAAAGGCCCACAAAGAGGCTGTCAATTCCTTAAGTGGGAATGGTTCTGCAAAGTTGGGTACGGTTGCAACTGTAGTTGCTGCAGCAAATTCAACAGCCAGGGAATGTTCTAAAGAAATTGAAGCGGCAATGCAGATATCTTTGAGAAATGCCTTAGGATTGGTGACAAATGTACCCACTGATGGTCCAATGGATGACCTTACAATTATGAAGGTATGCTATCAGCAGTTCCTCCTATTCTTGTGTTTATGGGCTGTGATTTTAAGTTATTTGAAGATACCAGTGTTATACGTAGATTGAAGTCTTATTCTCAGACAGAACAGGTTGAAGCCTCATTCACACTCACAACTTATTGTAAGAGCATGTTTGAAGTGCAAAACATTTACGCTTGATAAGATAACCTTTTCCATAATGTTAGGAGCTGGACTTGTGATGCTTAAAATTTTTGACATATATTTACAGTCTAATTATCCTTTTGTATTTGACATTGTGAAATGTTTACCATTATTTTATCTATTTAGCAATCTAGTAGATTCTCATGTAAACATGCTTTTAGCAGATTGCTTCTGTCTGGCATTAAGATTAGTTAGATGGAAAAACCCTAAAATTCCTACCCTCTGTTCTGCTGGCTGTACTTAAAGTAACTGGATAGATTGATATATGCCTTTTTATTTGTTCCTGAGGTGTGGAGTCAAATGCTTCTCTTGCTAATAGTCAGGTTTGCTTGACTCCAGCTTGCATTACCTAGCTTTCTATATAGCATGGAGTAGACTGTTTTGCCTCAGAATACTTTTCGGAAATGGAATGACATGGCTAAGAAATTTGTGTTGGATATAACAAATAATTAATTAAGAGAAATTATTTCAGTGCCTTAACCAAGATGCTAGTAGCTTATTGTTCCCCCGTATCTATCACCTTTTTCCTTACTCCCATCTTTGGCCATGAGCACATATAGGAAGCGATATGATATAAGTCAAGAGCGAAGATATGATGTCCGCGATTATTCTACTATTTCTGAATTATTTTCCATTGATATATAGGAGTAGTTTTAATGGTTGCACTTCACACTGGTTTTCTTTCCACCGCATAAAGCTTTTACTGTTGAATATGTGTGAATCTGCACTTGCATGAGTGTACAACATCAATGCAGATGTCCGCTGGTGCATGAGCACAATTTTGCAGAAAAGAAAGTACCGTTCTCTGTACTTTAATGGGCACAGCTTAGAAACCTGTGCAAGCTACTGTGGCAGAAATTTTGTTTTAAGCTTTTTTGGATAGCTAATGATTCATCTTTTTCAAGGTCTAGAATCAATCTCATTTGGTTTCCTGTGCTATAAGAAGTACTCCAATTGTTGTATTGGGCTGTACAGTTTTCTTGGCAAGAGTTGGCAGCAAGTTAATCTTTCTATCCCTTTCCCTTAGAAAGCTCATGACTGACTCTTAGCTGCCTATTGATCTGTATTGCTCTTTTATAAGTCAACCAATTTCTGGGTTTGTTACTTTTCCTTTTCCAACTGAACATCCTTGAACCAGAATCCAATCTCTACTCTTTTTGGTATTCCACATTTTTGAAATTTATACAAACCATGATGTAACAATTTTTCACAGCCATATTGAATCCGTGTAACCTGGTCATGTTTACATTTCTAGGTGATTCTGCTTTTTAGGTAGATACACAGCTTTCTGGTTTTCCATCTTTGCTAAAACAAAGGATTTATACCTTTACATTATTGACTTCTTGGGATCATTTGACATGCATGACACTCCTATAAGTTAATAGGTTTTGGCATTAGTATTTCTTTAATGAGATTATTTTGGCTTAATGAACTTTTTCTTTGCAAGCAATCATAGCAATAGCATCCACTTATTATGGAATTGAATACTTGTTAAAATCTTCATGGCAAAACTTGTGTTATTCCCTACTCAAGTTAGTTGGATAGCTTCAAGCAATGTGAAAACGTTGTGGCAAGCTTGGTTGAGATAAGAGAACTGTTAACTTTTGGAAATTGGATGTGTGCTTCTACTTAGGTGTTGTAACTTGCGGCTCGTGTTGGTGCAATCAAGAAATCCTTGCTATCATATTATGCCAAAATTGATGATCCCCTTGAGTTACATTCCAATCAATGCATGGTTGTGGTCCATTTTACCATTAAATAATGGTTGTGAGCTAACCAAATAATTGTTATACCATTAAATGATGGTTTCTCATAATTGTTAATTTAAATCCATTGTTGGCAGTGTATTGGGAAGATTGATGGTATATATTTAGGTCCAACTATTGCAAAAGTAACTCTAGCTGACACTCTTGGGTCATGGTCCGGTCTTGTTATATTTATCTAGATTTTAAGGAGTGATAATAAGGGCCAACTGTGGTGCGCCAAATTGGAGATAATGATGAATATCCTGATAATGCTGATGCCTAAGAAGAATTTTACTCCAGTTTGGGCCTTTGAGCATGGAAAATGATCTTGTCCTGGGTTGACAGCTATTAAATGGATATTATGTGTTGTTTGTGCTTCTTAAGCAGGCTTTTTAACTCATTGGCTTGTCTCCTTATTGAGGTTAATGCTTTGTTAGTTAAAAGTATTTCGTTCTACCTAAATTTGGTTTTCTGAGTGGTAGCTAAATCTTGTAGGAGACACTAAGAGTCAAGGATGAGGAATTGCAGAATTTGGCTCGAGATCTTCGGGCTCGTGATTCAACAATAAGAGAAATAGCAGACAAACTTTCAGAGACTGCTGAAGCTGCTGAATCTGCAGCATCTGCAGCTCATATAATGGATGAACAAAGAAGAATTGCTTGTGCAGAAATTGAGCGCTTAACAAAAGATTCAGAAAATCAAAAGGAAGCTTTCATGTTAAAGGTATGACTAAATTTAAATTGTCATCCACATCTTATTGCTAGCATATTGATCTGATGGAGTCAATTGCATCCCAAAATCATATATTTTGGCCTTCTCTCATCCTCCTCTATTGTTCAAATCTAATTCACTTAATGTCACTAACATTGCTTTTCACATTGGCTTTTGAGAAGTCACCTTCAATTGTCTTGACCTGGGCTTCATGATTCCAATGTGACATATATGACTTGTAATCATAGTACGTTTTGTTGTAAAGTCATTTCTTTGTTGTTTGTAGCTGAGGGAGTCTGAAGAAAAGCTTGGTTCCCTAAGTAAAGAAAGAGATCAATTGATTAGGCAGAGAGACTCTGCCATGCAGGAGGCACATATGTGGCGTACTGAGCTTGCAAAAGCTCGAGAGAGTGCTGTGATATTAGAAGCAGCAGTTGTGAGAGCAGAAGAGAAGGTCAGAGTTACTGAAATGGATGCTGAGGCAAGAATAAAGGATGCAGCACAGAAAGAGGCTGCTGTGGTGAAGGAAAAGCAAGAACTTCTTGCTTATGTGAATGTCTTACAGGCACATCTCCAAAGGTTTGATGTCTTATTTTTTAAAGAATTTTACCATCCTTAGAACTGTGGCTTGTAAATTCATGCACTTGATAAACGACAGGAAATATTTGAAAAACCTAAGTTCTAGAAAAAGAAATAACTAACAAGAGGAATTAGTTTTATATTATACCATGCACTTCAAGTAATACTGGAGAAAATCTCAATATCATGCTTGAAAATGCAGAAGTCTTTGTGTGTTTTCACATCATGAAATCATATGTTTTGTGGCCATCTGGGCTCAAGGTGGTATGCTTGGATAGCAATCAAGGTTTGAGGATACATGAAGCATTGTGTGCTTTCATCCAACTTCCTGCTGCTCTCCTGTTCAATCTAGAAACCTAAATTAAGACAAAATCATAGGTAGAAGAGTAAAAGTGCATTGATTAAATTGTTTCATATGGTAACGGAACCTTTGGGTGATAAAGCCATTTTCTCTCCATTTACTTGTTTATAGCTTCTGTATAACTTTGTTTAGTATTGTTGAGGTATTTGTCATAGAACTGAAACTAGAAACATGCATTTGCTTGTGAGGCTACAGGAGTTGATATTGTCTTCTATTTTGATTCACAGACAACAGAGTGACACAAAGCAAATTTTTGAGGAGAAGACCGAGTCTTCAAATACCAGTAACAGTCCACCTGATACGAAGAATGTTGACTTGTCAGAGAATGTCGACAAAGCTTGTCTTAGTGTTTCTAGAGCAGTGCCTGTGCCAGGAGAGAGTGTAGTTCGCATGGCAGTGGATCAAGTCAACATCCAACCAGTTGGTGAGGGTGAATGGAGTGATATTCAGGCAACAGAGGCAAGAATAGCTGATGTGAGAGAGATAGCCCCAGAGACAGAAGGAAGCAGCCATGACATTTCTGTCGATAACCAAGCAATCGATAAGCACCACGAGCAAGGAGCAAGCTCTTTCCGGCAGCCTTGAGAAAGCATTCCATATATACAGACGCTTCCAATCATAGGGAACTCAAGGTAGGTGAAATGCAAAGAAATCTTATAGATATATTAAATTTTCATCCTCCCTCTCAGTTCCATAAATTTAAGCTATTAACAAACTGTTTGATGATGTTGTGGATGCTAACCATACTTGAATACAAGGGAGCTTCTGAAAAAAAAAAAAGTACATAGAGCCTTGTATGGATTGTAAATTTAACAGTAGTCTTAAAATAAGGGCCATGATTTATGTTTTTCATGTTTTGGTACTATAGAGGTCTTAGTCTAGTCTGGGATTATAGAGAAAGAACTGCAGATGATGGGGTTTGAACTCTGAGCCTATACATGTATGAAGTGAGTTAAATTCGGGGTTCGATACTTTTGCAGCAAAATGTTACTGCAGTGCTCTTACTTCTAAAACTTTGTTTGGTATTGATAGACCATTGTATGATTTATATGTCCTTTTATTTCAGTGATTTGGGCTTATATCTTCAAGCTGCTGATTTTAAGCTTAATAAGGAGTATATTATAAGCTGGAACATCCCATCCCATGGACCATGTTTGTAGATGTCATTGCGTTTGATGATAGGTTGTCTTGTCACTGCAAAGAATTTCATGTTAATAGTTTTTAAGGTTGAAAATATAATTTTATTATTTTTACTGTTGAATTTTATGTTAGAATATGGAGATTGAGGTATAATTTTTAGGATCAATTTTTAATGTTGGAAGCCGAGAGCCAATAACGTTTGCTTAATTTAAAAGGTCGTATCTTTTATTTTTCTTGTATTTCTTTTATCGATCAAACTTACAATTTATTTTTTTATTTCCATTTTTAATTAGGCAACGTAGAATTTTGGTTCAACTCAATTTGTTTATAAAATTACCTTAATATATCGACATTTGAGTTCCTACAATAATTTTTCCCATTTACAAGTTACAACAATGCCACCTTTCTTGTAACAAGAAATTATACAATTAAATTGGATATATATAATATATATTGGGTAAATTACTTAATTAGTTACCCAACTTTTAAGGTGTTTTTATTTTGGTCACTTCCAATTTCATCACCTGTTGGAAAATTTTCATTTTAATCACTTAACTTTTACTCCATAACCATTGACTTGGCACATCATTTGTTGATCAAATCCAATTATAAAATACTAAGTCAAACTTTTCCACCAATCAAAATTTTCTCTTCTTTTTTGTTGTTGTTGTCATATTTCATTCTTCTTCTTCCCGAAGACAACATTTTTTTTTTCCCTCCCAAGCCCTTGCTTCCAACACCAGACTCGGCCTGCGCACCTTCCTTCCGCCCCTTTGCAAACTATTTTACTTCGAAATTCCAATCATTGAGAGCAGGGAGCAAAGGGAGTCTGGTGTTGGAAGTAGGGGTGTGGGAGGGGGAAAAAAGTTGAATTAAGGAAGACGAAAAGGATAGAAGAGAAACAAGGCAAACCGACGTCCCAATTTACGTATATGTTATTGTTGTTTACAATGAGAATGGGAAGCCAGATCCAGCATCAGAGAGGAACTATGGCCTTTTCTATCTTGATGCTTTATAACAGTAGAGTTCAGGGTTATCCTGCTGAGTTCATCAGCTCGCACAAATAACGTAAGAAAATCATCTCTTGGTTTCACAGTAACTCAACCAAGTTGTTTAAACAATGACATCTCAACTAATTCTATTCATCTCCATTAAATTTTAGCTCTCAGACTTATCAACCTTTAAATTTTAATTTTATTCATTAAAATGCTTTTGAACTGTTTATTTTTTATCTTAAACTTTGTGGGAGTATTGCATCTATTTATTTATCAATAAATAGATTTATAAATTATATAAATACAAATAAATAATGTTATATTATATATTAAATTTAAAATTCTTTTAAATATAAATAGTTTATAAAAATCTTTTTAACTTGATGACTTTTATGGACATTTTCATTTTTATCTTATCATTGTTTAAATCTAAACATATATCCTACCATTGATTTTAATTTTACCGTCATCGTTGTTTTAAACCTTATCAAAGCGTAGCTTAAACAATAATTTTTCAACTTCTACTTAATAGAAAAATCATTTAAATGATATGATTAAAGTATTATTTATGTTCCTTTTATGATTCATAAAAGATAAATCTTTTTAGGATTTGTAGCTATCCATCTCAATAATGTAATCTCCAAGACTCGAAAGTGAGTTTTCTCCATGAAAATACTGTTAAGATTATACTCGAATGAATAAGAAACTGATACTATTTCATAGAAGAATTCAGTAACTAGAATGAATGGATTGACTTCCTGTGCATGCTATATAGACAAGCATGCAGTCTATAACTGCTGATAACAACTAACAGTAACTAACAGTTATCATTAACTACTAACAACCTTAACAGACGTCAGTTACTAAGTCTGCTATTATTCTGACATTCTCCCAGCTTCTTTGACGTTTGAACCTTTGAGAGTACTCTAAGGGCTTGTCAAAATGAGTCAAACTGCTTAGGCGTAATGGGTTTAGTGAGTACATCAGCGACTTGATCTGATGAAGGGACAAAATTTACTTGTAACTTTCCAACTAGAACCTTCTCTCGAACAAAGTGGTGATCTATCTCTACATGTTTCATTCGAGCATGGTGTGTGGGATTTGCTGCTATGGAAACTGTAGACGCATTGTCGCACCAGACCACAAATGTCGAACAACCTGACACACTAATTTCATCTATCAGTTGCTTAACCCACAGAAGCTCCGATACACAGCTGGCAAGACTTCAATATTCTGCTTCAGAGGAAGATCTGGACACAACACGTTGTTTCTTGGAACACCATGCAACAGGATTTGGCCCTAGGTATACAATGTACCCTGTGGTGGAGCGTCGATCTTCAATGGATGAGGCCCAATCAGCATCTGAGTAACAAACAAGTTCAACTCGTCCTTTGGTAAAATATAACCCATGATCAACAGTCCCAATAAGATACCTTAGCACCTGTTTTACTGCTCGCCAATGCATTTCACTCGAAAAGTTCATATACTAACTCAATTTATTCACACAAAAGGACAACTCTGGACGTGTGATGCACAAGTATTGAAGCATTCCCACGGTATTGCGATATAAATGGACATCAGTGAACGTAGGGTTGCCATCGGAAGCAATCAATTTTGGTGTGTTAACCATAGGTGTTGGAGTAGCTGCAGCTCTTTTCATGCCAGTTTTGGCAAGGATTTCTAAAATATATTTTTTCTGACTCAAGAACAGCCCTAGAGGTGTGTGCTGTACTTCAATGCCTAAGAAGAAATTCAGTTGCCCCATGTCTTTGAGGGCAAATTTGTTGCGAAGCTGTTGAACTATATTGTTTACCTCAGTATTCGAACTGCCTGTTATTACAATATCATCGACACACACCATAAGTAACACCACATTCTTAGATGAGGTTCGAATAAATAATGAGGGATCAGCCTTGGAAGCATTAAAATTCAGCCGAGTGACCAGGTACTGCTTGAGAGTATGGAACCATACTCGAGGTGCTTGGCACAAATCATAGAGCGCTTTGTTTAGCTTACAAACTAGTTGCTGACCATTGGCACTTGAAACCTCAAAACCAGGTGACTGTTCCATGTAAATATCTTCTGTCAGATCGCCATGAGGAAGGCGTTATTAACATCGATCTGTCGCAAAGACCATCCCTTCATGACAGCAACAGTAAGAATAACTCGGATGGTTGCTGCTCGAACCATTGGGCTGAACGTATCACAGAAATCAAGTCCAACATGCTGAGAAAAACCCTTGGCCACTAGGCGAGCTTTATACCTGTCGACAGTCCCATCGGCCTTTTTTTACACCTTAAACAGACATTTGCACCCAACAGCCCTTCGGTTAATAGGGAGAGAGCAGAGACTCCATGTGTTGTTTTTAAGAAAAGCCTGTAGCTCATGGTGGACTACTGCTTGCCAACACTCACTTTTCATAGCTTCATGAATATCAACAGAAGTATCACTTGGTTCTGCCCTAGTTAAATATGCCTGCTTTGCTGTGTGTGATCATGGCATGAGAATTGGGCTGAGTGATAGCTGTGTAGGCAGGAGGTTGGTAAGTAGTAGGTAAAGGGGACGGTGTAGTAGATATCTGGGAGGGAGTGTGACTAACCAAAGGTGTAGTTGGTGTAGGATTAATATAGTTTGTTGGTGAATTAGGTAGTTCATTGTGTACTGACGTAATGGTAGAAAAAGGAGTAGGGGTCACGACAAGCAATTTAGAGCTTGATTGAGAAGTGTTCGTAATGGGATTAGATTTGAAGTTGACAGTTTTGAAGGGAAAAGATGACTCATAGAACGTAACATGTCGAGAAATGTATATTTTGCCATGACTATCTTGACAATAATAACCTTTATGTAAGGGTGAGTAGCCTAGAAATGTGCAGGGTGTAGAGCAAAACTGAAGCTTGTGAGTGTTATGTAGCTTGAGGTTTGGGAAACATAAGCAGCCGAAGGCTCAAAGGAAGGAATAGTTTGGTTGGGCTTGAAATAATTTCTCGTAAGGTGATACATTGCTTATAGGAGAGGAAGGTAATCTGTTTATTAGGTAGACAGCACTGCTGAAGGCATTGTTCCGGTAGTACAAGGGCATAGATGCATGAGCTAGCATGGACAGACCTACTTCCACGATCTGCCTGTGTTTCCTTTCGACTAACCCATTCTGTTTAGAACTATATGGACATGTAACCCTCTGTTGAATGCCTTGTTGAATCAAGTAGGTTCGCAAAGCCTGAAACTCACCACCCCCATCAGTTTATAGAGCTAGAAGCTTGCAGCCAAGAGTCCGTTCTGCCTGCTTATGGAAAATGGTGAACATGTGAAGTACATCTAACTTTTTTCTCAAGAAATAGAGCCACGCATATCTACTATAAGCATCAGTAAAGGTAACATAGTAATGAAAACCATTAGAAGAAATCAGAGCAGGACCTCAAACATCCACAACTACTAGTTGTAAGGGCTTATTGTATTCAGTTATAGACTTAGAAAATGGTAGCTTGTGTTCTTTGCCTAAGTGACAGGCAACACAGTTGATGGAAGCTGTGGAACCAAAGTCTATATTACAGTAATGTAATGCCTTTTTGAGTGTAGCAGTACAAGGATGTCCTAGTCTAGAATGCCATAGACTGAGAGGAAGAGAAGCAGTAGCAGCAAAGCACCGAGCTGAAGAGGAACCAGCTGCATGGGACGAGGCAGATGAGTCAAGCTTGTATAGCCCATTTTGCACTGACCCCCATAGCAGAACCTCATTAGTTTGTAAATCACGAACTTGACACTGTGTAAGAAAGAACTCAAACATTACTTTATTATCCTTTGTGAATTTGGACACAGAGAGTAAATTTTTTGTTATCCCAGGTACAAACAATAGAGACTTCATGAATAATGGATGTGAGCGAGTAAGTAGAGAGGATTGTCCAATTGATCTGATAGTGAAAGCATTACCATTGCCCATATACACCTTACATGAGCCATTGTATGGGGCACTGTCAAACAGTGAAGTAGAGGAATGGGTGAGGTGATGGGACATTCCAAAATCTGGATACTATACGTTATCACTAATCGTTTTAGGTGTAGCAAGAAGAGCCTGAGGAGGAGAGGAGGAGAGGGTGAGAGGGTGAGTGAGAAGGTGTTGGGCCTAAAACAGGTGCAGAAACATGCTACATAGAATTAACAGCAAATGGATTAGCCCAGGCATGTGGATGTGTTGGAGGAGCAAACCAACTTTGTTGAGAGTAAGGAGGCACAACGGGCAGAGAAGTCGACATCCAAGGATTAAATGAAGGACCGTTGCCAATCATGCAAATGTTAGCCTGATGGGAGGAAGGAGGTCTATAGCCTGTGCTCTTATAGGTGGTATCAAACCTGTAATAGCAGCAATCAACAAGATGACCAGCTTTCCCACACAATTGACATTGGAAACGAGAGCTGGAGGATCGGCCACGCCCATGACCACGACCACTTGAAGATGGTCGATAAGTTGGTGTAGAGATACTGTTACCCTCAAAAACAGCAGGATGTTGAGTGACCATGTGTGCAGAACTGGGAGCATCGAGTATAGTGAGCTGTTGGTGAGCTTCAGCATCAAGCAAAATAGTGGTAACGCCTTGAACACTGTAGGGCACCGAGCTGGAAGTGATGATTGTGAGAACTGACTCATACTCGGATGATAAGCCATTAAGAATAGCTGTAACATGTTCACGCTCACTGATAACCTCCCCGCAGCTAGCAAGACTATCACAATATCTTTTAATTTTCATAAAAAATTCTTTCATGGAAAGATCAGCCTTTCGCTTGGAATGCAATGCTCTTCTATAAAACATTAGCTGAGAAGTGGTCTTGCTACCAAACAAACTAACAAGAGCATTCCAAATTTGAAGACTTGTATCGGGGCCAATAAGATGAGGAAGAACAGAAGGACTCACCGAGGATAATAACCATGAGGCTAAAGCACTATCTTGCTGTTCAAAATGAGCAAACTTAGGATTTTCTTGTGAGACACCAGCATCATCAAGAATGGATTGAGGAGGCGGAACAAATTGCGAATCAATATATTTCTGAAGTTTAAATGTTTTGGTGGGAAGAAGAATCTGCTGACGCCATAACAAATAGTTATTGTCATCAAGAAGTACACTGACCTTCTTGGTGGAGGAAAATCGGCTATCAACCACTTCATCTTGAAGGGTGGACGACATTGCTGGTGCAACTGATTGTACAACAGACAGGCTGGAGGGCTAACTCATGAGCGATCAATCCAGAACGGAATGGACATCTGATATCATGTTAAGATTATACTAGAAAGAAGAAGAAACTGATACTATTTCATAGAAGAATTCTGTCGAAACCATTTTTAAGTTTTTTTAAAAAATAATGATCGACTTTAAAAATGAAAATGGAGTATCCACCAATCCCTTTTTGCTTAGGTGTGATCGGATCACCTTATAAAACATGTTATTTTAGAACATTGATTTTAGCCTACGAAATTCAAGAAAATGGGTTCGGGAGTCGATTGCGTACGAGGAAGGATTAGCACCCTCGTAAAGCCCAAATTGGTACCGGATTGATTAGTTATTTTCCTAATGTCGAAAATTCGAAAAGATATGAAAACATGATTTCTTTAAAAACTTGAACAATTTGAGTTGGAACTTGAGATTCCTTTGTTTCAAAAGAATACAAACATCACATCCAGCATGTTAGGACATGACGTTTTAAACCCTCGTAGCCAACATCATCTCATGATTTACAAAATTCATTAAAAGGATATTTAGTTATCTAGTCAAACGGAAAATCGAAACCCGGCACGTTAGGGCACTATTTCCCGAATTTCTAAACATAAAACATTGCCTTATTTAAGAAAAACTTTTGGATAAAATGTAATAATAAAGGAGATAGATATTTGATCGTGTCAAGCAGTCGAGTTTTAAAATTTATAAAAAGAATGATCGAACCTGTAGACTAGCTAGGACAACGATAGAGGCAAGTGCACCTATCGAACAGTAGTATAGTTTAGGCAAGAATATCTTATCGAACCCAAGGAAACCTAAAAGTACTACTACTCACTTTCTTTCTATTATTTAGCCTGAAATATGGAGTGATTGGTTGATTTATCTAATACTAAATGAAATACTTAAACTAAATGCAAAGACAAAAGAATGAATTGGAGAAAGACTTTAGGAAAACTCAGTTGATGAAGACGATACCCTCAGGAAGAATCCACCTATGACTTCACTTATTATTTATTCCCCAAACCATATGATTTCTTTACTTAGCTTGATCCGTGAGACTCCCTAACCTATATTAAACACTCTCTCGAAGCGAATAACGTCTAACCTTAGGTTAATTAGTGGAACTCTCGTTCTCTTATAATAACCCCCTAAGGAAGTAGTAAATCAATCAATGGACTCTCATACTAGGTTTCACCCTAATTCGGTAAAATCTCGTAACCCTATTTCTAGGCATTCGATCAACTCCGCTTAATTATGCTAGGTCTACTATTAGGCAGGGTCTATTCCTCCTCCACCTAAGCACATCAAATTAAATTAAGCAACATAATTAAGAACAAACTAAGTACTTCTTATATAATTTAGAAATCAAATAACAAAATCCATCATAGGTTTCATCCCCTTCAGATATCTGAGGGGTTTAGTTTATAAAAAAGTAAGAAAACATCTCAAGAGAAAAGGTAAAACAAAACATAAGAAATTCCTAAAACTCCCTGAAGGAATTGAAGGAGAGATTCTCCGTTTTGAATAGAGCTCCTGGCTTCTTGAGATGGATCAACTGGCTATCTTCAAGTGATTCCCTAACAGATGAAAGCTTCGGCAAAAGCCTCTGCCAAAAGCGTTCTTCTTGAATGCCTGCCTTGGGTTGTTTATATAGGCTTTTGAGATGCTTTACTTGGCTCCTAAGTACCTTCTTCAAGTAGAATTACTATTAGGGTGTTTAAGTAGACTTAGGAGTATGTTTCTTTGGCTTCAAGCATCAAATTCCGAATGAAATTGCTCATTCCCGCGGCAGGGGCACGTCCATGGCTCACGCCTGTGTCAACCGAGGTTGGGCCGTGCCTTGATTCTGTCGTTTTGGGCACGGCCGTGGCATGGCCATGTAAGTCGGGATTCAGGCCGTGCTTCAGGCCTGTCGATTGGGACACGGCCATGTAGATCGCTTGACACGCCCGTGTGTGGTAATGAGATGATGCGCGGCCGTGCAACTCGTGAGTTAGGCCGTGCTCTAGGTAGTCGGCGAGACACGGCCGTGCAAGCTTTGTGCCAGGCCGTGTTGATTTCTTGCTAAGGCCCAATTACTCCGTTTTAAGCCCGTTTTGTGTTCTTTTTCTCCTCGGGTGCTTTCCTGAGTATATGACATGAAAAGAAAGGATTACAAGCACCTTTTATATAAATTAAGGGCTAAATCATCAAAAAGCATACTGAATGTGGGATTAAAATATGTTACTTTTATCGTTTACCAATATTTTTAAACAAAGATTTTAAAAAATAACATTAAGTTATTACAAAGAGTACAATTTACTAAAGTTACAAGTCATATTAACAATTAGCACTAACATAAACAATTAAGAAAAGAATGACAATCAATAATAATAATGTTAAGGTAAACAAAGATAATGGATTCAAATTTTTTTTTAAAAATGAACAATCAAAATAAAAATATAGAGTAGATAATAGTAATTTTAAAAGAATCTATGGAAAAATTTAAAAAATTATTCACAAGATTAAATTCATGTATAAAAATAATAATAATATAATGTAAATAATATACTCAAAACAATTCATGAATATTATAACAATTTTAAAAAAATAAAAAAAAAGTATAAAAATGATATGGATAATTAAAAAAAAGTGAAAAAAACGCATAAGTTAACCTAACTCCCGCAATATGAGGATTCAACGAAATTCCTCTACCAAAATCTAACTCGAATGGAAGCAACTAAAAAAGAAACGAAGATGAGTGAAGAACAAAATAAGAACAAGCTATAGAAAATAATAACGCAAAAGAAAGAGAAATTTGAGTGAATGCTCTCAAGAATTTTTATTACTCAAAACTCAATTGTGTTTTACAATGAAGGAAGAGGCCTCTATTAATAGTTGAGCCTCCCCAAATCCAACGGTACAGATCAATTACATCAACGACTAAGATTAAAAGGTATCTACAAATTAAATCTCTAAGATTACAAAATCATATCTTCTAAGATTTCATACCATATCTTCTAAGATTGCATATCATATCTAAGATTTGCATATCATATTTCATAATTATTGTGTACTGCTACATTCACTTCAAGGAATGGTGCAGAACCAGTGGCACGAATTCCATGATTTTTCATCAATAGCTCATTATTTTGTTCAGCCACCAAAATGCATGAAATCAATTCAGAATACCTTTTAAAACCTTTTTCACGATATTGCTGCTGCAGGAGCACATTAGTAGCGTGAAAGGTTGAAAATGTTTTCTCTAACAAGTCCTCATCAGTTATGTTTTCTCCACATAATTTTAGTTGAGAACTAATTTTGAAAAGTTCTGAATTGTATTCACTTACAGTCTTAAAATCTTGTAACCGTAAGTGCACCCAATCATAACGAGCTTTAGGGAGTATCACAGTTTTCTGATGATCAAATCGTTCTTTCAAATTTTTCCACAACTCAAGAGGGTCTTTCACAGTGAGATATTCCATTTTTAATCCTTCATGCAGATGATGACGAATGAAAATCATTGCTTTTGCCTTGTCTTGATTAGATGCTTCTTTATCTGCTAATATAGTATTTCCTAGACCTTTAGCATCTAGGTGAATTTCAACATCTAACACCCATGACAAATAATTCTTGCTTGAGATGTCTAAGGCCGCAAATTCAAGTTTGGCAAGATTTGACATTATAATCACTTGAATAAAATATATATATATATATATTAGTAAAATAATAAGTATTCTCAATCGTGAAATAATTCAATTATATATACCAAATTTGCTAAATAATAATATGTATGTCAAATATTGGCATAAAGAGGAATAGTCATAATAATAACTTAACTCAAATTAAATTAATTGAAATTTCTTTTAATAAAAAAAACATGTATATATAATTATCATTATTAGATTTTAGTTGTAAAAATAAATGTGCAAATGTTACCCAAAGCAAATATTTTATCTAGAAAATAAAATAAAATAATTATGAAAATACGTTTACCGTATATAGTTTAATGGGAGTTATACAGGCAAATTATATAAAGTCGAAATGACGTAAACTTCACTATGAACTCGTAGAAGCTCGTGCTGATAACGTGTTATAGAAAAATTAATAAAACAATAAATAAAAGAGGATGGAAAATACGAGAGAATTTCATTATTTTATTTTCACTTACAACATGCTATTTATAAGCTCCTTTACATTCAATTAATAAAGGTATTACATTTAATGAATTAAAGTTTCTTAATTACTCTATTTAATAATCTCCGATTATAAATTAAGTAAAGAGTTTTATCTCATTACTTTAATATGCTCAAAGAGGGTTATCACATCCATTTAATTTACAACAATTCTTAAATTTTACTAGCACGGTCTTTTTTAACACATCAAAGCCGAGTTTTCTATATGATATGCATGTATGTTATTTTTTACAATTTAATCCACGTGTTTTAAGTATGATCTATGTTAGATCTGAATTGATATTTAGTGTCCAAATTGACGATTAGATTGATGGAAAAAAATCTAATTGATACAAAACTAATAGCTTTAACTAAAAGGTTATAAAATTTAACAACAAATTTAAAATCTTAGCTTTGATAAAGCTATGGCACTTTTTTGGGCAGAAAAGAAAGACTACAAAATGCTCTTCAATATTTCCAAAAGAAAATAAATAAATAAATATACAAATAAAGTGAGGAAGATTAGATGAGGGTGAAAAACAGTTGGGGGGGGGTTTATAAATTGAAGATTGAATTAAAATGTTATAAAATTTATACAATAATTTAGATATGTTGAAGCAAGTTGGATTAAAATATGTTGAAGTTGAAGGCATGCTTTTTCCAGGGAGTTGCCGAGTTCCCAGGGTTGACTGAGTCCCCTGAATATGGAGTTGCCGAGTTCCCAGGGTTGAATGAGTCCCCCGAATATGGAGTTGCCCATTCCCCTGGTTGAATCAGATTCAGGCCATCATTAATGTCAGATTTACCTTTGACTTCTTTTGATGTCTGTATCTCATTACTACATGTATAGGAGTATGAGTTGAATTTAGGGGGGAGCTGAGCTTGTAATTTTTAAGTGCTTACAAGCAAGGAGGAATGCAGCTTCCAAGAAACAACCAAAATCTTATCCTCCTACCAGGTACCAACATGATAAATGACATAAAAAAAGGCAAACCAACATGAGCTTAAATATCCAAAAAAAAAAAAAAATTCAGATCAAACATCTGTGCCTAAATGAAAATTTGTTGTATACAAGATTTTATTGCCTTTTGTGAGACATAAATGGCTATTTTCAGTTCTTTTCTCATGTAAACAAAAAATATTCAAAAGCATCAAAGAATCTTAGCCACAGATACAATGCGTCTCTTAAAATCAGTAGCTAATCTGTTTAATGAAGTAGTTAACTTGGTGTTTTGTAAGAAGATAGGTAACCAAATTTGCTGCACAATCGCAGGCTACTTGGGAGAATGCAAGAAAATAATAATCTGACAACAGCTGCCTTCTGAAATATAATGACTCTCAGTCAGCTCAAGGTCCTATATCCTCTGCTCTTCATGTGACAAGAACCAAAATTGTTTGACTTTTTCGGTCACATTTAGTCATCTTTCACGCATAACCTCTCTGAAATAAAAACGAAAACCATTTTTAGACTGAGTTCAGCTTATAACTAAAGATGAAGGAAACAGGAAGACACAAATCGAAAGTGCAAACAGAAGCAGACACCCAGTAAAGAGCAAGCTTGGTAGGAGTTATAAGCATGACTAAATGCAGAGAAACAATCAATCCATGACAGCAATTAAATGCATTGAGTTATATATTCCAGCAGGCAAGAAATGATTATTTTAAATATAGTAATACCAGCAATCTCTTCAATTCTAAAAAACGCAGATGGTAATGTGCATTTATAATCCAATTAATGGTCTTTGTACTTTACATCATATCATTCCTTTAACATTAAAAGAAAGTACAAAAAGTAAAAAGAGAGGAAAGGGTCCATACTCAAGTATTCATAAGCTAATATCATTGAGGTTCCCCATGCTGACATACTGAAGAATCTTGGACCCAACCCTCTGTAGAAACCTTTCCAACCATCATCTGCAATTAAGTTTTTTACGACTTGCCTTGTAGAAGGTCGCTTCTCATGCCCCATCACCTGGAAAACAGAAACAACTAACTAAAAAAAGAAGAAAAAAAACAACACTGTGAAATATGTGGTATATTGAGAAAACCACTATACAGATCTTGAAAAGGAAAAAGAAAATACAGTAATCATTTTAGTTCTCATTGGAGAAGATAGTCTTTCAACCTTCAAATAAAGTGGCCTACAATTAGACAAATTTTTGGTGATAGGAAATGCCACATAAATTATCAAAAGGTGTAACACAAAATAAAAAAATGGAATGATCGAAACCGCAACGCAAAGATAAATGGAAAGATATGTAGCAATCAGCACAGAGAAGAAGAAAAATACAATGAAAATCAACAAGGTCCTAAGAATACCTGTAAGCGAGTCTTAATAGTATCCAATGGAGTTGTGATGCAGGAAGCTGTAGCACCTGCGATTATTCCTCCAGCAGCTTGCACTGCCACTATTGTCGATAGACTAGGAGCTACTTCCTTTAGGTCTGTGCCCTGGCCCAAGAACCTAGAAAAAAGGTAGTACATACTAAGCCAAAGCTAAATCAAGAAGAATGCAACAAATGCCATCCCCTTTGGATGCCTACATTTGATCTAAGAATAAGGGTGTATTAGGCATTAATTGGCCTAGCTTGTGTTGTGTGGCATGAGAGCTTGAGATCAATCCCTAGCATCCCTCCCTCACCCACAAAATATCAAGAGAGAAAAAACCTATTGTTACCAGCTCTAAAAGCACATTCAACTCTTTTTCAGAGAGAAAATTAAGCTGACCGAAAACAAAAGAGAGAAGCTAACAACAAAAGTATTCATGACTAACCTCCAGATAACACGTTGGCTAGAACCATAACTAGCCCACCATACAGCACTGGATGGAGAGTAAGTCATGACTGACAAACCAAATCCTCTGTATAATCCTCGGATTCCATCAGACTTTAAAACCTTACGAGCAACATCTAGACCTCCGTTGTACTTTGCATGGCCTGAGTATCCTTGGACCATCAACTTTTGACTAATCTGTGCAAAATTCATGACAAGGAAATTTACCCCTTCAGCTTTAGATAAAGGATAAAGAGCAATAAGGACAGCATCTTTAATAGCTGGAGTGAAATTTGTTCTGCATTAGAGAAGTTCAAAGAGATTCTGGAGTACGGACACCAGTCATTCAGACACCTACTATGAGAAACTTCTAGCAGGATATGCATACAGTACGCACAGCCACAAAATTATTTTTTTAGGGTGGAGGGAGGGGGGGACAATTTCATCGAACTTGGTAGGCGGCAGCAAATAGTTTTGCGTATGTATAAAATAAAACACTAAATTAAGCTAGAGAGAAAAGATTCTCATGTAAGAATCTGAAGTACAGACCACATCAATTGGAACAAAAACAGCTTGAGCAAACAGAGATGCAGTCATTCCAGCAATTCCATTTGCTATAGCAGCTTGCGTAGGTTCAGAGAATGTAAATGGTTCAACCATGCTGAAAGCAGCTACTTTTGTAGTTTCCAGAGCAGTGAGAAATATCACCCTGGCAGGAATCGCACCAGTGATGACTGTTCCAAACCCTCGATAGAGACCAGGGATTCCATCTGTTTTCAGTATGCCTCTAATAACAGAAAAAGCACTTCTCTCTGCAGTGTCCTTCGAAGCAACCTGAAGCCTAGTTTTTACAACAGAGACTGGGTATAATGCTACCGTAACTCCAGTAAAGATTCCAGCTCCTACTACGTAAAATTTAGTTTTGTCGAGTCTGCATCAACAGAAGAAGCTAATAAACATAAAAGAGGTACAAACAAAAGAACTTACAGCAGTAAAAAGAAACTATACGCAAATCTCTGAAGACACTAAAATACCAATCAAGATAACACAAACAAGGATTTCCATTAAGATTTTCACTAAGAAATTTATCTAGTTTCAAAATCCTTAATTATTAGTTGAATGAGGTTCCATCAGCTAATACAGTGACAAAAAATTGATGAAATGAAGAGCAAATTATCGCACAAAATGAGCAAAGTCTACTAAGCAATTAAAAGGAGAAAAGCCAAGAAATGTTAAGGATAAGAAATTAAGAATTAAAGAGGCAGCATTCATTCGAAATAAATATCTATGATCTGTTAAAAAAAACACCCTAGACTTGCTTTCTGGTTCTATTTTCACTCTTCGTCATCTAATCATCAGTAATTTCTTAGACAACAACAATCTATATACCCAATTCTTTGAACTAAAAAAAAAAAAAAAAAAACATCTTAGAGGAAATTATTCAACTATTCGAACAGTTCAATGGAAAGCAAATCTAGATTTTAACCCTTAAGCCATTGCACACAAAAAATAGATAAACTAAAACCTACCTTATTGCATAGACCTAAGCTTAATAAAAAAGACTGAAATCGACCAAACTAAACCCTAAAACTTGATTACAAAATCAAGAAAAGAATCAAAATTAAACAGTTGTAGCTGGATAAATGAAACTAGCTCAAACAATTCATTTACAAAATTTAAAAATAAAAAATAATGCGTGAAAACAAACTAAAATCAGATCAAATAGAAGATATTAAGTTTAAAAATAATTAAAGAGATTAACTAATGAAAATACTTACTTGTCCCAATTAATTTCCGTCTGACCAAAAGTCTGCATTCGCGAATTCGAAGCTTCCATTCTATAATCGACTGAAAATAATTTGATTTTTTTTAGAAACCCTCAAACTATTTCTTCAATAATCCACTTTTTTCTTCCAAGAAATCATTTGAAAAGAAAGAAAGAAAGGAATTGAGAAGATTTCATTTCCCTTTTTCTTTCTTTTTATAACTATTTTTAATTTTTGGGGGGTTTTGTTTTTCCTCTTTAAAGATGCTGCATTTTCAGATTTCTTGAGGAAAATAATTCTTTTCTTTTTAAATATAAAATTAAATTAATAAAAAGTTTGTTCCCCACGGCTTTGGACATTGCTTGACCGCGAATTAGGTTTCGATTGGCGGCTGATTTTTGTATATCACACATAAAGCAACGTGTATCTACCGATTTATTTTAAATTAAATTAATATAAATAAATAAAATTTTAGTTAACATCTATGATAATTGAGGTTTAAATTTATAAGTATTTTTTAGATTTATGTAAGTAAATTTTGCAGTCATATTTATTTCTTTATAAAAATATTTTAATAATTTTTAAGTGAATTGATATTCAATTGTTTCGTGTAATCTATTTAGTCAGATTTAATAAAATTACCTTTAATTAATTCATATAAATAAAATAAAAAGAAAATATTAATATAAATTATTATTTATTCTTTTACATTAATTTTAGTTGATATTGATGTTATTTGTGTTTTTCCAAACGAACAGAACCGATGATAAATTAACTATATTAATTTATTTTCATCTATAAATAAATAAAATTTATATGAATACCAAATGAATTGCTCAAATGAATTTATCACTAAATTTTTACAAAGTTTTACTTTAATATTTGGGCATATGTAATTTTACTTATTCGGAGTTCTAAACTAATTATAATGTATGAGTTATAAAATTTTATGTGATGGTCTAATGACTAAAGTGTTTATTATCCTATGTGGCTTGAAAAAAAACATATAAATTATAATCCAATTAGGTTTAAAGAGGGTGACCGACAACTTACTAAGAGAGTCCATTAATGTCACTTGCCTTAATTAAGTCCATATGGTTGACCTTATTGATTCAATTTTTAAGTTTATTTTTTATTTAAATAAAAACAAACCCAAATATTTAATTAAATATACCTCCAAATTATTAATTAAATTAAATAATTTCCACAACTCAATTTTAATTTTTTGAAATCATGATGATTTTATTATATTAAAATTTATGTTTAAACTTATTTAATTATTTGAAAGAAATTCAACAACGATGACTATGTAATTTAATTTTCAAATTAAATTCAATTATTTAATTTAGTCATCCAATTAAATAATACTTCAAAGAAATTAAATTAGCTCAAGTCATCTCTTGCATTTTCAAGAAAATACAATTATTGTGAATTAGGGTTGATATCGATTCAGTTCAACCAAGTTTTTAAATTTTCAGTTTGGATCAATTTTCAGTTTGGTCGATTTTTTTGCTCAGCCCTATTGCAAATAGTAATCCATGTAATTTATTTCTCATTCATCATTTTGCCTGTTTATTTAAAGTTCTTTCATGAAATTCGTCCAAAATTATAATTAGTTAGTAGAGGGATCAATTATACGCATATAATTAGGGTTAAAAAAACTGTAATTATATTCTGACTCTTCATCTATTAATCACAAAGTTATTCATTCACGAATTCAATCCTCTAAAAATACCATGACTGAACACTCAATTATATACCATTACGAAAGCTACTTATTTCAAGCTTTAATGTAATGAACTTGTCATATATAGGGACTATGGATTAAGTTAAAATATACACATTACACAGCTTGGTTTGATAGTGAGAGAAGATGACCAACAATGGAATGTTTCCATTTCAATTTCCTCGTCTTACAAAAGATAACTATGAAAATTGGTGCCTCCGTATGAAGGCTCTACTTGGCTCACAAAATAGTTATGATTTTCTTCAAGATAAGGCATCTTTGTTACAACAAGATAGGGATGACTTAGCTAGGACAAGGAAGAAGGATCAACAAGCCCTCACCCTCATACATCAATGTTTGGATGAATCGATGTTTGTGAAAGTGGCTAATGCTAACAACGCAAAGGAAGCATGGGAGATTTTGCAAATTTCTCTCCAAGGAGTTGAAAAAGTGAAGAAGGTTTTACTCCAATTATTATGAGGTGAGTTTGAAGCTTTGCGGGTAAAGGAATCCGAGTCAATTTCGAACTATTGCTCAAAGGTGTTGGTTATTTTTATTCAAATGAAGAGATATGGAGATACCTTAGAAAATGTTCGCATTATTGAAAAGATCCTTCTTTCTTTGGTTCCAAAGTTTGATTATGTGGTTGTTTCATTGAGTCAAAAGATTTAGACTATATGACTATTTAACAAGTAATAGGTGAGTTGCAAGCACAAGTGGACAAATTCAAAAGGAGGCAAGATGAGTCCTTAGAACAAGCTCTCAAAGCCAAGGTATTTTGAAATATTATCAGGAAGAAAAGAACCAAAGAGGTTGAGGTCGTGGACACGGACGAGGATGAGGTTATGGCAAAGGAAGACGTGGAAGAGGTGATTATGAAAATAAAAACAATGATAATGAGACCTTATCAATTAGAAATCGTGGAAGAATGAGGGGAAGAAGAAGAGGTAATTATCAAAGATCGAATGAAAGGAAGTGCTGAGTATGACTCATATTTCAGTAAAATTTGAGAGATAATCTCTCATTTAAACTCTTTTTATTTGTTTCAATCGAACTCTAATTAGTCTAGGTTATTTTATTATTATTTGACCTACGAATTTGGCCTATAAATAGGCTCTTTTACAACCTAAGAAAATACACCCATTAAAAGATTAGAACTCATAAAACTTTTAGAGAATTTTGTGTTTACGTTTTAAGGGTTCTTTGTATTCGGGTTCTAGGTTTAGTTTTTATCTTCATCTTTTGTACTCTTTGTTCTTTTGTCATTATAGTAAAATTATCTTTGCTCGTGGTTTTTTATCCTCTTTGGAGGGAGTTTTCCATGTTAAATTTGTGTGTTCAATTTCTCAATTTCTTCCGCTATTTTTTACTTATTCGTTGTTTAATTAGGTTGATCTCCAATAAGTAGTATCAGAGCTAGTTTAAGTTTCATAGATCAACTTGTTAAGAGATGACAGCAACAAGGTTTGACCTTAAGAAGTTCAATAGTGTCACAAATTTCAATCTGTGGCAAGTTCAGATGATGGCAATTCTAGTTTAGACCGGCCTGAAAAAGGTCGTTATTGGGAAAAATCTTGATAATCTAGATCAGACATAATAAGAGAAACTTGATGAAAAGGCCCTGCCTGTAATCCAGTTGTGCCTCGCAAATATGGTATTGCAGAAGGTATGGATGGGTAAAACATCATCGACCTTGTGGAAAATGTTAGAAACTTTTTATGCGACTAAGTCTCTAGCTAACCGTTTAGTATTGAAACAACGTCTATTTACGTTTCACATGAACGAGTGTGAGCTTCTTAAAGATTACATTAGTCAAGTTATTATTCTTTTGAATGATTTAAATAATTTTGAGATTAAGATTGACGATGAAGATTAGACTATGCTATTATTGTGCTCTTTACCCTCTTCATACAAGTCTTTCAGGGAGACCTTGATTTATGGCTGATACAAACTCTTCTTCGAAGATGTGAAAGGTCATTTGTTGAGTAAAGCCAAACTTGACAATGAGTTTGATTCGGATAGCAAGGTAGATAGGCAAGCTTCCGTTTTGGTAACATTAAAGAAGCGAGACAAAATATGTCGCTATCGTAGGAAGTTAGGTCATGTCAAAGCAGATTGTTATAAATTGCGAAATAAATGGTTGCTGAAAGTAACGAGGAAGATGTAGCTGGTGCTAATTTGGTCAACAAAAGCAATGATGATTTCTTGTTAGTGTCAATGAGTGATAGCTTCGAGCTTACATCCGAGTGGATCCTAGATTCGGGATGTTCTTTCCACATGTGTTCCAACAAAGAGTGGTTCTTCACATACAGTTCGGTTGAAGGTGGAGTTGTGCGCATAGAAAACAATTCATCCAGTAAGGTAATTAGTATTGGTACTGTTAAAATTAGGATGCATAATGGGATGATTAGGACACTCTCGGATGTCAGGTATGTACTTGATTTACAAAAGAATCTCATCTCCTTGAGTATTTTAGACTCGAAAGGTTGCAAAATCAACATCGAGTCGAGTGACATTAAGGTGTCTCTAGGGCTCTCATTTTGTTGAAAGGTAAAAGGACTAACAGTGTTTATATTTTGGAAGGTTCTACAGTAACCAATGAAACCGAACGTCCATTGTCCGTTACGGAGTCGAAGTCAACTCATTTGGAGCTGAGGCAACTTGGTCATATGAGGGATAAATATATAACTGTTTCGTTGAAGAGAGGTTTTCTTTTGGATACAGGTTTTGAAAAGTTAGGACATTGTGTCCATGAAAATTAAACTCGGGTTAGTTTGATTTTGTAACAGACCGAATTAGACCCTAGTCGGAACGGTGGTTTCGAGACCACGAATCCGAGTCTGAGAAACATTTTAATATTTTATTTTTGTGTTTATGATGTGTGAATTAAAAGGTGTGAAAGTTTCGTAGAAAAATTTTATTGTTTAAGTGCTCAATTTGATAAAAAGGACTTAATCGCATAAAGAGTAAAAGTGGCACGCTAAAGTGAAATGTACCTTTTTTATTGTGGCTTTTAAAGTGGATGTCCTAAAAGGACAATTAGTCCATTCCTTTAGTTAGTGGACGACATATATGAGGAATAAAACAAAATTTGTTTTATAATTATATGTTTTATATTAGGTAATGAATAAATAAAATTTCCTTTAATTTTAAAGCATAAAATAATGAAAGAAAGTGGGAAGAAAGAGAACATACCTTGTTCTTCTTCTCTTGGCCGAATGTGGAGGATGAAAAAACTCCATTGTTGGAGCTTAATTTCGGCAACTTGGAGGCTTCAATTAGGGTATGAAATTTGCTTAGTATTTTATAGTTTCTACATTTTTGAAATTGTTACTTTGAATACTAGATAACCCATGTATCAATTTTTGAGATTTTGGCACATCAAGATTCGCTATGGTGGTACATTTATGGCATGTAATGTTTGATAGTAGATTATGAATTGTATGTGTTAGATCATCAATTTTTGAATTAGAAGTTTTGGTGAAATCAAATGTTAGGGACTAATTTGAGAAGAATAAATTCTTAAAGGACTAAAACATGAAATAAATTAAAAATATAGACTTGTATAATCTCTATAGACATTCGCCCTTGAGTGTTGTAGGAAATTTTGGGTATTTTGCATTTTATGAAATTTGGACAAAATTGTAAAAGGTGAAACCCTAGGGGTAAAATGGTAATTTGCCTATTTATGTGCTTAGGGACTAAATTGAGATGAAATGTACTTGAATGGGCTAAATTTTAATGTGTTTTAGATCAAGAGCAAAGAAAAACGGACTTAGATCGGGGAAAGACGAAGGTTCTCGAATAGCCGATCTCATCGGCTTATCGACAACCGAGGTAAGTCCTTAAGCTATAATGTATTGAAGAATTATTTATGAACCTATAATGTGATAATGTTTGATAAATTTTAGTACATAATTATGTCATGGCCGAATATATATATAAGCATATTGAAATGGTTTTAGGTGTTTAATGTAAATGAATTTAGTTGAGTTGGATATGTGATATAATTACGAATGGTGTGTGAAATGATTTATCGTATTGATGTGATTCGGCTTTAATGCCTGTAAATGAATTTAGTTGAGTTGGATATGTGATATAATTACGAATGGTGTGTGAAATGATTTATCGTATTGATGTGATTCGGCTTTAATGCCGTAAATGAATTTAGTTGAGTTGGATATGTGATATAATTACGAATGGTGTGTGAAATGATTTATCGTATTGATGTGATTCGGCTTTAATGCCTAGCGTGCTTTATGCCGTGATTTATTTCGGCTTTAATGCCTAGCGTGCTTTATGCTTGTGATTTATTTCGGCTTTAATGCTAGCGTGCTTAGTCTTGGTGACATATTCTAGCTTGAGCCTAGCGTGCCTTGTCTTGATTTATTTCGCTTTAATGCCTAGCGTGCTTAGTCTTGGAGAATATATTCGGCTTCGAGCCTAGCAGTGCCTTGTGCTTGGTGATTTATTTCGGCTTTAATGCCTAGTAGGCTTTATGCTTGATGATGTGTTTACAAAGGAGAAACCGAATTGTTGTTCAAGGTAAATTGTAGCTAATGAGTCTAGTTAAAGGCTCGTAAGTAAGTAAGGTATGATATGTTTAATGTTACTAGAGTTTAACTAATATTACGAGTACAGTGTTATGTACATTGGAGATTACGATTGATGTGCACAAGTATTTTATGACTGAGTTTGAGCTTGAATGTACTATCATGGTGTAGAGCCCAAATTGCCCGGGCCCAATTACCAACAACAAAATACAACCCAAAATTAAAATAAAAAACAGGCCCAAAATACAAGCCCAAAAAACAACCAACCCAACTCAAAAAAAAAGAGGAAAAAACAAAACAAAAAAAAAAGAAGAAACCCTAGCCCTCTGCCTCTCATTGCGACCTCCTTACCACATGTCAAGACGTCGACACCGGCCGTCCGACATGCTCCGTCCGAAACCTGCAAAACAACAACACAGCACAGCAAGGAGCAGAAAGAATTTGTTTTTTCTTATTTCGACTTTGGCTATAAAGCCCCGAATAAATCATTGTAACAAGGGGGGAGGATTTAAAAAAAACATCAAAAACTTTGAATACAAGAATCGTCTGAAATCAAAAACCAAACAAAAAGGTTTATTTCATTACTGCTATTAACTATCACCATTGTCTATTTTTCGATTCTGTTTTTATCTTATTTTATTTCTTAAGAA
This sequence comes from Gossypium rotundifolium, assembly GCA_025506655.1. Classification (NCBI taxonomy): domain Eukaryota; kingdom Viridiplantae; phylum Streptophyta; class Magnoliopsida; order Malvales; family Malvaceae; genus Gossypium; species Gossypium rotundifolium. Next base: position 188,044,858 of record CP106729.1, on the reverse strand, counting down.
CGAAATCAAAGCAAAAGGGGGGATTTTCCTCGTTTATTCAATACTTTCATTTATTTCTACTTTCCATTCATTTTATTTGCTTATTTCTAAAAAACAAACGAGGGGTGAAAGAGAACAAACCTGAGTCGGAGCCGTCGTCGGAACCCCATTCTCTGTCCTCGAAGCCGAACCAAAGGGGCCTGGGACGTCAAGGGTTCGCCCAAAAGCAGAGGCCTCAGACGCAGATCGGGAGGTTCCTTCGGAGTTGTCACCATCGACGCAGGGTCGTGTGACGAACGATCAAGGGAAGCCCTACCGTCGGGCTGAGGAGTTGAGAGAAAAGGGGTCTTTTTTTTTAAAACCTAATGACAGAAATGACAGAAAAGAAAAAAAATGGGGCTTTTATAATAATGAAAACGGCGTCGTTTCAACAGGGCCTCCCAGACGCCAAAACGGCGTCGTTTTGGGAGGCCGACCCGAATTCAACCCGACCCGGCCAGAGGATCCGCGTTTACGCAAAGGGGTTATTTATGAGTTGGCCCTTCCGCCTTTTATTATTTTCAATTAGTTTTTTTTTTGTTTTAAATTTGGCCCGAGCATTTGGTTCTTCTTCCAATTTGGTCCCCCTTGTTGCTGTAAGCCTCGGCCTGAAGGATTATTTATGCATGGTCCCTCTGTTCCCTCGGCGCGTTCAAATCGATCCCTTTTGTGATTTTATTTCAGATTGCCCCTAAATTTCATTTTATTTTCAATCTAACCCTTACTTGGTTTGAATCGCATTTTTCCATATAATATCACTATTATTACTATATTATCATATTTGTATCATTATATTATTATTATTACTATGTTATTACTACTATTATTATTATTATTATTATTTTACTCCTCTATTATCTATTACTATTATTATTATTTTATTATTATTACCATTGTTATTTCATTTTTTATTACTAATACCATTACTATTATCATTTTTATTTTATTCTTACTTATTTATTTAGTTATTATTATCCGTTTATCAATGTAGCATTACCTATCATTATCACTTTATTATTATTTATTTATTAATATTATTGGTGCCATTATTATTCAATATTTCTATTATTATATCTTATCATTAATATTACTATTGTTATTATTACTATTATTATTACTATTATTATTATTATTATTATTATTATTATTATTATTATTATTATTTTCATTTTACTCTGATTTATTTATTTATTATTTTTATTTACTTATTTATTTTTTTATTATTAGTTCATCAATGCATCATTCTCTTTAATATATCATTATTTTATATTATTACAATTATTTAATTTGAATTGATTTCCATTCTTTTAATTTTCACCATTTATAAATTTTTTATTTATTTATGTTATTCATTTTTACTATTTTATTCGTTATCATTTCATTTGCTTATTGCTTATTCGCTCATTGCTCTTTACTTTTTAGTACTTTAAAGCGATTCATTTATTTATGTATCATATTCTTTGTTTTCTTATTATTGTTATTATTACCATTCTATTTGTTTCTAAAGTTCTATTATCGTCAATCTTGTATCATTATTTATTTGCTCATTCATTTATGTATAAAAATTAGATTTATTCGCATGTTCGCTAAATTCGTTAATATCATTACTTTGTCTAATATCAATCAGTCAAATTTCCCAAATAAGATAATGTTCGGTATTTGAAAATTCGGGAAGATCGAGCCCTAACTTACTGGGTTCCGGTTTTTCTCGTTTATGTTAAACAAAGGAATATCTCCTTTGAAGTTGCAATTTCAAAACAAAATACTTAATCTCGGAAATTCGAAATATCGTGCCCTAACTTACTGGACTCGACACTTAGATACTTCGGGATAAGTTTCTTTTCCAAAAATAGAGGCAATCTTCCGTATTTGAAATCTCGGGAAGTCGAGCCCTAACTTACTGAGTTCCGATTTCTCATTTGACGAATAACGGAAGATCCTCTCCAAATAAAAACCAAGTTTCAAAAGGCGAGCTTAATTTCGGGAGTTTAAAGTATTGTGCCCTAACTTACTGGACGTGACGCTTTACCTCTTCGAAAATAAGAAAGCCTTAACGTCCCTTCCAATTTTAAAAGAATAAAAAGCATTGTATTTTCGAATCCCTTTAAAGTTTTCAACAAATAGGACATCAATCAATCAGTTCGGTACCAATTTTGGGCGTGTCGAGGGTGCTAATCCTTCCTCGCACGTAATCGACCTCCGAATCCGTTTTCTCAAAGTTCGTGGACCAAAAAAACACTGTTTTAGTAAATTAAATGTTTTATTAAAACGAAGGTGATCCGATCACACCAAATAAAGATCGGTGACGACTCCCTTCCTTTTCTTTTTTCAAAAAAACCGAGTCGACCGCGTCGTTTCACGTTTTCATCAAAAAATGGTTACGACACATGGAGATTCGGTTTTCAAATAGTAATGCTAAAGGTGAAAGAAATTTTAATATGATAACGTGGTTGAGTTGAATGATTTAAGTGTTTAAGTAATTGAATGTAGTATTATTATTATGAGCTTGGGACTTACTAAGTTAGTAAACTTATTTGTGTGTAATGTTCTCCTCTGTTTTATAGATTAGGTAAAGGCTACCTACTCAACGGGATCGTCAAGACAGTCGACCGCACTATCGATCTAATTTTGGTACTCTTTCATTTTGGTTTTTGGATAGAGGCATGTATAGGAAAGACTTTGTCTTTGTTTGATGAAAACTTTTGGTTCATGTATATAATAGCCATGCGAATATGGCTAAAGTTTTAGTTAAGTATGCTTTTGTGCTTTTGATACAATGTCGGTTTATGTTGGTAATGTTCGTGCATTTTAGTGAAGTTTAATCGTTTTGGTAAGGAAGTGTATGTTTACTGAAATGAACCTTTGAATTAGGATATTATGTGAATGTTTTAGGTATAAGTTAATTTGCATAAAGGATTTAAAATGCATGGACGATATGAGTTGTATGTGGGTATGTTCGATTATAAACTAGTAAATCATATTTTGCAATGAAATAGTTTTAGTTAGCAGCAGAGATGTTATTTTGAAAAATCACCAAAAATAGGATAAATTGAATTAGAAAGTGAATAAAATATAGAATTAAAGCTTATTGTGTCTATTTTTATATGAAAGAAACAGAGTAGGTAAAGGAATTATATATTATGAGATATTTAAGTTTTAGTGAGACTTGTCCTGAATGAATTCGTGAGTCCCTGTTCTGTCTTGGAAAAATTGTTAAAATTGTAAAAAATAATTATGGAGCATAGTTTATATGTTTAGAATCCTTAATGAGTCTATTTTTATTGGAATAAACAAGAACATTATTGAAATTTTGTACAATGAAATAACTGAGTTTTTGTAAAGATAGGTCAGAATTCTCAAACAGTGAAATAGGGGTAACTTTGATGAATAAACTGTACTAATTGGCCACATGAAAAATTCTAGAAAAATTATGGTAAAAATTTATATGATTCTAGTTTCAAGGAAAATTCACGGATCTAAATTTTGAGTTTTGTAACTCGAGTTATGGTCAATTTAGTCAGCATGACGTAGTTGGACAGCTTTAAATTTTATGCCCAGATTAGTAGTCAAGTCTAGTAATGCCACATACCGACTCCCAAGCAAGGTTTCGGGTAAGGGTGTTACATTTGATTGGTATCAGAGCTACGGTTTAGTCGGTTCTAGGACTACCGTAAATGCGTCTGAGTCTAGCTATACATGCCTCTGAATTTTATATGTGATAGTGTGGTGACTTCTTACGATTTCAATTGTATTTAATATAGTAAATGGATTCCGATCCCGATAGAGCCGTAGCTGATGATGTGGAGAGTGTTGCGCCTGGTCTCGCACATGGATCAGCACCATTAAACTCTCAACCAGTTACGGGTAACCAAGAGGGAGAGGCTAAACAAGTCTTCTACCAAATGATGAATGAATGGTTTACCCAATTTGTTCAGAATAATCCGACTGTACAACAACCTCCACCCCCGAATAATCCAACTCCGGTACCTTCAGCACCCCCGAGGATAGATCCAATGAGATCTAGTAGGCCCCCTGTTGATAAAATCAGGAAATTTGGGGCCGAGGAATTCAAGGCTAATGATGATGATGATGCAGAGCGAGCTGAAATGTGGCTTGATAACACTATTCGGTACTTGATGAGCTATCCTGCACTCTGCATTTAAAGTTTGAAATGTGCTATATCCTTACTTGGGACACCGCCTATCACCGGTGGAATACACTAGTATCAATGGTTCCAAAAGAAAAGTGACATGGGATTTCTTCCGAATGAATTCGCAAGAAATATATCGATCGAGGTTCATCGACCGAAACAAAAGAATTTCTTGAATTGAAACAGGGAAAATGACCGTGGATCGAATATGAGCGAAAATTTGTCAGATTGAGCCGATATGCTCAGGAGTGTGTATCAACTGAAGCCATTATGTGCAAAAGGTTTGAAGACGGTTTGAATGAAGATTTAAAGTTGCTAGTTGGTATTCTTGAGATCAAAGAGTTTGTGACACTAGTCGAGCGAGCTTGCAAAGCCGAAGAGCTTGGGAAAGAAAAAAAAAAGGCTGAGATAGAAGCTAGAGACACTCGTAAAAGACCGTCGGGTAGGAATTTCCATTCCACATTTAAGAAGTTTAGAGATGACTTCAGCCGACATAAAACTACTTCAGATTCACCTAGACATGATCGACCTTCCGTGGGCTCCCGAGCTACCTCGATGGCCAGTGTTGATAACGTTCCACAGAATCGAGTTGAATGCAAACATTGTGGAAAATGGCATTCTGGGAGTTGTAGAGTTCGTGATCGGTCCTGTTTTAAATGTGGATCTTCAGACCATTTTATTCGAGAGTGCCCGATGTTAGCCGAGTAGAATACAGCGCAGAACTCTAGACCGAGCAGTGCATCAGTACGGGGCAGACCACCCAGGCATTCTGGCAATGTAGGTGGTAGTCAGAGAGGGACGAAGAACACAGCAGTTCGATCTGAGGCTAGAGCTCCAGCTAGAGCTTATGTTACTCGAGCTAGGGAGGATGCCGCTTCTCCAGATGTCATTACTGGTACTTTCACCCTTTATGATACTACTGTGATTGCATTGATTGATCTTGGTTCGACCCATTCATATGTATGTGAAACTCTGGTATTCAGTAAGACTCTGCCAGTTGAGTCTACTAAGTTTGTGATTCGTGTATCCAACCCTTTGGGTAGCTGTGTGTTTGTTAATAAAGTGTGTAAAAGTTGCCCATTGATGATTTGTTTGATCAGTTGAAAAGGGCTTCAGTATTTTCAAAAATAGATTTGAGATCGGGTTATTATCAGTTGCGAGTCAGAGATACAGATGTGCCAAAGACTGCATTCCGGACGAGGTACGGACATTTTGAGTTTTTGGTTATGCCTTTTGGGCTTACTAATGCACCTGTTGTTTTTATGGATTTGATGAATCGGGTTTGTAGACAGTTTTTGGATCGATTTGTGGTGGTGTTTATTGATGACATATTGATCTACTCCAAAGATGAAATTGAACACAATGAACATTTGAGGTTAGTGCTACAAACTTTGCGAGATCATCAATTTGTATCTGAGTTTAGTAAGTGTGAGTTCGGATGAAAGAGGTCACTTTTGGGACATATTGTTTCAAAGATCGTGCATTTGAGTTGATCCGAACAAAATCTCGGCTATACTTGATTGGAAGCCACCGAAAAATGTTTTCGAGATTCGAATTTTTCCGGGACTTGCGGGTTACTATCGACGATTTGTGAAAGATTTTTCTATGATAGCTACCCAGTTGACAAAGTTATTGCGAAAGATGTCGAGTTCGAGTGGTCGAAAAGTGTCGAAAAGTTTTGATCGGTTGAAAGCTCTTTTGACGAAGCTCCAGTGTTAGTTCAAATGAATCGGGTAAAGAATTTGTTGTTTATTCGATGCTTCTTTGAATGGTTTGGGCTGCGTTTTGATGCGGAAGGCAAAGTCATAGCCTACGCTTCAAGATAATCAAGCCGCACGAAAGAAATTACCCGACGATGACTTAGAACTTGCGACCATTGTTTTCGCATTGAAAATTTGGCGTCACTATTTATTTGGCAAGAAATGTCACATTTATTCGGATCATAAAAGTCTAAAGTATTTAATGACTCGAAGGATCTAAATCGAGACAACGCAGATGGTTAGAATTGTTGAAAGACTATGAGTTGGTGATTGACTACCATCCCGGAAAGGCTAACGTCGTTGCGGATCGTTAAGTCGAAAATCATTGTTTGCTCTTCGTGCAATGAACGCATGATAGCTATGTCCGGTGATGGTTCGATCATAGCCGAGTTACAAGCAAGACCGATGTTTATTCAACAAATTTGTGATGCATGAAAGTTGACAAAGATTTGATCGCTAGACGAATTCGATGTGGAAAAGATGCAGAGTCGATTTTGATTGATGCAAATGATTGCTTGAATTTTAAAAGCCGAATGTGTGTTCAAAAACTCGATTTGATACTGGTGATTACGAGTGAGGCCCATAGTGGTCGATTATCAATTCATCCGTAGCACAAAGATGTATAATGATTTGAAACATTTATTGGTGGTCGGGCATGAAACGGATATATCTGAATTTGTTTGAAATGCTTAATTTGTCGACAAGTAAAAGTTGAACATCAAGTGCCATCCGGATTACTTGACCAATCATGATACCGAATGGAAATGGGATAGAATTACAATGGATTTTGTATCCGGTCTTCCTATGACACCGAGTAAGAAAGATGCCGTCTGGGTTATAGTTGATAGACTTACTAAATCAGCTCATTTTGTGCCGGTTCGTACAGACTTTTCACTCGATAAACTTGCTGAATTGTATGTATCGCAAATTGTGAGATTGCATGGTGTACCGAGTTCAATTGTTTCAGATAGAGACCCGAGATTTACATCGCGGTTTTGGAAGAAGTTACAAGATGCTTTAGGTACTAAACTTCATTTTAGTACAGCTTTCCATCCGCAGTCAGACGGTCAATCCGAGCGAACTATTCAGATACTTGAGGACATGTTGAGATGTTGCGTTATTGAGTTTGAAGGTACGTGGGAACGATACCTACCTTTGATTGAATTTGCTTATAATAATAGTTTTCAATCTAGTATCAAAATGGCACCTTACGAAGCCTTGTACGGGCGAAAGTGTCGAACACCATTATCTTTGGATGAGCTCACGAGAATAAGATACACGGGGTTGATTTGATTAAAGAAACTGAACTGAAAGTAGCTATTATTAGAAACAATTTGAAAGCTGCTTCGGATCGTCAACAGTCTTATGTTGATATGAAACGTAAAGACATTGAATTTGATTGGAGATCGAGTATTTTAAAGGTTTCTCCGTGGAAGAAAGTGCTCGTTTTGGCACGAAAGGCAAGTTGAGCCCGAGGTTCATTGGACCGTATGAAATCATTGAACGTTGGGCTGTTGCTTATAAATTGAAGCTACCTCCGAATTAGAAAAGATACACGATGTGTTTCATATTTCTATGCTCGTGAATCTGATCGATCCGTCACATGTGATTGCTCCGTCTGAGATTGAGATACAACCCGATATGACGTATGAGGAAGAACCGATCCGTATTTTAGCTCGGGAAGAGAAAGAGTTAAGAAACAAGAAAATCCCATTAGTGAAGGTACTGTGGAAAAGGCACGGAGTTGAAGAGGCTACATGGGAGCCTAAAGATTCAATGAGGCAACAATATCCGACGTTGTTTAATGGTAAGATTTTCGGGGATGAAAATCCTTAAGGGGGGAGAGTTGTAACAGACCAAATTAGATCCTAGTCGAAACGGTGGTTTCAGGACCACGAATCCGAGTCTAAGAAACATTTTAATATTTTATTTTTGTGTTTATGATGTGTGAATTAAAAGGTGTGAAAGTTTCGTAGAAAAATTTTATTGTTTAAGTGCTCAATTTGATAAAAAGGACTTAATCGCATAAAGAGTAAAAGTGGCACGCTAAAGTGAAATGTACCTTTTTGATTGTGGCTTTTAAAGTGGATGTCCTAAAAGGACAATTAGTCTATTCCTTTAGTTAGTGGACGGCATATATGAGGAATAAAACAAAAATTTGTTTTATAATTATATGTTTTATATTAGGTAATGAATAAATAAAATTTCCTTTAATTTTAAAGCATAAAATAATGAAAGAAAGTGGGAAGAAAGAGAACATACCTTGTTCTTCTTCTCTTGGCGAATGTGGAGGATGAAAAACTCCATTGTTGGAGCTTAATTTGACAACTTGGAGGCTTCAATTAGGGTATGAAATTTGCTTAGTATTTTATAGTTTCTACATTTTGAAATTGTTACTTTGAATACTAGATAACCCATGTATCAATTTTTGAGATTTTGGCACATCAAGATTCGGCTATGGTGGTACATTTATGGCATGTAATGTTTGATAGTAGATTATGAATTGTATGTGTTAGATCATCAATTTTGAATTAGAAGTTTTGGTGAAATCAAATGTTAGGGACTAATTTGAGAAGAATAAATTCTTAAAGGACTAAAACATGAAACAAATTAAAATATAGACTTGTATAATCTCTATAGACATTCGGCCCTTGAGTGTTGTAGGAAATTTTGGGTATTTTGCATTTTATGAAATTTGGACAAAATTGTAAAAGGTGAAACCCTAGGGTAAAATGGTAATTTGCCTATTTATGTGCTTAGGGACTAAATTGAGATGAAATGTACTTGAATGGGCTAAATTTTAATGTGTTTTAGATCAAGAGAAAAGAAAAACAGACTTAGATCGGGGAAAGACGAAGGTTCTCGAATAGCCGATCTGCACTGACTATCGACAACCGAGGTAAGTCCTTAAGCTATAATGTATTGAAGAATTATTTATGAACCTATAATGTGATAATGTTTGATAAATTTTAGTACATAATTATGTCATGGCGAATATATATATATAAGCATATTGAAATGGTTTTAGGTGTTTAATGTAAATGAATTTAGTTGAGTTGGATATGTGATATAATTACGAATGGTGTGTGAAATGATTTATCGTATTGATGTGATTCGGGCTTTAATGCACGTAAATGAATTTAGTTGAGTTGGATATGTGATATAATTACGAATGGTGTGTGAAATGATTTATCGTATTGATGTGATTCGGGCTTTAATGCACGTAAATGAATTTAGTTGAGTTGGATATGTGATATAATTACGAATGGTGTGTAAAATGATTTATCGTATTGATGTGATTCGGGCTTTAATGCCTAGCGTGTTTTATGCTTGGTGATTTATTTCGGCTTTAATGCCTAGCGTGCTTTATGCTTGATTTATTTATTCGGCTTTAATGCCTAGCGTGCTTAGTCTTGGTGACATATTCGGGCTTCGAGCCTAGCAGGCCTTGTGCCGGTGATTTATTTCGGGCTTTTGTAACAACCCAAACCTGGCCCAAACGCTATGACCGAATTTGGTTTGCTACGGAGAAAACATTTTGAAACCTTTTAAAACCGAACTAACTTCTGAACAAAAGATAGTGTCTTGTTATAACAGTTGGGGTGTATAAAACTCATACTTAGATTTATTTTGAAAATATTTCTTTCATTGAATCATGTTATTATACATATTTTAAAATGTACCCGATGGTACAAAAAAAAACATTTTCGAATTACTTTAGAAAAACGTGTGAACTTATTATTACCATGATTAAATAGTTTAACTAATATTCAAAGCAGGTAACAATAACAAAATAATAAAAAGGAGTTATTGGAGGCCTTATTACAACCCAATTAAAATCAACCAACAATAAAAAAAAATATAAATGAACTGAAATTCAAAGTCTATTAAATTTAAATCCCACTGCATGGCCACCTCAAGTCCCTCCGGCTCCAAATCCGCGAACTACGTGTCACCTGAAAAAAAATTAAGGAGAAGGTGAGTCACCAAGACTCAGTATGTAACCCTTCCCCCGGGTAAATACCACATCATACACAATTTATGACAAATTAACATGCATTAAGTCGTGTACCCAACCTAGCCAACCAAACGCCTTTGTCTACCCCTTTGTGGTACCAAACCACTGGTGGTGCCAAACCACTGGTGACGTATAGTCACAGATGTGATACCAAATCACTGGAGGTGCCAAACCTCTGGTGTCCGAAGACACAAATCGGTTGATGGGGCCAACCCATCGCGTGATACCAAATCACCGGCGTCAATCCCAGATTATCATCGTAGGGCCAACCCATTTGTGGTACTAAGCCACTGGACGAGACGCTATGAGGTGCCAAACCTCTGAGGTACCAAACCTCGGTGACCGTAGTCACAGTGTGTTACCAAAACACCGGTGTCCGCGACACAATGTAACCGCCTCCACTCATCAACCCATAACAAATCATTGTATAACAAATCTCATGCCAACAGATATTTAAGTTACAATTAAATTCATGCCATGCTTCTCAAAAGCATTAAATAGCAACACATATTAATGTGTACTTACAGAATCGTCACTTATACCAATACGGTATTACATCCAATGCTACATAAACCGAGTTAGCATTCACAACATTTAGCACAGTTAATAAGTCATAACGTGTATGTACACACCGCCACCAACGAGAAGTCTAAATCCGAAAAGAGAAGTCGGCCACCCTAGATCTATTGTCCTCAGATTCACCAAAAACATGGGTTAGTATTATGGCCTATTCGCCAACCCAAATAATCCAAAGGGTCATTTGTGATCTCGATTCCTTACCTTTCCCCTTTTGGCTACTAACCACGGACTTGACACACGATCTGTTTTACCAAATAATCAATCAAGCGACAAGTTAATAGCCTTCGCTTTTAATCACTTAAAAGAATAATCCATTAACAATAGGCCCTTACCACCACTTACCAAAGCCGAATGCTAGAGATTAGGAGCTTGGGTTGACTGCTTCACGCACTTGGGGTTCCTAGAAGAGATCGATTACCACAAAGCGTTCAGAAACCTTGTCAACTATTGCCGAAATCGGTACTTCCCCTTTTAATAGAAATCAGTAAAAACAGAGAAGGGAAACCATGGAGTTTCGACACACTTACCTTCACCAAATCAGTTACCAAAGAAAGAATTCGGCACTTACACTGGGTGTATTCGGCCAATGGTGAATTTAATAGGAAGAACAGAAGTTTCGGCTAAGAGTTTTGAGAAGAGAAAAGAAAGAAGTGAGATGGGAGGTGGGATTCCGGGAAAAGAGGAACAAAAGAGTGGAGTTTTGGGACGTTGAACAAGGTTGTAAAAAAAAACGAAAATAGAAAAGCTACTCACTGGGGAATTCAGCTATGTGTAAAAATGAAGAAAAGGGAAATAAGGTGATAGATATACGCCTTAAAAAGGATTTGGCATCCCCCTAGTAGCCTTGCCGTCCACACTTCCTTGAGCAAGGAATTCAAATTCCCTCAACTTCCTTGAATCACTCCAAGCCACTTATTTTGAACCATTCAAATAATTTGAAATAATCCCAAATAATAGTCAAATAATCCATTTAATCAAATAATATCCTTGATTATCTTGTATTATCTTATTATAAAAAAAAAAGAGTTTTAAGGAGAGAAAATCTCTCCCTTCCTATGCCGTCCGTTCCAAGAGCAAAAGAGAGAATTTTGTGACTCGAACCAAGGCTCTTCCTTATCCCTTGTGGCGTCACATGCAACTCCCAAGTAGCCCTCCTTTTGCCACTTTTCCAAGACTTATTTTGTGTCAATAAATCCTCTATTTATTCTTGTAACCCCTACTTGCTAGAGATCCTTACCTTTAAAGTTCCCAAATACAATTTTCTACTAAACCGAGCCAACCTAAGATCCTTAATTAAATCTTATCACTCCATAAATAATACCATAACAATTCAAACACAAAGAAAAACATTTAATCACAAATAGCCCCGGTTTTAGGATGTTACAGTTCTACCCCCTTAAAAGAATTTCGTCTCGAAATTACCTGGTTAGAAGAGGTGGGGGTATTGCTATCGTATCACATCATCGGGTTCCCACGTAGCTTCCTCTGCACCATGGTTCCGCCATAGCACTTTCACTAAGGGCACTGACTTCCTACGCAGAACCTTCACATCTCGATCCAAAATCTGAACCGGTTCTTCCTCGAAAGATAAGTCCCAGTTGACCTCAATTTCTGCCACAAGTACCACGTGTGATGGATCTGACCGATACCGCCTAAGCATCGACACATGGAAGACGTTGTGAATCTGACTTAACTCCGCTTGGCGGTCGAAATGATAAGCTACCGGTCCTACTCGCTTTAATATCAGATATGGGCCAATGAATCTTGGGCTTAGCTTTCCTTTTCGCCCAAATCTTAACACCTTTTTCCAAGGTGATACCTTCAGGAAAACCTTGTCTCCTACATCATACTCCATTTCTTTGTGCTTCAGATCAGCATAAGACTTCTGTCTATCTGACGCTTCCTTAAGACGAGCCCGAATCACCCTAACCTTGTCCTCCGTTTCTGTAACCAACTCTGGACCCAACACTTGTCGTTCACCCAACTCTGTCCAACACGTCAGAGTTCGGTATTTCCGTCCATACAGTGCTTCGTATGGTCTATCTGGATACTCGCTTGGTAACTATTGTTGTAGGCGAACTCGGCTAATGGTAAAAATTCCTCCAAACTACCTCGAATTCCAAGACACGACCCTCAAAGATATCCTCTAAGATCAGATGACCTTTCATTGCCCGTCCGATTGTGGATGGAAAGTCAGATCGAAATCCAATCGCGTACCCAAAGCTTGATGCAACGCTTTCCAAAACCTTGACGTGAACCTTGGATCCCTATCTGAGATAATTGATACTGGTACACCATGCAATTGACTATCTCAGCCACATACAACCTTGCTAGCTTCTGGAGTGAGTAATCCATTCTCACTGGTACGAAGTGAGCTGACTTAGTCAGGCGGTCCATAATTACCCAAACTGTATCTTTCTTACTGGGCGTGAGGGGTAGACCACTAACGAAATCCATAGTGATCCTCTCCCATTTTCATTGAGGAATCTTTACTGGTTGAAGTAGTCCTGATGGTAACTGATGTTCAGCTTTAACCTGCTGACACATCAGACACCTTCCCAACTTCGACTCGCCACTTGCGCTTCAACCTGTGCCACGAAGCTGTCTCCTCCGCAAGTCTCCGTACATTTTGCTACCTCCAGGATGCATAGCGTATGGGCTGCTATGTGCATCTTGGAGAATTCTTTGTCTCAGTTCCACATCCTTCGGCATACAGGGCCGTCCTTGAAAACATAACACACCATGATCAGTCAAACTATACTCTTCCAAACCACCATTTTGGACTTGCAATCTCTTTGCATTCAATCCCTCGTCTACCAACTGCTTATCCTTAATCTCCCCGATCCAAGTTGGCTTAACTTGCAGCTCCGCCAAAAGACTTCCATCGTCGTATAGACTCAAATGAGCAAACATCGCCCTTAAGTCCGCCACGACCTTCTGACTTAACGCGTCAGTGTAGCTGGTACCCACGTACTTCTTCTGAAAAGTAACTCTAAAGTACTCCCATGTAAGATCTTCTGCCGTGGCGCCATCTCGGACCATGAGCCACCACTGATATGCTTCATCCTTCAGAAGCGACACGGCTCCTTTCAGTTTCTCCCCATCGGACAAGTCAAGATCGTCCATGATCCTTTCAGAGATTCCACCAAGATTCACAGACTGGGTGCCACTCCTGACACACCCCGGAACACTTCAGCTCCGTTAGACCGAATTCACTCGGGAACAGATTTTCGAGCCCCTAAATTTCCACTAGCCCACCACAACTCCAAGACTCAGCAACACGACTATGATCATCGCCTCACCTCCCGTCGATCTTGCTCCTCACCCAAAAGTTGGGGTGGTGGCGGCGATGGTATCTCATTTTCGAACCTGTCACGACCTAACGGGTTCGAGACATCGATCATTCTTCCCCTACCACGTCCACGTCGGCCACGTCCTCTAGAACTCATTCTATCTAACGCGCTTTTAATCTGATTAAGAAAAATTTTATGGATTAGTAATTTGTTCCGCTTGATTATCCGCGAAGAATTTTATGAAAAGTTTAATAAGGATTCTTTCGATCAAACAATGTTTTAAGTCTTCTATCCTAGTTCACACAAAAGGGCACATCCATTCCCTAATACTTTCCATACTTATTCACTCTTCGGACATTTCTGTCCTGTTTCTATCCCAGGGGTATTTTCGTCATTTCCTACAGGGTATTTTTGTATTAAAAATCCGAGGGATGTCAGAACTTTAACAAAGCAGATCACTTTGAAATTCCCAAAACTGGAGGGTATTGCTGAAAATTTGTAAAATTTAATGACATGGCATCATTTTGGGAACCAGGGGTATTTTGGTAATTTTATCAATTGGGGTAATTTTGTAATTTTTAACAAATCCGGGGTATTTTAACAGTTGTAAAACTCTGAGGGTTCCTTTTGTGAGTTTCTCTCTTCTTAAACGATGATGTTGCAAAAATTTTGAATTCGAGGTCACTTTGGTAATTTTACAAGTTGAGGGTATTCCCGTAATTTTCCAAAACCAAAGTTTTTATTGGTGATTTGCAAAGTAGAGTTTTTTTTTTTTTTGGATATTTCTAGAATAATAAAATTTTTGGGCAAAACCATTGAATTAATATCTTATGAGTCAAGGGCATTTTAGTAATTTTACCCCAAGGGCATTTTGTAATTTTCACAAATCAAATTTTTTTGGAAAAGTTGTGAAAATGGTTGTTCTCAAATTTTGAAAGAGTGATTTTAAAAGTTTTGAAAAAAACTAGAGTTTCGTTGTTTTCTTCTTTTTCAAAACATGGTTAGTTCCTTTCGGGTTTTAGTCGTTATGTTTAGCCTATGACCGAGCCCTCTTGGTCGGGGTGAACCAAAGCTACGCACCAGGCGAGATTCGGTGGAGAGGAGGTGAGTCACGGATCGCTTAAATACCAAGCTCCCACCGAACCTTTCTAGACATGCGCATGAGGTTACCACACCACCGAGCCTCTAAGTTAGGGTGAACTGGCTACGCACTGTAGGATACTGCGAAGAGGAGGTGAGTCACTCTGATCGCTTAAATACCAGCTCTTCCGGATCCAATCCTAGACATGCGTCTGGGGGTTGCCACACCCTAGCTCGGTGACTTGGTCATAGGTTGGTTGAGTTCATTAAGTCTTATGTTACTGCTTTGTGTGTTTGAGTAATCTAATCCTAAGGTTCAATTCCTATAAGACTATTCTCGTTCCATGCTTCCTACCCTTCTACGAAAATAATTCACAAAGAGGTTCGAAGTACTTACTTGGGCGGATAAGTCTTGGAGACTCGGTGCCATCTTTGTTCAAAACCCAAAATAACTCAAAGAGGCCTACTAAAACATTTTTGGGCCTTGGGCCCCACAAATAGAAACTTTGAACTGGCTCGATACCAATTTTGTAACAACCCAAACCCGGCCCAAACGCTATTACCGAATTTGGTTTGCTACGAAGAAAACATTTTGAAACCTTTTAAAACCGAACTAACTTCTCGACAAAACATAGTGTCTTGTTATAACAGTTGGGGTGTATAAAACTCATACTTAGATTTATTTTGAAAATATTTCTTTCATTGAATCATGTTATTATACATATTTTAAAATGTACCCGATGGTACAAAAAAAAACATTTTCGAATTACTTTAGAAAAACGTGTGAACTTATTATTACCATGATTAAATAGTTTAACTAATATTCAAAGCAGGTAACAATAACAAAATAATAAAAAGGAGTTATTGGAGGCCTTATTACAACCCAATTAAAATCAACCAACAATAATAAAAAAAATATAAATGAACCGAAATTCAAAGTCTATTAAATTTAAATCCCACTGCATGGCCACCTCAAGTCCCTCCGGCTCCAAATTCGCGAACTACGTGTCACCTGAAAAAAAATTAAGGAGAAGGTGAGTCACCAAGACTCAGTATGTAACCCTTCCCCCGGGTAAATACCACATCATACACAATTTATGACAAATTAACATGCATTAAGTCGTGTACCCAACCTAGCCAACCAAACGCCTTTGTCTACCCCTTTGTGGTACCAAACCACTGGTGGTGCCAAACCACGGTGACGATAGTCACGAGATGTGATACCAAATCACGGAGGTGCCAAACCTCCGTGTCCGAAGACACAAATCGGTTGATGGGGCCAACCCATCGCGTGATACCAAATCATGGCGTCAATCCCAGATTATCATCGTGGGGCCAACCCATTTGTGGTACTAAGCCACCGGGACGAGACGCTATGAGGTGCCAAACCTCCGGAGGTACCAAACCTCGGTGACCGTAGTCACAGTGTGTTACCAAAACACCGTGTCCGTCGACACAATGTAACCGCCCTCCACTCATCAACCCATAACAAATCATTGTATAACAAATCTCATGCCAACAGATATTTAAGTTACAATTAAATTCATGCCATGCTTCCCAAAAGCATTAAATAGCAACACATATTAATGTACTTACAGAATCGTCACTTATACCAATACGGTATTACATCCAATGCTACATAAACCAGAGTTAGCATTCACAACATTTAGCACAGCTTAATAAGTCATAACGTGTGTATGTACACACTGTCACCAACGAGAAGTCTAAATCCGAAAAGAGAAGTCGGCCACCCTAGATCTATTGTCCCCAGTATTCGCCAAAAACATGGGTTAGTATTATGGCCTATTCGCCAACCCAAATAATCCAAAGGGTCATTTGTGATCTCGATTCCTTACCTTTCCCCTTTTGGCTACTAACCACGGCACTCGACACACAGATCTGTTTTACCAAATAATCAGTCAAACGACAGTGTTAATAGCCTTCGGCTTTTAATCACTTAAAAGAATAATCCATTAACAATAGGCCCTTACCACCACTTACCAAAGCCGAATGCTAGAGATTAGGAGCTTGGGTTGACTGCTTCACGCACTTGGGGTTCCTAGAAGAGATCGATTACCACAAAGCGTTCAGAAACCTTGTCAACCATTGCCGAAATCGGCACTTCCCCTTTTAATAGAAATCAGTAAAAACAGAGAAGGGAAACCATGGAGTTTCGACACACTTACCTTCACCAAATCAGTTGCCAAAGAAAGAATTCGGCACTTACACTGGGTGTATTCAGCCACTGGTGAATTTAATAGGAAGAACAGAAGTTTCGGCTAAGAGTTTTGAGAAGAGGAAAGAAAGAAGTGAGATGGGAGGTGGGATTCCGGGAAAAGAGGAACAAAAGAGTGGAGTTTTGGGACGTTGAACAAGGTTGTAAAAAAACGAAAATAGAAAAGCTGCTCACTGGGGAATTCGGCTATGTGTAAAAATGAAGAAAAGGGAAATAAGGTGATAGATATGTGCCTTAAAAAGGATTTGGCATCCCCCTAGTAGCCTTGCCGTCCACACTTCCTTGAGCAAGGAATTCAAATTCCCTCAACTTCCTTGAATCACTCCAAGCCACTTATTTTGAAACCATTCAAATAATTTGAAATAATCCCAAATAATAGTCAAATAATCCATTTAATCAAATAATATCCTTGATTATCTTGTATTATCTTATTATCAAAAAAAAGAGTTTTAAGGAGAGAAAATCTCTCCCTTCCTATGCCGTCCATTCCAAGAGCAAAAGAGAGAATTCTGTGACTCGAACCAAGGCTCTCCCTTATCCCTTGTGGCGTCACATGCAACTACCAAGTAGCCCTCCTTTTGCCACTTTTCCAAGACTTATTTTGTGTCAATAAATCCTTTATTTATTCTTGTAACCCCTACTTGCTAGAGATCCTTACCTTTAAAGTTCCCAAATACAATTTTCTACTAAACCGAGCCAACCTAAGATCCTTAATTAAATCTTATCACTCCATAAATAATACCATAACAATTCAAACACAAAGAAAAACATTTAATCACAAATAGCCCCGGTTTTAGGATGTTACAGCTTTAATGCCTAGCAGGCTTAGTGCCGGTGACATATTCGGGCTTCGAGCCTAGCAGGCCTTGTGCCGATGATTTATTTCGGGCTTTAATGCCTAGCAGGCTTTATGCCGGTGATATGTTTTACAAAGGAGAAACTGAATTGTT
Organism: Gossypium rotundifolium; assembly: GCA_025506655.1. Taxonomy (NCBI): domain Eukaryota; kingdom Viridiplantae; phylum Streptophyta; class Magnoliopsida; order Malvales; family Malvaceae; genus Gossypium; species Gossypium rotundifolium. Next base: position 188,026,774 of record CP106729.1, on the reverse strand, counting down.
GTTCAAGGTAAATTGTAGCTAATGAGTCTAGTTAAAGGCTCAGGTAAGTAAGTAAGGTATGATATGTTTAATGTTACTAGAGTTTAACTAATATTACGAGTACAGTGTTATGTACATTGGAGATTACGATTGATGTGCACAAGTATTTTATGACTGAGTTTGAGCTTGAATGTACTATCATGGAGATTCGGTTTTCAAACAGTAGTGCTAAAGGTGAAAGAAATTTTAATATGATAACGTGGTTGAGTTGAATGATTTAAGTGTTTAAGTAATTGAATGTAGTATTATTATTATGAGCTTGGGACTTACTAAGTTAGTAAACTTATTTGTGTAATGTTCTCCTCTGTTTTATAGATGAGGTAAAGGCTACCTACTCAACGGGATCGTCAAGACAGTCGACCGCACTATCGATCTAATTTTGGTACTCTTTCATTTTGTTTTTTGGATAGAGGCATGTATAGGAAAGACTTTGTCTTTGTTTGATGAAAACTTTTGGTTCATTGTCTTTGTTTGATGAAAACTTTTGGTTCATGTATATAATAGCCATGCGAATATGGCTAAAGTTTTAGTTAAGTATGCTTTTGTGCTTTTGATACAATGTCGGTTTATGTTGGTAATGTTCGTGCATTTTTAGTCGAAGTTTAATCGTTTTTGGTAAGGAAGTGTATGTTTACGAAATGAACCTTTGAATTAGGATATTATGTGAATGTTTTAGGTATAAGTTAATTTGCTTAAAGGATTTAAAATGCATGGACAGTATGAGTTGTATGTGGGTATGTTCGATTATAAACTAGTAAATCATATTTTGCAATGAAATAGTTTTAGTTAGCAGCAGAGATGTTATTTTGAAAAATCACCAAAATAGGATAAATTGAATTAGAAAGTGAATAAAATATATAATTAAAGCTTATTGTGTCTATTTTATATGAAAAAACAGAGTAGGCAAAGGAATTATATATTATGAGATATTTAAGTTTTAGTGAGACTTGTCCTGAATGAATTCGTGAGTCCCTGTTCTGTCTTGGAAAAATTGTTAAAATTGTAAAAAATAATTATGGAGCATAGTTTATATGTTTAGAATCCTTAATGAGTCTATTTTTGATTGGAATAAACAAGAACATTATTGAAATTTTGTACAATGAAATAACTGAGTTTTTGTAAAGATAGGTCAGAATTCTCAAACAGTGAAATAGGGGTAACTTTGATGAATAAACTGTACTAATTGGCCACATGAAAAATTCTGCAAAAATTATGGTAAAAATTTATATGAGTCTAGTTTCAAGGAAAATTCACGGATCTAAATTTTGAGTTTTGTAACTCGAGTTATGGTCAATTTAGTCAGCATAATGCAGTTGGACAGCTTTAAATTTTTATGCCCCAGATTAGTAGTCAAGTCTAGTAATGCCACATACTCGACTCCGGCAAAGGTTTCGGGTAAGGGGTGTTACAGATTTGGTAGTACACAAGTTGAAAGCTAGAAGTCCTTCAGCTTCTAAGCACAAATTTGACTCAGTTAATTCCTTACACAGTTCAAGATAGGCCCGTGGCGGGTTTTGGCAAAGATGGCGTGGAAATATGAGTCAAGGTGGAGATTTGTTGAGTATGACTCATATTTTAGTCAAATTTGAGAGACAATCTCCCAGTTAAACTCTTTTTATTTGTTTTAGTTAAACTCTAATTAGTCTAGATTATTTTATTATTATTTGACCTACGAATTTAGCCTATAAAAAGACTCTTTTACAACCTAAGAAAATACACCCATTAAAATATTAGAACTCATAACACGTTTGGAAAATTTTGTGTTTACATTTTGAGGGTTCTTTGTTTTTGGGTTTTGACTTTAGTTTTTATCTCCATCTTTTGTACTCTTCGTTCTTTTTCCATTATAGTAAAATTATCTTTGCCCATTGTTTTTTATCCTCTTTAGTTTTTATCTCCATCTTTTGTACCCTTCATTCTTTTTTCATTATAGTAAAATTATCTTTGCCCATGGCTTTTTATCCTCTTTGGAGGGGTTTTTTCCATGTTAAATTTGTGTGTTCAATTTCTCAATTTTTTCATTATTTTTTACTTGTTCGTTACTTAATAGGGTCTGTTCCCAACAGGAGGTATGACAAGTCTAGTGTTGAATGTTAAAATTGTCATAAATTTTGCCATTTTTCTTGGGAATGCAAAAATGATTCTAATGAAAATGAAGAGAAGGTCAATCTCATTAAAGATCAGTAAGATATGGAAGAGCCAACTTTATTGTTAGCACTCAAGAGTGAAGAAAGCAATGATGCAAGCATATGGTATCTTGACAATAGAGCAAGCAATCACATGTGCGGATGCAAAGAGGTCTTTGTGAAGCTTTATGAGAAGGTTAGAGGCAATATTTCATTTGGATACTCTTCAAAAGTCCAAATCCAAGGGAAAGGTACCATTGTAATTTCTCTAAAGGATGATGGTCATAGCCTTATTACCGATGTTTACTATGTTCCCAAGTTAAAAAAAAATAACATTTTGAGTTTAGGACAACTCCTTAAAAGGGGTTGTGAAATTTACATGAAATGTTATTTCCTTTGGCTAAGAGATAAGAATGCCAACTTGGTTGTTAAAGTATCCATGTCGAAGAATAGAATGTTTATGTTGAATCTCAAGACAATTGAAGCAAAGTGCTTGAAGGCTAGTGTGAAGGATGAAGCATGGTGTTGGCATATGAGATTTGGCCATTTGAATTTTGGAGCACTCAAAGTTCTTGGAGAAAAGAATATGGTTTAAAGGATTCCAACCATAGCCATACTAATCAATTATGTGAGGCATGTCTCCTAGACAAGCATGCAATATCAAACTTTTCGAAAGAAGCAACATCAAGAGCAATCGAGCCTTTGCAACTTGTTTATACCGATGTGTGTTGACTAATCAATCCACCATCATTTGGTAAAAGTAAATACTTGTTTTTTTATTGATGATTATAATAGAAAAACTTGGGTTTACTTCTTGAAGCAAAAATCTGAAGCCTTTGTTGCATTTAAAAATTTCGTAACTCTTGTTGAATAGGAGAATGTGTAACACCCCTAACCCGTGTTCAACTCGGAATAGGGTACGAGGCGTTACCGGACAATAACACTTGCAACTGAACAAATTCAAGGCATAAATTTTTGTTTAAAATTTAAAACTTTTATCTTATATCATCAAGTCCCTAAAACAGGCCTACGAGACCCAAAACTTGCTTTGGGAGCTATTTCGGACTAAACTGAGAACTTTTAAAACTATTGGAACATTTAGAAAATTTCCTTGTTTTGGAGAGTCACACCTTGGTGTGGGCGGTAGTGTCCTCCACATCTACCGAGACACACTGCAGTGTCTCTCACTGTGTGCCAAGCAGCTTGGCTATTTTCCAAGCCAATTTCTACCCTATCATGCCCACATTTCATGACATATTAAAGCTACCAAAACATCCACCACACACACGTAACAAGTCATAGCATACAATTTACTCAACCATGGAATGCATCATCATGAGTTTATAGCATAACCAATTTATTGGCCACATTAAATGGCCTTATACAACAAGGAACTCCAAATATCATGGGTCATTATTCTAGGACAACTCATAGTAACATATAAACATGACCAAGTTCTCTATACATACCATAACCTTAAGTATAAAATCATCGATACCTAAATTGTAAGCTTGATAGTGTGATAGGTTCTCCAGCGACTTCCAACCTGAGCTAACCTGAGTACATTATAAACACAGAAAACAACGGAGTAAGCTATAAAGCCTAGTAAGTACGTATGTAAATAATAATAAAAATTGATTACCATGCTTTTAAAAATACTCATTATAAGCTCTCAAGATAATACCATCATTATTGCATAAAATTTCACAATTCATTTATGTTCATCTTGAGCTGTTTACTCGAGTTACAGTCACTAAATTATTTTAATCTGGAGTTATGGAATTTCAAATTAAGATCCGCTAAATTTTCCTGAAACTAAACTCACATATCTTCTTACCATAAAATTTCCAAAATCTTTGGTTCAACCAATCAGTACAGTTTATTCTTTAAAGTCTCCCCTATTTTGCTATCCGACAGTTCCGATCCCTCTTCACCAAAAATTAATTATCTCGTTGTATAGAACTCAAATGATGTTCCCGTTTGTTTCTATTAAAAATATACTCATTAATAAATTCAAGAGTATAAATTTTATCCCATGATTATTTTTTTACAATTTTTAATGAATTTATCAAGTCAGAACAGGGGATTCCGAAATCATTCTGGCCCTGTCTCACTAAAATCCAAATATCTCATCATATGAAATTCTTTTGCTTATTTTGTTTCTTTTATGTAGAAATATACTCAATAAGCTTTAATTTCATATCTTATTCAACCTATAATTCAATTCCACCATTTTTTGGTGATTTTTAAAAGTCACACAACTGCTGCTGTTCAAACTATTTTATTGTTAATTTTACTCTTCCATGTTTCCTTTATATTAATTTTCATTTACACACATATAACACCAAAGTATATTCATGGTTAGCCATTCCAATAACTAGTCATTATCAAATATTTACAAGCCATTCATTGGCCAATTTAACCCATACATCAACAATAAAGACTTGAACATATCATTACTCAATTTAATTTGGCCTAAAAGCCTCACACGTGATCATCAATCACATTTGCGACATACTCATACATCATAAGTATGGACTTATAATCACAAGGTCATTCTCATAGGTATAACTTACTCGTTTACATTCTTACCAAAATTCGATCACATACCGAGCACATTGCTCATGAGTGTATACATACATATACTTGTACTTGATCGTCACATATTCACATTCATTTACACTTTAGTCATTTTCCCTTTGAACACATCGGAATACTAACGGATATTCAGAACGCTTGCACATATGTGCCACATATATGTAGCCGAAGCTACCTCTTATCACATTTCACATATATGCTCATTCTCGAGCTATTCACATTTACATTCTCGAGTTTGTTCACACAAGCTATCGGTCATACATAACTACTCAGTGCTACTCACACAAGCTGTCAGGTATCCGCAACACATGCCGGATTACCCAGCCACTGGTAGAACTTATAAGACCAGCACCCGAATCACTTAACATTCATGGGTCTGCTCACACAAGCTGTCAGTCAGACGTAGCTACACAGTGCTGCTCACACAAGCTGTCAGGTATCCGAAACATATGCAGGACTACCTAGCCACTGGTAGACGTACAAGACCAGCACTCGGACATCACATAATCACATAACACACATAAGCTTGTTCTCAAGCTATTCACATTTACATTCTCGGGTCTGCTCACACAAGTTGTCGGTCATACGTAACTTGTAACACCCTTGACCTGAGACCTTCGCCGGAATAGGGTTTAGAGGCATTACCGAACAATAGGATCATTTTACATTGCATTCACGACACAAAGTTAATCATCATCAAACACATTCATATACAATCATGGTGTCCCTTAAATGAGTCATCAAGACTCTAAGCATGCTTATAAACCAAGTCGGGACTAAACCGGAACACGTATAAAATTTCACGAAAATTTGAAACTTTTCTAAAATACAGGGGACACACGCCCGTGGGGGTAGGCCGTGCCTCACCCACGGCTACTTGACACTCCCGTGTGTCCTTCCCGTGGTCAAATTCTACCAAAACCAACACGACACCAAGCACGCTCGTATGCTAAGACCGTGTCCTACTAGGTCTTATACTGCCAATTCTCACACGGCCACCAAGCACGCTCGTGTCGAGTCCGTGTGCTATCAAGCTACATTTTGCCAAATTTCCCACGGTTTATAGGCACGCCCGTGTGCCACAACCGTGTGACATTATAGGCCATTTACAAGGCCAAAATGCCATCCTCAAGGGTCAAACCAACAAGCCAATCAACCAAGACATCTCATGCACATATTGTAACCAAAAACATACCAAATTAGCCATTCAAAACATGCATTCAATACCAACTCCATTCATACCAAATTCAATACCATTATTTATTCTATCACAAGCATAATTCATTCCCAATTTCACTAATTCCTATTAGCATATTATCAACACAAAGTTACCATTCAATAGTAAATATCTCAATTCACAAATCATGCCAAAAGATGTATCACATATGCCAAAACCATTCACGCTAAATCTAGTACATATCTAGCCACATACCATGGCTACTTACAAAATCAAACATGATTCAAATGACCAGCCTATACACGCCATATTACAACTATATACGTCCTTTCAAGAGTACCAAAATAGAATGCTGATAGTGTGATTGAGAAGCTGACGATCCCAGATTCGAGCTAGCTTTACAGACCCTACAAAGCGGAGAAACAAATCACACAGTAAGCTTTCCAAAGCTTAGTAAGTTCGAATTATAAAACAATTAACTCAATGAACCAAGTCAATATACACATTTAACCATCACATAAGTATTTTATCAATGGTACACAAGTTCAACTTATTTCAATACTCACATAGCATTCCATTCTTTCACTTCAAATTTCGCGAAGCACATAGGTATCATACTTACCTTGCCAACACTTAGTTAATCACTAATCATACTATCCAACCATCACATAGATAATGACACAACTAAGCACAATACCACTCTCAACCACATGCTTAAATAACTATTCATTCAACTCTTAAATCTATTATCAACCACATAGATTCAAACATACCTTGATCAACATGTAGTTACTCACCATTCATACAACTCAATTCCTCGATTTTACCTCTATTTCAACCCTTGCTATTACTCAAATGAATTTGCACACTTAGTGCCAATTTCACAACCGAAGCCTATTTGTCATCGCACACTTAGTGCCGATATATTAAACAGAACTTATATCGGTAACGCACACACAGTGCCATTTCGATAAGCCAAAACTTCTATCGTTTCACACACACAGTGCTATTCATTAAAGCCATAGCTTCTATTGTTTCGCACACACAGTGCTAGTCGTTAATTATAATCGCACACTTAGTGTCTATTCTTTTATTCGACTTGCCTCGATGTCGCACACACAGTGCCAATTCAATAAGCCGAAGCTTTCGTATCATTGCACACACAGTGCTATTCATTTCTTATAATCGCACACTCAGTGCCTTAATACAAAACCGAACTTGGTTTGATATCGCACACACAGTGCCAATCACAAAGTCGAAACTTCTATTATTTCTCACACAAAGTGCTAATCTTCTCGGTTACCCTCCCAAATGCGCACACTTAGTGCCACATAGATTCATTTCTCACATAACATTTATAAATCAATAATATCATAACCATTCGCTTCACAACATTTAAACACAGCTAAGTACACATATTATATCCGAACTTACCTCGGGTGTCAAAATACTGAAATAGTCGATTAATCGAGCACTTTGTCTTTGCCTCGATCTCGATCCAAACCTCTCCGTTCTTGGTCTATACACATTTAAATTCAATCCATTTAATCACCAAATCATTCATTTTAATCCAAACACACATATTTAGGGCATTTTACAAAATAGCCCTCACATTTTCACATTTCGACACTTTAGTCCTTACCTCACAAAATCATCAAATTTACCAAATTCCACCTAGCACAAGCTTAGCCGAATTTTACTAATGTCCATAGAAACCCACAAATTTCATTTATTTCACATTTTAGTCCCTCAATATACACTTTTCACAATTTAGCCCAAATTGCTCAATTTCATCAAAAATCCAAAGATAAAATATGTTAATCCAACACTAAGTCTTCATATTTCACTATCATCTAGCACATAGCTCACACATTCATCAATGGCTCATCACAAAAACATCATCAATTCACAAAATTACAATATGGGTTAGCTAGAGCATGAAGCAACGATTACGTAAACATAGAAATTATCGAAAATCGACCAAATACATACCTTGAATTAAGCCTTGTAAGTGCCGAATACCTAGCTCAATTCTTTCTTTTCTTTCTTTAGTTACATTCAGCCAAAGAAGACGATAAAAATGGCCATTTAATTCCTTTTTGTTTTTGTTATAATAACATTAACACATAGTTTACCATTTTTCCCTTCCATTAAACATATAAAACAAATATAAATTAAGGCTAATTTGTCATTTAGCCATCCACTAACTTGAAAATGGTTTGTTAACAACATAAGACCTCCTCCTTAAAAAGCCAACAACATCTAAGTACTCACAAATCAGCACATAGCATTTTACTCCTTATGCAATTAAGTCCTTTCTCTTAATTTGACACTAAAACAATCAAATCATCACACAGAATTTTCACACAGGCTATGTCACCTATCATTCACACATAAAATATCATTAAAATATTTTTACGACCTCAGATTTGTGGTCTCGAACCACTGTTCCGACTAGGGTCTAAACCGGTCATTACATAACTACTCGGTCTTTCTTTCATACAAGTTCGCCAGTATCTCAATATCTCAAATACCCGACCACCGGTAGGACGTACTAGACCAGCACCTGGATTCACTTAGTCACAATTTCTCATAGTTTTCACATTGTCGCACTATGCCATGGTTCGTCCATGGTCTTTTCCGTCAAATTAGCATTTAGCACTGAAGAGAATAGTTCAACCCTGCGTTTAGTTGTTCGAACATTAGTTTCCAATATTCAACAAATAATACGAGTAATTTCATAAGTTATTCATCAATCTAACAAATAAACATTAATGTTTACCATACGAACTTAACTCGACTTAAAATTGCGAAAGGGACCGAGTCGTCCAATATTCGTATTTCCCCCGTTCTAGGTCCGAAACTCGTTTTTCTATATCTAAAATATCACATTTGACTTATTAAGTTATTATACTATTAAATTCAGTCCAAAAATCATATTATGGAAAAATTACATTTTTGCCCCTAAATTTTGTCATATTTACACTTTTACCCCTACGCTCGTAAAATGATTTTTATTCAATTTCCTTATATTTTAAGCCTAGCCAAACCATTTTCATAACTACAGCAGCCCATAATTTCCACTAATTCACACTTTTATGAAAAATTTCATAACTTTTACAAATTAGTCATTTTAGGCATTTTTTACCGAAAATCACTTAGTAAAAGTCATTTCTCTAACCATAAACATGCATTTTATACCATTAAACACAAAAATACACACATGTTCATCCTGGGTCAAAACCCTAGACTTTAACCATATCTCAAATTAGTGGTAGAAATAGATAGACATTGTTACGAGGATTTCAAAAAAGTAAAAATCATTAAAAACAGGGCAAGAACGGACATACAATCGAACTTGGAAGCTTGAAAAACCCTATCCATGGTTTCCCCTTGTGAAATTCAGCCATGGAGTTGAAGATGGACAAAAATTGGCTTTTAATTTTGTTTTTAATTCATTTTAATTACTAAATGACCAAAATGCCCCTAACTTAAAAATATTCTATTTCACCTATTTCATGTCCATTTTTGTCCAAAAAATTAACCAATGGTCTAATTACCATTTAAGGACCTCCAATTTAAAATTTCATAGCAATTTGACACCTCTAGCTTCTAGAACTCAAGTTTTGCACTTTTTATAATTTAGTCTTTTTTACTAAATTGAGTGCCCAAACGTCGAAATTTTCGAATGAAATTTTCACAAAATTGTTCTGTGAAATTTTAGACCATAAAATATAATAAAAATAAATTTTCTTACATAGGATTTGTGGTCTCGAAACCACTGTTTCGACTAGGCCCAAAATCGGGCTATTACAGAATGACTATGAGATAAAATCTTTAATGTCTTATAGAGGAGGGGAATTCACTTTTAATGAATTCAATGATTTTTATAAACTACATGGAATTCGTTTTCCTTTAACGATGCCTAGATCGCCACAACAAAGTGTAATGGAAAGAAAAAATAGAGTTATTCTTAACATGGCTAGATGTATGTTGAAGGCAAAAAATATGCCCAAGGAATTTTGGGCCAAATCTGTTTCATATGCAATTTACTTGTCCAACTGCTCGCCAATAAAGAATGTGAATGGTCTAACACCACAGGAAGCTTGGAGTGGAAGAAAGCCAAGTGTTAGACATCTACAGGTGTTTGGTGGCATTGTTTATACGCATGTATCCAACCGAGATATGTCAAAGCTTAATGATTGAAGTTTAAAATATGTTTTCCTTGGCTATGACTCAAACTCAAAAGGCTACAAGTTGTACAACCCAAGCAATGGAAGGATTATCATAAGTCGAGATGTTGAGTCTGATGAATAAGCAAGTTGGAATTGAGAGGACAAGAAGAACAATCTTATGATTTCTTTCCTTATTTTGAGGAAGAACAAGACACTGTGGCATCGGGGCAAGATGTGACTCCTTCATCTTCACCTACTCCAATCCATGAAACAACTTCTAAAGAAAGCTCAAGTGAAAGAAAGCTCGAGTGAAATACCTCAAAAAATGATAAGTATCTATGACTTGAATGATGTTACTGAAGCTATTAATGATTCTTTTTGTCTATTTGTAAATAGTGAGCCACTTAACATTGATGATGCCGTGAAGAACGAAAGTGGAGACTAGCCATGAATGAATAAATAAAATCTGTCGCAACCATTTTTTTTTTGTTTGGAAAATGGGGTCGACTTTAAAAATGAAAATGGAGTCGCCACCAATCTTTTTTGAGGTGTGATCGGGTCACCTTGAGATTAATCGTTAAAACATTTTGATTTATTAAAACGATAATTTTGGCTTACGAAATTTGAGAAAATAGGTTCAGGAGTCGGTTACGTACGAGGAAGGATTAGCACCCTCGTAACACCCAAAATTGGTACCGAATTGATTGATTAATGTCTTAATGTCAAAAATTTGGAAAGATTTTAAAATACGATCCTTTTTGTTAAAGAAAACTTGAATAAATTAAACCGGATGCCAAGACCCGCTTATTTCGAAGGAATAAAATATCATACCTAGTGAGTTAGGATACAACATTTCGAATTCTCAAAACTAAGCTTGTCTTTTTCCATTTAAAACTCGTACATTTAAATTTAAGAAGGATATTCGGTTATTTGGGTCAAATGAAAAATCGAAACCCAGTAAGTTAGGGCACAATTTCCCAAAATTCTAAATACAGAATATTGTCTTTGCTTTTAGAAATCCTTATCTCGAGATAACAAAATGTCACATCCAGTGAGTTAGGACGCAACATTTTTGAATTCCCGAGAATAAGCTTTTATTTAACTCGTATGCTTTGATTTTTAAAAAAAAATGGGTTCTTTAGACTCGATGAGAAAAATCGAAACCCAATAAGTTAGGGTACGATTTGCGGAGTGTTTACTTATTCAAAAATCAGATAAAGTGTAATACGGTCGTAGTAAAATGAAAAATGAATTATAGTACCAGTGTGCACAATTGAATAAAAATGAGGGCAATAATATAAATAATAATGGAAAAATAAGATAAAAGCTAAAACAAATAATTTATATAAAATAATAGATAATAAAAATAAAGTAAATAAATAAATAAAAGAAAGTAAAAAATAATAAAAGCTTAGAGTAAATCAATAAAAAAATACTACGTACAATAGTTTAAACATAATAAAATAATAATAATAATAACAAAATATAATAATAATGATAATAAATTATAATGAAAATACATTAGGACCGAATAATAAGAATAATCAAAATAAAAAATAAATATTCAACATCAATTTAATAATATACTAATAATAATAATGGTGGCGATAATAATAATAATAATAATAATAATAATAATAATAGCAATAATATCATTGAAAATAATAATAATAATAATAATAATAATAATAATAATAATAATAATAATATCCCTTACGTTAAAAACACGCGGACCTAAAGCTGGAGCGGGTCGGATTCGGGTCGGGTTGTATGAAACGACGTCGTTTTTGCACTGGTGCTTAAGTCCAAAACGACACCGTTTGGTACCCTATATAAATAACAAAATTTTGGAAAAAAAAATCAAATTTCACCTTTCCCTTCTTAAAAAAAAACAAAGTACTCTCTTCCCCTATATCTCTTAGCGATTTTCGGCCAAAATCCGGAGGGACTTTGGCGAGACTCCGGCACCGATAGCTGCCGTCGACGCTGCCGTGAACGACGGCAGGAGTTCAAAAAATGTAAGTTTTTCCTTCTTTATATATATATATATATATTTAGAATCTTTGTATATGAAAAAAAAAGAAAAAGAAAGCTTTAAAAAATACAAGAACAGATTCGAGAAAAAATAAAAAGATAAAAAAAAACTTTTCTTTTGCTGATTTGTTTTTTGTTTCTTTGTATTGATATCTATCCGTAAAAATCGTACAATGGCTTGCTTCGGCTTTTAAAGGCTGAAATCGAAAAATAAAAATAAAATGAAAATACAACAGTTTTTTCGTTTTTCTTGCTGTCGTTTGTTTTCTTCTTTTGCAGACGAAACCGCCATACGGAGGCTGTTCGTGGGGTGACGTAGAGGCCCGAGCGCGCATGCATGCGTGTGGGGAAGGTCATCTTGGCTGAAAATTCGAAACCCAATGTTAACGTTTTTTGGGCCAATTGGGCTAGGGTTTAAATTGGGCTTGGAATTTTGGGCCTCTTGTTTAGGTTAATTAGGCTATTGTAAATGGACTATTAATGGACTCTTAATCTTTGGTTTTTTATTTTATGTGTTTTTTTATTTGGTTTTTAATTTTTATTTGTTTTTGTTTTTTGGTTTAAATTTGGTTAGTGAAAGACCTCAAAAAATGATAAGTATCTATGACTTTTATGATGTTACTGAAGCTATTAATGATTTGTTTTGTCTATTTGTAAATAGTTAGCCACTTAACTTCGATGATGCCGTGAAGGACGAAAGGTGGAGACTAGTCATGAATGAATAAATAAAAGCCATTGAGAAAGACAACATTTGAGACTTATTTGAACTTCTAAAAGGCCATGAAGCTATCGGGGTCAAGTGAATTTTCAGGAAAAAGAAAAATGCAAGTGGAGAAGTGGTGAGGTACAAAGCAAGACTACAAGAAAAAGTATGGGATAACTTATGATGAAGTCTTTGCACCCGTTGTCTGAATCGAAATAATTCGTTTGTTTATTTCCTTGGTGGCTCAAATGAAGTGGAAAATACATCAACTTTATGTGAAATCAACATTTCTTAACGGTTTCTTGGAATAGGAAGTTTGCATTGAGCAACCCATGTGATATAATGTCTAAGGACAAGAAGATAAATGCCTAAGGTTGAAAAAGGCAATATATGTGTTAAAACAAGCACCCTGTGCATGGTATGCACTCTAGGTCAAGATAAATGATGGTAGAGATATCTTGATAGTTTGTATTTATATGGATGATTTGATATTTATATGAGACAATTTGAATTTAATTGAAGAATTCAAGAAACACATGTCACTTGAATTCAAGATGTCTGATGTAGGGCTCATGTCTCATTATTTGGGCCTAGAAGTGAAACAAACGAATGACGGTATATTTATCTTGCAAGAAGGTCTTGCAAAACAAGTGTTGAAGAAATTCAAAATGCTTGATTACAATCCTGTTGAAACTCCAATGGAGTATGGATTGAAGTTCAAAGTTTGATGATGGAATAAAAGAAGATCTAACTCTTTTCAAAAGTCTTGTGGGAAGTTTGAGATACTTGACATATATAAGGCCTAATATCCTATTTGCAGTGCTGTAGTGAGTCGCTATATGGAAGCTCTTACATCAGCTCACATGAAGGCTGCTAAAAGGATTCTTTGTTACCTAAAAGGTACGGTTGAATTTGGGTTATTCTACTCATCTTCTCATGACTTTCAATTCATGGGATTTTGTGATAGTGATTTTGCTAGTGACATTGATGATAGAAAAAAACACCACTGGATTTAAGTTTTTCTTAGAGATTGTTGCATTTCTTAGAGATCTAAGAAACAACCCATGGTGACACTTTCAACTTGTGAGGCTGAATATGTGGCATGTAACAACCCTTTTTTTAGTCGTGTCAGAAACAGTGGTTTCGGGCCACAAATCCGATGAAAGAATCTGTAAATATTATTATTTAATATTTACGAGTCAAATATAGTTTTATAATAAATTTTGATTTGATAAATTATGTTATTTAAATGAGTAATTAGCTTCAAGTGGTAAATCCTTAAAGTCAAATGGTTATAGAAAAGGAGGTATTAGACCTCGTTTCTATAAACTGAGCTAGTAAATATTTAATATGAAGTGTTATTAGGGTTATATTAAAATTTGGTTAAAAAAAATTTAACGTTTGATTGATTAATTAAAGAATAAGGATTGAACTGTAAAAGTTGTAAAAGTTGCTTGCTATTAATTTTCTTAGTTTGATGGTTTAATTAGTTAAAAATAAAGGATTTATGTTGCAAATAAACCTTAATTAAACAAGGTGGACGGTCAAAGCATGAAATGGATTGAAAATTTTGGTGTTTTATTATGTTTTATTTAATTAAATAAAAGTTATAATATCAATAAAACAATAGATAGTGGATTCCATCTTCTTCATTTTGAGTTCACCCACGAAATTGAAACCTAGAAACTCCATTAGAGGAGTTTTATATGCCCAAAACAAAAGTTGGTGCATGTAAGTGGCTTCTCGATTAATTTTTCATGAAATTTACAATTTTTTTCTTGTTGTCTTGAGATCTAATTAAATTAGGGATTAATTTAAGAAATTGTCAAGTGTTGGAAAATTCACCATTAATGTTGTTTGAAAGATTTTTACTTGAAAGAGCAATTGTTGGGTGTTTGATGTGGATTTTGAGTTATTTTATTAAGTAAATTTTTATACATTTTGAATTTTGGGGATTTAATTGATTAAAATTATAAATGAGAGGGATTTCATGAGAAATTTTAGAATTTTAGAATTGTATGTAACACCCCAAACCCGGCCCATACACTACAACCGGATCTGGTATGTCACCAAGAAAAATTCTATCGAAACATGTCGTATTTTCAGAAAAGCCGAAATATGTTTTATATAGAATATGCTTAAGTAGAGTAAAAATCCAAACTTAAATACATGCATTTTTAATTAAAATAAAAACTTAAACGACTTAAAGTAATAGAAGCCCATAATAAAACATAATAGCCCATGGCCTTATTACAACGAGATTTGAAGTCCATTAATTAAAAAGATAAAATAAAACTTGAGTCTCTTTTTGCCAAATCTACATATTCTTCTGTATGGCCACCTTGCGTTCCTCTCCAGCCCGGTCCGAATCACTAGGTATCACCTGAAATGTTAATTAAAGGGTGAGTCGCGAGACTCAGTGTGCAACCCTCATGCACCACTAGAGTTTGGGCCTTAAGCCCATTAAACAAAATAAACAGTGTAATAATCATAATAAAAATTAATAGCAATTAATATGCAAGGCCCAACCTGTTTGCCTAAGTTTCCATCCGCTACACACCCCCGTACCAACCGTTCACACCATTGGGGATTTCTACAATCGACCCACATCGCTACACACCATTATGGCAGTCATGCTGCTCATCCACATATGATGGCCGAAGCCCTTGTAACATATAATGGCCAAGCTCAGATAACATTTAATGGTCAAGTCAGTATAACGATTCACGGCATTAGCCGCTACACATATAACGATAACTTCCTCCTTTCATCAACCCAACCCATGCAATCACATACAAGCATTTTACTTATAACATTTAAACAGATTATTTACTAACCTAGGGATCCACTTTTACCCTCCTTGGGGTTGCATCAATAAACCGAGATTTCGGCATTTATCAAAACATATAAAACACATGAGCATACAATATTAGGCAGATCTAGATGGTGGGGAGGTATTACACACCTGGTTACCGCGAAAATCTATTATCCCTAACGTAGAGCCTTATTTGTCGAATCCCGAAAATCCCTAAGAAAACGTCACCTTCCTACCTTCGGCTTTTCCACAAAATCGGCACAGGAGACTTTTAATGAGACAAATTCGGCTACTAAAAGTAGAGAGGGCAAATCGACAGGCCTTAAATAAGTGTTTCGGGTTAGATTTGAATGAAAAGAAAGAGTGAAATCACATAGAATAAAATCCCGAAACTTACCAAATTACTAAGGAGTATGTGGCTTATGGTGCACCTTCGGGAAAACAGAGATCTCACTTGTAGATTCGGCTATGGGAGATAAGGGTATGAACAAAGGAATTCGGCTTTTAGAAAAAGAAAAAGAGAAACTGTAGAGAAGGCTTAGAAATTTCGACAGAGAATGAGAGAAGAATAGGGTTTTAGAATACCGAAATTGAAGAATACTACTCCCTATTTATAGAGAAATTTCGGCATACCCACACACACAGAGTTGGAATTTCGGCCAACTCTCCCCTCTCCTGATAGCCTTCATCTCATCTGATAACTCAATCCTTATCTTACCTTTAAGAGAGCCCACCTTAAATCCAACTCCTCCTTATTAATTATCAGCTTTTTAACAGTTAAAATAAAAGAAATAACTCCTAAAAGGTAGCCTAATTGCCGTCCACCCCCTTCCCATTTAAGTGCCGAATTTGACCCATCTTTTAGGGCCCAAACGGCCACACAAGGGCCCAAATTCCTCCCCCCTTATGGCGCCACCTTATGCCCACTTAATGCACTTTAATTCTTTGAGCCACAAGCCCAGCTTGTCACTTAATTAACCATCTTCTTAAATTATAAGCTAACACCATTTATTAGCCACCTAACCCAATTTTTTTAAAAGCCCAAAATATCACTTAATTTAAACTCTAATCCATATATTTAATCAAAAAGTCAGCCCAACCTTTACAATCCCAACTTATCATATTAGACTATCATATAAATGAGTAGGCCCACTTTGAGGATGTTACATTGTATATGTAAGGTGTTGAAACCATTTTTAAAGTTTGATTTTTAAAATGGGGATCGACTTTTAAAAACGAAAATGAGAGTCGCCACCAATCCCTTTTTATTTAGGTGTGATTGGATCACCTTGAAAATCGTTTTATTTTAAAATACTGATTTTGGTCCACAAAAACAAGAAAAATGGGTTCGGGAGTCGATTACGTATGAGGAAGGGTTAGCACCCTCATAACGCCCAAAAATTGGTACCTAATCGATAAAATCATGTCCGAATGTTGAAAATTTGAAAAATTTTAGAATATGATCCTTTTATTAGAATGAAAACCAAGATTTACCTATTTCAAAGAAATAAAATACCATACCCAGTAAGTAGATGTGTTCATGGGCCGGGCGGCCCAGCCCGACCCGAAGGCCCGACCGAAATTTGGAAGGGTTTGGGCAAAAATATAAGCCCAAAAATAGGCTTGGACAAAAAAGAAGGCCCGTTTTAAAAAATTGACTGGGCCTCGAGTAAGGTATTTTTGGCCAGGGCCTAGGCCGGCCCGAATTCACTAAATGACAAAAAAAATCTGCTATTTTTTTTTAATTTTTGAATGTTATTTTCTTGTTGTTTTCTCCCTATTTTGCTACCATATTACTATTATGTTGCTACTATTTTGTTGTTATTGATTGAATATTGTATAAAACTTATTTTATTGTTAATTTTGTTATTATTTTAAAGGCATTTGTTAATTTTATTATTATTTTAGATGTATTTGTTTGTTAAGCTACATCTATCTTAGTGTTATTTAAGTCTACATATTTTTTAAAATTTATTTTTAATTTGTTGAGAAATATTTATTTAGTATTTTTATGTATTATATATATTTAAAAATTATATAAAAATTTAATACGGGCGGGCAGGGCCGGGCCAGGCTCGGGTTTTAACATTTTTATATGGGTCGGGCTTCGGCAAAATTTTAGGCCCATTTTTTAGGCACGACCCAGCCCATGAACACCTCTACCAGTAAGTTAGGATATAGCATCTCATAATTTCGAAACTAGACACGTCTTTATCTTAGAAAATTCTTACCTCAAGACTCAAAACATCATATCCAGTAAGTTAGTATTCAACGTTTCGAATTCTCGAGAATAAGTTTTTTATTTTGAAATTTGTAAGTTTCGGTTTTAAAAGAAAAGGGCTATCTAATACTTTAAGTTCTACGAGAAAAATCGAAACCCAGTAAGTTAGGGCACAATTCTTCTCGAAGTTCCCAAATGTCACATATCACCGTATTTTTAAAATTATTTAAATAAAATGCTTTTAATTTAAAAGGTATTTTTATAACAATAGTATGAATAAAACACAGTATGAACATATTACAACATACATATTTAATAACAATTCTACCTAACTACTAATTATTCTAACAATAAATAATAATAATTAATAACATGAATGAATATAGATAGATCTATGTTGAGCAATGATAACAATTAAAATGATGTCAAGAAAAGGAATAAAGAAAAATTAATAATTTTGTAAAACAATTAAAATATATAACAATATAAAAAATTATAATAAATATAATAATAAATATATAATTTAATACATATAATTTGCTGACTGGGGGGCATGGTAAGGAGAAGGGCCCTATGGTTGATGCTGGAGATGATAATGAAGATTTTACTTATCCTCCAGGCTCGGCCCCGGTAAATTCCCAGATTCAATCACTAAGATTGTCAGTCAACATCAAACCTCAGTATCAATCCGGTACCCCAACACCGATAAACTTCCATGTAGGCTCGAGCTCCAACCCAGGAGATAATTTGGAAAAACCAATGGTCCCTGACTTTGATGATGTAGCGGAAGAGGAAAAAACAAAGACGAAGCTCCCGAAGGAGTTCGAGGATCGATGAAATGGTTGGAGGAGAAGTTTAGGGCATTGGAAAGCGTTGATTACCAATGTGAGGTAGATGCTAAAAAGTTGAGTCTGGTCCCTGATCTGGTACTCCCACCAAAGTTCAAGATGACGGAATTTGAAAAATATAACGGGACCAGCTGCTCTGAGGCCCACATTACAATTTTTTGTCAGAGAATGACGGGATATGTCAGCAACGACCAGTTGTTGATCCATTGTTTCCAGGATAGTTTGACTGGGGCTGCAGCAAAATGGTACAATCAGTTGAGTTGTACTCAAATCAAATCATGGAAGGATTTAGTACAGACCTTCATGAAATATTATGGCCACATAACTGATATAGCGCCTGACAGGATCACGCTACAAAACATGGAGAGGAAACCAAATGAAAGCTTCATGCAGTATGCACAAAGATGGAGAGAGGTCGCCATGCAAGTTCAGCCACCTCTCTTAGAAAAGGAGACTACAATGCTCTTCATAAATACCTTGAAGGCTCCATTCATCACTCATATGATAGGAAATACTACTAAGAGCTTTGCAGATATAGTGATGGCAGGAGAGATGATTGAAAATGCCATAAGGGGTGGCAAGATTGAAGTAGGGGAAACTACTAAAAGGTCTATTCCTAGAAAAAGGGATGACGAAGTGAATAATATGAGTACATACAACAAAGGGTACTCAAAAACAATTACTGTTAACCAGCCAAAGGTGATCACTGTTGGGAAACAAGGGTCGATGAGACAAGAGTCAGGCACAAGGCAAAACTCCGAAAAGTTCCAATTTACGCCAATCCAAATGACGTATAAGGAGCTATATCAAAGTTGGTTGAACGCACACGTGGTGTCCCCATTTTATTCGAAACCGTTGCAACCTCCATTCCCAAAATGGTATAACGAGAATGCCCAATACGAGTACCACGCGGGAATAAAGGGTCATTCAATTGAAAACTATACTACGTTCAAAAAATTGGTTGAAAAGTTCATTAAAATGGGAGTTGTGAAGATCGATGATTCATCAAAACTTGGTCACTTTGACGAGGCAGTAAATGTGATAATTGAAGGAGGAGAGAAGAAAGTTGCGACTCCTTAAAGAGAATGAAGTTTCCCAGCCCTTGTGCACTTGGAAGTGTTTTGAATAATGGGACTGTGGAAGGAGTCCCTGTATTTTTTAGAACTGATCTATAGTAATGTGCAAAACATGTTTGTTGCCTTAGGCCTAGAGGCAATAAGAACTCTTTTGTGAAATAGGCTTATGTCCAGAATTATTATTTCAATAAAATGCATCTTTTTAAATACATATTCTTTTATTCTTTACATTTCATACTGTACATTCTTTTGTTCTTTCATGATCATACCAATAATCATCTTTAGAATCATTCATTCCTTGGATTTCTTACCTTCGTACCTAGGTACCCAGATATCAAAGACATGAGCGACATTGTTACTGACTCCCTTTTTGAACGAGATACGGGTCTAGGGGATCTAAGGACTTTGAAGATGACAGAAATTATAACATATCTTACGGTTTGTTAAGAATGGTAAAACAAGATGAAAATGCACTCCTCTTGATAAAGGATCAAGAGATGTTATGAGCCTAGAAAAGGGGTGAAGGTTGAAACCTAGTTTACCATAGAAATAATGCAAGACATCATTGGATTATTCAAAGATGTTTTTGCACAATAATATCAGAACATGCCTGGGCTACTAAGACGCGGGCTTAACATAAGGATCGGGTACTGCTGATCTACACAAAAAGGGATGGTATCAGCTATGCCGTATTCAAGGAGACGAGATTCATGTACTTTCTCGAATTCTTCATAAATTTTCCATATGTGGGGCATAGTTGTGATGGGGCCAATCTTGTCAAACACTTCTAGTTGACATCGATTCACCGTCATGGTAATCGTCTACTTCGCTAAGAGGGTAGCTTCATATGCCAATATTACAAGGTCGAAGTCATCAAATTCGTAAAAAAAAAGGGATCAAGATACTAGCAGAATGCCATAAAGGATTGTGTTTAAATAACTGTACAAAGACAAAGTCTACAGTTTGTCTAAGGATCAAACAGTGTATCAAGTATAGCAAAAGTCGTAAAAAAATATAATAATAATAAAGGGTTGACTTAGACTTGTAGGGACTGGCATAGGAAGCTACCGTTGCCTTCTGAACGTCGGTCAGGACCTTTGCTGGGGCAACTCATTTCTCATCGGAATAGAAACGGTTTTGCCAATTGAACCTAATTGAAGAAGGGGTTAGAAGTCATTTGTCACGGCCAGATGATATGAGCTTAGAGAAGTTCATCTTAAGGAATCCTACGAAGAAACCTGATGTTGAAAATGATTTTTCTTCTACAAAAGGATTTCGGAGGAAAGAATATTCCTAACTGGGAAATACTTTATGTTGAAAAAGGCCTATTTTGGAGGAGTATTGATATTGGCCAAGACGAATGGCGAAAACTTGCTTAATCCGACGAATTCAGGTTTAGTCAAGAGATATTTTACTTGAAAGAGGAAAGACCAAAGTGAAAACCCGTAAAGGGCGCCTCGAAAAATTCAAAAAAATCAAAATAAAAAAAATCAAAGAATCAAAAAAAAGAGAGAGAAAAAATAAAGGAAAAGAAAAAGGACAGGCCAAGGTGAAAAACCGCAAAGGACGCTTTGAGACCAAAGGGGCTTTGAGTTGAAAACCCGAAAAGGGCGGCTAAAATTTTGACTAAAAAGTGGGGCATACAGTAGTCTTGCTACGTTTGAATTAGCAATGAGGAAGTGTGTTACGCCTTAGGGCATCGACAAAGTACTCGATCCCCTAAACACATTAAGTTTAAAATAGCCCTCAAGAAGTTGGAACAAAGAAGCTCAAGCTGTGATATCTGGGGCACCTAGCTACTATCTTACCCATTTTTTGAATTGGTTATCTTTTGATTGCTTTATTCTTTTCAAGATACACCCAAATCAATCTTCTTTTATTACTTGGGTTATCCTTGATTAAATTATTTTTTTGAGCTATGCTCCCCGCTAATTTCTTTCTCGTCCATTTTTGTGACCTTTTTTTTCAAGCATTTATATTGAAATGACGATCTATGGAATAATAACACTTTCATAAAAGGAGTTTTGCATATTATTCTAGAAGCTTCTAAATAATATGAGGAATCTGAAACATGACTATTGTTCAGAACTCACCAAGCCTAAGGGCTGGAAACATTGAAAAATGATCATCTCTTCAGATTCTTATTGGATAAGACAACTTCGTTGGTGATACCATATCGGCAAATGAAGAACAAGGTTAATTCAAATGTAAAGGGGATCATTGTCAGGATACCCTGCATTCATTTCAGACACATAAATCCTGGTCATTACACTCGGGGAATGGTGTAATGAATCAAATTGATTGTAAGTGATACAAGTTCCATACCTCTGAATCGTAACAGAAGGATGGAAGGAACCAAATGTTGTTCCCCTGAAGTTACAGTGGGATGAACAAATTGTATGTCCTAAAGTTCAAGGGAAGGGACTCTGAAATTACAGCGGGGCAAGCTTGCTGAGTAGAAAACGTTTGTTTCCCTAGGTCTTTTATCAAAGGTACTAGTTGAATAAGAAAGCATGGTAGTACATCAGAGATAGAGCCTTGATGAATTATGAACAATGACAACCCATAGGGATCATTTTCACATCTCCAATTAGGAGCATTTGATTCATTTCGATCATGGTGTCCTAATCATTTTTCAAACCAAAAAGAGAAGAGGAGGAAATCATCCTCATAACATTCTGTATTCATGCAAATGTCATTCTTAAAATCATTTAGTTAGGAGAATCAGATTCATTTTGATTATGCATCCTAATCATCATTCTCATGACACTCTGCATTCATGCAAAAAGTTATCCATAATGCATTCAAATATACAGGTTAGGTCCTCTAGAGGATGGTGTATCAAATTGGAAATATTAGATTTTGTTCCCTAATGGAGCAAACTGAAGAATTGAAAATTTCAGATCTTGTTCCCTAGAAATGCTAGTGGAGCAAACTGAAGAATTGAAAATTTCAGATTTTGTTCTCTAGTGGAGCAAACTGAAGAATTGGAAATTTTAGATTTTATTCCCTAATGGAGCAAACTGAAGAATTGAAAATTTTAGATTTTGTTCCCTAGAAATGCTAGTGGAGCAAACTGAAGAATTAAAAATTTCAGATTTTGTTCTCTAGTGGAACAAATTGAACTATTGGAAATTTCAAATTTTGTTCCCTAATAGAGCAAACTAAAGAATTGAAAATTTCAGATCTTGTTCCCTAAAAATGCTAGTGGAGCAAATTGAAGAATTGAAAATTTCAGATTTTGTTCCCAAGAGGATCAAACTGAAGAATGAAGTCTTCCTGAAGATAGTAAGGAAGCAAATTGAAAATTTTAGATGTCGTTCCCTAGTGGAACAAACTGAAGAATTGAAAATTTCAGATTTTGTTCCTCAGAGGATCAAACTGAAGAATGAAGTCTTCCTAAAGATAGTAATGAAGCAATTTGGAAATTTTAGATCTTGTTACCCAGTGGATCAAACTGAAGAATGAAGTCTTCCTGAGGATAGTAAGGAAGCACATTGAAAATTTCGGATTTTGTTCCCTAGAAATGGTAGTGGAGCAAACTGAAGAATGAAGTTTTCCTGAAGATAGTAGGAAGCAGACTGAAGACATCAGATCCTGTCTCCTCGAGTTTGCAGTGGAGCAGATCAAAAGATAGTGGATACTGCCTTATGAAGTTAAAGCTATCAAGATGAAGTTCCAATACCGTTCAAGTTGAATGGAGTTGGAGCCATTTGAAGAAGATGAGGATCAAGAAGTTAGAGTTCGGCCAAAACCGGGCAAAATTGGTCATTTTATAGTCTTTGCTTTATTCTCGTTACACGACAATGAGCAAAGAGAAGTAGCTGTAAGGCCCAATTTCAAGATCGGGGCCCAATCAAAATATACAGCCCACAGAGCCCAAACTAAACAGAAAATAAGCAAAAAAAGGAGAAACCCTAACAGCTTTGTTTTGCGTCGCCGCCGCCAACAGGGCCTTCCTTCCGCAACGTGCACTGGACGCCATCACCCTGAGATGTGCGCCACTCCACCACGCAACGTCAGAGACGTGCTCGAACATGTACCCGCAAAATAGAATAACTCAGTTGTAAACGAGGCTATAAAAGCCGAAATAGAAATCTGTAAGAGGGACTTTTTTTTTTACACGACTTACACAAGAAACACACAGAGCATTTTACGAATACTAAAGAATCAGTAGAGTTTTTTTTTTGGGGGGAATATACATAAAAAGCAATACAAGCACAGAATTAAGAAGCAAAGGTTCATTTTTATTTCTTTTTTCCCCCTGCGACTTTTCTTTTTTTTTTTAAATATTTTTGTATTTTATTTCTTTCTATTTACTATGTATATATAAGAATACATTTACATAAGGAAAATGGGGGTTTTACCTATTTCGACAGCCGGCGACTGGAGAGGGAAGGTCGGAGCTTGAAGGCTCGGAGAGAAAACCAAAGAGAATGGGGGGTTCTGTTCTTTTTGCTTTTGAAACAGAGATGAGAAATGAAGGGTTTTGGTTTTTTTTTTTGTGTTAGAATGGATTTGCCAAAGAGAAATGAAAGGGTCTTTTGTTTTGTTAAAATGAATCTGGCAAAGGAATAAAAATAAAAGGGCTTGAGTTTTTTTTAAAAAAATGGCAGAATGCCATTCAGCTTTTACTTTTTTTGGTTTTTTAAACGGCAGATTAAATGATGTTGGTGGGGAGGATTGGAATTCATGCTTTAAGTGGGATATTTACCCTATCAGTCCTTTTCCTTTATACCCACGTTTATTTTGATCCCAGCTCATGATTTGTTATTTCTTTGTATTTTATAATTTGCATCCCGTGTTTTGTTTTATCTATAATTAAATCCCAAGCCTTTTACAACTCTAAATTACTTTTGTTTTTTGTTTTAATATTTTATTCACTTATTGTTGTATTTTCATCATTGTTATTTTGTTTTTTGTTTATTATTTTACATATGTACATGCTTTTCAATATTGTTTTTTACTGTTATATGATATAATCATTATTATTACCCTTATTATTGTTAACACTATCTTTAATCTTTACTATAGTTATATTTATTATTAAGATTACATTTTATTATTACTTTCACCTATTACTAATGTTTTTTTACCACTATTATTTTTCTTATTTTTTCCTCACTATTATTTTACATATATTATTATTATTATTATTATTATTATTATTATTATTATTATTATTATTATTATTATTATTATGTTTATCGTTATATTATTACTAATATTTCTATTTATCACTTTTATTGTTTTATTAATACTATTTTATTTTTACTAGTACTATTATTATCATTTTAATTATTGATATTTTTTAAACCTATTATTATTATTATTATTATTATTATTATTATTATTATTATTATTATTATTCTTTTTATTATTTGTTTATTAGTATATTTCATTTGGTTTGTTTATTTTATTTTTTATCGTATTTCATTTCTACCCTTATTATCGTTATTCATGTTCGATCACTGTAATGTGATTATATAAATTAGCATAGCAACTCGTTTTTTATTTTATTTTTAAATCGAATCATATTTTATTCAATACATTATAGTTTTCGTTTCAAAAATAAGCACACTCTCTGTGTTCTAAGGTTCAAAGGGAGTCGTACCCTAACTTACTGGGTTTCGATTTCTCTTTTCGAATCTAAAGGACCTATTACTTTCTTTTTAAAAAGTTGAATAAAAAAAAACTTATTTTCGAGAATTCGAAATTGTCGTGTCCTAACTCACTGGATGGGACGTTTTGTTATCTCGGGATAAGGATTTCAAAAACTAAAGGCAATATTCCGTGTTTGGTATTTTGGGAAATCGAGCCCTAACTTACTGGGTTCCGATTTTTCATTAGACACCAAATAACTGAGTATCCTTCTTAAATTTGAACTCATCAATTTTGAAAGTCAAAGGACAAGCTCAATTTTGGGGAATTTGAAATGTCGTACCCTAACTCACTGGCCGTGACATTTTACTTCTTCGAGATAAAAGGGTCTGATTGCTCACTTTTATTCAAGTTTTTTTTAAAATAAATCATATTTTAAAATCTTCCAAATTTTCGATATTAGGACATTAGTTGATCAATTAGGTACCAATTATGGGCGCCACGAGGGTGCTAATCCTTCCTCGTGCGTAACCGACTCCCGACCCCATTTTCTTAAAAACGTTTTCAAAAGTGGCCCAATCACACTTCAAAAAATATTGGTGGTGACTCCGTATTTCATTTTAAAGTCGGCCCGTTTTTCAAACAAAAAAGTGGTTTCGACAACTATCTTTTTATTATCTAGCCTAATCATTAAGGGGTTTTTGTTTTAATCTAAAATTTAACTAACTAATTAACTAACTAAGTGATTATGAATGCAACCGAGAGTGAATGAGTAATTGAATAAACCTGTAACACCCCCCTACGCGTATTCGTTGTCAGAATAGGGTACGAGGCATTACAGGAGTTTACGATTTTTTTTACTCAATATAACCCCTTTATAAATATCTAGCCTTTCCTGCAAATTTTAAACCGTGACCAATTCACATAAACCAATCCAATTTAACATATTTTCAAAATAGATTCATACATAATTATAAGATAACATCATCACATACTGAACTAAAATTTGTTAGCCATACCAATGGCTGACTTTACATTCATATCATATTAACATTTAGTTTATTAGCTTAGACATTCCATTTATTTCCAAAATAAAGTTTTTTTTAAATACCGAAATTTTGGGGTTGATAGTGTGATGTGTCTCTGACCGAATCCGACCTCCGAGCTCTTAACACTACAAAACAGGGGAAAAAGAAACAGGGTAAGCACTTTGTGCTTAGTAAGCCCATGTAGCAAGAATTATACTTACCTAATATTTTCAATACAATGCAATAAACACTCATATATCCATTCAATGCATTATTACCCTAACATACACAAACTCAACATTCAAGTTAATCCAATAATTTCCATATACCAATAATATATATACTATGATTGATGAGCTCATCAATACCATAATTTCCATTTCCTTGTTATTTTTCCATATTTATCCCGTTGAATTACTCGGAACTTTGATGGATTTTTAGAGGTACACTTTAGTGTACAAATCCGGGTCCGTCAATTCATATTCATGTGCGCACATTTTCATTTCAGAGAGCACACTCCCGCGAACCTCATCCTTACAACAGGATTACCAGTCCAGGCTAAATCCCCTGTAATGTAAACTCATAGAGTATTGTCGGGATTACCAATCCAGACTAAATCCTCGCAACGACAATTACTCTAATGAGTTTGGATCTGAATTACCATCGAGGCTAAATTGAGACCCTAATTGGATTACCGTCTGGCTAAATCCATTTTACACATATTCTTCAGAGGGCTATATCAGATAGGATCACCCGTCCGGCTAGATCCTTTTACCGTCAATTCCTTTTCGAGATCCATCAAATTTTCCTTTCATTCAACCGGGATTCCTTCTCCTTTTATCAAATATATCAATGTTTCATCAATCTTCATACAATGAACATTCAAATTATATTCACATCAATAACATACATTTCAAGCATTTAAGAATATAATTCAAGTTACATGAACTTACCCCGATACTTGTTTGTACACAAAAATCTACTAATCTGAGACTTTTTCCTTTCCTCGATCTAGCTTCGTATTTGAGTTTTCCAGATCTATTAAATATCCATGCTTTAAAAACTCTATTCTCCCATTTTCTTTCTTTCTCCCCTGTTTCTTCTTTGTTTCGTCTTTACTCTCTCTCTTTCCTCTTTTCTTTTTTTTTTCTTTAGCTTATACGCACACATATATAAATATAATAATAACAATATAATATATTATAGTATAATTAAAACATAAAATATCTTTATTATATAATAATATAATAATATATATTAAACATAAAAATCTTAGATTTTCTTCACAATAAATCGCCTCAACTAGACAAAATGGCTTAATTGCCATTTTGGTCCTTTATAATTTCTTTTAATCTATAATTCAACTTTTACTTCTATTTCAATTTAGTCTTTTCATTTAATTAACTACCCAAACGTTAAAATTTTCTAACGAAATTTTAATACCACATTACTAACATTTTGTAAATATTTATAAAAATATTTCCTATCATATAAATATTTATGCAAATGTATTGAAATAAATTTCTCTTTAAATCGGATTTATGGTTACAAAACCATTGTTCCGATAACCTTGAATTTAGGCCATTACAACTCTCCCCCCTTTTAAGGATTTTCGTCCTCGAAAATCTTACCAGTAAAGAGGTTCGGATATTGTTTCCTCATTGCCTCCTCCGGTTCCCATGTCACTTCCTCAATCCCGTGCTTTTGCCACAATACTTTTACCAAAGTTATTTTTTTATTTCTAAGTTCCTTTGTTTCTCGTGCCAATATCTTGACTTGTTCTTCACTGTAAGTCATATCTGGTTGAATCTCCACTTCTGTCGGAGAAATAACATATGAAGGATCTGACCGATATCGTCGTAGCATAGACACATGAAAAACATTATGAATTCTATCGAGTTTCGGTGGTAAAGCTAATCGATAAGCGACTTGTCCAATTCTTTCTATGATCTCATATGGTCCGATAAATCTTGGACTCAATTTACCCTTTAGACCGAACCGGAGAACTTTCTTCCAAGGAGACACTTTTAGGAATACCTTATCACCACCTGAAATTCAATCTCTCTTCGTTTAAGATACGATTTTTGATGATTAGATGCTGCTTTCAAACTATTCCGAATGACCTTTACTTTTTCTTCTGTTTCCTGGATCAAATCAACCCCATGTATCTTCTTTTCACTAAGCTCTGTCCAATATAACGGTGTTCTACACTTTCTACCATACAAAGCTTTATAGGAGCCATTTTAATCTTGGATCGATAAGCATTATTGTAAGCAAATTCAATTAAAGGTAAATATCTCTCCCAATTACCTTCAAACTCTAGTATACAACATCGAGCATATCTTCCAATACCTAAATTACACGCCGATTGGCCATCATGTCGAGGATGAAATGCGATACTAAAATACAACTGAGTACCCAAAGCTTCGTGCAATTTATCCCAGAAACGAGACGTAAATCGGGGATCTCTATTCGATATAATGGAGACAGGCACTCCATGTAACCTGGCAATCTCAGATAAGTACAGTTCAGCCAATTTATCTAAATAATAATCCACACGTACCTGAATAAAGTGCACTGACTTTGTCAATCGGTCAACAATCACCCAAATAGCATCCTTTTTCCTCAGAGACAATGGTAATCCCGATACAAAATCCATAGTGATTTTTTCTCATTTTCATTTCGGTATAGTAATTGGCTGAAGTAACCCTAAAGGTACCTAATGTTCAGCTTTAACTTGCTGACATATTAAACATCTTGATACAAACTCAGAGATATCTCGTTTCATTCCTGGCCACCAATATATTTTTTTTCAGATCATTATACATTTTATTACTCCCTGAATGTACAAACATAGTACCGCTATGAGCCTCGTGTAGAATCTTCTATATGAGCTCTGAATTTTGAGGTACACATACCCTACCTCTGAATAACATACAACCATCAATCCCAACCTGAAATTCAGAATCGGTACCTGACTCACACTGTGCCCGTTTAACCTTTAACTTCTCATAATTCTTCTAATCTTCACATATTTGCTGTAAAAATGTCGGTTTAGCTCTCAATTCAGCTATAATTGGACCATCATCAGTTAGTGACAACCGGGTATTTATAGCTCATAAAGCAAATAAAGATTTTCGACTCAAAGCATCAGCTACAACATTAGCCTTACCCGGATGGTAATCAATAATCAAATCATAATCCTTTATCAATTCAAGCCACCTGCGCTGTCTTAAATTCAAATCTTTTTGTGTCATCAAATATTTCAAGCTTTTATGACCAGTATAAATATGACATTTCTCACCGTACAAGTAATGCCACCATATCTTCAATGCAAATACAATAGTGGCTAATTCAAGATCATTTACCGGGTAATTTTTTCATGTAGTTTAAGTTGCCTTGAAGCATAGGCTATTACTTTTACGTTCTTGCATCAAGACACAACCTAAACCATTTAATGAGGCATCACTTTAAATAACAAATTCCTTACCCGGTTCAAGCTGCACTAATACTGGTGCTTTCGTTAGTAGATCTTTCAATCGGTTGAAACTCTACTGACATTCATCAATCCACTTGAACTTTACATCTTTATGCAATAATCGAGTCATCGAAGAAGCTATCATAGAGAATCCCTGTACAAATCTCAGATAATAACCAGCTAAACTCAAGAAACTTCTAACTTCAGATACATTCTTCGGTGGACTCCAATTGACAATAGCTGAGATTTTACTTGGATCTACCCTGATGCCTTCGGCGGATACAATATGTCCAAGAAAACCCACTTCTCGAACTCAAAATTCACATTTACTAAATTTATCATATAACTGCTTCTCTCGCAAAATTTGTAACACTATTCTCAAATGTTTTGCATGCTCATTTTCATATCGAGAATAGACTAAAATATCATCAATGAAAACTACCATAAACCTGTCTAAGTATGGTCTGAATATCCGATTCATCAGATCCATAAATACTGCAGGTGCATTAGTTAGCCCAAACGGCATAACCACAAACTCATAATGCCCGTACCTGGTTCTGAAAGTTGTCTTCGGTACATCTGACTCCTTTACCCGTAACTGATAGTAGCGCGATCGAAGATCATTCTTTGAAAATATAGTAGCAACTTTTAGCTGATCAAATAAATCATCAATCTGGGGCAACGGGTAATTATTCTTTATAGTTACCTTATTGAGCTGCAGATAGTCAATACACAATCTCAAAGACCCTTCTTTCTTTTTCACAAACAGAATTGGAGCACCCCAAGGTGAATGACTCGGTCGGACAAAACCCCTGTCAACAAGTTCTTGCAACTGTGTCTTTAATTCTTTTAATTTTATAGGAGCCATCCGGTACGGAGCTATGGAAATCAGAGTAGTTCCCAGAATTAAATCTATAGAAAATTCCACTTCTCTTCGGTGGCAACCACGTAACTCTTCGCAAACACATCGAAAAATTCGCATACCATCGCATTGCTGAATCTTCACTCGAGATACCTTGGTATCCAATACATAAGCAAGAAAAGCATCATACCCCTTTTTGACATACCTCTGAGCAGTAATAACTGAAATCACATCAGATAATCCCTCTGTCTGATCAGATTTAACCCTTCTTCGAATCGTTTACATATTTTAGCTTCTGATTGTACCTATTCTCGAGCATATTTACTCAACCGGACAAATTCTCTTTCATACTCAGATACCAATCTATTGCCCTGTTTCAGCTCAAGAAATTCTTTTCTTTTTTTAATCAAGAAATCTCTGACTGATACATTTCTTTTTGAACTCGGTCTGGAAGAATTCCCATGTAATTTCTTCTCTCGGGAAAACTGAAGCATTAGTATTCCACCAATGATAAACTGTGTCTTTTAGCAATGAGACAGCACATTTCAGACATTCTTCTAGTGTACAGGATAAATCCTCCAAAACCTGAGTAGTATTTCTAACCAAAATTCAGCCTGTTCGGGATCATCATCAACTGCTGCTTGAAATTCTTCGGCCTCATATTTTCAAATTTTATCAACCGGAGCTTTTCCTTTTCTGACAGATTCAGTACCTATACCCTGTGGAATCTCGAGAACCGGTGGAGGAATAGGAGGGGGAGCTTGAGTTTGCTGCACTATAGGGTTAGTTCTTATGTACTAAGTAAACCATTTATTCATCATTTGAAAGAAGGTCGTTTTTGCCTCCTCCCCTTGACCCTCTGTACCGGGCCTTCTATTGCTAGTTTCTTCTCTTTGTACTGAAGCCGGAGCATGACTCCCAGCATCCTCAAATTGAGCTCGGTCGGATGACATTACTATAAGAAAAACTCAATTTAAATGGTCAAGAGATATCACACTATCAATAATAATTTAAATGGCATGTATAGCTAATCCGTATTTGCTATGTCGGTCTTAGAACCGGCTAAACCATAACCCTGATACCAATAAATGTAACACCCCTTATCCGTATTCGTTGTCGGAATAGGGTACGAGGCATTACAAGAGTTTACGATTTTTTTTACTCAATATAACCCCTTTATAACTATCTAGCCTTTCCTGCAAATTTTAAACCGAGACCAATTTACATAAACCAATCCAATTTAACATATTTTCAAAATAGATTCATACATAATTATAAGATAACATCATCACATACTAAAACTAAAATTTGTTAGCCATACCAATGGCTGACCTTACATTCATATCATATTAACATTTAGTTTATTAGCTTATACATGCCATTTATTTCCAAAATAAAGTTTCTTTAAATACTAAAATCTTGGGGTTGATGGTGTGATGTGTCTCTAACCGAATCCAACCTCCGAGCTCTTAACACTACAAAACAGGGGAAAAAGAAATAGGGTAAGCACTTTGTGCTTAGTAAGCCCATGTAGCAAGAATTATAATTACCTAATATTTTCAATACAATGCAATAAACACTCCTATATCCATTCAATGCATTATTACCCTAACATACACAAACTCAACATTCAAGTTAATCCAATAATTTCCATATACCAATAATATATATTATGATTGATGAGCTAATCAATACCATAATTTCCATTTCCTTGTTATTTTTCCATATTTATCACGTTGAATTACTCGGAACTTCGATGGATTTTTAGAGGTACACTTTAGTGTACAAATTCGGGCCCGTCAATTCATATTCATGTGCGCACATTTTCATTTCGAGAGCACACTCCATGAACCTCATCCTTACAGTTGGATTACCACCAAAGCTAAATCCTCAGAATGTAAACTCATAGAGTATTGTCGGGATTACCGGTCAAGCTAAATCCCACAACGACAATTACTCTAATGAGTTTGGATCTGAATTACCATCCAAGCTAAATTGAGACCCTAATTGGATTACCGTCCGAGCTAAATCCATTTTACACATATTCTTCGAGGGCTATATCGAGATAGGATCACTCGTTCGGCTAGATCCTTTTTACCGTCAATTCCTTTTCAGAGATCCATCGAATTTTCCTTTCATTCAACCGGGATTCCTTCTCCTTTTTATCAAATATATCAATGTTTCATCAATCTTCATACAATGATCATTCAAATTATATTCACATCAATAACATACATTTCAAGCATTTAAGAATATAATTCAAGTTAACATGAACTTACCTCGATACTTGTTCGTACACAAAAATCTACTAATCTGAGACTTTTTCCTTTCCTCGATCTAGCTTCGTATTTGAGTTTTCCGGATCTATTAAATATCCATGCTTTAAAAACTCTATTCTCCTATTTTCTTTTTTTCTCCCCTGTTTCTTCTCTGTTTCGTCTTTACTCTCTCTCTTTCCTCTTTTCTTTTTTTTTTTCTTTAGCTTATACACACACATATATAAATATAATAATAACAATATAATATATTATATTATAATTAAAACATAAAATATCTTTATTATATAATAATATAATAATATATATTAAACATAAAATCTTAGATTTTCTTCACAATAAACATTCAACTAGACAAAATGGCTTAATTGCCATTTTGGTCCTTTATAATTTCTTTTAATCTATAATTCAACTTTTACTTCTATTTCAATTTAGTCTTTTCATTTAATTACCTACCCAAACGTTAAAATTTTCTAACGAAATTTTAATACCACATTGCTAACATTTTATAAATATTTATAAAATATTTCCTATCATATAAATATTTATGCAAATGTATTGAAATAAATTTCTCTTTAAATCAGATTTATGGTTACGAAACCATTGTTCCGATAACCTTGAATTTAGGCCATTACAAAACCAATGATAAAGACAATAACCAAGGAAGAATCCACCTAGACTTCACTTATTATTTTGACCCTGATTAAGTGATTTATTCACTTGACTTGATCCGTAGAAATCCCTAAATTATGTTAATGTCTCTTTCAAGACTAAAAACAACTGACTCTAGGTTGATTAATTGAAATCTCTTTCTAATTAAAACCCCTATCGTCGCATATTAACTCGATCTATGGATTCCCTTATTAGATTTGACTCTAATCCGGCAGATTTATGTCGCCCTATTTCTAGGGTTGCAATCAACTCCGCTTAATTATGTTGGATCTACTCTCAAAAACAGGGACTTTTGCTCCATTGAATAAGCACATCAATCTTGAATTAATATTCCTAAAACATTAAAACAAGGATTAAGAACACATAATTAAGAACAAGAACAAGTATTTATCACGTAATTCAGATTTATTAAATAATAAGATTCATCTAGGTTTCATCCTCCCTATGTATTTAGGGAGTTTAGTTCATAACGTAAAAGGAAAACATCATAGAATTAAGAAAACAACAAGACATAAAGATCCCAAAAACTTCTAACGAACTTGATGGAGATCTTCAATCTTGAATGAGATCCTGCTTCCGAGATGATTTTGACGGCTTTATTCGAGTAATTTTTTTGATCTACTTTGCGCCCTTTTAGGTCCTCCCCTAGGGTGTTTATATAGGCTTTGGAACACCTTTCTTGGCCCACAAGTGGTCTTTTCCGAATAGAATTAGACTTGGGTTCAGCAGGGACATGCCCGTGTGGCACGCCTGTGTACGATAGCTTAGGCCTTGTTTGATTCTGCTCGTAACACACTGCCGTGTGGTCTGCCCGTGTGCTATAGTCCAAGCCGTGTTGATTTATGAGGTAGGCCCATTTTGTCCCTTTTTGGCCCGTTTCTCATTCTTTTCGACTCCCTAAGCTCTCATGAGTGTAAAACATGAAATTAAAGGATTAGGAGCATCGAATTCATCAAATCTATTGAAATTTCATCCAAAAATAAGCCAAACATGGGGTCAAAATATGTAAAAATTATGGTTTATCAATTTCTTGATGTTGCATATTAAAGATATGAAAGTAATGAAATTCTGGTATGTGTACAAAAAGGATGAAATGCCTCTGAATGATGGAAATGTACTTGAGTAATGAATTTAAGTGTGATGCTCAGTTGAACATAGTAATTTTGTAGAATACGACTGGCATGCCAATAGGATTAGTATGCGCGCTTGTACGGGATTTGCACTTCGGTGCGCCTGGTTGCACATTTTTGCCTTTGTTATGCATCTATGATGTCTCTGGTGTGGTATAGTTACCCGAATATTCGAGTCGAGTTACTTAGTTCATCAGGCTAAATGTTAATGAAATTTACGTTGATGCATTTACAAGATATTAGGAAGTGTTAAATGAACTATTTGTTACACTTGACTACTTTTATATTGATGAAATGTTGTTATGAAATAAATGGAATTACAATCTATTTATGCGCTTATATATATTATGGCATATTTATAGTATTGGTAAGTGAAATATATTATAATGAGTTTCTTAGTTACATATATGGATTGTAACCTTGAGTTAATGTGATTTATAGTATGAAAAATTCATTTAAATTTGGAGTGTAAAGGTAACATTTGACTTATGTGGACGAATGGTTTATATGGTGAAATTATTTTCATGATATGAACGGATAATTAAAGCTTTACATAGTATATGACTATTTGAAATGATCTATGATTTAAAATAATGATATTGAATATATGATTTGTAGTAGCCAATTTTGGCCCAGATTAAAACCCAAACTAAAATAACTTAACAGTCCAAAATAAAAAAAACAATAAATGTCCAAGTTACAACAGACAAACACAGCCCAAATTTAAACAGACCCGAAGCCCAACAATGCAGCCCAAACCCACTTAGCCGTAATAGCCAAACTAGGGTTTCATAAAAACTGAAACCCTAAGCGCCGCCTCTGCCATCAGCCACCATGTATGCCGCACGTCAGCAATGATTTCCCTGCGCACGCCATCGCCAGCAGCACGCCTCTGCACTGCCCGTGACCTGCAAATGAAACACGCAACAGGCAAGAACAAAGAGCAAACTACAAAACATAACACAAAAACAAAATAGAAACGGCCAAAATCGGATCTGTAAAAATCGGTTATGAAAACCGAAACAAATCCCCTGTATTTTTTCTTCTTCCAGATTTTTTCCGAACCATCAGCAATCGAAAAGAAAAAGTTTAGAAGGTTGATTTTAAATCCTTCTATTTTCATTTTCTATAAGAACACTGCCAATTTTTTTATTTATTTATCGTTTTTAATTTTTTATATAAATAATAAATAATACAACAACAATAAAAGAAAAGGGAGATGACTTACCGAACCCTCACGGTTCCGTCGTCGGAGAGTTCTCCCGTCGTCGGAGCTTGGCCTGAGGGGGGTGTCGAGGACCCCTTTTCCGTCGCTTGAGAGGCGCCGACGGTTGGAGCCCTCGGGATCTTCGAGCCGGGCGCTAAAGCCCACCTCCATGCGATTACAACCACCAGATACGGCACGGTGGTGCGACGAATCGACTGGAGGGAGTCCGATCGTCGGGACGGAGAAAGGGCTGCCTTCCTTTTGTTTTTTGAGAGAAATGGGTGTGCCTTTGAAATTTTTTTCTGAAGCGTAAAAAAAAAGAAAAGGTTTCAAAATTAAAAAAAAAACATGATTTAAATAATAAAGGAAACGGCGCCGTTTGAAAAGGGGTAACCCGTGAGTCAACCCGACCCATGCACTGGGTCCGCGCATTTTTGCTCTAATAGGAAATTTTCGCAATTGGTCCCCCCCTTTGTGCTGACATTCGATTGAGCCCCTATTTTACTTTGTAATTTTGGCTACCTGATTTATTTTCAGTCTCGATTTGGTCCCCTTGAAACGCAGCGCATAGAGGCCAGGGATATTTTCCTCTATGGTCCTTTTTGTTTTCCTGCGCATACAGATGGGCCCTAATTTGTGTTATTTATATATACAGTTCCTTAATTCTATATTCTATTGTGATTCAGTCCTTGGTCTGTTTGATTTTAACTCTTTTTTAATTTGGTATTTATTTATTCATTTTAAATATCATATAAATTATTTATTTTAAGTCTCTTTTATTTTATTTTAAAATTATTTTATGCATTAATTATTTTAGATTGTTCTATATTAAAATGCTTCACATATTATTATTATTTTTAAAAAACTCGTTTTATTATTTTAAAATTGTCTTATTATCCATGTTAAAATCATTTCATATACTTTATTTTAAATTCTCTATTCATTTTAAAGTGTTTTATTATTATTTATTTTAAGTTGTCTTCATATTATTATCCTATACTTTTATGCACATATATATCTATACATTTCTTATTTAAAGATTTTATATCATCCTTTAAAAATTGTTTTATGTATCATTAATTTTAAAATCTTTTTACATTATCTATCTTAAATTAATTTATTATCATTTCAAATATTATGATTTATATTTTATTTGTTTTGACTTGCTTCATACTTTTAAAAATTGATATATGTTGTTTAATTTATTTGTGTTTGATCATCAATGTTAATTTTTGAAGTAATGCATGTTATATGATTATTGTCCTCGTGTGTATTGTAATCGCTTATTCATATTTTCATATCATTGTCATTCGCTTATAATGTTTTATTCACGTATTATTGACCAATGCTCATTACCATATTGTCGCTTCGTGTTATCCTATCGTGATTAAACCCAAACATATTATTTCAACTTAGATCGTCATCTTGTATCCAAACAAATCATACATGTCTTTTAAATATTATACCCGCTGCCATTTTAAAAGAAAAATCTTCAAAATAAGACAATATTTTGCGTTTTGAAAATCCGAGAAATCGTGCCCTAACGTGCTAGGTTTTGGTTTTTTCGCTTGGCCAAATAATCGAATATCCTTTTGATATCTTCAAATGCATGAGTCTCGGGAATCATGAGATGATTTCGGGTTCGAGGATTTAAATTATCGTATCCTAACGTGCTGGATGTGATATTTTATTCCTTCTGAACGAGAGAATCTTAATATCCAATTCGAGAAAATTCAAATATTTTTAAAATAGATTGTATTTTTTTAAAAATCTTTTTCAAATTTTCAACTTTTGACATTGAGACACTAATTAATCAATTCGGTACCAATTTTGGGCGTGACGGGGGTGTTAATCCTTCCTCGCACGTAACCGACTCCTGAACTCGTTTTCTTGAATTTCGTAGACCAAAAACACTGTTTTAGTAAACCAAAACGTTTTATTAAAACAAAGGTGATCCGATCACACCTAATAAAGATCGGTGGCGACTCCCGTTTTATTTTCGCTTTCAAAACCCTAGTCGATTCTCGTTTTTCAAAAAAATGGTTTCAACATGATTAATATAGTTAAAAGAAAATGAATGTATAAGGTGGTCATATGATAGATTAATGGTGAAAGTGAAATGCTTATATGCCTTGATTGGGTTAGATGTTTATGCGCATTGCTTCACCTACTATTTAACCTTATGAGGTATTGTAACACCCTGAATTTGGGCCTAGAATAAGTGGGTTCGTGTGTCGAGAGAATGGATTTTTTCGTTAAAAAAAATTATTAATGCATGTTTAGTTTAATTTTTAGGAGGTTTAGGAAGGGTTGGTAGTGTTGGAAAAGTCCTAGGCTCGATCTAGGGCTTTAGCAAAAATGTTGTTTTTTTTAGGGAGGTTAGTGGCAGTCATAAGGCATTTAAAATATTGTTGGGTTAAAACATATCACAAAGAAGAAGGTTGTCTGGTGGCTTGGGGTGCTTGGAATAAGCTGGTGGTTAGAGGTTCAAGTCCTGGACTTGGCAAAAAACTTTTTATTGCGCATAAGTGGTATGAAGGCCAGAGTTTAGGCCTTATAAATAGTTGGGACTGTTTTATGACACAAGAAAACACTTGGCCCAGTGGCAAAGGCGTTAGGAGTAGTAGGGGAAGCATGGTTCAGTCGCGGCGTGTTCATGTTATGTTTTTTTTAAGTAAACCTGGAGTGCGACAGAAGGTTTATAATTAATTAGGTAGGAAATATGACACAAATAAAATACGCGGCGTAGTGGTAAGGGGCGTGGATATTGTGAAGAGGTCGGAGGTTCGAATCTTGATGTTGGCTAATATTTTTAGATTCCTTTAGATGATATGGTCGCTGAAAAATATGCTTTAAAAAAAGTCGAGAATGGAACATGTCACAAGCAAAGTTGTGGTGCAGTGGCAAGAAGCGTGTTGTGGCTCTTACAGGTCACGGGTTTGAGTTGCCTTGTCCACATTAACTTGTTATTTTGCTGCATGCGTATGTAAGTTGGTCCCTGGAAAGTATACCTTAAAATAAGTTGAGAATGGAATATATCACAAGAACGGTTGTGGTATAGTGGCAAGGGGCGTGTGTTGGTGCTTAGAGGGCTTGGGTTCGAGTTACCTTGTGTATATTAATTTGTTATTTTGTTGCTGGCGTGGGGAAGGTATTTGAATGTAATTCAAATTGAATTTTTGGCTAAATAAAGGAATTTAATTGTGATAAGTTTGAGTCGATTAGGGAGTGTAGATTATTTATCTATTTATTTATTTATTTTAGTATAAATATGGGTGCTGAAATTCTCTTTAAATAGAGATGGGATATCTCTTCAATTTCGGCATTGAACCCCATTCTCTCAATCTATTCTCTCCGTCTCTTCTACAAGCCAAAACCCTAGTTGCTTTCTGCGATTTTTTTCTTTTGAATTCTTCAGAAGCTGAAACCTTTTATTTCATTCTCTTCTTCATTCTTTTTCTCTTGTGCCGATTTCTCCATTAAGCCGAAAGAAGGAATCTAATCCCATTAGTATTGTTTGGCCGAAACTTTGAAGAGGGAATTCGGGATTTGGTTGTGTCGACTACAAGTAGGAGATCACTCGGGATTCCAAAATCTAAGGGATTTCGACAAAGACCAAGGACAAGTGATAATTCGGGATTTAGATCCACAAGGTAAGTGCTTAAGATATTCGCCAACGCCCTATTTAGTGACTTAGATCTATTTACTATTTACTCAAAAGCCGAAAACTAACCAAATCAAGTGATCTAGTGTTAGCCGATTCCAAGGGAGAAAGACTACGAAATTTCGGGATTTGAGAAGTACTCAAATCGGCAAGCAAGGTAAGATTTCGATTACGTTTCCTTCGGGGTTTGATCATATAGTCGAATAAGTTTTGCTAATATGTCTAACAATGGCCGAATTTAGGAACTAAGATCTAAAGCGTTAGATCGGGATTTTTAGGATTTCAATTAAGCGTTAAGTAAATCAGGTGTGTACCCCACACTAAATCTTGATAAATTTACGACTTTAATTTATTATATGTGCTAATATAAAAGTGTAAGATTATGGCTAAGTTACCATGTAATGGTACAAAGTACTCATGTACGTTTTCCTACTCCTACTATGAGTATGATAAGTTTTGCTATGGCATATACATGAAATTATAAGAATGTGAATAAGGAATATGATATGGTTAATGCATAATTGTATGACATGGGCATATGGGTGATATGTAAAGGGGAAGTGAATTGGTGGTTTTATACCCCAATATAAGTATGTGGTGACTTATGTCACAATATAAGAATGTGGTGACGTTTGTCACAATATAAGTATGTGGTGACTTATGTCACGAATTTATATATGGTGGCTATGCCACGAAATCATAAGGGCGATGAGCACGTCGACTGCAGCGACTGCCTTCGATGGTATGTAGCGGATGGAGGGTTGACTTAGTAGTCCCCACGGTGTGATGGTTGGTACGGGAGACGTGTAGCGGATGGCATTTAGGTTTGGGTTCGGGTTTGCATCATTATTTATGCTTTTATATTTGTATGTATGATTTTGTATGCCATAATCTGTTGGGCCTTAGTGTTGTGGTTACACATTGAGTCTGTTTGACTCACCCCTTGTGGGACTATTTTTAAGGTGATGATCAGTAATGGACCGGGTCGGGAGAAGCTCAGTGGTGGCCATGCTCAATTCGACGATCATTATATTTTGTTTTAATAGTTTAAAAATTTCCAAGTTTTGAATTATTTTTGGGTTTATTTAATGTAATAAGGCCATCAGTACTAAACTGTCTATGCATGCTATTAAAGTACTTAGTACGATATAATAATTGCCATATTAAAGATTAAAAGTAAATTTTCTTAAGTATAAATATCAAATGTTTTGACACCTAATCAAAACGGAATTAAATTTTGAACTCAACCCAAATCAAGTCTTTTCAAAAATACACAAGTTTTTAGCAAAGTTTCCAAACATGATTTGAATGGATTTTCTTTAGAAGCATGCCATATCCAGTCAGGGCTTGTGGGCCGGGTTTGGGGGTGTTTCAGCTTGGTATCAGAGCCCAGTTTTTAAACTCTCGGCCTTGGGTTTAAGGCCCAAAACATTTTCAAAATTAAGCCCAAAAGAATTTTGTGAAAAATTTTAAGAAATAAGCAGGTTTTCTGGCATGGCACCTGAGTCTCCGGCCCGAAGTCCACCAGGTAAGTACCCCTATCTCTTGTGTGATTTATGATATGAATTGTAGAAGGGTAGAAATGGAACGTAGATTAGCATGATAAGTACTTGAACCCTAGGACTAGGTTACCCCAACAATTACATAAAATTTTAAATGCCTAATTAAACAAACCTGTGGTTAAGTCGCCGAGTTAGGGTGTGGCAACCATTGTGCGCATGTCTAGGATTGGTTTCAGTGGGAGCTTGGTACTTAAGCAGTCCGCGTGACTCACCTCCTCTCCACTCGAATCCTACCTGGTGCGTAGCTTCGGTTCACCCTAACCAGGAGGACTTAGTCACGGGCTAAACTCAATAATTAAAACCCGAAAGGGACTAGCCATATTTTTATAAAAACCCTAGTCTTAAAATCATCAAAATTACCCCTTTAAGATGTAGGAAAACTATTTTGAAAAAAAAAATTTCAAAATATTTTTGATTTGCAAAATTACCTAAATACCCCTAGTGGTGATATTACTAAAATGCCCTTGGTTCTAAAATTTCCATATTACCCTTGATTTCAATAAAATTTCCCTACTTTGCAAAAGTATCCATGAAACCCTAACTTGTGAAAATTCAAGATACCCTGGTTTGAAAAATTTACGAAATTACCCCTGATTTGCAAAATGACCAAAATACCCTCAGAAAGGAAAACTACCAAAGAACCCTCAATCTAGAAATCTTTAAAAATACCCTCATTTTGAAAAAAATCACCAGGAAACATATTTTGCGAAAAATTACCGAAATAACCCTGGCTTGTAAAATTACAAAAATACCCTAATGCATAAAATTATCATTCCATCCTTGAAATTTTCCCAGCAAGTATTTTAATTTTTGTAAAACATCAACAATCTCTATTTTGCAACATTTTCAAATACCCTAATTTGAAAAAAAATTACCAAAATACCCCATAGGATAAAATTACGGAAATACCCCTGGGTAGTGGAAAACAACAAACAATGACAACTACAACATTTTTCTGTAATGAACGCAAGTTCATGAATGGGATTGAATGAATAAATTGAGACTGTATGTGTATGAAATCGAAAGAACTACCCCCTAGAACTATTGAACATAAGACTGTTCGTGATAAATCAGTGGAACAAAAACTAATTCAAAAAATTCTTTAATCAGATAAACGCGAACCGATAGCATGAGTACAAGAGGACGAGGACGCTCTAGATGTGAATATCGGTGCGTACTCTACCATAGTGGTTATTTTGGGTTTAGAATTGGAGTGCGCAGTGAAAGCATGGTAGTGAGACTTAGGTAGTATGATTACTAGTTAGTTGGAAATTTCGAGGACGAAATTTCTTTAAGGAGGGTAGAATTGTAACACCCTGAATTTCGGCCTAGAATAAGTGGGTTCGTGTGTCGAGAGAATGGATTTTGTCGTTAAAAAAAATTATTATTGCATGTTTAGTTTAATTTTTAGGAGGTTTAGGAAGGGTTGGTAGTGTTGGAAAAGTCCTAGGCTCGATCTAGGGCTTTAGCAAAAATGTTGTTTTTTTTAGGGAGGTTGGTGGCAGTCATAAGGCATTTAAAATATTGTTGGGTTAAAACATATCACAAAGAAGAAGGTTGTCGGGTGGCTTGGGGTGCTTGGAATAAGTTGATGGTTAGAGGTTCAAGTCCTGGACTTGGCAAAAAACTTTTTATTGCGCATAAGTTGTATGAAGGCCAAAGTTTAGGCCTTATAAATAGTTGGGACTGTTTTATGACACAAGGAAACGCCTGGACCAGTGGCAAAGGCGTTAGGAGCAGTAGGGGGAGCATGGTTCTAGTCGCGGCGTGCGCATGTTATGTTTTTTTTTTTAGTAAACCTGGAGTGCGACAGAAGGTTTATAATTAATTAGGTACGAAATATGACACAAATAAAATATGTGGCGTAGTGGTAAGGGGAGTGGATATTGTGAAGAGGTCGGAGGTTCGAATCTTGATGTTGGCTAATATTTTTAGATTCCTTTAGATGATATGGTCGCTGAAAAATATGCTTTAAAAGAAGTCGAGAATGGAACATGTCACAAGCAAAGTTGTGGTGCAGTGACAAGAAGTGTGTTGTGGCTCTTACAGGTCGTGGGTTCGAGTTGCCTTGTCCACATTAACTTGTTATTTTGTTGCAGGCGTGTGTAAGTTGGTCGCTAAAAAGTATACCTAAAATAAGTTGAGAATGGAATATATCACAAGAATGGTTGTGGTATAGTGGCAGGGGGCGTGTGTTGGTGCTTAGAGGGCTTGGATTCGAGTTGCTTTGTGCACATTAACTTGTTATTTTGCTGCTGGCGTGGGGAAGGTATTTGAATGTAATTCAAATTGAATTTTTGGCTAAATAAAGGAATTTAATTGGTGATAAGTTTGAGTCAATTAGGGAGTGTAGATTTATTTATTTATTTATCTATTTATTTATTTATTTTAGTATAAATATGGGTGCTGAAATTCTCTTTAAATAGAGAGGGGATATCTCTTCAATTTCGGTATTTGAACCCCATTCTCTCAATCTATTCTCTCCGTCTCTTCTACAAGCCAAAACCCTAGTTGCTTTCTGCGATTTTTTTCTTTTGAATTCTTCAGAAGCCGAAACCTTTTATTTTATTCTCTTCTTCATTCTTTTTCTCTTGTGCCGATTTCTCCATTAAGCCGAAAGATGGAATCTAATCCCATTAGTATTGTTTGGCCGAAACTTTGAAGAGGGAATTCGGGATTTGGTTGTGTTGACTACAAGTAGGAGATCACTCGGGATTCTAAAATCCAAGGGATTTCGACAAAGACCAAGGACAAGTGATAATTCGGGATTTA
The DNA here is from genome assembly GCA_025506655.1 of Gossypium rotundifolium. Taxonomy (NCBI): domain Eukaryota; kingdom Viridiplantae; phylum Streptophyta; class Magnoliopsida; order Malvales; family Malvaceae; genus Gossypium; species Gossypium rotundifolium. The sequence continues at coordinate 187,982,710 of CP106729.1, read as the reverse complement.
GATCCACAAGGTAAGTGCTTAAGATATTCGCCAACGCATACTATTTAGTGACTTAGATCTATTTACTATTTACTCAAAAGCGAAAACTAACCAAATCAAGTGATCTAGTGTTAGCCGATTCCAAGGAGAAAGACTACGAATTTGGATTTGAGAAGTACTCAAATCGGCAAGCAAGGTAAGATTTGATTCGTTTCCTTCGGGATTTGATCATAAAGCCGAATAAGTTTTGCTAATATGTCTAACAATGGCCGAATTTAGGAACTAAGATCTAAAGCGTTAGATCGGGATTTTCAGGATTTCAATTAAGCGCTAAGTAAATCGGTGTGTACCCTTTTAAATCTTGATAGATTCTGGCTTTAATTTATTATATGTGCTAATATAAAAGTGTAAGATTATGGCTAAGTTAGCATGTAATGGTACAAAGTACTCAGGTACGTTTTCCTACTCCTACTATGAGTATGATAAGTTTTGCTATGGCATATACATGAAATTATAAGAATGTGAATAAGGAATATGATATGGTTAATGCATAATTGTATGACATGGGCATATGGGTGATATGTAAAGGGGAAGTGAATTGGTGGTTTTATACCCCAATATAAGTATGTGGTGACTTATGTCACAATATAAGAATGTGGTGACGTTTGTCACAATATAAGTATGTGGTGACTTATGTCACGAATTTATATATGGTGGCTATGCCACGAAATCATAAGGGCGATGAGCACGCCGATTGCAATGACGCTTTCGATGGTGTGTAGCGGATGGAGGGTTGACTTAGTAGTCCCCACGGTGTGATGGTTGGTACGGGAGATGTGTAGCGGATGGCATTTAGGTTTGGGTTTGGGTTTGCATCATTATTTATGCTTTTATATTTGTATGTATGATTTTGTATGCCATAATCTGTTGGGCCTTAGTGTTGTGGTTACACATTGAGTCTGTTTGACTCACCCCTTGTGGGACTATTTTTAAGGTGATGATCAGTAATGGACCAGGTCGGGAGAAGCTCAGTGGTGGCCATGCTCAATTCAACGATCATTATATTTTGTTTTAATAGTTTAAAAATTTCCAAGTTTTGAATTATTTTCGGGTTTATTTGATGTAATAAGGCCATCAGTACTAAACTGTCTATGCCTACTATTAAAGTACTTAATACGATATAATAATTGCCATATTAAAGATTAAAAGTAAATTTTCTTAAGTATAAATATCAAATGTTTTGACACCTAATCAAAACGGAATTAAATTTCGAACTCAACCCAAATCAAGTCTTTTCAAAAATACACAAGTTTTTAGCAAAGTTTCCAAACATGATTTGAATGGATTTTCTTTAGAAGCATGCCAGATCCGGTCAGGGCTTGTGGGCCGGGTTTGGGGGTGTTTCAGGTATCGTGTATAGGAAAATGAAATTTGGTCTATGATTAAATGGAATTATTCATGGTTGATTAATTTAACGCAATTTAGTAAGTTTAATGTTCCTTTATATGAGCTTATTAAGCACTAATTGCTTATATAGTTGTTTTCTTTATTTTATAGATCATCAGAAAGCTCGATCAGTTGGAATTATATCGGAGCACGATCACACTATCCATTGATCCACTTTGGTAACTTTTGAATATTTATATAGATGGCTATAAGTGGCATGTATAAGGTTTTATGTATATTTGGTATGTATTGGATTGTGTCAAGCCTTGGTATGCATTAATCTTTTGTTGATGGTTTGTATATGAAGTGTATTTATAAGATGTTAATGGGTGTGCATGGCCCTTTGAAATTAGGAAGGAAAATGGTTGATTGAATATGTTTTATTGAATTTAGTATATATGTATGTATGGAACTTGTTGGATATATGTATTGTATAAGTATTATAAAATAGTGTGAATTTGGCAATTTGAATTATGAATTGAAAGGAATGATGTTTTGGTATGAAATGTTATTAATGATGGAGTGCTTTAGTGCATATATATATTTATTTGAAATGTGCATGATTATTGAACTGTGGTGTCAATGGGGGCACATTGGTTGGTTATTTAGGTGTTTGAATGGATAAAATTATTGTCTTTTGTGGTTAGGGAACTCTTTAACATGGATTGAATTTGCTAAGATGAGATTTTTACCATTATTGAGATATGTATCGATACTTTGACATTTGGTATCGATACTTGACCAAATGAACAGTATCCAAACAAAATAGAATGCTAAAATGGTATCGATTATTAATTGTGTATCAATACTTTTTCATAAAATATCAATACCATTGCTTTGTATGAAAACAGAATTGAATTTTGATATCGATATTTCCTAAAATGTATCGATTGGGTATCGATACCAACTGCGGAACTTTCATTTTTTAACTTTAAAACTTAATGTTTTTGAGACTTAATCCTATTATATGTTTGAAGGTCACAAATATGTCCTCTTAGAGTTTTGAAATTATATTATATATATTAGTTTATATGTGATTGATGTCTTAAATATTAGAATATTTGTATTATGAATGAAACTATTTATTGTATGTTAATGAATTAATTGAATAATTATTCTGAAATGATAGGAAGCATCCTGTTTTACTCGATAACACTTTGTAATCTTAATCCGGTAACGGAGACGAGTTAGGGGTGTTACATGGCAACAATTTCCTGTAGTTGTCATGCTATCTAGCTTAGAGGATTGTTGAAAGAACTTCACTTGCCACAAGAAAGAGCAACCAAAATTTGCATTGATAATAAGTCTGCACAAGCACTCGCAAAAAATCCTGTGCTCTATGATCGAAGCAAACATTTAGACACAAGATATCATTTTATCAGGGAGCATATTGCCAAGAAGGAAGTGGAGCTTAAGTTTGTAAAGACTCAAGATCAAGTAACGGATATTTTTACAAAACCTCTCAAGGTTGAAGGTTTTCGAAGGATGCGTGAAAAACTTGGCGTAATCAAGAAAAGTTCAAATTAAGGGGAAGTGTTGGATATTATAATTTGTAACATTATAAAACAGACTTGCTCATTACTTACATGTACTTGCATTTAATGAATGTATTTAGAGTAGATGTATCTAATAGTCATGCATGTACTTAACTACGATACATGAATGTGTTGAAACCAATACTACTATATACTTAATTAATTAATTGTATGTGATGAAGCACGGCAAGAAAGAGTGAAAAAAGACAAAAGTGAACTCATTTCTTTCCTAAAAGCTATTTGTCTTCCACCTCCTTTCAACCGATTATGTTTCTACTAGCTACAAACCTCAGTTGATTAAAAGCTATTAGAGCTGGCATTCTGTTGACGATAGTTTTTGTAGCAATATAACTCTGTGCATAGACTAATAGGACCGTAGTGCATTAAAGATTGGAGATTAGTAATCTTAAGAATGAGAACCAGAGGAGTCTTGTTGAAAGTCAGATAGAGAAAATTAGATAAATCTGATACATTACATCAAACGCATACACATTAAAATGAATGTACTAACTAAAATTTATTTATTATTAGACAAAATAGTTTTATGTTTCACATATAGTTCTTAATTAAAACCACCTCACCCAATTGCTATTTTATTCTCGTATATCTCCTTCAATTTACTACAGTAATTTATCTTTTCAGAATCCAAAACTTTCATACTCCATGGGAGTATATATAACAATCACCAAACAGTGACCAGCAAGAAAACCATAGCAGCAATGGCTGTCAAACCGGAGAATAGTTGTTGATGGGGGGCAGAATTTGGTAGAAAAGGGTAAGTATCAGGTGGTGGCAGCATGCATTCATCGCCATTGAAATACACTTTCCTTGGAAATGCCCATCCTTGCTTTAAAGTGAAGGTATCTTTATCTTTTCGAAGAAGCACCTCCGATTGAACATTCCCAAATGGCCCAGCTTCCATTAATAGGTCATTGTAGAACTTCATGCCATAGAACATCCCCGTATCATCTGCATGCGCATAAGCCAAGTTATTATCTGATAACAAACTGAGAAATGTAAAAAAAAAAAAGATCATGTACTCACTGATTGATTCGTAGGGAACGAGGGGCTTGTAATCAAAGCTGAAAACTTGTGTTACATCGTTAAGATTAGGGTGCTGAACAGCGAGACTCCACAGTGTATAGTTCATCCTATAGTTGAAGTTGATAATGGAGACCTTAACACGCCAGTATTCCTTGTAGTTGACCTTCACGTGCCAATGCACCCGAACCGGGCACATATGGTGCGTGCATTGAAGCAATGGGGTATTGTCTTTCCGTGAAGTGTTAACGCCAGCCCTTTTAAGAACCTTGGAGCCACTCCTACATCATTAGTCATCGTAAGATTTCGATGCTCATGCTGAGTTAAGGTATCGGAAATATCGGAAATGGCGGCTTACTTGACACAGCTGTTTTTGTTCTGGCATCCACAAGCACAAGTTGGGCAAGGAGTGATGGTTTCATTGTAGAAAGATGAGAAAGAGACGCAACAACTCGGATTTTTTCGAGCTAGGAACTGCGAGTAAGTGCAGGTCACATTCCATGTCACTGCATCATACATAAAACATATCAATCTAATTGCAACTATGGTTAAAATCTTAGATTAGGACTTACTGAGAGCCTGAGTCTTTCTTCGGCGATCCTGGGTGAGAAAAGTGGTGGAGGGGACAACTTTCGCCGGACCGCAAGTGTATCCCGGTCCGGGTCCGAGCAACGTAAAATTCTTCGGAAGCTTCACCGTCTTGTTCGAAGTACCAGCCATTCCAACACTGATTTGGAAAGCTGAGACCGCAGATTGAGGATCTATACCCCATGCTGGAAGCACACCACCTTTGCAACAATTGGAGTATTGTTGATTATAAGGAACACCAGGGAGCAAGTCTACAACAGTGGGTGTTTTCTTGCAACAATGAGGTACATTGCCTTTGAACTGGGAGCAGTCACCTTGTTCAGTAGTTTGAGCTCCATTCATGGACCATATCACTTCTTTCTTAGCCCATGTCCACCCCAAGGTCCAACCAGGACTCATTATGTGCCGATACATTTGAAAATTGTTCATCGTCACAACAGCCTGCAAAATGTTATTAGCATCATCATAAAGCTCAGATATTGAAACCTTTATCTATAATTTACACTTACTTACCACGTAGCCATCGGGTGTCCAAGACACAATATCCCATTTGATTGTTAAGTTTCCATTTGGATCCAAAGGATCATAAGCAGCTGCAACTACAAAAAGAAACAAAGCCGAGATGACAAATCTCATGATCTACACTGACTGGTGGCAAATAGCAGGAACCAGATTCTGAATATAAGCAATTTTTTTGGAGTTAGGCGGATGAGTTACCAACTGGTTGTTAAGTACTTGCACTGTGTCTTATGGTTATATACATAGATAGATATAATGCTAAGCTTTCCAAATCTTAAAGCAACTGCTAGTTTAAGACAAAGCAGGAGACTAAAAGAGCTGTCTGAGCATAACATCTAAACTTGTTGAGGGTGACTTCGTAAGATTTTTCTTTAACAACATTGAAGTGGTGTAGGTAAGAAATCAAGTTAACATAATAACATATGAAAAAGTAATTACCAACAAGCATCATAGTACAATGACAACATGTCCTAAGCTTTTGAATCAAAACTACCCTCCATTTATGCAATGTTGCTGTCAATCCTTCAATTCTTTTTTCACCTCACATACTAATATATTATTTTTTGTACAAAATGAAATCAAAGAAATGGCGTACTATTGAAAAGCTTTGATTTAATAATAAGGAAAAAAGAAGAAGAAAAATCATAAAGATGTGAGGAGAATTTCAAAGTTTTGGAGTGATTTTTACACATATTAAAGTTTCAAAATTGCAAGTAATAATGAGTCATCGTTTGTGAAGGAAGCAAAAGTGAATCATAAGAACTTGCCACATAGTGCAAATTCTATAGCTTTATCATAAGAATTTCCCACCTAGTGCAAAATCTATAGCTTTAGGTTCATGTTTCTAAAAAGCGGTGTATATTATTTAAAGTGTGACTTAAATTCAAGTAGTGCTAATTACATTATTATTAGATATTTTTAAGGGGATGGAAAAAATTTAAATTTGTCCACGTTTCTTTGTTAAATATAAATTGAGTGATTCTTTGTCATAAAAAAAAGTAAACTATAACTGAAGTCACTAAACTATTAGTAAGTTTATATTTTGATCACTCAATTTCAAAAAGTTACAAAATGATCATTGAACTATTTGAAAGTTTTTATTTAAGTTGCTAGGTTGTTAATTTTTAAAAAGAGAAGTCAACTAGTGAGCTCCAAACAATGATTTGACAATCGGTACAATGGATCAGTACCCATTAATGAGTAGGAGAGCATACCTTAGATCTAAGTCAATTTAACTGTCAATGTCAAAGATCAAAGAAGAAAATTGTTTGGATTTCAGTTTGTAAATTCGTGATGTTTAAAGTTGTTTCATGAAAAAACTTGAACTATAGAAAAGAAAGGGAAGAAGAGCTTTCAATTGGTACAAGCAATGCCAACAAAGAAGGCCGTACAAATATCAACTTTATCAGTTCAGTGATTTAAATAAAAACTTTCAAATAGCTCAATAGCTATTTTGTAACTTTTTGAAGTAACCAAAATATAAATATACTAATAATTTAGTGACCTTGAGTGTAATTTACCATAAAAATATCAAATTTTTTTCGATAAAAAATATTTTTCTTTTGGGTGGAAAAACAATTGGGCCTTTGGATGAACTAATCATTACTATGGGGAAACTAAATAAAACCAATTGGGACAGAGAGGTCCAAAGTTAGAAAAAGCCCAAATTAAATTTACTGAGAGTTGCAGAAAATAGGCAAAAAGAAAAATTAAACCAGATGGCCCATGCAGGTCTCGAACCTGCGACCTTCGCGTTATTAGCACGACGCTCTAACCAACTGAGCTAATAGGCCAATGTTGACTTGATATTACATGTTATATATAAGATTTTAAGACCCCGTCCAAGAGTGGTGAAACCTTGACCGTTCACATCGACGACCAGCTTTTTGCCCATTAAGTATAGACTATTTAAAAGAGTTCCTACATCAATAAAAGGGAGGAAAATCATTCTACGAAAAATGAATATGTGTACAAGCCGTCTGGTGAAGAATCAGCCATCAGGATATATAGACCGTTAGGCAAGGAATTAAAATGATACTATGAAATGACACTTCCTATGTGCCATATATTAACTAAGAGCTCAAGTGCAAAATCATCTCTTACAATTCCTCCCTAATATATAATCCCATGATATGCACACCTTCAAGAAGCCCAGGGCCTCATCTACTCATCAAAGTACATTTCTGCCTGGTGTCAATGTGCATCATCGAGTTCCAAATGGAATCAAAACATAACCACTTGATGCACAATCCCTTTCTTACAAAAGAAGGAGATACCCTTTGCCGGAACTTAACCTCTTGACAACTAACAAACAAACTTTTCCTTGGGAAGATTTTCAGCTCATTGGACGGAGGCGTCAAATCTTGGCTCATAGAAACAAACTTGACTATTGAATGACTGAAGAGCACAGCCGGCAATCCAAGACCAAACCTTCTTATCCACGTCATAAAGAAGGCCCTTCCCTTGGTTCCAAGATGTGAAGCAGATAAGATTATCCTGTCCAAAGCACTCGAATCTCTCGGCTGATAGCCTCAATAAAGCTCGAAAATACTTGGGTGGCATTCTACTTATCTCTACCCACATAATCTTAGCATGATCCAATTCCCAAATTCTCATACTCTGTAAAGTACTATAGAGACCAATTCTTCCAACCAGAAACAGGCGCTTGTGTGTCCCAGCAACCAAATAACCATCTAACAAAGATCGAGGGAACTTTGCTGGAATATGTTCCCAATATCCCAAGTCCAGCCGATACATCATCAAGCCAAGCGGTGAAAGGGTTTCCAAGTATAACCTGGAGTCACAATATGCCATCTTCGAGGAGCAAAGATTAACTGCAGGCATTATCTGGTGAACTGTCCACTTATCAATCTTTGAATCGTAAACTTCAGTGGGGAGTGACCTATCACCATAAATATCACTAGTCGCTATAACTTTAAATGATTTGTCAGTTCGATCCACAACCATAATCAACTGTCTTTGCTGGTCATAGTTCATGCTTGGAAGCATTCTCCAAGTTTGCGTAAGAGGATTACATACTAAAGTTTTGAATGTTAGACCATCGAGTCCAGAAAAGCAAACTAGACCACCCGAAGAGCCAACCAACCAGAAGGCCCACTGAGGCAAAAAATTGAAGGGAATTCGATACCCTGTTTTTAACGGCAGGCTAAACACGGAGCATTGTGGAGTCTGTGAGTTCTTCCAAAATGTAAGCAAACAAGGCCCATGTGATGGCACTTGCGAATGAAACTTAAGAAAACTATGATCTTGAAGTATCGAATTCCATCTTTTACAAACTGACCGAAGCCGAAATATCATAAATGGGGGAACCCTTGCTAAAATCTCATTCAGTAAGTCCTCAGGCAACATTGCCCATATGTTATCTTCCATTTGAACATCAGGATGAACCACCTTACCAAATGTAGCAACTGTTTCCTCATCTAAACCCCGTGGTTTAGTCTTTATCACCTTCTGCCTAGAGGGACTAGTGTTCCTCGCCCCTACACGACCGGATGGGCTTGTATTCCTCGACCCACCACCCCTTATAGGCGACACTTGTTTGTGACAGTTCTCATCATCACGGAGAGCCCCAGAGCCGGATACTCCAGACCCAGATTCAGATGATATCCCAGAACCAGCCATAGCTATTAAACATCAAAAACCCTAATCAACCTAACGTTTCTGGTACTATCAGAGCTCAACATCCAAAGAACCAAGCTCATCCATAGCTTTTAACTATCGAAACCCTAAGCAACCCAATGTTGTTTCTCTATCTAAAAACCATCCCGAATGCCCAAATGCAAGTTCTTTTTCACACCAAAAGATCCTAGCTTTCAAGCTGAAAACAATGAAATGAAGAACCAAAGAGCAAATAATAAAAAAAACCCAATTAATACAATAAATTTCAGAACAATACCAGCACAATACTTCAAGAAAAAAACCCCAACTTTTTAATCAGATCTAGGCACGATAATCCTGCAAACTGAAGACTATGATACCAAAGAATGATGTAAACATTGGGGTTCAATAATAGGATGAACATGAAAATAAAAATTGAATCTTGGAGATAGAATATTACCTAACATTCAAAGAACTAATCTGACTTTTTTACTTGGTCAGAAGTGGGGGAGAAGTAAAATCCTGGCATGAATTGAACCTAAGTTGAAGAGTCTGAGTCAGGATTTCTTGCATTGGTTTTTTCTAAGTTGTTTTGTCAATATATGAGAAAAGTAAAATAAAAATTCAAAGATAGACTTTGAAGTGAAGAAATGGAGGCCCAATGTAGTCCTTGAATGTCCACTAAAGACGATACTTGACACAGCAACGAATTTGGAATTGATCGGTCAATGGCTTCCTTCAATTTTAGTGATTAGGATTAAACCATAGCAACCTTAAATATCGAAAAAAACAATTATTAACTGAAAGAGATTGCTGATGGTAGTTTTTCCTGTTCTTGCAGATATGGTAAGTGGGTCTATTACTATTACCACCCAAAACTATGCCGTTTTCAATTTTTTGTTTTCACATGGAAAAATACATTCCAACTCACTTCTAGCCTTTTAATTATCAGTTATTTCGAAGCTAAACTTGCAGGAAATTAACTTATCGGAGATAAATTTATTTACTTGGGATGCGAAGAGACTCTCGAAAAGTTTCATTTTCTATTGAATTACGTTCATTGCCAAAAATGGTAACCAAACTACAATGCTTAGGCAAGAGGAGGCTTTCTGGGCAGAAGATGTGCCGTCACCGACCTTGAATCGTGTTGCGACTAATCATCGATGTATGGATCGACCTTGATGATCAGCATGGTCAATTCATTTCTCTACAATTCTACTCCTGTTATTGAATGCTATTTTACTTTTTGATCTTTTAGGGTTTTTGTTTTCAATCTCTTTTCCTCAATAAATTCAATCCACTATTATTATTATTGTTTAAAAAAATAAAAGTATAGGGACTACTTTTAATAAATGGAAAACATAAAAAACTAAGTTAAAAGAAATGGAGAAGGGAGGAAAACAATGAGAGAAGCAGAAAAGAATGGAAAATAAAAAAAAAAGTTAAAAGAACGTAAAAAAAAATTTAAATTGCTCAAAACGAAAAATATGGGGACCAATTGTATAATTTAACCTAAATTTTTTGTTGGAAATGATGATTTAACGTGCCATGTCAGCTTACCGTTAACGACAATTAAGAACTCAGTGATTAAAATATTACAACATGTTAACGTAAGTGACTAAAATATAACATTTTAAACATAAGTGACTAAAATTTAATGAGGTAAACAAAAGTGACTATTTTGATAGTTTACCCAATTTTAAACATAAATAACTTAACACATTATAATGTTGTATATATTATTCAAGATATAAATTTTATATGATATAAATTTCATAGTATATAAAAATAATATAATATACTCTATTAAAAGAACCAAATTGAGTGAAACTCTAATCTTAAATGTTGGAGCTCAATAAAACTCATATTTAATATATATATATATATATATATATATTTTTTATCTAAATCATTTTCAAGTTTAATATTTTATCTAGACTCTACCAATTTTGAATAGGACCTTGGGATAATTGTCTTTCAATTGCAACAGGGTGAATAATTGGATGAGTAAAAATAGAGATGGATGCAAAATTATTTACATAGTTAAAAAAAAAAAAACTTTTTTACGTCATATGTCTTTATCTAGAGAGTAATCCATTATCAATTTGCAGTATAAAATGTGATTTGAGTTCAATTCACACATTAAATAGTAATCTGACTCCTATACATCAATCTAAGATCACTCTCCCCACTAAGACTTTCTTCTTAAAATTGGTGGTACCAAACCACGGGACTTAGTCGCAAATATTCAATCGTTGTGGTCAAAACCATCGATGACCATAGGTCACAAATAATCGATGGGGCCAACCCATCTTGTGGTCAAAACCACCGAGCGACGAGTCCATAATTCATCCCCCTCCTCTCATCAATCCCACCATCACATGCTTTTATATCAATTTTTCATATATCATGGCATAGAATTTAATATCATGTGATGACATGCAAATTATTTAACAAAAGTCACAAATTAGGGGACTTACCCGGAATCCATGTTTAAGCCACAAGCATATCATAGATCACTACCAAAATTTATACACAAGACAACAATATCGCAAGTTTAATAATAAAGTGTGTAAAGAGTTTACACACTGGTTTCTACCGGAATTCCTAGATCCCGAAGATCCGATCTACAACACTAGATTTTTGTCCCTTGAATGGATTTGATTTCCAATCAAATCCCGAAGCCTAACTTAGTCCCTAAATCCATGGCATACGTTAGTTTCGGCATTTAATCATAGACTTTTTAATTGAAAGGCCTTTGGCCGAGTGTGCTTACCAACTCACCTTGGAAAATAAATCCCGAAAGCTTCCTTCATTTATAGAAAATTGGCAGCACCTCTTAATGTTGTGAGAGGGTTCGCTACCCTTTAGAAGAGGAAAGAACCGAAAACAACACCCTTTTCCCTAAGGAGAATTTGGCTAAGAGTAAACAACAATGCTGGAAATTTTTGAACAATTTTGGCTATGGTTTAAGGGAGATTTAAAAGACAAGAAGAGAGGAAGAAGAGAAGGAGTTTGCTGAAATTTTCTCTTAAAGAGGGAGTATATTTGGCTTGTAAAAGAGAAGAGAAGCTGGAATTTTTGAATGGTTTTAGCTATGAAACAATGGAGATTTCAGCAAAGAAAATTTGGAGAAAAGAAGAATTTTGGTTCAACTTTTGGTACATCTTTCTTTGTACAAAGCAGATATGTACAACCCAAGGTCTCCAATTTTCAGCAAACACTCTCTTAATTTATGATAATTCCACCTTGATTTATCCAAGATAAATCTAATTTTATCATCCTTTTAATTCCTTAATCCCTCAACAAATAAAACACTAAAATAAAAGAACCCATGTGCATATCAAACTCTTCCGGTGACTTTGGGAGTCCAAATGCAACCAAAGTCCTTCACCCACGTTAGCGGTTGGGGAAGAAAAAAGAGGAAAAAAACCATGTTCTCTTTGCTTGGATTCAACACGGAACCCCAAGCGGCTCTAACTGCGCCCTGAGCCACTCGGCCACATTGACTTTCATGTCATTTAACCACAACATTTATTCTTAAACCCTTCCTACTCCAAATTTATAACCGCCTATGGAAAAATTAAAATCCCAAATCGTTGCTTCAAGGTCTCAACCAACCTCTACGCTTGCCCCTTTCTTAACACCCTTGCCATCTTTCCCGATTACACTTTCAGTCATAACTTCGTCATGACATTTTTATAAGCCATCCTTCATCGCTCCTTATGCTTTGGCGCTAAAACAAAAATAAACGCAGACATGTGCTACCCCCAGGACTCGAACACGAGTCCAAGCGCCGCAGTTCTTTCTTCTAGCGCCCTTGCCACTTCTCCCAACCTAACTTTCATGCCACAAACCTCCTTTATTTAATTATAAGGCCTTCCTAGCCCTAACGCCTAAAAAAGCCCACAAGGAAAATATTTCCTCCTTGTATCTCCCATGGATCGAACCCAAGATCCCTTACCATCATAATGACGCCACAACCACTGCACCACAAGGCCTTCTTCCATCATGCTTCTCCCAATTTTTATTTAAACCCTATCTCCACCTAGCTCCCTTCTTTTAAGTACTTTAAAAGAAATTTTTAATTCCAAATCTAACCTAATTCGGATTATTTCTAGACCCTAAATCATGCCAAATAAAATCATATTTATTTATTTCTTGAAACCCACATGGAATTTATTTAAATTACAAATAACCCTAATTAGTGGTGTTACAGCTTCTACCCCTTAAAATAATTTCGTCTCTAAATTACTTACTAACGAATAACAGTACATCTTTACTCACCGCACTATGCTACTCTCACAAGACTCGATCTTAAAGAATTATCATGCTTCCTGACACGGTCTCTAAGTTCACAACCAAGATTTCGTGCACTTCCTAGTAAAACAAGAAAACTCTACAATAATTAAAGCAATTAGGGGTATTCGAATTAAGGAACGCATGCCGTTGTCACATCCGCACATCTTCCTCCTCGCGACGGCCAATTGCATAAACCAACCTTGGTTGCCTCGCCTCTGACCTTCAAAGACCTCGGTCACGCCTGTTACCATTTCCATTACCCCTAGTCGCACCTCGACCCTCTGTGGTTGTTGGTTATCCTTACCGGTGCATGGTCCCGACCTTCCGTTCTCAACCTAGCTGCCTTCTTAGATGATCTCTAACTCGATGCTCCATAGACCCACATTCAAAGCATCCACGATTACCATTCCAACACTCCCCTTGTGAAACTTGCCACACTTATCACACCGTGGCGGCCGCCGAGGATTAGCAAGAAGAGCTAGCAGTTTGATCCGACCCACCAAACTTTGACCTCTTTTGCTGATTACCAGAGAACTCTGATGGTTCCGAGCTCCTCTTATTCCAATTTCTGTCCTGGTTCCGTCTAACGGACTGTCTTACTCCCTCAACAACTTTAGACTTCTCCACAAGGACAGCGAACTCTCGTTCCTGTTGTGGAGCTATCATCATCCTCAGCTCATCTCTAAGGCCATCTTCAAATCGACATACGCTGCCATGCTCGGTACCCACAATACCACGAGCATATCTACTTAATCGGAGGAACTCGGCCTCATATTCGCCATCGACTTATTTCCTTGAACCGGGTTCAAGAAAGCCTTCCTCCGGCGTCTACATATTTGGTTCCAATATACTTCTTTTGGTAGGCTCCTCGAAAAATTCCCAAGTAAGGTTTTCTGCCACCGTTCCATCCTTTACGGTGAGCCACCACTGATACGCTTCATCCTTCAGAAGCGACACTGCTCCTTTTAACTTCTCCTCATTAGTCAGGTCAAGATCGTCCATAATCCTTTCAGTCGATTCTAACCAGTATTCCGCCGCACTGGGTGCCACTCCCGATACACCCCGGAATACCTCTGCCCCGTTTGATCGAAGTCGCTCGGGTACAGACTTTCGAGCTCCCATACCTCCATTCGCCCCAGCCACCATCTCAAGGACTCGCAACACAGCATGCGTTACGGCCTCACCTCCCGTCTGATCCTGCTCCTCAGCTCTAAAAATTGGGGGTGGTGGTGGCGGTGGTATCCCATTCTCCGATTCCTGACCCGACCTCACGGGTTCCGACACGTTACTACCGCCTCTACCTCGCCACGCGACGGATGTCCACGACCTCTTGAACTCATTCTAACTATTGCGCTTTAATCGATTACGTAATTTTATGGATTAGTACTTGTTTCACTAATTATCCACGAAGAAATTTTATGATAGGAATTTAAAGAGTGGTTCTTTCAATAATCAAACAAACACAGATCTTCCATTTATTCAATCAAAGAGACGTTGTTGATTTCATTGTGATTGTTTTTCCACTACCCAGGGGTATTTCCGTAATTTTTCCTATAGGGGTATTTTCGTAATTTTCAAAAATGCAAATTTTCAGATGATTTTGCCAAAAATTATTTTAAAACTCTTAATTTCTGATTATTTTAAGAAATTTTGAAATTCAGGGTCTTCCTTGAATTTTGAAACTCGAGGGCATTTTGGTAATTTTCACAAATCGGGATGAATTTATAAAATTTGATGAATCGGGGATATTTCAAAAATTGTAAAACTTTGAAGGCTCTTTTGATAATTTGCATTTTCTAAAATAGTGATGTTTACAAAATTTGAAAGTTGTGGTATTCGGTAATTTGGTAGGTTAGGAACAATTTTGTAATTTTACAAAATCATGACGTTTCAATTTTAAGATTTTGGGCACTTTTATGTGATGAAATTTTGATTAAAACCGTGGGTATTTTGGAAATTTCATAATTCAAGGCGTTTTTGTAATTTCTACCCCTAAGGGTATTTTAGTAATTCTACATAGTCGGGGTATCTTCACAAAATAATTTCCAGAATTTAGGTTCTAAGTGAATTCACAAAAGAAGGATGTTTTTGAAAATTTCTATTTGAAATTTTTTTCATATGGAGGGTATTTTACAAACCGAGGGTATTTTGGTCATTTTCATAATTGAGGGTATTTTGGTCTCTCTTTTTTAAAAAAAACTAGAATTTTAATTATTTCCCCAAAACAAAGCGGCTAGTCCCTTTCGGGTTTTAGTTATCGAATTTAGCTTTGTGAGTGTGTCGCCTCAATTAGGATGAACAGTTACTACGCACTGTAGGATTCAAGTGAGTAGGAGGTGAGTCACAAGGATCGCTTAAATACCGTGCCCTCACCGAATCCAATCCTAGACATGCGTATAACGATTGCCACATCCTTTGCTCATTGACAACTCATGGGTTTGTTTAGGTAATTATTAAATTTTATGAAATTTTTTTGTTGGGGTATGCTAGCCCTAGGTTCAACAGCTTCTACTCTAGTAGTCTACGTTCCCATTTTACCCTTCTACCCTCATCAAAAAAAAAAAAAAAAAAAAAAATCACAGAAATTGATAGAGGTACTTACAGGGCGGATAGGTGCCGGAGACTCGGTGCATCGTTGTTCAAGCCAAAATAATTCCTCAAATATTATAATAAGGCCTACTAACCAAAACCAAACATTTTGGGCCTTGGGCCCCACAGTAGAAGTTTTGAACTGGCTCGATACAATTTGTAACACCCCAAACCCGGCCCATGAGTCCTGACCGGATCTGGTATGTCACTGGGTAAAATAATTTGAGTCATTTTGAAATTCTGGTGAAAATTTGATAAAATTGGGCTAAGGTATTTAAAACGGGGTTTGAAAACTCAGTTGGGCCTTTTTATAAATACAGTTGGGCTTTATAAACCCTTTTGAAAACATTGATCATGTATCATTTTAAAAACCATCAAGTTGTAGTTGACTTAGTTTATTTTTATTACCCGATGGTAACATATTTAAAAACCCGTAAAAGTTTATTAAGTTTTGAAAAATTGTCTTTAATCGGTTTACTTATCATTTGAAAATTTAATTTGTAACATGACATAAGCAAAATAAAAAAAATAACATCCACAAAATAAATAGCGGCCTTATTACAATCCCAAAATAAAAATACTTAGGAAATAAAATAATTAGACTTAATGAAAACAAAATTAAATTCCAACATTAAGCATGGCCGCCTCGAGTCCTCTCCGGCTCCATCTCCGCGATCTACTCATCTGCAAAATGTTAAGGGAAGGGGTGAGTCACCAAGACTCAGTGTGTAAATCCCCTACCCGGAGAGTACAACTCATACACAATTTATCAATTAAACATGCACATGCAACCCAACTAGCCATCCATACTCCTTTTCTACCCCGTGTGGTCAAAACCACTGATGACTTAAAGTCACAATTTAATTGATGGGGCCAACCCATCGTGTGGTCAAAACCATCGATGACCATAGGTCACAAAATATCAAGTGTGGTCAAAACCACTGGTGGTACCAAACCACCGGGACTTAGTCGCAAATATTCAATCGTTGTGGTCAAAACCATCGATGACCATAGGTCACAAATAATCGATGGGGCCAACCCATCTTGTGGTCAAAACCACCGATGACAATCCATAATTCATCCCCTCCTCTCATCAATCCCACCATCACATGCTTTTATATCAATTTTCATATATCATGGCATAGAATTTAATATCATGTGATGACATGCAAATTATTTAACAAAAGTCACAAATTAGGGACTTACCCGAATCCATGTTTAAGCCACAAGCATATCATAGATCACTACCAAAATTTATACACAAGACAACAATATCGCAAGTTTAATAATAAAGTGTGTAAAGAGTTTACACACTGCTTTCTACCGAATTCCTAGATCCCAAGATCCGATCTACAACACTAGATTTTTGTCCCTTGAATGGATTTGATTTCAATCAAATCCAAGCCTAACAGTCCCTAAATCCATGGCATACGTTAGTTTGACATTTAATCATAGACTTTTTAATTGAAAGGCCTTTGGCCGAGTGTGCTTACCAACTCACCTTGGAAAATAAATCCCGAAAGCTTCCTTCATTTATAGAAAATTGGCAGCACCT
Source organism: Gossypium rotundifolium (assembly GCA_025506655.1). NCBI lineage: Eukaryota > Viridiplantae > Streptophyta > Magnoliopsida > Malvales > Malvaceae > Gossypium > Gossypium rotundifolium. The sequence continues at coordinate 187,965,538 of CP106729.1, read as the reverse complement.
CTTAATGTTGTGAGAGGGGTTCGGCTACCCTTTTAGAAGAGGAAAGAACCGAAAACAACACCCTTTTTCCCTAAGGAGAATTTGGCTAAGAGTAAACAACAATGCTGGAAATTTTTTGAACAATTTTGGCTATGGTTTAAGGGAGATTTAGGCAGCACAAGAAGAGAGGAAGAAGAGAAGGAGTTTGTGGAAATTTTCTCTTAAAGAGGAGTATATTTGGCTTGTAAAGAGAAGAGAAGCTGGAATTTTGAATGGTTTTAGCTATGAAACAATGGAGATTTCAGCAGATAGAATTTGAGAGAAAAGAAGAATTTTGGTTCAACTTTTGGTACATCTTTCTTTGTACAAAATGATATGTACATTTCCCCAAGGTCTCCAATTTTCAGCAAACACTCTCTTAATTTATGATAATTCCCAGCCTTGATTTATCCAAGATAAATCTAATTTTATCATCCTTTAATTCCTTAATCCCCTCAACAAATAAAACACTAAAAATAAAAGAACCCATGTGCATATCAAACTCTTCCAGCTGACTTTGGGAGTCCAAAATGCAACCAAAGTCCTTCACCCACGTTAGCAGCTGGGGAAGAAAAAAAGAGGGAAAAAAAAACCATGTTGCTGCTGCTTGGATTCGAACCTGGAACCCCAAGCAGCAGCCCCCCCTTAACACGCCCCAGGCCACTCGGCCACATTGACTTTCATGTCATTTAACCACAACATTTATTCTTAAACCCTTCCTACTCCAGCCCATAACCGCCTATGGAAAAATTAAAATCCCAAATCGTTGCTTCAAGGTCTCGAACCAGCGACCTACTGCTTGCCCCCTTTCTTAACACCCTTGCCATCTTTACATTAAAAGTTTAGCAACAAGCTGAACATGAACTCAATTTACTTATAAGGTAAATGCACTAAAATATGTTCATAACAATGAATAGATAAGTGGTCTCTCAAAATCATACAAAAACAAATAAACATGCCTTTTTCAAATAGACGCTATTATCTTGCAATTCAATCAATGCATACCTATCTTTCTTTGAATTGTGCTTAATAAGTGTTGGCCCGAACAGTTGCTAAGAGATAAACAAAGTGCTTGGAAGAAATGGCTAAGGTAGACACTTCTTCAATCACTATGATAAACAAGAACAAAATAAGGGATATAAAGTTTGTTTACGCAGTTCAATTTTTCTATGTCTACGGAGCCTAACTTAGTGAAAAGTATCAATTGTCTTCAAACCTTAGAATAAGTGACTCTAAATCTATCATACCCTAGTGATAATTTTCTCACTTTTGTACCTTTGAAGATTAGAACCCTCATCATTAAATTCACCCTTGTGAACTTAGCATGTAAAACAAATTCACTCTCACAAATAATGTTTTTCACTTAAACAAATTAAGTCCTCTCAATCCTAGGTACAATAACCTATACAAATCTCTCAATTATATAATATATTTCAAGACTTGTTACTTGCTAGTATAAAGAAGATTCTTCACAATCCCTAATAAATAGCATCTAAATAAATTAATAATAGCAAACAATGTAAACGAGGACTCATGGCAGCTAGATGACAACGTTCTAATCCTATCCAAGGGATTTGATAAGTGTGACCCAATCCTCAATATAAGTTTCTTCAAGTGATATGAATTCATTAATGGGCTAGATACATTCCATAATATCAACACAACCCAAATATCCGTTTAATAAATTACCAATAACTCAAACATGAAAATAGTCCAGTCTGTCGCAGTTGGTCAGGAAATGGGCACTCCCATGAGCACTTCTTCAGTCTTTCCATATTTTTCAATAATCCCCTCTTTTGACAGTTTGTTGAACAAAACTTATACAACAGAGGAAACTATATCATTAAGTCCTTAACTTCCCTGAGCATATTCTTCTCAATTCCAAAAACTTAATCATCATTGCCAAGTTTGAATTTTACATTAATAATAAGCTAACCATAATTATAATCAAGTAAGCTAATGAAACAGAGAAACCCCTCCATCACCAGTAACTCCCCCATACTCTCAAATAAGGAATAAAATATGCTGAGATATTCATGGAATAGACTTTCATAGAAACTAGATTTCTTGGAAATACAATTACACATTAAGTCCTCAAAGAGACAACATGCTTAATTAATCTTCAACGTAATCCAGTTCATTAAATGACTGTTAAGAGTCAAAGAAGTAAACTAAGATTTTGTTAAACTACTACAACTCGATTGCAAGGTGAGTTGCAACTGACATTGCATTCGACATGTAAAGACTTAATTAAGCATGGAAATAAAGTGAAAGTGTAGTTAAAAACAGTGAAGATTTTGAGCAAAATGATCGAAATCAAAGGTAGTGGCAGATGGGTTTTAAGTTTGTTCAATGTTATCACCGTACAGTTGCAAAGGTTAGCAAAATGATTTAATGATTAATTCTCCCTCAAGCAGCACTGAAAACAATTCATTTGTCTTCACACGGCGACTATAGTTTTACTTTTTTGACTGTCCGAACTACTGTTATCAAAAACTTTTGTTGTTTGTCGATTCCGTCCTGCAATATTATTTTTAACTCCCCCTCAAAGTTGGACGACCACTAAAAGGACTGCCACTCATCAAGTTGTAATCTTTTCCAATAAAGTGTTTTGCTTCAAATAATCTAAATGCAAAAGAAAAAGCAAAGGGTGGTATAAAATAGCCAAGAAACTAAGAATTTCTCATCATGGTCAAAGCAAGTCATGTTGATTTAATCCACTCAACTTTTCCCCATTTTTCTTTATAATTAAGTTGTTAATTAAGCAATTGTTACTATCAATATATACATCACTAGCCAACAAAAGCAAAACATGCAAAGGAACAGAAAAGGAGATAAATCAATAATGGAATTAGAGTCCCCTAGCTAGCTGCCATGGAGGATCTCATGGTGTACTCAAGAGGGGAATCAAAAGAAAAGCACTCATTTTTCATTAGAATCTTTGGTCCTTTGGTTCAAGATATGTATCAAGTTCCCTATCTGATTTGGGGCTATATGTATATCTTTTTCAAGGTGGAGACTTGAGAATTATTTCTTCAATCATTTTGGGGTTTGAAATGAAGAAAAGAAAAAATAAAGATTATTTGCAAGCAAAATGCTGGCACCTGGTGCAGGTGCTGGAGGAGTGCTATGGGCTTTTGGCTTTGTTACCATGACACTAGTGCATATTTGTAGATATGTTTAAGCATTGGTTGTGTCTTTGTGGTTTGAACATGCCCTTGCTAGCCACCCATTTTTGCCTGCCCCAGAATTAGTCCAACTTTTGTTCTACACTTTTTTGCCTCAATATATGGGGCCATTGAGGACCATTGCTTTTCCATTTTGTTTTTTGTTTTTTATTTTTTTATCGACCCCTATGAATTCGAATTTAGATGTAATTGACAAGAATGGCCACTGAAGACTAACTTTTTATTGCCACCCATACTCTAATAATTTCAATTGTTATACCTGCAAAACTTATTTTGAGATCAATTCTACACGTTATTATCAAATTTACCATCAAATCAAATCCTGTCTACAAAAGCTCTCTCAAGCCATCGTTGGCGAATCTCAAACTTAAACCAACATCTGATTACATATTTAGTAAAAAAGGTCGCTAATTAACTTTGTAGAGACACTAATTAATTGATTGATTGTAAAAATTGTGATCCAGTCCAAGGAAGGTTCAACATTTTCGGCTTTCAAATGAATGTTATCACAAAGGAAAAGAAATGAAAGGTGACATTGCTATTTTACAATTGAATGGTTGTTTGTTTGTATGTCTCTTTATATATATATATATATATATTAATCGAAAGATAAGGGAATCCATTCCAACTTCGACTTTCCTTTTTCTCCAAATTGATCGCAAAAAGCCTAAAAGGTTAAATAAAAAAGACAAGTAAAGAAAAAGCTCGCTTTACCTTAGCCATGGGTGCACAATTTCTTGAATTCGAACTACCTACAATTATTATATTATATGCTAAGAGGGACGAATCTTTGGAGATCAGTTTTACATTTTTTATGAAAATATAAATGCTAGGTGACTTAACAATGTGTTCGGGTGTTCGGGTGTTACTTTTACGGAAAAATATTGTTGAGCTTCTTATATTAAAAATCAGTTTGTATTTTGTCTTTTTTATTTAGAAAATAGATAAATTGGACCTTATACGTTAAATCAAAGACAAAATTGATTATTCTGTTAAAAATTGCATCTATTTCTATTATTAAAAAATGGTCTCTTTACATCAGCATAAGGTATACATGGCACGTTACGTGTCACTATCTTGTTATTTCATCAATCGAAATAGTTTTTAATAATACAAATAGATAAAATTTTTAACTATAGGGACCAATTTCCTCTTTGATCTAATATACATGAACTAATTTGTCTATTTTTTAATATAGGGACAAAATACAATCTTGACTCTAGTATAATGATTTCCATGATACTTTTATATTAATTTTACTTTTTACTTTTTATTATTTTAGTTAATTTTATTTCTTAAATAGTAATAAAATAACTTATTTTATAAACAATTATATATGCTAGATTATGACATGCTTACGATTTGGGTGAAAAATATTTAAAATAGACTTTAATTGAAATTGTAAAGTTGAGTTTATACATGCAATAATGAGTTTATTATTGATCGAATTGTTGAAAGTTTCTTGGACTAATATATTATAAATGATGATTTGATTTTATGTTTCGTACTTGTTTAGAGAAATTTCCAAGTATTATTAATAATTTTTATAATAATTAATATCCATTTTGAAATTTAAAATTATGTAATTGTGTAGTTACAATTTATGCTATAAAAAAAAAGAAGGAATTACAATGTAATTGCATTATGTCAATAAGCACATTTAGGAAATTAGAGTTTATTGTAATTACAATACTTCTTAATAATTACACTTTCATCCAATTACTATGTGATATTCGGATATGCCCTTATGACAAGGTTAAAGTTATCTAAATTTATTTTGGTCTAGGTTCAAATATATGATTGGTTATGGTTATAAACATTCAAATATGTATTATTTATATTTACAATTGCTATTGTATTTAAGAATAATGACAAATTTAGCTTCTAACATTTACTCTTTTTGTCACTTTGACCCTAATTCTTATTTTTAGGCTATTTGAACTGTTAAAATTCGAATGGTGCTAGCATTGCAGGTCGTGTGACAGTCCATGTACAATTCATTATTGATGTAGATTTTTATTTTTATAAAATACCAATAAACTACCACAAAGAGAACCATACTAATGACGTTAAATTTTAATAATCAATATATTTTAGTCCAAAATTTTAATTAAATTTTAAAATTATTTATCAAAATGATTAAAAAGTAAATAACATTAGATTTGATGGCCAAAACAGGAATAAATAAAAATAAAATAAAATATATAATAAAAACAAAATGACTTGGTGCTACATGTAGGTGCACATTAAGCAGTAAAATCCAAATTTGTGGTTGAAAAAAGTAAGTTGGTTTCATTTGTAGTGAAAATATATTCATGTATGACTTAGGCAATTCACATCATTGCATTAATTGATAACTTGGCTAAGTTCAATGATGAAACACAAATTATCAATACACTTTTCTACCATGAAATATTGTTAGTGGAGATGGTTTACAAAATTCTAAACCCTAATTTTCTTTTTTCAGTTTTAAATAATTGAATTAAATTGCAAATTAATTTTCTTTTAGTAATATTTAAGAAATTGAATTTCAAAAAAGTAATGTAAATTAAGTGATACAATATACAAATATAATATTTATAATTATTTATTAAATCTATAGTTTTGTTGAATACTTATTTAGTAATAGATATGATCATGGATTGGGTCACCCGATTCGAAAGTCAATATGAAAAGTGGGAGAGTTTGGACAAAAATATAAGCTTAAAAAATAAGTTTAAAAAAAACGAGACCCATTTTCTAAACAGACCGGGCCTCGAGTAAGCTTTTTTGGCCTTGGGTTGGGCCCGAATTTACAAAAAAAAAAAAACTATTGCTCTTTCTATTGTTTTGGTGCTGTTTTGTCACTATTTTGCAACCGTTTCGATATTATATTACTACTATTTTGTTATTATTGTTTGGATATTGTATAACTCTTATTTTATTGTTAATTTTGCTATTATTTTAAAAGGCATTTGCTTGCTAAGTTGTACCTATATTAGTGTTATTTAAACATAAATATTAAATATTTTTTAATTTATTTTTAATTTGTTGGGAAACATTTATTTTAATATTTTTAGTATATTTGATGTATTATATTTTAAATTTATTGTTATATAAAAATAATAATATAAAAATTTAATATGAATTAGTCGAGCTAACATTTTTATTCGGGTCGAGTTTAAGTAAAATTGTAGACTCATTTTTCAAATCGAGTCAAGCCTAAAATTATGTTGAGGCTCAGCCTAGCCTGACCCATGACCACATCTATTTAGTAATTATTTTGAAATTTTAAGAAATTTATGAATGGAACAAATTCATTCGTTTTATACTTTTCAAATATATATTGCATTCAAACCTAACTAATTTATTCATACTATATGAATTTAATTCTTACAATTTATAAAAATAAAAATAAAATTCAAAATTTTAAATTCATGTTGTCAAATACGGCATAAAGGGATCTGATTAGCACGATTAATGAAGATTAGAAGAGAGAGAAAGTGAAATAAGCAGTTATACAAAAAAAAAATAGAACTGTTGATAAATTGAATTAAATTAAACTAAAATTGAATCCTACAAAATATTCATTAATTGGCATCTTTTTAAAAAATATATATTTTCAAAGTACAAACTCGTATTAATAGTAATATTTTTACAATTAAATTTAAATAAATATATATTTTATAAATTATTTTGTTTAAATTTGAGCCTTTAGGACGAGCCAACTGAACCTTTTCGTTGGGCACCGTGTTTTATTTTCTTAGCTTTAATATATATATATATATAATTTGAATTTTTTATGAAAATAAAATGAAATAATAATAAAAAGCAATTAAGAATCAGACAACCTTAAATAAGTTATAGAATAAACCATCAACAAAAGAATATATATATATATATATATATATATATATATATAAATATTATATAATATTTGATACCTAAATTTGACACTTTTTTAATTTGATACTTATGTTTTTTTAAGTTTAGTTTGGTGCGTAAATTTATTAAATATTATATAAATTACATAAAACACAAATGATGTTAATTTTTTTGTTATGCTATAAAAATATTGTCAATATTAGAGGAAATTCATGTTTAAAAATAGATATTGAGCTATACTTAGCAATTAATATTAAATAAAAAAGAAAATTGAAATCTCAAATCAAAAGAAATTCATTATTTCAAATGAATAAAATAAATAAATAATTAAAAATAAAAGTAATTGAACATATAAAATACAAAAAATCATATCATCATCAGGATGTCGATCATACATTGATTATTTTGCTACTTCATAAAAAATAACATTGTTTTGTATATTGAAGTAATTTGTAAAACATTTGACAAATATCAAATTAAACAAAAAAAAATTAAGTACCAAATTAGGAAAAATTGTTAACTCTTTAGGTACTAAATTGAACCCCAAAAGTTTAAGTATCAACTTAAGAAAAACTATCAAATTTAAGTACTAAAATAAGAAAAATATCAAATTTAAGTACCAAATGTTATATTAAACCTAAGAAACTGATTAAAGAAGAAGAAGATGGAATGAAGTTTGAATATGGTATCTTGCCCTCGACTTATTATTTATTTTTAAAAAAGCAAAAATCATTAAAGAACTATGGTTAATTAAACAACTTTATTATCCACAAATTTAAGTGGACAAATTAACAACTTAATACAAATACGTAAGCACATGTAAATTAACTTATTTGCGTGCTTTGCTACTCATGTCTTAATCAAATTCGCAACATCAACCAATTAATTAAGCAGACAATTGACTGATTCTTTCTTACCATTAAAACTTTGTTATGATATTAAGTATTATTAAATCATTAACTTGTTACTCCGTCGAGTCTTGATACGTATTTTGTATGGGTTTGCATTTAAGCAAGCCCCAGATGAATATGCGTAATACGAGTTTGTCTATACATGGTGCGAACTTATTTTAAGTATACATGCGTTAAAGATCCTAAGGTAGGATACGTGTCATCATACATAAAAATCTACCTAACATATTGCATCTATGAATAATGATTGTCTTGTATAAATACATAGAATTAACCCATCTAAAGGGATACACAAAAATTATTCAACAAATTTATTAAATTAATCACTATATAATTAGGAAATGAGCGTATTGAGAATTTGTAAGCATACATATATTAAACATGATATTAACAAAAATTAACTCATCACAAACAAATATTTAAGGTGGGAAATTTGTAGGGTTAAAATGTAATTTTAGGGTAAATTATTAAAATAGTCACTTTTGTTTATCTCAGGTTACATTTTAGTCATTTATGTTTGAAATGTTACGTTTTAGTTACTTACATTATCAAGTTATAATATTTTAGTCACTGAGCCGTTAATTGTTGTTAACGATGTAATAAAAAGCTGATGTGGCATGTTAAATCATCATTTCAAACAAAAATTTAGGTTAATTTATACAACTAGCCCCTATATTTTTTTTGTTTTGAGTAATTTTTTTTCTTTTATGTCTTTTAACTTTCTTTTTTTTTTCTTTATTTTCCATACTCTTATGTTTTTCCCTCTATTTTTCTCCCTTCTTCATTCCTTTTAATGTGATTTTTCTATGTTTTCTATTTGTTAAAACTAATCCCTATATTTTTATTTTTTTGAACAATTTAATTTTTTCGAGTGAGGCAAGCTTGTGGACTAGTTTTAAAAAATGAAAAACATAGAAAAACTATATTATAAGAAATAAAGAAAAGTGGAAAACAGAGGGAGAAGCATAAGAAAATGGAAAATATAGAAAAAAATAAATTGCTCAAAATGAAAAAAAATATAGGGACTGATGTATAATTGAACTTAAAATTTTCGTTTGAAATAATAATTTAACGTGCCACGTCAGCTTCCGTTACACCATTAACGACAATTAATGACTCAATGACTAAAATGTTACAACATGATAACATAAGTGACTAAAACGTAACATTTCAAACATAAGTGACTAAAATATAACCCGAGTTAAACAAAAGTGACTATTTTGATAGTTTACCCGTAATTTTAGCATATTATTAATTTGTAATATCATAAATTTAAAAAAAGTAATTGATAATTTTATTATTTTTGAGAGGTTAAGAAAGTTCCATACCTTTTTTTTTCAGACTCCACTCGAATGGGAGAAAAATCATTATAAATATAGAAAATTATAAAAAAACAAAAGACCCAATAATTAAAAACTAAACCTATATTTAACAATCAAAATTTTTATTCATACTTATTAAGAAAATGTACTTATGAAATCTATAAAAACTAATGAAATTAGGATACATGATATACCGTAGATGTGCTTAGCTGATATCATTACACGTGTTTATGACTTTAAAACCTTCCACCTTAACCCAACGGCTCATGATCGTTCAAGGCATATTTTGGTGCATGTCAACGGCTAATTTTAGCCATGAGCACTAACTAAACATTTCGGTTTATCTCCAAATCATCACCGCATCCTTTATTGGTTCAATTGCAATTATAGGCTCCACTTTTTCCATCTTCAGTGATTATGCTTAACCACATATTTAAACCTTTTACAAATTAGTCTATACTCCCATTAATAAATCGTATTTTACTCTTGATTTTTCGCTAATTAAAGGAGAGAAGGAAAGGAATTAGAGAAAAAATTGGTAAAAAAAAAACCACTTTAGTCCCTTTTAATTTTGATATTAAGAAAATTGACCTTTCCCAAAAAGAAAACGATGCAATTTAGCTCATATTAATTTCGAAAGTGAGCAATTAATGACAATTAATCATAACGTGCGCTTTTTCCATAAATTTATCTCACTTTGATTGGTATAATAATAAATTTAACCTTCAATATTTATAAATTGTCATTTTGGTCCTAATTCTAAAAAATTCAACAAATTGAACCCTTACTGGATATCAATAAATTTAGAGTCAAGACCAATTTGATAGACTGTGTAAATAATAAGAGCTAAATTTGTTGAATTTTTAGAATTATGACAAAATTGATGAATATTTAAACATTTAGGGCTATTATCCCAATCAAAATTATATGAATTTTTATGTGCATATTTTGACATGTATGTGTATATGTATAATGTACATGTGTATATGTAGAATGTTTATATTTTATTTTATTTCGTGTTTTAACTATTATTTTCAAATTATTTTTGTGTTGTATTGCAAACATAATATTTCATAATGATTTGATTTTAACATAAAATCGTTTATGTAAGTTATTAAAATATAATTTTATAGAATTAAAGTATTATCCATATTTGTTATGGTTCATAAAGACAAATCCTTTCAATGTTCGTAATTATCCTTGTTAACAACATCATTTTACAATGGGATTTAGATATGCACATCCATTTACAGACCAATTTTATGTTTTGTATTTGATTGGTTTTAAATTTTTATTTTATTTTATTTTTAAGGAATAATATTTGATGCCTTAAGTTTCATGTATCATTGTTGAATAATAAGGTGACAAATCATCATTAAATAAAATAAAATATTGTAGAGGATTTACAAATAAACACCAATAATTTTATTTAAACATAAATAAATACTTATTAATAATAACTATTAGAAATAAATATCAATAAATCTTGGATTTAAGATTTAGGGTCTTGAATTTACAATTTTAGTATTTATTTATTAGTAATTATTATTTTATTAAATTTAAATAAAGCTATTAGTATTTATTTGTAAGTTTTTCACTATTTTTGTGCTTTATTCAATAATAATGTATTATATTATTATTCATCGATAGTACATAAAAACTTTACATAAAATATTCTACATAATTCTTAAATAATATATCGAAGATTTTGATATATTCACTTGAAAACAACAATCACTTGGAAAAAGTGGTGCAAAATGGAATAAAATGATGAGGAAGGTGTTAGGTGATGATTGGGATATTATTTTTTCAATCAATTTCTAGAAATTTAGTATCTTTAAATTTAAATTTAATTAATTCATTCAATTATGACCGAAAATAAGTTTTGGAAATTAAACATATATCGAGTTAACTAGTCATTAGTGTAGTGATAAATAGTTTGCATTATGTAAGTCCTTATAAAGATTGAGTCTCGCGTTCAGATTTAGACAACCACTTTCTTTTCCCTTTGATAAAAAAGAAAGCATGCATTGAAAATAAAATTTTGAGTACACATACGTCAAATATGATTTTTTGTACAATTATAAACTTGTTGATACAAAGAGGTTGTGAACCTTGTGGTCATTTCTATCAGTTCACCTGGTGAGTGAAGAGCCGTGAGAAGGTTGATATGGTCGGGATGTGAATGCCAAGAAAGGACTAAATAGAAGAGGAAAGAATTAGCTAACATAGTGTTTTCTTGTTGTTGTAGGTATGCTTTGTCATGTTTGTGTCAAGTGTGCAGTGCTATCGATTTGGACTTCGAGATCTTGTACTTGTAAGATATTGGAATAGTAGGCATCTTAACTCGCAAGGAAAGAACTAAATAGAAGAGGAAAATTTTAGCTAACTTAGTGTTATCTTGTTGTTGTAGGTATGGTCTGTCATGTTCGTGTCAAACGTGCAGTTGTATCGATTTGGGCTTCGAGATCTTGTACTTGTAAGATCTTGGATTAGTAGGTATCTTAACTCGCAAGGCCACATGCATATAAAGTGAACTCACAAAATATAATCAGGGACGACACTTATTCTGCCCCAAAATTATAAATTATCAATTTAATCTCTTGAAAATTTTTAAATTATAAATTAATTTAATAATAAAAATACACTTTGGCTTGTCCAAAAATATAAAAAAAATGTAATTTAATTCTTTTAAAATTGTAACCAATATAAACTTTTGTATAACAAAAATATAATTAACATGATTGGTAAACTTTTAAATTAAATATCTATAATGTAGCAACAAATTAGAAAGGAATAAAATTTCCAAAAACATATCATATTTAAAAATGGAGATTGGATTCAACAAAAATGTGACATAGGTTGGCTTAATGGGGTGCATAAATGAATGCTACAAAGTGACACTGAGGAACCTGAATATCCCTTGGAAGAAAATGAAATTGAATTTAAGAAATAAGGGGTTTCAATTTGCATGAGTGATGAGTTGACAAGCTGAGCAATAGGGTAGTAGGGAGGTGCACTAGGCAGCCACGCGCGTTGGTTAACAAAGGACCCACAATTCAGACTGTCATGCGCCCGCCTGCCTGTTTTTCAATTTTATTTTTATTTTTATTCATATAAATTTGTCTGCTTAATCCTTTGAGAAATCATTATTGTCCTCAAAGTAAAAGTTTTTGGACCGGTTAAATCAGGTACCCATCCGTGCATGACCCAAATCTTTTTTTCAGGGAAATGTCCCTCACTTGGCATCCCTATTCTTCCAACATGCCCTTTTCCCCTTTCTTTTACATTTCCCTTGCAGTTAATTAAATGCATTTAATGAAAAAAGTGTTTTTGAAAGATGTGTCGTGTTTTTATTAATTTTGAATTTTCATTCTGAAAGGTAAAGTGAAATGAAACATTGCAAACATTAGGAATCAAAATATCAACCAAGCATTGATACAAGGCTTTGCTCTCGTAATCACCAGTGGTATGTTGCCATTATAGTAGAGGCTTCAGCTGTTAATATAAAAGAGGAGTGAATTAGCGTGTTTGCTCCATCATCTACACGTCCCTGATTGTCTCAAACAAAGGGTAACAATACCAAAGGCTTTTAGGATAGGAAAAAAAATTTTAAGTATCCTTTCAAAGTTTCTTTCCAAATTTGAATTCGATCCTTCTCTTTTCCTTCAAAAATGGTGGTTTAACGAATCTTCCAAATTTCTCAACAAATATAAGTAATGATATTTGTAAAAATATTTAAATAATATAATATAATTATATAATAATACATAAGATATTTAAATAATCTAATAAAATTTTAAATACCTTTTAAATAATTAAATAAAATTATTTTAATAATTTCAAAAGGCAAAGTTAAAAAAAAAAAAACATTTCAACCTCAATTTTTGCATTGGGAACAATATTTTAAATTTCAAAAATCAAGTTTTTAACATTACTTTTGAATTTAAAAAGCACTTTTAATTTAATTAAGTATTAGTTTAATTGGTATGAATATTGTTATCAATACAGGAGGATGTGAGTTTGAGTGTGGGTTTGAGTGTATTATTTTTTTTATTTTTGGATTGAGGAGAGAGATTTTGAGTAGTTCTAGACATTATGTAAAAAAAATGAAAAGTTAAAATATTTAAAATAATGATTACATAAAATATAAAATAATTTAATAATTTAATTTTTTAATAATTAATATAAATAAAAGTATTTTGATAATTTCACTCCAAAAAACAAAATCCGAGAGCCACAAGCATCTAAATCTCATCTTTTGTATTTGAGCTTTTCTATAATTATTTTGACCACAAAAGTTATGTATTTATTGACGTATATTTTAAAAGTTAATATAATAAAAGGTTCGAGGAAAAAGACGAGTGTATTCAACCCTAGTTCATTGCGAGGAACAAAAAATTAAGTGCCAATGCTATTATGTATTAGATTGTTATATCAATAGCTTTCAAAGAGAAAAGACTTATTGGTGAGAGTATTCATGAATATATGGGAACAAAGCTAAAATAGTTTAAGAGTTGATTAAGTTTGAATCATAACTTATATTGAAAGTTTATGGTTCATTTCTCAGTGAATAAGATCTCATAAACATATAATGATGAACTGAATTGTATAAACGTATTTAACTGTTTTTATTTCTTATGCTTATTCTTTCTCGAATTACGATCAAATGACTAACCACTCAACAATTATAATAAAATAAATAGAAACACTTTATTTCTCTTGTTAATTTTTCTAAGACAAAGCAATTAGGATAAAAAATAAATAAAAGGAAATTGAGCTTAGGGTCTTTGTCTAATAGGTGCCAACATTGGGAAAGCTAAAATTCATATCACTACATGTACAAATTACGAAAAACAAGTACAACCGACATAAAATACATACTTCCTTTAAAGGTCTTCAACTACTTATGGCAACTTTATACTGTCAAACCCCTCCACTGAGAAGATTATTGAAAATGAAATTTAGAAAAATAACTGAAATTAGTAGGGAGAATTAAAGAAAAGGATAAACAAAGGGCACGAGACAAGAAAAGAAAGAAGGGTCTATCTGTGTCTAATGAGATTGTTGACCATATGCTCCACTCAACCCTCCTCACCATATCCCCATTTGCTTCCATGGGATTTTGGTTTTGGAAGCTTTTGGATAATTACATCTCAAAAAGTACATCTCCAGTTCTCCATTGATATTCGACTTCAAAGTATCAAATATAAGTATGTATTGATGTGTGAAATCAGTAAAAAAGAAAATACAGAATTGATGATGGTGGTTCATTCTAATTGAGGTGGAGAGTTGGTGTGTTTCACATTTAAGTACCTATATTATTATTCACAGGCTCAATACTAACATTTCTCTTGAACTTTGTAGGCATGTATCTCCACCATGAAGGTTGGAGACAAAACACTAATACGAGAACAATACATTTGATTGTTGGAGGTCTAAATCAGCTACTCAAAAAAAACTAATCACCCGATAAGTATGCATTGAATAAGAATTTATTTAATTCTTTCTCGAGAATCATTAAAATCAAAGATTTGATGACATTAATATTAGAAAGAATTTTCCACCGTGAAGCTTTTCTTTTTGATTGCTTTTGGGTGATTGTTGTTTTGTTTGGGGCAAGAGTGGTGTATGTATGTACGTATTTCGAAAGAGAAAAGTTAAAAGGAAAGTGCTTCACAAAAGGACTGTTGGACGTTTATTACTACTATTACACGTAAATATATATATATACACAATTACTTGGACTATCTGTCTCAATAAAAAAAGCATTAGTCTTTCAAAATAAAGATAGTAGGTATGGACTCAAAAGTCGTCCAAATTTCAACAGGTTCCTTCTATGTGCTCAATTCAAGTTGCCTTATATGGGACATTTTCCTATATAAAAAAGTTAAAAAAATTTAGGATTGAACATCAAGTTAAATTTCAATTTTGATCTTAGATGCAACTTGAGAATTAAATATATCTGTGTACATCTCAACTTACACTTGGATTTTTCATTAAAGCTACCAATACCATATGTCACAGTCTTGTAAAGAAAGAAAAGTTTGGCAATTAAGAAACTATTTGCCTCTTTAAATATGTCATATATAGAACATCTCGGACCATATAGTAAGCCACTATATATATATTTTGGTATTAGTTTGCCCACCTATTTCTGCAGTGTTTTTCATATATTTGATCTAAACACTGGTTATGGTTGCCAACAGATATTTGATGGGTGTTGACACTTGAAATGAAAATCTTTTTATCTACTTAAATGGTTTAAGTAGGATTCATTAAAGTTTTTATTTTGTAGCCGTTGAGATATTGTAATTGATTAAGATAGTATTTGTTGTATTTGCAATGAAAAAATATGTATAAAACAGAAACACGTAAAAAAAAAAAAAAGTGCATTCAAAACTCAAAAGGGTCTATATTGAATGAAAAGCATTTGAATAGAACCTGAATTCTAAAACATCCCCACTTTTAAAACTTTAAAAAGAAATGGGTTTAATTTTGTTGAATGCCCATTTCTTCCCCTTTTGCTTTCTTTAGCCAAAACATTGTCCCCAAATCAAAAATAATTGTACTCCCCACAAATACAAACTCCCCTCTCTTTGTCATGTAAATCATCTGAAAAATGATTATCCACAACACAAATTTCATTTCCTCTGTTTATGTATGTGGGAAAAGTTCAATCATGCATATATATACATGCATGTGATGTGTTAGTAAACATGGTATAGGTACCATTTTCTATATGTGCATAAACATTATGTTTTTTTGAGTCTGATATGCACTCATCAATACATGATGTTTGCATGATATTGATTCAAGTCAAAAAAGAACTAAGCTTTAAGTAATCTTCACACTGTTCCTATTAAATTTGCAAGAGTGGGAGTGGGTCCATCTCAACCTCTTTCCATGTCTATAAGAACCTCTTCTCCTCCAACAAGAGCTTATTAGGTGTTTCATTTTCTCCTCCAAGATTTAGTGCCTTATTTTTGTTCTAAATCATGCAGCCTAGTGAAATTTCAGGTCTGCAATACATAGTTCCTTCAAATCCATCCCCCTATTCAGTACCGGCATTCGAGTTGAGCCGGTTCTCGAATCCCCTGCATAATCTCTATATCCCTCCTCAACTTCAAGAAATCATTAGTCCACATCCATCATGTATCAACAACAACTCAACCTCTGATGAGGCAGATGAGCAACAATTATGTGTGATTAATGAGAGAAAACAAAGGAGGATGATATCGAACAGGGAGTCAGCGCGCCGGTCGCGTATGCGCAAACAAAGGCACCTTGACGAGCTCTGGTCGCAGGTTGTTTGGTTGAGGAACGAGAACCACCAGCTTATCGATAAGTTGAACCATGTGTCGGAGAGTCACGACAAGGTTGTTGAAGAAAATGTTCAGCTGAAAGAGGAAGCCTCTCAACTACGTAGGATGCTGTCTGATATGCAACTCACTAGCTCTTACTCACCTTTGACAGACCTGGAACATGCTTTAGCTGACAACTGAGTCCTAAAACATGTTCCAATCCCAAAATTTCATCTATTTTGCTTGGATGATTAAGACAGAGGCAATCACCATCCTATTTTTATTTACCATTTTTCGAATTTGGTTCTTCTGTTAGGTGTATCAGTCTGTGTCTACTGCCACTGCCTTAGCTTTTAATGATGTACGAGAATTTAAGGCCATGGGAATAACATGTTTGAGCATTTCATTTTCATTTAAACTTCTCTCATCATATAAAAATTACTCATACTAAACCTGGACCATAAAAAAGATTGATCAATATATAGAGGGAAATTGTGTAAAACAAGGTGTATCATGTGACAGAACTAAATATGTGAGGCCAGGTGTAATAGAAAAGGAGCCATAAGTGGTATGAGGTGGGGGAAGAGTAGGACTGACATGACACAAAGAAAAAAGCGGCACCCCGTGTGGGTTCATCATTCAAAAGACTCGACTACCATAATGAGGAAAACTATAAGATTTCTGCTTAATTACTTGCCATGCACTGTTCCTAGCTTTTTTTTTTTTCTTAATTTTTCACTTCTTAGGTAGGACTGTAACGCAATGTTTTGATTGTTATTTTGCGATATATATTCATTATTCACATAACTAAAATAAATGTGACAAGATCGAAAATACTTGCTGAAACATGCTTACATCAAAATTCAGTTGTATTTGATACCCATCAAAGATTAATGCAACTGAAAAAAAAAAAAAGAATCCACATCGTTACTGCAGCACCACTATTTCTTTTCACTATGAACAGAAGCCAAGGATCTAAAAAAGGAAAAAGTGAACTTCGCCTACAAAGGCAATGTACTGGTCCGATATGAGCGGGAAGTTTTTGCTGCTCTGTGAAACAAGCCTCACGCAGTGCCTTCGCCTTTAAGAACATGAAAGACCCTGCCTGGCGGACGAGGGCCATCGTCCTGTTACTCTGTTGTCCCACCCGGATTGTAAGGTAACACTGCTTAGCTCATCAGTTTCTCTCTTTTATAAAGTTAAATTATATTATAAGAGGCACCTGGTGTGGGAATTTAATATTTTTGAAGATAGGCAATGTTGTGCAGGCCGAAAGCAATTCGGTTCAAATTACTTGGTTAAATATAGTCTTGGGCTCTTAATTAATTGTTGTTTTGAGTTTGTATAATTCAGATTTGAAGTTGAGTCAATGAGTTCAGATTATTAACTTTTTTAATGATGAAATCAAATTGGGTTGGGTTTGAAATTCCAATCTCCATGCTAGTTTCTTGGGTAATGGTTCTTCATTTTAGTTACAGATTTTTTTTGTCACCCTTGAATTAATGGAGAAAATTATTGAGAAAGTAAGTAGTAATATCTCATTTGTTCCAATAACATCATAAAGAACCCACATTTTCAAGCATATTGTGGGAGAATATGTCAATTCAATTTCGATGCTGTAAAAACCAAATCTTTCTGGCTTTTTAGATGCCTCTGTAAATAGTTGGCTGAGTTTTAATACTTCAAAATATAACTTACTCCGTCTCTCGAAACCAGGTTAGAGTTAATATACAAGGGAGCCAATGATCGCATGGCATTAATGAAGGAAGCTAAAGCTTGGAATTTTCAAGGGTATTGTAAATGTTTGCTGATTTGGGCTAAGAATTTAAGTGAGGAGGAATGCATCAAAAATGCTTGGTTTCTTTCCTGCAGATGAATTCTTGATGACAAAGAAAAAGGTGACAGTCAGATTGAACTCGACCTACAAGGCGATCTGGGTCCAAGAAGCACCGACCCGTTATCCTTCAACTGTTATGAGTAGGAGGTTTTCGCTGCTCTGTTAAACCAGCCTCACGCAGTGCCCTCGCCTCTAAGAACCACAAGGCACGAGCTTTCGCCCAAGACTCAAGGTTCAAACTCATAACTTTGAACGGGCGAGCCTGGAACACGCATGCATGGACCCTGCCCACAGGACCAAGCCATCATCCTGCCACTTTACTGCCCCCACTCGGGTCACAAGCTAGAGCTACTTAGCTCGGCAAACAATTAAAGCACTTTTCTCTTTTATATAGTTCAACTGTATTATAAGAAGCAAACAGTGTGGGATTTCAACATTTTTACAGGAAGGGATGGCTGTGAAGGCCTAAAGCAAGTCCTCATCAATCGCCTCAAATTACTTGGTTAAATATAGTCTTGGGCTCTTAATATTCAAGAAATTTCCTACTTCATAT
This sequence comes from Gossypium rotundifolium, assembly GCA_025506655.1. Classification (NCBI taxonomy): domain Eukaryota; kingdom Viridiplantae; phylum Streptophyta; class Magnoliopsida; order Malvales; family Malvaceae; genus Gossypium; species Gossypium rotundifolium. Next base: position 187,946,541 of record CP106729.1, on the reverse strand, counting down.
TAATATTTGTTTTCAGTTTGGACCATTTGGTTTTGAGGCTCAATTTTTCTTATGAATTCAGGTTGATGACCTTTTTAAATAATAAAATCAAGTTTGGTGGGATTTGAATTCAAACCTCTATGCTAGTTTGTTCAGTAATGGTTCTTCATTCTCGTTGCAGAGTTTTATTTGTCACCCTTCAACAAGTTGATGGAGAAAATTATTGACAAAATAAGTTGTAACCTCTTCTTTGTTCCAATAAACATCATAATGAACTACTTTGCTTACCACATTTTCAAGCGTATTTGATTCAAGTGGAAGATATATTGTGATGAAAGCAGCTTTGCTTAAGTTTGAATAAAATATTAAATATAATTCATTTTTCAATTTAATTCTTCAATTTCAACGCTGTAAAAGCCAAATCTTTCTGGCTTTTTAGATGCCTTTGGCGTTCTCTCTCTCTATAGCTGAGTTTATTACTTCTAAATCTTACTCACTCTGTTGCATATTTCTAGCACTGAACTTGTTAGTGTTTTCTTTGAGTTAGAATGAATCTAGGATTGTTGCGAGGCTTCAAAGGGGTATGGACTGATTTGCAAACCTGGGAACGTGAGCTATGGGGCGATGGAGTTGGCACTTCGATCTTTCTTTAATGCCTAAGTCAATGAATAATGAAAGGAATTTTTAGAGAAAGGTTAATGGAAGGAAAATATGAGAGTTCGGGAAGATATCTGCATGCAACCTTTTTACTTACCTTGATCTTATCTTTCACGTGATAGATCTCTTAGTCTTGAAATCCAAGGTACTTTCTCGATCTTGGTGTGCTTGTCATTACTCTTAGCAAGTCAGACCTTTGTCCATTTTTGCTATTAGCCTTGCTAGTTGTCACATCAAATATCTTTCATCGGTTTTTTTGGGCTTATGGGAGTGGTATAAGAGAACTCAGTCTCTCTCAAATCAAGTAAGAATTAATAGACAAGCAAGCCAATGATCACATGGCATTAGTGAAAGCACATGCAAGGAAGCTAAAGCTTGAAATTTTCATGGGCATTGAAAATGTTTGATGATTTGGCTAAGATCTGTAAGTCATTTATTTGGGTATAAGTGAGAAATGCATCTAAAATGCTTGGTTTCCTTCCTACAGATGATTTCCATGGGAGGAAAAGACAATGTTTAGGGATTGAAAATGGATGTATATTCAAAGTTTCAATTGATCTTTCTAATGATCACAATGTGTATTCATTACAGTGGAAACATGAAATCATGGTTACACCATTGCTTTGAACCAATACAACTTTTTCTAGATTTCAAAGGTCAGCTTATGGTATTCAAAGAATCAAACTTTGATGTCTACAGGGTCCAAGAAATACAAAATTCAACCAAATACAGCAATAATAATAAATATTAATAATTCATTCTTTGTTTCTTTATTGGCAGATACTTCTAAAAAACAATTTGAACATAAGATCCTAAGCAACAATTTACCTATTTATCTTATAATTCCATAATAAGTTCCAATTTAACACATCATAATCTATTTTTTTTTTTTAAAAAAGAAGGGGATAATTTCATTGTGTACTTTAGACAATTGATCGTAGCCTTTTAAAACCAAAGAATTTTATTAAAATTTGAGATTTTTTTAAGGCATTTAAACAAAATATTTTATCACTCCACAAGTTAAAATTTTGAAGCGGGGTCCATGTGATATTGGCAAAAATAAGAAGGGTAAATTGTCACTATTGAGGTTGTTCCACCTACCACCAGCAGCTGAGACTGGCCAAATTTGACCAAATGGGGCTCTGAATTTTAGTTCCTTTTTTTTTCTTCTCTTTTATTCATTCATCCGCTCCAATTCTGAATACCTATTGTCTAGTTTGTTTAAAGATCAGATCTTTGATACATTCTCTGATTTTTTTGGGTCTTTTTTGTCTATCAAAACAGAGAAGATCGAAAGGTTTGGGTTCTTTTTCTTGTGTTGAATTTCAATAAAGTATGAAACTTTTTTTATCTGTTGGTTTGATCTGCATGATTACTTTTGGCCAACAATTCTTGCATGAGATAGTTTTCCTTCTTTTCTTTTTAATTGTTAATTGAGCTGATCTGCAATTGGTAGATATCCTCTTGGTTGGTTGATTCTTTCTTTTTCTTTTTTTCCTTCTTATTTTAGTTGTAGTTTTACTTAGTTTCTGCCTGCAATTTGCATGAGTTCAAAATTTCAAGTTGCTCTTAACAGTGGTTTATAATTAGGTTGTTTTATGTATGATCTCAATGTCATTTTCTTTGTTTTTTGTTCTTACTTTACTAGGGTTAGTTGATTCGCTTGTAAAACATGGACATCTTAGTAGGGATTAATAGTCTCTTCTTTTTCCTTCTATTCTGTTGATCTGACTGCTTTTGAATGCAATTAATTTAGTGGTTTTTGCAGAAGTTATTAGATTGTATACCTTTGATTAGCAGCCAAGGAGAGATTAACTGATTCATTTGTTGAATCTGCTGTAATAAATGGATTTTGTTTCTTGTTGAAGTGTGTTGAGGTTATTCTTTGACTCACTAAAAACTGCTGGCACCTATATTTCATTTTATCATCTGTAGTTTTGAATCTATTGACTTTAAAAGGTAACTACAGCATAAGCATATTCAGGCATGTGATTGATTATTCCTTTATAAAAACACTCAACTTTATATCTAATAGATCTTTAATTGTGAAGCAAAGTGGAAAACTTTTCATGTAAGTGTTCATAGAAGGTACTAGTTAGCTTAGTTGGTTAAGGATTTGGTGATTGTATTATGAACCTGGAATTGTTCATTAGGCTAAAAATGATGAAAAGAGCTTCTAGTTTTCCACCTAGTTGTTGATGGTTTATATGTAAAAAGTTCTTGGAAGTTACTTTTGTGTTCTAGATTTTTCTTTTGCCATCTCACTAATTATGTCTAAATTTAACAGGGAGAAACATGGCTCCACCTACAAGGATAGGGCTTGCTGGTTTGGCTGTTATGGGCCAAAATCTTGCACTTAACATTGCTGAGAAAGGCTTTCCCATTTCTGTTTATAACAGAACTACCTCTAAAGTCGATGAGACTGTTGAAAGAGCTAAAAAGGAGGGAGATCTTCCTGTATATGGTTTCCATGATCCTGAATCTTTTGTTCAGTCAATCCAGAAACCTAGAGTGGTAATCATGCTTGTTAAGGCAGGGGCCCCTGTTGACCAAACCATTAAGACTCTCTCTGCATACTTGGAGAAAGGTGATTGTATCATCGATGGTGGCAACGAGTGGTATGAAAACACTGAGAGACGACAGAAAGAGATGTCGGCACTGGGTTTGTTATACCTTGGGATGGGAGTTTCAGGTGGTGAAGAAGGTGCACGAAATGGTCCCTCTTTAATGCCTGGAGGGTCCTTTGAAGCTTACAAATACATTGAAGACATTCTTCTTAAAGTTGCAGCTCAAGTTCCAGATAGTGGCCCATGTGTGACTTACATTGGAAAAGGTGGATCTGGTAATTTTGTCAAGATGGTTCACAATGGAATTGAATATGGTGATATGCAACTGATTGCAGAGGCTTATGACGTACTGAAATCTGTTGGGAAATTATCTAATGAAGAACTACATAGTGTTTTCTTAGAATGGAACAAGGGGGAGCTTTTGAGCTTCTTGATTGAAATCACTGCTGATATATTTGGAATTAAGGATGACAAGGCAGATGGTTATTTAGTCGATAAGGTTTTGGACAAAACTGGCATGAAGGGTACCGGTAAATGGACTGTACAGCAAGCTGCTGATTTGTCCATTGCAGCTCCAACAATTGCAGCTTCTCTGGATTCAAGGTTCCTTAGTGGGTTGAAAGAGGAAAGAGTTGAAGCTGCTAAAGTCTTCAAATCAGGAGGATTTGGTGATGTCTTGACCGACCAAGTTGTGGACAAGGCAAGATTAATTGATGATGTAAGGCAAGCACTTTATGCATCCAAGATTTGCAGTTATGCTCAGGGCATGAATCTCATTCGTGCAAAAAGCATCGAGAAGGGTTGGGACTTGAAGTTGGGGGAACTGGCTAGGATATGGAAGGGAGGCTGCATTATCCGCGCTATTTTCCTGGACAGAATCAAGAAGGCTTATGATAGAAATTCTGACCTTGCAAACCTTCTTGTCGACCCAGAATTTGCAAAGGAAATCATTGACAGGCAATCTGCTTGGAGAAGAGTTGTTTGTCTTGCTATCAACTCAGGTATTAGCACTCCAGGCATGTCAGCCAGTCTTGCCTATTTCGACACTTATAGGAGGGAACGAGTACCAGCTAATTTGGTTCAAGCTCAACGAGATTATTTTGGTGCCCATACTTATGAAAGGGTTGACATGGACGGATCTTTCCACACTGAATGGTTCAAGATCGCCAAAAAGCTAAAAGATTAATATTATTGTAGCAGTACTCTTCAGAACACTCCCAATAAGTGTAATAAAATCTGCTCTGGACTCTATGCTACACAGAGCTACAACTATGATCATCTTTGTCAAAATTTATCTCGACTTCATTTCTCAAATTGAGATGCGAATTTATACCCTGTTCTAGGATTAATGTGCTTTTATGTTGTTTCCGGATTTGAGTATTTACCCAATGTGGGTCGCTGTGGTTAATTACTGTGTGAAGTGTGAACTTTAAGAGGAAGTCAACTTTTTTTCCTTTTTGCTTGATAATCTTCTGTTCTTTTTAATTTTCTTGTTTTCTTGTACTGTTAGATATCAACATCTTTTCGACAGGTGCTTATTGTTGTTTGTATAAACTCTGCTTTGATTCTGTTAATTCATTACACATTCTGACCGGTGCAAATGCCTTGTCCTGCATCAATTATGGGTTAAGGCAAAAATGGTCATTACTTCTGCAGAATATCATATGGTGTACATTGCATTATCTCATTCTTGAACTCTAGAACTATGTTTGAAACTTGAAATTTTCATATTATTTTATCATTGTGGTAGAACATCCCATACCATCCAATGCAAAAGAGTGTAGAAACTAGTGACTTGTTGTTAACTGTATCATTTCATTACTAAAAAGCAAATGCTTTTTAGGTTCATTTCTCATAAGAATTGTGGCTCATATGAACAATAAGATGCAAGTTATATTTTCACATAAGAAGAAAGTCTCTATGAACATTCTCTGTGTTTTCAGTTTCATTTTGTCATATGTAATTATCCTCCTAGGGCTGCACTTGGCTTGGGGTTTTTATATTTAAGTAAAAGCAGATACGTTTATAATACAAACCTAGGAGACAGTTAATATATAAGGGCGACAAACAAAATGTGAATGTACAGTCCCAAGGTCAGTGTATCTTGGGGTGGAATCCAAATTTCTGGCCGTGTGTGTAAATTTGCTTTTGGTTGTTTGTCTTCCATTGCGCTTTGCTCATTTATCTCGTCTTTGTTTTATTAGAACAGAAAATGGCTTTTGCTGAGCATGGCTTTCAATCAGTAGCTGGGGAACATGTTTTATATTTGCTATTTCCCTTTTTCTTTTTTGACTTTATTGCCTAGCTGTTGTGCCTGCACTTGCATTTCTTGGTGTAGGATCAGTTATAAATGGCCTGTCATTAAAAATGTCTTCTTTTGTCCTCATAATTGTCTTTTGTCTCTCTGGATGGATCTTCTTTCCAGCACAGCATACCCATTTGTGTTCATGGCTTTGCACATACAAACACATGAATAGACATATGCAAACTATTGTTAACATGTTTATTTCTGATTCCCTTAAAAATGCAGTGTTCCAATGCATTAGTGAAACTTTTCTTTTTCCGGATAAGGGTTGTCTAAGGATCGAACCTAGGACATGCCTAAGCTGAAAACTTGAATGCAAGTATTTTGTAATATTGTTTGTGCATTGATATCAAAGATTAAACATTTGTTGTTGGAATCATAAACACATTGCAAACAATCTCATCTAAGTACTGAAACAAAGAAGCAACATATTGTGAACATACATTTATATTGGAAGAGACCTTGGAAAGAAATAAATACAGTTTGCTGCGTCAACCTGACTCTACTTGCAAGACTTGGCTTGACCACTGAGTCCTTTTTTGGATTTACCGCTGTTTTCAGAACCCTTTTTCATTTCTCTCTTTGCCTCCCTGCGTGAAGAATGCTTGCTAGAATTATACTTGCCATGACTCCTACCTTGACCATCCTTGTGTTTATTATGCTGATGATGACTCGGGGCTGAAGAGGCATCAGAGACCATCGAATCATCACTATTCCCCTCACCATCATGGACATCATCTCTAATATTGTGATTGCTGTTATAATTCTCTCCACTGCACTCAAAATCATCTTCCATAGGAGAAGCCAAATAGCTTGTCCACCCTGATTCACTGCTGCTACATTCTTCAGGGCTGACAAACTGTTTGTAAGGGTCCATTAAAGGTGGCTGTGAAAAAGAGAGGACCTTTTTGAGGAAGAACAAAGGTGGAGAGATTATATAGGTAAGAAATTGGAAAGAGAGAGTTGTAATTTAGGACCAAACTATAGCTGATAACAAGCCTTAGCTTGTCCTTATATATTAGTTGGTGAAACTTAATCAAAACAAGATCTCTTATGTCATTATCATCCAAGCCAGAACATTACCTTTTTCAGTGCAGTGATACAGATAAACCCATTCCAGCATTTCATAAATAGGAGAGTATTTATATATATACACGTGTATCTTTACACTAAAACTTGTCTGTATTGTCTCAATGGTGCAGATGAAGGGATTGGTGAGAACTGGATGTAATATAAGAGAGGCATGTTGTGAAAGCATGTTAGGCCACAGCCTCCCCACTTGGAATTGTAATCTTATCTTAGCTTTTGCTTTCAAGGCTTTGATTTTCGCAGTGATTGACATAAACAAAAGTAGGCTTTCCTGGATTAAACGTGCATGGTTTGTTTGTCAGATTATAGTTTAAGTGAGGTTTACCTAAGATCTTTATGCTTTTGTTCTGTCTTTGTTTGTTGTTGTTTGTCTGCTAAGAAAGCTGACCTGTGTCTCGTTGCCTATTGAAATAAACTATGTACCATGTGGTTCCATTGCCACTATTATTTCTTGTTCTTTTTGGGTTTAGATTGTTGTCCTAATCTCAAATTTATGCTCCAAAAACTCATTTTCGAGAAAAGATTTGCTTTTAAATCTTTAGTTAACATTTGTTTCTGAGTTCAACCCTTAGATAACTTTTATTCCTTATAAAAAAAAAAAAATTGTCATTAATGCATTTGTGTCGCATTATTTTTTTTTTATGAAAATTTTCTGAAAATTTTGAGATTTTATTATATTTAGATGATTGACTCTAAAATGTTTTTTTTTGAAAATCAAATGGATATTAAAATGTTTTTTTTTATTTTGGTACTAAATAGATATTGAATGTTAGTCATGAAAATATTATTTTAATATGAAATAATATTTGATACAGTTTTTAAATTTCACAAATAAGGTCAAAGGTTGATAAATTTTCTACATAAATATAGTAAAATTTAAATAAAAAAACACATGACAAATTTTAAAATTGCTTGTGGAGTAAAAAGGTATAGTGTCAATACACTAAATACTAACCCTTTTAATATTAATATTCCGATAGCAATATTTAAATGATATTATATTAATATTAAATAATATTATTCACTATTAATTTTTTAATAATATTAGTTTTAAATGTTAAAATGATATTATTTATAATAATATAATTATTATTAAATTTTAATATTAATATTTCAGATAATAATAGTTTATTAATATCAAAGAATATCCTAATATTAAATACACAAAATAATACTATTTAAAGTATTAAATTAATATTAATATTAAACTAATCATAATAATATTTTAGAACTCTTAAATATTATAATAATTATTAAATATTATTTGTATTAATTTTGTACTCTATTAAAATATTCATATTTTATATTATAGAACCTTTATTGCTAAATATTTTAAATTATAAACTATATATTTATCATTAAAATATTAATATGATATTTTGTAACAATTTGTTTTTAGTGGTACCGAAACTGTTGTTTTGGAATCCTAATTTCTAATGGTCGAATTCAAGAATATTATTTTATAATATTTAGGAGTCTATTATAAAATTATACTAACTATTATAAAATTATACTAAGCTATGGTCCAATAATTTTAGTGATTGAATAGCTAATTAAAATATAGGAACTAAATTAAAAAATTAATCGGTATTGATTTTTATTAGTTTAAAAGGTTTAAAAGAAAAATTATTAAATGTTAAGTGTTAAATTATATTAAAAATAAAAATAATAAAACATGAAAACATTTAAACACATGACCATTTTCTTCATTTTCTTTCTTACAATCTAAACCACCATTGTTGAAGGGTTTAGAATCGGTGAAGCTTATTTCTCTTGCATGTAAATTCTAAAAAAGTTATTTTTCGTAATTTTTATGTTTCTGAGATCATTGTAGCTTAATCTAGCTAGCCCGATGATTAATTTGTAAAAATGTCAAAGATTTTGAAAGTTGACATTGTTGTTTTTGAAGCTTTTTGAATAATTAATGGTGGATTTGTAAGTTTAAAGATGTTTAAGGATTAGTTTGTAAAGTACTTTTATAAGTTTTGAATTTAAGGATTAAAATGTAAATATGTCAAACTTGATATTGAATTTCTATAAAATATGCTTCTATAGAGTTATATAAGGATGCAATTGAAAATAGATTGAAAAATGAAGCTTAAATGTGAAAGTTATAGTGATTTCGATTTTAGGGACTAAATTGAAAAAAAAGTAAAATTTTAGGGTTTAAGGTTTAGGGTCATGTGTAAAATGAAATTAATAGGTCATATGCATGAATTTGAGTGTTATCAGGTATATGGAATTTATATTTTGAACTTAATTATTATTTAGATCAAGATTTGGAACAACCGGTTGATAATCGAGGAAAGAGGAAAATTGTAGAACAGTCCTTATGATACAACTCGCTAGCTGGTTATACTAGGTAAGTTCATAGGGTATAATTATGAATTTATATATATTAAATGAAGATGGTTGTTGATTATATATGGTTAAACTAAAATTTTATAATGTATACAATTTAGTACGAAATGAAAGAAATGAAGTGAGGATCTAATTGTGAGCTTTACATACTTGATAAATATAGTTCATCTGGATTATTGAATGAATGTGACTTGGTTATGGTATGTGACCTGAAATTATGGAAGTTCTCCTAAATGGTAAATGTTCTGAATTCTATATAAATTCTCGTTTGAATGTAGTAAATGGTTAGGATATGATTGACATGCCAATAGGGTTAGTTGCGTGCTTGTATTGTTTACACTTCGGTGCCCCTGTATGCACATTTGTGCCTCTGTTTAGCATTACGGTGCTCCTTAATATATTTACTCGAGTATATGAGTTACTTTTGCTATAGTTTATCAGGCTATCCAAATATGTGAATAAATGGCATAATGATATTTTGATATTTGATGATGCTATGTGATCGAAATAGCTTGAATAACATGATTGATGTTGAATTACTCAGTGAATTTGTGTTCGATGAACTCACCTGTTTCCTTGTGAATTACTATGTGAGGTTATATTATCATGTAATTTATTTTATTGCATTTAAGTGGTTCAAGGTAAGTTGATAAGTAAAAACTAATTCGTGAAGTTATTAAGCTATTTAAAGCTTACTTTGTTTCATTTACTATTTTCTGTAGTTGACATTTTACAGAACAAGGCTGTTAGATTAACTCCAGAGCTCACACTATCAAAGCTTCAATCTCGGTAGACTTTGAAATCATTTTTACTTCGGTTATGTGGCATGTATATAGGATATTTTGGGAATCATGTTTTGAGTTTAAAAGCTAATGTTGTAAAGTGTTTATAATGTTTGTTATGAAAGGTTGAACTTAAAGATTGTTATGGCATGCTTATATGACAAATGGTGAAGGTATAGTAGTTGTATGCTTAAATCTTGAATCATGGAAGGTTATGATAATGGTGATGTTTGTATGGAATGTTGTAGGTGCTAAAAAGTAATGGTACTCCTGAGGCCTAAATGGTCATGTTTGGTTTGTGTATGGGTAAACCTCAGAAAAACTTACTTGGATGATCTGTGATGTTGAATTGTAGGAATGTATTTTGTAATTGAAGGAATGATTAGTGATTAAATGACTTGTTTGTAATGGTGCCAAAATGGCATATTGGTTAGGCACTATTAGGATGCTTTTGTGATATGTTTTGGTTTTGGCATGTAGGTGTTTGAACAAAATTTTAAATTGATATGGTATATATAGTTGTGGTGCCATGAATGGCAGGTTTTGAACTAGGCATATATGAGGTATGTTTTGGGTCACACGGTTGGTTACATGGCTGTGTGCCACTGGTGTTTAGGAATCATGAAAATAACACGATTCCAATTGGTTACACAGGCTGGCCATACGTTTGTGTGAATATTGTAGACATGGTATATCAGATTGTTACAAGGTCACAGTTAGTTACACAGTCTAGCCACATGGCCGTGTGACTTTTGTTGGAAATTTTACACTTTGACCCACACTGTAACAGTCCAATTTATACCCTAGTCAAAACAGTGGTTTCAGGACCACAAATCCGAGTCTGAATAATATTTTAATATTATTTTTCTGTGCCGTTGATATGTGAATTAGCATGTGGTAAATTTCGTAAGCGAATTTGTCTGTTTGCGTGTTTAATTTGACAAAAGGACTAAAATGCATTGAATGCGAAAGTTGCATGATAATTGTTAAGTATCAAGGTGTTATGGCTTTTAAAAAAAAAAAGAAGGCCTTATGAGGCAATAAGACCACTATTTAGATAGTGGATGGATAAAAGTCAAATGTGCCCTTGTTATATATAGGTTTTCTTATATTAAATGAAAGGATATTTTAGTAAAATGAATAATAATATGTTTGTATTAATAAAAGAAAAGAAAAGATGAATGCTACCATCTTATATTGGGTGCTGAAATTGAAGAAAGAAAAAGAAGAGAAATGTGTTAGGGCATTCGGCTTTATTTATGCATGATTAATGTATGTTTTTACTTCGGTTCTTGATAATTTCTACGTTTTTGTAATCGTTGCTTTGAGAGCTACAAAACCCATGCCTTGATTTTGTGTTTTGATGATATATGTGAAATATGCCATTGATGATTTTACCAGCTTTGTGATGTTTGAGGATGATATATGAAAGATTTGAGCTAAATGAACATGTTATGTTCTTGAAGTTTTGATGAATTTAGCTAAATAGGGCTAAATTGAGAAAATAGTAATTTGAGAGACTAAATTGAAAATTTGATGAAATATTTGGACTTATATAGTCCCTAGAGAGGTTCGGCCAAGCATGTGTATGTGTTGATTTTGTGAATTTGATGTTTTGTGAAAAATAGACTAAATTGTTAAAGTGTGCAAATATGAGGGTTAATTTGCAAATATCCCTAAATGTGTGTCTATGGATTGAATTGAATGAACTAGTGAATAAAAGAGTTAATTCTGAATATGTTTAGATCAAGAACCGAGGAAAACGGACTTAGATTGCGGGAAAGCGAAAATAACCGAGTAGTCGTTTTCGTTCGATAAACCAAATCCGAGGTAAGTCACTATGCAAATAAACTAATCTGTATTGAATTGAATATATGTATCCATATGTCTATCGATAAAAATGAATGAGTATGAGATGCTAAGTGCGTGAATTCTGAAATAAGTTTGATATAGTGATAAAACCGAGAATTCCCGTACGAACCTAGGAATAGATAGGATTAGCTATGTCATGACATAGGTATCTGTTCTGTTTTATCATGTAAGACCACGTCCGGGACGTTGGCATTGATTTGATATTTCGTGTAAGACCTCGTCTGGGACGTAGGCATCGATATGAACTTTATGAGTAAGACTATGTCTGGGACATCGGCATCATATTGACTCGTGTAAGACCACGTTTGGGGACGTTGGCATTGTTATGATCTCAGACATGTAAGACCACATGCGGGACAATGGCATCGATATACGAGTGCATGTAAGACCTCGTCTGGGACGTTGGCATTGTACTACTATTCCGAGCTTTCTGAATATCCTACTAGGTTCCTAAGGGTTCAACGGGCAAGTCTATAATACGAATGGTATATCCGAGCTATGATCAATAAGTGAGTGGTTATCCGTTTCAGGTATGTTGAATGCACATTAAGTGTGTATAAAAGGTAAGTACCTATATGACTTTGATATGAAGAAGAGTATGATTGAAAATGAGAATGTGAATATTAAAATGTTGAATATGGCAAATGTGGTCATAAGTTTATGAACCAAGTTATATATGTGATACTTGCTAAGTGATTGATATATATATGTGCCAATGTGTTTATTTGTATATGACTTACTAAGCTTTCGGAAACCTTACTCTGTGTGTGTTTTCTCTGTTTTATAGGTCGTCGAAGCTATTGAAGGCTGGGGATTGTCAAGGATCGTCATCACACTATTAAACTTATTTTGGTACCCTTTTGAAAATGTATATGACTAATTATGGCATGTATATGCTAGATAGGTGTATATGTTTATGAAGTGAGCATGGCCATGTGTATTGGCAAGCTTTTGAGTTGATACATGTTTGAAATGATGTAGGATTTGGTTTGCAATTTGGTATGAATGGAATTATTATTGAATGTATGGATGAAATGAACCATTTGATATGTTTGGTTGCCATATATGCATATTATATTTTGGTATGGATTGCTTGTAGGTGAGAACTAAAATGGGTGGCATATTGGCCTTATAAAATAGCCTATAATATCACACGGTTAAGGCACACGGGCGTGCCTGAGACCGTAGGTAAATTGGCAGGATGTGGCTTAAACTGCACATGACCTTGGCACGGGCGTGCCTACAGGTCGTACGAGAAATGGCACTATGTGATCTAGTAGTACACGACCTTAGCACACGGGCGTTCTTGGTGACCGTGTTGATTTTGGCAGAATACTACCACGGGGAGGTCACACGGGTGTGTCATGTAGCCGTGGGTGAGGCACGGCCTACCCCCACGACCGTGTTTCCCCTGTATGTTAGAAAAGTTTTAAATTTTTATGAAATTACTTATGTGTTTCAATTTAGTCCCAACTCGATTCATAAGCATACTTAAGGTCTCGATGATCTACTTAAGGGACATTATGATTAATATTGATGAATGGTTGTACGATTAATTCTGTAAATGTTTTCGATCTGTCTGGTAATGCCTTTAACCCTAATTCAGTGATCGAACACGGGATAGGGGTGTTACATTTGGTTAGTATCAGAGCTACGGTTTAGTCGATTCTCGGACTAACATAGCTTGTCAGAGTCTAGCTATACATGTCATATATTTGAACTGTGATAGTGTGATGAATCCTGACGTGTAAAATGTGATTTCTGTATAGTAATGGATCCCGAAAGAGTCGTAGCTGACGATGTAGAAAGTAATGCGCCTGCTCCCGCGCAAGGGACAGTGCCCTCTGATTTGAGACCGGCTACGAGCGGTCATGAGGGAGAAGCTAAACAAGCTTTCTTCCAGATGATGAGTGAGTGGTTCACTCAATTCATGAGAAATAACTCGACTGTTTCACAACCTCCGGCCCCGGTTAATCCCCGCAGACTACAGTTGTGCCACCGGTTATGTATCCGAATCTATTAAATAAGCCTCTGGTTGACAAGATTCATAAGTATGGGGCTGAAGAAGTCTGAGCTACTAATGCTGATGATGTTGAAAAAGCTGAGTTCTGGTTAGAAAACACGATCCGGGTATTTGATGAAATGTCTCTGACTCTGGGAGAAAGTATTAAGTGTGTGGTATCATTGCTCCGAGATGCAACTTATCAATGGTGGAAAACCTTAATTTCCGTTGTTCCGAGAGAACGAGTCACATGAGATTTCTTTCAGATTGAGTTAGGAAGAAATATATCAGTGAGAGATTCGTTGATCAAAAACGAAAGGAATTTCTGGAATTAAAACAGGGCCGAATGACTGTCACTGAATATGAATGAGAGTTCGTGCGACTAAGTCAATATGCCCGAGAGTGTATATCTTCCGAAGCTATAATGTGCAAAAGATTCGAAGATGGTCTGAATGAAGATATTCGTTTGCTAGTTGGGATTTTAGAAATAAAAGAGTTCGTTACACTCGTTGATCGAGCATGCAAAGCTGAAGCACTTGGGAAAGATAAAAGAAAAGCTAAAACTGAAGCCCAAGATATGAGAAAGAGATTTCAGAACAAATCATTTCAATCTACTCCGAAGAGATTTAGAGATGTCAAAGTCGTTCTAGGGATAACGCAAGACATTTGAACAGGACCCCAGATAGATTGTAAATGAGTTCCAAAATCCCAGCAACTTCTGTGGCCAGTGTTGGTAATGTTCGATCTGAGAGACCTGAATGTAAATACTACGGAAAGAGGCATCCGGGAAGTTACAGATTAAATGATAAAGCTTGCTTCAGATGTGGATCGCTTGATCATTTTATCCGTAATTGCCCTGAGCCTGTCGAACCAGAGACTGTTCAGAATCCAAGATCTGATAATGCACCTGTGAGAGGTCGATCATCAAAGAATGTAAAGAATATCAGTGGTAGTCAGAGAACTATGAGAGACAATGTTGTCAGATCTAAAGCGAGAGCACCTGTCAGAGCGTATGCTATCCGAGCTCGTGAAGAAGCTTCGTTGCCTGATGTTATAATGGGTACTTTTATTCTTTATGATACTTCTGTGATAGCTTTAATAGACCCTGGTTTTACGCATTTGTACATATGCATGGCTTTAGTATATGGTAAGACTTTGCCTGTACAGTCTACTGAATTTGCTATAAAAGTATTGAACCCCTTAAGTAAAAGTGTCCTTGTTGACAGAGTATGTAAGAACTGTCCGTTAATGTTTCAAGATATCTGTTTTCCTGCTGATCTAATGCTACTGCCATTTGATGAATTCAATATTATTTTGGGAATGGATTGGTTGTTTATGCATGATGCTGTTGTGAACTGTAAAAGAAAGACTATAGATTTAAGAAGTCCGAAGGATGAGATTGTACGGATTGAGTCTAATGATTTAAATGGATTGCCTGCTGCGATATCTGTTTTGAAATCTCAGAGTTATGTGAAAAAGGGGTATGAATCATATTTTGCTTATGTGATCGATTCAAGAGCATCCGAGAAGAAAGTCGAATCAGTACCCATTGTTTGTGATTTTTCTGATGTGTTCCCTAAAGAGTTACCGGGTTTACCTCCGATTCGTGAAGTTGAATTTGGTATTGAATTAATGCCTGGTACGACACTTATTTCGATAGCTCCGTATAGAATAGCACCAACAGAGTTGAAAGAGTTAAAGTCTTAGCTACAAGAATTGACTGATAGAGGGTTTGCTAGACTGAGTTTTTCGTCTTGGGTTGCCCCTATTCTATTTGTGAAAAAGAAAGTTGGCACGATGAAAATGTGTATCGATTACCGTCAGTTGAATAAAGTGACTATAAAGAACAAATATCCATTGCCTAGAATTGATGATTTGTTTTATCAGTTAAAAGGAGCTACTGTGTTTTCCAAGATTAATTTAAGATCGGGATACTACCAATTGAGAGTTAAAGATTCAGATATTTCAAAAACTACTTTTAGAACGAGGTACATGCATTATGAGTTTTTAGTTATGCCATTCGGACTAACCAATGCTCCTGCTGTTTTTATGGACTTGATGAACAGAATTTTCAGACCGTATCTGGATCAATATTTTGTTGTATTCATTGACGGCATTTTGATTTACTTACGTGATGAGAATAAGCATGCGAACATTTGAAAATTGTGTTGCAAACTTTGAGAGAAAAGCAATTGTAAGCAAAATTCAGCAAATGTGAATTCTGGTTGAATGAGGTCAGTTTTCTGGGGCATATTGTGTCAGCTTCTAGGATTCATGTTGATCCGAGCAAGATTTCTGCTATTCTGAATTGGAAACCTCCGAGAAATGTATCTGAAGTTCGTAGTTTTCTGCGTTTAGCTGGTTATTACCGTAGATTTGTTAAAGGCTTCTCGACTATAGCTACTCCGTTGACTAGATTACTTCAGAAAGATGTCAGATTTGAATGGTCAGATAAATGTCAGAAAAGTTTTGACCAATTGAAAACTCTGTTAACAGAAACTCCAGTGTTAGTACAGCCATAATCGGGTAAAGAATTTGTTGTTTACAGTGATGCTTCGTTAAACAGTCTGGGATGTGTTTTGATGCAAGAGGGCAAAGTGGTAGCTTACGCTTCGAGACAATTAAAGCCTCATGAAAAGAATTATCCGACACATGACCTTGAGCTCGCTGCGATTGTATTTGCACTTAAAATTTGGCGTCATTATTTGTACGGTGAGAAATGTCATATGTTTTCAGATCATAAAAGTCTAAAATATCTAATGACCTAGAAAGATTTGAATCTGCGTCAAAGAAGATGGTTAGAACTGTTAAAAGATTATGAGCTTGTGATAGATTATCATCCGGGTAAAGCAAATGTGGTTACTGATGCGTTGAGTAGAAAGTTATTGTTTGCACTACGTGCTTTGAATGCTCAGTTAGATTTGTCTGATGATAGTTCTGTGATAGCTGAATTGAGATCGAAACCGTTATTTGTACAACAAATATGTGATGCTCAGAAGGTTGATAATGAATTGCTAGCAAAACGAACTCAATGTGAATCGAATTCTGAATCTGAATTTCGAATTATTAATGATTGTTTGAGATTTCGAGATCGTATTTGTGTTTCGAGAAATTCAGAGTTGATTCAGTTGATTTTGAATGAAGCCCATAATAGTCGTTTATCTGTCCATCCGGGAAGTACAAAGATGTATCATGATTTGAAGCAACACTATTGGTGGTCTGGCATGAAACGAGACATTTCTGACTTTGTTTCAAATGTTTAGTTTGTCAGCAAGTGAAAGCAGAACATCAAGTTCCATCTGGGTTGTTGCAATTGATTCTGATTCCTGAATGGAAATGGGATAGAGTAACTATGAACTTTGTTTCTGGGTTGCCTCTGACTTCGAGAAAGAAGGATGCGATATGGGTCGTAGTTGATCCATTGACGAAATTAGCCCATTTTATTCCGGTAAGATCTGACTACTCACTTGAAAGATTAGCTGAGCTTTATATTTCGATTGTGAGATTGCATGGGGTGCCACTATCTATTGTGTCAGATAGGGATCCGAGATTCACATCGCGATTCTGGAAGAAATTGTAAGGCGCTTTGGGTACGAAATTGCATTTCAGTACAGCTTTTCATCTGCAAACGGATGGTCAATCCGAGTGAATTATTCAGATTCTAGAAGATATGTTAAGATGCTGTATATTAGAGTTTAATGTTCGTGGGAACAATACTTGCCGTTGATTGAATTTGCGTATAACAATAGTTTTCAGTCGAGTATCAAAATGGCACCATATGAAGCTTTGTACGGACATAAATGTCATACACCTCTATATTGGACTGAACTCAGTGAGAATAAGTTACACGGGGTCGATTTGATAAAAGATACCGAACAGAAAATGAAACTGATTCGAGATTGTTTGGAAGCAGCATCTAATCGTCAGAAGTCCTATGCAGACTTAAAACAAAAAGATATAGAATTTGAGATCGGCGACAAAGTATTTTTGAAAGTGTCTCCGTGGAAGAAAGTGCTCCAATTCGGACGTAAAGGCAAGTTAAGTCCGAGATTCATCAGACCGTATGAGATCATTGAACGTGTTGGGCCTGTTGTATATAGATTGAAGTTACCCTCTAAATTAGAAAATATTCACAATGTATTTCATGTTTCGATGCTCCGTAGATATCGGTCTGATCCGTCACATGTGATTGCCCCATCTGAAATTGAAATTCGATCTGATATGACATACGAAGAGGAACAGATCCGTATCTTAGCTCGTAAAGTGAAAGAGTTAAGAAATAAGAAAATTCCATTAGTGAAAGTATTATGGAATCAACACGGATTAGTAGAGGCTACGTGGGAGCCTGAGGATTCAATGAGACAGCAACATCTGAATCTGTTTAACGGTAAGATTTTTGGGGACGAAAATCCCTAAGGGGGGAGAATTGTAACAGTCCGATTTATACCCTAGTCAGAACAATGGTTTCGGGACCACAAATCCGAGTCTGCATAATATTTTAATATTATTTTTTTGTGTCCTTGATATGTGAATTAGCATGTGGTAAATTTCCGTAAGCGAATTTGTCTATTTGCGTGTTTAATTTGACAAAAAGACTAAAATGCATTGAATACGAATGTTGCATGATAATTGTTAAGTATCAAGGTGTTATGGCTTTTAAAAGAGAAGGCCTTATGAGGCAATAAGACCACTATTTAGATAGTGGATGGATAAAGGTCAAATGTGCCCTTGTTATATATAGGTTTTCTTATATTAAATGAAAGGATATTTTAGTAAAATGAATAATAATATGTTTGTATTAATAAACAAAAGAAAAGATGAATGCTATCATCTTATATTGGGTGCCGAAATTGAAGAAAGAAAAAGAAGAGAAATGTGTTAGGGCATTCGGCTTTATTTATGCATGAATAAGGTATGCTTTTACTTCGGTTCTTGATAATTTTTACGTTTTTGTAATCATTGCTTTGAGAGCTACAAAACCCATACCTTGATTTTGTGTTTTGATGATATATGTGAAATATGCCATTGATGATTTTACCAGCTTTGTGATGTTTGAGGATGATATATGAAAGATTTGAGTTAAATGAACATGTTATGTTCTTGAAGTTTTGATGAATTTAGCTAAATACAGCTAAATTGAGAAAATAGTAATTTAAGAGACTAAATTGAAAATTTGATGAAATATTTTGACTTATATAGTCCCTAGAGAGGTTCGGCCAAGCATGTGTATGTGTGGATTTTGTGAATTTGATGTTTTGTGAAAAATAGACTAAATTGTTAAAGTATGCAAATATGAGGGTTAATTTGCAAATAGCCCTAAATGTGTGTCTATGGATTGAATTGAATGAACTAGTGAATAAAAGAGTTAATTCTGAATATGTTTAGATCAAGAACCGAGGAAAACGGACTTAGATCGCGGGAAAGCAAAAATAACCGAGTAGTCGTTTCCGTTCGATAAACCAAATCCGAGGTAAGTCACTATGAAAATAAACTTATCTGTATTGAATTGAATATATGTATCCATATGTCTATCGATGAAAATGAATGAGTATGAGATGCTAAGTGCGTGAATTCCGAAATAAGTTGGATATAGTGATAAAACAAAGAATTCCCGTACGAACCTAGGAATAGATAGGATTAGCTATGTCATGACATAGGTATCTGTTCTGTTTTATCATGTAAGACCACGTCCGGGACATTGGCGTTGATTTGATATTTCTTGTAAGACCTCGTCTGGGACATAGGCATCGATGTGAACTTTATGAGTAAGACCATGTCTGGGACATCGGCATCATACTGGCTCGTGTAAGACCACGTCTGGGACGTTGGCATCATTATGATTTGTATGTGTAAGACCCTATCTGGGACAATGGCATCGATATACGAGTGCATGTAAGACCTCGTCTGGGACGTTGGCATTGTACTACTATTCCGAGCTTTCTAAATATCCTACTAGGTTCCTAAGGGTTCAACGGGCAAGTCTATAATACGAATGGTATATCCGAGCTATGATCAATAAGTGAGTGGTTATCCGTTTCAGGTACGTTGAATGCACATTAAGTGTGTATAAAAGGTAAGTACCTATATGACTTTGATATGAAGAAGAGTATGATTGAAAATGAGAATGTGAATCTTAAAATGTTGAATGTGGCAAATGTGGTCATAAGTTTTTGAACCAAGTTATATATGTGATAGTTGCTAAATGATTTATATATATATGTGCCAATGTGTTTATTTGTATATGACTTACTAAGCTTTCGAAAAGCTTACTCTATGTGTGTGTTTTCTCTGTTTTATAGGTCGTCGAAGCTACTGAAGGCTCGGGATTGTCAAGGATCGTCATCACACTATTAAACTTATTTTGGTACCCTTTTGAAAATGTATATGGCCATGTTTATGAAGTGATACATGTTTTATAGGTGTATATGTTTATGAAGTGAGCATGGCCATGTGTATTGGCAAGCTTTTGAGTTGATACATGTTTGAAATGATGTAAGATTTAGTTTGGAATTTGGTATGAATGGAATTGTTATTGAATGTATGGATGAAATGAACCATTTGATAAGTTTGGTTGCCATATATGCATATTATGTTTTGGTATGTATTGCTTGTAGGTGAGACCCAAAATGTGTGGCATATTGGCCTTGTGAAATGGCCTATAATGTCACACGGTTGAGGCACACGGGCGTGCCTGAGACCGTGGGTAAATTGGCAGAATGTGGCTTAAACTGCATATGGCCTTGCACGGGCGTGCCTACAGGTCGCGCGAGAAATGGCAGTTTGTGATCTAGTAGTACACGGCCTTAGCACATGGGCGTGCTTGGTGACCGTGTTGATTTTGGCAGAATACTACCACGGGGAGGTCGCACGGGTGTGTCATGTAGCCGTGGGTGAGGCACAGCCTACCCCCACTACCGTGTGTCCCCTGTATGTTAGAAAAGTTTTAAATTTTTATGAAATTACTTATGTGTTTCGATTTAGTCCCGACTCGGTTTATAAGCATGCTTAAGGTCTCGATGACCTACTTAAGGGACATTATGATTGATATTGATGAATGGTTGTACGATTAATTCTGTAAATGTTTTCGATCTGTCTGGTAACGCCTTTAACCCTAATCCGGTGATCGGACACGGGATAGGGGTGTTACACACACGGCTTTAATGAGTTACATGGCCTGAATACACGACTATGTGACTCAATGTTACACTATTTTATCCTGTCACGCGGCTAGCTACACGGTCATATAACCCCTGTTTTGCATTTTAGAGCTTTAGTAAGCTCAATTTAATTCCAATCTTGTTTGAAATGCATGATTTGTATGTCATATAAGGTTTTATGATCGTTTTAAAGAATTTTCGACTTAATGTTGCATATTTTGGTTTTGTTAATTATTGTAGCATCCCGTAACCCGATTCCGGCGACAGGGATGTGTGAGGGGTGTTACAAATTTAAATAAAATTAAGAATACTATTTAAAATTTAAAATAACTAGTAAAGTTAAATTTTAATTATTAAAGTAATAATATTGTAATATTAAATAAAATTCTTATTAAAATAATAAATATTATTAATTATATTTTTATTAACAAATCATATATATAATATATAAGGTACAATAATATTGTGTCAAATAGTGCATATTTATTTTTCTATTTAAATTTTATTATTTTATGATAATTTATATAATTTTCATTATTCAAAAGTATTATTGTCACACCTTAAAATATAGGGTGTTAATTGAGAAGATTAACTAAGAAAATGATTTGGCTTGATGGTTAAATGTTTAATACACCCCCTAAAGGTCTTAAGTTCTATCATCCTTCTCCTATTTCTTTTCGTTTTAAAATTCAACAAACCATGACCAAAACCATATTAAAATAAATATTATTTGGCGTAAAATTTTAATAAGATTAGATAGTAGCCCAAATAGTTAACATGTTGCTCTCCACCCTTGCAAACCAAGTTCAAGTCAACCCTTATCCAAATTCCATTTCTTTTTATTCAGCAACTAGGGTAAATTACTAAATTGCCCTCAAAATTTGAAAACCCTAGTTATTTAGTGATCTCTTTTGCCTTAATTACACTAGGATTTTGTTTTCTATTCAAACCCAAATAAGATTTCCTCTCTTTTCTCTATTTTCCCTCTATTTTCTTTTCTTTCCTCTCTTTAACATCAAATTTTGCATATTTTGATGTTGAAAATATTTTGCTTTCCATATCAAATCAATCCCGATAAATCGATTCTCTATCGATTGTTGAATTCTTCGTTGATAGTCTCCCTTATTCCATCAAGTTCAATACATAAATCTCAATCTAAAGTTTATGTAACACCCCTAACCCTTATCAATCACCGAAACAGGGTTACGAAGCATTATCGAGATTTACAGATCAAATATAAACAATTTTATATCATTTCATATTCAAATCATAAACCTGTAATAATCAATCATACCGTCCCTTATGTGAGCCTTCAAGACTCAAAACGTGCATTAGAATCAAGTCGGGACTAAAATGGGTACTCAAAGAATTTTTTGTGAAATTTTAAAAGTTTTCCTAAGTGTAGGGGACATACGCCTGTGTGGTCAAGCTGTGTGGGCATTCAAAGTAGGGCACACGGTCGTGTCCCAGCCCGTGTTCATACCTGTGTAACTCTCTGACTTAGGTCACACGGCCAAGTCACACGCCCGTGTGCTAGGCAGTGTGAACATAATAATTTTCATTAAATAGGTGGAAGGGGGTCACATGGCCAAGGCACACGCTCGTGTTCCAGGCCGTGTGATCAATTTTGAGCATTTCTGTTTTGAAGTTTTAAAGATGTAGGGGACACATGGCCAAACCACATGCCCATGTGCTAGGCCGTGTGTCATACACGGCTGAGACACACGTCCGTGTCTCTACCCGTGTGGATGAAATAAGGCCATTTCCAATCCATATTTCTCACCCAATTTTTGACATCAACCTATCATAACAAATTGCACATTTACATACCATATCAAAGCACTCAAATCATGCTAAAATCATGTCTTAAACATGACATATTACCACATACAACGAATGTGCTCTTAAGCACCTCAAGTGACAATTTATCATTATATCATTCTATTACTCATATTTACCTAGGTACCAAATGCATATATGCATAATCAACTCATTTTTCAATCATGATAAATCTACTTATATATACATCAAAACATATTCCTCATAAGCCATTCCAATGACTATTTACAACCAAAACATTTATATGCCAACATTGGCCAAGTTAGCCTATACATGCCATTACAACCAAAATTAGTTTTATATTTGTACCGGAATGGGCCGGTGGATAGTGTGAGTGATCTCTGCCAAGCTTCCAACCCAACGAGCTTTTAATTTACTATAAAACAAAGGAAATAAAACAGAGTAAGCATTTAATGCTTAGTAAGTTCGTATAACATGAAATTTAACTTACCATTTAATCAAAATTAAGGTAATCACACAAAACATATTCCAAACAACTTAGCCAAAAGCCTAAACACATATCCTCGTCAACATGTTAGTCATGTATTTCATAGAAATATAAAGGGACATAGATGAGCTCATAACAATAGAATTGCCATATACATATACTTTCATATCATGGATTCATATAACATGTATAAACCATTTCCATGTATTTCAGATATATTCAGTAATAATCCCTTTTGAATCCATATTATCTCATATCAGAACTTTGTCCGTTGAACCATTTAAAATCTTGATGGATACAAGGGTAGTATACACAAAGTGTACAAAACTGTAATCCGTCAATTCATATTTGGAAATGTTCATAGCACATAAACGGAGAGCTCTCTCTTGAGCCATATAACGAGAAGCTTATTCGGGTTGTATAACGAGAAGCTCAAAAGAGCCATAATCAAGAAGCTCATGCGAGCCAATAACGGGTAGCTCTGAAGAGCCATTAATTAGAAAGCTCTGGATAGTCATATATTGGGAAGTTCAAGTGAGCCAATATCAGGAAGCTCCGGAGAGCCATTAATCAGGAAGCTCACAAAGAGCCTTTAATCAAGAAGCTCACGAAGAGCCATATATCAGGATGCTCATAAGAGCTGTGGTGTGTCTACAACATATATAGAATCACAACCAACCGGGATGCTCCGAAAAGCTATTAATGAGAAGCTCGCAAGAACCATATAACGGGAAGCTCGCAAGAACCATATAACGGGAAGTTCGAGAGGGCCAAATATCAGGATGCTCATAAGAGCTAATAACGAGACGCTCTTTTGAGCTTTGGTGCGTCTACAACATATGCAGGACCATAACCAATTTGGGAACCCTGTATCCATCGAATTTTATTTATTCAACGGGACTTAATACTTGTCGGGCATTATCGAATATGTGACTGATTTTCATACATGTCAATTATAAAATACACATACATAACATTCAATTCAAACATATAATTTTACAATTTAGTTACACGAACTTACCTTGACAAGTGTTTCGTAAATTGTAATATACTAATCCGATACTTTTTCTTTTCCTCGATCCAATTCCATATTTGGTCTATCCGGATCTATACGAGTAAATTTAGCTCAATTTAATACAATCCATATTCAATTCAATCTAATTCATATCTTAGGTAAAATTACTATTTTTCCCCTATACTTTTGATTAATTACAATTTCGTCCTTAGGCTTAGAAAATAAAATTTATGCAATTTAATCCTTATTCCAAGCCTAGCCGATTTTTACATATCTGTAACACCCTTAACCCGTATTCGTCGTCGGATTAGGGTTACAGGCTTTACCAATATCCAAATCTTTTTCAATTTATTAATTCATATCCTAAACAGATAAAGCACATGGGCATAATAAATATATATAAATATACTTAATATACAAGTTAAAACATATTCAATGTAATCATCCACAAATACAAAATGATCAAACAATATACTTCTATCCTCATTATTAGCATATTTATCTATTTTATTTTATGATACAAACACCTAATTAGTACCACTCCTTTGTATACATTTCATGCAAACATGCCTCACGTACCATTTCGTTTTAAACCAAAACACACCGAACCTGGTAATTGGAACTACTAATAAGCATCATTACGATTACATGCATACATCACTTGACATTACACCTATGGACTAAGAGACAATACACTTCATATATATATATCTATATACTTATATTCGAATATGCATAACCTTAGTTTTTAATGCATAACCCCAAAATAACTTTGCATGTTATATACATAGATCAAAGACCAAATGTACCAACTAAACTTCCATAATTCATGCAAAATTTACGTTACTTATTTGTACTACAATTGACCATACTTAAACATAGGTTTCAAAACCAACTTAACCTAAAAACACAAGCATATAAACCATGCCTTGACCGAACATTCATTACCAATTTTCTATAATTTATAACTACTTATACTTATCATTAACAATGAATCCAACAAGTTAACTTATACATATATATAATCATTTCTATAAAACTACATTTAACTTCCAAGCATTATAAGCATCGTCTTATACCAAAGTTTAAAATGACTATTATATCAAACATATAAACAATGCTTAAACCAAAACTAATGACCTTATTCGCAAGGCCATATATATACATTTACAAAACCGAACATCATTCATTACTTATCAAAATACAGCCTATACATGCCTTTGATTCAAAAAAGTATACAAAACATATATATACCAAAGAGAGTGATAGTGTGGTCGACTTTCTTGATGATCCCCTGAGCCCGTAGTTGAATCAATGATCTATAAAATGAAATACAAACACGACATGAGTAAGCTCACTAGCTTAGTAAGTCTTAAGCAAAAGATAATTCACTAATCAAGCACTTTAACATTTTTAATCAATAAATGTAGAACATTGTATATGTATATTTTGATATGCAATTGATACAAAACCGAATACTAGTGATGTATTAACTCAATTACTTATACTTCACTACCATCAACCTGCAACTCATCAAAGCACAACGTACATATATTACATGTCGATTACCAGCTCAAATTCACATAACACCATTCTTATCATAATATTTCAACTCAAATAACATTAATCACAACTTACCTTACTTCTGATGAATTCAATGGGACTTAAGCTTACCTGAGTTTTTAACTCAATAGTTTCACTATGTTACACCTCGATCAATTATGGTTTCTTCATTTTAAAGTATGACCCAGATTAAGCACGCTAGGCACGGCTTGAATATATCACCGGCACTAAGCCCGCTAGGCACAAAGCCTGAATATGTCACCGGCACAAGGCCTCAAGTAGGCACAAAGCCGAATATGTCACCTAAGACTAAGCACATTAGGCACGGGTCTTAATATGTCACCAACACTAAGCTCATTAGGCACGAAGCCGAATATGTCACCCACTAAGCCTTCTAGGCACGGCTTTGAATATGTCACGGCACAAGGCCCAAGCTAGGCAATAAGCGAAATAATTCATAAACCAGTCCATCAAATTTCATTCCTTAACACTATCATCATTAACTAAACATATACACAATTCACATTCACATATCACCACTAATGTACAAATTCTTATCATATATACAAAACACATCTAATCCATTTTAAAGCCTTTACATTCGGCTAACACATATATTCATACTCAAATTTATCAAATAATTTCATTGAACCTATTCATAAATAATTCTTTAACATACTTTAGCTTAAGGACTTACCTCATTGTCGACGGACAACTTAGACCGACTATTCGAGAACTTTCGTCTTTCCCCGATCCAATTCCGTTTTTCTTTGCTCTTGATCTAAAACACATTAAATTCAGATCATTCAAGTACATTTCAATTCAATTTAGTCCCAAAACACATAAACATGCAAATTACCATTTTACCTCTAAGGTTTCACATTTTTACTATTTAGTCCTAATTGTACAAAACACAAAATACACACAATTTGCCAAGACTATACAAGGGCTGAATATTCCTAGGGACTTTATAAGCCCTCTCATTTCATTTATTTTGCAATTAAGTCCCTCTAAAATTTTATTTTTATAAAATAGCCCTAAATACAAAATTTCACCAAAATTTCTAATACAAAACTTATAAATCTTTAACACATCTTTAATCTAAAACCATCAAATATCAAAACCATAAGAACAAATCAATGGCCGAACCTTATATACACATGATTCTCAAAAATTCAAGCATGGGTCGGGTAATATACGAAGCAACGATCTCAAAAACGAAAAAATTAACAAAAATCGAAATCAAACTAACCTTGATTTTAAGCTTTAAAGTGCCGAAAATTTAAACAAGGTTTTCTCCCTTTTCTTTAACACATTCGGCCATGAAAGGAAATAAGATGATAATGGCTTTTCTCATGTTTTATTTAACATATATTATAACATTTAATTAATTACCTATTTAACCTTATAACATAAAATTATATAATATAAATCTAAAGGTTAATCTTGTCATATAGCATCCACTAACTTAAAAAATGGGTTATTTACCCATTTAACACCTCATATTAAAAAGCCATCATCATTCTAGCACTTTACACTATAGCATGCTACTTTTACTTTTTACGCGATTAAGTCCTTTTTCTAAATTAAACACACAAACGATAAAATTTTTCTACTAGACTTTCACACACATTAATTCACATATAATAATCACAAAATATAATATTAAAATATTTCTCAGACTCGGATTCGTGGTCCCAAAACCACCGTTCCGATTAGGGTCAAATTCGGTCTGTTACAACTCTCCCCCCTTAATGATTTTCGTCCCCGAAAATCTTACCGTTAAACATCGGATATTGTTGCCTCATTGAGTCCTCAGGCTCCCACGTAGCCTCTTCAACTCCATGCCGATTCCACAGTATTTTCACTAATGGAATCCTTTTGTTTCTTAACTCTTTCATTTCCCGAGCTAAGATACGGATCGGTTCTTCCTCATACGTCATATTGGGTCAGATTTCAATCTCAGATGGAGCAATCACATGTGACGGATTTGATCTGTATCTACGAAGCATCGAAACGTGAAATACATCGTGTATCTTTACTAATTCGAGGGTTAACTTCAATCTATAAGCAACAGGCCCAATACATTCGATGATTTCATACGGTCCGATAAATCTCGGACTCAGTTTGCCTTTCCGACCAAAACGAAGTACTTTCTTCCACGGAGATACTTTCAAGAATACCCGATCTCCGACTTGAAATTCTATATCTTTACATTTCAAATCAGCGTAAGACTTTTGACGATCTGATGCAGCTTTCAAACTATCTTTGATTATAGCCACTTTCTGTTCAGTCTCTTTAATCAAATCAACCCCTTGTATCTTGTTCTCACTGAGCTCGGTCCAGTACAATGGCGTAAGACACTTGCGGCCATATAGAGCTTCATAGGGTGCCATTTTGATACTTGATTGAAAACTGTTATTATAAGAAAATTCAATCAAAGGTAAGTACTTTTCCCACGTACCTTCAAACTCGAGAACGCAACATCTCAACATGTCTTCAAGTGTTTGAATGGTTCGCTCAGACTGAACCGTCTGTCTACAGATGAAAGGCTATGCTAAAGTGAAGTTTAGTACCTAAAGCATCTTGCAGCTTCTTTTAAAACCGCGATGTGAACCTTGAATCTCTATTTGAAACAATGGAACTCGGCACACCATGCAATCTCACAATCTGTGATACATAAACTCAGCAAGTTTATCAAGTGAATAGTGTGTATGAACTGGCACAAAATGAGCTGATTTGGTCAGTCTATCCACTATAACCCAAACTGCATCTTTCTTACTCGGTGTCATAGGCAATCCGGATACAAAATCCATAGTGATTCTATCCAATTTCCATTCAGGTATCATGATCGGCTGAAGTAACCCTGAAGGCACTTGATGTTCTGCTTTTACTTGCGACAAACTAAGCACTTGAGACAAATTCAGATATATCCCGCTTCATGCCAGGCCACCAATAGAACTATTTCAAATCATTATACATTTTAGTGCTACCCTGATGTATCGATAATCGACTATCATGAGCCTCGCTCAAAATCATCTGAATCAAGTCCACATTCTTCGGAACACATATTCGGCCTTTAAAATTCAAACAATCATTGGCATCAATTCGAAACTCTGACTCTGCATCATTTTCACATTGAACTTGTCTAGCAACCAAGTCTTTTTCAATTCTTTGCGCATCACAAATTTGTTGAATGAACATCGGTCTTGCTTTTAACTAGGCTATGATCGAACCATCACCAGACATAACCATCTGTGTGTTCATCGCACGAAGTGCAAATAATGATTTTTGACTTAACGCATCTACAACAACATTGGCTTTTCCCGGATGGTAGTCAATCACCAACTCATAATCTTTCAACAATTCTAACCATCTACGTTGTCTCAAGTTCAGATCTTTCTGAGTCATCAAATACTTTAGACTTTTATGATTCGAATAAACGTGACATTTCTCGCCGAATAAATAATGACGCCAAATTTTCAATGCGAAAATAATGGCTGCTAATTCCAGATCATGAGTCGGATAATTTCTTTCGTGCAGCTTCAATTGTCTCGAAGCGTAGGCTATAACTTTGCCTTCCTGCATCAAAAACAACCCAACCCATTCAAAAAAGCATCACTAAAAACGACAAATTCTTTACCCGATTCAGGCTGAGTTAACACTGGAGCTTCGGTCAAAAGAGCTTTTAGCTGTTCGAAACTTTTCTGACACTTTTTCGACCACTCAAACTTGACATCTTTCTGTAGTAGCCTTGTCAAAGGTGTAGCTATCACAGAAAAACCTTTTACAAACCATCTGTAATATCCCGCAAGGCCTAGAAAACTTCGAATTTCAAAAACATTCTTTGGTGGTTTCCAATCGAGTATAGCCGTTATTTTGTTTGGATCTACCCGAATACCTGATGTTGAAACAACATGACCCAAGAAACTGACTTCATTCATCCAGAACTCACATTTACTAAACTTTGCATACAGCTGTTGATCTCACAAAGTTTGTAGCACTAATCTCAAATGCTCGGCATACTCGGTTTCATCTTTGGAGTAGATCAAGATATCATCAATAAACACTACTACAAACCGATCCAAAACTGTCTCAAGACCCGATTCATTAGGTCCATAAAATAGCAGTGCATTAGTGAGTCCAAAAGGCATAACCGAAACTCAAAATGTCCGTACCTCATCCTAATGCGCTCTTTGGCACATCTCGTATCTCGACTCAGAATCGATAATAACCCGATCTCAAATTTATTTTCAAAATACCAAGCCCTTTCAACTAATCAAACAAATCATCAATCCGAGGTAACGGTACTTATTATTTATAGTTACCTTATTCATTCCGATAATCAATACACATTCGCATCGTTCTATCTTTCTTCTTCACAAAAAGAACTGGTGCACCCAAAGGAGAGAAACTTCGGTCGTGCAAAGCCCCTATCTCGTTAACTCTTGCAATCGTGCTTTCAACTCTTTTAACTCAAGAGGTGCTATCCGACACGGAGCTATTGAGATTGGAGTCGTTCCTGCTAATTCAATGCCAACTCAATCTCTCGTCTTGGTGGTAAACCCGGTAGTTCTTCGTAAAACACATCCGGTATTCACACACAACCCAGACAGATTCAATATACTTTTCGGACATTTTATTATCCAAAGACATAGGCCAAAAAGCTTTCGCACCTTTTCTCACATACTTTCGGGCTAACATCGAGGATATTACTATAGGAAACTCACTTAAATCACTGGATCCAATTCTAATGATCTCACCGTTCTGACATCTCAAATTAATAAGCTTTCTTTTGCAATTCACCACTACATCATGTGAAGTTAACCAATCCATTCCCAAAATTATGTCGAACTCATCGAAGGGCAACAACATTAAATCGGCTGGGAAGCAAGAATCCCGAATCATCAATGGGCAACCTCTACACACTTTATTAACAAATACACATCTACCCAAAGGGTTGGACACACGAATCACAAACGCAGTAGACTCAACTGGCAGAGTCTTACCGAATACTAGAGTTTTACACACATATGAATGAGTCGAACTAGGATCAATCAATGCAATCACAGTAGTATCATAAAGGGTGAAAGTACCGATAATGACATTGGGGAGGAAGCATCCTCTCTCGCTCGTGTAGCATAAGCTCTAGCCGAGCTCTAGCCTCGATCGATTATGTGTCCTTCGTCCTCTCGACTACCACCTACATTGCAAATGTCCGAGTGGTCTACCCTGTCTTACAATCGCTTGGTCTAGTGTTCGAGTTGCATTTGCTCGCTAACATCGGCACTCTCGAATAAAATGATCCGACGATCCATATTTAAAGCAGGACCGATCACGAACTCTACAACTCCTGTGATGCCATTTCCCACAATGTTTACACTCAACCTGGCTCACAAACATTACCGACACTAACTATTGACGTGGCTCGGATCTCACCGGAGGTCGATCACGATAGGCAAGTCCGAAGTGACTTTATGTCGATTGGGGTCATCTCGAACTTCTTATGCACGAATGGAAAATTTTACTCGATGATCTTTTCGAGTGTCTCTAGCTTCTACTTCACTTTTCTTTTCTCCTTTCCGAGCTCTTCGGGTTTACAAGCTCGCTCGACTAATGTCACAAACTCTTTGATTTCAAGAATGCCAACAAGTAACTTTATGTCTTCATTCAGGCCGTCTTCAAATCTTTTACACATAATGGCTTCGGTAGATATGCACTCCCGAGCGTAATGGCTCAATCTGACAAACTTTCGCTCATATTCCGTCACAGTCATGCGACCCTATTTTAATTCCAGAAATTCTTTTCGTTTCTGATCGATGAATCTCTGACTGATATATTTCTTACGGAACTCAATTTAGAAGAAGTCCCAAGTTACTTTTTCTTTCAGAACTACGGATACCAGTGTGTTCCACCAATGATAGGCAGTGTCCCGAAGTAGAGATATAACACACTTTAGGCATTCATCTGGAGTACAAGATAACTTATCGAGTACCCGAATAGTGTTATCAAGCCACATCTCGGCTCTCTCTGCGTCATCATCATCATTGGCCTTGAATTCCTCGACCCATATTTCCGATTTTATCAACGGAGGCCTGCTAGATCTCATCGATCTATCATCGAAGTCTTGAAGGTACGAGAGTTGGATTATTTGGGGTGGAGGTTGTTGTACAACCAATTAGTCTGAATAAACCGGGTAAACCATTCGCTCATCATCCGATAGAAGGCTTGTTTAGCCTCCCCTCATGGCTACCCGAAACGGTCAAAGTCTAATGGCGCCGATCCACGTGCGAGACCAAAGCGCAACGCCTCCACATCATCACCACTGACTCTATCGGGATCTAATCCATTTACTATATAAAATACAATTGAAATTGTCAGAAGTCACCACACTATCATATATACAATTCAAAGGCATGTATAGCTAGACTCTTACGCACTACGGTAGTCCTAGAATCGACTAAACCGTAGCTCTGATACCAATAAAATGTAACACCTTTAACCCGTATCCGTCGCCAAATTAGGGTTACAGGCGTTACCAATAACCAAATCTTTTTCAATTTATTAATTCATATCCTAAACAGATAAAGCACATGGGCATAATAAATATATATAAATATACTTAATATACAAGTTAAAACATATTCAATGTAATCATCCACAAATACAAAATGATCAAACAATATACTTCTATCCTCATTATTAGCATATTTATCTATTTTATTCTATGATACAAACACCTAATTAGTACCACTCCTTTGTATACATTTCATGCAAACATGCCTCACGTACCATTTTGTTTTAAACCAAAACACACCGAACCTGGTAATTGGAACTAGTAATAAGCATCATTACGATTACATGCATACATCACTTGACATTACACCTATGGACTAAGAGACAATACACTTCATATATATATATATCTATATACTTATATCCAAATATGCTTAACCTTAGTTTTTAATGCATAACCCCAAAATAACTTTGCATGTTATATACATAGATCAAAGACCAAATGTACCAACTAAACTTCCATAATTCATTCAAAATTTACGTTACTTATTTGTACTACAATTGACCATACTTAAACATAGGTTTCAAAACCAACTTAACCTAAAAACACAAGCATATAAACCATGCCTTGACCAAACATTCATTACCAATTTTCCATAATTTATAACTACTTATACTTATCATTAACAATGAATCCAACAAGTTAACTTATACATATATATAATCATTTCTATACAACTACATTTAACTTCCAAGCATTATAAGCATACGTCTTATACCAAAGTTTAAAATGACTATTATATCAAACATACAAACAATGCTTAAACCAAAAGTAATGACCTTTATTCGCAAGGCCATATATATACATTTACAAAACCGAACATCATTCATTACTTATCAAAATACAGCCTATACATGCCTTTGATTCAAAAAGTATACAAAACATATATATACCAAAGAGAGTGATAGTGTGGTCGACTTTCTTGATGATCCCCGAGCCGTAGTTGAATCAATGATCTATAAAATAGAAATACAAACACATACAGAGTAAGCTCACTAGCTTAGTAAGTCTTAAGCAAAAGATAATTCACTAATCAAGCACTTTAACATTTTTAATCAATAAATGTAGAACATTGTATATGTATATTTTGATATGCAATTGATACAAAACAGAATACTAGTGATGTATTAACTCAATTACTTATACTTCACTACCATCAACCTGCAACTCATCAAAGCACAACGTACATATATTACATGTCGATTACTAGCTCAAATTCACATAACACCATTCTTATCATAATATTTCAACTCAAATAACATTAATCACAACTTACCTTACTTCTGATGAATTCAATGTGACTTAAGCTTACCTGAGTTTTTAACTCAATAGTTTCACTATGTTACACCTCGATCAATTATGGTTTCTTCATTTTAAAGTATGACCGGCATTAAGCCTGCTAGGCACGAAGCTCGAATATATCACCGGCACTAAGCCTGCTAGGCACGAAGCCCGAATATGTCACCGGCACAAGGCCTGCTAGGCACAAAGCCCGAATATGTCACCAGCACTAAGACTGCTAGGCACGAAGCCCAAATATGTCACCGACACTAAGCCTGCTAGGCACGAAGCCCGAATATGTCACCGACACTAAGCCTGCTAGGCACGAAGCCCGAATATGTCACCGGCACAAGGCCTGCTAGGCAATAAGCCCGAAATAATTCATAAACCAGTCCATCAAATTTCATTCCTTAACACTATCATCATTAACTAAACATATACACAATTCACATTCACATATCATCACTAATGTACAAATTCTTATCATATATACAAAAACACATCCAATCCATTTTAAAGCCTTTACATTCGGCTAACACATATATTCATACTCAAATTTATCAAATAATTTCATTGAACCTATTCATAAATAATTCTTTAACATACTTTAGCTTAAGGACTTACCTCATTGTCGACGGACAACTTAGACCTGGCTTATTCGAGAACTTTCGCCTTTCCCCGATCCAATTCCGTTTTTCTTTGCTCTTGATCTAAAACACATTAAATTCAGCTCATTCAAGTACACTTCAGTTCAATTTAGTCTCAAAACACATAAACATACAAATTATCATTTTACCCCTAAGGTTTCACATTTTTACTATTTAGTCTTAATTGTACAAAACACAAAATACACACAATTTGCCAAGACTATACAAGGGCCGAATATTCCTAGGGACTTTATAAGCCCTCTCATTTCATTTATTTTGTAATTAAGTCCCTCTAAAATTTTATTTTTATAAAATAGCCCTAAATACAAAATTTCACCAAAATTTCTAATACAAAACTTGTAAATATTTAACACATCTTTAATCTAAAACCATCAAATATCAAAACCATAAGAACACATCAATGGCCGAACCTCATATACACATGATTCTCAAAAATTCAACCATGGGTCGGGTAATATACTGAGCAACGATCTCAAAACGTAAAATTAACAAAAATCAAATCAAACTAACCTTGATTTTAAGCTTTAAAGTGCCAAAATTTAAACAAGGTTTTCTCCTTTTATTTAACACATTCGCCATGAAAGGAAATAAGATGATAATGGTTTTTCTCATGTTTTATTTAACATATATTATAACACTTAATTACTTACCTATTTAACCTTATAACATAAAATTATATAATATAAATCTAAAGGTTAATCTTGTCATATAGCATCCACTAACTTAAAAAAATGGGTTATTTACCCATTTAACACCTCATATTAAAAAGCCATCATCATTCTAGCACTTTACACTATAGCATGCTACTTTTACTTTTTACGCGATTAAGTCCTTTTTCTAAATTAAACACACAAACGATAAAAATTTTCTACGAGACTTTCACACACATTAATTCACATATAATAAACACAAAATATAATATTAAAATATTTCTCAGACTCGGATTCGTGGTCCCAAAACCACCGTTCCGATTAGGGTCAAATTCGGTCTGTTACAATATCACAATAGCAGCCCATGTATTTCATAAAATTTGGAATTTTTCCATAAATTTTACATCTTTACAATTGTAACACCCCTTACCCATATCCGTCGCTGGAATAGGGTACAAGGCATTATCGAAACTTACGAACCAAATCAGAATCACAGAGAATTTTTCGCAAAATCCCAAAATTATACTTACTCTAGGCATGCCAGTAGCTAAGTTACAAACATCTATATTCATGTAAACATTGATATTTAGTCTATACATGCCATTCTTTCAAAATAAGTCACTTTCATATACCAAAAGATATAGGTTGATAGTGTGATAAGGCTCCGACTAATCTCCAACCTTCGAGCTCTCGAGTACCACAAAACAGGGAAAAGGAGAACAGGGTAAGAACATGGTGCTTAGTAAGTTCATGCAATAGGAATTATACTTACCATACTTATACATCCATCATTTAACAACACAAGCACACATCCAATTCACATAAACACATACCTATCATATACAAACTCAACTTTTGCATTAGTTAAGTAACATCATATAAATTCAATACAAAGATAAATGATTGATGAGCTTATCAATTCCATAATTTTCATGTTCTTCTATTTCTCATATTTATCCCATTGAATTTCTTGGAATTTCGATGGATATTCAGTAGTACACTTTTGTGTACAATTCTGGGTCTGTCAATTCGTACACATATGGGTATACCCTTTTTCCAGAGAGCACACTCCCGCGAACCTCATCCTTACAGCGGGATTACCAGTCTAGGCTAAATCCCCTATAATATAAACTCATAGAGTATTGTCGGGATTACTAGTCTAGGCTAAATACCCTGCAACGATAATTACTCTAATGAGCTTGGATCCGAATTACCACCAGTGCTAAATTGCACTCCTAATTCAGATTACCTTCGTGCTAAATCCATTTTCCACATATTCTTCGGAGGGCTATATCAGATAGGATCACCCGTCCTGCTAGATCCTTTTACCGTCAATTCCTCTTCGAGATCCGTCAATTTTCCTTTCATTCAACCGGGATTTCTTCCCCTTTTTATCAAATATATCAATGTTTCATCAACTTTCATACAATGAACATTCAAATCATATTCACATCAATAACATACATTTCAAGCATTTAAGAATATAATTCAAGTTACACGAACTTACCTCGATACTTGTTCGTACACAAAAATCCACTAATCTGGGACTTTTTCCTTTCCTCGATCTAGCTTCGTATTTGAGTTTTTTGGATCTAAATAAATAAATTTAATCATCAATTCAATACATTTCATGTTCATATGTAGCATTCTCTATAATTCTGTTATTATTTATAGTTCATTTAGAGTTGTTGCCTTGAGTCATAGTCACTAAATTATTTTTATCTTGAGATACAGAACTCCAAATTAAGATCAGCTAATTTTTCCTGAAACTAAACTCACATATCTTCTTACGATAAAATTTTTAGAATTTATGGTTTAGCCAATAAGTACAATTAATTCTTTAAAGTCACCTCTATTCTGCTGTCTGACAGTTCCGACCCTTCTTCACTAAAAATTAATTATCTCCTCATACGGGATTCAGATGATGTTCCTGTTTATTTATCTTGAAAATAGACTCATTCATAACTTTAAACATATAAATTTAAGCCCCTAATTATTTTTATCCAATTCTTTTATGATTTTCCAAAGTCAAAATAGGGAACCCAAAATCATTCTGACCTTGTCTCACAAAACCTATTATATCTCATGATTTACAATTTCATTGCTTACACCGTTTCTTTTATAAGAAACTAGACTCAATAAGATTTAATTTCATATTTTATTCATCTTCTAATTAGACTTCAAAAATTTTTGGTGATTTTTTAAAGTTAGACTACTGCTGCCGTCCAAAACTGTTTTAGTGCAAAGTGTTGATTTCTATTTTGCCCCAAATTTTACAGTTCATACAATTTAGTCCTTACTCAATTAACCCCTCAATTAAGCTAATTTTTCTCAATTAATACTTTACCTAGACTTTATAAGTTATTTCAAAACTATTGAAATTCAGAATTCCTACATAAAACCATAACTTCAAACTCTTTTACAATTAGGTCTCAAACATTCACTCTCTATTCAATTCTTTCAATAAAATCAGCACATAAACAATTTAAAGCTCTAATTACATGCTAAATCATCATATACTTCCAGCACATATTCATAGAAACTTTCAATTTCATTCATAAAATCTAAAACTAATGAATTCAACAAGTGGATCTAGTTGTAAAAGTCACAAAAACTCAAAAATTTCAAGAAATAATCAAGAATTGAACTTACTTGCAGTAAAATATGAAAAACCAGCTTAAGGAAACCTTCTATGTTGTTTTTGCTGATGAGAATGCAGAAAAATAAAGAGAAATCTAGATAATTTCACTTTAATCCTAGCTTTATTAAGTAAATTTTACAATATTCCAATTTTGTCATTAATTCTCCTTATTTTCTTGCTGATTTCATGCCCTTGCCGTCTAGCCCAAATAGTCCTTGGGTCTGTTTGGCTTTTAAGCCCTCTTTCTTTTACCATTTAAGCTATTTAATCATTTCCCATAATTTTTCATTTGTTACAATTTAATCCTTTTTGTTCAATTAACAATCGAAACTTTAAAATTTCTTGAGGAAACTTTAATACTAACTTATTAACACTCCATAAATATTTATAAAAATATTTATGGCTCAATTAAAAATCTTCGAGGTCTCGATACCTCGTTTTTTATTCTAATTATTTTAATATTTATTTCTAGTAAACTATTCACTATTTCAAAAATTTCCTAACTACACATTTAACTTATACTCACTAAATTAATAATATTTTCTACTCACTTGTTGGATTTAGTGACCTCGAATCACCGTTCCGACACCACTGAAAATTCAGGCTATTACAACAATTTAGTCCTTAAATCACAATTTCATCAAAATTCACTTTACAAAAGTTGTTTATCTATCAACAACCTTTCATTTTCTACCATAAAATTTCATAATTCAACTATATTCATCTATGGCAAAATCCTAATACTTTGATAACTTTACAAATTAATCTCTGAGATAGCTAGCTTAAGCTATTACGATATTAGAAACATAAAAATCATTAAAAACGAGACTTGAATACTCACCTAATCTATTCTTCAAGCTTTAAACAAGGGTTTTCATGCATTTTTATTTGGGAAAGATGATTAAAAAGATGATCTTTTGTTATTTAATCATTTATCATCTTTTATTATTTTCACTTTCTAATTTAGTCCTTTTCTTTATTTAATTTTCCATGGATGAATCATCATACTTATCTACTAACTCTTCTTAATGGTATATTTTCCATATAAAGACCTCTAATTTTGAATTCCATAGCAATTTGATACTTATAGCTACTTTTCTATCATAATGCAGACCATGCAATAATATTAAAATAATTTTCCTTTCGAACTCGAATTTGTGGTCCTGAAACCAATGTTCCGATTTCACTAAAAATGGGCTATTACAGTTTAGACCCCAAATTTTGTAGAATTTTTGTTTGATATAAATATTTCAAATCAATTAGTCAAGCTTTCACGGCTCCTAATGAACCTTTCATTAATAACGTTGAATCTTGATAAATCTTGGAAAACAAATGTTAACACATGTGAAATTGTCATTTGAAAGACCCGTATTAGGCGTATCAAACCAAATTTGAGCGTAAGAAACGTCGATCAAGATCCCGATGAAAGGTGTGTGTTCTTTTACAAGTAAATTGAGGCAAACCATGCCTTGGAATAGGGCCACACGGCCCCCTATGAAACCCTAGTCTAACATCTTGATTTTTAGTGGTGTCAAAAATAGTGGTTTTGAGACCATAATTTCGACGTAATAATCTGTAAATATTAGTTATTTAATATTTATGAGGTCTTTAAGGTTGTATTAAATTTTCGTATTAAATTTTAGTTAGAAAATTTTATCGTTTAGATAGTTTATTAATTAAAAAGGGCTGGATCGTAAAAGCTGCAAAAATTGAGTTATTTAATTAAAGGGGCTAAATGAATAATTTAACCCATGGGAGTTAAGTTAGTGGATTTAAATGATGATATGCATATGTGGATAGTTTAATTAGGCTTTTTGAAACCATTTTTTATAATCGGGTCGACTTTTATTTTGAAAACGAAAAAAAAATAGAGTCGCCACCAATCCTTTTTTATAAGGTGTGATCGGGTCACCTTGTAGTTTGATTGTTTTAACGATATGTTTGATTTATCAAAGCAATGTTTTTCGGTCTACAAAAATCTAGAAAACGGATTCGGGAATCGGTTACGCACAAGGAAGGTTTAGCACCCTCAAGACGCCCAAAATTGGTACCTAATTGATTATTTGATATCTTTATGTCGAAAGTTGAAAACTCGAAAAGATTTAAAATACGATCCCTTTTTTTTGCATTAATGTATATATTGTTTTAGGATGCATGAATAAGTCAAAAATATATTGAAGACCTTCTTATCTCGAGGCAACAATATGTCACATCCCATAAGTTAGACATGACAATTCGAATCTTTGAGAATAATTTGGCCTTTAATTTTTATTTGAAATCTTATGTGTTTTAATTTTGAAAAGATATTCGATTATTCGATTCAACGAGAAAAATCAAAACCCCATAAGTTAGGGCACGATTTTATCGAATCTTTCAAATACAGAACATTGCATTTTTCTTTTGAAATTTTTTTTGAGGTATTTAAATAAAAATTAGTGATATACTGAATAAAATATTACGTTTGATGAATGAAGAATAAAAACAATGATATACAAATGAAATGTTGCGTTAATAAATGACAATAATGAACATACTAATGAAAACAATATACGATAATCCATAATATATGCTATTTTAACGCTAATATGAACAAACAAAGAAAAATAAAATAAAATAAATAATAATAATGATAATAATAATAATAATTAGTGACAAAATATGAACAAAAACAAAAGGAAGACAATACCAATTTAATATTAAAATGACAAGGAAATAAATAAATAAATACGTAAATAAATATAGAGGAAAGTATTTTATAAATTATGGGAAATAAAAACCAAATTAAAATAATAAATGAAATTGCGAGTGCGATTTATAATAAATTACATGAGTAAATGACAATAATAATAATAATAATAATAATAATAATAATAATAAATAAAATAATAACAATAATAATGAGAAAGAAAACATAAAAATAAAAGAGAAAATGAAATACATAATAAAAGGAAATAAATAAAAAATAGGGAACACATAAATAAATAAATAAATAATAAAATATGTAAAAATAAATAAAAGGGCTATAAATGGTTGAAATTAAATAAAATAAATGTCTAAAGGACTAAATTGACGATTAAATAGAATTTTGGGCCAAAATCGAGAATAAAAATAAGGTGGAGGACCAAATTGTAACGCACGAATAATAGGGAAGGACTAAATGGGGAAATATCCCCATCCCTAAAACAACGTCATTCTCTAAAGGACTAAAATGAAATAAAAATAAAATTGTAGGGTAAAACATATAAATATATAAAACATAAATAGGGCTAGATTGCGAAATATAAAAAAGGCGGAAGGACTAAGGGCATAAATAGCCCAAAAATAAGAAAAAAAAGATCCTCCCCCTGGAGCGGGTCGGATTTCGGGTCGCCCCTAAACGACGCCGTTTTGAGGCGCATGAGGGGGTGAAACGGCGCTGTTTCATTTGGCTATTTAAGCCAATTTTTTTTAAAATTTTCATTCTTTCCCTTTTTAAAAAAAAGACAGAGGAATTCTCTCAACTCCCCCCTTTTCTGTTCTAATCCGGCCAGCATCCGATCAGGGTTTCGGCGATAGACCACGGCGGCGACTGTCGATCGCATGTAGGACGCAGATCTGAGGCCATTTGAAACCCGTCACATGTAGGACGCAGATCTGATGCCAAAACCTCCGAAAACCCAACCTAGCTCGGCAGAGAAATAAGAAACGTTTCGTTTCTCCTCCCTTTTCGGCGGCCTTCGACGGCGAGGAAACCGTCCAATTTAGGTCAGTTGTTTTCTTTCTTTTTTTTGTTTTTACATCTTCTAAAATAAAAAAAAAACGCGATAGATATATTAAAAATTCACCTTTAGCTCCGAAGATCCTTTTCTTTTTGTATTCGATTTTTATCCTATTTTTAATCGATATTCTCTGTTTTTTTTTAAATTTTCGGTGTAAAAATCACATTGCTTTGTTTGGGGCTTTTTATAGCCGATTACAAGATTATTTTCCTATATTTTTCTACTGTTCGGATACTGTTTGCTTTTCTGCTGCTGCTGTTCTTTTGCTTGTTGCAGCCGTTGACGGAGGCGAGCAGGTGGTCCTCGGGACGAGGCGCGGGCGGCGCGTCTGAGGAGGAGCGGCGTACATGGGGCTAGGGTTAGGGTTTCTTTATGTTTACTGAAAATTTTAGGTGTTTTGGGCCAATTGGGCTATTAGGTTTTTTTTAATTTGAGCCGTTTAGGCTCGTTTTGTAATTGGACTGTGACTGTTATTATTGTTTGGTTTTTTATTTATTTTGTGGGCCCAGGTGAATTGGGCCTGTTACAAGGCTTAATATTGATTAATTAAGATTTAATTAAGAAAGTTGAAATATTTACAAAAAAACCTAAGTATATATAATAAATTTGTAACACCTCTATCTCGTATTCGTCGCCGGATTAGGGTTAGGAGCATTACAGACAATTCAAAAAGCATTTACAGAAAATTCATACATTCAGTCATCATTCTCAAACATAATGTCCCTTAAATGAGTACTTGAGACCAATAGCATGCTTATAAATCGGGTCGGGATTAAATTAAATCACATTACCATTTGCTATTTAATCCTTCAAATTACCATTTTCTCAATTTAGCCCTACTTAGCTAAATTCATCAAAAATTCAAGAATAGAGTATGTTCATTTAGCTCATATTTTTCATTTAACACCAAAAATCATCAAAAAGCTTAACATATCATCAATGGCATATCACACAAACATCATCAATTCTCAAAATTGAGACATGGGTTTTGTAGCTCTCAAAGCAACGATTACAAAAACGTAGAAATTATCAAAAACCGACTAAAACATTCCTTGAATTTAAGCTTAAAACCTACCCGAAACCTTGTTATCTTCTTCAAATCTTTTTTTTCTTTTTGATATAATTATAACATGTTTGTTTTATTATAATATAATTATAACTTATAAAATAAATATAAAATAACTTTTTAACTTATAAAAACATATAAAAACATGTTATAAAACCTTTTTTTCGTCCACTATAAATAAAATTAGCTTAATTTCCACATAAGTCCTCACATTTATAAAGCCACAACACATAGGTGCTTTAGCAAATAGCAAGCAACTTTCACATTTAGTGCAATTTAATCCTTTTGTCAAATTAAACACACAGACAGTCAAATTAGCTTACGAAAATTTAGCACATGCTTAAACACTCATCAATGACACAGAAAATAATATTAAAATAATATTTAGACCCATATTCGTGGTCCCGAAACCACTGTTTCGACTAGGGTATAAACCGGACTGTTACAAAATTAAAGCTAAATTAAGATGACATTATTATTTTCTTCTTTTCTACTTATCTTCTCCATGGTTAAAAAGCCAAAACTAGGGTTTTTTATGCTTGAAATTTTAATACTTAACTTGGTAAGTGAAACTTAGCCCATCTTTATTAATTTTTATGTTTTTGAGCTCGTATTAGTTTAATCTAGCTAACTCGAGGACTAATTTGTGAAACTGTTAAATGTTTTGAGTTGTGCCATTATTGAGTTTGAGTTATTCTTGAAATTTCTTGGTAGATTATTGAGTTTGGTTGTTAGATAGGACTATTTCGTAAAGTAGTTTTTTTATGATTTTAATGTTAAAGGACTAAACTATTAAAAGTGATAAACTATGAGGATTCGATGTGAATTAACAGCAAATAAGAGCTATAGAGAAGGCCTAATAGGTTCAGTCAAGGTGGGCTTTTAATAAAAATGGTTAATTTGCACGTTTGGAGCTTATGGACTAAATTGAATAAAAGTGAAATATTGAGGGAAATTTTGTAAAATTGTAAAAAGGACTTAATTGCATAAAATGACTTAGTTTTGTTGTTGAATTAGTTAATTGAATGAAATTCTTATTCTAGATCAAGAACGTGTTGATAATCGAGAAAAAGACAAAGCAGTTGAGTAGTCCCTGTACTTTGCTCGCTACTGCAAATCAGTCTAGTAAGTTTGTTCGGTTTAATTTTAAATAAATTTAAATGTATATTAGGTGATTTAATTAATTTGGTTGAAAATTAAACTGATGTCATGTATATGAGGATTGAATTAAGAGATCGTTATAGCATTAATCATTAATGAAATGTTCCAAGTCGATAAACGTAAGATAAAGTACGATTGGCATGCCAATAGGTACGATTGGCATGCCAATAGGTTATATTTCCCACGGTACAAGGTTTATATGAGTAGTGGAGATAAGTTCTGTAGATTCTCTGTTCACCGGATATGTCGAGGTTCTAAATTTGTTGCGGACTTACGTATATTACAGTACTATTTGGTGTTCTGGATGGTTTAGCTCATATGAGCATTTGGCGTGTTGGATGGATTAGCTCATACGAGCATCTAGTGTGCTGGATGAATTAGCTCATTCGAGCATCTAATGTGCTGGATAGTTAACGTGTACTCACATCCATTTATCGTTCATCGGGCTACGTTTAATGATCTTTGATAGTTATTGAAATATGGAACTGATTGTACTTTTATATTAGGTATTACTCACCTGTTGTGAGCTGTGATTAACAGTAACTCTGTTCTTTAAATTGGTTATTTGAATTGTTATGTTTAATTCAGTAAGATTTATCGTTTAATCGACGCACTTACTAAGCTCTATGTAAGCTTACTCGTGTCTTGTTCTTTGTCTTGTAGATTACATTTTGTGGACGGGAGGTCGGATTAACCAGCAGAATCACACTATCTTGAGGACTTTTTGGTAGATTTTGTAAACATTTTGGTTATATGGCATGTAATTAGGCAAATGATTATGTTTGTAATGTTTCCTAGCTATGTGTGGTGTTTTGTCATGTTTGATGTTGTGGAATGGTAACCTTATATAGTATGTTTGTTAAACTCAAAGTTGAGCTTGAGTATTTGTCCAAGGAATGGTAAGTATCATGTTTAAGTATGATATAATGAGATTGAGATAGATTAGTTGGTGTGTATGTTTTGACTTGTAGGTGATATGAAAT
Source organism: Gossypium rotundifolium (assembly GCA_025506655.1). NCBI lineage: Eukaryota > Viridiplantae > Streptophyta > Magnoliopsida > Malvales > Malvaceae > Gossypium > Gossypium rotundifolium. The sequence goes on along the minus strand of CP106729.1, from coordinate 187,902,120 downwards.
GACAATGTTTGGGTATGAGAATTATTTTGTATCTTTATGTATGACACTTTGGTTTGGTCTTAGGTGGTTGAAATTGGTATGTTTTGGTTGTATTTAGGCGTGGTTATTGTCTTGTGATCTTGTACCAAGAGTTGGTTTAGGTACCTATGTAATTGGATGAAAAGTGAGCACGATTTTGGTCACTTTTGGGTACACACGACCTAGGACACTGGCTGTCACATGGCCGTGTGTCACACATAAGCAGCCCATAAGGGTGTGTGCCTCTAGCGTGTTAGGTGTAGGGTTTACACGGGCGGGCACACGGCCTACGACACAACCATGTGACCTAAGTCAGAGAGTTATACGACCCATGCACACGGGCGTGTGAGATCACACACAGGTGTGTGGGATAACCACATGGCTATGTCTAGAGTCACATGGTCTGGGCTTTGTCACATCGTCGTGTGACCCCTATTTTGCAAATTTTTTATTTTTGTCCCAAATTTCCTATTTTGTTCCGAATTGGTCCCTAATTGCTTCTAAACTATTTTAAGGCCTCATAGGTTTGGTTTAAGACCTATGGATGTATGTCTTGCTTCATTTTGAATTATTTATGAATATTGTTAATTAATTTGATGAATTGAAGGTTATTATTATAGAATGTTCCAAATTGTACGGTAATATTTCGTAACCCTATTCTAGCGATGACAACGGGTTATAGGTGTTACATTTAGTGGTATCAGAGCTAAGATTTAGTTGATCATCGGACTATTATTAGTGTATTATCCTGCTTTACTACACCAGAGTACTGAGGAGATTAGGCGATTTAATCGCATTTACTGGCAGCTTTTATCTACAAAAACTGTTATTTATTCACAACTATTACCAGTATATTATCCTACTTTACTAGTGGCTTGACCACAACATTGGCAGTACTGTCAGCACTTATACTGGCAATTAATTTGTTTTACTGTTACTGATAGTTTAACCACATCGAGCTTTGGCTCACCATTTGGAGCTTGGTAGACGGCTTTTAGGAAACTTGTGGTGTGTAACAGATGGATGGGTAGGATTATTGTACCGTTTTGACTGAGCATGTCATATACATAATTTGTTATGCCATGGTAACTGTATGTGTTGTTTACTGTGACGTTGGACATTCTAATTGTTTGCATGTCTACTTATGCTTAGACTCACACTGAGCTTTCTTAAGCTCACCCCTTAGTTTCCTACTTCTCAGGTAATGGTCAAAACTAGGATCGGACTTGGCATACGGACAACTCTCGAGCATCGACTATTTTTTATATTAAATAATTTCTTTAATTTCTTTATAATTTTTCTACTAGTTTTGGACTGTAAATTATTAAACTAGACTGTAGCTTGGTAACTTTTATTTTGGGGAAGTATTTTATACATGCATCACATGTTTGAATAGTTCAGACTTAATAACTAGTAAATGCATGCTATTTGGACTAAGTCAAATCTGACATGGTTTATTTCCTTTGCAATGAGTGTGATCATGGTTTTACGAAAATAGTTGTCGACAGTATGGTTTTACAAAGTCACTTTATTAATATGATGAATTCTAAGGATTGAATGACTTGTAAAATGAATGTTTTAACTCAACCTGAGAAGCAACTATGATTTAAAAAATTAGACGAGTTAGGGGTTTTTTCACAAAAAGTTTAGAGTTTTTTAACCATTCCGGTGGCTAATGTAGCCTCCACGATTTGGCCATAACATTTAGATGGGGTTGGGGAGGTTACATACTTATTTTATATATTGATATATGTTAATTTTATTATCTTTTGTATTCTTGTATTAAGGATAATTGATTTGATGATATTTGGGCAAATCAAGATGGAGTAAATGGTACTTTATGGAAACGGATTTGTGCTTTAAATATGGAAGACTTGTTCAACCTTAATAGATGTTTTATTGTTGAGGCAAATATTTTTAAGTGACTGTCAAATTGCCAATGAAAGCAGCAACTATAGTTGGCATTGCAACTGGAAACATAACTTGCTATTTTTGGAGTTGATAATCCTTTCAACAAAATCAGTTGGGCAGTAACTTAGATGATTTTGTGGACGTGTGTTGAGTCATACTTGAATATTAATCTTGTAGAGCAACAAATCTTTAAAGATTGAATCAATCTGAATTAAGCAAATCAGATCCCTTATTTTGTGGAGATTGGCTTGAAGATTTGAAGACTTATCTTGAAGATCTTTAATTTTTCTGGATTTTATGAGGATATTTGTAAAGCCTTTTTATGAAACTATTTTAGTGGGATCGTCATTGTAATTGATTTTTATCTCAGTAAGTCTTAAACACTAATATATTAGAGGCTTATGTAAGTTAGAACAAAGTAGAGTTGAGAGTGCTTATCTGTTCATTGAGGAACACTTTTGTGAGAATGCATTGAGAGTGTAAAACAAGTTTGTTGCTTGGTTTTACAACCTAAGTTCTCAAGAGGGAAAATTGAAAGGTGAGTGATTTAGGTTTTTAGGTACAAAACTAAGGTTGCTACATCGAGGTGTGATAGGACCTAAATCACTTATTATATTTGGATTGAACATAATGGATTTACTCACTGAACTAGGTTCCACAAACTTAGAGATGTTGAAATATGTAAACAATTCATTGTCCTTTGTTTTTGTTGTGTTTTATGCAGTGTCATCTGAAGTGTCCACTTCCTCTGTCCCTTTGATCACCGCTTAAGCACTCTGTTTTTCTTAATTATCAGGTTCCAAAAATTTTATCTATTATTACTAATTAATTAGTATTAATTATTCTTAATTTTTAAATTCAACTTTAACTCATCTACAATGTTCAAATGAATAAAAACTCTATTATTAAAAATTATTTTTAATGTCAAATTAGTAATATAATAAAAATAAGTGGTATTCTTGTCAATTCAAAAGTTTCTCCATACTCATGCTTTTATATAATATAATAGATAGGTAAAATTCTAAAAAAAAAAACTAAAATTCTACCAAAAATTCTAAAATTAACAAAAAAAATTGAAATCATAATTTCAAATATATATATATATATATATAAGCACAAGTTATAATTTTTTAGAAAATATAAAAAATATTTAAAGTAATTATTTTATAATTTAAAACATATATGATTTTTAAAAAACACATAATTTTTTTTGAATTTTCTAGAGAATCCTAAAATTCTTCAATTTCAAAGAAAATGAAATTATAAAAATATGTTTTAATAATTACAATAATAAGTACCATACAAGAGATCTAACCACCATTTGAAATAATTATTAACATAAAAATATTCAAAAGATTAAAATGATAAAAATACTATTCTATATAAAAATTAAAAATGTTTATAAATTTAAAAATGGAATTTTTATTAAATTTATGATAAAATTCCCAAAATTTTATTCTTATGAAAATGACGGTAATTTTTCAAGAAAATTTAAAATATAATTATTAAATTTCAAAAAATGACAGGAATATTGATAAATAATAATTTTGGATAAAAATGAAGGTGTCAATCTGTAAATTTTTTTTAAAATTTTAGGAAAAATAATAATGTAACATTTTTATTTTAGTAATATTTGTAAAATATATAAATTACTATTTTGAATTTATAATAGTTTTATATAATTTTAATTAATAGATAATTTTTTCTATAATTGTAGAGAATGTTTTGATTTTTTGATTTTTTATAATTTTATAAAATTTCTAAAATTTTATTATGTATGTATTTTTTAAAATTCAAAGAAAATTATAATATCAAAAATCTTAAATTTTAGATTATTTAGAATTTCTTTGAATTTTTTTCATTTTTTTATTGTGACTTGGTATTAATGATTTGGTTTTGATGTGACGTGTCATGTTTATATGTTGTTTATTGTCAATTCATCAATTTTAAGGGCACAAGTTAACAGGATTTAACTATTGAATTGAACGATTGGTATGTCTATTATTGCCAATGTAGAAGGGCATAAGTTTAAGTGTGATAGAATGCATCATCTTTTTATTTATGGTTTGGAGATGGGCTATGAGTAGTTTTAAATATTATGTCAAAAAGAATAAATATAATCAGAACCTATTATAAAATTGTTCAAAAAAAGAAAAAAAAAATATATATATATATATATTGAATTTCATATACAAACTTGTGAAGGATAAGGACTAAAGTTGATAAAATTAAAATATAAAGACTAATTTCACAAGATAATAAAATTACAGGAGCTAATTACAGAAGTTGACCAAACATAAAAACTAGGCCCAGAGGGCTTTCTTAATGCGACAGTGTCAACTTCTATCTTGTCTATTCCTTCACAAGCCCATTTGCTCCTTTCTTTGCCGAGTCCAAGGGATTTGGGTTATTCCACTTCTGTACTAAAGGAAATTAACATTTGGATTATTTATTTATTATTGTACATTTTCCAAGCCACTAACCCTTAAAAATTATATCAATGATTAAAACTTTTAATATAAATATATTTTCTATTTATATTTTATTATTTAATATATACCTGATTTTAATTTTAATTTTATTTTTTATTACATATAATTTTTAAGTTCAATATCTTTTGAAGTAATATAACATCATTTTAATATTATGTTATTAATGGTCATTTTTACTCTTATCTCACTGTTACCACTGCTTTTGAATCCAAATATATATTTTATTATTGATTTTAATCTCACTGCTACAGTAATTAATCTCACCACTATTGTTATTTTCAATTTCACTGGAATAAATCGTACAGTCCATCTAAACTAAACCTAAGACTTTTCCTAATGAAAACAATATACGCAAAAATAATTTACACTCATAAAAATTTCTTACATGAACTGGAATGTGTACTTTGGATTTTTATATCACAGTCGAAACTCAAGTCTTATTTAAAGAGGACTAAAATGAATTTTTTTGCATTTCTCCTTCAATTAAATCACTTATTATAAAATAAAATAAAGCCAGAATGTTCATGATTATATAGCTCCATAAATAAGGAAAATGAATCGCACTAGACTTTTGTCAAGTTTCTTTGCTTAATCGAAAACCTCTTTAATTATGCCACAAAATTTTATTGTACAAGATCCATTAAATAGTTGCACAAAAATAAACATAATCATCAAGTCAAAAAGTGCCAACAAAACATGTAAGTTGCAACCATCTTGATGGTCATTAAACTAATTAAAATTACGATAAAGGCAAACGCACTTATCGAATAATAGTATAGCTATGGTGAGTAGGAAATATCGTATCCACGAGGACTAAAAGTATTAGTAATTAATGTTTTTCTATAATTTAGCCGTCAAATTGATAAAATTGTTTTTAATCTAAAATTAACTAAACTAAATTAACTAAGAACATGACAGAGAATGAATTAAGAAAATATTTGAAGATAACCAAAGAAAAAGACAATACTCAGGAAAGAATCCACTTAGACTTCACTTATTATTCCGAATTTGAATTAAATAATTTATTCACTTGTGCTTTGATCCGTAGAAATCCTTAAATTATGTTAATATCTCTTTCGAAAATAAGAACAACTGACTTTAGGTTGATTAATCGAAATCTCTTTCTAATTAAAACTCTATTGTCGCATTAACTCGATCTATGAATTTTCCTATTAGATTTGACTTTAATCCGGTAAATTTATGTCATCCTATTTCTAGGATTGCATACAACTCCACTCAATTATGCTAGATCTACTCTTAAACAGAGATTTTTGCTCCACCGAAATAAAAACATTAAACATGAATTAATATCCCTAAAATATTAAAGCACGAAATAAGCATATATATTTGAGAACAAGAATCAAGTATTTATCATATAATTTAAAAATCAAATAATAAGATTCATCATTTGTTTCATCTTCCCTAGGTATCTAGGGAATTTAGTTCATAATCTAAAAAAAAAACATCTCGAAGTCAGAAAAACTACAAGATATAAAGAAATTCAAATAAACTTCGAAAGAAGTTAAAAGAAGATCTTCAATCTTGAAGGAGATCCACTTCTGAGTTGGCTCCGATTGTGTTCTTCAAGTAATTTCTTCAATCTTCTCTGCGTGCTCCCTTTAGGTCTTCTTCTAATTATTATTTATAGACTTTAGAATGCTCAGAAAGCCTAAAAATTAGTTTTTCCGCGTGTTTGGGAAATAGGGCACAAAATCGACACGGGCTGGCACATGGGCGTGTGGCCAACCCGTGTAAAAATGCTCAGGCCGCGTGGATGCTGAAAATAGCTCTTTTTGCTCGATTTTGGCTTTTTTTTGCTCATTTCGCTCCCCTATGCTCACCTAAGTATAGAAACATAAATTTAAAGGATTAGGAGCATCAAAATCACTAATTTACATAATAAATCATCAAAAATGCATCAAGAATGAGATTAAAAACATGTTACTTTTATGGCATATCACATATCGGTTTTAAATTAACTGTTGCATCTAGTAGCACCTGTCACGCCCCAAAATATAGAGAGTTAATTGTAAGAAATAATCAAGAAATGATTTAGACTTGATGGTTAAGTATATAGTGTACATCTTAAAGGTTTTAGATTCTATCCACTTCTTTCTGATTTTTTTACTTTTTATTTTTAACAAACTATGATGAAAGATCACACTAAAATAAATATTATTTGGAGTAAAACTTATTAAGAAATGGGCAACAACTTAATGGTTCAGCACTTGCTCCTTCACCTTATTGAACTAGGTTTAAGCCACCCCATTTGGAAAACTCTTTCAATTTCAATTTTATTTCGACAGAATAGGGGAAAACTGCAACACCTCAAAAAAATTTTACAGTAAGATATTATCTTTAATATAGTAAAATAAGGAAATAAAGCGACAAAAAGAAAAATTTGGATTATGTCAACATTCGGAAGTATATTATGATATATTACATTATTAATTCAAGAAAGGACTAAATTGTAAAGTGAGAAAAGTTTTGTTGCCAAGTGTAAATACTCAAAATTTGAGGGGTTAAAGTGTAAATATGAAAAAGTTGAAGGACCAATAGTGCAAATAATTAGGGGTGGAATAATCTAGAAACTAAGGAAAATGGATGAATTGGGACCAAATTGAATAGGTAAAGAATTTTGAGGGACTAAATCATAATTTTACCAAATTATGTGATGATTCAAGGATGGAATTTTAAAAGATCACAAAGGGCAAAATGATCAATTGGAAGAGAGAGAAATCTAGAAAGTAATGATGATATTGATGATATTTTATAATTATTTAATTAGATAAATATTATTTTATTAATATTTTGATAAGATATTTTATTATTATTTATGTAGTATGTAAGGAAGGAAAGATGATGAATTATCATCATCTCTTTCCCTTGCAAACCAACGTGAGAAGAAGAGAAAGAAAAGAAAGTTTTGCTTTCTTTACAAATTAGTCCTTTCATCAAAAATCCACCATTTTCACTTAGAATTCAAAAGAATTTCTATAGCCATCAAGAGAGAAAGATGACAAGGAGACTATGGGGGAGCAAGAATATCAAGTTTGATTCAAGAAATAGAAGCTGGAGGAGAGAAAAATCAAGTTAAAGATTGAAATCTATAAAACAAGGTAAGAACATCATGTTTTCAATATATTTTTAAGTTTGATATTGTGGAAAAAGCATGGAAATGATGTTAATGTAGAGTTTTCTTATATAAAGTTTTATGTTCTTGATATGTTAGTGAAGGAAAATAAGAGAAACTAATGGGAAATGTTGTAGAGGAAGGAAATAAAGGTGTTATAAACTTGATAATTAGCATTTTGCATTAAAACAGTTTTGGACAGTAACAGTAGTCTAACTTTGAAAAATCACGAAAAATTGTAGAAATTGAATTAGAGGATGAATAAAATATGGAATTAAATATAATTTATTCTAGTTTCTTATAGAAGAAATGATGTAAGAACTAAAATTGTAAATCATGAGATATAATAGGTTTTGTCATATAAGGTCAGAATGATTTCAGGTTCCCTGTTCTGACTTTGGAAAATCATAAAAATTGGAGAAAAATAATTATGGGTTATAATTTATATGATTAAAATCCTTAATGAGTCTATTTTCAAAAGAAACAAACGGTAACATTATCCAAATCCTGTATGATGAGATAATTAATTTTAGTGAAGAAGGGTCGGAACTGTTAGACAGCAGAACAGGGTGACTTTAAAGAATAAACTGTACTTATTGGCTAAACCAAAATTCTAAAAATTTTATGGTAAGAATATATGTCAATCTAGTTTCAGGAAAAATTAGCGGATCTTAAATTGGAATTCTGTATCTCAAGATATAAATAAATTAATGACTATGACACAAATGAACAGCTTTGAATAAATTTATGAGTAAATAGTGAAATCATAGATAATGTTACTTATAAGAATGTTATATAAATTAAGGATGTGGAATGGAGAGGAGGAGGAGGAAAATATGTATGAATATTCATCTAGCATGGCTAATTTGTAATGTTTTAGGCTTAGGGACTAAAATGAATAAAAGTAAAACTTTATGATTAATTTTGTAAAAATGTGGAAATAACCAATTTGCATGAAATGGATTATTTTATTATTTAAAATTGTAAAATTGAATGAAATTATTAATTTAGATTAAGATCGATTGAAAAATCGATGAAAATAGAAAATTTCCAAAGTGCCCTTGAATCTTGATATTTCTGCAAATTTAGCCAGGTAAGTTCGTGTAACTTAATTATGTGATATAAGGAAATATAAGTTGATGGTACGTGAAATATTGATATGATGAATTAACTGTCTTATGTTTATGAATAAACGGCAAGTGAATGATATTTATCATGACATGTAAATATGTGATTATCTTTAATATGTTAATACAAGGTAATTAAGTATGTTGAGACGAGTAATAAATTTAAGTATGACATGACGAGAAAAATAAATATGTTTAAGGGACAATATGTTTGATTTTGATTGGTTTCAAATATAAATGCTAGGTGAAATAAAATGTCGGATAAATAAATTTGTAATTCTAGTAATGTCTCGTACCCTATTCTGGCGTCAAATACGGGTAAGGGGTGTTACAAAAACCCTAGCTATTTAGTCCTTTTTTCCCTAATTACACTAGGATTATGTTTCTTTTTCCATTCCAATTAAAATTTCTCCTCTCTCTCCCTATTTCTTCTCATATTTCTTTTCCATCCTCGCACCGAATTTTCTCTCCATTGCTGAAATTATTTTTGCTTTCAATATCAAATCAGTCTCTGATAAATCGATTCTCTACCGATTGTTGAATCCATCGTTGATAACCTCCGTAATTTCATCAAGTTTGATAAGTACATCTCATTCTAAAATCTAGACCCTCAATTTCATAGAATTTTTATCTGAAATAATTTTTTCAAATCAATTAGACCATTTTTCATGGTTTTTAACAAATCTTTGGTTAATATAAAAAAATCTTGAAAAATCATGGAAATCAAAAGTTAACTCAAATGAAATTGTCGTTTGAAGAACCCGTTTTAGGTGCATCAGACCATATTTGAGTGAGGAACGTCATTCGAGATTTCGATGAAAGATGTGTGTTCTTTTACAAGTGAATCGGGGCAAATTGGGTTTAGGAATAGGGCCACAAGCTTTACCACATGGGCGTGTGGACTATACGGGTGGACCACACGCTCCACCACGACCTTGTGCCTTGGAAATCCTATGCTAGTTTGTGAATCACACGGCCAAGACCCTTCCACACGACTGTGTCCCTCCTGTAGGTTAATTTTTGCATTTGTCACACAGCCACAGCCTATTACACGGTTGTGTAACCCCTTCCACATGACCTACAACACCCCACATGGCCTAGCCACACAGCCATGTTCCCCTATTTTATAGTTTTGGCCAGAAATTTATGTTATGTTCACTTTAGTCTCTACTTGACCCTAAATTATTCCTAAAATTTTTTATGCATTTAATTGATCTTTGCATTAGTGTTTATACGGAAATCCATGATTTATATGCCTAAATTGCTACTATTATAATGTGTTTATTGATATTGATTAACCGAATCACTACGATGCTATGAATAAATATGTGATATTAATCATGCCTATTGTTAAGTGTTATTGATAAATTGTGAGTGTTAACACTGTTATCGCCCCACCGAATACATGATGAACATGTCTGTTACTAGTGATTAAATAAAATAAGTGTTAAGCATGCCTACAGATTTTTACGTTATTATGTTATAAAGTATACTATATTGTATTGCATAGAACGGGATAATTTGTACGGAGGAAGAGTGGCAATTCATATAATCTGCAAACATGTTGTGCACTTACAATAAGTGGCAATAACTGCAAATATGTGGTTAGAATCACGAACCAAGTGGCAGCTTAGCTGCAAATGTTTTTATCTAAAATCTCAGTGGTTTACCCACAATTTTTACAAACTCAATGGTAACTTTTATCTGCAATTGCGTTGTGTATCCATAACAAGTGGCAATATATCTATGAATCAGCGGTGGTTCATCCACAACTCGGAGTGGTATGGTAGATGAGTTATGGGGAACTCATAATTGAGGTGTATAGCAGAGTTGGATACGACCTTTATGATAAATTGAATTTGCATTGTCATTCATTAACATATGCATTTAAAACTGTGTTTTTTGAAATAGTGTTGTGAAGCGATGATATGACAAACCTATAGTCTAAAGTGCTTTATGATTATGATTATTCTCAGAATTTCTAACCATGTACTTTGCTTACGATTTCATTTCTGTTTATTTGTAACTGAACTCACAGTGAGCTTCATAGCTCATTCCTCTTTTATTTTCATCTTTACAAATAACTCACCAGGTTAGGACGCGGATTTGGCATACGAAGGACTTGGCTCGGATTGACCTTTTTACTATAAAAGTAGTTTAGGTTTATTATTTGAAATTATGTTAATTTGGGAATTGTATCGCTTTATTTGAATTGTGGCATGAGACATCTATTATGGGTTTATTTAACATGCATGGTTTTTAACTAGAATTTAGGATAATGAAACATAGACATAGAATTGAATATGCATAGAATAATTATGATTTTAATTAATCAATACTAAGTTGAATATCACTTTTCCACTGCTAAATTAAAAATAAATTTTGGAGGAATAAAAAAATTGAAAATCAACTAAGTTTTCAAAAGTAGTCACCATTACAAGGAAAAAAAAATTATGTAATCTTTTTTTTTAACTCGTGAGTTTTTCCGAAAATAAGCTAAGTTTTCTTCCAAAGGTAAACAATTTTTTTAAAATGACTGTTTATAAACTCCGATAGTTTACTAGGCCATTTCGGTGGCCGATGTAATTTCCCGAATTCAAGCTTAATGTCTAGGCAGGGTTGGGGACGTTACAGCACCAATATATCTTCTAAGGTTGAACAAGGTTTCAATATAAAGAGTTAGAGTCTTCCCTTACTATGTAAACTTTAATTCATTCTAATCTATCCTAATCTTATCAAATCAATAGCCTTATGATAAGGTTAAAAAGGATTGAGATAAATCTTCACAAAGTTAGCCTACATCTTTTGTGATTGCGTGTCTCAATATATAAGGTAAGTGACACTTTAATAGAGATTCAGTCAAACTTCAATAGAAAAGCAATAGTGTGTATGTTACCTGTTATAAAGGATCAATATAGATAACTAGAATGTATCTCATACTCTTATTATAATAGCTTGAATAATAGTCTATATATATGGAAAAATAACAATTATTCATATATTTGACTTAATCTCATATTACACAAAATATTGAAAGATAATACTAGTAAATAATTCTAATTATTCCACATGCTAGTTTACTTACTATCAATAAAATATCATATTAATTTGTCACACAAATAATTTCACAAAATCGTATAAAATATACCAACCAAATATAAATTGATATAAGCAAACTAGTTGAAGAGTTAGTTGCAACTGGTTTCATTAACAATCTACTTACCGATTATTAATTCAATTGATTAGGGCATATATTTTATATAAGCTTTATTTTTATTTATTTTTGCATTGAGTTCATATATATCTTTTAAATTAATTTATTTTATTCGAGGGATGGTTGAGTAAGCATATTTGTAGCACCCCTAACCCACATCCGTCTCCGGAACAAGGTTACAAGATGTTACCGGAGTTTACAGAAAAATTACAGATAATTCCACTATTTACTTATGTTCATATCAAAGTTATCCACTTGAGTCGTAGTCACTAAATTATTTATATCTAGAGCTACAGAATTCTAAATTAAGATCCGTTTAATGTTTTTGAAACTAGACTCAAATATCTTTCTACCTTAAAAATTTCAGAATTTATAATTTAGCCAATAAGTGCATTAAAATCTTCAAATTTATCCATGTTCTGCTGTTTGATAGATTCGACCTTTCTTCACTAAAAATTAATAATTTCTTATTACAAGATTTGGATGATGCTTCCGTTTGTTTTTGTTGAAAATAGACTCATTAAGAATTTAAACATATAAATTTAAACCTCTATTTTTAAAATTTTTTTATGATTTTTCAAAGTCAGAACAGGGGAACCCAAAATCATTCTGACCTTATCTCACAAAATTTACTATATCTTATAATTTACAATTCCGTTGCTTACACCGTTTATTCTATGAAAACCTAGACTAAATAAACTTTAATTTAATTTTTTTAAACCTCTAATTCAATTTTCACAATTTTTGGTGATTTTTCAAAATTGAACCATTGTTGATGTCTAGAAACTATTTTAATGCTAATTTTACTCTTTCATGATTCTTTGTATTAACTTTTATTTAGATATACATAATCATTATACTTTTAGGCACCTCTTATGCATATTCGACTACTATTTTACCTCTCATCATTCAATCACATCAACATTATAAGGCAAATCATACAAATACTACAATACCAAAACGCAAACCAAATAAATAACTAATATCTACATAACACCTATAGACTAACATTTAATCAAAATAACCTATTCATGTCATTATAATCAAAATCAAGTCATCCATAATTACCGATAGAACCAATGGATAGTGTGATATGGCTCCGATAAGCTTCCAACCCGTTTGAGCTTCCGATAATCTGTAAGATAGATAAATAAAACAAACATGTAAGCAATGAATGCATAGTAAGCTCGTATAATCTTTAATCATACTAATTTATTTCAATTATAAAACTTTATATATCAAAAATAACCCATTATTGTTACTATAATACTTATAAATTGTTCTCACTAATTCACAAGGTGAACTAATCCATAGTCTCACTCATAGACATATACCCTCAAGCTTACTAAAATTTTATATAACTTTAACTCTTCTACACTTATTTCATATGCATGTCATTCAGCCATAGTTACAAGTTAGTGCATTTAACCAAGCCTTTTTCATATTGGACACATAATAAGTCATTTCATAAGAAATTTCATAATTTAAGCCTTACCATTCTTTCATGACCACTAACTTACTTTCACTTAAATACTTACCTTTTCAGTGCTTCAAATAAATAAATATACTACTATTTAATCAATAGCTTGGCACTTGCCTAATCATCAAGCAACAACAATAGTTAGCATACTTACACATCTTACATATAAATCCAATATTGATAAACTTATTTTCTCGACATATCACACTTGGGTTTAATACTCATCATCATATACATAATCTTCTTATATCAACATATTAAAGTTAAACACATATTTATATGTCACTTTTCAATATATATTAAATAAATATCATTCCCATGTCACATTTCAATATATATATCAAGTAAATATCATTTTCCAGACACTTTTCAATATATATCAATTATATATCAATACCGAGTATTTTAGATATAATTTCATAAATATACCATTCATAACACTTTTAATTCTCATATCGTACTATTTCAATCTCATAATTGCTATTCAATAGTTTTTCTCATTAGGATACACAATTCAATTTCAATATCAATATCTATTGCATGATTCATGCAATTTCATGCATTTCAATTGCATATTTCATTTCGTTGTCCATTCCAATCCATATTCAATATCACTCAATATCAATCAATTGGCCAAATCATTTATTTACCCCTATTAACCCGACTCGGACTCGAACGGATACACGGATCCAACCAAAACACATCAGTATGGCACTCAGTGCCTCATCAGATAGTTCGAAGCAATAAGTTGATACCCAGTGTCTCATCGGCCATGCCGAAGTAAGTTGGTACCCAATATCTCATCGAATCTATCCCAATTAATATAATGACACCTAGTGTCTCATCAACTCGAAGTTGAAGTAATCCCTGAACTCTTCCAATCCTATGGCATGCCATCTATAACCGACTCAGCCCGACTAGTTGATAGGGTTTCCAAATCACTTTTCAATTTCCAATCAATACACATTTCAATTAATCAAATATATTCATAATCTAATACAATTCAATTCACTTTTCAATAACAATCAATATTTATTTCAATTCAGTCAGTCATTATAATCAATATATATATATCAACTCAATCAATATAATTTCAATAAATTCATCACTTATTAAATCTATCTGATTCAATATATCCAATATTCAAATATCACTATTCCACATACATTCAATTCAATAACAATCAATATTCCTTGTGCATCTATTCCATTTCTAATTCACATTACAATTTATACCCTTCAATTTTTGAAATTACACTTTTACCCCAAATTTTACAATTTTTACAATTTAGCCCTGCGTAATTATCCTATCAATTGAGCTAATTTTCATTAATTGAAAATTTACCTAATTATTTTAGGCTACCATACAGCCATTAATATTCATAATTTTAATACCAAACCCTAATTCTTAACTTTTTCACAATTAGGTCCTAAAATCAATTTCTATTGAAATTGCTTGATAAAATCATCATATAACAAAATTAAAACTTCAGTCCCATGTTAATTCATCATAAACATCCAGCACTCATCAATGGTAACTTCCAAGATTACCCATAAAATCAAAAACTAATGAATTAGATAGTTAGACCTAATTGCAAAAGTCTTAAAAACACAAAAATTACAAGAAAAGAGCAAGAAATAAACTCACATGGTGCCAAAAATATGAGAAATCAGCTTCTTGGAGACCTCCCATGGCGTTTTTCTGAAGAAAAATGAAGAAAATATCTAGATTTCTCATGAAAATTCAATTTTAACTATTAATTTTACTTGTTTTCCAATTTTGACTCTTGTTCACATTGTTTCCTTGCTTATTTTTTTCCCCATACCGTCCAGCCCATATTTTGGGTCTAATTGCCTTTTAAATCCTTCCTTATTAGACACTTAAGCTATTTAATCACTCTAACAAGTTTTTGCACATTTTATAATTTAGTCCTTTTTAATTAATTAACTATCAAAATGTTAAAATTTTCTAACGAAACTTTAATACTAACTCAATAACACTCCATAAATATTTCTAAAAATATTGAAGGCTCGGTTATAAATTCGAGGTCTCGATACCTCGTTTTCGACCCAATTTACCTAATAAATTCTTTTAAATCACAAAATTCATTAATTCAAAAATACTTCTAAAATCACACTTGACTAATATATTAATTTATTAAATTTTCAAACTCATTTGTCAGATTTAGTGATCCCGAATTACTGTTTCCGCCACTACTAAAAATCAGACTGTTACAATATTAATTGTTAATAAATAATTCTTAGGATCTATAAGCAGAACGCCAAGTTTTTAAAAATAAACTCTGAAATTAAATACCTACTTTTGGCTAGCATTAATATTAGCATATCATTACATTTACAAAACAAGAAAGCTTTGATACCATATTTGGAGAAAACATTAATATAAAAAGTAAAATTATTAGAACAAATCATTACGTGGTTTGGTTACAGTGACTTGTATCCGCAAGAGAAAAATTATTGTTACTATTATGAATTGTTTTTCAATTTGTACAAAATTTATGTTTATATAGAAGAATATTTTACCTTAATCTTTAGGTTAAAATATGCTTCAAGTCCCTATACTCTTCGTATATTTAGAATTTAGTCTCCACTTTTATTTTTAGGAATTTAGTCTTTTATTTTTCAAATTTAAAGATGCAAGTCCAATTATTACATTGTTAAAATTCATTTGTTAAATTCATGTCTATTACAAAATCATTTTATGGTCACATAAGTGAGCTTTTTTATTTTCAAATTGTCGCACTAATGAATTTAACAAAATAATTTTAATGATGTTAACAATTAGACTTGAATTTTAAATTCAAAAATAAATAGACTAAATTCCTAGAAATAAAAATAGAGAAGCTAAATTTCAAATACACAAAAATACAGGAACTTGGAATATATTTTAACCTAATCTTTAATATACCATTCCATAATTATATCATAATCCTTAATATAGTTAATTATATTAAATACTTTAACAATCTAAATATAAGAAAACATATCCCAAAAAAAACATACATAATTTTTCTCTGTCCCTTTTCTTTTCTAGAAAAACTCTATTCGCTCAATTTTTTTAAAACTAAATCTTTACTTCGGTGACGGAGCCTTCGGCCTTCGAGTTGGTTGCTGGTCACGTTTTCTTTAACATTTTTTTCTTCATAGTTTTATTTTGTTTTAATTTCAATACACATTATTGTGGTTTTGTCCACAGTTTTGTGGTTGTCCACATTTTTCGTGGTTTTTATTTTGTCCGATCTAGTTTCTTTAAAAGCATATGTGGTTTTATTTTACTTTTTAACTTTTAGTCATGTTCTAACATATATGTAAGATTTGCCAAAGGGTGTTGTCAGATATATTAGGAATCGTTCTAGAAGGGGTTTTATCATAATAGATCTCATTGCTATTGATAAATTCAAGAAGATAAGGAGGAGGATAAATCACCTGAGGCTTGGCATTTTGTGCATCACTAATGCGATGGATCTCTTAGGGCTTTTAGTAATTTTTTCTTGGTTGATCGGTGTTTAATGTCAGGTTGATTTGATGATGGCGAAGCTAGGATGCAAATTTCAGCGATTTGATCAAGCTAATGCATCTCTGGTTTGTTTCTGAATTATTCCAATGTTGCAATTACTATAATGGCCTAAATTCAAGGTTATCGGAACAATGGTTTCGCAACCATAAATCCGATTTAAAGAGAAATTTATTTTAATATTTTTTCATGAATATTTATATGATAGGAAAATCGTATTAAAATATCGATAGAAAATTTTACCGATTTAGTGGTTAGTTAGAAAAAGGAATTATTGAAGGAATTGGGTAAAAACAAGGTATCGAGACCTTGATCTCATAAAATTGAGTAGGAAATATTTTTATAAATATTTATAAAATGTTAGTAATGTGGTATTAAAATTTCGTTAGAAAATTTTAACGTTTGGGTAGGTAATTAAATGAAAAGGACTAAATTGAAAAAAGTGTAAAAGTTATTAAGGATTAAATAGCTCAATTGTCAAATGAAAAGGGGTCTAAAGAGCAAATAAGCCCAAAGGAGATATTTTAGGCGGCATAAGCTGAGAAAAAAATCAGGAGAATTACTGAAAGAAGGGTAAAATGGGAAAATAACAAAATTTATTAAATAAAACTAGGACTAATTTGAGATATCTAGAAATATCTTTATTTTTCTTTACTCTCATCATCCAAAAATGCCATAGGAGGGTTTTCTAAGCTGGTATATCATAATTTTTGCACCAAGTAAGTTAATACTTGCCTATTTCTTGTAATTTTTGTGTTTTTAAGACTTTTACAACTAGGTCCTATTACTAAATTCATTAGTTTTTTTATCTCATGGATGAAATTGAAAGTTACCTTGGCTGAGTGCTGTAATTTTATGATGAAATAGCATGAAATTGAAGCTTTAATTTGTTTATGAGATGATTTTATTAGGTAATTTCAATAGAAATTTGGTTTTTAGGACCTAATTGTGAAAATGTTTGGAATTAAAGTCTATTACTTAAATTATGATTCCCAAAGGTTATAAAATAGTTTAAAGTGATAGAATAAAGCTTTAATTGAGAGAAATCAGCTCAATTGAGAAGTTAATTGAGCAGGGACGAAATTATCATTTATTGAAAGCTTAGGGGGAAAATGGTAATAAACAGTTTGCACTAAAACAGTTTTGGACAGCAGCAGTAGACTAACTTTGAAAAATCACCATAAATTGTAGAAATCGAATTAGAAGATGAACAAAATATGAAATTAAAGCTTATTGAGTCTAGTTTCTCATAGAAGAAATGATGTAAGCAATAGATATGTAAATCATGAGATATAATGAATTTTGTGAGACAAGGTCAGAATGAATTCGGGTTCCCCTGTTTTTACTTTATAAAATCATCAAAAATTGAATAAAAATAATTATGGGCTTAAATTTATATGTTTAGAATCATGAATGAGTCTATTTTTAATAGAAATAGACTATAACATCATCCGAGTCCTGTATGAAGAGATAATTAATTTTTAGTGAAGAAGGGTCAGAACTGTCAAACAGCAGAACAGGGGTGACTTTAAAGAATAAACTGTACTTATTGGCTATACCAAAAATTCTGAAAATTTTATGGAAAGAATATATTTGAGTCTAGTTTCAGGGAAAATTAGCGGATCCTAATTTTGAGTTCTGTAGCTCAAGATAAAAATAATTTAGTGACTATGACTCAAGTAGACAGTTTTGAATGAATTAAAAATAATAATAGAATTATTGAAAATGCTACATGTGAACATGAAATGTATTGAATTGATGATTGAATTTATTTATTTAGATCCGGAAAACTCAAATACGAAGCTAGATCGAGGAAAGGAAAAAGTCCCGGATTAGTAGATTTTGTATACGAACTAGTATCGAGGTAAGTTCATGTAACTTGAATTATATTCTTAAATGCTTCAAATGTATGTTATTGATGTGAATATAATTTGAATGTTCATTGTATGAAGATTGATGAACCATTGGTATATTTGATAAAAAAAGAAAGAAATTCCGGTTGAATGAAAGAAAAATTCGATGGATATCTAGAAAGGAATTGACGGTAAAAAGGATCTAGATCGGACGGGTGATCCTATCCTGATATAGCCCTCCCGAAGAATATGTGGAAAATGGATTTAGCCCGGATTGGTAATCCGAATTAGGGTCTGAATTTAGCCTGGACTTGTAATTCAGATCCAAGCTCATTAGAGTAATTGTCGTTGTGGGATTTAGCTTGGTAGTAATCCCGACAATACTCTATGAGTTTATATTACTAGGATTTAGCTCGACCGGTAATCCCATTGTAAGGATGAGGTTCATGGAGTGTGCTCTCTGAAATGAAAATGTGCGCACATGAATATGAATTGACGGACTCGGATTTGTACACTAAAGTGTACATCTGAAAATCCATCGAAATTCCGAGTAATTCAATGGGATAAATATGGAAATATAACAAAGAAACGGAAATCATGGTATTGATGAGCTCATCAATCATGGTTTGTATTATTGATACATGGAAATTATTGAACTAACTTGAATGTTGAGCTTGTGTATGTTAGGGTAATAATGCATTGAATGGATATATGAATGTTTATTGCATTGTATTGAAAATGTTAGGTAAGTATAATTCTTGTTACATGGATTTACTAAGCACAAAGTGCTTACCCTGTTTCTTTTTCCCCTGTTTTGTAGTGTGAAGAGCTCGGAGGTCGGATTCGGTAGGAGATACATCACACTATCAGCCTCAAGATTTCGGTATATAAAGAAACTTTATTTTGGAAACCAATGGCATGTATAAGCTAATAAAGTAATGTTAATATGAAATGAATGTAAGGTCAACCATTGGTATGGCTAGCAAACCTTGGTTTGGTATGTGTTGATGTTATATTATAAATATGCATGAATCTATTATGAAAATATGTTGAATTGGATTGGTTGATGTGAATTGGTCTCGGTTTAAAATTGCAGGAAGGCTAAATATTTATAAAGGGGCTATATGAAAAAAAAAATTATAAACTCCGGTAATGCCTTGTACTCTATTCTAATATCGAATACGGGTAAGGGGTGTTACATTTGTTGGTATCAGAGCTACGGTTTAGCCGGTTCTAGGACCGACATAGCGAATACGGATTAGCTATACATGCCATTTAAATTATTTTTGATAGTGTGATATCTCCTGACCATTTAAATTGTGTTTTCCTTATAGTAATGTCATCTGACCGAGCTCAATCTGAAGAAGTTGGGAGTCATGCTCCGGCTTCAGTACAAAGAGAAAAAACTAGCAGTAGAAGGCCCGATATAGAGGGTCAAGGGGAGGAGGCAAAAATAGCCTTCTTTCAAATGATAAATGAATGGTTTACTCAGTACATAAGAACTAACCCTACAAAGGCAAACAAACTCAAGCTCCCCCTCCTGTTCCTCCACCGGTTCCCGAGATTCCACAGGGTACAGGTACTGAATCTGTCAGAAAAGGGAAAGCTCCAGTTGATAAAATTTGAAAATATGGGGCCGAAGAATTTCGAGCAGCAGTTGATGATGATCCCGAACGGGCTGAATTTTGGTTAGAGAATACTACTCGGGTTTTGGAAGAATTATCTTGCACACCAGAAGAATGTTTAAAATGTGCCGTCTCACTGCTAAAAGACACAGCTTATCATTGGTGGAATACTAAAGCTTCAGTTGTTTCGAAAGAAGAAATTACATGGGAATTCTTCCAGACCGAGTTCAAAAAGAAATATATCAGTCAGAGATTCCTTGATCAGAAAAGAAAAGAATTTCTTGAGCTGAAACAGGGCAATAGATCAGTATCTGAGTATGAAAGAGAATTTGTTCGGTTGAGTAAATATGCTCGAGAATGGGTACAGTCGGAAGCTAAAATGTGCAAACGATTCGAAGAAGGGTTAAATAAAGAAATTAAGCTACTTATCGGAATTCTTGAAATTCGAGAGTTTGCTACATTGGCAGAGCGAGCTTATAAAGCAGAAGAATTGAGCAAAGAAAAGAAACAGGCTGAGAGGGAAGCTCAAATTTTTAGTAAAAGACCAATGGGAAAATCCCAATTTTCTGCTCCAAAGAAATTGAAGTAGTACCAGGATCGTTCTACCTCAGCCACTGGGTATTCGGGCAGAGAGCGAGGTTCTCAACGCAATAATCCAAGACCTTCCACTCATCAGTGACCAGTGTTGGCAGTATTGGTACCCCTAAGCCGAGATGCCAGTATTGTAATAAAGCTCATTTTGGTGAATGTCGATTTAAGAGCGGGGCTTGTTACCGATGTGGTTCTTTTGACCATTTCCTCAAAGATTGTCCAGAAAGGGTGAAAAGAACCGAACAGATATCGAAGCCGAGTAATCCATCTTTGAGGGGTAGACCATCTCGACCATCCGGTAATGTCAGTGGTAGCCGAGGAGCTACAAAAGATACTGCAAGTAGGCTTGAGACACGCGCCTCCTAGGACATATGTCATTCGTACGAGAGAAGATGCCTCGGACCCGATGTTATTACTGGTACATTTTCTTTACTTGATACTAATATTACTACATTAATTGATCCCGGTTCTACGCATTCATATATATGTGTAAAGCTTGCATGCGTTAAAGATTTATCTGTTGAACCCATCAATTTGTGGTTAAAGTCTCGAACCCTTTGTGTCGATTTTGGTGGATAAAATTTGTAAAAATTATCCACCGATGGTAAGAGGTTATTGTTTCTGGCTGATTTGATGTTACTGCCATTTGATGAGTTTGATGTGATATTGGGCATGGATTGGTTAACTCAAGATGATGCAAGAGTAAACTAAATGTAAATATATTGTGTTGAAGTGTCAGAATGACGAATTACTCCGGGTTAAATCTGATCAGACAGAGGGATTATCTGATGTGATTTCAGTTATTACTTCTCAGAGGTATGTTAAAAAGGGGTATGATGCTTTTCTTGCTTATGTACTCGACACCAAGGTATCCAAGTCAAAGATACAGGCAGTGCCAGTGGTATGCGAATTTTCTGATGTGTTTCCAGAAGAATTACCAGGGTTGCCACCAGAAAGGGAAGTGGAATTCTCTATAGATTTGATTCCGGGAACTACTCCGATTTCCATAGCTCCGTACCGGATGGCTCCTACAGAATTAAAGGAATTAAAGACACAGTTGCAAGAACTTGTTGATAGAGGTTTTGTCCGACCGAGTCATTCACCTTGGGGTGCTCCGGTTCTGTTTGTGAAAAAGAAAGACGGGTCTTTGAGATTGTGTATTGATTATCGGTAGCTTAATAAAGTAACTATAAAGAATAAGTACTCGTTGCCCCGGATTGATGATTTATTTGATCAGCTAAAAGGTGCTACTATATTTTCAAAGATTGATCTCCGATCGGGCTACTATCGATTCATCGGTAAAGGAGTCGATGTGCAAAAGACGACTTTTCGAACCGTGTACGGGCATTATGAGTTTCGGTTATGCCGTTTGAGCTGACTAATGCACTTGCAGTATTTATGGATTTGATGAATCGGATATTCAGACCATATTTAGACAAGTTCGTGGTAGTTTTCATTGATGATATTTTGGTCTATTCTCGAGATGAAGAAGAACATGTAGAACATTTGAGAATTGTGTTGCAAATTTTGCGAGAGAAGCAGTTATATGCTAAATTCGTAAATGTGAATTTTGGCTTCGAGAAGTGGGTTTTCTTGGACATATTGTATCCGCTGAAGGCATTAGGGTAGATCCAAGTAAAATCTCAGCTATTGTCAATTGAAGTCCACCGAAGAATGTATCTGAAGTTAGAAGTTTCTTGGGTTTAGTGGTTATTATCAAGATTTGTACAGGATTTTCTATGATAGCTTCTCGATGACTCAATTATTGCAGAAAGATGTAAAGTTCGAGTGGACTGATGAATGTCAACAGAGTTTCAACCGATTGAAAGATCTACTAACGAAAGCACCAGTATTAGTGCAGCCTGAACCGGGTAAGAAATTTGTTATTTACAGTGATGCCTCATTAAATGGTTTAGGTTGTGTCTTGATGCAAGAAGGTAAAGTAATAGCCTATGCTTCAAGATAACTTAAACCACATAAAAGAAATTACCCGGTACATGATCTTGAATTAGCTGCTATTGTATTTGCGCTGAAGATATGGCGGCATTACCTATACGGTGAGAAATATCATATTTATATTGATCATAAAAGCTTGAAATATTTGATGACACAGATAGATTTGCATTTGAGACAGCGCAGGTGGCTTGAATTGATAAAGGACTATGATTTGATTATTGATTACCATCCGGGTAAGGCTAATATTGTGGCTGATGCTTTGAGTCAAAAATCTCTGTTTGCTTTGCGATCTATGAATGCTCAATTGTCTTTGGTTGATGATGGTTCAATCATAGCTGAATTGAGAGCTAAACCAACATTTCTACAGCAAATATGTGAAGCTCAGAAGAATGATAAGAAGTTACAAGTTAAACGGGCACAATGTGAGTTAGGTACTGATTCTAAATTTCAAGTTGGGATTGATGGTTGTTTATTATTCAGAGATAGGGTATGTGTACCCAAGAATTCAGAGCTCATACAAAAGATTTTACACGAGGCTTACAGTGGTATTATGTCTGTACATCCGGAAGTAATAAAATGTATAATGATTTGAAGAAGATGTACTGGTGGCCAGGTATGAAACATGATATTTCTGAGTTTGTATCAAGATGTTTAATATGTCAGCAAGTTAAAGCTGAACATCAGGTACCTTCAGGGTTACTTCAGCCAATTACTATACCGAAATGGAAATGAGAAAGAATCACTATGGATTTTGTATCGGGGTTACCGTTGTCTCCAAGGAAAAAAGATGCTATTTGGGTGATTGTTGACCGATTGACAAAGTCAGCACACTTTATTTCGGTACGTATGGATTATTCTTTAGATAAACTGGCTGAACTATACATATCTGAGATTGTCAGGCTACATGGAGTGCCTGTCTCCATTATATCAGATAGAGATCCCCGATTTACGTCTCGTTTCTGGGACAAATTGCAAGAAGCTTTGGGTACTCAGTTGTATTTCAGCACTGCATTTCATCCTCGAACAGATGGCCAATCTGAGCGTGTAATTCAAGTATTGGAAGATATGCTCCGATGTTGTATACTAGAGTTTGAAGTTAATTGGGAGAGATATCTACCTTTGATTGAATTTGCTTACAATAACGATTATCATCCAAGATTACAATGGCTCGTATGAAGCTTTGTATGGTAGAAAATGTAGAACACCGTTATATTGGATGAGCTCGGTGAAAAGAGGATACATGGGGTTGATTTGATTCGGAAATGAAGAAAAAGTAAAAGTGATTCTGAATAGCTTAAAAGCGGCCTCTGATTGCCAAAAGTCATATGCCGATCTTAAACGAAAAGAGATTGAATTTCAGGTCGGTGACAAGGTATTCCTGAAAGTGTCTCCTTGGAAGAAAGTTCTCCAATTCGGTCGAAAGGGTAAATTGAGTCCAAGATTTATCAGCCATATGAAATTATAGAAAGAATTGGACCGTCGCTTATCGATTAGGCGTTACCACGAACTCGATAGAATTCATAATGTTTTTCATGTGTCTATGCTACGACGATATCGGTCAGATCCTTCACATGTTATTTCTCCAACGGAAGTGGATTCAGCCGGATATGACTTACAGTGAAGAACCGGTCAAAATATTAGCACGGGAAACAAAGGAGCTTAGAAATAAAAAAATAAATTTGGTGAAAGTATTGTGGCAAAAGCACGGGATTGAGGAAGCGACATGGGAACCGGAGGAGGCAATGAGGAAACAATATCCAAACCTCTTTACTAGTAAGATTTTCAAGGACGAAAATCCTTAAAAGGGGGGAAAGTTGTAATGGCCTAAATTCAAGGTTATCGGAACAATGGTTTCGTAACCATAAATCCGATTTAAAGAGAAATTTATTTTAATATTTTTGCATGAATATTTATATGATAGGAAAATCGTATTAAAATATCGATAGAAAATTTTACCGATTTAGTGGTTAGTTAGAAAAAGGAATTATTGAAGGAATTGGGTATAAAATTGAGTAGGAAATATTTTTATAAATATTTATAAAATGTTAGTAATGTGGTATTAAAATTTCGTTAGAAAATTTTAACTTTGGGTAGGTAATTAAATGAAAATGACTAAATTGAAAAAAAAGTGTAAAAGTTATTAAGGATTAAATAGCTCAATTGTCAAATGAAAAGGGGTCTAAAGAGCAAATAAGCCCAAAGGAGATATTTTAGGCGGCATAAGCTGAGAAAAAAATCAGGAGAATTACTGAAAGAAAGGTAAAATGGGAAAATAACAAAATTTATTAAATAAAACTAGGACTAATTTGAGATATCTAGAAATATCTTCATTTTTCTTTACTCTCATCATCCAAAAATGCCATAGGAGGGTTTTATAAGCTGGTATATCATATTTTTTGCACAAATTAAGTTAATACTTGCCTATTTCTTGTAATTTTTGTGTTTTTAAGACTTTTACAACTAGGTCCTATTACTAAATTCATTAGTTTTTTTATCTCATGGATGAAATTGAAAGTTACCATGGATGAGTGCTGTAAGTTTATGATGAAATAGCATGAAATTGAAGCTTTAATTTGTTTATGAGATGATTTTATTAGGTAATTTCAATAGAAATTGATTTTTAGGACCTAATTGTGAAAATGTTTGGAATTAAAGTCTATTACTTAAATTATTATTCCCAAAGGTTATAAAGTAGTTTAAAGTGATAGAATAAAGTTTTAATTGAGAGAAATCAGCTCAATTGAGAAGTTAATTGAGCAGGGACGAAATTATCATTTATTGAAAGCTTAGGGGGAAAATGGTAATAAACAGTTTGCACTAAAACACTTTTGGACAGCAGCAGTAGACTAACTTTGAAAAATCACCATAAATTGTAGAAATCGAATTAGGAGATGAACAAAATATGAAATTAAAGCTTATTGAGTCTAGTTTCTCATAGAAGAAATGAT
The DNA here is from genome assembly GCA_025506655.1 of Gossypium rotundifolium. Classification (NCBI taxonomy): domain Eukaryota; kingdom Viridiplantae; phylum Streptophyta; class Magnoliopsida; order Malvales; family Malvaceae; genus Gossypium; species Gossypium rotundifolium. The sequence goes on along the minus strand of CP106729.1, from coordinate 187,876,238 downwards.
GTAAGCAATAGATATGTAAATCATGAGATATAATGAATTTTGTGAGACAAGGTCAGAATGAATTCTGGTTCCCCTATTTTTACTTTAGAAAATCATCAAAAATTGAATAAAAATAATTATGGGATTAAATTTATATGTTTAGAATCATGAATGAGTCTATTTTTAATAGAAATAGACTAAAACATCATCTGAATCCTGTATGAAGAGATAATTAATTTTTAGTGAAGAAGGGTCAGAACTGTCAAACAGCAGAACAGGGGTGACTTTAAAGAATAAACTATACTTATTGGCTATACCAAAAATTCTTAAAATTTTATGTAAAGAATATATGTGAGTCTAGTTTCAGGAAAAATTAGCGGATCCTAATTTGGAGTTCTGTAGCTCAAGATAAAAATAATTTAGTGACTATGACTCAAGTAGACAGTTTTGAATGAACTAAAAATAATAATAGAATTATTGAAAATGCTACATGTGAACATGAAATGTATTGAATTGATGATTGAATTTATTTATTTAGATCCAGAAAACTCAAATATGAAGCTAGATCGAGGAAAGGAAAAAGTCCCGGATTAGTAGATTTTGTATACGAAATAGTATCGATGTAAGTTCATGTAACTTGAATTATATTCTTAAATGCTTCAAATGTATGTTATTGATGTGAATATAATTTGAATGTTCATTGTATGAAGATCGATGAAACAGTGGTATATTTGATAAAAAAAGAAAGAAACTCCGGTTGAATGAAAGGAAAATTCGATGGATCTCTAAAAAGGAATTGACGGTAAAAGGATCTAGCCGAACGGGTGATCCTATCTGATATAGCCCTCCCAAGAATATGTGAAAATGGATTTAGCCGGACGGGTAATCCGAATTAGGGTCTCAATTTAGCTCGGACTAGTAATTGAGATCCAAGCTCATTAGAGTAATTGTCGTTGCGATTTAGCTTTGGGTGGTAATCCCGACAATACTCTATGAGTTTATATTATGAGATTTAGCTCGACCGTAATCCCATTGTAAGGATGAGGTTCATGGAGTGTGCTCTCTCGAAATGAAAATGTGCGCACATGAATATGAATTGACGGACTCGGATTTGTACACTAAAGTGTACATCGAAAATCCATCGAAATTCGAGTAATTCAATGGGATAAATATGGAAATATAACAAAGAAACGGAAATCATGGTATTGATGAGCTCATCAATCATGGTTTGTATTATTGATACATGAAAATTATTGAACTAACTTGAATGTTGAGCTTGTGTATGTTAGGGTAATAATGCATTGAATGAATATACGAATGTTTATTGCATTGTATTGAAAATGTTAGGTAAGTATAATTCTTGTTACATGGATTTACTAAGCACAAAGTGCTTACCCCTTTTTTTTCCTGTTTTGTAGTGTGAAGAGCTCGGAGGTCGGATTCGGTAGGAGATACATCACACTATCAGCCTCAAGATTTCGATATATAAAGAAACTTTATTTTGGAAATCAATGGCATGTATAAGCTAATAAAGTAATGTTAATATGAAATGAATGTAAGGTCAGCCATTGGTATGGCTAGCAAACTTTGGTTTGGTATGTGTTGATGTTATCTTATAAATATGCATGAATCTATTATGAAAATATGTTGAATTGGATTGGTTGATGTGAATTGGTCTCGGTTTAAAATTGCAGGAAGGCTAAATATTTATAAAGGGGCTATATTGAAAAAAAAAATGTAAACTCCGGTAATGCCTTATACTCTATTCTAATATCGAATACGGGTAAGGGGTGTTACAATTACGGTCAATTTGTCATTCTCTTTTATTTTTTTTTTTAGATTATTATGTAGACATGACATTTGTGCATTAATTTATAGTGATTTATTTAAATCAAAATGTATATTCTTTTCATAATTGTTGAAACCCGGCTAGACCTATTGATATATTAGTTAGGAGTGAGTGAGAAAATCAGTTGAACCGCAACCCAATATAAACTAAAATAAAAAATAGATTTAACTTACGGTTGAACTTAATTTTATAAATTTTTATAAATTTTTAATAATTTATTTTATTTAAACCAGAACAAAAATCGAATTAATCGAGCTGATCAAATTAGTAACTTAATCAATTTGACCGTATCTCCTCCTAAATCTCCTGACCCTAAAGAAGCAGCAAGATTTTAACAGTTTTGCATGCTTAGAAGCTGCCTAAATTCCCTTTTCTTCCTTTGAAATTAAGAATCTAAACAACATGGTTTTGAAGATGCATGATGACAAGTCTCCGCCACCATAACAATGTCGCAAGCTGTGCCATTAAAAATTTTATAGCATTACAGAGGCCCTGCATGCATCCTCTCACTAAAGCTACTAAAATTTATTCCCCTTTGTAATTGGATTACAACTTAAGCATGTTTTATATGTATACCTTAGAGAATTGGACACAACACTTTGGCTTTGGTAGGAACAGGACCAAAACTGAAACTGTAATTAGACAAATTAATGTACATTTTATAAAAGTTAACCTGCAATTACAAGCAATGAAAGAGTTTTTAATTTTAAACCAAAATGTAAATAGATGTCTGAAGAAGAAAAAGAAGTAACACTCTTGGTTTTTCTTGTACTTTTACTTTTTCCTTGTACCAAGGTAAATTACAGTTCCTCTCACCCTTGAAACCCAAGTAATAACCAAAACAATGAAAAATGTTTGATCAAGTAGAGCTCTCTGAAGCTGACATTGCACATGTTTTACGCGTTGCTTATTTGATGCACACGTGTATAACCCAGATTTAAAAAATAATCCAAAAAAGAACAAATAAATAAAATAAAATAATAGAGGGTGAGCTTTGTGGGGTTGCTTGATTCATTTATATATGAATGTGGGAACTTGTTTTTGTGCCTTGTTTTGCATCAAACTTTGAAAGACTGTATCTCTCTCTCTCTCTCTCTCTGTATAATCTATTTTCCTCTTCTTTTCTTTCTTATTTATATAACATTCATCAGTTTGGGTTGAATTGAATAAATCTAATTTGTTGAGGACTCGGGAAAGGGAAAAAAAAAAAAAGATGGGACGGCAACCATGTTGTGACAAAGTTGGGTTGAAGAAAGGGCCATGGACTGCAGAAGAGGATCAGAAGCTTATTAATTTCATCCTCACCAATGGCCAATGCTGTTGGAGAGCTGTTCCTAAGCTTGCAGGTTCAATTTTCTCTCCCATTCTTTTTTTCAAAGAATAATAACAACAACTTACATATTTATTCAATGTTGTTGGGGAAAGAATCAAAGGGTATCTTTAATTTTTTCTTCTTTTTTCCCTTAAATCTGGTATCCTTTTCCACTGAATATGTCATTGCAATTGCAGGATTGTTAAGGTGTGGGAAAAGCTGCAGGCTGAGATGGACAAATTATCTAAGACCAGATTTGAAAAGAGGACTTTTATCTGAATATGAAGAGCAAATGGTCATTGATCTTCATGCTCAACTTGGCAACAGGTTTTTTTTTTTTCCCTTTCTTTGATCTTTCACCATCATTTTTTAATGTTTATTTTGCTACAATTTCCGATGTTTGATTATAGTCCTTTGGATTCAACTCATTTCATCACTGAAGACATTATTATTTGCTAGTCCTTTTCCTTGAAAACTATTTCCTACACATTCATTTTCCAATACACTGCCCCTTTCCTCTCTCCCTCTCTCTAATCTTTGGAAATTTGGACTTTGAGTTTTTTAATGCAAATCCAGCATTGATTACAAAAAAAAAAAAAAAAAAAAAAAACATATTTAGGGTAGAGATAGCATTGAGATGGTCCCAAAAAAAGGGTCTAAAATGATTAATTATTTGTGCAGATGGTCTAAAATTGCATCTCATCTCCCTGGAAGAACTGATAATGAGATAAAGAACCATTGGAATACTCACATAAAGAAGAAACTGAAGAAAATGGGCATTGACCCTCTCACCCACAAGCCACTATCTAGTACTACAACTGAACCCCAACAATCCCAGCAAAAGCATCAAGTTTCAAAAGGTGGTTTAAAGTCTCAAGTAGTTGATGAAAGTCCCAAGGAGCCTGAAACATCATTACAATCCACAATAAGTGAAGAAAAAAGCATGGGAAGCCCTTTATTTGACCCAATGGAGATGATGATGATGATGGACAATGTTGATGGTTTTTGTACAGATGAAGTTCCATTGATTGAACCACATGAGATTTTGGTCCCTGCTGCACCATCAACATCTTCTTCCTGTGATTCTTCGAAGTTGCTTGAGGAATTGCAGTTGCCTGATTTTGAATGGCCCTCAGATTGCAACACTAGCAGTGATGATAATAACAACAACAAGATGAGCTTGTGGGATGATGATGATTTCAATAACACTTGGGGGGATTTGTTAAGTGACAGATCAGAGCTTGCTCTTGATGATTCATTGTCATCTCCCTTAATTCAGTGCCCAACAAGAATGCCTTTTGATCAGGAATATTCTTGGGCATACATATGAGCTGTTATGTATGGTTTTGGTTTCTTCTTCTTTAATTGTGGGTTTTATTTGTAGTTTTTGATAGTCACTTGTCACATAAGAGAAAGAAAAAAAATAAGTTATCAAGAATAAATGGGAAATTTTCATCACTGATTTTTAGTCCCCCCCCCCCCACACCCCCAAAAAAATACACTTTCTTTTGTATATGATGAATTGGAGAGAAGAATTCAATGTGTTGTCAGTTCAATTTTATCTTATTTAATAAGAAATGGATTTAGTTCTGAACTCTCAAGTACTCATTACTTTATTAAGTCACAATTTCTTAATAATTGTTTCGATCAATTTTAATCACATCAATTGAAATATAGTGTGTTGATACATGAATAATATTAAAAATATAAAAATTTAACAATTTACTGTTATGCTAAAGACTTAATTAGAAGAATTTAAAAAAAACTTAATTTAAACTAACTAATCAAAAAAGGACTATATTGAAAAGTAAACTTCAAAGTTTCTTTTTTCCTAAGACATGCTTTCACATTTAATTTGTATTATGTGTTTGCAATCAATTCAAATATATTTTGCTTGAGTTGTAATAGAGTAAATTGTCAATATACCATAATGTTCATTCAATATTGAAGTTGAAGTATTTGTTGTGTTGATGAAACTTATCATTCTATTGCTCGCAACAGGTGTTTGCTTCCCCTAAATTATATGATCCTATTCATGCAATGAATTAATGATTCTCCCTTTCAATATATATATACATATAAACCAAAATATATTTAATATATATATCCACTCACTAGATTACCAAAGACAAAATTCTTTACACACCTTTCAATTTCTTTTTTCTTGTTAATTTTAAATTTATTAAATAAATGAATTTTTATTTATAGAGTTTATTGAGGAGTATTTTATATAATTGATGAATATATTATAATTTAAATTTATTCATTATCATTTATTTAATATTTATAAAGATTTATATATATATAATATATTTATATACATTAAATACTTTTAAAAATATCGATAGATTAAAGTATTTCATTTAAAAAAGAAAGTGCATCTACTGACTGACTACCTTGATGCAATCAATTTCTTTTCTTTTTCAAACAATGCAATCAATATTTATTTCTCTGTTTTAAATTCCTCTAATTTATTTTATTAAAAGGATTTAAATAATGAGTGCATTCAAAGTATTTTTCTTAAATAAATTATTTAATAATAATAAATTAATTGTAAGGAAAGTGCTCTCACCTAAGTGAGGGAATATTAACTATTAAGGCATAAAATTGAGGAGTGTTTGGTATGATAAAAAATTTCAAAATTTTTTAATAATTTCTCTCATTTAATTTAATTTAATTTCCACTAAGTTACTTAGAAGAATTTAAATTCTGAAAAAAAAAAAAAAAGAAATCCAAAAATTTGGAAGATGATGTCAAGTTCACCAGACATATAATGCAGAGAATTAGAGCGACTGCCATTACTAAATATTGTTTAAGAATGCAAGTCAATTAGAGTAATAAATTACGTACCAGGTGCGAATAAAAAAGAAAGAGAGTATCATCTTATGTGTTGTTAGGAGTATATTATGTACAAATTAATGAAGATTGCTGTTAACAGTGAAATTAATTTGTATTTATATTTGCATTTTAATACCACACATTGCCTTTACTTGGCAACCAATATACAAAACATTGCTTTGTCGTGTTACCCAAAAACGTAGATTTATAGTCACACTGACATTTGATCCAATCCTTTATATATAAAATATTAATTACACACCTTCTTCCTCAACCCACCTTTATTTTATCTAGTAATTTTTAGACATTGATTCCGATTTAGTAGTATAAATTATAATTACATAATTATATTATTTATATTTTAAATAATATTAATAAATATAAAAATTATTAGTATAGTAAAAATAATTTCTAAACAAGTAATAAAATTAACATCAAATCATCATATGTGTTATGTTAGTCTAAAAAAGTAGTTGATAGCACAATTATCAATAAAAATTGAACGGAAAATAGTGCATATTTGTTGGGTTATTCCTTCTTTTAGTATTTAACATTTACTTTTTGTCATTATCCGAATTTGAATCTACATCATTAAGATTATCAAGATTTACTTCTTCCCTATACTTTACAAATTATGGATTATCTCAATTTCACCTATGATTGAAGTTATGAAATATGCAATATACTAATACGATCCAAGTTTTTTTTTATACTATATTAAGGTGATGCTAATATAATAAATATTTTTTAGAACAACAATTTGTATTCTCAACCACATTTCAAAACCTTAAATGCAGGGGTGAATCCAAAAAACTTTTACCAAGGGCGAAATTTAATTATAATTTTTCATAGATCAAAATATAATTTTATTATGTATTAATTTATAATTTCATCATTTTTGAATTATTTCATGTTATGGGGATAAAGTGCAATTTTACTATATATTAATTTATAATTTCTTTATTTATAAGAGGATTGAATTGAAAAAACAATCATTTGGGGGGGGGGCAATGTACAATTTCACTATATATTAATTTATAATTTTTCTATTTATAAGAGGACTAAATTGAATATTTTATATTTTTTTGAGGGGGCCAAGGCCTCTACCTACCCCCTTCAGATTCGTCTTTACTCGAATGCCTCAAATGAAAGAGTTCGAAACTATCTATAGTGCTTGTGTTTGGTACCATTCTCTCAAATGGTATCATATCTTATGATATGATGAAAGAAAATATTTTCCGTTTGCATATTAGTATCAACCTTATAATATTTAGTTTCATAGTCCAAATAGTCTATAGCTTTGATTTTTAAAACTTAATTTAGAGAATAACTTATGGTAGGTTAATTTTTTTATAATGACTAAATTAAGTAAAAAATATATAATTTATACAAAAAAATTATAAATTATCCATACTTTCATAACACTTCTTATAAATAATATAAATTTTATCATAATTTTAGAGAGTTATTTTTTATAAATAAGTTAGATAAATAAAACCTAAAACATTTTTTTACGAATAAGTGTATTGTTTTTATAATATATAGTATGTACATATAAATAAGTTATGTTCATATTTGACCATAACGTTTTATAAAAAATACTTTATAATATTTTTATAACATATGAAAATTTATAATAATTTTTCATAACTTTAGAAATTTTAAGATTTAAATAATATAATTTTATGTTATAACTTTATATTTTTATAATATAATTGTTAGGATTTATAATATAAGAATTTTTTGACTATAACCATCCCAAACTCACATATGTGTTCATGTTTATAATACAATTTTTATAACTTTTATAAAAATATTTTCTAAAATTAGATTTGGGTGTAATTACTCCAATTCTCACCCTACTCTTTTTAAGAATTAGAAAGTGTAATAGGGTGCTCTAATTACACCCAATTCAATGGATCTCACCAATTACAATTGTTATCCAAACATGCCGCTTTTTTCAATTATAAGTACACTCAAATTCAATTATTAGGTGACTTTTCAAACACTACCTATATAATTTTTTTACTGTTTCACTAAATCTACCACCATGTTTTTCCTATTCTTCTTTGTTTAATTATATACTTCTTCTTTTTATGTTGTATTCCCAAAACTTCAAAAATTTCTTACCAACTTTTAAAAATTATATAAATTTTATATTTTATCATTTATGGTTCGATTTCAAACAAAATATTTTGATTATAAAATTATAAAAACTTAAAAATTTTAACTATAGAGTAAACATTAAATATTAACTCTATTAAAATTTAACTTTAATTTATTTTTTAATAACATATGGACTATATTGATCTGTTTAATATAAAACTAATTTCATAATATCTTTATAATACAGGGACTTATCAAGTATTTTCACAATAAAATATACATCAAGCTGTAATTGATTTAAATACGATAAGAGTTGTGCAAAATGGGGAAATAAATCTATCCAACCAACACTAAATTAAATTAAAATCATACTGGGAGATTAACTACACTCATCTGCTTAACAAAATTATATAAGGATTTGCAACTTGTGTTATAATAAATATTCATAATGGTAAAGAATGATTGCAAAAATAAGAAAAATAAGAATACGCATATTTTACGTGAAAATCCTTTTAGGAAAAATCACGGATAGAGGAGAAGAAATTCATTAATGTTGAAAAACGAATGACAAAAGAGGAGTTTCGATTACATCTATTTAAAAGTTGAAAAACTTTATTCTAATCAATGTCAAATAGTGAGAAGTATAGTTCTATACGGATTCTACTTGTGCGGCATGGTCTCCACATATCTTCTCATTTTGCCATTGTATTTATTTCTTTAAGATTCGGGTCACACAAACTCTAACAACTTGATATTTAATAACTTGATGATTAATTATAAAAAAAAGTATCCTTGTATTTTAAGAAAATGGAGAAGTTAGACTCGTTACTTTAATTTATCAGAATTTGGTCTTGCCACTAAATCATGAAATTGAACTATTGATTTTTGCTATTTGTTGCATATATGTAGAACTTCTTTTTTTTTTTTTGGTTAATTTCTTGCATATAAATTGTTGAATTGTTTATTTTCAAGCTAGTAATTTAACGAGAAGATTTAACAGTATCTAATAGGACCAACTTCTGTTTTCATAAAATATGAGAACTAGATTCTAACAAATTAAAGTAAAGGAATAACTTCTCAATTTTTAAAAGTAGAAGGATAGAAACCATAATTATGCCTATTGACTTCTTCATATGCATCCAAGTTGATATATATTATATAAGTCGTTTGGTGAAGGTGTATAAATTACATGCAAATAGACATTTTACTTATATTTTAAGCTAGCTGGTTCATCTTTAATTACAAATTAGGTCGGAATAAAAATTGGGTTTGGTTGAGAAGTTAAAATTGAATAATTGAATTTGCTCTATATATAAAAATTAATGAATTAAAGTAATTAGACAATACATAGTTTTCGACATTATATATGTCGGCAATTTGGAAGAAATGACCTCTGGATTTCAACTCCCTAAGCAAGCTGTTGATCAAGCTTTCACATGTATTATTTTTTTTTTTATAAGTTTTGATGATATCTATTTTTTTTTACACAATACTTAAAATTGTTTATAGTTCTTTTCCAACTCATAAATAGGAGGATAATGCACCTCAGCGCACTCGAACGTAACCCATGTTCGCTTGCATTAACAATAATACACATATTAATCAAATTAATACCCAACCGGCACATATATTATTAATTAAAAATCTTGAGTTGAGCCTCCTCGTTTATCTACTGAATGGGTACTTTTTTTTTTTCCAAATAAAATGTATATTATTTTTTCAGAAATTAGTTAAGCTTTTAGAATCACACACACAAAAAGTGATCGTTTTCTCTTTTGTGGTTTTCCTTTTTGCCAAACAAGTTTGACTGTTTAAACAGATAGACGTCAACTTGCTTCTGTTTGATACCACTTTTACATGTCAAAGAGATCGGTGGATGTTGGTTGAATATAATATAATATACAAGTACATTCATTCCATTTATTTAAATTCATGTAAATTAATAAAATAAGAACATATAAGGTTGAAAATTAGAAAATGTCGATTTATTTTATTTTACAACTACGTGAAGATAAATAAATAAATAAATGTTATTAACCAGATTTATTTAGAGTAATAGTTAAAAGTTTCGCATTTAAATTATTTTTGTTAAAAAATTAAATTGCTGTAAAAACAAAAGGTTCAAACTTTGTGTTGGTCTTAAAATATAGGGTTTTAAATAAAATAAAATTAAAAATAAATTAATTATAAAAATTATGCCAAAGCATTACCGCCTTACATGTATCCTCCTAACCCATATATGTTTCCTTTTTCTAGTCCCCCAGGTTGGAATCCATGGTCGGTTCGAGTCCGTTCGACAACTCCTTTTACCACCGATCGTGAGGCCGACATCGGGTGTGGGATTAGAGGAGGTGCCGTCGGGAGCAGATTCTTTCTACTGCACTCCTTCACCGTGCGGGATGCGCCACCCCGCCGTGGTTTATGCAAACACCTCCGGTCATTATTTTATCAAGGTGGGTCATCATCGCAACACCTGTAACTGCACCCACTTGCCGGAGGACGGATTCCCGCTCGAGGTTCCACAACCCCAGGAAGCTAGAAGAAGGAGGAATCCAATACAGAATCGGCGAATCGCCTTGACCGGTTCCCACCACATCCGCACTAAACCCTAAACCCCATAATTTGAGTAATTGTAAATTAATTTATAATTTGAGTTTAATTTTTTGTAATTAAGGTTTAATTTTTGTAATTAAGTTGTAATATATATTATAAAAATTGAGTTTGTTTTTTTATTTAATTTTTTAATTTATTTAATTTTAATAACTTTGAAAAAATATGTTTGGTTTATTTTTTTTTGTAAGTAAGTTGTAATATATTTAATACAATTTGAGTTTTGTTTTTGTAATATAATTTTTTATTTATTTAATTTTAATAACTTTTACAAAATATGTTTGGTTTATTTTTTTTTGTAATTAAGTTGTATTATTTTTAATACAATTTGAGTTTGTTTTTTTTGTAATTTAATTTTTTAATTTATTTAATTTTAATAACTTTGACAAAATATGTTTGATTTATTTTTTTTAATTAAGTTGTAATATATTTAATACAATTTGAGTTTGTTTTTTTTGTAATTTAATTTTTTAATTTATTTAATTTTAATAACTTTGACAAAATATGTTTGATTTATTTTTTTTGTAGTAATTAAGTTGTAATATATTTAATACAATTTGAGTTTTTTTTGTAATTTAATTTTTTAATTTATTTAATTTTAATAACTTTGACAAAATATGTTTGATTTATTTTTTTTGTAGTAATTAAGTTGTAATATATTTAATACAATTTGAGTTTGTTTTTTTTTGTAATTTAATTTTTTAATTTATTTAATTTTAATAACTTTGACAAAATATGTTTGATTTATTTTTTTTGTAATTAAGTTGTAATATATTTAATACAATTTGAGTTTGTTTTTTTTAATTTAATTTTTTAATTTATTTAATTTTAATAACTTTGACAAAATATGTTTGGTTTTTTTTTTTGTAATTAAGTTGTATTATTTTTAATACAATTTGAGTTTGTTTTTTTAATTTAATTTTTTAATTTAATTTTTTTGTAATTTAATTTTTTGTATTGATCTCGTACTCGCCTTATATATCGTTGTTTTATTATTTGTGTTTGTAATTTAATATTAATTATCTTATATTTAATAAATTTGAGTTATTGTACAAAAGTTCACCGTTTTCCTCCAAAAAAATAGACATTACATAGCCAGCAAGAGACAAACAAGCTAAGAACACGGTCAACTAGTCCGATTTGGACACGAGCGAGATGTATGGCCCGGGTTCCTACACCACCCGCACCGCCGACTTTGGTTGGTCGGTTCTCGGATATCCATATTGTTGCGTATTCTAGTCGAGGAAGGTCGACCTTTTGGTTTCGTCTCAATTCTCTATCCCACAATGCTTATATGGTGCAAGCGATACCGATGGCCACTTACGTTCATCTGGGATCGTGGGAATACGTGTCTCCACGTTGTACATGTTTTCTAATTTGTAGACTTCACGACATAGCTCATGGGGTCAAGACGAAGATTATGACAAGCCGCAAGTACATGAGCACATGGGTAACGGTGCATCAAATATCCCACGATCGCATGTCCTATTTGTCAAGTGTACACGATAATGCCCGCCAACAATACCTTGGCTCGATCATCAAACTCCGTGACACGAAACCATAAGGTTGTCGCGATCGTGACAAGCTGTGTGCATAGTGTTCGCCGTGCCTTCCCACGGTTAATTTCTTGCAAGACCTTTGGGCTCCGTACATGGCCTCTTTGCATCGCCTCGATAACTCATTTCTCTCTTGAAATAGTGCCGCTAAACGAAAATATGTCTCCCATAAAACCGTCAGAATCGACGGATGACGGGTTCCTTTAGCACGTAATTTATGCATTCAGCCGGTTTGTGGTCATATGACCATATCGTAGGCCGCCGTCATATGCTTGTGTCCACTGTTCAAAAGGAATATTGCACAGGTAGTCTGCGCCTTCGGCGTTATCTTCGCGCAAACTGGCCAACATCTCGTGAAAACGGTCTTTATTGATCTCGTACCCTGCCAATATATATTGATATCGAATATTACATACCACTATTCAAATTGCGAATAAATCAAAAATTTCAAAAGAAATTATATTAATAGAAATTTCATACCCATATCGGTCACTTGCCGTTTCTGTCTTTTAGATCGGTGTTGCCCATAGTAGTTGGATGCCACATGCCTCAGGCAATATCGATGGTGTGTGCGATGCCACATGCTTCCCCCTCGTTCTATTGCCGCAAGTATTCCAGGCCCCGATCGATATAACGCATATGTCGTGTTGAGGCGGACATGCCTCCTTAACCTAGATAGGAAGAAGTCCGGTCATCACCGACTCCCGATGTTATTGCGAACGCAATCGGAGGATTCTCCCACGCCCGTCTTATGCCACGACTAGCAATAGCCGATGCATATATCTACCATACATGAAGGTACCGTCAATTTGTACCAATGGCTTGCGGTATGTAAAAGCATCTCGGCATTGCTTAAATGTCCGAACAGTGCTTGAACACTGCGCATCCACGGAGCGACGATCATTGTAGTACGGGTTCGTTTCAATGTCTGCATTGTCTTTGCGGACATATCTCTCCAGACTTACACCACCGCCACACTTCATTATATGAAGCGTCCACCGACTGCAACTTTTCCAACGCTACGCTTGGCTATCCAAGCCTTTCGTAAGAGGCGTGTACCCCATTTAGCTACGAATATTGCCAATTAAGGCAAACCTTTGTAGTTTTGGGATCGGCCTTCACCGTCGGGATTATTAAATCACCAACATGTCGAATCCATCCTCGGATGATCTTGTGTTACACACACAACGAAATCGTTAAATAATGCAACATTACATAATATTAGTGTTATTCAAATCATTGAACACATAGTGGTCTTTGTCTGGGTAAGACATGTATGCGGACCTTTGTACTTCTTCACCTCCCACATCCCCGTCCTTTTCCTCAACGACGCCATGATTTTCCATGCACATGTGCCGCCTTGCACAAAGACACTTCGCCTCGCACCTATCGAGCTTTGATTTAACCATGGTGTAGTTAACCCGTTCTCGATGTTGTATTGTTTCAATGCACCAAGAAAAGTGTTCTTGTTGGAAAACGGTTACCAACTTCTAATTGGTCCGAATCAACGAAGAATTTGTACGGTCACGCGTCCGGTGTGGTAGTTCAGAAACTCCAATGCATCATCTTGAGATAGATCGACATTATGCATGTCTTTGGAGGCAGTATGCCTGAATAGCGGATCTTCTTCTTCTTCGTCGAACCGCCTCAACATCTTCGGTACAATTAGAACGGGCTCCGGTTGAAAAATAGTCCAACTTCGCACCGTCGAGCCCACGGCTCCCGAGGTGGATCCACATCCAGTTCATCGTCGATCCTCCATAACTCGCAACAAACGAGGGCCCTCATTGGTGGATGCCGTCGGTAATACATCATCCCTCCTTAAACATCTTTCGTAAAGATTCCAATCGTATGTGGATTGCCATCCACTAGAAGTTGGTGGCGTCCCCCAATGCGTATTTCTGTCATCCGACGTCGATTGACGAATATGCATGTCCCATCCACCAACCGAGTGTCGTGCAGGGGTTATGTTTTCCATACTACCACCGCACACGGGCACTTCTGTGTTTTGCCTCCCACTTACAGTGTCGACACGGGTCGTGTATTCCCTCGAACGATACTAGATGTTGAGGTCGCAACCGATCACTTGGAGATGAAAATTCTACATATAACTTCGAGATAGGCGATCCACCGACAAAATGAGTCTCCACCATTGCCTCAAGGCTCCGAGGACCTTTGATGTCGAATCGTCATATCTCACCGGATCGACCAAGCGCAAAATCTATACTTAATAGATGAACTTTCATTGGCGTTGTTCGAATATTTTACGCCTAATTCTTTTGCAAAGTTCCACCAAATCGACGTTCGATTAAAACTCAATCGCTATTGTGTTCTCGATAAGAAAACAACACCATTTTCGTGTCACGACTTCACCATCGTAGTAAATAACACTATTAATATGTTCACTCATTTTCGGTTTTTTTCTTTTTGCTTGAATGCTTTACGCCGCGAGAATGCAATTTGGGTGATTTATAGCCTAATTTTGCATGAACGCATCAGAGCAAAAGTGCGTCCACGTGGGGCGCTTTTCACCGCTTCCGGTAATAGTGCACCTATTTGAGCGTTTTTATACGGTTTGTTGTTGACGTCTCTCAAAATAATTTTGCCGGAGACCATCAGTAGCAAAAGCGCCCACGTGAGGCGTTTTACCACGGTTTGTTCAAACGTCTCCTCAAAATTATTTTGCGGAGACTCTTGTCCAAAAATTAATTCATTTTCACATTGCAAGTGGATCGGGAAGATTAGCCTAAAAGCGCGTCCATGGGGGCGCTTTAGGCCAACTTCAGCAAAGCGCCCTCGGAAGCGCTTTTCGAAGTTGGCCTAAAGCGCCCCCATGGACGCTTTTAGTTTATTTCAAAAAACGCTACTGGACGTGGACGCTTTTTGGGAAATTGCCCTTCCGATCAATATTTTTGAAACTCGTCCTTTCCGGTAATTTTATATTTTTTGGTATTTTGGGATATTTGCCCATTATAAAAATAGGATGAGGAATAAATTAAGGATAAAAATAAAATATTTTTATAATAATTTTAGGTGTCGCCTAATACATTAACAAAGATCAATGAATTTTTTTTTTAAAAAGTCTAATAGGAAAAAGAAACTGAAAAAGTTAAAAATATATATTTTTAAATTGGTGCGCGAATATATTAAGTGGCACCCTTGATTAAATAAAAAACTATGGTTTTAGAGATTAAATGTAGGAAAATGCATTAAGACATTAAATGTAAGGAAAATGTATTAAGACATTAAATGTAGAGAAAAGATTATTGTATGGTATTGGAACCTCAAACCAATTTTTAAATAGTTTTATTTTTACTTTTTCAACTTTTTTCATTCACTTTTTTAAATTTATCGATGTTGTTAATGTGTCAAGCGGCACTAAAAAAAATATTTTTTCAATTTTTCAGCTTATATTTTCTTATTATTAGATTTTTTATTAAAGTTTATTAGTGCCATTAATGTGTCAGACATCAATTAAAGTTATTATGAAAATACCTATTTTTGTAATTAATTATTTTTAATATCGTTTTTATTAAAAAAAAAAGCAAAATATAGGATTCCAGCTTGTAATGTAAACTTAAATGGTAAAAAGAAAATTAAACAGTCTAATGAATTTACCCACGTCAATGTCGGAAACATTAAAACTCCAAAGTCAAAACCACACAGAAAACTTGTCATTTCGATGTTCATTAGTCTCAACCAATAGCCCTTTTATTTAAATATATATAAATATACTGCTTCGGTCAAATTAGCTAAACAACTAAAAACCCGCGTATGTGCTTTAACTTAATTAGTGATGGATCCTATAATCTAAAAATAATTCCAAAATTGGGTCTAATCGATTTGTGAACATTTGTTTAATTTTAGATATTAAATTGTAGGGTATTTTGGAAGGTTTGATGATTGTTATTGATAGAAGATTTGACTGAGTATTTATCTTATCAGACAATCAAGAATTAGTACAAGTTTTATAGGAGAGTGCTACAAAGGTATCAAATTTTGCTTTGATTAGAAGAACCAAAATACTATTGGTTAAAATGGTGCACTGGTTGATTTAGCACATATCCGGATATTATAACAAAAAGGTTGATAATCTAGCTAAAATATATGTCGGTAATAATGGTGGTACTCAACTTTTTGAAACGCCTCCAAGGGGGCTTGGATGTATTAAGTATTTTCAAACAAAATTTGTCAATTTGGAATGTTGGTTATGTTGCACTCATATTATGTAGCATATGATTGACAGAAAATCAATATGTTAATTAAAAAAATTAACAAAAAATACCATCGGCAATAATGATTGGACTAAAATTTTTAAATTAAAATTTTTTTAACTTAGTACCGGGATTAAATCTTATATTCTATATAAGTACAAGGACTAATAGCATGTTTTGACCTTATTATTTATATATGTTATATGTATGAGTAGCTCTCAACATCATGCCTAAAATTAACTCACCCTATATTGATACCTCACCAAATTAAGTGACTTTGTCTAAGACAACCTTTGTTGGCTCTTGGCATACTCTACACATGGAGCTTCATCTCTCCGACGTTGCCAAATCAAATGGTCATGTCCCCCACTTATATAGGCGAACAAGGAATTCCATCAAATCTATTTAAGTCCAATCACCATTTGATCACCAGACTCATCAAGTGTAATTGTCACCTAACCAAAAAGCTACTTTATTTCCTAAGCTATCTATAAGCCAAGACCTCTCTTCAGAGTCGTCCCTAAATTCTCTTTGGCCTGGGCAAATTAAAAAAATAGGGCCCTAACGCACTTCTTCTTTGGGCCCTGAATTTTTTTAAAAAATGGGCCCCTAACGCACTTCTTTTCTTCAAAAAATGGCCCCAAACTGAATTTTTTTAAATAAAATTTTATAATTTTTCTATTGGGACCTGGGCAGGGGCCCTACCTGCCCTGCCCCAGGGCCGGCCCTGCCTCTCTTTAACAAGCGTAGAGAGTTGGGGATGATTGATAGCCAAAAATCTACTATAAATACCCTCATTTTTCTCCATCAAGGCATAAGGCGACTAATGTACGGTTCTTATGTTTTTTAGTATCTAAGTTTGAGTCTCATAATATCCCTATTTTGTCCGGCCCATAAAACTAGAATAATAAAACAAACAAAAAATAAAAAATAATAATAAATGGCCAGTGTCCTTTTACAGAGCCCAATCTAGAGGCCCAATTCCTAAACAGACTACCCAGCAACCCGATTAGCCCAATTTAAACCTAAACCCTTGGCCCAAACACCCGTGGCCTAACCTGACCTATTAACCCAAGACATTCGTGGCCCAAAAGGCCCAAAACATTAAGCAGCCTCAGTTGCCTAGGGTTTCTGGGAAACCCTAGGCGCCGCAAGCCTTTGTTCCCCAGCAGGATCCCAACAGTCGCGCTGCAAACTTCGCCTTAGCATCGCGCCACAATCAGACCTTCGGTTGTGCCACGATCCATGCCTGAGTCACGCCATCATCGCCGTGAGATCGTTGCTCCTGACCTGCAAAACAAGGAAAACACAACAGAAGAGGAAAGAAACAAATATGGCAAAAATGTATTTCCTTTTCTTACATTTTTTGGGTTATAAAACCCTAGATTAAACTTGTAAAAGGACACGAGATCATCACGAAAATACAGAGAGAAATTTATTGATACACGAATACACAAAAAGCATAGATTTGCACAAAGTCAGTGGGCACAAAAATATTGTCAGAAAGTTCAGAAGAATAAAATACTTTGATTTCTCAGAGATGACTTCTTATTCTGTTTATTTTTATTTTTTATATATTTTCAAATATAACTACTTTTTTGAAAAGAAAAAAATATAAAAGGAACAAGGGGATTACCTTTCGGATACGACGGAAATCAGAGGTTTTAGGCCTCCGGCCACCGCCACGGAGGCTTGTGTGGCGTGTGAGACGTGTTGCCCAGAAGCCAGGCGATCGGAGCTCGGGGAGAGGATGAAAGTTTCAAAGATTTTTTTTTGAAGTTTTTTTTTTAAAAAAAACGCAGGCTTAAAATGATTTTTTTTTTAAACACTAACTTATATAACCAAAATAGATTGACGTCGTTTTTGACTGGTAGGATCCGCGTGTTGACCCGCAAACCCAACTAGGATCCGCGTGTTTTGTTAAAAAAGGGAAATTGCAATTTCAAATCCCTCTGTTATTTTATTAATTTTAATTTCATCTAAATTAATGTTTTATTTTTTTAAAATTGACCCCAAAAATCTTTTTACGTTTCAATTTAATCTTTTATTTTTATATATATTAAATTAGTATTAGATTATTTATTATATTAAATATTTTTAAAGGTTATATGCAAATTATTAATACTATAAAATACATAATTATTTATTATTTTATTTAAATATTTTTACATATTACTTTAATATTTATATATATATAATTATTACATCTTTTTAATATAATATTATATTTTATCATATATTATTTAAATTTATTTTGTGTAAGATTTATTCAAATTATATGATATATTTTATTACATATTTTTATAATTATAATTAATATATTGTATATATATGCATTTATTTAAAATTATTATTTGTTGTTTACTAATTATTTTTATATATGTACTAAATTACTAAATTATGTATATATTTTGTATAATTTTTTATTTCTTTTATTTGTATTAAATCGTCTTAAAAATTATTTTATTAATTGTTTAAATATATCATTCCCTTTTGTTTAAATATAAAGGTTTTATTAATTAATATTTTTCTCCTCGCATGTTTATTTTTTGCAATTTTAATTGTTTATTATTGCTTAATATAATGCTATATTTATTCATGTTATTATTCTTTTATTATTTATGGTTAAATTCGTAGAATTGCAATTGATATATATATATGTTACAATGTCTTACTCATACTATTTTTTAATAAAAATACCTTTTACATTAAAGATTTTTTTAAATATTTTTAACGGTAATATGTGATATTTGGAGTCTTCAAGAAGAATCGTGCCCTAACTTATTGGGTTGTGATTTTTTTCGTAAAACTCAAAGTATTAGATATCCTTCTATTTTCAAAATTGAAGCTTATCAATTTCAAATAAAAAAACTTATTTTTGAGAATTCAAAACGTTGTATCCTAACTTATTATGTGTGATGTTTTGTGTCTCAAGGTAGGAATTTTTTAAAATAGAGATGCACCTAGCTTCAAAGTTATGAGATGTTGTATCCTAACTTATTAGGTATGGTATTTTTATTTCTTTGAAATAGGTAAGTCTTAATTTTCTTTTCAATAACGGATCTTATTTTAAACTTTTTAAATTTTAAACATTTGGACATGATTCTATCAATTAGGTACCAATTTTTGGGCGTTATGAGGGTGCTAACCCATCCTCATACGTAACCGACTTCCGAACCCGTTTTCTCGTTTTCCGCAAACTAAAATCAAATGTTTTAAAATAAAACGTTTTACAAGGTGATCCAATCACACCTAAATGAAAAGAGATTGGTGACGGCTCCTATTTTTTGTTTTTAAAAGTCGATCCATATTTTTTTAAAAAAAAAACCTAATTTTAAAATGGTTTCGACAAGTATATTATGTAGGTCTCCATTTCACCATGTGTATGGCATATATAATATAAATCTAACTTTTGAAAAAAAAAAAATTCTTAAAACAAATAAGTAAATTGTAGAGCACTGAATGGAAAAAAAATACTTGTCAAGCATTTATCAGGAAATTCATAAAATAAATGCATAGAAATCATGAGTGTCGATTTTCTCATAAGAGGGGAAAAAAAAAGAAGCCAAATTTATTTGTGAAGCCAAGAGTGTGGCGCGTAGTAGAGGCGCGTGGAGCTACCAACCACAAATGTCCGAAGATGACAATGATTTGGTGGAGTTGACTCTGGTAACACGAGTTAAGTGGAAAGGGCAAGTCATAGTGCGGATTCTAAAAATATTCCACTTGTGAAAAACGCGTGGATCATCGGACACGGAGGCCCATGGCGACACCATTTTGAGAGTTAACAAAAAAAACAGATGTCAGCTTCACATCAATCTAAAGTAATGTGTGATTTTGAGTAGATACGGTCATAGGTTAAGAAATCGCATCTTTCTTGTTACGATAAAACCGACTCAGTCAAATGATTTCATCTCGACTTACATTCATTTATCGTTTTCTTTTATAAAATATTTAAAATTATTTGAAACTTTTAATTAAATATGTTTAATTACCCTCAAATTTATATATTTTTATTTTAAGTATCCTAAATCTTAAACCTTCATATTTAAAATAGAACATTTTTATTTAGATATTTTATAATTTAAAAATTTTAAATTAATAATAATAAAATTACACATTAACTCTCTAAAAATGATAAAATTTAATTTTATCATTTAAAAATTATAAAATATAAACTATTAAAATAGTGAACTTATATTTTACTATCTTAAAACATACAATTTAATTTTGTCCTCAAAAATAATTTTCTAACTCTACCACCGAATAACAAGATATTTTTTTATTAGTGAGATCTCCGTTAAGTTCGCTTAATTAGATGATTAAATATAATAATCTTAAATTGAAAGAATTATTTTAGAAAATTTTTATTTTTTCTTATTTTATATATAAATACTAAAAAGTAAGTTTTTTAAAAATTAAAAACCCTTCAATTTTATTTTTCAAAAACGCACAATCTTTTTAATTAAGAGGTTCATAACTAGGCCTGACTAGGGTGGTTCCTGGCCTAAAGCTTGCCAAAAAAAAAAAGAGAGGATTTTGATAAAAATATAGGTTTGAAAAATAGGTTTATACAAAAAATACTCGTTTTTTAAACAGTTCGAGCCTTGGTAAGTTTTTTGGCTCAGGCCTGCCCAACCTAAATTTTAAAAAAACTTATTGCTGGTTTGCCACTGTTTTCCTACCATTTCGCTATTATATTGCTACTAATTTATTGTTATTGTTTGGATATTGTATAACTCTTGTTTTATTATTAATTTTTCTATTATTTTAGAGGTATTTGTTTGTTAAGTTGCATTTATCTTAGTGTTATTTAAGTGTAAATATATTTTTAATTTGTTGGGAAACATTTATTTTAGTATTTTTAGTGTATTTGATGTATTATATTTTTAAAATTTATTTTTATATAAAAATAATAATATAAAAAACTAATACAGGCGGGTCGGACCAAACTTGAGTTTTAACATTTTTATTTGAGTTGAACTTAAACAAAAATTTAAACCCATTTTTCAAGCTAAGCCAAGTTGAATCCAAATCTAAAATTTTACCTCGACCCAACTCATAATCAACTCTATTCATGATCCATATTCAAAAATATGAATCCGATTTTCTCAAGTAGAAGAATATTCTTTAAACAAAAATAAAACTTTTATCATTCTTTTGTATGAAAAAATAAAATTTTTATCATTGGTAAAACAAATTTCCAAACTTTAAAACTTAAAAATTAATCTAACATTTTTAAAAATTGGCCAGAGTTCTCAAATCGTTATTGCAGATTTGGTTTTTTTTTTTTGATTAAACTTTGCAAACCAACATTTGCATGACATCATGCTTAACAATATATATATATTACTCATAGTCTAGGATTTATTGAAGTTGATGAAGTAAAAAACACGTTATTGGAGGAGTTAAGAAAAGTAGGGACTTACATTTGAATTAGCAAAGACTAGATTGGTTAGTGGATCTTAATCGTGACATGATCTTTTTCATCAAGTCGTTAGCTCTAGTCATAATCACACTTTAATTTTTCATTAAAATTCAATCGCTAGGTACTTCAAAAGTTACCATCATTCTAACCACATACCTATATTTAGAGTAAACTATATCGAAGGTCATTAAATTATTAATAAATTTATGTTTTGGTCATTTAGTTTCAAAATGTTACAATATGGTCATTGAATTATTTGAAAGATTCATTTCAGTCACTAGGCTGATAGAATCACTAATATATGGCTTTCTTTGTTCACATTGTCTGCACCAATAGGAAACTCTCATTCTCTTTCTCTTCTACAATTAAGATTTTTTTCATGAAACAACTTTAAAGGTCACAAAGCAGTGAACTAAAATCCAAACAATTTTTTTCTTTGATCTCTGAATCTGACAGTTAAATCAACTTGGATCTAAGCTATGTTCTTCTACTCGTCAATGGGTACTAATCTACTGTATCGATTGTTGAATCGTCGCTTGGAAATCACTAATCGGACTTCAAAAAAAAAAAAATTAACAGCCCATTAACTTAAATGTAAACTTTCAAATAGTTCAATGGCCATTTTATAACTTTTTGAAGTTGAGTGACCAAAATGTAAACTTACTAATAGTTTAGTGATATTGGTTGTATTTTACTCTTATATTTATTTGATTAGACTAAAATTATTGATCATATTACAATTAATTGTAAGTTATATTCAAATTTATTCTAGTCTAATTTCAAATATATTTCGAGTTTTAGACCGTTGTACTTTGTATTAAATTTATTTTAGTTCTAATTGATTCAACATATATTATTTCCATTTATAAAGTCCTTAAAAACTTGCACTAGAACAATATTTAATATGCACGACAATCAAATCAATATAATAGAGATAAAAGATGAATGAGATAGGAAAAAAAAATGTAAATGTATCATTATGCCAATCTAAGATAATTTATCATTATATGCATATAAAAATTTAAAAAGTATATATACTTTTATCATTAAGTATACCCTTTTAAAAAGTTTATACTTTTAGTTTTATATATACCATAAAGAGCATATGCCAATCTAAGATAATTTATCATTAAAATGCATATAAAAAGGGTATAATTTATATTTAATGTATTAATAGTGTATATAAAAATATTACCGGTCAATTAAACCACGAAATTGAACATTAATAAACTTAATCCAATCTTAAACAACTATATTATTCATTTATTACGACTTAAATCTTTAGCTAAACTTGAATTTCAACACCATCAATGCATGCTAAAATATATAAAAGTAATTAAAATAAGAGTAGTGGAAGGATGAATGGATTGGAAGACAAAATATGAGAAAGCAGGAGAAGAAGAGATATGTATATATACTTTATTTAGAAAAGAAGTTGGCAAGTATTTTAATAGAAAAGGATAAATTGGCAGCCAAATTTGTTTTGGGTATAATCTTTTTCAATTGTCCTAGGGATTAGAGCAGATATAATGAGGACCATGAACATTTGAAGGCATGCTATGGTGTCTTTGTAAATTGGCTTCGTCTTCGTCGTCTTGTTATTCAGGTTCATTGGGGCGGTCCCTGAATCAAAGGTCGGTTGCCCCACGCGCATTGCCTAATTTTAGTGGATTTTGGGGCCCCCTTTTTCTGCCTCCACTTTCTTTATATTGTTTCTTTTCTTTTCTTTTTTCTTTTGAGGTATCTTGCTGCCCATTTTCTAATTATGAATCAATTGAATCAAGGCTACAATGAATGCTCATTGGTTCATTCTAACTTCAATACCCATAATGTTTTTCTATTCTATCACTTTCATTTTTCATTATGTGATACATAATGATTTGAAGTGTCCAAGTGTTTTTTCCCTTGAATGAACCAATGGTAACTCAACATTTCATCCGTTTTCTCAATGCTTTTGTCATTTGATGGGAATGGGTTTCAAGAAAAGGTAGGGTCCTTCAATTTTACGATGACTTACCTAGTGATGGCAACATGACGATTTAATGGAAAAGAGAGATTGGGATTTTTGAGCTTTCATGTTCCTATATTTAATTCAATTTAAATAAGGTGAATCAATTTGTTAAATTTATTATTTGTTTTAATGCTTATGATAATCAGTATTGTAAGGCCCAATTTTGCAGTCCAGACCCAATACCAAACATTAACCAACAACTAAACAGGCCAAAGAGCCCAATAAACAAGCCCAAATCTCTAGCCCAAAACCTAAAGACAGAAATGGGAAACCCTAACAGTTTGTTTAGCGCCGCCGCTAGCAAGGCTCTCCTTCCGCGACGTGCGCCGGACGCCACCACCCCGAGACGTGCGCCACTCCACCACGCCACGTCAGGGACGTGCTCGAACACGTACCTGCAAAATAGAAGTAAATCAACTGTAAAATAAGGGCTATAAAAGCCACAATAGAAAGCAGTCCAAAGGGGGATTTTTCTTTTCTTTCTTGGTTTTAGAGGGTTGATACACATTCAAAAGCAATACATATCATTTTCTACGGTTTCAGAATCAAAAATCCAGAAAAAGGTTTCTCTTTTATTTATTTATTTTTAAACTTTCGAATGCTTTTTTTTCATTTACTTCTTTCATCTTTTTGTTTTTTTAAACACTAAAGTCCTAAGCATAAAAAAAGGGGAAATACTTACGTTCTAAATTCCGTCGGCGGGAATACGGCGGTTGCTCGAGAGCTCCGCCGGACTAAAGGGCGTTCAAGCCCTAAAGGAACGAACGAAGAAAAAAGGGGGGGCTCCTGGTCTGTTGCTTTGAAGCAGAAATGAGGAATGAAGGAAAATGTTGGTTTTTTTTGTTTTTTTAACATTATAAAACGGCGCCCGTTTATGGGGAGTGACCAGGCCGACGACCGACCCACTGTTGGATCCGCCATTTTACCTAAATGGGTAATTGTGCGTTTAGTCCCTCCCTGCTTGCGCCACTGCTTTAATTAAGGCCTATTCCATTTTTTCTCATTTTAAATTTGGCCCGAATCTAGTCCGTCATTGCAATTTAGTCCATTACTCGGTCTTTGCGTTTTAAAGGGTGGGATTATTTGCTATGTCGGTCCCCCTAAATTGCGCGCATCGCGAGTTAGCCCATTCGTCTTCCTTTACTTTAAATTTGGCCCAAAGCTTATGTTTTTGTTCGAATTTAGTCCCCTTTTGATTATTTTTCGCTATTTTATCATTAAATCAATTATTTTTTAAATATCTTGGTTACGATATTATTAAACTATATTTTTTCTAGTATCTTTACTATTATTATATATTATTTTACTTGCTTTTTTATTTTTATATTATTATTATATCTATATTCTATCAAACACGCCTCTATTTTACATATATTATTATTAATATTATTAAATTATTTTTATTATATCCTATTATATCGTATTACATTTTTTTCCTTTCACTATTATTTTACATATATTATTATTACTTGTAGAGCCCAATTCTTGCCTCGAGCCCATTAATGCCCAAACACAAACCAAAAACATTTAACCCAAACAAACCCAAACCCGATTAACCTTAAAGCAGCCCAATAACAAGCCCATTAAATCCCTAACCCAAAAAAAACAAAAAAACCCTAACCCTTTGCTCTGACTTCGACCCTCGACTTCGACTGCCCCACTGCCTCTCTGCGCGACGTCGACACCACCATCCGTCATCTCGACACGCCCGCCAGTAGCTCGCAAAACAAAGACATGCAACAACCACAAAGAAAGAGAAGCAATTTGTCTTCTTTATTCAACTTTGGCTATAAAGCCACAAAAAAACTATTGTAAAAAGGGGGGCTTTTTTCGGAGAGAAAAAACAGAGAGAAATATAGCAGAAAGGGGCCTTTTTTTTGGAGAGAAAAACAGAGAAATATAGCAGAAAGGGGGCTTTTTCTGTAATAAAAAAAGAAGAGATTTCGAGCAAAAAAAACACAAACAGATTCAAAAAAATATATAAAAACCGAAGTAGATCTCCTAATTTGAAACAAAAAGTCAAGAGGTGATATTTTTACTTTGAAACTTTATTTTATTTTATTTTATTTTATTTTATTTTTTACATAAATATATCGAGAATATTTATAAACCGGTAACAAAATAGAAATAAAAAAACACAAAAAATAAATTTTTACCTTTTCCGCCACCGTATGGGGTGGCGAGCGACAGCCGGCGACCTCACGGGCCGGATTCCTACGAGTTCCCTCAAACCTGCAGAGAAAACAAAAGGGAGTTAAAGGTTTTTTTTAGAAGCTGTTGAAAATGAATTTTTCTTAAGGTTTTTCATTTATATACCTATACCAATACGGCGCGTTTTGGTCATTGCCTTAAACACCAAAACGACGTCGTTTTGCCCTGTGATCCGCCGTCGATCGAATCTTTTGAAGGATCCGCGTGTTTTCATTAAGTGGGCTAATTGACCACTTGGTCCTTCCGCTTTTCCAGAACCCGACAATCAGGTTTTTTTATTTTTTATTTTTGCCCCAAAATTTATACGGCTTTCAAATTAACCCTCGATCGAACATTGCGTTTAGCAAAGTGGGAAAATTGCATCTTTAGTCCCCCACCTTCTACGCGCGTGTCTTTCTAGCCCCCGAACCACTATTTTATTTACAATTTGACCCCAAACTGTAGTTTCCAATGCAATTCAATCCTTTTTCAATTATTTTGCAATTTTCACTATTTTTACTGTTATTTTTATTTTTTAATTTTTTACTATTATTAATTATTATTATCATCATTTATTATTTCCATTATATTTCACCACTGTTTGTTTATAATTATTCATTGTATGCTATTATGTTTTATCATTTTATCATTACTTTATTTATTACTATCATTAGCCATTATTATCATTATCTATTATTATTATTATTATTATTATTATTATTATTATTACTATTATTACCTTATTATCATTATTATTATTATACTATATATTATACTATATTATGTTATATTACATTGTATTATATTATATTATATTACATTATATATATTATTTTATCATCCTCAAGCCAATTCTTACGTATTAAATTGTTTTGTATGTTATCAAGTTTATATCATATAAATTTTGTTACTCATATATGTGCACATATATTATAATATTATTATTGTTATTATACTATTACAATGTAATATATGTATTTATTTTCATCATATTCCTTATACCTCATATTACTATCGCCATTATAATATGTTTACCATCATTATATCTTATATATTATATTATTATAGTCATTATATTATCCTTTTTATATGTGTATATTGTTATTATTACTGTATCTCTTGCATGTACACGCCTCATCATTCTTTTACGCATAACATCGTGTTTTCACACTTTCACGTAAATGTTTTTTCAAAACCTTAACTTTTATAACGACCAACGCTCGCGTTAGCAATTCGAGAAAATCGAGCCCTAACTCACTGGGTTCCGGTTTCTTCTCGTTAAAGCTGAACAACAGGATATCCTTTTCCGGAATCACAATTTAAATTTTAAAACTAAGATACTTAATCTCGAAGATTCGAAATATCGCCTAACTTCTGGACTCGACACCTAGACACTTCGAGATAAGCTTCTTTTCTTCCAAAATAGGGCAATATTCCTAATTTGGATTTTCGAGAAAACAAGCCCTAACTTACTGGGTTCTGATTTCTCGTTTGACAAATGACGGGAGATCCTCTTCAAATAAAAACCAAGCTTCAAAAGGCGAGCTTAGTTTCGGGAGTTTAAAGTATTGTGCCCTAACTTATCGGACGTGATGCTTTATCTCTTCAAAATAAGAGAGCCTTAACGCCCCTTCCAATTTTGAAAATAAAAAGCATTGTATTTTCGAACCCTTTAAAGTTTTCAACAAATAGGATATCAATCAATCGGTTTGGTACCAATTTTGGGCGTATCGAGGTGCTAATCCTTCCTCGCACGTAATCGACCTCCAAACCCGCTTTTCTCAAAGTTCGTGGACCAAAAACACTGTTTTAGTAAATTAAATGTTTTATTAAAACAAAGGTGATCCGATCACACCAAATAAAGATCGGTGGCGACTCCTTTCCTTTTCTCTTTTTAAAAAATCGAGTCGACTGCGTGCTTTCTCTTTGCCCAAAAAAATAGTTACGACGACTTGGCGACTCCAATCGGGAGTTGAGGTCAAGCCATAGATCGATTGATTTTTGTCCTTTTGATTAAAATGGCTTCAAAAATCACGCTTCTTTTAATGCACCTTCAATATTAGCCTCGTAAATACTTTGGCATTGCATTGCATGACCGTTGTGGTCACACCTTTAAGTGGGAGCGAAAGTTATGCCTTCGTGAGGTTTTCACCTCCGCATGGGCTAGTGGATCGCTTTGAATACATCCGTATCCTATGTCTTCGTGAAGTTTTCACTTCCATGGCTATAGGGAAATGTATTCCCTGAATCAACTTCGGTCCGTATGAGCCTATAATGGGTGAGGATCGAGGAATCACCGTTCGGTACCTCGAACTTTAGAACTAAGTCGCATATAGCAAACCCTAAGAGCCCACCTTAGGTAGAGCCATGGCAAACCTTAGTGGTCACTCGGATAGACGTTTGCTTATTTTACTTGCTTTATATTCCATGGTACTAACTTTTGTGTTTCTTTCTTTTGTACATATCATTTCATATTTTAAAGAGACATCGATTCACTGGTGCATTTTCGAGTTGGGAACCGGTTATGGAAAGCGAATTCTTTGATAAAGTAGAAGACAATGCGTCATTCGTCGCATATGGTCGAAACAATGCCAAATAGAAAAAGGAGATAGCTTAGTCGAAGGTATGTGCTCTGAGCTACGGATCTACACCAATATCAATGTCACGCAGAACGAGCTCCAGGAGTTGAAAGAAATTTGGACTCAGTGGGATGATGAAGCGAAGCAGCTATTCTATGGTACTTACGACGATCTGCCTTACCTGCTTGAGGTCAAAATAGACAAGCACTGCTCGAGCAATAATCCGGTTCGAATGCCGCTTATAGTTGTTTCTCCTTCAGAAAGTGGATCCGGTTCCACAATAGAAGAGTATACGACCTTGCTACATTGCCCGAATTCAAGTTGACAAAGCTTATTCCAAGGCGGTTAATGGCCCAACCTTCGAAGAAGTTGATGAATATCACCGAATGAGTGAACAGTGGGTCTCACTAGAATGCAAAAGAAGGCGAGGTAAATGCATACCTCGGATATGTTTGAGAGACTGATCTGGCGCATCCCGATACGAAAAAAAAGATAGACATCTTGGCCTTGTGTATTTACGGCCTGGTAATCTTCCCGAAAGCTTTACGGCACATTGATGAAGTAGTTATTGATCTATTCAGCCGATTGGACAAAGGGGTCACACCGCTCGCCATCTTAGTCGAAACATTCAGATCCTTGACTGCATGTCGGAGAAGAGGTGAAGGCAGGTTTATTGGATGTGCGCAGCTGTTATTGGCTTGGTTCTATAGTCACTTTTAGAAAATAGAGAAAGTGTCTTGCCGATTCATGTCAGAAAAGTACTCCCCGCTAGAAGAGATAGCAACTACGCCTAGAAGAGAGGATGTGTCCGAAGAAAATTGGATCGCGCTCTTTCAAAACCTTCAAGAGGACAACATCGAGTGGAAGACTCCCTGGATGATTCCCGACAGGATCTTTTATCGTTGCGGAAGCTTTGACTGGGTTCCCCTATTGGGAATTTGGGGTGCCACTGCCTACGCCCCTTTGCTGGTCCTAAGATAGTATAGTTTAAGACAGTTTGTGCCAACGACATACGGGCTAGCTCAATGCGAGTTCTCATATGAAGGGGGAAGCTATAAGAAAAGGGTTAAAGAGATTTCTAGTGCCTGGAATCAGATTCACAGAATGAGAAGATTATCTACAGGCCCGAGGACGACCCCGGAATACCTTGAATGGAGGGCTAGGAGAGTCAATGATAACATTCTTGAGCCAAATCCAGAAGGCACCCGATCAAGAGAAGAATGCATGCGAGTGGTCCCATCAGAATTAGAGATTGTGAAGCAAGATTTTGAACGGATGAGCTCGAAACTCGGGAAAAGGATAGAAAGGTTAGAGGAAGAAAAGATGCTCCTCCAATTAGAAGTGGACGGTCAAAAATCAGAGGCTGAAAAACTCAAAAAGGAAAAGCGAAAAGTAGAGAAAGACCGAGATAACTTGAAGACGGAGTACAAGAGGATGCGCTTAACGATAAAAAACGCGAGATTAGGGAAAACTTCGGAGCAGTGGCAGTAAGAGGTCCGAGAGGAAAGAGCCAAAGTTAGCAGTTGGGAGAAAAGTTTCATGAAATATGAGCGCAGAAGGAAGACTTAGAGAAGGCGGACGAAGACCAAAAGAGAAAAAGGGATTAGAAGCTAGAATAGTTGAGCTTGAGCGATCTCTACACCGCTATCGAAGTCGAGACTCGGAAAACCAACTAAAGACAAGCCCTAATGAGATAGAGGAAATGAAAGGTAGGGTTGAAGAGTTGGAATCGGCATTACATAGTAGCGAGCTCGGATTGAGCTTGAAACGAGAGAAAGCCGTTGGGAGGAGGAGTCGCCATTCTTGCGAGCAAGTTCAAGTCGGGACTACCTCATGGGTGAAGCAATAATCCAGATTCGAGAAGTAATGATCACCTCAGACTTTGGGTGAGGAGGTGACATATTGGGCATGAGATATGGGCTACTACCGGGTCATGATGAAGAGCTAATCTCCTCGCTTAGAAAAATCAAAACCTTAGGTCTTAGGGCAAGAACATATTTGTAATCTACTTTATGTAAAGGGTTTTGCCTTCTAATAAAGTTTTCTAAAATGAAGTTGATCGAATCGATGTCTTCTTCCCCATTCATGCATTTGCATTGCATCATATTACATACATTAAAATTTATAAAAAGAAGCCTAATTGGTTAAGATTAACAGAGAAACAAGAGAGAAGAAAGAGGAAACTGGAACCGAACATTACTACGGACTCGTATAAGACAAAGAAAATGGATCAAAGATTTGAACAATTTCGTAGGAAATGCAAGAATGTAGCGAGAGCAAATGATGAAACTCCAACAAGAAATGAAGGACCAAATGCCTGGAGGCTCGAGAGAAACATGATAGAACAGATGGCCCGGATGATGAATGCAGTAACAGACAAAGGGAAAGGTCCAATGCCTCCGGTCGATGAGGATAGCGAAGGTGCTCCCCCAGGTTTTACCCCGCCACATACAAGAGCAAAACCTGAGGAGTATGTCCTAAGGCCACCAGTTACGATTAGGCCCCAACAAGGGTAGGTGGACGCTAGACCACCCACGAACTCCCATATGGGCTCAGGATCCAATCCAGGAGATAACCCGGCTAATCCTGTTGTACCTGATTTAGATTTGATAGAGAAAATAGGGGCGAGAGAAGAATCTTCAAAGCAGTTCGAGGATCGTTGCAAATGGTTAGAAGAAAAGTTTAAGGAAATAGAGATCACGACCATCGCTACGGGTAGACGCTAAAGACTTGAGCCTAGTCCTGCACCTCGATTTCCGCCAAAGTTCAAGACCCAGATTTTGAAAAATACAATGGGACCGGTTGCCCGAGCGCACATCACAATGTTTTGTCGATGGATGGCGGGATATGTTAACAACGATCAACTGCTT
The DNA here is from genome assembly GCA_025506655.1 of Gossypium rotundifolium. NCBI lineage: Eukaryota > Viridiplantae > Streptophyta > Magnoliopsida > Malvales > Malvaceae > Gossypium > Gossypium rotundifolium. The sequence goes on along the minus strand of CP106729.1, from coordinate 187,844,696 downwards.
ATTCATTGTTTCGGGATAGTTTGGCCGTCCGCGCCAAATGGTACAATCACCAAAGTACCAGATCAAGTCGTGGAAGGACCTAGCAGCTTTCTGAAACAATACAGTATGCGAATCGATATAGCTCTGATCGAATCACGCCCAAAATATGGAGAAAAGCCAAACGAAAGTTTCGTGCAATATGCCCGGTGGTGGAGGAAGTAGCCACACAAGTTCAGCCACCGCTCCTAGAAAAAGAGACAACCATGCTGTTTGTCAATACGTTGAAAGCTCCCTTCATTAATTACAAGCTTGGGAGTGCCACTAAAAGTTTCTCCGATATTGTGCTATCGGGGAAATGATCGAGAATGCGATCGAAGCGGTAAAATAGAGGCTGAGAAAGTGCTAGAAAGACGGTCCGAAAAAGAGGAGAATGACATAAACAACATAGGTAAAAGTTATTCAAAGCCTATTATCGTGAGCTGACCAAAGATCTGTGACCCCGATCATCGAGCCCTTTAGACAAGAGTCCAACACAAGGCAAAATACGGAGAAAATCCAATTCACACCTATCCAGGTCCATACAAGAAAATGTACCAAATTATTTGACGCACATTGTCTCCCCATTACTTAAAACCCTTGCAGCCCGTGCACCAAGTGGTATGATGCGAACGACAAGTCATGAATACCATGCGGAATCGTGGGGCATTCTATAGAGCAATGCCTCGCTTTTAAGAAACTAATGGAAAGACTCATCCGGATGGGCGTTATAGAAGTCGATAACACCTCTTGCAAGGGCACCCGCTACCTAATCACGGGTCAACATGATAGGCGAAGATGCGAAAAGAAGAGTTAAGAGGATATTTTCGATGTGAAACCCCAATGAAACAGTCCGAAGGAAATGATAAAAGGGATTGGTTGTGACATGTCCAAGGGGAAAACATGAAGAAACACGAAAAGGTCAGAATTTCATAACTTGGAAGGGCACGAAATCCAAAGGTGCACTTTGAGTTCGAATCTTTGATGCAGTACCGATGGATAATAAAGAGTTAGAATTCTTTGAAAGCAATGAAGGCTAGAAAGAGGAAACATCTCGCGTTAGAGGATGAGTTAGCGAGAAAAGCCTCGGGAGGCGAAGCTATCCTTTAGTCACCATCTCACGATTAAAGGGCGACGGAGTAAAAATAAATCCGAAAATCGTGATTCGAAAGCCTGCTGCTTTTTCATTTAAAGACAACCAAAAGACTCCCGGGGGTTATAACTGCAACGTGACGATTCACGAAAAGGGGTCCGCCCACAAAAGGGAGCCAGAATATCCTAAGATCGTGATCCAAAACCGCAGCCTTTTCATATAAGGATGACAGAAAGTCCCCTGAACTATAATCGCAATGTGACAATTCCCGAGAAGGAGATTCGCTTAACACTACAAAAGAAAACCAAGAGGAAGGCTCTTGCATCAAGAAGGGAAAGCGCCACGACCGTCAAACACAAGAACGGAGCACTCAAAAGGAAAAATTTGATGGGCGAACAAAAGAAAGAAAAAGGGACCAAGCAAGAGACACATATAAATGAGCCAAAGAAGGAGGAAGAAGCTAGGAATTCTTAAAGTTTTGAAGCATAGTGAATACAAGGTCGTCGTAGAAGCGACTACATAAACAAAATGACTCGCATATCGATGCTAGATTTACTATTAAGCTCAAGCACACCGTAACGCTACCGATGAAGGTATTGAATGAAACTTATGTTACAAATGATATAACAGCTAACAAAATCGATCGCTCAGTTAGCAACATAAGTCTTGATAACTTCATTTTCTTTAACGATGATGAGATTCCGGAGGTATGAGTTCCATCAAGGCTCTCCACATTACCACGCTGCAAAGGATACACATTACCAGGGGTACTAGTCGACAATGGATCAGCGCTCAATGTTCTACCACTATCGACACTGAATCGATTACCCGTTGATAGTTCCCACATGAAGGCCTGCCACAACGTAGTAAGGGCATTCGATAGAACCGAGAGAAAAGTCATGGGAAGGATCGAAGTACCTCTTTTAATCGGACCAGGCACATATGAGGTGGACTTTATCGTGATGGATATCCAGCCGTCTTATAACTGCTTGCTGGGGAGACCTTGGATACACTCGGCAGGAGCAGTGCCCTCATCGTTGCACCAAAAGTTGAAATTAATCTCAGAGGGCCGTCTAGTGACCATAAATGCTGAAGAGGACATCATCGCAATCAGAATAAACAAAGCACCCTATTTAGAAGCCAACGATGAAGCGGTGAGTGTTCCTTCCGTTCTTTGGAATTTGTCAACGCAACATTCGTCTCTGAGGGAAACAAGATCCCAATGCCTCAATTATCTAAAACCACAAGAATGGGTTTACAATTAATGGCCAAAAATGGGGCCGTACCCAGGAAGGGACTAGGAAGGTATCTCCAAGGAGGAATTGAAGTCCCGAGATTAAAAGAAAAAAGAGACCTCTTTGGCTTAGGATTCAAACCGAATGCCAAGAAAAGGAAGAAAGAGATAGAAAAGAAGCAAGAAAGAAGGAAAGCTCTCTTGGGTGGAAATGAGATTAAATGGGAACCGATGATAATTCCTCATATTCGTGAGACCTTTATATCAGGAGGGGTTATCCATCCAGACGAGAAACACAAAATGAAAAATCGTGCATGTCAACGCTATATCCGAGGGGAAATTGAGGAAGAAAATCGAATGGCATTACGCCCTATGAGGGTAGCATTCTAAACAATTGACCGTGGAGGAGATTCCTATAGCCTTTAGAACTCATTCGAGTAATACTGAACACACTTATTGCTTTAAGTCTAGAAGCAATAAGAACCCCTTTTGTGAAACATGATTTTGTATAAGACATCGTTATTTTCAATGAAATACATCTCCGCCATCTTTTGAGCAAATTTTCTTTTATGTTCATTTCATTCATTCATTATTCTTTCTTTAGATATTCTTCTAAACATTTCTATTCTTCATTTATCATGCCTAGATTCTGTGATTCTATGAGCCTTTATTCATCTCCATAACAGGTCTCCAAATATCAATGATTTTATTAATGCTACCGATGATTCAGAATGTCCTTTTGAGCAAGATATGGGTGCGAAGATTTTAGGATTTTGGAGATGACCAAGGCGTGACTTAGCTCCCGAATCATAAGGATGGTAGAACAAGAGGAGAAACAAATCATACCTCACAAAGAATCCGTGGAAATAGTGAATCTAGAGATGAACAAGAAAAGAAAGAAGTGAAGATTGGAACCAGATCACCGCAGAGACAAAGCAAGGCCTCATTGAGTTACTCCAAGAATTCAAGGATGTCTTCGCATGGTCATATCAAGACATGCCCTGCTAAGCAAGATATCGTGGTACACCGCTTGCCCATAAAAAGAAGAATACAAGCCGTCCAATGAAACTTGAGGATGAGGCCGACGCTTTACTAAAAATAAAAGAAGAGGTCAAGAAGCGCTTGACGTAGGTTTTTGCAAGTGGTTAAGTACTTGAATGGGTAGCCAATATCGCCCCGTCCCTAAGAAAGATGAAAAAGTATGAATGTGTGTGGACTACAGAGATCTAAACAAGGTTAGCCCGAAAGACAACTTTCCATTACCTCATATCGACACCTTAGTGGATAATACGGCGGGTTATTCATTGTTCTCGTTCATGGATGGCTTTTCAGATACAACCAGATAAAGATGCTTCCTAAAGACATGAATAAAACCACATTCATAACCATGTGGGAACCTTTGCTATAAGGTAATGCCATTTGGGTTGAAGAATGCGGAGCAACATATCGAGAGCCATGGTGACCCTATTCCATGACATGATGCACAAGGAAATTGAGGTTTACGCCGACGATATGATTGCCAAGTCTCGGACCGAAAAGGAGCATATCCAAGTCTTAAGGAAATTATTTTGAGGTTGAGGAAAGTCAAATCAAGCTTAACCCAAAAAGTGTACCTTTGGAGCCGTGTCGAAACTGCTAGGATTTATAGTTAGTGAAAAGGGATTGAGGTTGACTCGTAAAAAGTCAAGGCTATACAAGAATTGCCTCCGCTCGCACGTAAAAAGAAGTTCGAGGTTTCTTAGGAAGATTAAATTACATTGCTCGGTTTATTTCACAACTGACTGAGAAATGTGACCCCATATTTCGTCTTCTTAAAAAGTACAATCCAGGTGTGTGGAACGGGGAATGTCAAGACCTTCGACAAGGTAAAGCAATACTGTCCAATCCTCCAGATTGACACCGCCTCATCCGAGAAGCCTTTGATCCTCTATTTGACAAGATTTGATAATTCAATAGGATGTGTGCTCTACCAAAGATGATGAGTCGGGCAAAAAGAAAAAGCAATATACTACCTTAGTAAAAAGTTCACCGAAGTGCGAAACAAGGTACTCACCAATTGAAAAATATGTTGTGCCTTGGTCCGACAACTCGGAGATTAAGGCAAGACATGTTGTATCATACGACTGCTCATCTCAAGCTAGACCCATCAAATACCTAATGGAGTCGACTACTTTGAATGGACGGATGGTCGGATGGCAAATCTTACTTTCGAGTTTGACATAGTTTATGTGAACCGTAGCGATAAAAGGGAGTGCAATAGCGGATTTTCCGCTAGTAGAGCTCTGGCGATTATGAGCCTCGGACTTTGATTTCCTAATGAAGACCTAATGTACGTAGTAACCACTGATGAAGGTACCCCGGGAGGTTGTCCTTGGAAACTAAACTTTGACGGGGCATCGAACGCTATGGGCAATGGAATTGGGGCAGTTCTGGTGTCCCCAAATGGAGATCATTACCCATTCACTTGTAAATTGATTTAATTGCACAAACAATATGGCGAGTATGAAGCTTGCATCATGGGTATTCGTGCTGCTATTGAACGTAAAATCAAGGTGCTGGAAGTATACGGAGACTCTACATTGGTAATTTATCAACTTAGAGGAGAATGGGAGACGAGGGATCCCAAATTGGTTGAATACAAAAGATTGGTCCAAGAACTGATCAAAGAATTCGAGGACATCACTTTCGCTTATCTACCAAGAGACTTAAAATCGATGGTCGATGCTCTAGCCACATTGGCTTCTATGGTACGAGCAAACAACAAGGAGGATATGAGGCCTATACAAATGAGCATTTATGAGGTCCCAGCCCATTGCTACAACGTGGAAGAAGAAGAGCAAAATAATCACCCATGGTATCACGATATACTACAATACGTGAAAGATCATAAATACCCGATCAGCAAACCGAAATGACAAAAGGACGTTGAGAAGACTAGCTTGCGACTATGTCTTAGATGGAGAGATCCTATACAAAAGAAGAAAGGATCAAGTGCTATTGAGATGTGTGGATGGCACCGAGGCTAAGCAGATCCTAGAAGAAGTCCATGAGGGTGTCTCAGGGAACACATGCCAATGGGTTCGCAATGGCAAGACAAATCATGAGATTCGTATTATTGGTCTACCATGGAAAGGGATTGCATTGATTATGCTAAAAAATGTCATAAGTGCCAAATTTATGGGGACAAGATTCATGTACCACCTCACCTTTACATGTTATGACCTCCCATGGCCGCTTTTCTATGTGGGGCATGGACGCTATTGGACCAATCTCACCAAAAGCTTCCAATGGACATCGGTTCATCTTCGTGGTAATTGATTACTTCATTAAATGGGTGGAGGCCACTTCATATGCCAATGTGACAAAATCACGATCAAGAAGTTCCTAAAAGGAAATCATATGTCGATATGGAATGCTTGAGAGGATCATATCCGATAATGTGTTAAACTTGAATAACAAAGATGATCACGTAAGTCTCAGAGGCAATTTAAGATCGACATCACAATTGGCCACCAGACGCCTAAAGATGAACGGTGCGCTTGAAGCGACCAATAAGAACATCAAGAGGATAATAGGAAAGATGATCGAGACTTATAAAGATTGGCACGAGAGTTACCATTTGCCCTTTTCGCCATCGAACGTCAATCGTAACCTCCACCGGCAACTCCTTTCTCATTGGTTTACTAAATGGAGGCGCTTTACCCATCAAAGTTGAAATTTCGCCCTTCGAGTATTGTCCGAATTGAAATTGGATGAAGCGAGAATGGATCCAAGATCGATATGATCAATTGAATCGATCAAGAAAAGAGGTGAAAGCTATCCGTCATGGTCGATGTACCAAAAGTGAATGATGCGAGCATACAACAAGAAAAAGGCCCAAGAGAATTCCACGAGGGAGACTTAGTTTTGAAAAGATTCTCCCATACAAAAGGATTTCAGAGGAAATGGATGCCAAATTGGGAAGGACCTTATGTGGTGAAAAGGCTTTCTCGGAGGGCACTAATCTTGGCCGAGATGGATGGGAAAATCTACCCAATCCCATAAATTCGATTCGCTAAGAAGTATTACGCTTGAAGAAGGAAAGGCTAAAGTAAAACCCACAAAGGGCGCTTTTACGGCCAAAAAAAAGGAGAGGTCAAGCGAAAACCCGTAAAGGGCGCTTTGAGACCAAAGGGGCTTTGAGTCGAAAACCCGACAAGGGCGGCTCAAATTAGCACGAAAAAGGAGGTATGTGACAATCTTTTTCCCCGAATTGGCAAAAGGAGGAATGTTACACCTCGTAACATCTACAAAGCACCGCAGATCTCCCAACGCCCATGATCTTCTAAGCATCCGGTGGTGAAGCTCAGTCATATATCCGGGCACCTACTTTTTCTTTTTACCCATTTTTGTACTCCAATAATGTTTGCTTTTAATCCGATTCCATTCTTCATAAATTCTATGGTTTTTTAGATCTTTAAGTTGTTTGCAATTGACCCATTGACCCATAATGCTTTCATAAAAGGAGTCCCGCCTATTACTCCGGAAGCCTCTAAACAGCGTAGGAACCTGAAACAAGACTGTTGTTTAGTAACCACCACAATTAGGGGTTGGAAACATTCGAGGAAGAGGAGTCTAAAATTATGACCATTTCTTCAGATTTACAGTCGTAGATATCAAACAAGATGTTGCGTCTGTGCCGTGACCTTGACGAGCGAGCGAGCAATTACGGCCCTAAGCCTGTAAAAAGAAATCATTCCCATGACATCCTGCAATATCATTTAGCTAGGAGCATTTGATTTATTACAATCATTGCATCTTAATGGAAAATCATCATTCTCATGACATTCTGCATCCATGCAAATGTCATCCATATCACACGTAGTTAGGAGCATTGAGTCATGACGACCATAGCGTCCGCATCATTTGGCATAAACACAAGCATATAAAATCGAGTCTACAGGATATGTCCCTAGAGGACGGTGTAGCAATACTATTGAAGATTACCCTATTGCCACTGACCAACAGTAGAATAGGTGGAAGATTGTCTTATTGCCACTGACCAGCAGTGGAATAAGTTGAAGACTACCTTATTGCCGCTGACCAGTAGTGGAATAGGTGGAAGATCGTCCTATTACCATCAGCCAGTGATGGAATAGGTTGAAGATTGCCCTATTGCCATCAACCAGTGGTGGAATAGGTTGAAGATTGTCCTATTGCCACTGACCAGCAGTGGAATAGGTCAAAGATTGTAGATCTTGTTACTCTGACCAGTAGTGGGGCAAGATCGAAGGCAAATCATGGCTCCCTAACTAGTGGGGAATGCGATTTAAGCCAACGTCCTATTGTCACTGACCAGCAGTGGAATGGGTCAAAAATTGTAGATCTTGTCACCATAACCAGTAGTGGGGCAAGATCGAAGGCGAATCTTGGCTCTCTAACCAAGAGAGAACATAATTTTGGCCACCTTCCTATTGCCACCAAAGAAGGAATAGGTCAAAAATTGTGATCTTGCCACTTTGATCAAGAGTGGGGCAAGATCAAGGCAAATCATGGCATTGAAACAATAAGATGCATGAGACAGAGGCTACTTGAAGAAAAGCACTGGAGGCCAAGACTCATGAGGCCGGGCAACATTGGCTTTTTAAGTCTTTGCTCTATTATCGTTACGACAATGAGTAAAGAGGGCAACAGTAGAGCCCACCATCGCCGGAGCCCATTAATGCCCAAACACAAACCAAAAACATTTAACCCAAACAAACCCAAACCCGATTAACCTTAAAGCAACCAATAACAAGCCCATTAAATCCCTAACCCAAAAAAACAAAAAACCCTAGCCCTTTGCACTGACTCGACCTCCGACTTCCGACTCTGCTCCACTCCACACAAGCAAGACACGTCGACACCACCATCCGTCAGCAAGCCCGACACGCTCCGCCCGTAGCCTGCAAAACAAAGACATGCAACAACCACAGCAAAGAGCAGAAGCAATTTGTCTTCTTTATTCAACTTTGGCTATAAAGCCACAAAAAAACTATTGTAAAAAGGGGGGCTTTTTTCGGAGAGAAAAAACAGAGAGAAATATAGCAGAAAGGGGGCTTTTTTCGGAGAGAAAAACAGAGAAATATAGAGAAAGGGGCTTTTTCTCGTAATAAAAAAGAAGAGATTTCGAGCAAAAAAAAAAAAATGATTCAAAAAATATATAAAAAACGAAGTAGATCTCCTAACGCTCAAACAAAAAGTCAAGAGGTGATATTTTTACTTTCGAAACTTTATTTTATTTTATTTTTATTTTATTTTATTTTTTTACGCAAATATACTGAGAATATTTATAAACTGGTAACAAAATAGAAATAAAAAAAACACAAAAAAATAAATTTTTATTTTTTAAACCACCGTATGGTGGCCGACGACACGCCACGGTGACCTCCGGCACGGATTCCACCGAAGTTCCCCTCAAACCTGCAGAGAAAACAAAAGGGAGTTAAAGGTTTTTTAGAAGTCGTTGAAAATGAATTTTTTCTTAAGGTTTTTCATTTATATACCCATACCAATACTGGCTGCGTTTTGGTCATTGCCTTAAACACCAAAACGACGCTGCTTTTGCCCTGTGATCCGCGCGTCGACCCTACCCTACCAAGGATCCGCGTGTTTTCATTAAGTGGGCTAATTGCCCACTTGGTCCTTCCGCTTTTCGTAACCCGACAATCGTGTTTTTTATTTTTTATTTTTGCCCCAAAATTTCGCACGGCTTTCAAATTAACCCTCAATCGAAACGCCGTTTAGCAAAGTGGGAAAATTGCATCTTTAGTCCCCACCTTCTACGCGAGTGTCTTTCTAGCCCCGAACCACTCGCTTTATTTACAATTTGACCCCAAACCTAGTTTCCAATGCAATTCAATCCTTTTCAATTATTTTGCAATTTTCACTATTTTTACCGTTATTTTTATTTTTTATTTTTACTATTATTAATTATTATTATCATCATTTATTATTTCCATTATATTTCACCACCGTTTGTTTATAATTATTCGCCGTATGCTATTATGTTATTTTTATCATTTTATCATTACTTTATTTATTACTATCATTAGCCATTATTATCATTATCTATTATTATTATTATTATTATTATTATTATTATTATTATTATTATTATTATTACTTATTATTACCTTATTATCATTATTATTATACTATATATTATACTATATTATGTTATATTACATTGTATTATATTATATTATATTACATTATATATATTATTTTATCATCCTCAAGCCAATTCTTACGTATTAAATTGTTTTGTATGTTATCAAGTTTATATCATATAAATTTTGTTACTCATATATGTGTACATATATTATAATATTATTATTGTTATTACACTATTACAATGTAATATATGTATTTATTTTCATCATATTCCTTATACCTCATATTATTATCGTCATTATAATATGTTTACCATCATTATATCTTATATATTATATTATTATAGTCATTATATTATCCTTTTTTATATGTGTATATTGTTATTATTACCGTATCTCTTGCATGTACACGTCTCATCATTCTTTTACGCATAACATCGTGTTTTCACACTTTCACGTAAATGTTTTTCAAAACCTTAACTTTTATAACGACCAACGTTCCGCGTTAGCAATTCGAGAAAATCGAGCCCTAACTCACTGGGTTCCGATTTCTTCTCGTTAAAGCTGAACAACGGGATATCTTTTTTCGGAATCACAATTTAAATTTTAAAACTAAGATACTTAATCTCGAAGATTCGAAATATCGCGCCCTAACTTATTGGACTCGACACCTAGACACTTCGAGATAAGCTTCTTTTTTCTTCCAAAATAGGGGCAATATTCCTAATTTGGATTTTCGGGAAAACAAGCCCTAACTTACTGGGTTCTGATTTCTCGTTTGACAAGTGACGGGAGATCCTCTTCAAATAAAAACCAAGCTTCAAAAGGCAAGCTTAGTTTCGAGAGTTTAAAGTATTGTGCCCTAACTTACTGGACGTGATGCTTTATCTCTTCGAAAATAAGAGAGCCTTAACGTCCCTTCCAATTTTGAAAATAAAAAGCATTGTATTTTCGAACCCCTTTAAAGTTTTCAACAAATAGGATATCAATCAATCAGTTTGGTACCAATTTTGGGCGTGTCGAGGGTGCTAATCCTTCCTCGCACGTAATCGACCTCCGAACCCGTTTTCTCAAAGTTCGTGGACCAAAAAGCACTGTTTTAATAAATTAAATGTTTTATTAAAACAAAGGTGATCCGATCACACCAAATAAAGATCGGTGGCGACTCCCTTTCCTTTTTCTCTTTTTTAAAAAAATCGAGTCGACCGCGTCGTTTACTGTTTCCCCAAAAAAATAGTTACGACAATTATTATACTACTCTTACTACTATTATATTTATGGTTGTACTATTTTATTACCAATATTTTTATTTATTACGTTTATTATTTTTATATTTTGTTGCATGCTACTATTATATCCATTATTATTATTTCTATTATATTCATTTATTATTTTCAATATGGTTACTATTATTTTATTATTATATTTATTATATGTATATATCTATATGTCTCTATTATTTTTATTTTATTGCTATGGTTATTATTATTTTATGTTTTCTTTATCAATATTAATATTGCTATTTTCGTTATTTCATTACCTTTATTATTTTTATCTTTTTGGTAATTTACTATTTAAATTTATATATTTTTGTTCTTATCATTTCATGTCGATCAATGATTTTGAATTACATCTTAACGTTTTTATTTTTCCCAAAATTCATAAAAAATGGGTTTTACAAAGGTAATATTACGTGGTTGGAAGTTCAAGAAATCGTGCTCAATCGTGTTGGGCTTCGATTTTTTCGTTTGTCTAGATCACTAAATATCCTTTAAAGATTTCAATCGTATTTTTTGAAAATAAGGCAATATTTCGTGTTTGGAAGTTCAAGAAATTCATGCCCAATCGTGCTGGGTTTCGATTTTCTATTCATCTAAACAACTAGATATCCTTTACAGATTTTTTTTATCGTATTTCTTAAATAAAGGCAATATTTCATGATTGGAAATCCAAAGAATCGTACCCAATCGTGCTGGGTTTCGGTTTTTAGTTTAGCCAAATGGTGAAATACCCTTTTCAAATTGCAATACATGTATTTTGGAAATCATGAAATGATCTTGGTATCGAGAGTTTGAAGCATCGTGTCCTATCGTGCTGGATATGGTATTTCAGCTTTTCGGAACAAGAGGGTTTTGATATCCAATGCAAGTCATCCAAACATTTTTTCCATATTTTAAAATATTTTCTAATTTTGATATTAAGGACATTAATCAATCAATATGGTACCAATTTTGGGCGTTATGAGGTGCTAATCCTTCCTCGTATGTAACCGACTCCGAGCCCGTTTTCTTAAAATTCGTAGACCAAAATGTTTTCTAAAGTGACCCAATCACACTTTCAAAATGACTGGTGGCGACTCCATTTTTCTTTTTAAAGTCGGCCCATTTTTCAACAAAAAAATGGTTTCGACAGCTTGGCGACTCCACTGGGGACCAATAAGAGAGTCAAGCCGTAGCATTGATTGATTAATGTCCTTTTATCAAAAATAAGATTTTTAATTTCGTTTCTTTCATTGCATAAGTTTGTGTCGCGTCATATGTTTGTCGTGGTTTGAAACCCATAGGATATTTCTGCATTCATATTGCATGACCGTTGTGGTCACATCCTTTAAGTGAGAGCGAGAACTATGCCTTCGTGAGGTTTTCACCTCCGCATGGGCTGGGGACCGCTTGTGATACATCCGTACTTATGGTTCCGTGAGGTTTTCACCTCCGCATGGCCATAGGGAAATGTATTCCCCTGAACCGAACTCGATTTATATGAGCCTATAATGGGTGAGGATTGAGGAATCTGCTGGTTCAGGTACCCTTTTCTTTCTTTAGAACCAAACCACATATAGTGAACCCTAAGAGCCCACCCTAGATAGAGCCATGCTAAACCTTAGTGGCTACCTATGTAGTGGTTTGACATTTTTCACTTGCTTTGGTTACTTTTATGTGGTGCTACCTTATTTTATTTTGGTCATATTGGCATGTCATCTCATATTTAAAAGGCGTCGATTCTGCTTTAATTACTAAGTTAGAATACTTGTTATGGGGATGATTCCTTGATAAAGTAGAGGATAATGCGTACGTGCGATATGGTCGAGAAAGACACGACTTGAGAAGGGGATAGCCTAACTGAAGGCTACACATCGTAATTATTGGACTTCACTCGCATCGCATGTGACACGAATGAGCTCCAAGAACTAAGAGATATATGGGCTTGTTGGGATGAAGCAACTAGGCAACTTTTCTATCTTAATTATGGTGATCTACCCTACTTACTCGACATCGAGTGGACAAACACTTGTTTGAACTATAACTCAATATTGGAACCCCGCTTATAGCTATTTTACGTTTGGGAAAGTGGACTCGGTGCCTCCGTGGAGGAATATACTGACTTTGTTTAGCAATCAAAGGGCTCGGTCGACAAAATTTACTTCGTACGCTAATGCACCGACTTTTGTAAAGAAGTCGATGAGTATCACTCGGATGAGCGAACAGAGGTCATGGCACGAATTCAATTGAAGGGTGAAGGAAATGCATTCCTTGGGTAAGCTTGAGAGACACGATGGTGGCACACCCAGGATGTTAAGAGGAAAGTCGACATTTTGCCTTAAGTATCTATGGCTTGGTAATTTTTCCAAGGCTTTGAGGCATGTAGATGAAGCGCTTATTGATTTGTTCGATCGTCTTGACAAAGGATTACGCCGTATTGCCGATTCTCGTCAAACGCTTAGATCTTTAAACTCGTGCAGGAGAGTAGGTGAGGGAAGACTCATGGGATGCGCACAACTATTGTTGGGGTGGTTCCATAGCCATTTCTGGAAAGTAGATAGAAATTTTGTCGGTCTTTTTGCGAATTACTCCCATTAAAGGAGTTGGCGCTGCGCTAGGAGAGATGACATATCGAAGAAGAAAGCGGATCGCGCTTCTTCAGAATCTTCAGGAAAAAGATGTGGAATGGAGAGCTCCTTGGTTCATTCCCGATGAAATCCTCTACCGGTGTGGGAGTTATGATTGGTTTCCTTTGTTAGGGATCTGGGGAGCTATTGGGTATGCTCCTTTGCTCGTGCTAAGGTAATACCAATCGAGACAGTTTATACCAGTAACGCATGGGTTAGCTCAGTTTAAATTCTCGTATAGTGGGAATAATTATAAGAAAAGAGTTCGAGAAGTTTCGGATGCGTTGAAGCAGATTCACGGAATGAAAAGAGTTACTATAAATCCAATGGTAACCCTCAAATATAACACATGGCGGAGCAGGAGAGTGAACGATAATATCTCCAGCCATACGGGATCTTTGCTCGATCGATAGAAGAATACCTGCAAGTAGTCCCTTCTGAGTTGGAGATCATGAAGCACGACTTTGAAAATAAAAATTCAGAGTTAGGGAAAAAGATAGAACAACTGGAAGAGGAAAAAATGAATCTGATGTTAGATATCGATATCCAGAAATCAGAGGCTGAGAAGCTGAGGAAAGGAAAAAGGAAGGCCGAAGAAGATTTGGATAGCTTGAAGACCGATTACAAGAAGTTGCATCTATCGATGAGGACTGCTGGGCTGGGTAAAACCTCTGAACAATGGCGTCAAGAAGTCCAGGAAGAGAAGACCAAAGTCGACCAGTGGAAGAAGAGATTCCATGGGGTTCAAGTGCAAAAGGATGCCCTGAAAAAGACGGTGAAGGAGAGCCAAAGCGAAAATAAGATGTTAAGAGCTCGAGTAGCAGAATTAGAGAAGGCATTGTGTCAAAGTCACGGCTCTACGGTGAAGTTGGAATCAAGCCTAAGCCAGATTGATGAGTTGAAAGGAAAGGTAGTGGAGCTCGAAACGGTGCTGCAAAACAGTGAGCTCTGGATCCAACTATTAGAGGCAGACAACCAGTGAGGGAAAGAACAACTTTAACGATCTCAAAACCAAGTCAGAGAAAGAGACTACCTTATGGGCGAAGCTGTGGCTCAGATACGAGAAGTGGCTGACTATTTACAAACTTTAACGGTTCAGGCTGATGTGTTAAGTATATTTTATGAGTCAAAGTCGGACCGAGATTTAGAGTTAGCCTCACTTCTTGAGAAAGTTAAAACTTTGGGCATAAGGGCTAGGTCGTATATGTGACTCTGTTTTATATAAAGGATTTTGTTTTTTCAATAAGTATTCCAAAAGAAATTGAATCGAATCGACTCCTTTTATTTTTGCATTCATTCATTTGCATTACATTTCATGCATTGGCATTGCATTACAACATTTGCATTAAATATTATAAGACAACCCTATTAACTAGAGGTCATACTATAGTTATCTGGAACACCGCTATTACACTCGAGAAAAGACGAGAGCAATGGATCAAAGGGTGGAAAGGTTAGAAGCGGATCTGAAAAGAGATGCAAGACCAACTGCAGCTCGGATGCAAGAGTAGTTAGCTAAGATCCAATAGGATATGAGGGATCAAATCTGGAATCGAGAGAAGCATGATGAGCCGCTAACACGATTGTTGATTGGAGGGCTGGAAATGGAAAAGGCCTATGGTCGATCTGGAGAAGATAATGAAGATTTTACTTGCCCTCCGGGCCTGGCCCCGACAAGTTCCCAAGTGCAACCACCAAGAGTGTCGGTCAATATCAAACTTCAGCACCAATCCGTACTCGTCTTGGTAAATTTCCGTGAGCTCGAGCTCTAACCCCGAAGTCAATTTGGTAAAGCCAATGGTCCCAGACTTCGATGAGGCGGCGAAGGGAGAAAGTAAAAGCGAGCTTCAAAAGAGTTCGAAGATTGATGCAAATGGTCGGAGGAGAAGTTTGAGCATTGGAAAGTCTTGATCACCAATGCGAAGTGGATGCTAGAAGTGAGTCTAGTCCTGATTTTGTACTTCCTCAAGTTCAAGATGCGAGTTTGAAAAGTACAACGGGACTAGCTGTCCTGAGGCCCATATTACGATGTTTTGTCGGAAAATGACAGGATATGTCAACAATGACCAGTTGTTGATCCACTGCTTTCAGGATAGTCTGATTGGGGCTGCAGTAAAATGGTACAATCAGTTGAGTCGTACCCAAATCAAATCGTGAAGAGATTTGGCACAGGATTTCATCAAGCATTACGGCCATGTGATCGATATAGCACCTAACAGGATCACGTTGCAAAACATAGAGAAAAAGCCAGCCAAAGCTTTAGGAAATACGCCCAAAGATGGAGGGAGGTCGCTACACGTGTCCAAATACACTGTTATTAGAAAAAGAAATGACCATGCTCTTCATCAATACCCTGAAGGCATCGTTCATTAACCACATGTTAGGAGGCACGACTAAGAGTTTCGCAGATATGGTGATGTCAGGCGAGATGAAAGAGAACGCGATCAGGTGTGGGAAAATAGAGGCCGGAGGAATACAAGAAGAGCAGCGCCGAAGAAAAGGGAAGCTGAAGTAGGGAATATAAGCTCGGGTTATCTTAAATCCATTACTATTACCCAACTGAGAGTTGTAGTTGTGGGCCAGCAGGCCCGACCAAGACAAGAGCCCAACACGAGGCAGAAGACTGAGAGATTCCAATTTACTCCTATACCTATGACGTATAAGGAGTTGTATAAGACTTTATTCGATGCGCATGTCGTGTCCCCATTTTACTTGAAGCCGCTACAACCTCCATATCCTAAGTGGTATGACACAAACGCTCAGTGTGAGTACCATGCGAATGTAGTAGGTCACTCGATAGAGAACTGTACTTCATTCAAAAGACTAGTCGAGCGACTTATCAAGGCGGGGGTGGTAGACTTCAATGACCTACCTGGTGGAGGAAATCCGTTACCCAGTCATGTTGATAGTGGGGTAAATGCGATAGTTGAAAACAGGGGGAGAAGGTTCAAACAGGAGATTGCTGAGGTCAGAACCTCATTGAGAGAGGTTTGGAAAGAAATGCAGAAAATTGGGTTAGTTCTGCAAGAGAATATGAGCATATCTCAAGATACAAGGAACTACTGTGAGTTCCATAACAAGGAAGGCCATGAAATCCAGCAATGTAACAAATTCGGAACCCTAGTACAAGGGCTAATGGATAATAAAGAGCTGGAGTTCTTTGACTTGGTGGAAAGAGAGGACGTATGTTCCACAAAAGGAGGGTCAGCAGAAAGGATCCCTAAAGTCAATCACCCGTGTGATTATTATGCGCCGAGGTCGATGTGGCCGGAATGAAGGTGGCATCGAGGTCAAAATTAAAAACCCGCGACTTCTCCTTATCTGAATGCACCGATGGTTGTAATCGAAGACCAGTAACTCCTCCTATGAGGATTATAATCCGAAACCCGTGACTTTTCCTTATAAAATGACAAGAGGTACCTTGGAATTACAATTGCACTATGACAGATTTGGGAAAGAGAATTGCCAAGACGCCCGATCCGTGTGAGTCCTCTATGATGAGAAGGGAGATGAGAAGACAGACCACCGGTTAATGAGCGATGGAGAGAGTGTTGCTAGAGAGTTTTAAAGTTTCTAAAGCACAGTGAATACGATGTGGTGGAACAATTACACAAGCGATAAGACGCACATCAAGATCTTGGTTTTGATTCTAAACTCGAGGTATATCGCGGCAAGACTAATGAGAGTGTTGAATGAAATTTATATTGTTGAAGACATTTCAAGAACAAACTAGACCGCCTCGTTAGTAACATAAGCGCAGAACAATTTCATTTCTTTTAGTGATGATGAAATTTCGCCAGAGGCATGGGGTCCACCAAGGCTTTACATATTACTACCGATGCAAAGGGTATACATTACGGGGATATTGATCGATGGCAATTGTCAAGAAATGCCTTGCCCTATCTACACTAAACAGGTTACTGTGACGACTCTCATATGAAAACATGCCAAAATATAGTGAGAGCATTCGATGGTACCGAGAGAAAAGTAATGGGGAGGATTGAAATACCCTTCCTAATCGGGCCAAACACGTACGAGGTAGACTTCCTCGTAATGGACATGAAGCATTCCTATAACTGTTTATTAGGG
This sequence comes from Gossypium rotundifolium, assembly GCA_025506655.1. Taxonomy (NCBI): domain Eukaryota; kingdom Viridiplantae; phylum Streptophyta; class Magnoliopsida; order Malvales; family Malvaceae; genus Gossypium; species Gossypium rotundifolium. The sequence continues at coordinate 187,827,246 of CP106729.1, read as the reverse complement.
AGGCCCTGGATCCACTCAGCAGGGGCTGTGCCATCGTCGTTACACCAAAAGGTAAAGTTGGTGATAGAAGGTCGGTTGATCACCGTACATGCGGAAGAGGATATTATCGCGTCCGTTATCAGTAATGCACTGTACATAGAGAATGATATGGAGGCTATAGAGTGTTCCTTTAGGTCGTTGGAATTTGTAAATTCAACTTTTATTAGTGAAGGAAGCAAAATCCCGGTGCCCAAACTCTCTGAAGCAACGAGGATGGGCCTACAGTTGACAATAGGAAGAGGAGCACTGCCCGGGAGGGGACTTGAAAAATATCTCCGTGGTCGGTCAGTGCGAGTGATTGGTTGAGAAGCATGATCGCTTCGGTCTAGGCCATATGCCAGACGTCGGACAGAGAAAGGAAGAGCTGGAGAGGAAACGTGAAAGACGAATGGCACGATTGAATGGTGCTGAGATTGAGTGGGGTTCAATGACCTTTCCCCAAATATCTAATACATTCGTGTCAGGAGGAATTATTCATTCAGGACAGGAGGACATGAATGAGGAAACAGCTGTGGACATGATGAGAACTTTGAACATCAACGTTGTGTCTGAAGAAAGTTCGAGGAGAGGAAACTTGGCGGGTATTCGCCCTTACGAGCCTGGAAGTGTTCTGGACAACTGGACTGCGGAAGAAATTCCTGTAGTTTTTAGGACTAAAACAGAGTAATGTTCAGAACACACTTGTTGTTTCAAGCCTAGGACCAATAAGAATCTTTTGTGAAATAGGCATGTTCACGCATCATTATTTTCAATAAGAAGTGCATGTTTCTTTCCATTCCGTGCAATTATTCTTCTACTTCTGTTCCACTCCATTCATAATCATAACGCATAAATAAGTCGTCCTTAAATTTATTTTCATTGAATATTCTTTTATACCTACCATAGGTCCCTAGATATCGACGCGTCATGAGTGACATCGCTATGAACTCGAAATTCCCTTATGAGCAAGACACGTGCCGGAGGATCTCGGGACTTCTTGATGACGAAGATTATGATTTATCCCAGATTTGTTAAGGATGGTAGAGCGGGAGGAGAAGCCAATTCTACCTCACAAAGAGACAATTGAAAATGTGCTTCTAGAGGATGGGAAAGAAGTGAAAATCGATACCTACATAACCCATGAAACAAGGCAGGACCTCATTAGACTTCTGCTAGAGTTCAAAGATGTCTTCGCGTGGTCATATCAAGAATGCCAGGATTGAGTGCTGATATTGCGGAACACCGTATTCCCATAAAAGAAGAATGTAAGCAGGTCCAACAGAAGCTTCGAAAGATGAGACCCGATGTCACAGTAAAGATTAGGGAAGAAATCAAGAAGCAATTTGATGCTGGGTTCTTACGAGTAGTAAATTACTCAGAATGGGTAGCCAACATGGTTTCTGTCTCTAAAAAGGATGGAAAAGTCCGGATGTGCGTCGATTACAGGGACCTAAATAAGGCTAGCCTGAAAGACAACTTCCCACTGCCTCACATTGACATTTTGGTGGATAACACGGTGGGGTTTCATTTTCTCCTTCATGGACGGTTTCTGGGATACAATCAAATAAAGATGCATCCCAAGACATGGTAAAGACTACCTTCATAACCTTATAGGAACTTTTGTTACCAAGTGATGCCGTTTGGGTTAAAAAATGCGGGGCAACATATCAAAGGGCCATGGTAATATTATTTCATGACATGATGCACAGGGAGATTGAGGTCTCCGTCGGCGACATGATCGCAAAGTCTCGAGCGGAAGGGGAGCATGTGCAAGTTTTAAGGAAGTCATTCACGAGATTGAGGAAATTTCACCAAGCTCAATCCACCAAATGTACTTTCGGGCTCGATCGGGAAGCTATTGGGTTTCGTGGTCAGTGCAAAAGGAATTAAAGTAGACCCAGATAAAGTCAAGGCCGTACAAAAATTACCTCCGCCGCGCACTCAGAAGGAAGTCTGAGGTTTCCTGGGAAGATTGAATTACATCACTCGTTTTATTTCGCAATTGACTGAAAAATGTGATCCGATATTCCGTCTTCTTAAGAAGCACAATCCAGGCATTTGGAATGATGAATGCCAGAGGGCGTTTGACAAGATTAAACAATATTTGTTCAACACCCCAGTGTTAATGCCTCCCAGTCCCGATAGACCCTTGATTTTGTATCTGACAGTGTTCGATAATTCAATGAGATGTGTGCTAGGCCAACACGATGAGACAGGGAAGAAAGAAAGAGCGATATACTACCTCAGTAAGAAATTCACCAAGTGTGAAATGAGATACTCGCCAATTGAGAAATTGTGTTGTGCATTGGTCTAGACAACTCGGAGGTTGAGGCAGTATATGTTGTACCACACGACTTGGTTAATCTCGAAATTAGACTCTCTAAAATACATGATGGAGTCGATCGCCCTGAATGGAGGAATGGCCCGATGGCAAATTTTACTTTCTGAGTTCGACATTGTCTATGTGAACCAGAAGGCGGTGAAGGGGAGTGCAATAGCAGATTTCCTAGCCAGCAGGGCGCTAGATGATTATGAGCCTCTTAATTTTGATTTTCCTAATGAAGAATTGATGTTTGTAGCAGCGACTGGGGAAGGTATCCTAGAAGATCATCCTTGGAAGATGAACTTTGATGGAGCGTCAAATGCCGTTAGTAATGGAATTACGGCAGTCCTGGTATCCCCAAAGGGCGAGCGTTATCCATTCACTTGCAAGTTAGACTTCGATTGCACAAATAACATGGCAGAATACGAAGCGTGTATCATGGGGATCCGAGCAGCCATAGACCACAAAGTTAAGGTGCTAGAGGTATACGGAGACTCTGCCCTTGTAATATATCAGGTCAAAGGAGAATGAGAAACAAGAGATCTCAAACTGATCAGCTATCGAAGGTTAGTTTTGGAACTAATTGAGGATTTTGATGATATCACATTCTTTTACCTCCCGTGTGATGAAAACCAGATGGCTGATGCTTTAGCCACTCTAGCTTCTAAGATCAAAGTGAATGAGCAGGATGGTATGAAGCCTATCCAAATGAGTATTTGCGAGGCTCCGACTCATTGTTTCAATATTGACGAAGAGGAGGAGAGAGATGACCATCCTTGGTACTATGATATTCTGTAATATGTAAAAAGCTGTGAATATCCCGATCAAGCGACTGAAAATGATAAGAAAACATTGAGAAGACTTGCCAATGACTATGCCCTAGATGGAGAGATCCTGTATAAAAGAGGAGGGATCAAGTGTTGCTCGATGTGTGGATCTTTGTTGAAGCTAGGAAAATCTGGAAGAAGTCCATGAGGGTGTCTGTGGAACACATGCCAATGGGTTTACGATGGCCAGGCAAATCATGAGATTCGGGTATTACTGGTCCACGATGGAAGGAGACTGCATCCATTATGCCAAGAAGTGCCATAAGTGCCAGGTATATGGAGACAAGATCCATGTGCCTTATTCACCTCTTCATGTTATGACTTCTCCATGGCCTTTCTCAATGTGGGGCACGGATGTCATTGGGCTGATCTCACCGAAAGCTTCTAATGGACATCGTTTCAACTTCATGGTCATTGATTACTTCACCAAATGGGTAGAGGCAGCTTCATATGCCAATATCATGAAGACGGCAGTTAGCAAGTTTTTGAAGAAGGAGATCATATGTCGCTACGGTATGCCAGAAAGGATAAAGCGATAGCGGAAGTCTGTAGGCAGTTCAACATTAAGCACCATAACTCGTCCCCATATCGCCTGAAAATGAATGGAGCAATGAGGTGGCCAATAAAATATCAAGAGAATTGTGGGAAAATGGTTGAGACCTACAAGGACCGGCATGAAAAGTTACCGCTTTCCTCTCGCCTATCGAACATCGCTTAGAACCTCTATCGGGCAACTCCTTTCTCGTTGGTTTATGGGATGGAGGCGGTTTGCCTATTGAAGTTGAGATCCCTTCACTCTGGTTTTGTCGAAATGAAGTTGGACGAAGCGAAATGGGTTCAATCTCGATATGATCAATTGAATCTAATTGAGAAAAGAGGCTAAGAGCTATTCGCCACGGTCAATTGTACCGTAGTGGATGATGCAAGCTTACAATAAGAAAGTCCGCCCAGTATTCCATGAAGGAGACTTGGTGTTGAAACAGATCCTCCTATGCAAAAGGACTTGAGGGAAAGTGGATGCCTAATTGGGAAGGACCTATGTTGTAAAGAAGGCCTTTTTGGAGGAGCTTTGATACTAGCCGAGATAGACGGCAAAAGTCTGCCAAATCCAATTAACGCAGACTCAGTCAAGAAGTACTTCGCTTGAAAGTGGACCAAGATGAAAACCCACAAAGGGCATCTTGCGTTCAAAAAAAAAATCGGAGAGGCCAAAGTGAAAACCCGCAAAGGCGCTTTGAGACCAAAGGGGCTTTGAGTTGAAAACCCAAAAAGGGTAGCTCAAATTATGATCAACTCGTGAGGGGCATCTGATGGTTTCGCTTATACTTGAATTAACAATGAGGAGATATGATACGTCTTGGGGCATCTACAAAGTACCATGGATCTTCTAGACATATGTTGAACTCAGAATGGTCTTCAAGAAGTACATACAGAGAAGCTTAGACTGTGATATCCGGGGCATCAATACCATTCTTACTCATATTGCACCTTAATGGAATTTGTTTTCCTTGTTCAACCCATTCTTCATGGGTTTTTATCCCGAATAAATTTTAGTTTTATTCATTTCTATAATCTTGTTCCAAGCATTTCACATTGAAGTAATGATTACTGAACTAATAATACTTTCACAAAGGAAGTTTTAAGTATTACTCGAAAGTCTCTAAATAATACAAGAATCAAACAGGATAATTACTTAGAACCAACCAGCTTAAAGGGCTCAAGACTTGAGATAAGGGTTTAGCGGTGGATTTACATCTTGATTAGTTGTTGGAAGTATCAATTTGAACAAGGAAGATATCGCTGTGGGTCACCTTAAAAAGCAAAGAAGCAAAAACAATTTCAAGTGTTAAAATGGATCATTCTCATGACATTTTGCATCTATTCATAACATTCATGATACATATGGTTAGGAGCATCTTTCATGACGTCCTAATCATTTGACATAGGCATAGACCCCATGAAATCATTCTACAGGTAGGTCCCAGAGGAAAATGTAACAAAGTTGATGGGAGTTCTGAGTAAAGCACAGATCTTATCTCTATCGAAAGGTGAGTAGAGCAGATCAAAAGATCAGACAGATCTTATCTCTCTTGAAAGCAAGAGTAAGCGAGATCGAAAGATCGAAGCCTTATCTCCACCGAAAGCAGAGTGGAGCGAGGTTAAAGACAGAGATCCTATCTCTACTAAGCGAGGAGTGGGCGGATTGAAGATGATGATCTTATCTCTCTGAAAGCGAGTAGTAAGCAGATCGAAGATCAAGCCTTATCTCCACGGGCGAGGAGTGAAGCGAGTTAAAGACAGAGATCCTATCTCCACCGAAAGGTGGAGCAAATTGAAGATGACAGATCTTATCTCTCTTGGCGAGGTAGAGCGGTCGAAGAAAGCCTTATCTCCACTTTGGCGAGTGGAGCGGCGAGTTAAAACGATAGATCCTATCTCTCTGGCGAGGTGAAGCGGATTGAAGATGATGATCTTATCTCTCTGAGCGAGTAAGCGATCGAAGATCAAGCCTTATCTCCACGGGCGAGGAGTGGAGCGGAGTTAAAACGATAGATCCTACTCCACCGGCGAGAGTAAGCGATTGAAGATGATGATCTTATCTCTCCGGCGAGGTAAGCGGATCGAAGATCGAAGCCGTATCTCCACCGGCGAGGTGGAAGCGAGTTAAAACGATGAATCCTATCTCCACCGGCGGTGAGTGGAGCGAGATTGAAGATGATGATCTTATCTCTCTGAGCATGAGTAAGCGGATCGAAAGATCGAAGCCTTATCTCCACCGAAAGGGAGGAGTAGGCTAAAGATAGTAGATCCTATCTCCACCGAATGTAAGTGGAGCAGATTGAAGATAACAGATCTTATCTCTAATGGGGAGTAGAGCGGATCGAAGATCAAGCCTTATCTCCACCGAAAGGTGGAGGAACAAAAAGATAGTAGATCCTATCTCCACCGAAAGAGAGTGGAGCGGATTGAAGATAATGATCTTATCTCTACGGCGAGTGAGTAGCAGATCGAAGATTGAAGCCTTATCTCCACCGGCGGGGTGGGCGAGGCTAAAGATAGTAGATCCTATCTCCACCGAAAGCGAGTGGGCGGATTGAAGATAACGATCTTTTCTCTATTGAGCGAGGAGTAGAGCGGATCGAAAGATTGAAGCCTTATCTCCACCGGCGGAGTGGAGCAGATTGAAGACAACAGATCTTATCTCTACTGAGCAGGAGTAGAGCAGATCGAAAGTTTATAGCCTTATCTCTATTGAACAGGAGTGGAGCAGGCTGAAGATACGGATCTTATCTCCACTGAGCAAGAGTGGAGCAGATCGAAAGTGGCAGGTCTTATCTCCATGTATCGACAATGGAGTAGACTGAAGAATACAGATCTTATCTCTACTGAGCAGGAGTGGAGCAGATCAAAAGTAGCAGGTCTTATCTCCATGTATCGGCAATGGAGTAGACTGAAGAATATAGATCTTATCCCCACTAAGCAGGAGGGGAGCAGATCGAAGATAGCAGATCCTATCTCCACTGAGCAGGAGTGGAGCAGATCGACACAAAATTTCTATACCTCTGGAATGCAGTGGGTGGAATAAAGCTACCTGGAAAAAGGAAGCATCAAGAAGTCAAGATCGAACAAAATGGGGCAAAATTGGTCCTTTAAAGTCTTTGCTCTATTCTCGTTGCACGACAATGAGCAAAGAGGGGCAGCTGTAAGGCCCAATTTTGCAGCCCATACCCAATACCAAACATTAACCAACAACTAAACAGGCTAAATAGCCCAATAAACAAGCCCAAATCTCTAGCCCAAAACCTAAAGACAGAAATGGGAAACCTTAACAGTTTGTTTAGCGCCGCCGCCAACAAGGCTCTCCTTCCGCGACGTGCGCTGGACGCCACCACCCCGAGACGTGTGCCACTCCACCATGCCACGTAAGGGACGTGCTCAAACACGTACCTGCAAAATAGAAGTAAATCAACTGTAAAATAAGGGCTATAAAAGCCACAATAGAAAGTAGTTCAAAGGGGGATTTTTCTTTTATTTCTTGGTTTTAGAGGGTTGATACACATTGAAAAGCAATACATATCATTTTCTACGGTTTCAGAATCAAAAATCCAGAAAAATGTTTCTCTTTTATTTATTTATTTTTTAAACTTTCGAATCTGTTTTTTTTTTCATTTACTTCTTTCATCTTTTTGTTTTTTTAAACACTAAAGTCCTAAGCATAAAAAAGAGGGAAATACTTACGTTCTAAATTTAAATCGGTGGGAATACTGGCGGTTGCTCGAGAGCTCACGGACTAAAAGCGTTCAAGCCCTAAAGGAACGAACGAAGAAAAAAGGGGGGCTCCTGGTCTGTTGCTTTGAAGCAGAAATGAGGAATGAAGGAAAATGTTGGTTTTTTTTTTTTTTAACATTATAAAAACGGCGCCGTTTATGGGGGGAGTGACCCGCGCGCGACGACCCGACCCACTGTTGGATCCGCGCCATTTTACCCTAAATGGGTAATTGTGCGTTTAGTCCCTCCTGTTTGCGCCGCTGTTTTAATTGCGTCCTATTCCATTTTTTCTCATTTTTAAATTTGGCCCCGAATCTAGTCCGTCATTGCAATTTAGTCCGTTACTCCGGTGCTGCGTTTTAAAGGGTGGGATTATTTGCTATGTCGGTCCCCTTAAATTGCGCGCATCGCGAGTTAGCCCATTCGTCTTCCTTTACTTTAAATTTGGCCCAAAGCTTATGTTTTTGTTCGAATTTAGTCCCCTTTTGATTATTTTTCGCTATTTTATCATTAAATCAATTATTTTTAAATATTTTGGTTACGATATTATTAAACTATATTCTTTCTAGTATCTTTACTATTATTATATATTATTTTACTTGCTTTTTATTTTATATTATTATTATATCTATTTTCTATCAAACACGCCTCTATTTTACATATATTATTATTAATATTATTAAATTGTTTTATTATATTCTATTATATCGTATTACATTTTTTTTTCCTTTCACTATTATTTTACATATATTATTATTACTATACTACTCTTACTACTATTATATTTATGGTTGTACTATTTTATTACCAATATTTTTATTTATTACGTTTATTATTTTATATTTTGTTGCATACTACTATTATATCTATTATTATTATTTCTATTATATTCATTGTTATTTTCAATATGGTTACTATTATTTTATTATTATATTTATTATATGTATATATCTATATGTCTCTATTATTTTTATTTTTATTGCTATGGTTATTATTATTTTATGTTTTCTTTATCAATATTAATATTGCTATTTTCGTTATTTCTATTACCTTTATTATTTTTATCTTTTTTGGTAATTTACTATTTAAATTTATATATTTTTGTTCTTATCATTTCATGTCGATCAATGATTTTGAATTACATCTTAACGTTTTTACTTTTTTTTTCCCCAAAATTCATAAAAAAGAGGTTTTACAAAGGTAATATTACGTGGTTGGAAGTTCGAGAAATCGTGCTCAATCGTGCTGGGCTTCGATTTTTTCGTTCGTCTAGATCACTAAATATCCTTTAAATATTTCAATCGTATTTTTTGAAAATAAGGCAATATTTCGTGTTTGGAAGTTCAAGAAATTCGTGCCCAATCGTGCTGGGTTTCGATTTTCTGTTCATCTAAACAACTAGATCCTTTACAATTTTTTTTATCGTATTTCTTAAATAAAGGCAATATTTCATGATTGGAAATCCAAAGAATCGCACCCAATCGTCTTTGGGTTTCGGTTTTAGTTTAGCCAAATGGTGAAATACCCTTTTCAAATTGCAATACATGTATTTTGGAAATCATGAAATGATCTTGGTATCGACAGTTTGAAGCATCGTGTCCTATCGTCTTGGCTATGGTATTTCAACTTTTGAACAAGAGGGTTTTGATATCCAATGCGAGTCATCCAAACATTTTTTTCATATTTTAAAATATTTTCTAATTTTTGATATTAAGGACATTAATCAATCAATACGGTACCAATTTTGGGCGTTGAGAGGTGCTAATCCTTCCTCGTGCGTAACCGACTCGAGCCCGTTTTCTTAAAATTCGTGACCAAAATGTTTTCTAAAGTGACCCAATCACACTTTAAAATGATTGGTGGCGACTCAGTTTTCTTTTTAAAGTCGGCCCTTTTTAACAAAAAATGGTTTCGACAAGTATAAATCGATTTGAGGGATAATATGTATATATTTTTGTCACTTTCGTATTTGAATTTGATTATTAAATTTATTTTAGTTCTTAAATTTGTGAACGGTGTTTTTTGAAATGACTGGATTGGTCGATCAAACCGGTTGGGCCAATAACTTACTGGTATACTAGTCCAAATAAAGGGGTTGAATCGAGTGAATTGGAAACTGTTCGAAACCAATAAAAATAAAAAAATTAGTAGTTGAATAGGTTGAAGCAATTTAATAAAATTTTTGTTTTTTTAATTATTTGTTTAATTATTGTTGGCCTAGCAATTACATCAATCAAACCGATTGAATCGAGAACCAATTGTCTTATCGGTTCAACCATTGGGTAGATTATTAGAATAACGTATGTGACACTCTAAGATGTACCATATCATCACCGAAAATTTATATATATTTTTTAAATTTTCAAGTGATGATATGGCAAAATCTCAAAGTACCACATCATTAAACTTTTATATTTTACAAATTGAAGGACTAAAATGAACCGAGTTGTCAAGTTCAAGTACCAAAGTGGATAAAAAAATACATGTACCAAAGTGAACCTAGTTGCCAAAAATTATATTATCCCTTGATATAATTATAAATTGTAACTTAAAAATAATAAAATATATAAAAAAACTTGCAAAAAATTGTTATTACTACTATTTTTAATAAAGATAAAGGTAACATTTAGGCCTTGAACTTGACATCTTTTTTTCAACTTAGCCTATAAACTTTTATTACCCGTATTAGTCCTGAAATTTAATAATTTTGCTCAATTTTAGCCCATATGAGGACGTGACATTCTAAGACTTTACTTTATCATCACTTAAAATTTTTAAATAATGTGATAAAATAAATTAAAATTAAAAAAGTTTACTAAATTGTGAAAGTAATGTGGAAAAACAATGTCAAAGACTAAATTGAAATAAATTAACAAATATTCAAAATGACTTTATCCTTTTTCGTACCCTTTCTTGTTTTGTTCCAATGAAAATAAATTGGAATTTGGATTTGGCTGTCTCCATTCAATATTCCAAATCCTTGTGATGTTAAGCTAGTTATGGATAAAACATTTGTCCCACACTTGTAATTGAAATCATTAAAATATATGTGTGGAAAAATGTGAACATGGTTTAAATTTCCCAATGGAGTAGAATAAGCAAACAGATAATATATGATTATATGGGGGTCCAAAAAAGTTGAAGGCTAAACTAGAGCATAAAAACTTGTCTTTTTCCTCAAATTTCTGCTTGCCAACACATCCTGAAAATTCATAAGAGCCCCACAATAGCGGCATGCAATTAGAGTTTAGGTAGAAACCTTTTCCCAATTTCTTTCTCAAGATAGTGAGCCATCGTATACTTTACTCTTTTTTTTTTTTTGTATGTTGTTATATAATCCGACTCAAAAACTCATGGTTTAATTAACCTCAGAATACTTTATTTGAGAGGAACTATTCAAACCACCTTTTTAAATCCTCTATCTCCACATCTATTGATCTAGTGCATCAATATATACAAATTTAAATAAGATTTATCATTTAATAAATCTTAATCGGTGGTTACTGATATATCAATCAGACATGTTCGATGATCAAACTATCCCTCATCAATAAAGAAAAAGAAACGTTATCTTCTTCTATACACTAGAAGTCATCTACATTGTTCTTCAAATGAGTAAAGGTGGAAGAAAAGAAAATTATGGAGGAGGAGGGGCTTTAAGACAATGAAAAGGAGACATCATACTTTTGGAGACTACACACATATATATATATATATATATATTATAAATTTGTGGTTTTCCAATATTGCATATAACCAACATGGATGAGTAAGATTATGACACATATATAATGACCCATTCAAGATTTTCAGTCCTTTGAACTTTAGTCTTTGAAATGATCAATTTGATTTTGCCGGCAGGTCTACCTGTATCAATCATTTTATTACATTATTTTATATAAATATATTTTTATATGAGTTTGTTAGAATTTAAAAAAAAATAAAAGGAAAAATAATTGATTGAAAACCAGAATATTATAAGTTATAAATTGAGATTATAAAATAATAAATTGCAACCCCTTGAATTTTTGTTAAATTTGTATAAAATAATGTCCTATGGTCATACACAATCATTGTCCAAAGTAGGTAGCATCTTGAGTTAGCTTAGATGTCATCAATAACGTCATGAACACTATTTTTGTTTCTTTCTGAAACACATATTTAATGTATAAATTTTATATCAAAGTTCAGTCAATTTTGAGTACTTGGGTTGGGTCGATCTTAGTGGCATATATATGGATGTTAATGGGGTATATATTTCATTCAGTCCAGGCCTGAATCTCACACAACAGGCTGAACCCAATAATTCCTAGTTAATCAACAGCAGAAACATTGAGTGAAACCTTTAGCTGGGGTCTGGTCGGAATTGGTATATATAGGTGATGTTCGAGATTGAAGATGGAGTTGAACAAAGTAACAATACGTGTCTCGGTTCTATTTTAAAGATTGTTAAAAAAAAATGACTATTTATACTTTTATTTTTATTTTTTTGGGGGTCTTGTCAGGGAAAGGTCGATAATATGGCCTAAGTTATCCTTGTTACGAGGGATCCTCAACACATGTATTAAGATGTGATTGACTAAGGCTTGTTGCCTTGTTGTAGACTCTTCAAGTCTCCATGTAATTGCCGAGGGCTGAGGTGCCTAACATTCTCAGTGAATATAAGTAGGGACGAGCATAAAGTGACTAGTAGGGGTTTTGGCACCGAGATAAAATGGGAAAATTGTGTGTTTAACCTACTTTGAAAATGGGTGATTCAAATTTGTTATACATATACAAATAGCATCAGATCTCGTCAAGAGGTCCATCGGTCACATCTCACATACCATACGGCCACTTAGATATATTAGGTTATCATTACTAGATGTCTAGAAAAAAAATTAGGACATAGAATAGGGGTCTCTTCTACACTTCCTCCTCTATGTGAGAGAACTCACTTTCTATATATTTCGACAATCAAAATTGTGAACTTTCTAACTTATCTTAAATAGGGTGAACCGACCAACTTGATCACCAACCAAACCTTGCATCAACAAATTCAGTCTTTTTTAACATAATTTATTTTTTAATTTTAACTTTATAACAATTTATATTTGAGTAAACTATCCAATTGAGCACTCAATTTTTAGAGCATTTTCATTTTGGTCACTCAAAATAAAATCCTTGCAACTTTGTTACCCATATTTTAAGACACTTCCATTTTAATTACCCAAGCACTAAATCTCTAAAAGTTGGGTGACCAAAATAAAAGTATAAATATGATTTGGCTTGCAGGGGCGAAGTCAGAAAATTTTTTTAGGGGCAAAATTAAATTTTAATTTTTACGATCTTAAAAATGCAATTTCACAATTTTAATAGCATATATCTTTATAACTTTTAAATGGTTAAATCTAAATTTTATCATTTGTAATGGGCCAAAGTATAATTTTACCTTTAATAATTTAAAATTTTAAAAAATTTAAAAAGCCTAAATAAAAAAATTTCCAGCTGGTGGTATGTACAATCATCAGTTGTTAAAGAATTAACTTTGGATGACTAAAACAAAAATACCCTAAAAGTTGGGTCACACAGCAAACCTTATATATTTTTATCCTATCCCTATAAATGTTGGGTCAAATTTCCGAGGATGGTCTCCGCTTGGTGGGCAAATAGACCCTAAGTCCAGAAGGTGTGTTGTTGTTACCTTGGGTCAGTCAGGACTTGATGGCTCCAGCCTTGTTAGAATTTGGGCCCAACATGAATCATCATTATCGTTTCTTTTTTTTTGAATTATGAATCATCATTATCTTAATCTTACTTCTTTGGTTGCTGGCAATGCCATTTTATACCTAAGCTAGCTAACTAAAATGCATGCACAACCATTCACAATGTAATTGATAGGGTTAAATATTTGATTTTTTAATTAAAAAATAAAAGAAAAGAAAGAAATAAGCAATGTATTTAATTATCGATATTAAAATAATAAAATTTTAATTTAATGATAAAATTAAAATTTTATTAAAGTAAAAATATTGATATCCAATCCGAAAAAGCAAAACAACTTTAAACATCCTAATTGCTTATATACAAATGAATTGGAAAATTGATACTTAAAAGAATTAATATTCCTATGTATTTTAAATCTTTTATGAGTATTCAAATTTAGACTAATGATTCTCAACTTTAACCAATAATACAGAAGCTAGCTATGTTATAATTACTCAAGGCTAAATTTGATTAAGAGCTGAGCCGATGTAAAATTTTAAGTTTATTTTTTAAGTTTAATTTAACTTGAAAAATGAGTTTAAAATATTGTTCAAATTTAACTCAGATGAAAATGCTAAACGGAGCCCGGATCGGCCCACCCATATTAATTTTTTATATATATAAATAACATTAAGATAGTTGTAACTTAGCAAACAAATGTCTCTAAAATAGTAGCAAAATTAACAATCAAATAAGAGTTATACAATATCCAAATAATAATAACAAAATAATAAAAATATAATAGCAAAATTATAGCAAAACAACAGCAAAATAACAGCAGAAGAAAATTTTTTAACCAAATTTAGGCTGGGCCCAAGCTAAAAAATTCTTACTTGAGGGCCCCAGCCTGTATAACAACCCTATACTTGATCAAATTGTCAGTTCAAGGTATTGAAATGCTAGATTTGTTGCCAGAGCAACAAAAATCATTTTCTAATAAACTAAGCCTTTTATAAAGAATATTTTGGTATTACAAACATAATGTTTAAAAGGCAACCTGAATTTGATTAAAAACCAGATAAATTTTCGAGAAAAAAAATTTGTTTTAACCATTTTCAAGTATAAATCAGGATCAAGTATAGGTACTCCCCACAAAGTAACGATACCTTGACTTTAATAACGATACCCCTACCTAGTATCGATACTAGTTTTAACTTTGAAGTTTCAAAAAAATTTAGCAAAAATCAAAGAATCGATACTTTGTACAAGGTATTGATACCATTTCAAGTTTCGATGTTGAAAATTAAGGGAAAATCTGCTTAAGTACAAAATCTATAACACTTACATCCCTGCACCATAAACCTCATAACACAACAAATCCAATTCACAATTCAGCCAAATGAACTAAATTTCAATTTCAATAATCACATAACCTATCTCAAACTCATTTAATTAACACTAGATTTATAAACTAACAAAGTATTCAAGTTCTACAAGTTAATCCATTAAAAAATCAATTTCTCTTGACGTAACCTATGTATATGCCAAAACTAAACCAAAATGTTTAAATATACTCTCTTCCAAGTTTGGAGATGTGATGAGATAAGCAAACAACGACCTCGGTCCTGGCTCTTCGAGTTTATCTTTTACCTACGTGTTAGAGAAAAACGCGTTAAGCTTGTGACAACTTAGTAAGTATTTCAAGAATTTAAACTTTTAAAATTTAGAATTGTCGACAATTGTCATAATATATAATATTATTTTGTGTATAGGAGCCAAACACGAGTGATCAATTACTAAAACTTACATTACTTACCACATTGCTTTAACAATTTCTCTTATCATATTTTTCCTTAATAGCCCATTGTAGACTAAATAGAACATTTCAGATATAGATGTGCACCAAAGTGCATTATCATAACAGAGTAACACCAATGGGCTTAACCGGAACAGAACAACATCGTAGTACTTATTAGAATAGAACAACAGCATAGTGCATATCAGAACAGAGAGCGCGCTAATTTTTCCTTAATGGCGTGCATAATATTTATTCAATCAGAGAGATAAAGACAAAATTTTCACCTTTTTACAATTTGATCCTTATATCCTTAAATTCAACATAACTTGTTGTTTCACTAATCATTCAACATTCATATCATCAATGCTTCAACAATCTTCTTTTATGATCTATTTTCAACATTCAAGACTTCATGTTATATTGTGTTTACTTTACAAATTAGTTCCTTTCTACTACTATAATATGTCATTTCAATTTCTCCACATAAATGGAATTTAAATTATATTCATCTATACTTATCAATAAGTTATACACATAATATTAATATATTCATAATTAAACTAACTATTTAACACCATTTGTATTTAAATTTAAACGAAACAAAGTAAAATCCTTGAAATACTTACATCCAAAGCTTGGATGATATGTTTTCCTTTCTTTTCACTCCTTGACTACTTTTCCTTTGTCACCAATTTGGTCTTCACTCTTCTTCTCTTTTCTTCATTACCATGTCAAAACATTCAGCATTTACGTGTTAAAACCATAATCAAATAACATATATATACTATATTAATGAAACTAACATGAATTTCATGAAAAACCTATTATTCTTACATTAATCACTTGATATCAAAACCAAATTCTTATTTTCTTTCCTCCAAGACAACTGTTGATTCTTTTTTCATGAAATTAAGGTGACTAATATGTTTCTCTATTGGTTTTACTGAGAAATCATTAAAGATATTTGAAGAATTGAGCCTAGAAAGGTTTAGAAATGGTGGAAGGACCTAATTGTAACAAAAGAAAAAGTTTGAATGAATGATTTTGGTGAGTAATGTGAATCACATATGAAAGGTGAAAGGTTGTTCTCATCTTTTCTACATTTTTCTACTAAAATATCTTTTCATTAAATAATCAAAATAATTATTTTCAATTTAGTCCAGCAATCACTATTTCACACAATCTCATCATTAATCATTACCTTTTCCATAATTATCTAATTCAGGTAATTACCATTCTACCCTTCAACTTTCTCTTCAATACCTTTCATGATTCATACTTTATTTTTGTTTATTTTGACTTCTAATCCTTCCTCCTTTATCTTTCAATTCAATGTAACCATCTAAATCTTTTAATTTTCTTACTTTTGCCCCATCACTTTCCATTCCCCTACAATTAAGTCATTACCTAGAAAACATTTTTAATTTTCTATCAGCTCTAACTACTTTCTACACTAATACTCGAAATTCCTATTGTATTTATTTTCTAAAATTCTCTAATATTCTTTACCCGACTCAGTATTATTCCTAACTCCAAGACATAACGAGTCTTATTTCTTGTCCAAACCTATTTTTCGGATCTATATTTTTGCTCAAACCCTTCCACTTTTGAATGAACCTTCGAGTTAGGGTGAGTGACCTGATACATAATCAGGTCTACCCAAGAGTAATTAACAAAATTTATATTAACACTTTGGAAAAAAAAACAAAAATTATATTGACATAATCATAATTAAAGTGGCAAAACTTTTGTAAACTCACATAAAAGATTAGTCTTAAATTTTGGTAACTAGTGGGCATATTATTAGTTCAATATGGAAAGTGGGCATATTCTTTTCATGTCAACGGTAAAGAAGTACAGACAATATTCATTATTGAGGGTAAAAGGTGAAGAATCAATCTATCTCCCATGAATAAAAAAAGAAGAGAATATGACCGTTGAGAGGAAGTGATACCATTGGCTTTGCCTCACCAATCTCCCAATCCCACAACCAAAGCTGCCTGTATCTATGCAAAACCTTTTTAGACTTGGAATTTTATAATTATTTTATGTAAAAATTCAAAATTTAAAATTTTAAATTAATTAAATCGAATTTAATTAAGTAATCCGGTTTTCAAATTTAAACCGAGTTAAAATTTTATAACTCAAAAAATTAACTAAAAATTAGTATAAATACCCTTGATCTTTGTATATTTAGAAATTGAATAAATTGTTTCCCTTAACAAAATTTTGAAAAATATAAAATTTCCAAAATGTTATTAAAAATTATTAGAAAATCTATGAAAATTAATTTAAAAAATAAAAAATTTACTTTTGTTTTTCCAAAATGATAAATTCAAGATTACCAAATCAAGTTGATCATCCTAAAATATTGCTTGGAATTTAATTATATTATAAACATCATTTTAATTTGACTTATTTAAATTTTTTAGTTGAACTTGAATAAATTTATTCAATTCAAATTTTATTTTATTCAACTCAATTTTGAAAATTTTCAAATTGAATTAAAATGATAAAATAGAACTCACTAATTCAAAAATTTGTCACTCGATTGAATGCTCACCCTTACATAAATTTATATCATATTTAAATACTTTATAATAGAAATATTATATTTAAGATAAATATATGTTATTATGATAATACTTTATATTTTAGGGTTAATATATATGGAGGTGCCTGAACTTAATAACTTATACTTACTTTATATGCGTGTCAAAATGTGATAGGCTACCATGTGTCATCATGCTATTGGTCATCAATGTCATGTTAGTATATTTTAACAATGTTAGTTAGGTATCTAAAAATATTACCAAGTTGACTTACGATTTCCAAGTTTAGGTACTAAGTAGGTATAAATTGCCAACTTCAGATACCTCAATATATATTAACTCTATATTTTATATAAATGTTCAAGATAACCCTAAAACCTAAAAAATATAAGGGTAAGTTAGAAAATGGTTACCAACTATGCCTTTTGTTTTATTTTGGTCACCCAATTATTAATTTTTTTTAAATTTAGTCACTAAACATTTTAAAATTAAATATTTTAGCCATTTTCCCGTTAGTTCCTATCGGATGAATGATAGAAAGCTTATGTGGACTTTTTAATTAGCCTAATCACAAATTTAATAGCTCTCTTATATTTATACATTCTATCATTTTGATTATAAATATAAAATTTCAAAAATTTAGTCCTAAATGTTTAAAAATTTGTCATTTTAGTTTGAATTCTAAAAATCAATAAATTTAGCCCTCAATGTTTACGAAAATTGTCATTTTAATTTGAATTCTAAATAAATAATTAATTTTAGAATTAATTTTTTAGGATTCAAGTTAAAATGAACAATTTTGTAAACATTGAGGGCTAAATTTATTTGTTTTAGAATTCAAATTAAAATGACTAATTTTGTAAACATTAAAGGCTAAATTTGTTGAATTTTATATTTAAGATCAAATTAATAGAATGAGTAAACATTAGATGCTAAATCTGTTATTAGACCAATAAAAAAAGCTCACGACAACTTCCGGTCACTCATCTAACAGCAACTAAGGAGATTGACAAAAATATTTAATTTCAAAAATTTGGTGACTAAATCAAAAAAATAATAATTGAGTGAGCAAAATAGAATAAAATTCATAGTTGGGTGACTATTTTTTGTAGTTTACCCAAAATGTCATGGTATAATCCAACGCAACGTAAATAAGCTGAAACCGTAACGGCTAAATCCAATAAAAAGAAATCAAATCCTAAAAAGGCTAAAACCTTAAAAGATGCCGTCCACTATTTGCAGCAACTTTCAAACATGTTCCAGATGATGGCTTAATCGTTCATCTGCTGACAAATTTTCATCACATACATGTTGTATGACAGCTTTGAGTTATTTATGTCTTTTGCTTCGGCTTCGCCTAGCTCAGCTTTACCCCACTTTCTTTACTTTTCTTTTCTTTTTTGCCTGTTTCACGTTTTGTAAGTCATATACCTCTCCCTGCCTGCCCTCATTTTTTTTGTGTTTCTCTTATTTTCTTTCATCTTTTGCCACACTTCCTTTTACTTGTTCCCATTTTCTTCCACATCTCAGTCTTGTTTGTTTACTCTGAATCTTTTGGAGAGCGTGTTTTCTTCTATGGCTTTGCTTATTCTTCTTCTTCTTTTAGCAGTTTCTCAAACAACAGCTGGTGAAGGTAAAGGCTTTTTTTTTTAATCTTGTTTTCAGACCTTTTTTTTTTATTGCTGTGGGAGCTGAAATGTGTGGAAAATTTTTAATGTTGTTGCAGATCCATATATTGGTGTGAATATAGGAACAGACCTGTCAGACATGCCACACCCAACACAAGTAGTTGCTCTTCTTAAAGCTCAGAGAATCCAACATGTTAGGCTCTACAATGCTGACCAAGGCATGCTAGTTGCTCTTGCCAAAACTGGGATTCGAGCTATGGTGTCTATCCCCAATGAGGAACTACTTGGCATTGGTCAATCTAATTCCACTGCAGCTAACTGGGTGTCTCGGAACATTGTAGCACATTATCCTGCAACCAACATCACATCAATTAGTGTAGGTTCTGATGTTTTGACTACTCTTCCTAATGCAGGACCGGTCTTGGTTAATGCCATTAAGTTTGTTCACTCAGCCCTTGTAGCATCCCATTTAGATAAGCAAATCAAAGTTTCATCACCTATATCTTCTTCCATAATTCTTGATTCTTTCCCACCTTCCCAAGCTTTCTTCAACCGGTCATGGAATCCAGTTTTGGTCCCTCTGCTGAATTTCTTGCAGTCTACGGATTCATTTCTCATGCTTAATGCATATCCTTACTATGATTATAGGCAATCAAATGGTGCTATTTCGCTAGACTATGCACTTTTCAAGCCTCTTGCTCCAAACAAAGAAGCTGTGGATGCTAATACACTTGTCCATTATACCAATGTGTTTGATGCCATTGTTGATGCTACATACTCAGCCATGGCTTTTCTCAACTTCACTAACATTCCTGTTATAGTGACTGAAACTGGGTGGCCATCAAAAGGTGATTCCAATGAGCCAGATGCGACATTGGAGAATGCCAATACTTATAACAGCAACTTGATTCGCCATGTGATGAATAAAACTGGAACTCCTAAGAACCCAGGGGTTGCTGTTAGTACTTACATCTATGAGCTCTATAATGAGGACATGAAACCAGGGCCATTATCAGAGAAGCATTGGGGATTGTTTGAGGCGAATGGTGACCCTGTTTATATATTACGCTTGACGGGATTGGGATCGCTGCTATCGAATGATACTACTAACCAAACCTATTGTACAGCAAAGGATGATGCTGATCCAAAGATGTTGCAGGCTGCTTTAGATTGGGCTTGTGGACCTGGCAAAGTGGATTGCTCACCATTGTTGCAAGGGAAACCATGTTATGAGCCAGACAATGTGATTGCACATGCAACTTATGCATTCAACACATACTATCACCGAATGGGGAAAACTTCCGATGCATGTGACTTCAATGGTGTTGCGGATATTACAACGACAGATCCAAGTAATTAGATCAATTGATGGCATGCATAGATACTACTATATTGAAAGCTTGTGCTTACTGCTTACTATATTAATACAACCCTTCTTTTCTAGATTGGATGCTTTCATTGGAAGAAAACTAACAGTAGTTTTGCTTATTGCAGGTCATGGTTCTTGTAGGTTACCAGAAAGGTAAGAATTACCCATTTTGCTTAGAGTTTTTATTTTGTTGCGTAAATTTAGTATGTCCTGTTAAACTAATAGTAGAAGCCTCACCTTTTTTTGACGATGAATGGTGCAGTCTTGGCAGGGATGGAACCATGGCAAATATCACCGCACCATTGATGAATTCTACTAGTTCTGATTCATCTGCTCGAAGTTTTTATGGCATGGGAGGTTTCACTGGCATTTTAGTGTTGATAAAAGTCATGCTATGGACTGTGATTTTCTTGTAGTGTATTTTGAGATGTTTTAAGGAGAGCTGTTCCCCCTGGTTTTAGGAAGAGTGGCTTATTCAATTTTGTACAAAGATGGAGGAACCAGACTTTGCTAAGATCTAATTAAATCCTTATTCTTTTTTCATATTGGATTTCCAAGTTTTTTATCAAAGTCTATGTTAATGTGCATATTGGCAGTCATTGGATCTTGAGTCACAAAACCAAATAGTGTGGCATGTCTCTATTAATATTGTCCTCAATGTTGACTTTGGAACAGTAAAATTATAACACTCATAACTATTTCATAAATTATTACATTACGAAAATCATGTTTGGTTTTGGCTCTGGACTTTTGTGCAAAAACAATGTTTGAGAAAGGAATCATTCAGGCTTTGGCGGAAGGGAAGGAGAAGGAGAAGGAGCAGAAGCAGAAGATGATAAAGAGGAGAAGAGCTTCTGAGCCAGCACTTCATTTGCTGCATCTGATGGATGAAAAGCATCCCAAAATACATAATCTTTGCGCTCACTGCATAACTTGGAGTTTGGCAAGCATAAACCACCAATGCTCGTATCGACATTGCAGCATGACGTGTTTGAAACCTTAAAACCTGAAACAAATTCACAATTTGTATACTTTCAACTTATCGAAAACGGCAATGGGACAGAACGAAAAGGACAAGAAAGATGATATGCCATACCATATGCTGTGGGGTTTTCGACCAAATCAAGAACGGCTGGATATGTATCGGCAAACATCATCTGCGCATTCGGGAGGCGTTTGTTTAATGAATTTATCAGCTTTTGCACTTCGGAGTTGAACTCCATCACCCATTCATTCACTCTTTTCAAGCATTGCCCCGTTTTCGATTTCACTCTCTGAGAAGGAATGCAGCCCAATGGCCCTAGCCCATGGAACAAAATCTTTCGTGCTCCAAGCTGGTAAAGCCTCTGCCATTTCATTCCCATTGTTGGTTTAAAGTTCAATATCAAAACAAAAACTATAACTTGTTGATCAAGACAAAAAACTACTACTTATATACCGAAAACTGTTGTTCCAAAGTTGATGTCAAGAGTTCAACAAATTCATCATGTGTGTACTGTTGCCCATCAGCTAGAAAGGGCTGCAAAAAATTGTTGACATAATCATTACTGCCTGCATAAACATAAAAAAAATCAAGTTTGTTAAGGCATCCTTTTTAATAAATTTTGAAACTTTTGTTTCAAGCTAACCAATTCCAATGAAGTAAGTGGCCTCATTGCAAAGCTTGTTTGCAGCCTGTGCACCTATTTTAGCCCTGATGCTTTCCTTGGTCTTTTTAAAGTAATTTATCTGATCATCAAATGTCAATCTCTGAATCTGCAATACAAAGAACAAAATTAATACTAGAAACAATGTAAATGAATGTACAAGTAGGTACTAGGTTGGCATTTTTATTACAAAATATTGGCCTGTTTCATTGAGAATTCCAGCTCCACCAGAAGCATAATTAACCCCTTGAAGGATTGCATCATCATTTTGTGACAAAGAAAGGTAAGGTGGTGGGGATGAAGTCCCAAGCTTTTCAGCTACAAATTCAAACAAAAGATTATCAACAAAAATTTTCCAGCTGTAAACTTTTAAATCAAAATTTAAATAGATATGTACATAGAATATCGCCTATGGTTCGTCCATTCGTGAACCGACCAGTAGCTTTTCTGCCTGTAAAATCAATCCCATACCAGGGATAATCAGACCTTGCTAAAGAATACTGCAGATGGTTGTTGTTCCCTACTTCTGCCAGTGAATCACCAAAAACAAATGAGGCCAAAGATGCAGCAGTTGTAACTGAAACTAAAGTTCCTAATACCAAAACCATTGCAAAGACCAGCCATTGCTTTGCCATCTTATTTGTTGATCTTGTTTTGAGTGTTTCAGAGCTTGTTGGTCATTAGCTTGGATTTACAGCAAATTTAAAGGCCATTTGGACACTTTTTAGTCATGCCCATTTCTCCAAGTTTTAACAAATTAGGTGATTAATTTCAAAACCCCTAAAAAAATATACACAAAGGTTGGCCAACTCACTTGATTTTAAGCCATCACAATTAGTATTCGGTAGGTTTTACTTTTACCATTTCTGGAACAAGGAGAGATTTGGCCAATGATCACTGACACCACTCAGGCTGGACGATTAAATGATGGTGAAACAGTTAAGAAAAAGATTTAACAGCAAAGCCCAAGTTTTGATTGATTCACTCTCTCTATTTGTTTGTTGATTAATTTTTAATTAAGGGGTTGAAGTAAAAGCAGCTGGTCTACCAAGAATGCACTAGGACAAGGGAAGGGATTTTATACTTTCCAATCTTCCAAAACACAAATTAATGAACTGAACTACATTTCTATGTTTTCAACGATTGGTCAAGTGGACCTTCAAATCCATCAATGGTTGAATTATCATACAAATCCTCACTTTTGTTAAAATATTGAAATCATTGATTCAAGATTTGATGACGGAGGTTGTGGGTGGTTGGTATCGTAGTGGTGTCAAAAGTCGCTAAGGATTTTTTAAAAGTTCCGCCTAGCATGCAAAGAGTAACGTCGATATTTTAAATAAAGACAGCCTTTGGTGTTTTTTTATGTTATAACTTTTTGAAACGTGATTATTGAGAAAGTTATTTTATAATTTTTAGTATACATTGGAATGTATTGATTAAAATCACTAAAAAGTTATAATATCATATTTAGTTTGCTAAATATATTGAGAATATAATTATAATTTACAATTTTATTCTTATTAAATAAAATAATATTGATGTGTTTAATATTTACAATAATTTTATTAATAACAAGTCTTTGGATTAAATATTTAATAATGATATTTTACTTGATATTTTTAAATTTATTATTTTAATTAAAAACAAAATTATTTCAAATTTGTCTTGCAATTTCTAAATATAATAATGTATGTATCAAAATTATTTGATATTTGTGCTTTTTAAACATTTAATAAGCTCATACTTGAATTAGTATAAAATATGGTTAATTTTATCTTTAATATTTTTAAAACTTTTCATTCACTTTAGCATAGAAATCACGTCGTCATATTTATGGGAAAGCGATTCTCAAGGAAATTTTGATTCTAAAAAAGTAAAAAAAATGATATACTAAATGTAGAACTACTTTCCAACTAATTAAATTTTATAAAAAATTATTACTTTCTAGAGTAGAATTTTTGTTTGGAGGAGTTAATATTGGAAAGTGATAGAAAGGCAAGTGTTCGTCTTTCCAAAAAAGTTTGCAACAATGTAGAAATCGTTAGCAACGTTTGATATTTGATTTGATTAAAATATCATTATAAATTATATTATTTTAAACATGTTTTTATATTTTATATATTTTATAAAAATAGAAAATAAATAAATTAAAATTATATTAACTTTTTATAAATATATTTATTTAGTATATAATTTTATTTTTCTCCCACCCATTGATGTACCTAATCGAGTGTTAATTAAAGGAGTTTGGTCTAACTAGATAAGCAGTGGAATAACAAAATTTTGATTATGAGATCAAATTTTAAAAATTAAAAATATATAAAAATTATATAAATTAATGTATTAATACTCAATACTGTCATATTTCTCTATTCTTATTAATAAGATTTGATTTGATTGAAATTTTTGAATTTTTGAATTTTTATGATGTTTGATTTGGTTTGGTTTAATTTTTGAATTTTCATACTAAGTTTAAGTTTTTGGACTTATTTTGATAATAATATTTGTATTATGGATTTTAGACATTATTTAGTAAAATTTGAAGTTTTTTTATAATTATTTTTTAAAAAAATTGATCTTTCGAGTAAATAAAAGGTATAATGTGAAATTTAGCCTTCAACATTTATATTTTATCAATTTGACCCTTATTCTTTTTTAATTAAATTTAACCATTAGCCTTTTAAAAAGAGTCAAATTATTTTTTAACAAATATACTAACTAAAATATTAAATTTTTAATGATGTTAGTGTGGCAACCCGTGTGGCAATTCACATGTACTTCATGCTAACACGACACTATTTTTCATATATGCTACATCAGAAAATAATTTAAAATTTATAAAATATTTTAAAAATTCAAATTAAAAAAAAAGTAGCATGAAGTACATGTGGATTGTCATGCAGACTGCCATGTTTAAAAATTTAACATTATAATCATTATTTCCATTAAAAAATAGTAATTCAACTCTTTTTGAAATTTGATGGTCAAATTTGATTCCTTTTTAAAAGTTTGATGGTCAAATTCTTCTATTTTTAAAATGCTGAGATCAAATTTAGCTCAAAAAGAATAAGAGTCAAGTTAACAAAAGATGTGAATATTAAAAGTTAAATTATGCATTATAATAAATCTTATATTTTTTGAAAAAAATTATATAACATTTTTAAGTTATTTTACTATTTTAAATAAAAATATTTATTTAACATCATAAAAATTAAAATCAATTATAAATTAAATAAAATGAAATTTAATTCCATTTGAATAACTGTTATTTTTAACTTGAATTCCAAAATTTGCCTATACACTTCGGTTCAAGTTGATTTTTCTTTCTCGATTTTTTGTTTAACCCTACAAGTTAAATATTTAAAGCAAATAAATCTAAGTTATTACCGTATACAAGTTTTCATAAAGCTAACATATAACTAATAATTTTGCTTTATAAAATAAAAATCACTTAAGTATTTCTTGTTACCAAGAGAAGGTAATATTTCAAACCTAGGATGAACTCAAAATTAAGATTTTACGATAACAAATTAGCAACAATAAATTTTAAAAAAATACTAAATTTTAATCATCATTCAAGAAATTCAAACAATTGACCCTAATCAAAGCTACAATATTTTTGTAGAGATTAATTAATAAAAGTTAAAAAGAATAGATGTTAACAAATTAGGGTGACCTGCTTAAAATTTGAAAGATTAATAGGATTTACTTGCATCGGTATAAAACTAACATAATTTTATGTCCTTTCATAACTTATTCTACAATTAATATTTTAACAATACAACCGTTGAATTTATCATATAATTATATTTATTATACATGTAAAATTTTGAATTGATTTGATATCCCTATCACATCGATTTAAAATATTGTCTATATTAATATATTTTAACGCTTGAAAGTTTTTTTACATAAAACAAATAATTAAAAATATTTTTTACTCCAAACTTGACATACATGATCTATATGAATGGAACATGAAATACGTCGATCGGATTATTGAAATATCAATTGTAAAAAAAAGTTATGAAAATGTGCAAAACCATGTTAATCTTACACTAGTGTAAGTGGATCCCTCCTCTATTAGAAAAAGAAATGGAATAATAAGAGAAATTTGGAAAGAGAAAAAAATTCTTTTGAAGGGGCCTTGAAGCAATTTTTTATACATGATAATATAATTTTTGGCCCTAAACTTGGTAACTAAGTCTGTTTTTGTATTTATATTTCTTTGTGTTGATATTGGTATTTAAACTAGACATTAGATCTATTTTGATCCTCGAACTTGAAAAAGTGTAAAAGTGTTGTTGCATTGTCATCTGAAAAAATAAAATAGTAAAATCAAATAACATGACACAATTTTAGAGTGTCACATCATTAAACTTTGATTATTTTTCGAAGTTTAAATATTAAAATAAATTTAATTGTCAACTTCAAATACTGAAGTGGATAAAAGAATATAGGTATCAAACTAGATCATTGAATTTTGATTATTTTTCCAAGTTCAAAGATTAAAATGAATCTAATTGTCAACTTTAAATACTGAAGTGAATAAAAGAATATAGGTACCAAACTAGACTTAGGGTGGGTTTGGATGGACGATTGGGTGCAATGCAGTGCGTGTCTCACGCTTTAGTATCTACTCTCACCGCTACTGTTATTTTTACATTAACCACAACTAAACGCACCACCCATTTAAACTCACCCGTTAAATTCAAGTGCCCTTTTTATAGCAATATTTATAGCTCGTCTTTTTAGTCATTTTACCCCCACAATCCTGAATCCCCTATGCGGCATAGATAAAAGATTAGCTTCATTTATTCCATAATAAACTTTAACAAGACATCATGAAATTATAAAGAAAACAGTAGAAATCCAATTCCAGGTGCAGAAGTGAAGAGGAAGGAGTGTGGGAAGCAGCACCCTCAAATCAAAAACTAGGAATTTGATAGTCACAGACGTGGGGTTTGAGAAAAATCCGCCGACCCTTATGCCGCTCCTACTTTCGCATTCCTTTTCCTTTCTTCTATCACCTTCCATTCTATATTTATTCTCCTCTGCCAGCTAACAATCCCGATACATACAATCACATTTTTATATACATATTTATATCTCTTGATAACTACTTAAAGACTTCTTTAAAGTATTTTCAATATCTTCTTGTTTAAAAAATTGAATGAAACCCATCATTATTAATATTTAGTCCAACTGTATGAATCTCTACATATATATAGGTCTTGTATGGAAGTTGTTTTTCTGCATATGTATGCCTTCGAACTATCAGCTTGAACTAGTCTAGCTCTATCCCTTCTTCCAATGGCACTTGCAAAGGATCCTATCTGCTCCGTTCAAACCTCAACCTTGTTGGAGGATGGTTCTGATGGTTTCATTTTCCAGGCTGTGAATTATCAACCTGAGCAACCTCATTCTTTGATAAACTTCAAGGACTCAGGGTATGATAACTTCATTCATACCACCAATGGATCTTTGCTTAGCTTTGAACAAAATGAGAAGGGTCGGCAGCACACTACTTGCTTGAGAACTAGTGGTTACAAACATGGTCACTCAATGGTGGACCAATGGGATCCTCGGGCCGTGGAAGATTTTAGCTGCTTTGAAACTGCTAGCAATGGAAATTGGCTATACTACGATGAAGCTGTGTTTGCTGATAGCAGCAGCATCCAGGATCCAGGCTCACCAGCAGCTGATCTCAAGCGTCCCCATATGGTAAACAGCTCTTCTTTTTTCAATATTCAAACCATTTAAGATACCAACTGAGCTTGGATAAAATTGGTTGTAGGGAGGGAGCAATCAAGCTTTGAAGAAACAATGTACTAATGAAATTAAAAAGGGAAAAACTAAGTCAGAACCATCAAAGGAACCCCAAAGTATTGCGGCCAAGGTCTGTTTGTGTCTTAAGTAAACTTGTATTGATTGCTGAGAAAGTTTGATCGCAAAAGTTTAACATTGAGAGAATTTTTTTTCTATCCAGAATCGACGTGAGAGGATTAGTGAAAGGTTGAAGATACTACAAGAACTGGTACCCAATGGCTCCAAGGTAAGATATTGTTTACCACTGAAATGTGATATCTTTGCAGCTTTGCTTGTAGTAAAAGCTGAATATGATGTTTAGGTTGATATGGTGACCATGCTAGGGAAAGCAATTAGCTATGTCAAGTTTCTTCAGTTGCAAGTAAAGGTGTTGGCAACAGATGAATTTTGGCCTGTTCAAGGTGGGAAAGCTCCTGATATTTCTCAAGTAAGAGAAGCCATTGATGCTATACTTTCATCCCAGAAACAAAGGAACTCCACTTCGGAATAGAGGGTTGTGGCAGAAGATTCTTAAAACTAATTTTAGATTAATATTAGTATAATTCCAAGTTTCTGGGCAAAGAAAAGTTCAGTTTTTGAATGTTAGTGATGCTGAATGAAACAAACAAAAAGATTGAGAATCTGATTGGAGCAAATTTGAAGGTTTTATTTGTATTTGTAATGGAAATTTTCATTTATTTATCTAATTTTCAACTAAGATATTCATTCTTATCTTAGTTTCATTTCACATGGACGCTTTCTCTCTCTTCCCTTGTTCACATGCATCTCAGGCTTTGTTGTATTCCTCAATCCTTTCTCTAATTTCTATCATGTTTTCCTTCTGCCACGTGTACTCTTGTGTGATCTCTCTCTTTTTTTACACTGAGAGAAATGGTTAAATTTTATTTTTGGTCCCTCTATTATGTCCAAATTTCAGATTTAATCTATACTTAAATTTATAACATAATTTGGTCTTTATATTTTTATAATGTTATCAATTTGTCCAAATAAATCATATTTTTAACTTTTCGATTAAAATATGACATGATTATATATAATTTGAATGTCATGTGAGTCTTAGAGATGGGCACATGACTTCCCATTTCTTTTAGGCTTGCATTGCAATTTTTTTATATTATAAATAGTCAAATTTCAATTTTGGCCCCTAAACTATGCTGAAACTTAAGATTTATCTATATACTTTACTTTTTGACATAATTTGTCTTCCATGCTTTTATTATGTCATTAATTAGTTTAAATAATTATTATTAACTATTTCAATCAAAATGGCGATGTTAATTTTTTTAGGAATACTATTCAATAGAAAATAATTATTTTATCATGAAAAGTTTGAATAAGCGTTTTTGAGAAAAAAAATCTTAATCAATATTTCCAACGTTCTTTTATTGTTAAATAACTATCAAGTGTGTTTTTTAATTTCAAAATGTGACACTAGAGAATTTAATTGAAGAATTTTAAAACCGGTAATTACTAGACCTGAATTCTTTAATCTGAAAACTAGAGACGTTGAATTTCTGAATATAAATGTAGGGGACTAAATTTCAAATATAGGAAATATATAAAGACCTAAAACATAATTTAACATTCAAATTATTACCCTATACTTTTTTTTTTTGGTGAAAAACGAAAAAGGAATAGCTAATTAATTATATCCAACACACTTGAGAAAAAACTTTTAGACTGATTCAAATCTAAAAGATTCCAAATAAAGTATCAAAAAAATTCAAATTTTTATTCTATCCGTTTGTTTACATGTAAAAGGTTTTACGGAAAATGTTTTCTACATTTTCCTGTGTTTGTTTCACAGAAAATAGTTTTGTTAACGGAAAATAACTTACAGGTCAATATAAAATA
This sequence comes from Gossypium rotundifolium, assembly GCA_025506655.1. NCBI lineage: Eukaryota > Viridiplantae > Streptophyta > Magnoliopsida > Malvales > Malvaceae > Gossypium > Gossypium rotundifolium. Next base: position 187,797,445 of record CP106729.1, on the reverse strand, counting down.
AGCTTTTTTTCCTGTAAAATGACTTACCATTTTGAAAAGCGTAAGTCATTTTCCGGAAAAGAGTTCACCTATAGATAATTTTATTTTTATATAAAATTAACTTCAATTAAGCTTAATATTATTATAATGATAATAATTTTTATTTTATTTTAAAAATATATAAAATATTATATTTTTAATATTATTAAACTTACATATTTAATTATTTATATTTAGTCATATAATAAATTATTAATATAATAAATATAATTTATTATTTTAATAAATTATTTAATATTTCAATTTATTTTAATAATAAATTTTAAAAATAATAATTTTAAATAATATTACTTACATATTGTTGAAAATATTCAATATTAATATTTTAATAATAAATATTTATTACAATTATAAATATATTAATAATAAATATTTTGTAGTATAAAGGTTAAAATATGTCTTAAGTCTATGTACACTTCACAAATTTGTAATTTAGTCTTTGTACTTTTATTTTTAAGAATTTAGTCCCTTTACTTTTCAAATTTGAAAATCAAGTCTAATAGTTGACATTGTTAATTTTTTTGTCAATTTTGTTGATGTTACATTTTAAATAAAAATACTCACTAAGTAGTCATGTAATTAAAAATGACATTATAATAAATCTGAATTTAACATAATATTTTTAATATCTGCAAAAATAATGTAAAATATAAATTTATAGATAAAAATAAAATCAATTAAACAATGAAAAATAAGAAAATATCAAATGTATATTTATTTAATTGAAAACAACTTTTATGAAATATTTTTAAGAAATCTACCAAACAACAGAAAATATTTTACACAGATTCCTCTAAATATCAGAAAATATTAGTTTTTTCAGAAAAGTAAATTATTTTCCAGAAATCATTTTCCCGAAGTCATTTTCAGTGAAACAAATAGAGCTTTGATCTAAGCAAATACTTACGAAGCACGGACTAAAAATCGTACTGGTTATTAGATAATAGTTAAGATATTATTTTTTAAAAAAATAAATGGTAGTAAAGCTGCTGACAAATGCTTGGCGAAATTAGCATAAGTTGAAAAAAAATCATTATCAGAATTGGGGGTATTAGCTACTTGATACAGGGATTCTTCCATTTCCTTTGGCCTCCTTATTCTGATAAGAAAAAATGCTGGACTGATTTATAAAATTAAAAAACATGGTTCTAAACGTATGCGTTTTACTTATTTAAATTATTCATTTTTCTTAAAATTTCATATTTAAATTTTTATCAAACTCTACTTAAGAAAACTCTCTTTCAATCATCACCCTCAGGATTATAATCGTAATTTTTTTTTCTTAAATCGTTTACTTCTTATCTTTTATTTTGCCTAGTGGCGGTGTCAGTTTTCGAGTTGGCTATCGCCCGCTTTTTTCTTCCTCTCATCAACTTTTTCTTTTTTCCTTTTTTTCATTTACTCCATATGTCTTCCCTCTTTTCATATTGCAAATCTATTTTGTGGTATTTTTATTATCTTCACAAATTCTGATAGACAAATGACAGTGTCTATCGTTCACTAAAATTTCATCGGCCACCAGTAATTTTTCTTGGAAAGTGGGTGGCTCTTTGTTAGTTTCTTAATATGTTTCTGTTTTGAGAGTATTACAGAATAATAATGATTTCACGAGTCGATTTGGACTCGTGTTGTCTTAAGTTTTATATGATTTTTTGTTTGTTTTTCCATTGTTTAATAAATTTTTAGTTTTAGAAGTTTTTGTTTGCTCTTGTAGCACGTTTTTAAGTCTTGCTTATGCATAAAACCTTAGTTTTACAAGTGATTTTAGGGATGATTTTGTTGTTGTCCTCTCTAGTTTGATGAATGCTCGATTCTTTTATCGATTTTTGCTCGCCGCTTTGAACCATCCAGAGTTAATTTTTTACCGTATTAAGTGCTTACAATTACTACAGACATATCGTACTTGAGATGTGACAAAGTCAATTGTCAATGTGTCATGATGTTCTATTAATGCTAAGACTAAAACTTTTGTTATGTTGATGAAGCTTGTTATTCACCATATACATTTATTTTCTTAAATTATATAATTCCATTCATTGTATAAATTAATAAGTTTACCTAAAAGAAATTCCCTTTTTTAAGTCTGCAAAGGCTTTACATATATACACATATATGTTAAAATGTTAGAAAAAATGAGATTAAATAATTTATTTGTGATCCGTTTGATTGTGTATTATTCGAATACTGTAGTATTAATATTTCAATTTCAAAATTAGCCTTGTTTTTGGGCAAATATCCCAAAATTACCAAAAAAAATCAAAAATTACCGGAAAGGACAGGTTTCAAAAATATTGACCGGAAAGGGCAATTTCCCCAAAAATCGCGTCCACGGTAGCGTTTTTTGGGGAAAGGCTAAAAGCGCGTCCATGGGGGCGCTTTAGGCCAACTCAAAAAAAACGCTCCCACGAGGGCGCTTTCTTTGAGGTGGCCTAAAGCGCTCCCCATGACGCGCTTTTAACCAAGTACGGTAAAATTTGACCGTTGGACTAGCAGTCAAAAAAGCAACGGAAAAAAAACTATAAATACCCCACCAACCCTTCATTTTTTCACACTTCAATCCTTTCTCATTTTTCTCTCAATTTTCTCTCAATTTGCTCTCAATTTTCTCTCAAGTTTCTATCAAAGCCCTTGAAATTTACGCTTAAATTTGAAATAGTCTTCTACCATTTACTGAAAAAGCCCATTATAAATTTTTAATATATTTATTTTTTGGAAAATTTAAAAATCTTTATCGAGTACAATGGTAGGGATTTACATCGCCTAGGCAAAGAATCACATTGGCGTCGAGCAATTGAAAATGGTAAGTTTGAATTTTAATTTTTAATATTATTAAATTTTTTAATTATGCAATTTTTATTTAATTTTGAATTTTATTATTTTTAAATGATCAGAGATCGGGTGTTGCAATGTTATATTCGCAACATGCCCGTCCCCATCGCCATTGATCGAGAATTACTGCGGAAGCGGGTTTTTGGCACGTACCACGATAGGTAGGGGTTCAAGTTGGACCCGATTTTGATAAGCGCGTTGATAGAGAGGTGGAGACCGAGACGCACACTTTCCATCGCCATGCGAGAGTGTACCATCACCTTAGAAGATGTCGATTCTGATTGGGATTACTGGGTGGATGGGTCGGTAGTCACCGGGTCCGTAACATCTCTCGATTGGATGGCCGTATACTCTGAGCTCTCGGGTGCCATTCCGGATAAATTGCAAGGAGGTCGGATCGATATGGTTTGGTTACGAGACACATTCCCATGACCGAATGAAGATTCGATGAAGATGAAAGAATACGGTATGCGGGCATACATACTTGAGATAATTGGAGGCTATCGATGCGGACGTCTCTAGAAACCTCGTCCACGAGATGGCTCTCAAACTTGTTGATTTCAGAGCGTGCCGGTGAATTGAGTTGGGGTCTCATGCGTGCTATCGAGGTTGTACCGGAGATGTGCGGGTGACGGTGCGAATAAAGCAAAAATTGGAGGTTGCCTATCACTCTGCAGATCATGGGCATGGTTTTGATTTCCATTTTACGTCCCCGCTCGACCCGACCATATTCATTCCCATTGATAACGAGGTAAATTTAATATTATATTTTACAATTATGTCGTAGATTTATAGTATAATTGCATGCTAAAAGTTTATTTAATTAGGTGGAACCATCCGAGAAGTCATGTTGGAATACCTGACTCGCTTGAGGATATACGGCTCCTATTGGAACAACGGTCGGAATCACAAGTAAGTGTCGAATTTCGTTATTATAATTTAGTATTTATGTATATAACTAATATTTTGGTAATGTTAATATAGTTTCAATGGACACCGTACGAGGATCCCGAAATTCGGGCAGTAATTCCGGGGGAGTTCCTCCAAAATCCGAACAGTTGTACGTTAAGGTCCCGCTAATCACCTACGCGACCGTGGAGATGCACCGGTCGATTGGGTTCTGCGACAATTTGGATGCTTGGCAATGATTCCGTGGCTCTGAGGTGCTCGATGATGAGCACAGTGTGGACTTACGACGGCAAAGACACGGATTGGCCGATATTTTGGTCGAACAAATCGAGGCGTGGGAGAACCGGTATGACTTTTACCTAACCGGAACCGATCGTAGTTCCTTAGTTAGCGTCGTCGGAGTACATGCCATGGTTTAGAATCCATGGCAAGCCGTATCTGTTGTCGGTGAAGAGAGCGACGACAAATTCGCGGCGAAGGAACGTCGGGCCCTTTATATTCAAGGAGAAGGGTGATGAGACGGGCCCGACAACAGCGCCTACACGATCCGGGCCCATCAACAGCGCCTATACAATCACCGGCCCATCGATTCGGTGACAACACCGAGAACACAACGTCCACGATTTATGCGGTCGTACCACCTTACATGTATCCTCCTAACCCATATATGTTTCCTTTTTCTAGTCCCCAGGTTGGAATGCATGGCCGGGTTTGAGTCCGTTCCCGACAACTCCTTTTAGCCAGCCGATCGTGAGGCCGACATCGGGTGTGGGATTAGAGGAGGTGCCGTCGGGGAGCAATTCTTTCTACCAGGCTCCTTCACCGTACGGGATGCAGTCACCCCCGCCGTGGTTTATGCAAACACCTCCGGGGTCATTATTTTATCAAGGTGGGTCATCATCGCAACACCTGAACTGCACTCCACCACGAGGGGACGGATTCCCTTTGAGGTTCCACGACCCCGCCAAAGCTAGAAGAAGAAGGAATCCAGTACAGAATCGGCTTCGCCTGTGTGGCACTTGGTTCCCACCAAGATCCGCACTAAACCCTAAACCCCTAATTTGAGTAATTGTAAATTAATTTATAATTTGAGTTTAATTTTTTGTAATTAAGGTTTAATTTTTGTATTTAAGTTGTAATATATTTAATAAAATTTGAGTTTGTTTTTTTTGTAATATAATTTTTTAATTTATTTAATTTTAATAACTTTGACAAAATAGGTTTGGTTTATTTTTTTTGTAATTAAGTTGTAATATATTTAATACAATTTGTGTTTGTTTTTTTTTTGTAATTTAATTTTTTAATTTATTTAATTTTAATAACTTTGACAAAATAGGTTTGGTTTTTTTTTGTAATTAAGTTGTAATATATTTAATACAATTTGAGTTTGTTTTTTTTGTAATTTAATTTTTTTAATTTATTTAATTTTTTAAATTTAATTTTTTAAATTATTTAATTTTAATAACTTTGACAAAATAGGTTTGTTTTTTTTTGTAATTAAGTTGTAATATATTTAATACAATTTGAGTTTTTTTTGTAATTTAATTTTTTAATTTATTTAATTTTAATAACTTTGACAAAATAGGTTTGGTTTTTTTTTTGTAATTAAGTTGTAATATATTTAATACAATTTGAGTTTGTTTTTTTGTAATTTAATTTTTTAATTTATTTAATTTTTTAAATTTAATTTTTTAAATTATTTAATTTTAATAACTTTGACAAAATAGGTTTGTTTTTTTTTGTAATTAAGTTGTAATATATTTAATACAATTTGAGTTTGTTTTTTTTTGTAATTTAATTTTTTAATTTATTTAATTTTAATAACTTTGACAAAATAGGTTTGGTTTATTTTTTTGTAATTAAGTTGTAATATATTTAATACAATTTGAGTTTGTTTTTTTGTAATTTAAATTTTTAATTTATTTAATTTTAATTTTTGTTTTGTAATTTAATTTTTAATTTATTTAATTTTTTAAATTTAATTTTTTATATAATAAAAATTGAGTTTACTTTTATTTGTTTTGTATTTTAATTTTTATTTTAATTTTAATATCTTTGATAAGATAGAAATGATTTAATTTTTTAATTTAATTTTTAATTTAATTTTAATAACTTGAATAAAATAAAAGTGGTTTATTTCGGCATCAACGTTGATTATGACGGGCTATTTTATTTTTAAACTGTAATAATTTTTTATTTTTGAATAAAAAGTTGTTTTATTATTTGTGTTTGTAATTTAATATTAATTATCTTATATTTAATAAATTTGAGTTATTGTACAAAAGTTCACCGTTTTCCTCCAAAAAGCGAAATTACATAGCCAAGAAGAGACAAACAAGCTAAGAACACGGTCAACTAGTCCGATTTGGACACGAGCGAGATGTATGGCGGGTTCCTACACCACCCGCACCGCCGACTTTGGTTGGTCGGTTCTCGGATATCCATATTGTTGCGTATTCTAGTCGAGGAAGGTCGACCTTTTGGTTTGCGTCTCAATTCTCTATCCGGCAACAGCTTATACGGTGCAAGCGATACCGATGGCCACTTACGTTCATCTGGGACTGGTGGGAATACGTGTCTCCACACGTTGTACATGTTTTCTAATTTGTAGACTTCGTCGACATAGCTCATGGGGTCAAGACGAAGATTATGACAAGCCGCAAGTACATGAGCACATGGGTAATGAAGTGCATCAAATATCCCACAGTCGCATGTCCTATTTGTCAAGTGTACACGATAATGCCCGCCAACAATACCTTGGCTCGATTCATCAAACTCCGTGACACGAAACCATAGTCGTCGCGATCGTGACAAGCTGTGTGCATAGTGTTAGCCGTGCCTTCCCACGGTTAATTTCTTGCAAGACCTTCTGCTCCATACATGGCCTCCTTACATCTCGCCTCGATAACTTCATTGCTCTCTTGGAAATAGTGCCGCTAAGCGAAAATATGTCTCCCACAAAACCGGCAGAATCGGCGGATGACGGGTTCCTTTAGCATGAATTTATGCATTCGGCCGGTTTGTGGTCATATGACCATATCGTGAGCCGCCGTCATATGCTTGTGTCCACTGTTCAAAGGAATATTGCACGTACTCTGCGCCTTGGCGTTATCTTGAACAAAGCGCCAACATCTCGTGAAAACGGTCTTTATTGATCTCGTACCACCAATATCGTTGATATCGAATATTACATACCACTATTCAATTGTGAATAAATTGAAAATTTCAAAAGAAATTATATTAATGAAATTTCATACCCATATCGGTCACTTGCCGTTTCTATCTTTTAGATCGGTGTTGCCCATAGTAGTTGGATGCCACATGCCTCGAGCAATATCGATGGTGTGTGCGATGCCACATGCTTCCACAATCGTTCTATTGCCGCAAGTATTCCAGGCCCCGATCCGATATAACGATATGTCGGTTGAGGCGACATGCCTCCTTAACCTAGATAGGAAGAAGTCCCGATCATCACCGACTCCCGGTGTTATTGAACATAATCGGAAGAATTCTCCCACGGTAGTCTTGTGCCACGACTAGCAATAGCCGATCGCGTATATCTACCATACATGAAGGTACCGTCAATTTGTACCAATGGCTTGCGGTATGTAAAAGCATCTCGGCATTGCTTAAATATCGAGCAGCGCTTGAACACTGCGCATCCACGGAAAGCGACGATCGTTGTAGTCTGCGGTTCCGTTTCAATGTCTGTTGTCTTTGCTGGGACATATCTCTCCAAAGACCTTACACCACCGCCACACTTCATTATATGAAGCGTCCCACCGACCGTGCAACTTTTCCAATGCCTTCTGCTTGGCTATCCAAGCCTTTCTGTAAGAGGGCGTGTACCCCATTTAGCTACGAATATTGCCAATTAAGGCCAAGACTGTAGTTTTGGGATCGGCCTTCACCGTCGGGATTATTAAATCACCAACATGTCGAATCCATTCTCGGATGATCTTGTGTTACACATCAACAATCACGTTAAATAATGCAACATTACATAATATTAGTGTTATTCAAATCATTGAACACATAGTGGTACTGCACTGCAGTAAGATATGTATGCGGACCTTTGTACTTCTTCACCTCTCACATCCCGTCCTTTTCCTCAACGACGCCATGATTTTCCATGCACATGTGCCGTCTTGCACAAAGACACTTCCTCGCACCTATCGAGCTTTGATTTAACCATAGTGTAGTTAACCCGTTCGATCTTGTATTATTTCAATGCACCAAGAAAAGTGTTCTTGTTGGAAAAGCGGTTACCAACTTCTAATTGGTCCGAATCCAACGAAGAATTTGTACTGTCACGCGTCCGGTGTGGTAGTTTAGGAAACTCAATGCATCATCTTGAGATAGATCGACATTATGCATGTGCGCTGGAGGCGAGTATGCCCTGAATAGCGGATCTTCTTCTTCTTCGTCGAACCGCCTCAACATCTTGGTACAATTGGAGCGGGCTCCGGTTCGGAAAATAGTCCAACTTCTGCACCGCTCGGGTCCACGGCTCCCGGGTGGATCCACATCGGATTCATCGTCCGATCCTCCATAACTTTGCAACAAACGAGGGCTCCTCACGGGTGGATGCCGTCGGTAATACATCATCCCTCCTTAAACATCTTTCATAAAGATTTCAATCGTATGTGGATTGCCATCCACTAGAAGTTGATGACGTCCCCCAATACGTATTTACGTCATCCGACGTCGATTGACAAATATGCATGTCCCATCCACCAACCGAAAGTGTCATGCGGGGTTATGTTTTCCATACTACCACCGCACACGAGCACTTCGTGTTTTGCCTCCCACTTACAGTGTGGGCGACGGGGTCGTGTATTCCCTCGAACGATACTAGATGTTGAGGTCGCAACGGATCACTTGGAGATGAAAATTCTACATATAACTCGAGATAGGCGATCCACGGCAAAATGAGTCTCCACCATTGCCTCAAGGCTCGAGGACCTTTGATGTCGAATCGTCATATCTCACCGGATCAACCAAGCGCAAAATCTATACTTAATAGATGAACTTTCATTGGCGTTGTTAGAATATTTTACGCCTAATTCTTTTGCGAAGTTCTACCAAATCGACGTTTGATTAAAACTCAATCGCTACTGTGTTCTCGATAAGAAAACAACACTATTTTCGGTGTCACGCACTTCACCATCGTAGTAAATAACACCATTAATCGTTCACTCATTTTCAATTTTTTCTTCTTTTTGCTTGAATGCTTTCGCTAACCGAGAATACAATTTGGGTGATTTATAGCCCTAATTTTGCATGAACCTTTGTAGCAAAAGTCGTCCACGTGGGGCGCTTTTCAACGCTCCGGGTAATAGTGCACCTCTTTGAAGCGTTTTTGCCTTGTTTGTTGAAACGTCTCCTCAAAATAATTTTGCGGAGACCACTTTGTAGCAAAAGCGCGTCCACGTGAGGCGTTTTCGCCACGGTTTGTTCAAACGTCTCCTCAAAATTATTTTGCGGAGACTCTGCCCAAAAATTATTTCATTTTCACATTGCAAGTGGACGGAAAGATTCCCAAAAATCGCTTCCGTCGCCGCGTTTTTGTGGAAAATGGCCTAAAGCGCGTCCATGGGGAGCGCTTTAGGCTACCTCGACAAAAGCGCCCTCGTGGGGCGTTTTTTTGAGGTGGCCTAAAGCGCTCCCCATGGACGCTTTTTTCCTTTCCCAAAAAAGCAGCGTTGACGTGACGCGATTTTTGGGAAATTGCCCTTCCGGTCAATATTTTTGAAACACCGTCCTTTTCGGTAATTTTGATTTTTTTGGTATTTTGGGATATTTGCCCTTGTTTTTGGTGTTATTTTCAAAAAAAAATTCTTTTTACTTGGGATTGCTTGTTAGTTAACCTTAGTGGAGTTATATGTAATTTCCCAACTTGTACTTATGAGAAAAGAAAAAAAAACATATAAAAGTTGTCCTACCTTTTCCTTTTAAGCATGCGGTTCCCAGCGTATAAAATATTACGCCACCTTTTTATTAATCGGCAATTGGTAAATTGAATTACCACACTGACTCACGGTCCAAACGTATTCGTAATTTATCAATAAAGAAATGAAAAATATGTCCCTTAAATACGTAGCCTAAGCTCAACACTCTATAAATTATTTTATATAATATCAGTTATAGTTTTTTTTCAATTATTTAATAATATTTTAATAATTTTTATATCATTGATTTATAATCTTTATAATTTTGTTATCTTGAATAATGAATTCGAAACCTTAAACTTCAAACTCTAAATCTGAACTCAAATTCAAATCTCGAACTATGAACTTTAAACTTGGAATTCGAACCTCAAACCTTAGGCCCTGAGCTTGGTTCGAGATTTGAGGTTTGAGTATAAGGTTTAAGGTTTGGGTACAAAGTAAAAAAATTATCAAAATTATATATCAATGAGATGAAAAAATTATTAAAAAAATAATTAAACAATTGAAAATAAATCATGAATGATGTGATGAGAATGGTCTATAAAATAATTGCTCTTAACACTCATCCTAAGCCTATGTAATATAGGGTTCAGTGGCAGTAGGGGGCAGGCAAGAGCCATGACACCTTCTAAAATGAAAAAAATTTTTATTTAGACATTTTATAATTTATAAAATTTAAATTTGTAATGGTAAAATTACACTTTAACCTTCCAAAATAAAAAAAAATTAATCCTTTAAAAATTATAAAAATATAATTTATTAAAATAATAAAATTATATTTTTACTATAAAAATATATAATTTAATTTTACTGTTTCAAAAAATATTTTCTAGCTCCTGCTGGTGCCAGACATTGATAAGATTATTGTTAATGCATGCATGGCATTCATCTTCAGACATGGTGACCCATCCTATTGGAGCTTAATTGAGTTTTGCATTAATAAATTACACAATCACTCCCCCAAAGAGAATTGAGAAATTAAAAAACACGTGACACTTGAAAATGGCAGATGGAATTTATATTAATAATGACAAAATGAATGAATGAATGAATGGAATAATGTTAGGTTGTAGTTAGCATGCCAGAATGGGAAGAAGAGAATTAAAGGCACATTGATGAATCTGAGAGATATATTGTTGTTCACTACTTGGACGACAACTTAAGCGCTTACTATATTCAATGCTGTGTTTTATGGTTATGCTTCCACAGATGGAGTTAAATCATATTTTTTTATTTAAGTAAAATATAAAAGGTAAAAGCATATCATAGTCACCGTTTTTAGGACATTGAAATGGAGTAGTGTTTGGAACATGGAGTATGGGGAACTTTTAATGTTTAATAATAGGAATAGGTGCGATGTGGGAACTTGGACTCTTTTTTCCCATGAATCAATATATTGTAAGGTCAGAGTTTTATCATTCAACTCCTCAACTAACAATCTGACTTCATATAAATATAAAATATTTCATCATCACTTAAATTATTTTCCTAATTTTAGTTTTGAGTCCTGAGTTCGATTCCAGTTATAAGCATTTATGTTATTTTTGGAGAGAGAAAGGAAAATGTGTCTTGGGCACGTTTTCACTAAAAATAAACAGCTCATTTCTTTTGGTTATATGGTTAATTGTCAGTTCTTTTATCATTGAATTTTGGGTTCAATTCCTCTTCTATAATGATAGTTAGATAATTATAATTTTATTTTTGAGTCTTAAGTTTGATTTCAGTTATAAGCATTTTAATATAAATATATATATTTAATTAATGTTTATAATTAATAAATATATTGTTTTCAAGTAAAATCAAATAATAAATATGTAATTATTTTTAAAAACATTAACTAATTTTTAGATATATATTTTTATATATAATATTTCCACCTATATTTTGGGGTGTGGTGATTTTAATATTATAAAATTAAATAATTATTTCAAATATGTAAAATATTTCAAATATCATTATTTTTCATCTACATTATGGGTATGATATTTCAAATATTTTTATTGTGAAATATTGCAATTAATTTTTCAAATACACATACAAAAATATATAATATGCCAATTTACTACACTCATGATATAGATTGAAAGATAAATATTACACATATAAAAATTATATTTACTAAAAATAATGATATTTGTAATAATTATTTGATTTTATAAATAAAAGAGTTATTAATTAAAATGAAAAACTTGAAGAAAAAAATTATTAAGTATAAACATTAATTAAAAATAAAAAATGTTGAAACGTGGAAAAAAATTCATATTAAAATGTTTATAAGAGGAATCAACTTAAAACAATATATAACAAAAATACAAATGTGAGTAGGAGAGGAATTGAACTCGGGACTCAAGAACAAAAGCGCTAATATTTAACCATCTTACCAAAAAAGATGAGTTGTCTATTTTTAGTGAAAATGCGTTCTACCGAGCATATTTTCCTTTCTCCAAAAATAGTATATATTAGTAAATTAAAAAAAAAAACCAAACACATATACTCAAATAATTTTTTCAGCATATATTGAAAAATTAGCCTATTTCTTGAAATGGAATTCCATGCAGTTACTTAATTAGTTTTTTTTTTTATCAAGTAAATTTAGCTAAAATAAGGAATTTACAAGAATAAATTTTAAGTAATAATGTAAATCTTTGGGACGAGGCTCAATTGAATCACAACCATAGATGAGATTAATTTACAATGGGTATATTATCATTAATTCATTTGTACAAATTTTATATTGTAGGTTAAACTCTTTATTATTTATTATTTTATTTTTAATATTTAATAAATTGACCATAATAATTCATAAATAATATATAACTAATATAATTATAATATATTAGATTAGATTATGTGAATTTATTATTTATAAGATTTTACATATGAAATATAAAGTTATTTATTATATAAATAATTAAAATTTTCTATTTAAAACCAACGTAATATAGTTTTTTCATTTTACTTTTTAGTTAATGGAAACATAATAGTTAAATATAAAGTAATTTTTAACTAATAAATATAAAGTTTATTTTTATTTATTATATAAATTTACTCAATAAAAGTATTTTAATAGAATCAAGATTCTTATTTATCAGTATGATAAGTTTTCTTATCACGTAATTTTATTTAACCAAATATTTTAATAAAATTAATATCATTATTTATAAATGCAATAAATCTTATAAATAATAAAAATAATTAAAATACTAAATTTAGTAATATATTGAATAATAAAGGCTATATTGATGATTTCAAAGTTTCTCTGAAATTTTGTATAGATGTATTATGTATTAGCTCAATTTAACCCGGGGCCCAAACCCAAATAAAAAAAATGAAGCAAAATAATAAAAGTAAAATCCAAAACAATTTATCAGTCCATTTACATTTAAAGTCCAAATGGCCGACATTGGGACCCAAATAAACAAACCCAAATCAGCCAACCCGTTTACAAACCCCAACCCAAAACATTGAGTGTAATAGCCTGAATTTTCAGTGGTGTCGGAACGGTGATTCGAGGTCACTAAATCCAACAAATGAGTAGAAAATATTATTAATTTAGTGAGTATAAGTTAAATGTGAAGTTAGGAAAAAAATAATTAGAATAAAAAACGAGGTATCGAGACCTCGGAGATTTTTAATCTAGCCATAAATATTTTATAAATATTGACGGAGTGTTAATAAGTTAGTATTAAAGTTTCGTCAAGAAATTTTAAAGTTTCGATAGTTAATTGAACAAAAAGGACTAAGTTGTAACGAATGCAAAGTTATGAGAAATGATTAAATAGCTTAAATGATAAAAGAAAGAGGGCTTAAAAGGAAAATAGACCGAAGGTCTATTTGGGCTGGACGGCAAGGGCATGAAATCAGAAAGAAAATAAGGAGAATTAAGGGCAAAATTGGAATATTGCAAAATTTACTTAATAAAGCTAGGACTAAAGTGGAATTATCTAGATTTCTCTTTATTTTTCTGATTCTCATCATCAAAAACACCATAGAAGGGTTTCTCTAAGCTGGTTTTTCATATTTTTACTGCAAATCGAGAACCCGAAGCAAGTCGAGGAAAAGAAAAAGTAGTTGATTAACCCTTGAATTTTCTCAAATTCTGCAAATCGACCCAGGTAAGTTCATATGGCTAAAAATTAATGATTAAATGTTAATTTCATGAATTATATAATGTATGATGAGATATATTTATTGATGAATTGAGAATAAAACAAAAATACGAAAATCGAATAAATGATCAAATTGAGCGGAACATCAGATTTGAGTACTTCTGATCAGTGATAAGTGATAAGTGGTAGCTTTAGCTACACTTATCTGATCAATGACAAGTGACAAGTGATAAGTGATAGCTTTAGCTACACTTATCGATCGATCAACAAGTGACAAGTGATAAGTGGTAGTTTTAGCTACGCTTATCGATCGATGATAAGTGACAAGTGATAAATGTAATCCGTGTAAGACCGTGGCAGGGATATGGCTTCGGAAAATGAGAAATGATCATACGTAAGACCATAGTTATACTATGGCAAAGTGAAAGTGAAGTACTCAATTTTCCGTAACCGTTCCCTAATTTGATTAATGATGGTGAGTGACAAAAGGGCCTAAAATAGTTAAAGTAAATGGATAAGTGGTAGTGAGATATTACAAGAGCACTCTCTAAATTGTGGTCGACAGGTGAATTTAGTAGCTGTATATAATGTATAAGTGTATGAATGTTTGGTAAGATTTATATTTTATGCCTATGAACTTACTAAGTTTCTATAAACTTACTTGAGTGTATTCAATGTCTCATGTAGATTGACGTATAAATATCTGAGGATCGGATCAACACCGAGGATCACACTATCAAGATTGTCTCCTTAGCTTTCAGAATTTCCTTTTGATTTATATGGCATGTATATGTTTGATGATTATATAAATACTAAAACTTGTTTAATGAATATGTATTAAAGTAAAAAGTGATGAATATGCTAAATAATATAATTATAATAGAAATATGATTTGGTATCAAATTGGATTGGATTGGTTGGTTTTAAAATTGCAGGGAAGATTGGATATTTATAAAGGGACTATATTGAATTCATGATAAAAATAATATTAACTCGTTAAACTTAGGTAATGCCTCATACCCTATTCCGACGATGAATACGGGTAGGGGGTGTTACATTGAGGCCCAAACCAAAACCCAATTCCAAGCCCAAAATTTTGAGGCCCAAATAGCCCAAATGCCTTAACCTATCAGAAACCCTAGCAGCTAAGGTGCGCCGCAGTAGCCTCCACGATACCCCACATACGCGTCGCCACGTCATTGGTCCTTCCTACGCACGTCGTACCCCGCCAGCAAGCATACGGCCTCAGTACCTACACCATATGACGGACGAATAGCACAGCAAACAAAAGAGACGCTTTTGTATTTTTATTGATTCGGCTATAAAAAGCCATGAAACCATTGTAACGTTTTTTTACACACACTACTATTGCGCACAGAGAATACCAAGAAATACAAAAAGAAAAAGTTTTTGAAGGTGATTAAAATTTTCTTTTCTTCGATCTTTGCTAGGCATTGATTTTATTTTTCTGATCTCTTTTTTATTTGCACGAGTTGTTTAATAAAAAAAGGGAGGGACATACTTCCGTTAATAGATCGCTGGGGTCTTCTCCTCCTTCATCAAAATCGGGGTTTCTGGAGAGGATTTCGGCGTCGAAATGGATCCATTGCGTGAATCTGGGTTCTAAGTCGGACCCTCACGCGTCACCAAGCACCATTTCTGGTGGAACAATGGTGTTCGAGTGGGGATCCTTTGCTGCGGCTGAGAATAGGAGCAAGAGGGATTTAGGGTTTTGTTTTCTATTTTCAAAATGGCTGAATATTGGTGCTTTAGGTTTTTTCTGGTTTTATATATAGTCTGAAACGACACCGTTTGGAGCCTGATTCATTGGCATCAAAATGGAGCCGTATTGGCCATTACCCAACTTCGACCTGACCCGTTATCCATAGGATCCGCGCGTTTCCGCGGTGATGGATAAATTGCACGTTTAGTCCCTTTTTTCTGCTCTGTTATTTGATTAGGTCCTATGTACATTTCCTTTGTTTTTTTAATTAGTCTCTGTAATTCAAACGCGTTTTCAATTTAATCTAATCCATGTGCTGCGTTTTAATTTCGTAATATTCGCTACTTTGATCCTTTGTTATTTATACGAAGTGCAATCTGATCATCTGTCTTGTTTAAATAATTTTTTTATTCATAAATTAGCCCTCTAATATGATTTTTATTTCGATTAAGCCTTAACCTTTGTTTCAATTCTCATAACTTTTTTCTAGTATTAAATTTAGCTATTATCAAGGTTTTTTAATAAAATTGTTTTGAAAATTGAATTTATAACGTCTTAATTTGTTTTATTCTTCATTTAAATGTATTTTATTCCTTGTATTACAATTATGCATTATTATTTTGTACAAATTATTGATTCTCACATTATTTCATATATATATGCCATTTTAAATTTATCTATATAAATTTATTTGCTTTTAAAATTGCTTATATATATATATGTGTTTTTTCTATTTCAAAATTAGTGTATATAATTTATTAATTTGGAAGATCATATTTCATTGT
Organism: Gossypium rotundifolium; assembly: GCA_025506655.1. Classification (NCBI taxonomy): domain Eukaryota; kingdom Viridiplantae; phylum Streptophyta; class Magnoliopsida; order Malvales; family Malvaceae; genus Gossypium; species Gossypium rotundifolium. Next base: position 187,781,100 of record CP106729.1, on the reverse strand, counting down.
ATATACATTGTTTTCATTGTTACTTATATCGTTATTATATATTTGTGCATTAAATTGTATCTACAATTACGTTCATTCTATTGATGTTGAGTTTGTATATTACTTAGTACTTAATGCTATGCTTGTGCTATTAGTTATTGTTTCATGTCTCAAATTCTCATGTATTCGAGCCTTTATTAAATGATTCATTTTATTTACGTGTATACCAAACAAAAAGCATTTGTTGTCAATTTTAAAATAAGGTATTTCAAAATAAGGCAATATTTGTGTGTTGGGAATTTCGAGGAATAGTGCCCTATCATTTTGGGTTTCAGTTTTCTATTTGACCAAATAACAAATAACCTTTTAAAAATTATGTCCATGTTTCCAAAATAAGGCAATAGTTGTGTGTTTGGAATTTCGAGAATCGTGCCCTATCGTGCTGGGTTTCGGTTTTCCGTTTGACCAAATAACCAAATATCCTTTTTAAAATTTTGTCCATGTTTTTTCAAAAAAAATAAGGAAATATTTCGTGTTTGGAAACTTGAGGAATCGTGCCCTATTGTGGTGGATTTCGGTTTTTCATTTGCCCAAATAAATGAATATCCTTATAAAAATCTCAACGCATGAATTTTGGAAATGATGAGAGGATCTTGGCATTTAGGGTTTGAAACGTCATATCCTATCGTGCTGGATATTATATTTTATTCTTTTGGAACAAGAGAATCTCAATATCCAATTCAAGTTATTTAAATTTAAAAAAAACGGAATTGTATTCTAAAATCGTTTCAAATTTTTGACATTAGGACATCAATTAATCAATTTGGTACCAATTTTGGGCGTTGCGAGGGTGCTAATCCTTCCTCGCACGTAACCGACTTCCGAACCTGTTTTCTTAGATTTCGTAGACCAAAATTATTGTTTTAATAAATCTAAAATGTTTTATTAAAATAATCCATCTCAAGGTGACCCGATCACACCTCGAATAAAAGATTAGTGGCGACTCCCTCCATATTTTAAAGTCGATCCCCGCTTTTTGAATTAGAAATAAGGTGGTTTCGATAGCTTGGCGACTCCACTTGGGAAACGAGAGAGCCAGGCCATAAAATTGATTATTTTCTGTCCTTTTTCGAAAATTTGAAAATTCGATTTGAAAATTTGATTTGGGAAATTTGATACTTTTGTTGCATTTGTTAGTGTCATTGCATATAATTGTTATTTCCTTGCACACATTGCATTGCATGACCGTTATGGTCACACCTATTAAATGGGAGTGAGAAACTATGCCTTCGTGAGGTTTTCACCTCCGCATGGGCTAGTAGACTGCTTCCGGGATACATCCGTACCTATGCCTTTGTGAGGTTTTCACCTCCGCATGGGCATAGGGAAATGTATTCCCCTGAATAGAACTCGATCCATATGAGCCTATAATGTGTGAGGATTGAGGAATCCGCTGGTTCGGGTACCCTTTTCCCTAGAACTTTACCTCATATAGTGGACCGTAGGAACCCATCAGATGTCGTAGTGCTAAATGTTAGTGGTTACCCATATAGGTGTTTGATTATTTTCCATTTGCCTTAAATATTGATATTTGATACTGACTTGTGTATTTTGTTTGTGATTGCATGACATTGCATATTTAAGGAGAAGTCGATTCGTGTTCGGTTACTAAGTTAGAGGGCTTAACATGGAGAATGAATTCCTTGATAGAGTCGAGGATAATGCGGCCGTCCGCACATGGTTAGAAAAGCTACAATTAGAGAAAGGGGACAGTCTGGCTAAAGGATACATATCGGAGCTGTGGGACTTTACCCGTTAGTGTGATACAAAATGAGCTGCTAGAATTGAGGGATATATGGGCCCAGGGGATGAGGAAACTAAGCATTGGTTTTACCAGAAGTATGGCGACATACCCTACTTGTTGGATGTCAAGGTAGATAAACATTTGTTTCAAGCCATGACTCAGTTTTGGAATCCTGCGTATAATTGTTTCACTTTCGGAAAGGTAGATTTGGTGCCCACTATGGAGGAGTATCGGACCTGCTTCGTTGTCCAAGTATCCTAGTTGACAAAGCTTACTCTAAAGCCGCTAATGCCTCGACTTTTGTGAAGAAGTTAATGAGTTTTACCGGGATGAGCGAGCCTTGGGTTACGGCTCGAATTCAGCAGAAAGGGGATGGTAAATGTATCCCTTGGGTGATTTTGAGAGATTTGATCTTAGCACACCCGGATGCAAAGAAGAAAGTAAATATCTTCGACTTGAGCATTTATCGTTTAGTGATTTTTCCTAAAGCTCTAAGGCACATAGATGAAGTGGTCACTGACTTATTCGATCGTCTGGATAAAAGAATCACACTGGTACCTACAATTCTAGCCAAGACATTCAGATCTTTGAGCTTGTGTCAGAGGGCAGGCGAAGGAAGATTTATTGGATGTGCGCAGCTGTTACTTGCATGGTTTCACGGACATTTCTGGAAGGTGGACAAGGTCTCTTACCGAGTTTTCTCTGAAAGTTATTCCCCATTAAAGGAAGAGGTGGCTACACGAAGGAGAAGCGACATATCAGAAGAAAGATGGATGGCAATTATTCAAAATCTCAAAGAGGAGGATGTCGAATGGAGAGCCTTTTGGATGGTCCCCGATGAGATTCTTTACAGATGTGGGAGCTTTGATTATGTCCCTCTACCCGGAATTTGGGGGGTCACTGGATACACTCTGTTGCTTGCATTAATGCAATACAAGTCGAGGCAATTTGTACCGGCGACTTATGGTGTAATACCCCTAACCCGTATCCGTTGCCGAATTAGGGTTACAAGGCATTACTGTACATAACACAACTCATATCGGACATTCAATACAATTTCTACTTTGTAATTTAAAACTCATCAGAAAAAATATTTTAATCACTTTTAAAAATTTAAAACTACTATGTTACTATCATAAACCTATTTCCAATTTTTTTTTCAGATTTTAAGTATATTATATATAATATCATTACCGACATATACCAATTTATAATAACTATTTATCATAAGCTAATTATCAATATCTCATTTTATAATCTAAACATGTTCACATATTAAATCAATAATAATCACATAAAAATGAATTTTTTGGTTATCATACATTATGACCGAATTTTACTAATGGTTATTAGTAAACATGAATCACGTTCACAAACAAACAAAATGAACTAAAATATTCTTAGGTATTACTCAATTTTTGCGACATTAATTTCTTTTAAACTAACTTGACTTAAATCCAAACTCACTTCATTCCTAATCATTAAAACCATGCGCACATGACCTCATTGTCATAAGCCATTTTAAGCTCAAATAATAACTACAAATACACATAGTACCCATGCCAATTTTATACACTTTAATTTCTTCTCCAAAATTTCATTCACACCACCGAGCCAAATTTGTGTCTTATTTGATCAACCTACTTAACAATTATAACATAATATAATTCATCTCAAAATTCATATACATATTACTCAACAAACACAACAAACTACATTCACAAATCATGACAAGCCTATCACACACATATATATATCATAATCTAAATTATCAAACCCAAAGATGACACACATTTAACCAAAGACATGTAATAATCCAACTTAGACCATATGATCAAGCCATTTTCGCATGACTATATATACAAGGACAAAATTCATTGAATCAAAACATTATCCAGCCTATACATGCCAGAAGTTCAAGCATAGACTTTTAAAAGTACCGAAAATTGACGATAGTGTAGATGACTTCGATGCCGACCCTCGAGCTCGTAGCATACAACCAAAATCTATAAAACAGAATAACAAAACACACAAAGTAAGCTAACTTAGCTTAGTAAGCCTTAAGCAAATTAAACAATTCAAATGAGCAATCGAACATTTCAAACAAATCAAATTGTATCATTATACTATACTTTAACACAAATAATCCCACCTTGGCCGAATACACATGGTTTATTATTTCATCACATATGGCCGAATATTCAAACACCATATATATTACAGCATACGTCTAAACATACAAGCTCAATAAACATCACATATGCACATACCAATTTGGCTGAATATACAAGGACACATATACGCCCATATCTAAAAATCAATTCCATAATATTCATACTATTTAATTACAAACCGAATACACTTACTAAAATTCACATATATTCTTCAATTGTATCACATATAACTAGTAACAAATAACCATTTACTAACTTACCTTATCTCCCACAACCAACAGACTTATACATACCTGAACATTGAGCTCATTTACCGAATTTTAATTCCACATCATCAAGAATCTATTTAAGCATACACTTATAATAACTCACCGGCATAAAGCCTGCTAGGCATAAAGCCTGATATCTCTCACCGGCACAAGGCCTGCTAGACTTAAAGCCTGACATCTTTCACTGGTACAAAGCCTACTAGGCTTAAAGCCCGAATTTGTTCACCAGCACGAGGCTTGCTAGGGTCAAAGCTTGAATATCATAATTTTTAAGGCTATCTCACAACCAATTCATATATCAAACTTTTCTTGTACTTCATAATCTTCATTCGAGCTTTCAAATATTATAACTCAATCAAACTAAACTTAAACGTATTAATTCTATAATTAATCACATTCGGCTAACTCAATACTAATTTCCCAATTTCCAAATCAGCATATTAATAATTAAAATACATAATTTATGATGTTTAATCGCTTAAAGACTTACCTCGGATATCAACGGACGACAAAAACCAGCTATTCAACTATTTTCGCTTTTCCCCAATCCAAGTTGAAACACCCCACACCCGGCCCACTAGCCTAGACCGGATCCGTATGTTCCTCGATGTAAACCTGTTCAAAATTCTTTTGTTACTTTGAAAATTGTGTGTTTGAAGATAGTTTGTTTGTGGGTTGGGCTCGAGTTGAAAACAAGTTTATTTTATATTGAAAACCCATTTATTTCGGTGACAAAATATTTAAAGTTTATTTTAAATTAAATTGACTTAATCTTTAAATAACATAAATTAAGTAACATAGTAATTAAAACAACAATAAAATCATCACTATGGCCTTATTACATAAAACAAAACCCAAAATAAAATTGTAGAGTACTTAAATAAAATAAAATGTCCAAACTAAATAAAACTTTAAAGTGAGCATGGCCACCACAAGTTCTGTAGTCCGGGTCCATCACTTATTTATCACACAAACATGTTCCCACAACAGGGTGAGTCAATGACTCAATGTGTAACCAACACTAAAATTTAATAGATTTAAGCATACCATACATATCATGTTCACATAATAATTCAAGATAATGATGCAATCCAGAACCCAAACCTAGATGCCATCCGCTACACATCCCGTACCAACACCTCGCACAGTAGGGACTACTAAGTCAACCTCCATCCGCTACACACCATCGAAGGCGGCTGCTGCGATCGGCGTGCTCATCGCCATATATAAAATTCGTGGCATAGCCACCAGATTAAATAATTGTGTCATGAGACACCACATTCAGATATTGTAACCGAAGTTACCACATTCAGATAATATGACCGAAGTCACCACATTCAGATAGTGAGACCGAAGTCACCACTTTCACTTCCCCTTTTTCACATAACCCGAATGCCCCATATTATTCATATCATGCATATCATACTTAAATCCACATTTATGTCACTTTTCACATGTTAAATATAACATATTTACGTAATCCTAGTAGGAGTAGGAAACGTGCACGAGTACTTTGTACCATAACATGGTACTTTAGCCACATTCTTACACTTTTATATTAACACATATATCAAGTTAAAGCCATAAATCTATTAAGATTAGTGTAGGGTACACACCGATTAAACAACAACTTCACCGAAATCACGAAATTTGATCTATCGCCTTAGATCTCAAGTTCCTACATTTGATTAATCACTTACTATTTAGTAAAAGCCTATTTGGTCATAAGACTAAATCCAGAAGGATTATTGCAACCAAAACTTACCTTGTTGCCGATTGAATTAAAAATCAAATCCAGAAAACTTGTATTCTTCCCCTTTGAAATCGATTAATCACTAGATCCCTTGAATCAGTTAGTTTTCGATTAAAACAAATAGATTTAAGTACTTAAGATAGGGCCTTGGCCGAATATGTGAGTACACTTACCTTGAAATTCTCAAATCTGAAAAGTATCCCTTGCCTCGAAGTGCGTCAAATACCTATACACCTATGTTAGATTAGATTCCAACATTAAACCATCATAGATGGCCCTTGGTGAATGTAAATCGACTTGCCTTAGATCCTTGAATTTCAAAGATCCTCCTTGGAGTCGACGATTCTGAGAACCCCAAACACTCCTTATAATTTCTACCACAAAATAATAATGATATTAGTTCCTATGTTGCGGCTTAAAGAAGAGAATAAATTAATGACCATAAAATTCTTACCCTTAATATTGAATTACAAACCTAAGCTTGAAGCCACTTGAGATATTCGGCTATGGCCTTAAAAGGCTTACTTTCGGCTTTGGAGGATTAGAAGGAAAGAGAAGGAAGAATAAAGATGGAGGATTAATTAGAACACAAGGTTTTTGGCTTTGGCTAACAAAAGAAGAATAAAACTGAGGAAATTCTAGAGAGAGAGAATCGCTTAAGAAATTTGGCAAAGGAAGAGTGAATGAATGAATGGCCTCTTTTCCTCTAGTAGCCAAAATTACTAGCTAGAGTCCTTTACTTGGCCACCACTCTTCCTTATTTTGATAGCTTTGTCCCTTGAATTATCACTTTATTCAAATTAAAAGAATTTAATCCAACAATTATCTCTTGAAAATAATGATAAATAAATCTCTTATTTATCCCTTATTTATCCACTAATTATAAAAGAATAAAAGCTCCTAGAATTTAGCCATGTGCCGTCCACCTCTCTACTCCTTGTAGCAAAATAAAACTTTTATTTTAGCTTCCCAAGTGACTCGAACCCAGCCCAATTGCACTGCTTGTGGCGTCACTCCTTGGGCTTTAAGTGGTATCTTGAGCCACTTTTCCAAGCCTGCTTGTGTGTCAAATTCCTCCTATTAATTTTCTTAAGGCCACCTTGCCTTAGTTTCCTCTTTTAAACTTAACATTTCCATACATTTCAGGTTTCCAAAATGTTCACTTTCCTCTTTTAACTTAAGTTTCCAAAATGTTCACTTTCTCTTTTAACTTAACATTTCCAAGTTTCCAAAATGTTCACTTTCCTCTTTTGAAACTTAACATTTCTAAATCATTTCTTACATTTCCAAGTTTCCAAAATGTTCATAATACATTCATAACACATAAGACATGTCATTTAGTACAATTAAACCGAAAATGCATAGGCCCTTTTCAGATGTTACGCTTCTACCCTTAAAATAATTTCGTCCTCGAAATTTCCTAGCTAAAACAATTGAGGGTATTGCTATCACATTGCCTCTTCTGGCTCCCATGAAGCTTCTTCCGATTCATGATTGCGCCACAACACTTTGACTAGAGGAACTGACTTCCTCCGTAATATTTTCACGTCTCGTTCCAAGATTTGAATCGGCTCTTTCTCATAGGATAAATCTGGCCTTAGCTCCACTTCTTCAACTGGTACTACATGGGATGGATCCCATCGGTAGTGACGTAGCATGGATACATGGAATACGTCGTGCATCTGCTGCAACTCTGGTGGCAACTCTAGCTGATATGCCATTGGCCCAACTCGCTTTAGCACTTGATAGGGCCCTATAAATCTTGGGCTTAACTTCCCTTTTCGACCAAACCTCATCACCTTCTTCCAAGGCGAGACTTTTAAACACTTGGTCTCCCACTTCAAACTCTATTTCCTTCGCTTGAGGTCGGCGTAAGACTTACGCCTATCGAGGCTTCCTTTAACCGTGCTCGGATTATCTCAACCTTCTCTTGATTTACGCCACCAACTCGTTCCCAAAACTCGACGTTCTCCTAACTCGGTCCAACAAGTAGGAGTTCGACACTTCCGACCATACAATGCTTCATATGGTGCCATCCGAATGCTAGCCTGATAACTGTTGTTGTAGGCGAACTCTGCTAAAGGCAAGTAATCCTCCAAACTTCCTCTGAAATCCATCACATAGCCTCTGAATATATCCTCCAACACTTGTATTACCGATTCGATCGCCTGTCGATTGTGGATGAAAAGCCGTAGTGAAGTCCAACTTAGTGCCTAAAGCTTAATGAAGTGCCCTCCAAAACCGAGACGTGACTCCGTGTAACCTTACAATCTCTGCCACGTATAATTTGGCTAACTTCTGAAGGGAATAATCCACTCTTACCGGGATGAAATGTGCAGACTTAGTCAAACGGTCCACTATTACCCATACCGAGTCCTTCTTAGTAGGCGTAAGGGGAAGCCCACTAACGAAGTTCATGGTAATTATTTTCCACTTCCATCGCGAAATCTCGATTGGTGATGCAATCCGATGGAACTTGGTGTTCAAATTAACTTGCGACATGTCGGACATTTTCCCACAATTGATAACTTCCGTTTAAGATCGTGCCACCAAAATTATTCTCTTAGATCTCTGTACAACTTAATGCCTCTGGGATGCATAGCATAAGGGCTACTATGCGCTTCTCGAAGAATCCTCTGTCTTAACTCCTCGTCCTTGACATCTGACTTTTCCTTTACTGAGACAATACTCCTTCATCATTAACGCCATAATCCCCTAACTCTCCGATTCAGTACTTGTCAGTAACTTAGCACTTAGGTCCTTATCACCAAGCGTCCTCTTTTTACCTTATTCAGCCATGTGGGTTTGACTTGTAACTCTGCCAACAGGCCTCCATCATCATACAAACTTAAGTGAGCGAATATAGCCCTTAGATCTGACACAACCTTCTGACTTAGGGCATCAGCTACCACATTCGCCTTGCCCAGGTGGTACTCTATCGAGTAATCGTAATCCTTCAATAACTCCACCCACCTTCACGCCTCAAGTTTAACTCATACGAGTCAATAGATACTTAAGGCTCTTGTGGTGCTGTAGATCACCGACCTTTCTCCATAGAGATAGTGCCTCCACACCTTAAGGGAAAACCACTGCGCCAATTCCAAGTCATGGGTTGGGTAGTTAACCTCATGTGGCCTTAGCGCCAAGATGCATATGCGACTACCTTCCGTCTTGCATCAATCGCAACCCAAACTCAGATGGGAAGCTTCACAATACACCGTGAATTTCTTTCACGCCTCTGGTGAATCGATCTTGGAGCTTCCGTTAAAACCTTCTTAAGCTTCTCAAAGCTCTCATCTGCTTATCCAACCATACAAAGGGTACTTCCTTCCTCAACAACTTTGTCAAAGGCGCGCTATAGGCGAGAACCCTTCCACGAACCTTCCAGTAATAGCCCGCCAAACCTAAGAAACTTGGATCTCACCACGGACCTAGGTGGCTTTCAATCCAACACAGCTTCGATCTTCCTAGGATCCACTCTTATTCCCTCTACGGATACCACATGCCCTAAGAACGCCACCTCCTTGAGCCAAAATTCACACTTGCTGAATTTGGCATAGAGCTTCTTCTCTCTTAACACTTGCAGCACAACTCGGAGATACTCATCATGCTCCTCTTCAGTCTTGGAGTACACCAAAATATCGTCGATGAACATGACGACGAACCTATCAAGTAAGGTTGAAAACTAGGTTCATCATATCCATGAACGCTTGTTGGGCGTTCACAACCCAAACAGTATTACTATAAACTCAAAATGGCCGTATCTTGTCCTAAAAGCTATCTTATGGATATCTGCCTCCCTCACCTTCAACTGATGATATCCCAACCTCAAGTCTATCTTTGAGAATACTGCGGCCCCTTTCAGTTGATCAAACAAGTCATCAATCCTTGGCAAATGATACTTGTTTTTAATGGTCAGCTTATTTAACTGACGGTAATCTATGCACATACGCATTGTTCCGTCATTCTTCTTTACAAACAGGACCGGTGCTCCCCATAGAGACACACTGGGTCGAATGAACCCACGATCCAACAATTCTTGGATTTGAGCCTTGAGCTCCACTAACTCTTTTGGCGTCATTCGGTATGGAGTGATTGACACAGGAGCTGTTCTCGGTAGCAAGTCTATTCCAAATTCTACCTCCCTATCTGGGGGTATTCCTGGTAATTCCTCTGGAAACACATCTTCAAAGTCCTTTACCGTTCTAACTCCACTAACACCTTCTTCCTTTTCACCCAACGTACTTATGAGGGCTAAGAACGCCCTGCACCCTTTCCTAACCATTTTCTCAGCCTTCAACACCGAAACTACGTTAGACAGGTAGTTTCTTCTTTCTCTGATCATTACCACTACTTCATCCTCCGAGGTCCTTAGTTCCATTCTTTAGCCGTACAATCCAACACGGCTCGGTGCTCTACTAGCCACCCATTCCAAGTATGAGTTCAAACTCCCCAAAGGGTAGTTCCATTAAGTCGACCAAAGTTCACTCCCTGAATCTCTAAAGGTATACTCCGAAAGATCTTATCCACCACTACAATTTGGCCTAATGGGCTTACTACAGTCATCTGCTTATCCGAAAGTTCAGAGTCTAGGCCTAGTGTTTCCACTACACTACATGTAACATAAGAATGGGTCGAGCCCACATCAATCAGAGCAAAATAGGGCTTGCCATGAATAAAGAATGTACTGATTATAACATCCGATGCGTCTCTATCCTCCCTCCGGTGAACCGCATAAACCAAACCCGGCCACCTTGCCTCAGTGTTAGCAGTACCTCTGCCTTGTGTTCCACGTCTTCTGCTAGCACCATTACCTCTGTTATTCGAACCACGATCTCATTGAGGCTACTGTCCTCCTCTACCAGCCTGATTAACATTACGAGTCACGATCGACTTTCACCTAGTTTCTTAGGACAATCTTTGAGCATATGGTCCTTGGACCCACACCTAAAACATCCTCCCGTCTTTTTCCAACATTCCCCTAAGTGCTTCTTTCCACAATGATCACAAGGACGATACTGCCATCTTGTACCAGCTTGCTGATTTTGCGGCCTATCAATTTTAGGCCTCTTTTGAACCTTCCCAGACGATCTAAAACCTCTTTTTAGCCTATTTCGATCCATAGTCTGCTTTGTAGCATCCTTAATTCCCTCGGCTACCTTGGCCTTTTCCACTAAAGCAGAAAACTCCCGCTCCTGAATGCGGTGCTATCAACAATCTCAAATCATCCCTTAGTCCGTCCTCAAAACGGACACAATGCTCATGCTCAGTTGCTACTACTCCTCGAGCATATCGGCTCAACCTTAGGAATTCAGCTTCATATTCTGCAACGGACTTGTTCCCTTGAACCAGCCCCAAAAAAGCCTTCCTTTGCTCATCAGTATATCTGGTCCCCACATACTTCTTCTTATACGCTGTCTTAACATAATCCCAGGTCAGATCCTCAGCTGTGGCACCATCCCGAACTGTTAACCACCATTGATACGCTTCATCGCGTAACAATGCCACCATTCCTTTCAACTTCTCTTGAGGGTCATGTCGAGCTCATCCATAATGCGCTCGGTCGCCTCCAACCAAAGATTCAACAGATCTGGGTGCCACACTGCGACACTCCACGGAACACCTCAAATCCGTTGGCTCGAGTCGTTCAGTCTGAGACTTCTGAGCTCCTATATTTTCGCCCGCTTCAGCCACCATTTCCAAAACTTCGCGGACCTGACTGCGTCTGATATCATCCCGTCGAGCCTCGCTGCTCGACACCAACAGCTGGGGGTGGTGATGGCGGTGGTAACTCATTGTCAGACCCTTGACCCGATCTCACGGGTTCTGACACAGCCATTCTTCCTCTACCGCGTCCATGACGACCGTGTCCTCTAGAACTCATATCTAACGATGCGCTTTAATCTGACTTAAAAAAGTTTTATGAATTAGTCCTTATTCCACTGATTATCCATGACAAAGTTTTATGAAAAGAATTTTAAGAGTGGTTCTTTCGTATTCATACACGCACACGCCTTCACATTCATACATCCATCAATCAATTATGAACTTAGTTCATTTAGGAAATGTTGTAGTTTTCATTGTTGTTGTTTTCCACTACCTAAGGGTATTTATGTAATTTGTCCTCTGAGGTATTTTCGTAATTTGTCAAAATAAGGTTCCTTGGTGATGTTGTCAATAAGGGTATTTTGGTAATTTTGAAATCCTGGGTATTTCAAATTTTGAAATTATTTTCAATAATAAACCAGGTAAATTTATAAATCTTAATAAATCAAGGATATTTCAAAATTTGTCAAAACTTGAGGGTTTTTTGAGAATTTGTTTTCCAAATTGGTCTTTGTTGCAAAATTTTGAAAATCGAGGTCGTTCGTAATTTTGTAACTTGGGGCAATTTCATAATTTTCCCAAAATCAAGGTATTTTGATATTTTGCAAATTAGGGTTTTTGGACTTGTTATAAAATAATGAAAATGTTGATTAGAATTGTGGGTATTTTAGACATTTTATAAACCAAGGGCATTTTTGTAATTTTACCACTAGGGGTATTTTTGTAATTTTATAAATCAAAAATTTTTCGAAAAATTGTGTGGGAAAAAATAGTTTTCATAAATTAAAGAAAAATAATTTTAAGAGTTTTAAAATTAGGGTTCTTTCAAAAAAAACATGGCTAGTTCCCTTTCGGGTTTTAATTCTTGGGTTTAGCTTTATGACCAAGTCTTCTTGGTCGGGGTGAACAAAGCTACGCACCAGGTAGGATTCAGTGGAGAGGAGGTGAGTCACACGGATTGCTTAAGTACCAAGCTCCCACTTGAAACCATTCCTAGGCATGCTTGTGGGGTTGCCACACCCACTAAGTCTTACAGGTTAGGGTGAGCCGGCTACGCACTGGGTGGGATTCTGCGAAGAGGAGGTGAGTCACTAGGGCTGCTTAAATACCGAGCTCTTACGGATCCAATCCTGACATGCATGCGGGGTTACCACACCTAACTCGATTGACTTAGCCATAGGTTTGTTTAGTTAGGCATTTAAGTCTTATGTAGTAGTTAGGGTAGACTAGTCCTGGGTTCAAGTACCTATCATTCTATTCTACGTTCCATTCCTTTTCTACCTTTCTATAAATCACATAATTACATAGATGGTGAGGGTACTTACACGGTGGATCATGCAGTCGGAGACTTAGGTGCCATGCCATCAAACCTGCATATTTTGAAATACTTCCATAAAACTCCTTTGGGCTCGATTTGAAAGCGTCTTGGGCCTTAGACCACGGTAGAGAGTTTAAAATCGAGCTCGATACCAAATCGAAACACCCCACACCGCCCACGAGCCTGTCACTGGGATCTGGTATGTTCCTCGATGTAAAGGTTCAAAATTCTTTTGTTACTTTGAAAATTGTGTGTTTTGAAGATAGTTTGTTTGTGGGTTGGGCTCGAGTTGAAAACAAGTTTATTTTATATTGAAAACCCATTTATTTGGTGACAAAATATTTAAAGTTTATTTTAAATTAAATTGACTTAATCTTTAAATAACATAAATTAAGTAACATAGTAATTAAAACAACAATAAAATCATCACTATGGCCTTATTACATAAAACAAAACCCAAAATAAAATTGTAGAGTACTTAAATAAAATAAAATGTCCAAATTAAATAAAACTTTAAAATGAGCATGGCCACCACAAGTTCTAGTCCGGTCCATCACTTTCATCACAGAAACATGTTCCCTAGCAGGGTGAGTCAATGAGACTCAATGTGTAACCAACACTAAAATTTAATAGATTTAAGCATACCATACATATCATGTTCACATAATAATTCAAGATAATGATGCAATCCAGAACCCAAACCTAGATGCCATCCGCTACATATCCCCGTACCAACCTGCACAGTGGGACTACTAAGTCAACCTCCATCCGCTACACACCATCGAAGGCGATCATTGCGATCGGCGTGCTCATCGCTCATATAAAATTCGTGGCATAGCCACCAGATTAAATAATTGTGTCATGAGACACCACATTCGAGATATTGTAACCGAGTTACCACATTCGGATAATATGACCAAGTCACCACATTCGGATAGTGAGACCAAGTCACCACTTTCACTTCCCTTTTCACATAACCCGAATGCCCCATATTATTCATATCATGCATATCATACTTAAATCCACATTTATGTCACTTTTCACATGTTAAATATAACATATTTCGTAATCCTAGTAGGAGTAGGAAGCGTGCACAGTACTTTGTACCATAACATGGTACTTTAGCCACATTCTTACACTTTTATATTAACACATATATCAAGTTAAAGCCATAAATCTATTAAGATTAGTGTGGGTACACACGATTAAACTTAACAACTTCACCGAAATCCCAAATCGATCTATCGCTTTAGATCTCAAGTTCCTACATTTGATTAATCACTTACTATTTAGTAAAGCCTATTTGGTCATAAGACTAAATCCCAAAGGATTATTGCAACCAAAACTTATCTTGTTGCTGATTGAATTAAAAATCAAATCCCGGAAACTTGTATTCTTCCCCTTTGAAATCGGCTAATCACTAGATCCCTTGAATCAATTAGTTTTCGGTTAAAACAAATAGATCTAAGTACTTAAGATAGGGCCTTGGCCAAATATGTGAGTACACTTACCTTGAAATTCTCAAATCCCGAAAAGTATCCCTTGCCTCGAGAGTGCAGTCAAATACCTATACACCTATGTTAGATTCGATTCCAACATTAAACCATCATAGATGGCCCTTGGCAGAATGTAAATCTGACTTACCTTAGATCCTTGAATTAGAAGATTCTTCCTTGGAGTCGACGATTCTGAGAACCGAAACATTCCTTATAATTTCGACCACAAAATAATAATGATATTAGTTCTATGTTGCGGCTTAGAAGAGAATAAATTAATGACCATAAAATTCTTACCTTAATATTGAATTAATGACACCTAAGCTTGAAGCCACTTGAGATATTCGCTATGGCCTTAAAAGGCTTACTTAGGCTTTGAGGTATTAGAAGGAAAAGATAAGGAAGAATAAAGATGGAGGATTAGGCTAGAACACGAGGTATTTCGCTTTGGCTAACAAAAGAAGAATAAAAGCGTAGGAAATTCAGAGAGAGGAGAATCGCTCAAGAAATTGACAAAGGAAGAGTGAATGAATGAATGGCCTCTTTTCCTCTAGTAGCCGAAATTACTAGCTAGAGTCCTTTACTTGGCCACCACTCTTCCTTATTTTGATAGCTTTGTCCCTTGAATTATCACTTTATTCAAATTAAAAGAATTTAATCCAACAATTATCTCTTGAAAATATGATAAATAAATCTCTTATTTATCCCTTATTTATCCACTAATTATAAAAGAATAAAAGCTCCTAGAATTTAGCCATGTGCCGTCCACCTCTCTATTCCTTGTAGCAAAATAAAACTTTTATTTTAGCTTCCCAGTGACTCAAACCAGTGCCCAATTGCACTGCTTGTGGCATCACTCCTTTGGGCTTTAAGTAGTATCTTGAGCCACTTTTCCAAGCTTTGTTTGTGTGTCAAATTCCTCCTATTAATTTTCTTAAGGCCACCTTGCCTTAGTTTCCTCTTTTAAACTTAACATTTCCATACATTTCCAGGTTTCCAAAATGTTCACTTTCCTCTTTTAACTTAAGTTTCCAAAATGTTCACTTTCCTCTTTTAACTTAAGTTTTCCAAAATGTTCACTTTCCTCTTTTTGAAACGTAACATTTCTAAATCATTTCTTACATTTTCAAGTTTCCAAAAATGTTCATAATACATTCATAACACATAAGACATGTCATTTCGTACAATTAAACCGAAAATGCATAGGCCCTTTTCAGGATGTTACACAAGTCCTGTTTCTTCGGTTCTTGATCTAAACATGTTCAAATTAAGCTCATTCAAACATATTTTCATTCAATTTAGTCCAAAAACACATAAATGGGCAAATTACCATTTTACCCCTAACATTTCACACTTTTTACAATTTAATCCTATTTGCACAAAACACAAAATACACAAAATTTGACTATACACCTTAAGGGCCAAATGTTCCTAGTCCTCATACAAGTCCATACATTTCATTTATTTCACATTTTAGTCCCTCAAAAATTTATTTTTGCAATTTAGTCCAACATACTCAATTTCATCAAAAATTCAAAGACAAAACTTGTTAATCTAACACACACACACACACACACACACACATATATATATATATATATATCATATTTCACCATTTAACAACATAAACAACAAGCTATCATCAATGGTTCAACTTAAAATATTCATCAAAATCAAAAATTAAAACATGGGTCTTGAAGATTTCTAAGCAACGATCTCAAAAACGTAGAAATTATCAAAAACCAAACAAAAACGAGCCTTGATTGAGCTTGAATAAGTGCCGAAACCTAGCTTGGTTTCTTTCTTTTTCTTTTCTTTGTTATTCGGCCATGGAAAGAGAAATGAAACTATGGCTTTATTTTTTTTATGTCATCTTATTGTAATATATCATTACTATACATTAATATATATTTTTAATTATAACAAATAACATATAAAACATATAATGATGCCATGTTGTCGTCCACTACCTTTGAAAATGGGATATTTTCCCTTTAAGGACTCCATATTAAAAAGCCACTATCAACTAAGCACTTTACACTATAGTTTGTAACTTTTACATTTTACGTGATTAAGTCCTTTTATTTAATCGAACACCTAAACAACAAAATTAAGTCACAAAATTTAACACCAACAAATTCACACATAATAAACACACAAATAATTTAAAAAATATTTTTAGACTCGAATTTGTGGTCCCGAAACCACTATTTTGATTAGGGTCTAAATCGGACTATTACAACTCTCCCCCTTTAGGGATTTTCATCCCTGAAAATCTTACCGATGAATAGGTTTGGATAACGTTCTTTCATTGTATCCTCTGACTCCTAAATTGCCTCTTCAACTCCGTGCTTTTGCCACAGTACTTTAACTAACGAAATTTTCTTATTTCTCAATTCTTTTATCTCACGGGCCAGAATACAAATCGATTCCTCTTCATATGACATATTAGGCTGGATCTCAACCTCTGTTGGACAAATCACATGTGAAGGATCAGATCAATATCTACAAAGCATCAAAACATGAAAGACATTATGGATCTTTTCTAGCTCAGGTGGTAACTGCAATCTATAAGCAACTGGCTCGATACGCTCTGTGATTTCATACGGTCCAATGAATCTTGGACTCAACTTGCCTTTACGACCGAATCTGAGTACTTTCTTCCATGGTGAAACCTTCAAAAACACTTGATCTCCGATCTGAAACTCGATATCTTTATGTTTCAAATCTGCATATAACCTTTGACGATCTGATGCAGCTTTCAAACTATCACGGATCACTGCCACTTTTTGTTCAGTTTCTATGATCAAGTCAACCCTGTGTATCTTATTTTCACTGAGCTCTTTCCAATACAATGGTGTACGACATTTACGACCGTAAAAAGCCTCGTAGGGTGCCATCTTGATACTAGATTGAAAGCTATTATTGTAAGCAAATTCAATCAAAGGTAAGTATTGTTCCCACGTACCTTCGAACTCAAGTATGCAACATCTCAACATATCCTCAAGTATCTGAATGATCCGTTCAGACTGACCATCTGTCTGCGGATGAAAAGCTGTGCTAAAGTGCAGTTTAGTACCTAGAGCATCTTGTAGTTTCTTCCAAAATCGCGATGTGAATCTCGGTCTCTGTCTGAAACAATAGAAATAGTCACACCATGTAATCTCACAATTTGAGAAACATATAATTCAGCCAATCTATCAAGTGAATGATCTGTGCGAATCGGAATAAAATGAACAGTTTTAGTCAATCTATCCACAATAACCCAGATTGCATATTTCTTGCTGGGTGTCAACGGTAAACAGGATACAAAATTTATCATGACTCTATCCCATTTCCACCCAGGTATCATAATCGGCTGAAGTAACCCAGAAGGTACCTGATGCTTGGCTTTTACTTGTTGACAAACTAAGCATTTCGAAACAAATTTTGATATGTCTCGTTTCATATCAGGCCACCAATAGTACTGTTTCAAATCGTTATACATTTTCGTACTACCCGGATGAACAGACAATCGGCTACTATGAGCTTCATTTAAAATCATCTGAATCAAATCTGAATTCCTCAGAACGCATATTTGATCTTTGAACTTCAAGCAGTCATTTTCATCAATTCGAAACTCTGATTCAATATTACTTTCACACTAAGCTCATTTTGCCAACAAATCTTTATCAACTTTCTGGGCATCACCAACTTGTTGAACAAACAACGGTCTTGCTTTTAATTCGGCTACTATCGAACCATCATCAGACATAACCATATGCGCATTCATTGCACGTAAAGCAAATAATGACTTTCGACTTAAAGCATCCGTAACAACATTTGCTTTTCCCGGATGATAATCAATTACTAGCCATAATCTTTCAATAGCTCTAACCATCGGCGTTGTCTCAAATTCAAATCTTTCTAAGTCATTAAATACTTCAGGCTTTTATGATCTAAATAAACATGACATTTCTCACCAAACAGATAATGACACCAAATCTTCAACGCAAACACAATGGTTGCTAGCTCCAAATCATATGTCGGATAGTTTCTTTCGTGTGGCTTCAACTGTCTCGAGGCATCTATGACTTTGTCTTTCTTCATTAAAACACAACCCGGACCATTCAAAGATGCATCACTATAAATAACAAATTATTTACCTGATTCAGGCTGGACTAACACTGGAGCTTCGGTCAAATGAGCTTTAAACTGATCAAAACTTTTTTGACACTTTTTCGACCACTCGAACTTAACATCTTTCTGTAATAGCTTTGTGAACGGTGTAGCAATCATAGAAAACCTTTCACAAACCGTCTGTAGTAACCAACGAACCCAAGAAAGCTTCGAACTTCAGAAACATTTTTTGGTGGTTTCCAGTCAAGTATAGCCGATATTTTATTCGGATCAACCCGAATACCTGATGCTAAAACAACATGGCCCAAAAAATTGACGTCACTTAACCAGAACTCACACTTACTAAACTTTGCATACAACTGTTTATCTCGCAAAGTTTGTAGCACAAGTCTCAGATGCTCTTTATGCTCGGTTCATTTCTGGAGTAGATCAAAATATCATCTATAAATACTACCACAAATCGATCCAAATACTGTTTGAAATCTGATTCATCAGATCCATAAAAATAGCAGGTGCATTAGTAAGTTTGAAAGGCATAACCAAAAACTCGTAGTGTCCGTACCTCGTGTAACACCCCTTACCCGAGTCTGACATCGAGACCGGATACGAGGCATTACCATGCTTGATCTTACTTAACTCTTCGAAATGGGCTATAAAATTTCATTTAAGCCTATCACTTACTCAATATCGGCCTACAAGGCCTTAAACATACCTTCGAAAGGTTTTTGAACCAATCCCAAAACTTTTACGAACTTGCGAAACTTTTCCTCAAAACAAGGGCCACACGCCCGTGTTGGTCTAGGGACATGCTCGTGTGCCCCTAAGACATGCCCATGCCTTCCACCCATGGTTGAAACTGACTAAAATCACATGGCCTTGACACACCCGTGGCACTGGTCTGTGTGCCAAACCCTGGGTATTCTGCCAATCTCACACGGCCTGGGGCACATGCCCATGTGTTAACCGTGTGGCACACACGGCCTATACAAACGGCCGTGGGATTAGCTCGTGGTCTATTTTGACTTAAGACACTAACATGTAGGGATTACATGGCCTAGACACACGCCCGTGTGTCTATCCGTGTGGGCACCTAAATGCTATCTACCAAGCCCTTGCCACTCTCATTTGCATGCATTCATTCATCATCACATAACTTCACGTTGCAACAATATAAATCTTGAATTAACGACATTTAATCATATGAGAAATGAAGCCTTCATCCCATACACTAGGGAGAACTCTATCCAATACAATTACAAACAAATTAAGCCATCATCTATGGCCATACACAACCAAACTCTAATTTCTCTTAGGCCAAAACAATTTGGCTATATCAATTAAAACTTATTCAAATTTAAAAGAATCCCTACACATGCCATGACTCAAAGGAACTTGAAACACTATACCAGGAGTCTACTTGATAGTGTGAAAACATCTCCGACGATCTCCAACCCAAGCTAATTAAAATAACCTATAAGAGATGGGGAAAGAAAAGGAGTGAGCAATATGCTTAGTAAGTTCATCTGTATATAACTGACAATTTCTAATATTCATTGAATATCCATAACTACAAGGTAGTATAATGAATTTTCTCATAATTTCATGGTTACTTACTCAACCACTTTTGAAGCTTACTCATTCTATCTCTTATCACATTCTTACCATGCCACTAGCCAATTGCTCATTTAATTAGCATGCATTCCTACATTGATCACCAAATGATCATATAAACAACATATCAAGCATTTTCAATGAGTCACTCATACTACTAAACTCTCGGTGGTTTTGCACTTAGCCCACCATTGAATCTCTTATAGAGGTGTATCGCACATAGCCCACCAATCATCTATAAGCGATGGTATCGCACAAACCTCATCGATTACTAATTACTCAGGTGGTAACGCACATAGCCCACTGATAATAATATATTTGATAGTATCGCACATAGCCCATCATTGACATCAATATGGTGATATCGCACTTAGCTCACCAATCATTTATAAGCGATGGTATCGCACACAGCCCATCGATAACAGTATATTTGATGGTATCGCATATAGCCCATCATTAACATCAATATGGTTATATCACACTTAGCTCACCAATCATTTACTTTCATGGGTAGTAATCCACCTGTATATCTCTATTTCAAAGGTTCAACTAAGAACATCCTCACACATTTCTATTCTTACTTAACTTTCTATGATTCTTATTCGCATTCACACAATGCATTAATAAATCTGTCTCATACGACTAAGGTGTATCGATTACACATAACCCACTAGAGGTTCATCATACACTGAATTCATCTCAAACTGTTAGATAACACTATTAAGTCTCATACATATAGTATCACATTGACATCATACCTGATAAACCGTAAAAGTAACATATTTTAACCCCATATTTAGCATACTTTTGGATGATTTAGCCCTTGATTTATGTAAAAAGGTGCTCTGAATCCTTTCTTTTTATGTTTTATACTTAGAAAAGCACCCGATGATGAAAGAACAATAAACGAGCTTAAAATGGGCCAATTTGGGCCAAAGTGAAAATCGACACGGCCTAGACTTCAAGCTACACGATCGTGCCTCATCAATTAACTAGAACACGGCCTAACCACGATTTATACGGCCGTGCCTCCATCAATAGACCTGAAATACGGCTTGAAGTCGATTTATACGGGTGTGTGCTATGGTCGTGCCCCTGTCGTGGAAAAGAAGAATTTTACTCGGATTTGGATACTTTGAGGCAAAGAAACACATTCCAAAGTCTATTCAAACACCCGAGTAGGAATTATACTTGAATTAGGACATTTAGGAGCCAAGTAAAGCATTCCAAAAGTCTATATAAACACCCTAAGTGTAACCTGAAAGAGGGCAGTCAGTTAGGCGGTCAGCTAGGCCAAGGAGCCGAGCCAGAAGGACGAATTTATGGCAGATGTGAATCCAATCCTACTGAAGGGATGGACGAGAATAATCCACCACGAGATGTGGCAGATGCTTCACGTACTATGTATGATTATGCTAAACCTCAATTAACAAGAGCAAAATCTAGTACTGTTAGGCCTGCTATAGCTGCTAATAATTTTGAATTAAAGCCTAACACTATACAAATGATTCAACAATTTGTTCAATTTGATGGGTTGTAGGACGAAGACCCTAATACTCATATAGCTAATTTTCTAGAGTTCTGTGACACCTTCAAAATAAATGGCGTTTCTGACGATGCCATACGACTTCGGTTATTTCCCTTTTCATTAAGGAATAAAGCTAAACAATGGTTAAACTCGTTACCACGAGGGTCAATAACCACATGGGATCAAATGACCGAAAAGTTTTTGTTAAAGTATTTCCCACCTACCAAAATGGCCAAATTACGGAATAATATTTCTTCTTTTGTGCAGATGGATTTAGAGACATTATACGATGCATGGGAGAGATACAATGATCTCTTGAGGAGATGTCCACACCATGGATTACCTTTTGGCTACAAGTCTAAACTTTTTACAATGGTGTAAATTCCTCAACGAGACAACTAATAGATTCCACCGCCGGTGGAACTCTGAATAACAAAACTCCTGAAGCATCCTATGATTTTATTGAAGAGATTTCACTAAATAACGATCAGTGGTAGGTTACAAGGACAAAACCAACAAAATCAGCCGGAGTTTTCAACCTCGACACAGTAACCATGCTATCAACGCAGGTAGAGTTAATGAATAAAAAACTTGATAGTTTGTGTTCTTCGCAGGTAAATCCAGTAATGCAATGAATGCAATGCAATGCAAGTGGAAGTGTGGCCAATCCTGAGTACCCACCCTACCAACCGGGCACAGAAAGCGAACAAATGAACTATATAGGTAACAATTTCAGATCTAATAATAATCCTTATAGTAATACATATAATTCAGGTTGGAGGAACCACCCAAATTTTTCGTGGAGAGGTCAAGGAAATCAAGGAAATCAAAGACAACAACCTCTCCCAAATTTCCAAAATGAGCCCTATCCACAGGAAAAGAAGCCCAACCTTGAAGAGATGTTGACAAAATTCATGACAGCCATAGAAAACCGTCTCCAAGACACTAAGGCAACACTTAAAAACCAACAAACATCGATGGAAGGGATCAAGAACCAAGTTGGGGAACTTACTAAGTCAGTCGGGGAAGTTACAAAGTCAGTTGGACAACTTGCAAAGTTAATGTCCGAACGACCGTAAGGGCGTCTACCAAGCAACATCAAGATCAACCCAAAGGAGCAAATCCAAGCCATAATAGCTCAGGAAAATGTAGGGTTAGATAAACCCAATTCAATTCAAGAAAGTGAGGTAGAAGAAGATAAAATTAAGGTAACACTAGAAAAGCCAAAATCGATAATCAAACAGTACCAACCTCGCATATCTTATCCCGAAGCGTTGAAGAGAGACGATACAGAGGAATAGTTTGGTTAGTTTCTTAATCTTTTAAAGAAATTACATATTAACAACTCTTGACGAACAAGCGTAAGTTAGACGAGGAGTTGCATGTGGAGCTAAACGCAATGTGCTCAGTAATTCTACAAAATAGACTACCACGGAAGCTAAAAGATCCAGTGAGTTTTACAATTCCATGTTTAATTGGTAGTTTATCTATTGACAATGCCTTAGCAAATTTAGGGGCAAGTATAAATGTCATGCCTTATAAAATGTTTAAGCAGCTAGGTCTAGGGAAACCCAAACAAACTAGGATGAGTATACAATTAGCTGATAAAATTGTTAGAATTCCTAGAGGTATTATTGAAGATGTTCTCGTAAAAATTAAGAAATTTGTTTTCCCAGTAGATTTCGTTGTTTTAGACACGGATGAGGATAATTCGATTCCTTTAATTTTAGGAAGACCCTTTTTAGCAACTACCAGGACTAAAATTAATGTTGGCACGGAGAACTCATTCTTCGTGTAGGTGATGAATCGATCAGTCTACAAGCTCTTGACTCGACCAAGACATCAATTGATGAAGATGAGAAAGTAAATTTAGCTGATAACGAATCTATTCAAATTTCACCACAGGAAAAAGCACAAAGCTACAAACTTGAGCTGGATCATAAACCTCGTCCCAACAAAGAAGAAATATATGAGGAACGAAGCCTTGAGGTCGACAAACTAAGGGAGTGGAAGACCCACTTTAAAGAAGAACCAGATCCACAGAAAGAAAAACTGAAAGAACTTCCAGAAGAGCTCGTAGGGACGTTGAATCACTTCAAAATAGGAGATCAGGTACGGCTAGATAAAGCAAATCTTCACATCATCATACCAAACCTGAATTCAAACACAAACATCCTCTCGAAGTACAAAATATCTTCCCATACGGAACAGTCAAGGTAAGTAATCCCAATTTGGCACTCTTAAAGTTAATGCTTCCCGACTTAAAATTTATCATGAAAATAAAACTGATAACATGATGAAGGATATTCAAACGTTTAAACCACCCTGATTTTTCAAAAACAAGGAAAGTCTAGCTTAAGACTCTAAACGAGCGCGTCTCGGGAAGCAACCCAAGAACTAACACTTTCTCTTTATTTCTATTCTATTTTTATTTTTCTCCTTCTCCAAAATTTTAATGAATCGAAAGTGTAGATTCCCAAACCACACGGCCTAGCACACGGCCATGGCCATGGCCGTGTGGGTACTCCAAATCACCGTACTAACATGAGCAGAGGTGGTACGAATCAAATCCCAACTAATTTTCGAAATCACAGACCCAACAACCCCTCCATGAACATCGACAAAGTGCCACTGCCGTGCCACGCAGCCGTGGATAACACTGACTTGCCAAACACAGGCTGGACACACCCGTGCTACCCAACCGTGCCAACATACTAACTTTTCACCAACGGGCTTGGCTTGCTGAAAAACGGGTATAGAGAATCAACACGCCTAGACATATGGCCATGCGAGGCGGCCGTGTGAAACAACACGCCCTCAGACCACCGGCGTGGGAACGTACCAGAATGAAGCCCCTATTTAAACACCAACCCCCTCCCATTCTTCTACTTCCCACCTCTTTTCTTATTCCCTTTTCTCAGATTCACCTCTTCATAACAAGTCTCTATAACCCTTGAGCCACACCAAAGCCATGTCGAAGAAGCATAAGAAGCCAACCACAGTCTTCTCAAAGGAGACCGATTCACATGAGTTCATGCCGGCAGCTTCAGCTACTCGACAAGCCAAGGGTCTTTGAGACTTTTCGGTTTTATTTTTCTTTTCTCTTTTGCTTCAATTTCCTTATCTTTACTTCTCTTCTGCTTAATTTAGTTTATTTTACTTTAGTTTCTTTGTTTTAGGTTCTAAAGGCTACTAGGGAATCACGCACCACAGCCTTAAAAATCATACCTACCTCGCGAACCATCTACCAATAAGGACTTCTTAGTCCATTAATCTTTTCTTTTAATTTCAGTTTTCTTCTTATTCTCCTTCTCTTTATTTTTCTTGTCCTTGATTATATAATTAGTTTATTTTAAATCGTATTATAAATTCTGGCTAATTCTTTCTGAGCTCCTAATTTTTCATCTAGTCTGATTGTGGGTAGCCACCTACGGGACCATAGAAAATGCCACCACCGCTTCCTCTAACTCATCTTTTACCACGACCACTTCCAACTCCCAGAGTCATCCAAAATTCAAGAAGTGTTACTTTCCCCCATCTCTTTTGATTTTATTATAACATGATTATCTATCTTTGCATATTGAGGGCAATGTACATCTTAAGTGTAGGGGGTAAAAGTACCTAACTTTTTGCATTATTCTCAAATCCCTAAATTTTAAATTTGTTCTGAAGTATTTTTTCTCATATTACTAATTAGGGTAAAATTTCTGATAATTTATGATCTTTATTAATATGTTTTGGAATAATTTATGATCTTTATTTATAGGGATTGATGTCAAATAACCCATAATTTTTGTGAGATTTTGAGCCTTATAGAGCATATATTCTTTTTCGTGCTCACTTTATTGATTATGAGTGTGTCAACACTGAATTGTTATTCTAGAACTTGCCTCGATTATACATGTCAAGACCACATTATTGATTTGATATACTGAGATGATAAAGGCACTTAGGTTTTAACCCACTCAGTCCACTAAAAAGGCTACCTACATAATTAACCCCTAGTGAACCCCTTTCATCCTAACAACCCCTTTTTATTGACTTACCCACTAATATTAAACCAAAAACCCTTTGTATTTGTTATCACCATTCCTTTGACTGCCCTTCTATCGAGAATTGATTTGATCAGTTGCCTAATTAGTTTATTTCAGTTGATAAAGTTCTTTCTTTATTGTGTATTTACTTAGTTTGTTATTAAAAAAAATCGAAACAATCAAAGTATATTCAGTATTAATAATATAAAAAGAAAAAAAAAGAAGTATATTAATTATTAGTTCTATGTTCTGATAGCTTACATGTTTAAATTCAACATCTTGAAGTATTATTAGTATTTAAATTTTCGTGTGATTATTCAGGTTATTAGTTCATTTTTCTAAGGTTAGGTAATTTGTCAATTCAAAATCGATTCTAAAACCTTCTAATTCAGCCTTTATTCACACCTTTAACCCAAGCCCTGTTACAACCCTGTTAAAGACCTTTTGATTTATGTATCATCTCATATTACAGTGGTGGAGATTTTGATTTTCAGGCAAGCCTATGGGATTAACTTTTCAGGTTCGACTTATGAGTGCTCTTTTTCTGATCCTTAAACACTTCGAGTGATTTGAGTGAATCTTTTGTGAGGATGTCAATCCTTGTCGGTTTTGAATTAAAGGTAATCATTTAAATAAGGGGAGACACCTATGTTTTCACGCTAGAAACGTATGACTTAGAATTGTTTGAATCTTTAGGAGTTTTTGAGTTAAACTATCCATGTATGAATTATCTATGAATTATGATAAGGAATTATTGATAGGAGTTATGAATTATGGAAAGTTCGTTTTAATTGTAAGTTGAAATTTTGCTTGAGGACAAGCAAAAGCTTAAGTGTGGGGGTATTTGATAAACCATAAAAGTAACATATTTTAACCCATATTTAGCATACTTTTGGATGATTTAGCCCTTAATTTATGTAAAAAGGAGCTCTTAATCCTTTCTTTTCATGTTTTATACTCAGGAAAGCACCCAAGGACAAAAAGAATAAGAAACGGGCTTAAAATGGGCCAATTTGGGCCAAAATGGAAATCGACACAGCCTAGACTTCAAGCCACATGGTCGTGCCTCGTCAATTAACTAGAACACGGCCTAACCATAATTTACACGGCTGTGCTTCCATCAACAGACCTGAAACACGTCCTAAAGTCGATTTATACGGGCGTGTGCTATGGTCGTACCCCTGTCGTGGAAAAGAGGAATTATACTCAGATTTGGATACTTTGAGGTAAAGAAACATATTCCAAAGTCTATTCAAACACCCGAGTAGGAATTATACTTGAATTAGGACACTCAGGGGCCAAGTAAAGCATTCCAAAAGTCTATATAAACACCCTAAGTGTAACTTAATAGTATCTTACTTACATTAACACATCGATGCCATGTCCCTCACATGGTCTTATACGAATTCTTACACCGAGGCTATATTCCAATATGGTCTTACACGAAACTATAACTATCATCATATAATGCTATATCTATTTCCCATTATTCCCAAATTTAATTCTCTTGACATCTCATTAAAAGATATTTCATACATTCATAGAGTAAATATACATTCCATACAACATTGGAATACTAAATTAACTCATACATAATTGCCACATTCACACATGAACTTACCTCGATGTCGAAATGGCCGAAAGGGACTTTTTGCTCACATTTCTCTTTTCACCCGTTCTAGGTTCGAATCTCATTTTATTTGATCTAGAACATTAAATTTTATTGATTTAATCACTTATAATTCATAATTCACCATAAACTACACTTTGGACAAAAATGACTATTTTGCCCCTACACTTTGGCAAAATTACGATTTTACCCCTAAGCTTGTAAATGAATTTTCGTCCTATTTTCTTGTTAAAAAAACTTAGATGAACATTTAATCCTCTTACAACTACTCACAATTCCAAATATTTCATGCCTTAATGAACAAATTACAACTTTTACATTTTAGTCCCAATTAGGTGTTTTCATGACAACACCTTTCACAAAAGTTGTTTCTCATCTTCCTAACATTCATTTTCTTCCATAAAAACTCAAAAAACAGCATAAAATATCTCATGGAAAGTCTCTAAACTCTCAACCATGTTGCAAATTAGTCCCCCCATTAGCTAGCTTAAGCTTTGGGGACTCCAAAAGTGCAAAAATTATCAAGAAAGATCATAAAAATCACTTACTTGTGAGGAGAAATGTTTGCTGAAATTTTTGAGCTCCATAACCCTTATTTCTCTTCAATTTTTGATGGATGGAGATGGAGGAATAGTGAAAAGATGATAACATCTTTATTCATCTTATTTTATTTATTTTAAACACCTAACATCACCAAATTTTGACCAACATTTAATGCCTTTGTCCCTGTAGCTTCCCATGGCCGGCCAACACTAATTCAATGACCAAATATCACTTTAAGGACCTCCAATTAATATTCTATAGCTATTTTTCACCTTTAGCAAATAAAATAGCACTTTCGCACTTTATGCGATTTAGTCCTTTTTCGCGATTAAGTAAGAAATCGCTAAAATTAAGGCACCAAAATTTTCATGCATCCCTATAAACATGTTATAAAACATAACATAACATGAAAATAACTTTCTCTAACCTCGAATTAGTGATTCCAAGATCACTATTTTGACTAGCCCTTAAATTCTCCCCCTTAGGGATTTTCGTCCCCGAAAATCTTATCAGGAGGAGCTGCTACCAACATTCTTAAAATGTTTTCATTTACTCTTCAAAATCACAAATCCACTTACCTTCAAGTTTCTCTTGCCAACAACCTTTAAGCTATAATACACAAGGTCAAAGCGTAACTTGAGACCTAGTTCATTCTTTCTCTAGGGCATATACCCAGTAATCCACCAAATTGGAACTCTGTACATGTCCAAATGATCATTTGAATCTTTACTGATTGATTCACTACAATTCGAATAACTTCCCCCTCTTGGGAATTTTGTCAAATCAAAATTTGAAATATATAAGGTTTTATCTCACTTCATCATTAAAGCATTCACCGACTGTAATAGTCTTGACTTGTACGCTTTGGAAACTCAGCTTTTAGTGGTCAACTACTTCTGACCATAAACTCAATTATCTCATAAAATGTACTCTATTGTCAAAACATTTATGCACATAACTGCATTTCCTTATTCTTTCATTAGTAGATATGTTATTTCTAAATCTCATACCAAAGCTTCTGTATAAGTTCTGGATTCATCGTCATTCCAATTCTATCTCGAGAAAGCATCAGCAACAGAAAAATTGTCCAACCTGTATTTTATCATCCTCAATCAATTCATTCAGAGCTTATTTAGAATACCATTTACTATCTCACTTCTGAAATCTTTTGTTCTAAAAAGAAAACCCGTTCTAGTCAGTAACCTCGCTGAAACTAGGATATTACCAACTAAGATCAACCGAGTAATTAACTCGCATTGCTTAAAATAGATCTTTCATTCAGACACTTGCACTATGTCTACTATCTGAGAAGTATTACAATGACTATACCCACCTTTGTAATAGCTCAAGCAGTTTCCACTAATTCGTATTCAAAATCTTCCGTAGCATAATATACTCTCACTCATTAAAATTCAAAAAATACACATCGATTTACCCATGAATCATTTCATAACATCTAACTCACAATACAGACACAAAAGTGATCATCTCAAGATCACCAACCTGTCAACTCTTTTTCTCGATTCTGATTGAACTCAATACTAGAACTTTCAATTAATAGTTCCTTCAATAGCTTTCAACTCAACCATCATGGTTTGAACATTTCGATGAGCATATCTTTATACCATTCTCCCTATTCACATACACACAGAATTTTATTCTTCTTACTGATTCATGCATGAATATACACAAAACTTGCATCATATTTCAAGCACACTCTCATCTGAGTTCCTCTTACTATGCTAATCTAGAACCTTTACTATCGTCATGTCTTACGATTGCAGGAACATCTCGATCAAATTCGTTAACTTTATTTGGTTTACCCGAAAACCCATCACACAACATGAAACTTGTGATTTCACTTCTTATACTAGAATCATCACCAAATTTCCCCTCAAAGTACCCGAACAAGGTTACGAGGAGATAAAGAAATGTCGATTTCAATTAACTAAATTGAAAACCATTTTGTCTGTATATTTTTTTACTATCACTAACATTCTCACACAATCACGGTCTATGGAAAGAACAACTACATTAGCCCTAAAAGGCGACAGATATTTATGCATCATACCCAAGGAGATTATTATAATCCATCCATGGCATCAACTAACCATACACAAACTACAGGCTTCAAGCCAACTTACTCATACTTGCCCTTATATAACACGTTTTGTGTCACATATCATAATCGTCTCTTCGTGATTCATTCACGAGTACTTGAATTCACTCTTTCACATAACTTTAGTACTAATTTCATTTCTACTTCTAACTTATCTACCTGTCCCCTTGATCACTAGGGGTAGTCAAAGACGCATATTCATCATCATTCACGTAGGTACCTAACCAATGCCACATCCCCAAGGTGGCCTTATATGGAATCTCCTCTAAATGCCAATGCCATATCCCGGATAAGGTCTTATACGGAACCTTATCATTTTCGTATCTCAACAATAGCCTTTTTATTTTAGCCCCCTAGGACTTCAACCTCATGCTTAATAATAATTACTCCATTTAGTAGAGTATTATGTATCAACGTGATACAAAGCATTCTCAATTATGCCATCATAAATATTGCATTAATCACATACATTAACATACTTTGATATGGTAAACATAATCTCAACTTCATCATTTATAACATGCGTAACACTCTTAGCTTTAACTAGCATAACTTGATAACAGCTTTACTCACTTGACTTCCTTGCTTTCTCATTCAATCTTCACTCTTTTACTCGATAAATTACTATGAATGACAGAGGGTACTGAATCTCATCTCACATATATCTCGATGCCAATGCTATATCCTAGATATAGTCTTACATGGGATTTTTTAACTTGCCCTCGATGCCATGTCTTGACATGGACTTACTTGGTATCTTTGCCTGTTTGACGATGCCATGCCTTAGCTTGGTCTTATACGGGCTTTCTTGTCTCATGTGAGCGATTGAGTATCCTAAGTAATTCAACTTTAATCGAGACTTTCACATACACAAGTTCCACATTAATATCTACTCGAGTACTCAACATTTCACTCTAATTTCTCTTACTATTACTAATCAATTAAAGAATGTCTTACGGGTTTGAGTACGTCGTTTACTTAATTGCCATGGTTCAACTATGGTCTTACTCGTATCACAACATCATAGCCCAGCTACTACTTTACATGTCATTACGATGCCATAGCCTAGCTATGGTCTTATACGAAATCTTATATCAATACCAATGCCGTATCCCTGATATGGTCTTCAATGGAACTCATGTCGATGCCGATGCTATATCCTAGATATGGTCTTATACAGAATCTTACAACAAATATCTGTGCCATATCCCGAATATGGTTTTATCCGATTATCTTATTCAATACCGAAGCCATATCCCAAATATGGTCTTATACGGGATCATGTATCGATGCCAATGCCATGTCCCCGACATGGTCTTATATGGGATCACATTTACCGCCATGGTCCAACCATGGTCTTATTCATCATTTTATCCTTGAATGACCATACTCATCTCCTGCATTCTACTTAATCAAGCTTCACAGTTTAACTCTCACACCATAATATGTGTGGTTTCATACAGAGTCACAAAATAAAACATTATACATTTTCTACTTTAACAGTCACACATGAGATTCAACCATGTGGACATATTTACCATACATCATTCAAACAGTGGTACATACACACATTTCCCGTTCTCTGGATAAATCCACTTACTATATATACACTTACCCCAATAAGTCGAGTATATAATGCTATACGCATGTCAAATCAATATAAGTATGCTCATCACTTCATAACTCTCATTTCAAACCTCATCATACACATGTCATAAACTTCTATTCACACTTCTTTAGATTTCAACAATGCATAAGCACATTTCAATTACCTCATTGCCACTTACGACATTATTGAAATTAGCTCGGTTGGAATCATCTCTGTCTTAACAAAATAATTTCATTAAAGCCGAGAGATATCACACTATCACAGTCCACATATGGCATGTATAGCTAGACTCTTACTCACGCTAGGTTAGTCCAAGAACCGACTAAACCATAGCTCTGATACCACTAAATGTAACATCCCTTACCCGAGTAGAACATCGAGATCGGGTACGAGGCATTGCCATGCTTGATCTTGTTTAACTATTCGAAACAGGCTATAAAATTTCAATTAAGCCTATCACTTACTCAATATCGACCTAACAGGCCTTAAACATACCTCCGAAAGGTTTTTGAACCAATCCCAAAACTTTTACGAACTTGCGAAACTTTTCCTCAAAATAGGAGCCACACGCCCGTGTTGGTCTAGGGACACGCCCGTGTGCCCCTAAGACATGCCTGTGCCTTGTACCCGTGGTCGACACTGACTAAAATCACCACGCCTTGACATCTTGCGTGGCACCGGGTCCGTGTGCCAAACCACAGGTATACGCCAATCTCACACGGCACAGGGCACACGCCCATGAGTTAACCGTGTGGCACATACAGCCTATACAAACGGCCGTGGGATTAGCCCGTGGTCTATTTTGACTTAAGACACTAACATGTAGGGATCACACAACCTAGACACACACCCATGTGTCTATCCGTGTGGGCACCTAAAGGCTATCTACCAAGCCCTTGCCACTCTCATTTGTATGTATTCATTCATCATCACATAACTTCACGTAGCAACAATATAAATCTTGAATTAACGACATTTAATCATAGGAGAAATGAAGCCTTCATCCCATACACTAGGGAGAACTCTATCCAATACAATTACAAACAAATTAAGCCATCATCTATGGCCATACACAACAAAACTCAGTTCTCTTAGGCCAAAACAATTTAGCTACATCAATTAAAACTTATTCAACTATAAAAGAATCCCTACACATGTCATGACTCAAAGGAACTTGAAACACCATACCAGGAGTCTACTCGATAGTGTGAAAACATCTCTGGTGATCTCTAACCCGAGCTAATTAAAATAACCTATAAGAGATGGGAAAAGAAAAGGAGTAAGCAATATGCTTAGTAAGTTCATCTGTATATAACTGACAATTTCTAATATTCATTGAATATCCATGACTACAAGGTATTATAATGAATTTTCTCATAATTTCATAGTTACTTACTCAACCACTTTTGAAGCTTACTCATTCTATCTCTTACCACATTCTTACCATGCCACTAGCCAATTGCTCATTTAATTAGCATGCATTCCTGCACTGATCACCACATGATCATATAAACAACATATCAAGCATTTTCAATGAGTCACTCATACTACTAAATTCTCGGTGGTTTCGCACTTAGCCCACCATTGAATCTCTTATAGGGTGGTATCGCACACAGCCCACCAATCATCTATAAGCGATAGTATCGCATACACCTCATCGATTACTAATTACTCAGGTGGTAACGCACATAGCCCACCGATAACAATATATTTGATAGTATCGCACATAGCCCATCATTGACATCAATATGGTGATATCGCACTTAGCTCACCATTTATAAGCGATGGTATAGCACACAGCCCATCGATAACAATATATTTGATGGTATCGCACATAGCCCATCATTAACATCAATATGGTTATATCACACTTAGCTCACCAATCATTTACTTTCATGGGTAGTAATCCATCTGTATATCTCTATTTCAAAGGTTCAACCAAGAACATCCTCACACATTTCTATTCTTACTTAACTTTCTATGATTCTCTTTCGCATTCACACAATGCATTAATAAATCTGTTTCATACGACTAAGGTGTATCGATTACACATAACCCACTAGAGGTTTATCATACACTGAATTCATCTCAAACTGTTAGATAACACTATTAAGTCTCATACATATAGTATCACATTGACATCATACCCTAATAGTATCTTACTTACATTAACGCATCGATGCCAGAATGCTATATCCATTTCTCATTATTCCCAAATTCAATTCTCTTGACATCTCATTAAAAGATATTTCATACATTCATCGAGCAAATATACATTCCATACAACATTGGAATACTAAATTAACTCATACATAATATCCACATTCACACATGAACTTACCCCGATGTTGAAATGGCCGAAAGAGACTTTTTGCCCACATTTCTTTTTCACCCGTTCTAGGTCTGAATCTCGTTTTCTTTGATCTAGAACAATAAAATTTACTGATTTAATCACTTATAATTCATAATTCACCATAAACTACACTTTATGCAAAAATAACTATTTTGCCCCTACACTTTGGCAAAATTATGATTTCACCCCTAGGCTCGTAAATGAATTTTCGTCGCATTTTCTTGTTAAAAAAACTTAGCTGAACATTTAATCCTCTTACAACTACTCACAATTCCAACTATTTCATGCCTTAATGAACAAATTACAACTTTTGCATTTTAGTCCCAATTAGGTGTTTTCATGACAACACCTATCACAAAAGTTGTTTCTCAGCTTCCTAACATTCATTTTTGTCCATAAAAACTCAAAAACCAACATAAAATATCTCATGGAAAGTCTCTAGACTCTTAAACATGTTGCAAATTAGTCCCCCATTAGCTAGCTTAAGCTTTGGGGTCTCCAAAAGTACAAAAATTATCAAGAAAGATCATCAAAATCACTTACTTGTGAGGAGAAATGTTTGCTAAAATTTTTGAGCTCCATAACCCTTATTTCTCTTCAATTTTCAGTGGATGAAGGTAGAGGAATAGTGAAAAGATGATAAAATCTTTATTCATTTTAAACACCTAATATTACCAAATTTTGACCAACATTTAATGCCTTTATCCCTGTAGCTTCCCATGGCTGGCCAACACTAATTCAATGGCCTAATATCACTTTAAGGACCTCCAATTAATATTCTATAGCTATCTAGCACCTTTTGCAAATAAAATAGTACTTTCACACTTTATGCGATTTAGTCCTTTTTCGCGATTAAGTAAGAAATCGCTAAAATTAAGGCACCAAAATTTTCATGCATCCCTATAAACATGTTATAACACATAACATAACATGAAAATAATTTTCTCTAACCTCAAATTAGTGATTCCAAGATCACAATTTTGACTAGCCTCTAAATCGGGCTGTTACACCTCGTCCGGAAAGTAATCTTTGGCACATCAAAATCTCTGACTCGCAACTGATAATAACCCGACCTCAAATCTATCTTCGAAAACACTAAAGCACCTTTCAGTTGATCAAACAAGTCATCAATCCGTGGTAACAGGTATTTATTCTTTATAGTCACCTTATTTAGCTGTCGGTAATCAATACATATTCGCATAGTTCTATCTTTCTTTTTCATAAATAGAACTGGCACACCCCAGAGAGAGAAACTAGGTTGTGCAAAACCCTATCTGTTAACTCTTGCAATTGTGCATTCAACTCTTTTAATTTAGTAGGTGCCATCCGATACGGAGCTATTAAAATCGGAGTCGTCCCCGATACTAACTCAATACCAAACTCTACCTCTCGAACAGGTGGCAAACCCGATAATTCTTCAGGAAACACATCCGGATACTCGCACAACTGGTACAGATTCAATCTTCTTTTCAGTCACTTTACTATCAAGCACATAAGCAAAGTAAGCTTCATAACCTTTTTCACATACTTCCGAGCTGACATTGAAGATATTTCTACTGGTAACCCATTCAGATCATTAGATTCAATCCGAATAATTTATTGTTCTGACATCTCAAATCATCTTTCTTTTGCAATTAACAATGGCATCGTACAAAGTCAACCAGTCTATACCCAAAATTATATCAAATTCGTCAAAAGGAAACAACACCAAATCGGCTGGAAAACATGAATCTCGAATCATCAAAAGGTAATTTTTACACACTTTGTCTACCAGAACACACTAACCTAGGGGGTTTGATACTCGAATCACAAATTCAGTAGATTCAACAGGCAGAGTCTTACTAGATACTAATGTTTCACACACATAAGAATGAGTCAAACCAGGATCAA
Source organism: Gossypium rotundifolium (assembly GCA_025506655.1). Lineage (NCBI taxonomy): Eukaryota > Viridiplantae > Streptophyta > Magnoliopsida > Malvales > Malvaceae > Gossypium > Gossypium rotundifolium. Next base: position 187,745,045 of record CP106729.1, on the reverse strand, counting down.
TCAATACAATAACACTAGTATCATAAAGAGTGAAAGTACCGGTAATAACATATAGGGAAGAAGCATCCTCATGAGCTCGTATAGCCTATGCTCTAGCAGGTCCACGAGCCTCAGATCGGACTGATGTATCTTTCGTCCCTCTCTGACTACCACTTACATTACCCGAATGCCTGGATGGTCTGCCTCGCGCTGACATGTTGCTCGGTCTCGCATTCTTAATAGTGTTTTACTCGGCTAACATTGGGCACTCTCGGATAAAATGATCCATCAATCCACATTTAAAACATGACCAATCATGTAATCTAAGTCTTCTAGAATTCCATTTACCACAATACTTGCACTCAACCTTATTCTGCTGAACATTACCAACACTGTCAATCGAAGTGGCTCGTGAACTCACAGGAGGTCGGTCTCGGTCTTGCCTAGAAAAGTTTGAAGTAGCTTTATGTCGACTAGAATCATCTCTGAACTTCTTTGATAGTGAGTGAAAAGTCTTACTCAATGATCTTTTGCGGAAGTCTCTAGCTTTTAAATCAACTTTTCTTTCTCTTTCCCAAGCTCTTCGGCTTTACACGCTCGTTCAATAAGTAGTACGAACTCTTTAATCTCAAGTATGCCAACCAGTAATTTAATGTCTTCGTTCAAACCATCTTCGAATCTTTTACACATGATAGCTTCGGTAGAAACACATTTATGAGCATATCGGTTTAGTCTCACAAATTTTCGTTCATACTCAGTTACAGTTATACGACCCGTTTCAATTCTAGAAATTTCTTGCGTTTTTTATCGATGAATTTCTGACTGATGTATTTCTTACGGAACTCAGTCTGGAAAAATTCCCAGATCACTTTCTCTTTCGGAACCACCGATACTAATGTATTCCACCAGTGATATGCGATGTCTCGTAATAAGGATATAGCACATTTTAAGCAATCATTCGAAGTACATGATAGCTCGTCGAACACACGGATAGTATTATTAAGCCACAGCTCAGCTCGTTCAGCATCATCATCATCATTAGCTTTAAACTCTTCGGCCCCATGTTTTTTGATTTTATCTATTAGAGGCATGCTAAATCTTATCAGATCTATTATCGAGGGTGCCATAGGTATCGAAGATGAATTATTCGGAGGTGGAGGTTGTTATGCAGCCGGATTAGTCCGGATATACTGTGTAAACCAATCATTCATCATTTGGTAGAAGGCTTATCTAGCCTTCCCCTCTGGATTACTCGAAGTAGGTCGAGAATCTATCGGCACTATCCCTGGCATGGGATTAGGTGCTACGTTCTCGACATCATGAGCTACAACTCTATCGGGATCCATTTACTATATAAAAATACATTTTAGATGTCAGAAGTCATCACAATATCGCATTATAATTTATGGCATATATAGCTAGACTCACACGTGCTATGGTAGTCCTAGAATCGACTCAATTATAGCTCTGATACCAATTAAATGTAATACCCCTAACCTGTATCCGCTGTCAAATTAGGGTTACAAGGCATTACTGTACATAGCACAACTCATATTGGACATTAAATACAATTTTTGCTTTGTAATTTAAAACTCATCAGAACAAATATTATAATCACTTTTAAAATTTAAAACTACTATGTTACTATCATAAACCTATTTCCAATTATTTTTGATTTTAAGTATATTATATATATATAATATCATTACACATATACCAATTTATAATAACTATTTATCATAAGCTAATTATCAAATATCTCATTTTATAATCTAAACGTGTTCACATATTAAATCAATAATAATCACATAAAATGAAATTTTTGGTTATCATACATTATGACCGAATTTTACTAATACTTATTAGTAAACATGGATCACGTTCACAAACAAACAAAATGAACTAAAATTTATCTTAGGTATTACTCAATTTTTGTGATATTAATTTCTTTTAAACTAACTTGACTTAAATCCAAACTCACTTCATTCCTAATCATTAAAACCATGCGCACATGACCTCATTGTCATAACCCATTTTAAGCTCAAATAATGACTACAAATACACATTGTGCTTAAGGCTCAGATTCAAGAGTTACTGGATCGAGGGTTCACCCACCCTAGTGTGTCTCCATGGGGAGCACCGACGTTATTTGTGAAAAAGAAGGATAGATCCATGCGTATGTGCATCGATTATCGGTAACTGAATAAACTGGCTAATAAGAATAAGCACTCCCTGCCGAGGATTGATGATCTATTCAACCAGTTTAGAGGAGCTTCGGTCTTCTATAAGATTGATCTCCGATCAGGGTACCATCAACTGAGAGTTAAAGAGACTGATGTTCACAAGACAGCGTTTAGGACTCCTTATGGTCACTACGAGTTCCTTGTGATGCCATTCAGACTGACGAATGCATCGGTAACATTTATAGATTTGATGAACCGAGTCTTCTAGCCTTATTTAGACCGGTTCATAGTGGTGTTTATAGATGACATCTTGGTGTATTCGAGAACTGAGGATGAACATGACGCACATCTCTGAGTTGTTCTGCAGATTTTAAGGGAGAAACAGTTATATGCTAAGCTCAGCAAGTGTGAATTATGGCTTCGAGAGGTAACATTTCTGGGCCATGTGGTATCTATTGAAAGGATTAGAGTGGATCCTCAAAAAATTAAAGCTATTTTAGATTGGAAGCCGCCTAAGGCAGTATCTAAAATTTAAAGTTTTCTGAGTCTTGCAGGGAACTATAGATGTTTTGTTAAGAGGTTTTCGTTGATTTCCGCACCTCTAACTAAATTGTTACGTAAAGGGGTACCATTTGTCTAGACTGATAAGCAGCAAGAGAGTTTTGAGAAACTTAAGAAGGTTCTGACAGAGGCCACTGTCTTGATACAGCCAGATTCTAGGAAAGAATTCATTATCTACAGTGATGCATCACATGTCAGTTTGGGATGTATGTTGATGCAAGAAGGTAAGGTAGTGGCTTATGCGTCTCGCCAGCTTAAGTCTCATGAGGTGAATTATCCGACGCATGAATTAGAGTTGGTCGCGGTGGTATTCACACTGAAAATTTGGAGGCATTACCTATACGAAGAGAAGTGTATCATTTACATAGATCACAAGAGCCTCAAATATCTCCTCACTTAGAAGGAGCTAAATCTTAGGCAGCATAGATAGGTTTAGCTGCTTAAGGATTATGACTGTTCGATTGAATACCATCCTGGTAAGTCTAATGTGGTGGCTGACGCACTGAGTTGTAGGGTTATGACAGATCTGAGAGCGATGTTTGCTCGCCTCAGCTTATTTGATGATGGTAATTTATTGGTTGAACTCCAAGTTAAACCGTCGTGGATTGAACAAATTAAGGGTAAAGAGTTGAAGGATGGGTCTTTGGGCCCTCGATTCCGATAGATTGAGAATAGGGAAACTTTAGATTTTGTACTGAATAACGACGGGGTACTGTGTTTCCGTAGGAGAGTCTGTGTACCAAGAGATTCTGATTTGAGGTAATCTATCCTACGAGAAGCGCATAGTAGTCCTTATGCTATGCATCTTGGCGGGAATAAAATGTAACAAGACCTTCGAGAGTTATATTGGTGGTCAGGTCTTAAGCATAAAGTTACTGAGTTTGTGAGTAAGTGGCTGACTTGCCAACAGGTTAAATCCTAACATCAGTTACCTTTAGGGTTGCTTCAGCCAGTTAAAATTCCACTTTGGAAGTGGGAGAGGGTAATTATGGACTTCGTTAGTGGGTTGCCTTTAACACCTGCTAAGAAGGATACAGTATGGGTCATAGTGGATCGGTTGACCAAGTCAGCCCATTTCATACCAGTTCGAACTGATTATTCGTTGCAGAAGCTGGCTAAACTATATGTGGCTAAGATAGTGAGACTGCATGGGGTACCATTTCCATCATATCAGATAGAGATCCTCGTTTCACGTCTCGATTTTAAAAGAAGTTACACGAGGCTTTGGGTACAATACTGGACTTCAATATGGTGTTTCACCCCTAGATAGATGGTTAATCAGAATGGGTGATTCAAATACTGGAAGATATGTTAAGGTGTTGTGTAATAGATTTCTGAGGCTATTGGGAAGACTATTTGCCATTAGCAGAGTTTGTGTATAACAATAGCTACTAGTCTAGCATTCATATGGCACCTTACGAGGCGTTATATGGCCGTAGGTGTCGTACTCCTTCGTGTTGGACTGAAATGGGCGAGCGGCGTGTGCTGGGCCCTGAATTGGTTTCTGATACTGAAGACAAAGTCAAATTAATTTGTGATCGATTGAAGGCGGCATCTGACAGATAGAAGTCTTATGTGGATTTGAAGTGCAAGGAGATTAAGTATTCTGTAGGGGACTTCGTCTTTCTTCAGGTCTCACCATGGAAGAAGGTACTGAGATTTGGACAGAAGGGCAAGTTGAGCCCTAAGTTTATTGGGCCTTATCGCAAACTGAAACGTGTGGGACCGGTTGCCTATCAACTTGAGTTACCTCCAGAGTTGGATCGAATTCATGATGTGTTCCATGTCTCTATGTTGAGGCATTATCGCTCTGATCCCACGCACATGATTTCGACTGAGGAGATTGAGGTTAGACCGGACCTAACATTTGAGGAGGAATCGGTTCAGATCTAATATCATGATTTGAAAGTCTTGAGGAAGAATTCTATCCCACTGGTTAAGGTACTTTGAAGCAATCATAGTTCAGAGGAGGCCACATGGGAGCCCGAAGAGGCGATGCGTCAACAATACCCTCATCTATTTTGACAGGTAAATTTCGAGGCTGAAATTTTCTTTTAGGGGGTAGAGTTGTAACGCCCCAAAACTTAGGTATTTATTTTTGCATGTTTGTAACATAAATACCTATCTGCTTTACTGGCTAAGTGATTTGGGTGTGTTTGGGAGTGTTTGAGAAGTCTTAGGTTCGAGCTTGGGCTTTTTCAAAATTTTGGTTTTTGGAGAATAAAACCCTTGCCTTTGGTTAGAAGGCTTTTAGATAAATGTGGGTAAAGCATGATATAAAAAGCCTACTGGTCTAGGGGGTAAGTGGCATGTTACCTAAGCCAGAGGACTGAGGTTCGAATCTTAGTAATGGCAAGGGAATATTTATTTTGCTGCTGTGCTGTGGACGGTGATGGAGTTTAACTGAAACACTGAAGTGGTTGAGAGGAATTCAAACTGAGTGATTGAGGGGATGTGTGATCAGGTGGAGGGATTTTAGGAGAGATTTAGAAGGAAATCAAAGGATGAGAGAAGAGGTAGTGGTGTGCCGAATTGGGACTCTGAGGCACTTAAGAATTCGGCTAGAGGGGGGTTCCTCATTTGGATGCTATTTTTTTTCTTCCTCTGTCGAAATCTCCCTCTACTGAAAACCTATTCTCCCCTTTTTGCTTTTTCTTTCTTTTCCCTCTGCCGAAACCTCTCCTCCCCTAAACTATTTCATTTTTCTCCCTTTCTGCCGCCACTTTCTTCTAGTTTCTCTGCCGATTTAGATTGCTCCTCCTAACACCCTACTTGTGTTGGCCGAACATACGAACCTTAGGAATAATTAGGATACATATGTCATGACATAGGGTTCCGATATGTGATATTGTATAAGACCATGTCTGGGACATTGGCATCGATTTGAGATTTACGTGTAAAACCATGTCTGGGATATTGGCATCGTATATGATTTCTTGTAAGACCCTGTTTGGGACAATGGCATCAATATTTGATTACATGTAAGACCACATCTGGGACGTCGGCATTGTACGAGTGTTCTGAGTTATTTGAGTATCCTATTTGATTCCGAATGGTTCAACAGGCAATCCGAGAATTTAATGACTATATGAAATGTGTATCCGATACAAGTACGTTTGAAGTGTATGCCAAGTTTGAATATGAAAAGTAAACATATGTGAGATTATGGAATTGAGATATATGTGTATGGGCCTAATGAAGTAAGATATTTTATATACAAATATGCTATGATCTAATGAAATACATGGAGGTATGATTTGTTGGTAAGCAAGTGGTTAGAAGCAATTGAGCCATAGAAGAATTATGAATTTCCTATTGTGTTATGCCAATGATCATATGAATGAATTGGTTATAAATGTTTTACATGATTAGTTAATTTTATATGGCTTACTAAGCTTTTGAAAGCTTACTTTGTGTGTGTTTGCAATGTTTTATAGATTATTAAAGCTACGAAAGGCTCGGGATCATCTAGGATCATTATCACACTTTCAAATTAAATTTTGGTACCTTTTGAATATGAACATTATCGTAACCATTTTTTGGAAAACGGGTCGACTTGGGGTTTTTGAAAAACGAAAATAAAATGGGAGTCACCACCAATCTTTTTTTGATGAGGTGTGATCGGATCACCTCGTAAAATAGTTGTTTTTAATAAACAGTTTGATTTATCAAAACAACGATTTTGGTATCGTAATCCGAAAACGAGTTCGGAGTCGATTTACATACGAGGAAGGGTTAGCACCTCGATCGCCCAAAATTGGTACCAAATTGATTGATTGATGTCCTAATGTTGAAAACTTTGAAATGATTTGAAAATACATACTTTTGATTTCTAAAACTTGAAGGTATCGAAAGGGACGTTAAGACTCTCTTATTTTCGAAGAGATAAAGCATCATGTCCAGTAAGTTAGGGCGCAATGCTTTAGATTCCCAAAACTAAGCTCGCCTTTTAAAACTTGGCTTTATATTTGAAGAGGATCTCCCATCATTTGTCAAACGAGAAGTCAGAACCCAGTAAGTTAGGGCTCGTGTTCTCGAAAGTCCAAATTAGGAATATTGCCCCTTATTTTAAAAAAAACTTATCCGAAGTATCTAGATGTCGAGTCCAGTAAGTTAGGGCGCGACATTTCGAATTTTCGGGATTAAGAGTTTTGTTTAAAATTTGAATTACGGTTTTAAAAGGGACATTCCGTTGTTTAGCTTAAACGAGAAAAACTGGAATCCAGTAAGTTAGGGCTCGATTTTCTCGAATTGCTAACACGAAAATATTGGTCGTTATAAAGATTGAGATGTCGAAAAAAATAGTGAGATGACGATGAGAATATAGGTAGTGGTGACAAAAAAGTATTACGAAAATAGTCGTATATTAGCAGTAATAGAAAGTAAAGATAATAATGATGATATATAAAAATATTGATGGCAATTAATAAATAATATGTATAAAATAAATAAATGAAAATATATACATATATAAAAATATAATAATAGTAATAATAATGATAATATAATGATAAAATAGATAATTATAATAATGAAAGCAACAAATAACAATAATAATAATACATAAAATAATAATATTAATAATAATAATAATAATAATAGTAATAATAATAATGACAGAGTAATAATAAACATAATAATAATATAGTATTAAATGTAATACTAAATATGAAGTATAATAGTATATAAAAAAATAGTAATAAATAAGTGGACATAGTCAAAAAAAGGACAAAAATCGAATTAAAAACAGAATATTGGGGCAAATTCGAAATAAATAAAATAGGAAAGGGCTTTATTGAAACGCGCGTGAAAGGAGGGGGACCGAAATGGAAATTATGCCTTTCTCCTAAAACGCAGCGTCTTGACAGGGCCCAAATTGCAAACCAAATAAACTTTCAGGAAAAATTTAAAAAAACTAAAAAACCTGATTGCAAGAATATAAAAGAGCGGAGGGGCTAAAAGTGTAATTAGCCCCTCCGATGAAAAACACGCGGATCCTAGGAGCGGGTCGGGTCTATACGCGGGCTAGGCTAAAACGATGTCGTTTTGGGCGTTAAAGGCCAGCCCCAAAACGACGTCGTTTTGGGGTGGCTATTTAAGGCAAATGTTGTTGAAAAAAATTCATTTCTACTTTGTTTAAAAAAAAATCTAATTCCTTTTTATTTTTTTCTCTGCAGATCTGAAGGGGGGAAAGGATTCCGGCCAGGCTCCGTCGCCGACGCTGTCGCTCCGGCCACCGCATGGGTAAAATATCATTTTTTTTCTTTTTTTTTATATTTTTTAGACTAATGTTTATATATATATGTAAAGAAATTTTAGAAAAGGGAAAAAAAAGGAGATATTCGAATATGACAGATTCGAAAATAAGAGAAAAAAGGCCACCTTTTGTTGCGATTCTATATCTGCTCTGTTGGTATTTGTATTTGAAATCGAGTATTTTTGTATTGATTACTTCTATTCTTTTTTTTTAATCTCTTTGTTTGTATTGATAATCAAAGAGAAAGAAAAAAGGTTCCCCCCTTTTACAATGAATTTTCATTGGCTTTTATAGCCATTTTTACAAGCTTTATTTATTTGCTGTCTTTTCTTCTTTTGTGCAGGTACTAGTGGCGGTGCAAGTGAAGGGCAGTGGCAACAGGCTTTGGCAGAGGCGGTGTAAGAAGAGGGGCGGTGGCTAGGCTAATTTAGGGTTTCAAAAACCCTAAATTTTTCTAAAAAATTTTAATGTTTTGGGCCTGTTAATGGGTTTGTAATTTGGGTTTGGGTTTTAACTTTAGGTCTGGGTATGTTGTATTAGGTTTGTTTTAATGGGCCCGGGCAGAATTGGGCTTGTACAAACATAGCTAAGTATGGCATGTATAGGCTAGTAGTTTTAGTTTATGTTTTGAGATGTATATAAAGCCATGTGATATGGCTTGATAATGGTTATGAATATGGTAACTTTTAATCTATGTTTAGATGATGTAATGTTGGTATATTTATGATGAATTGTTGGTATATAGAGTTGGTAAGTTTTGGATGGATTTTACATTGAAGTACTTGAGTTTGTTATGAGATTATTTGTACACAAGATGATATGTTTGATAGGTTCATGAATGGTTAGAAAAGATGGTCATTTTGGTATGTTTTGGTTGCTTTTGGAGTATGAAATGATGTTTGTTTGTGCTTGTAGGATTGACCCTAAAAATGGATGGCAAATTGGCCTTACAAATGGCCTATATTTGCCCACACAGTTGAGCACACGGCATGTGTCTCGACCGTGTTTCTTAAGTTTGTAATTCGAAACAAGTCAGTGCCGCACACAGGCCAGACACACGGGCGGTGTGACAGGCCGTGTGAATTAATTCAGTGTTGCCCACGGGTCAAGCACACAAACGTGTCTTCGGCCATATAGACAAGTCAGTATGTATGCCCTGTTTTGCCACGGCTTGGACACACGGGTGTGTCTAAGGCCGTGTGAGACACACGGCCTGCCCACACGGGCGTGTGACCTCTGTAGCTTTGAAAAATGTTAAGTTTTTGGAAAAATTTTGTATGTGCCCGGTTTAGTCCCGACCCTTTCCCAATGCATGCCTAAGGTCTCGTAGACCTTTTAAAGGGACTATATGTTTATAATTTGCTATGATATGATGATGATGTATTATATGTTGTGAAATGATCGTAAAAGTTTTGATTTGTCCGGTAATGCCTTTTAACCCTAATCCGGCGATAGTTACGGGTTAGAGGTGTTACAGAGTTGAACTTAAATAATGTCTTTACTATTGATACATAGTGGATTACTCTCTAGGCAAGGTCCTGTAGACGTAGGAAAGGTTTTTGAACTACTTAACCAATTTTTGTGGCCATTTTTACTTTTTACTCTTTTATTTGTCCATCTAGTTGCAACTTAACTAACAACAGACAAACAACTCAACACTTTTATTGGTATCAAAGCTAGACACTTGATGTACTACGTGAAGATCTTGTTCTTGTATTGCTTAAGAGGGAGGAACCTCAATTTCAAAGCCTCCATACTTGACAGCTACAATTACGCCCACTAAAAGGGCAAGATAAGGGTGTTCATTAAGTCATTAGACAATAGAGCTTAGGAACTAGTTCTAACTGGTTAAGAGAAGACATGTTTAAGGGTTGGGCCACCCGCTCAGGCTTGAAGGCTCACCCGAAATTTGGGAAGGCTTGGGTAAACAAATTTAGGCCCAAACAATGAGCTTGGGCAAAAAAATTTGGCCCGTTTAAAGCATGGGTCGAGCTTGGACTTGAACCTTCAAGTCCCGAGCTTGGCCCAGCCTGACCCATTTTTCAAGTTTAGAATATTTTATATTATGTTATTTTTATATATTGTGTAATTTATGACACATAAAATTTAAACCTATCATAATATATAATACTAATATAATGAAAAATTAAAAAAAATTAAGATGACTATATATAAAACTATAATAAATAAATTAAATTACTAAATATTAGATCAAAATCAAAATAAATATATATTTATTTAAAAAAATAATATGGGTAGGCCTAAATAGGTTTTGGTTAGCCATTTACAAATATGAGCTGGCTTGGGAAATTTTTAGGTATATATTCTGGGCTAGACCAGCCTTGGGTAAGCATAAAGTGTGTTAATATCTTACTCGACCCAAACCTGACTTGGCCCATGAATACCTCTACTTATGAGCCTCCTATTGTTGATGTTAATGGTGTAAAATGTAATACCCCAAAAATTTGGTCTTTGAGAAAGGAAAGTATTTCAAAAGCGAATTAAGAATTGGGATAGAAAGCATAAATAATGAAATTTGATAAGGATTAAATTGATAATTTTTGAAAGTTGGAGGACTAAAAGTGCAAATTACCATTTTAAGAAATGGGCAAAAATTTAAGAAATGTCTTTTTATGAATGTCACGTGAAGACATATTTATATGTGAAGTTGGAAAATCAAAATATGGACTAAGTTGAATAAAGTAGAAAGGTACAAAGATTAAAATGCAATTTTCCCATTTTGTAAGAAAAGGGCTTTGATGCAATTTTACCATTATTAATAGATTTTTGGAGACATAATGATGGGATTAAATTTTCCATGCAATGAGGTGTAAAGGAGAGAGAATTAATGGTAATTTAGCGTGGAATGTGTTGAAATGTGATTGGTTGATAAGATAAGGATGAAATTGAAAGAAAAAGAAAAAGAAAAGTGTAGAATCTTCTACACAATTGGAAGGTTGAATGGAAGTAGCATCTTGGGACAACAAAAATGAAAGGGAAATAAAGGAGGAGGAAAGAAAGAAAATAAAATAAAAAGTAAGAAAAGAAAGGAAAATTTTTCATGCATTTTTCTTGAGTTTTTCCTTGAAGTCATATCCTAATTTCATATCTTCGAGTGTTATGAGATCATTTTCTACCATGGAAATCAATTAGTTGAAGGAGAAAGTGAAGAAATAGGTAAATACATAATTGAATTCAAGCTTGTTTATTTTATTTTTAATGTTTGATTATTTAAAATTTAATAAATACAATATAATTATGAATATTGAACTTGGTAGTGAATATGTAAATAAAGGTATGTTAGTAATGTAATAAATGATAAAGTGATAATTTATTAATTAGTGAATTTCATGAAACTAAGGATTAAATTATAAAGAGTAAAATTTATTTATTTTCATAATTTGATAAGTGAATAGACAGTATAGTGAAATTGTTATAGAGAGGACTAAGTTGTAAAGTGTATAAAAGGTGTTATATAAAAACTCTCAAGCTAAAAATTACCTGAATCACTAAGGAAGATAAGTTGGCCAATGTGAATTCAAAATTACTTAATGTCATATTTAATGGCATGGAACTTTAGGAAATTAGAAGGATATTCAGGTGTTCAATTGCTTGAGAAGCTTGGACAATTTTAAAAACAACTCCTAAGGCACTACTACGGTAAAACAATCCAAACTCTAAATAATGAATCCTTGTCTGATTTCTATGCAAAACTCTATGTCATGTCTAACAAGTTTTTGCTATTGGTGAGGAGTATATAATGCTAAGCTAGTTAGGAAGGTTTTAAGGTCTTTCTTTGAAAGTTTTGCATTAAGGTGGCTACTATAAAAGAGGCTAAAGATATTAATACAATGAGAATTGATGAATTCAATGGATCCCTACAAATCTTCATGATGAATCTCAAAGAGACCAAAAAGAGTAATGGAAAGGTAGAAAATAACCTTGCATCGCAAGTTGAATCTTTAGTTGTAATTGAAGGAGAAACTACTATTGAAGATCTACAAGAGTAGTTATCCTTTTTCACTAAAAATTTTAATAGCATATTCAAAAAAACTAACGAAAAAGAGTGAGAAATTTTAAGGGGGTCGTAACTTCAATAAAAGCAAAAGGAAAACAATAGAGAGTCTAAAGCTACAGAAATAAGGTGAGCGACAATCTCAATCCAACAAGGACTTTTGTGTCGCCACATTTACTTGGGCGAAAAACCACTTTTCTCCCATATGGCTAGCCACCTTATGACCCTAATTGGGTCATCTCAAGGTCTATAAATATATTTTGGTCTCTTAATAATTTAATTATCAAATTAAATAACACAAATCTTATTTTAAATTCGTCAAAGTCATGACAACTTTATCATACTAAAATGCATGTGTAACTTTATTTAATTTATTTTTTTCCATTCCAAATAATTAGATAACATGATATCTCAATTTATTTTCACTTCTAATGATTTAATCTAATTAAATAAAAATTTAACATGACTAATGTAACACCCTAAAAACCAGCCTAGAAGTTAGACCGAATTCTGGGAGTTACATTGGCTAACCAAAGTGGCGGAGATAAAACTCATTTATAACTATAGAAAATTCTTCGCTGAACCCTTATGCTTCGTATTTTTAGTAGATTAAATGATATGTAGTTGTTTTTGGAAACAACATATAACAGATGTCTAAGAACCGTTAGTAATAAATCAAATCAATGTTTTTGAACAATTTCAAAAATAATTTAAAAATTCCCATACCACAGTACACATAAACTTATGGGAAAAAAACAAAGGTGCCTAATTCGAATAGTTTATCATAACATTATTGGAAATCAAACTAATCAAAGAACTCTAAGACCTCCGCTATGCCGAGTCCAGCTCCAAAACACAGAATGTACCTGAAAGGAATAACACTACAGAGATGAGCTACGCGAGCTCAGTATGAGTCCAAAACATAAACAGATGGCAAAAGACGGGGTGACACAATAATTACTTCAGACAAGCATATGTATAAAAATATCACTTATGAAAATCTCAATCGATATGTCAAATACAATATCAAACCACAGAAATGATGTTCCAATCATACGCAACAATCAGTTTATATTACATGACATTAACTATATTGTCAATAACCAAATGTTCACACAAATTGACAAAATGTTATAATAAATAGATGTATATTCAGATGCGAACAGATGCATAAGTCAAAAATCCCACCCCACCAACCATACACCACTTCGTCCATCCATCACAGCACATAAGGGTTATATTAGGCCTGTCCACCCTGCACACCACATAGAACCATAATAAGTTCATCCACCCTACACACCACAACGTGGAACTATGCCACTTGCATAACTATATACAGCTGAGCTGATATACATATCTGATAGTGCGGTAAACCGCTATACAAAAGTATCGCAATTAAAACTGCTAAGTCTTTCTTCTTTCTCTTCATAACCAGATCCCAAAATTTTCATGCTATGCAACAATGCACACATTATGCTGACAACATACAGAAACAGACATTAACATTTCCTATTTGAACAGATTTAGATTTGATTACACTTGTATTCTAATATTCAGTTACGACAACAATAATAAACTCATACTTATTCATCACATAAACAAGCAATAAAATTAAAGCCCATAAACACACATATATACACAGACCAAACCAAATCGAGTCGCAAATACACTTACCGAGGCTTGAATAAGGGTCGGATTACACAGAAACATAAAACAGGCAGTTTATGACTCAAAACAAAAATTCTACAAAATAGGGCCATATGGCTTTGTGCCCCGGTCGTGTGGAGGCCTACACGCCGATATGGAGGAGACACATGCTTGTGTGACCAAGTTACACGGCCATGTGAGTAGCCCATGTAACTCACTGTCCAAAAGTGCCAAAAATAAAGAACAGATGAGACACGACCGGTGGAGATCTCGCACGCCCTTGTGGGGACACATGCCCGTGAGGCCAGGCCGTGTGGTACCAAAAATCATTGAAAACCCTAATTTCCCAATTGCAGAGGGCCATGTGGACCGCCCGTGTGGCAACCCATGTGGTCACGAAACCACACTGAAACAAACTAAAATTCGTGTTTTTAACATCAAACGATCCTCATCCTTTGGTAACCTAGAAATATACCGAAATATGCAAAATATCATGCAATCCATCAATAACTCAACACTTAAAATCAAAAGTTTTGGAGACACACCTTAAATCGAAATTGTAAACAACAAAGAGTAATCGCTTCGCCTCCACACGACTATTTTGACTCACATCTAATTACACGAAACATACAAGAGCAATCACCTTTGACGAAACGATAGATAACAAGTGCATAAAATAGAAGAAGCCAAAAACAATAAAATTGAAATTTGGAAAGAACAAAAATAAAAAAGAGGAACAATAGGGAAGAAAAAGAAAAATGAAGAACCTAAAACTTTGTTTATTTATTTATTTTAAAAATAACTTCCCCTTTTAAAATAAAATAAAATAACGTAAAAAACATAAATATCAAAAACACTCACAGGGATTCAAACACAATACCTAGAGATAAGTTAACACGTTCACAACCACTAAACCAGTAGGCTCATTCTGACATTAAAGCGTGAAACTGAACCCAAACGTTCAACCCACTCACTGACCCTAACCACAAACCTCAAAACTTCTAACCCCAAATTTCAGGATGTTACAACTAAATTAACCTTAGATCAAACTAATTATTAAACCAAGAAACACCTATTACTCCAATGAATAAATCCAATGAACTATTTCTCTTTGTCCAATTGTTTATGATTTCATGCAAGTATTCATATAAAAGCAATTCGTTAATAGTTATGTTGAGCTAGTAGAGGGACCGATTATGTAATAGCCCAAATTTTAGTGATGTTGAAAATAGTGGTTCGAGACCACCAAATTCAAAAAATAAACTCGTAGATTATATTATTTAATATTTACGAGCCAAATGTAGCTTTTAAAATATTTTTGAAATAGTAAATTGTGTTTTATAAAGATTTATTTGGTCAAGAAATTGAGAAAAAGAGGTATCGAGATCTCGGTGTTATAAACCGAGTTATAAATATTTTTATGAATATTTACGGAATGTCAATAATGTAGTATTAAAATTTTGTTAGAAAATTTTGACGTTTGGGTGGTTAATTAAATAAAAAGTACTAAATTGAAAAAGGTGTAAAAGTTGCTAAAAGGATTAAATAGCTTAATTGTCAAATGAGGAAGGACCTAAAGTGAAAATAAGCCCAAAGGAGATATTTTGGGCGGCAATAGCTGAGAAAAATCAGGAAATGGGTGAAATAAGGGCAAAATTAGAAAATTGCCAAAATTAGCTAAATAAAAATGAGACCAAAATGAAATATCTAGAATTCTCTTCATTTCTCTTCATTGTCATCAGCTAAAAAACAGCCATGGAAGAGGGTTCAGGTTGGTTTTCATACTCTAGCTTCATGTAAGTTTAATTCTTGCTTTATCCTTGAAAATTCTATTGTTTTGGACTTTTACAATTGGGTCTAACTTACTATGTCATTAGTTTTTGGTTCTATGGCTAATTTTTAAAGTTTCTATGGATGAGTTCTGGAAGCATATGATGAATAAATATAGAATTGAAGCTTTAATTTTGTTTTATGATGATTTTATCAAGTAAAATTGATGGAAATTGGTTTTAGGACCTAATTGTAAAAGAGTTTGGAATTAAGGTTTAATGCTAAAGGTCTGATTTTCAAGGGTTAGGAAGTAGTTTAAAATGATATAATAAGGTATTTTTTGAGAAAAATTAGCCCAATTGAGGGGTTAATTGGACAAGGACTGAATTGTATGAACTGTGAAATTTGAGGCAAAATAAAAATCAACACTTTGCACTAAAACAGTTTTTGGACAGCAGCAGTAGTCTAACTTTAAAAAATCACCAAAAATTGTAGAAATCGAATTAGAGGATGAATAAAATATGAAATTAAAGCTTATTGAGTCTAGTTTCTTATAGAAGAAATGACGTAAGTAATGGAATTGTAAATCATGAGATATAATAGGTTTGTGAGACAAGGTCAGAATGATTTTGGGTTCCTCTGTTCTGACTTTGGAAAATCATAAAAAATTTGAGAAAAATGATTATGGGTTATAATTTATATGCTTAAAATCCTTAATGAGTCTAGTTTCAAAAGAAATAAACTATATCCAAGTTCTGTACGATGAGATAATTAATTTTTAGTGAAGAAGGGTCAGAACTGTCAGATAGCAGAACAGGGGTGACTTTAAAGAATAAACTGTACTTATTGGATAAATAAAAAATTCTGAAAATTTTATATAAGAATATATGTGAATCTAGTTTCAGGGAAAATTAGCAGATCTTAATTTGGAATTCTTTAGCTCAAGATAAAAATAATTTAGTGACTATGACACAGATGGACAGCTTGAATATTCATATAAGTAAATAGTGAAAATTATAGATAATGTTACTTACAAGTGTGTTATTTATACTAAGGATGTGGAATGGAGAGGAGGAGGAGGAAAATATATGAATGAATTATGTATAAGTTGATCACATGCCCGATTATAATCGATAAATGTTGAATTAGAAATGATATAATGTTTTATTTCAAATATTTATTATGAAACTAAGATTATCGTTATGGTATAAAAATTGAATTGTAAGTTCATGTAACTTGAATTATATTCTTAAATGCTTGAAATATATTTTTATTAATGTGAATATGATTTGGATGTTTATTGTGTGATAATTGATGAAGTATTGATATTCTTGATGAAAATGGAAAATAAATCCCTGTTGAATGACAGGAAAATTCGATAGATCTCTGAAAAGGAATTGATGGTAAAAGGATCTAGCCTGGACGGGTGATCCTATCCTGATATAGCCCTCCCAAAGAATATGTGGAAAATGGATTTAGCCAGGACGGGTAATTCGAATTAGGGTCTAAATTTATCCTGGACTGGTAATTCAGATCTAAGCTCATTAGAGTAATTGTCATTGCAGGAATTTAGCCTGGACGGTAATCTCGACAATACTCTTTAAGTTTATATTACAGGGGATTTAGCCTAGACTGGTAATCCCGCTGTAAGGATGAGGTTCGCGGAAGTGTGCTCTTTGAAATGGAAATGTATGCACATGAATATGAATTGACAAACCCGGATTTGTACACTAAAGTGTACCCCTAAAAATCCATCGAAATTCTGAGAAATTCAACGGGATAAATATGGAAAAATAAAAAGGGAATGGAAATCATGGTATTGATGAGCTCATCAATCATGGTATATATTATGTGATATAAGAAAATACAAGTTGATGAGACATGAACATAGAACTTGGTTGATGAATGAGTTCATTTGTGATTATATATTTGTACACCCTTGAGTGTATTATCCGTATGAATTAGTATTTCAAATGAGTTAATGAGAAGAGTTCTAAAATAAAATAATCTGAATTCTAAATGAAATATTATGAAAATGTATTTGAAATACATTGGTATGTCTTATATACATTATTTTAGTTCATAATGTGGAAAGTAAATGTATGTGGAAATATGAGATGATGATACCTGTACATGGATTTTATTGGTGGATACGTAAATCCAAATTTATATGATAGATTTTAGTGAACACTGAAATTGGGCTCAATAAGTGATTTGTCAATTTAAATTGTGATTGGCAAGAAGAGTTAGTGAATTGCATGTTTATGAATTGTTACACGTATTTGTCGAAATATGAGGAAATTATGATAATTGATACATGGAAATATGGGACTATGATATATATAAAAACATGTCATATGTTTGATAAATGTGTTCATTCATAATTATAGAATTGTGCACCTCAAGTGCACTATATGTGTAAAGCTGATGTTTCAAATGATTTGATAAGTAAAACTCCAATATGAATAGTTTGAAACCATGTAACAGCCCGATTTTGACCTCAGTCAGAATGGTGGTTTTGGGACCACGAATCCGAGTCGAAATAATATTTTAATATTATTTTCTAAGCTTATTGTGTGTGAATTGGTGTGTGTGAAAAGTTCGTATTAAAATTTAATCGTTTTAGTGGTTAATTGTGAAAAAAGGCTTAATCGCATAAAAAGAAAATTTGGTGGTTAAATGTGTAAGTACTGAATTGATGATGTCTTTATAAATTGGAGGGTTAAATTAGCAATTTGACCTTAAAATGGAGATAGTGGCGGTCATGATTATGCATGTAATAGTGCTTGAAAATTTTATTTTATTTTATTATTATTTTATGTTAAAATATATTAGTTTAATATATGTTATAATAATAATATGAATAAAAGATGAAAAGTGTTCATCTTTCTTCAATGTTCATGACCGAAAGTAAGAAAGAAAAAGAGAGGAAGGAAGCTTAAGAACATTCGGCCCTTTTCAAGCTCAATAGGTAGGTGATTTGAGTTCGGTTTTTGATAATTTTTACGTTTTTGATTTCGATGCTATGTGATTTAGCTAGCCCAAGCTTGAATTTTTGAATTGGTTGTGTATTTTGTGAATTTCCATTGAAGAAATCTTGTTGCTTTTGTAGTTTGATGATGAATTATTGATTATAAGTGTTAGATTAACAAGTTTTATTCTTGAATTTTTGATGAAATTGAGTGATTTGGATTAAATTGCAAAAATAAATTTTAGAGGGACTAAAATGTGAAATAAATGACATGTATGAGCTTGTAATAATACAATGAATATTCGGCCCTAAGGAAGTATAGCCAAATTTTATGTAATTTGTGTTTTATGCAATAGGGACTAAATTGTAAAAATTGTAAAAGTTAGGGGTAAAAGTGTAATTTTCCCGAACATATGTTTTTGGACTAAATTGAATGAAAATATGTTGAATGAGTTTAATTTGAAATTGATTTAGATCAAGAACAAAAAGGATCGGGATTGGATCGGGGAAATGAGAAAATAATTGAATAGTCGAAAAAACAAAGTCCGTCAATACTCGAGGTAAGTTTTTAAGCAATTGAGTTAAATAAAATTTTATCTAAAAGGTTGTATATAAATTTTATTAGAGATAAATATATGCATTGAGATATTGTTGAATGTGTGATATTTGAATTATAAATGTTTATAGTCAAATGTGATGCATAGACATGTTAATAAGACAACCATGTGTGATATGGATTTGAGACATGAACATAGCTAATTATGAGATATATTTATATATCAATGAATGAGATATATTTATATATCAATGAATAGCCGAATGTGATGTTGAATTGGTGAGGAAATAAGATAAGTTGTATATACATGTATGAATGAGAAATAATTTGGAGTGATGTGTTAATGAGAAATTTTAAAATACCGAGCACTAAGTGTGCGAAATCGGTTGATATGCACTAAGTGTGCGAATTGAATTTCCGAGCACTAAGTGTGCGAAATCGGATAACGAGCACTAAGTGTGCGAAATCGGATAATGAGCATTAAGTGTGCAAATTGAACTTTCGAGCACAAGTGTGCGAAATCGGATAAAGAGCACTAAGTGTGCGATTAATTTTTATATTTTGGATTGAATTTGGTAATTTGATATTATGAGATGTTATTATTTGAAGTCAAGTATGTGTGACAATTTGGTTTGGATGGAATGTGTTTATTAAATATATAGTTCGGTTGATATAGGTCGATATGGGGAAATGCTTACAAAATCTTATTGATTACTATATGAATTATATAATGTAATTCGGTCATGAGGAATTTTGTATAAGGAGTTCATTTGACTAGTTTTGATCTTGAATATGTGATTATATGAGTTTGATATGCAAGTATAAATTCGGTAAGTAAAATATGCATGTGAAATCTATTATTGAAGGCTTGGATGTTTGGCCTTTGGGCTATGAAAAGCGAAAGTTTTCGAAAGGTGATATAAATTATAGTTATGGTTATAAACATTGGTAGTGATTGTATTAATTTGATTTTATTAATACAATGTTATAATGCATTGTTGTTGTGAAATTGCTTATAACTTACTAAGCTATAATAGCTTACTATGTGTGTTTATTTGTATTGTTTTATAGATTTTGAAGTCTAGTTATGAGCTCAGGAATCGTTTTGGAACATCGTCACACTATCGATTGCTATTTCTGTATTTTAAAAGTTTAAAACTATGAACATATATGGCATGTATAGGCTAGAAATATTATGTTTGGTGTTGAAGTTGTATATATTTGTATAAGCCATGCGAAAATGGCTTGTCCATCTTGTTAATCTTGGGATTTATATTTAGGCTTGATGATTATGTTTGGTTGTGGTTTTGGTTGATTTGTTTTTTGTATATATAAGTATGGTTAATGAATAGAGTTTAAATGAAATGGAGTAAAGATGTTATAACGTAGTTAACCATATTTTGCAATGAAACAGTTTTTGGTTAACAGTAGTAATGTGATTTTGAAAAATCACCAAAAATAGGATAAATGGAATTAGAAAGGTAATAAGATATAGAATTAAAGCTTATTATGTCTATTTTATATGAAAGAAACAAAGTAGGAAAATGAATTTATATTATGAGATATTTAAATTTTAGTGAGATTGGTTTTGAGTGACTTCGTGATCCCCTGTTCTGTATTGTAAAATTATTAAAAATTGTAAAAAAATAATCATGGAGCATAGTTTATATGCTTAGAATTCTTAATGAGTCTATTTTTTTTATTGGAATAAATGAGAGCATTATTTGAATTCTTTACAATGA
Organism: Gossypium rotundifolium; assembly: GCA_025506655.1. Lineage (NCBI taxonomy): Eukaryota > Viridiplantae > Streptophyta > Magnoliopsida > Malvales > Malvaceae > Gossypium > Gossypium rotundifolium. Next base: position 187,724,364 of record CP106729.1, on the reverse strand, counting down.
GATAACTGAGTTTTTGTAAAGATAGGTCATAACCATCGAACAGTGAAATAGGGGAAACTTTAATGAATAAACTATACTAATTGGCCACATGAAAAATTTTGGAAAATTACAGTAAGAAGATATATGAGTCTAGTTTCAAGTAAAATTTATGGATCTAAATTTCGAGTTTTGTAACTCGAGTTATAATCAATTTAGTCAACATGACACAGATGGACAGTTTTAAATTTTTATGCCCTTAATTAGTAGTTAAGTCTAGTAATGCCTCATGCTCGACTCCGGCAACAGTCTCGGGTAAGGGGTGTTACAAACCAAGACAAATTATTATAAAAATGTACATGAAATACAGAGGTATGATTGTTATATGTTATATGAATACATAATGTGAAAAAGTATAAGTACAAGAGAAATTTAATGAGAATTGAGCCCATATACGTTTCTTGTTGATTATATGAAGTGTGTGATTAACAAATGGTATTAAGTATAAGGCTCGGTTGAATATCTTAAATTGGTTTTGGTATGTATTAAATGTGGTTGAAGAATAATGATCAAATGAGTGAGAAATATGGTTTGGAAAATAGCCTTATTTGTGAAAATTAACTTTACCACATGGCCTAGCAACACAGGTGTGTACTAAGGCTGTGTGACTCGAGTTCCTTCATAGATGCAAGTCAGAAAGTTACACGCCTCAGAGACATGGCCATGTGAGCCACACGGGAGTGTCCCCAGTCACACGGGCATGGGACCCTTGTAAATGAAATAAATTTTGAGATTTTGCGATAAATTTCATACGATTCTGATTTAGTCCCGACCCGACCCTAATGCATGATTTGGACCTTGAGGGTCCGTTAAAGAAACTTTTATAATCAATTTCGGTATTTAAGCGATAAATGGTTTAAATTATCTGTAAGTGTTCTGTACTCCACGGTAATGCCTCGTACTTTATTCCGAAAAAGGATACGGGTAGGGGGTGTTATAGATTAGATATATATAATTAAGGCTAAAAAAACATGTAATTAAGTTCCAACACTATGCCTATTAATTACATAATTATTTAGCCATGGAGACAATCCACCAAAAATACCATAATTGAACTTTTCTTTAAATAAAATTACGAAAGCTAACAAGTAAAGCTTTGTCTAAAGCCGTTTACCTAGTTTGATCACTTTTATCTTAAGGTTACCATTGTATCTATTATGATGAAAATGATCATTACTTATAGTAGTAACAAATAAATCATCACAAATAACTTATGACCATGTTTCCTTTTTATAAACCATGCAATGCTATTGGTAGAATACCATTTACTTTTTATCGAGATATGATTCCACTATTGTAAGTGAAACTATGTCATGTATAAGTCATACCAAAGTACCAACTTGTAACTTACGACTTCGAGACACAAAGGTTTTTAGTACATCAAAGTATAAAAGTTATGAATACAACCATTCACTTACTTAGGATTTAGGACTACTTTTCAAGTGAATTAATTCATAAAAATATCTAGGATTATTTCAACTTGGGTTCAATCTAATGTATTGTCAGTTCAGACAACTACATTTATGTTTCTAATCTAGGAGTCAATCCAGCTCCAATAGTTAAGATAAATTATCTCCCTATTTGGACTTATAGATAATATAATAGTCCTAACATGAGTCATTTGCTCATTATAACCAAATGGATTGTTGAATATTTAGATTATCTACTAATATAAGTTGTCTTTTACATTATAAATAGTCCTTGCACTACAACTTTATATTAGTTAAATCTTAGGTAATCAGTGAGTCAATATTTGCTTAACAATTTGCTTTACATGCAAAACCATCGAGGACATTCCAATATAGAGATAATGAATGACATTTGTGTGTTTTTATGAATAATTAGTTTGACCATTTCGATAATTTATCAAATATGATGAATTATTACTCTTAGGGAACAAAAAGCCTAACAATACAATGTGCAAGTTTCAAATTTAGTCCATCTACTCTAAGTTGATCATTTTAGTACTTATACTTTTTGAATTTTGAAAATTTAATTCTAATCGAGTGGTAGCCATCAAATCCGTTAAGTTAAATTATGCTATTTTCAAAATCTTATTTGGCGGATATATTATCATGAGTTTTGTCATGTCAACTTGTTATTTACACATAATACTCACAAAAAAAACCATGTTGTTTTAGTTAAACGATTTAATGGAGATACCATTTGAATCAATATTTAAATTTCAAAATTCGAAAAGCATAATGACTAAAAATGATTAAATTCTTACACATAATACGATACTAATAGCATAGTTCCACTTAATTGATTCAACTACTACTTGCTTGAGTTATGACTAAAATTTTAAAATTCAAAAATATAAAAAAACGATGACATTATAGTATAATGACTAAATTTATTTTTATGCACAATATAAATATTAATAGTTGATGAAAGTTTTCAAAATTTCAACTGCAAATATTTTATTTTTCGATGTTGTCAAGCAATTTTTTGAATCGGATAGAATCAATGATCAAATCAAGAACTAGCTGAGGTACCTATCCAAAGAGAGGCAAGAAACCGTTTGACTTGCAAATTGGTATGGATTGATTGAATTGAATTTTATAATATATTTTAATTTTTATGAAAATTTAATAATTTTATTAATTTGAATCGGAATGATCGACCAAACTAAAAACTAGTGATGTGATTGATCTAATTACTAATCTAGTTCCAAAAACATGTGTCGAGTTTTAATTAGAGGTCTCCATAGTTGGATCAGACCCAACCAAAATCTTAGAATCGTTTGCTCGGATCGAGCCTAACCCTACTCGAAAAATGGGCCTAAAATTTTGCCCAAGCCAGGCCCGGATAAAAATGCTAAAATCCAAGTCTAGCCCAACTGTATTGAATTTTTTAATATTATTTTATATATATATTTAAAAATATAATACATCAAAAATACTAAAAATATTAAAATAAATGTTTCCCAACAAATTGAATATAAATTAAAATATATATGTATACTTAAATAATACTAAGATATATACAACTTAACAAGCAAATGCCTCTAAAATAGTAATAAAATTAACAATAAAATAAGGATTATACAATATCCAAACAATAACAATAAAATAATAGTAACAGAATAATGGAATGGTAGCAAAATAGTGAAAAAAACAACAAGAAAATAATAGTAAAACAATAAAAAAAAAGAGCAAGAAAACAACAGTTTTTTCTTTTGCAAATTTGAGTCAGACTTAGGTTAAAAAAGCTTTACTTGATGCCTGACCCATTTTTTAAACAGACCATTTTTCGAACCTATATTTTTACTTAAACCTTTTCACTTTTTAAGTAGATCTTAAGGCCAGACCATAAACAAGCCTCATTTTAATGCGTCAGATCTTAATAGCAAATGGCATGTAACATTGACATGATTTAAGGGCATGGGCCATTTGGCGGCTATTGGGCTTACCTTTGCATATTATCTTAGAGTTGGCTTGGATCCCTTTTATAGACATATATAAGCAAAAATAAAGTTGCCCAATTTTTGATGGGTCGTTTGTGTGAACAACGAAAGATTTTTATTGCACAATGAAAGATTATCTTTATTATAATTTAACCAAATTGGAGCATTCCTTAATTATTATTGTTGGAGTATTGGTTGGAGTGGAAAATAGCAAAATTGGAAGTGTATATTTGTGAATTCCTACTAATTACGGTAAAAATATTATGAAATTGCTATAATAAGAGTTAAACTATATTTTGTATTTTTATTAAAAAATAGGTAAATTGATCTCTATAAGTAGGGGTGTTCACAGTTTCATTAAAATTAAATTAACGGACTAAACCTATCTAATTCGATTAATCGATCGGTGGCTGAATTTAGTTTGGTCGGAGATCGATTAATGATTTTTTGAAATTTTAGTTATCGGTTAATTCGGTTCAAACTGGGTAATGAACCGAAATCACTACACCAAAACAGACTTTTAGCGGCGTTTTTAGTGGCGTTTTAAACAAAAACGCCGCAAATATTATACATTAGCGGCGTTTGAAGAAGAACGCCACAAAAAAAAGAGAAATAGCGGCGTTTATTTACAAAACACCGGTATAAAGGATATATAGCGGCGTTTATTCGTAAAACGCCAAAAGTCAGATTTTAGCGCGCTTTTGTAAACGCCGCTAAAGTCTAAACTTTAGCGCGCTTTTGCAAAACGCCATTAAAAATCGAACTTTTGCTTTTGGCAAAAAACGCCGCTAAAAGTCTGAACTTTAGCGGCGCTTTTGCAAAAAACGCCGCTAAAAGTCTGAGCTTTAACGGCACTTTTGCAAAAAGCCGCTAAAAGTCTGAGCTTTAGCGGCGCTTTTGCAAAAACGCCGCAAATAATTAGGGTTTATGGTTTAGCATATATAATTTAAGGTGTAAGGTTTAGGAGTTACTATTTTAATGTTTAGGGATTATGGTTTATGATTTGCAGTTTAAGGTTTAAGGGGGATGTGTTAGGGTTTCATAGGTTAAAAGTTAGGGTTAATGGGTTTAAAGGTAAATGGTTAAGGGTTTGGGGTTAATATGTTAAGGGTTAGGGGTTAGGGTTTTATCGTTTATGATTTAGGGTTTGTGGGATGAAGATAGGGATTATGGGTTTAGATTAAATTAGTGTATTTTAATTTATATATTAAATTATTTATAATATGGTTTAATTTAGGGTATATGGTTTAGGGTTTAGGGTTTAGGGTTTAGGGTTTAGGGTTTAGGGTTTAGGGTTTGGGGTTTAAGAATTAAAATTTATGGTTCGGGTTTAAGAGTACGGGTTAGGTTATGGTTTAGGCCAGGTTTATAGTTTAATTTTTAGTTTTTAGAATTATATATTGGGTTTAGGGTTTAGTGCTTAAACCATATCGAACAACGAGTTAATTAGAGAGTGTTAGTGTTTAGGATTTAAGTGTTCAAGAATTTGATAAAAGAGGTGAAAATCAAATTCTTTTAGGGTTTAAGGTTTGCAATAAGACTATTTCTTTAATTAACTTTGCACCTTGTAATATACGCTTATGCTAAGGTTTAGGGTTTAAGGTATATAAGTAAGAGTTTATAGTGTATAATTTGGGGTTTAGTGTATCATATGACACACTTTTATTAGGTGTGTATAATTTAGGGTTTTATGATTTAGGTATGAGAACTTAAATTATAAAACTATATAAATTAAATATAGTGCTAGAAAGAGAACAAAATAAATTTAAAGGAATTTAATAAATAAATAAAGTAAAAAAATTATTGGTATTAGCGGCGTTTTGCTAAAAAACTTAAAAGATATATTAATAAAAGAAAACGATGCTGCTTTTCATGGGGGCGATAGCGGCGTTGGCCACAAAACGCCACAATAGATTAGTATTAACGCGTTTTGCTGAAAAATGCCTGAAAAAAGCATATTAATAAAAGAAAACGACGCCGTTTTCATGGGGGCGGTAGCGGCATTAGCCACAAAAACGCCACAATAGATTAGTATTAGCGGCCTTTTACCTAAGACGCCGCAAAAAAACTATGAATTTTAATTCAAACGGTGCCGTTTTCTTTAGAGTTTTAGTGGCGCTTTCTATGAAACGCTGCAAATAACTGACAGTTTAATTGATACGACGTCGTTTATTTAGAGGGTTAGTGGAAGCGATTAATTTAAAATGCGATCGTTTTGTAAGGAATTTAGTGGCGTTTTAAAACGCCACAAAATGGCAATTTCATTTAACAAAACAGCTGCTTTGTTTTACTCGATTTATACCCGATTCATCCCCTCCCCCAAAAAACACATAACACACAATCCCTAATTTTCCCCAAATCCCTAGTGATCTCACTCGAAAACCCGCCACTTTGCGGTGTTCTCTCTCCGCTGTCGCTTTAAATGCGTCGCCGCTTCTCTCTCGCAAATCGGCTAGGTAATTATACTATCGCATCTCTCCGCTCGCCATGGTTGCTTGAGTTTCAAAGGACTCGGTCTTAGTAACAAATTTATAGGTTTCAAATATTTCGCTTTAGTTTTAGTTTTCAAATAATTTTAGTTTTGATTCAATATTCTCATTACTTCTTTTAGTAAGAAATTCAAATATTTTAGTTCGTTTATTCTGTTACTTTCAAAAAATCAGAATTTTAAACAAATAAAGAATTTTTTTATATATGTTATATTTGAAAACTAAAGAATTTTATCCACTATTTTATTTCTTTTGAATTACTTCTTTAACATTTTGTACAAATCGTATTTCTTTTAAAACATCGTGTTGAAGTTATTAATACGATATGTACAAACATGTTTACAAATTGATATATATATATATATATATGTTTTTAAATATTTTCACATTAAATCCAAGTTATACTTAAACTAACAAGGTTAACAAAAATATCTGATTAATTCATTTTTCATTTCATTTTCGCCATTCGATTGTATCTGAAAGACTACAGCTTTTCTTCTATTCGCAAATTGCTCTATCGATTGCATCGTTGTTTCCTTTGGATTCTTATCTTGATTTGGGCTTTCCTTTTTTGGTAAGTTTTTATTCTTTTGAAGTTAAATTTTATCTCACCGTGAAGTTCATTTCTCTCTTTTTGAATGTATGTTTGTTTGTTTGTTTGTTTGTTTATTTTGCTTATTTGCATTTTTGTTAGAACGTAAAATGTTTGATCATTTGCCTCAATGAAAATTGAACCTTGTTTAGCTATGTATTTTTATATTCTGTTAAACCCAAGTTCTTTTTTAATTAAACTCAATTTTCTAAATTTCAATCTTTGGTCATTGGGTTTCGTTAAGTAAAGCCTTCTCTTTTGAATGAAAGATTTAAGTTCGGATAGAAAATATATGTTCTAATTTTCTGCTTGTGTTGTTTATGTTGCTTTGCCTCATGCTATACATTTTGTAGTAGTTCTAAGTTAGAAGATTTAAACCCATAGTGGCATTGCTTGAAAGGGTTCAAGATTGAGGTCAGATAAGATGCTTAATTCACACTTCATGCAAGCATTTGCTTTTTTCTTGTCACATTTTCTCTTCTTTCGAAACAAACCACTCGGACCATCACCGTATTTTAAGCTTCATTATCTACTTTCCTTTTCCTTTTTCTTTTTATGAACAGCTACACTTACTATAAAACCACTCATCGAATCTGCCTCATGGCTTCTTTGGCAATCGCTCATCTTCAAAAAAAACTTCACAAGTCTTGGTTCAACGCTCGCTTGTACCATGAATGCAAAAGTCTTTCAAATTATTTGAATAAAATTTATTTACTTAAATTAAATATAGTTGGTGATTAAAATGTTTGAAATTGAATGAAATTTTACTATTTAATTTTTAAAAATAAGCTTAATGATCTTTCAAATTATTTGAATAAAGTATTATGAACTGTTGAATCAATCACTAAATTGAATACATATTACTTTGAGCGTCTCGAGCATATTTTCATTGATATGTTTTTCACATTTGGTGTTTGGTTAGTCAATAATTAAGTCGTATTTATCGCAAGAATGGAGTATTATCATTGTTGGCACTTGTGCAAATATTTTTGGTTATTCAAAGGTATAAATAAATTGGGTCATTATTACAGAAGCATGGTCAAATGCATTTGAAATTATTCATTTAAGATTGTCCCTTATCCCCATTTTGTAGTCATCTCTCTCGCATTCAAGACCCAAGTCAACTATTGGAAGTCCAAGATATATTGCACCGTAAGTTCTTTCTGGAGAGAGTTTCTTGGCAAGGTAATTTAGTCTTTATCTATTTTGTTCAAATGTTGTTGATGGTCGCTTCTTTATTTACTTTGGGTTATTTGAGTTATGATTATGTGGTTATGATAAATGATATCATGTGCTAGAGTAATTGATGGCTTTACATGTTGTTCTAAAGATCAGCTGGTGTTTCTTGGCACATGTTATGAGTGATTATATACTTTGTAAATGATTTTAGTTGGAAACCCACAACAGTGCATTGTTACAGCTAGTTTTGCTTTAAGGTGATGTTTTCATTATGGTCACCATGAAAGCGATTACATGTGGAAAATTTTATCACAAGAAAGATAAAGTGCAACCGAGTTTTATCAAGTTTCTCCTTCATTACTTATTAATTTATACTTTTCAATCGGTATTTGGTTTGGATAATGTTTGATTAGATCATGTTGTTGCTTCTTTGGAGGTTGTTAAACCATTTTGTGAATATATATATATATATATATATATCCTTTTTGATGCAAATTGATAAATTTAAATGCTGTAAATTGATCAATTTAATTCACTAGGGTTAATTTTACTCTACTTTTCCCTTTTTGCAGCTTACGAGAAGGAATCGAGTTTTCTTGTTGATCGAGGAATCGACCGCTTCATCATTAAGAGGTATGTTATTGATTCGATCTTAAAACAGTTGCCATTGAGTTTGATTTGAATATTTTTGGAAGTAAATTTTTTCACCATTCTTGATTTTGTTGAAAAACTTTTAAGAACTTAATATTTTAAAACTGATTCGATCTTAAATTATAAAGTGAAATAATTTTTAAAACATCAAATTAAGAGGTATTTTACTTGAAAGTTTTTGTTGGAAGTGAAATAATTTTATTATATTAAATTATAAAGTGAAATAATTTTTAAAAACATCAAGTTAATACAAATAATTTGAATAGTATAATTATATATGTATAAAAATATATAAAAATAATAATTATTAAAATATATAAAATTAAGCTTTAAAAATAATATAGTAATATATTATATAACTATTATCAAACATTGAAACCGATTACCTAAACCCAACCTTAACCCTTAAACCCTTAAACCGTAACCCCTAACTTTAAACTTCTAAACCTTAAACCCTAAACCCTAAACCTCTAAACCCTTAAACCCTAAAAATTTAAAACCATAACACTTTAATTCCCCAAACCTTAAACCTAAAACCCCTAAACCCTAAAACCCTAAACCTAAAATCCTAAACCTTAAAACTCTAAACCCTAAAATCCTAAACTCTAAACCTTAAACCTTAAACCCTAAATTTTAAACCCTAAATTGTAAACCTTAAACCTTAAACCCTAAACCCCAAACCTTAAACCTTAAACCCTAAACCCTAAACCATTAACCCCTAACCCTTAACCCTTAAACCCTAACCCCTAACCCCTAACCCTTAACCCCTAACTTATAACCTTTAACCCCTAATTTTAAGTTAACATCAAACTTCATAACTTACATAATACTTGTATAATTTTAAGAAAAAGATTCAAAGTATATAGGCTGGAAACCTGACGGGTTGCCTTATATCTCACTGTTAGATATAACGGATCCTCCCTAGGTGTAACAATGCCACGTATGATGGATCTCAAAGAATACATAACTTACCTAATTTTAAGATCAAAGTTCATAACTTACATAATATTTTCTTAAGATCAAACTTCATAACTTACATAATACTTGTATAATTTAAAAAAAAGGGATTCAAAGTATATAGGCTGGAAACCTGACGGGTTGCCTTATATCTCACTGTTAGATATAACGGATCCTCCCTAGGTGTAACAATGCCACGTATGATGGATCTCAAAGAATACATAACTTACCTAATTTTAAGATCAAAGTTCATAACTTACATAATATTTTCTTAAGATCAAACTTCATAACTTACATAATACTTGTATAATTTAAAAAAAAGGGATTCAAAGTATATAGGTGGAAACTCGATTGGTTGCCTTATATCTCATCGTTAGATATAACGGATCCTCCTAGGTGTAACAATGCCACGTATGATGGATCTCAAAGAATACATAACTTACCTAATTTTAAGATCAAAGTTCATAACTTACATAATATTTTCTTAAGATCAAACTTCATAACTTACATAAAATTTGTATAATTTAAAAAAAAAAAGGATTCAAAGTATATAGGTTGAAACTGACGGGTTGCCTTATATCTCACTGTTAGATATAACGGATCCTCCCTAGGTGTAACAATGCCACGTATGATGGATCTCAAAGAATACATAACTTACCTAATTTTAAGATCAAAGTTCATAACTTACATAATATTTTCTTAAGATCAAACTTCATAACTTACATAAAATTTGTATAATTTAAAAAAAAAGGATTCAAAGTATATAGGCTGGAAACCTGACGGGTTGCCTTATATCTCACTGTTAGATATAACGGATCCTCCCTAGGTGTAACAATGCCACGTATGATGGATCTCAAAGATTACATAACTTATCTAATTTTAAGATCAAATTTCATAAATTACTTACATAAATTATTAATTAACAATTTAGCCGTATAATTTATTGTCAACTTTAGACTTCAACAACTACGAAATGGATAGGAGTTGGATGAAATTGTCAAGGGTAAGCAATGGCTATCGAAATGGAGTAGAAACTTTTCTGAATTTCGCATTTCAAAATGCAAGCCAAGAGAATATGATTCTTTGCCCGTGTAAGAAGTGTTGCAATATTAACTGGCATTATCGTGAAGTGGTCTACGAACATCTAGTTGTTGATGGCTTTGTACGGGGGTACAAAATATGGTTTTTTCATGGCGAGTCTACATCTAGTCGAGCATCTTCATCGATGAATCTGGGGTATCCTCATAGTGCTTTCAATCAGAATGTTAGTGACGATAACATGGAAAACATGTTGCGGGATGCTTTTAATATGCGCAGTGATGGTTTCGGGTCATTTCCACCTGACTTGGGTGCCACCGATGATCACAATTTTGGAGGAAATACTTTCACCGAAGGGGAAAGAAGTGTACCGGATGAACAGCCAAATGAAGAAGCGACGAGGTTCTACGCGTTACTTGGTGAAATGAATGAAGAACTGTATGAGGGATCAAAATTTTCCAAATTGTCATTCAGATTCGCTTTTTTCACTTGAAATGTTTGGGGTGGACCGAAACTCGTTGATAATGTCATTAGAGTTTCGTAAGAAATGTTCCGCTTGCAAAAATCCTCGATCTTCCAAAGACATGAAGAAATTGATAAAGGATTTGGGCCTTGGATACAATAAAATTCACAGTTGCCCAAATGACTACATGTTGTATTAGGGCGACCGCATAAACCAACAGTGCTGTCATATATGCGCCAATCCCGTTGGATTCATAGAAATACAGAGGACGGTAACGAGGACAAACACGATACACATTCAAAGAAGCAGCCAGTTAAGATTTTGCGATATTTTTCCCTAATACCGAGGCTTCAACGGCTTTTCATGTCATCGAAGACAGCCGAATCAATGACGTGGCACCGTGATGGATGAACCGATGATGGGTTGTTAAGGCATCCTGCAGATTCTTTAGCTTGGAAATGTTTTGACTTCAAATTTTCAAGCTTTGCAAGCGATCCTCGGAGTGTGAGGCTTAGGCTAGCATCCGATGGATTTAACCCTTACAAACTTATGAGCACAACGATGCGATTTGGTCTCAGGTGCTTGTTCCTACAATTTGCCTCCATGGGTTTGCATGAAACAATCTTCTTTTATCTTGTCTATGATTATACCTGGAGAGAAAGGGTCGGGGAATGATATTGACGTCTATTTGCAGCCACTTGTTGACGAGTTAAAACAACTATGGGCTGGTGTTCAGACATTCGATGCAATGAGAAAAGAGAACTTTAATTTACGTGCAGCATTAATATGGACTATTAACGACTTTTCGCTTATGCTAATTTATTTGGTTGGAGTACCAAGGACGTTATGCTTGTCCGTGTTGTCTTTGCAGACATGTTCACAATGGTTATATAATGGGAAGAAGTTTTCTTACATGGGGCATCGTTGGTGGTTACCTAAAATCATACATTTAGATTTCAGAGTGCTCAGCTTTGATGGTATCAAGAGTTTAGATCGGCTCCTTCGCAGATCGATGGATCCAAAATATTGTTAATGTTGAAAGATATGAATTTCATTTATGGAAGATGAATCAACCGCAAACCCCCATAGAAATAGAAGATCTAGGGATGAATCGATGATGAATCGATGAAGAGGATGATCCTAATGAGGTGACTTGTGAAAAAAAGAAGTATTTTTTCGAGTTGCCTTATTGGGAGCATCGATTTTACGCCATAACCTTGATGTCATGCATATAGAGAAAATGTCTCATGAGAACATCATTGGGACTATTTTAAATATCGATGGAAAATCAAAGATAATCTTCGAGTAGACTTGATTTAGTCCACATGGGAATTCGATGTGAGCTTCATCCCCGAGCACTTCCGAATATGAAATATCGATTGTCACCGCTATTTTTTCAATGTCAAGACGGAGAAAGAAGTGTTCTGACGGTGTTGAAGGATTTAAAGGTCCGGATGCGTATGCATCAAATATATCGCGATGTGTGAGTCTTAAGGATCAAGATTATATGGCTTAAAATCGCATGACTATCACATATTGATGCAAGACTTATCGCCGCCCTTACTATGCGGTGTTGTATGTCGAAAAAGGTGACGCTTCAGAATTGAACTCAAAATATAATGAAAGTCATTTGTGGTAAAGTTTTGAATGTTCAAGAACTTGAGAGACGCAAGATCGAGCCGCATTAACTTTATGCAATCTGGAGAAGATATTCCGCCTTCTTCTTCACTATCATGGTGCACTTGTTAATTCATCTCCGCATGAAGCAATTTTGGTGGACCCATTTTCTATCGATGGATGTATCCCATTGAAAGGTCTTACTTTATTTGCAAAATATTCCTTCATTCATTAAATGCCTTTATTTCCAACTTTTGATAATGTTGTATATCGTGTTTAGGTTCCTTTCCAAATTGAAGTCATACTACCGCAATAAGCGTTATCCTAAGGATCAATTGCCGAGGATACTTAGCGAGGAATGTATGACTTTCTCTTCGAGGTATTTGGAAGATGTTGAAACAAGAATGAATAGACCAAGTAGAAATGCTGGGCTCACAGATCATAATTTGGCTGAAACTTATTTATTTCAAAGTTTCAGAGAACCGATCAAGAGAGTCGAAATTATAGAATTAGACGATAGATCGTGGGTCCAAGCACATCGATACATTCTTTTTCATCACGATTCAATGGAACCATTTCTGAAGTACGTTCTACAATTTGATAAATACTCATCAATTATGATTTGTTTGTCTTCTAACAAAGTAAAACCTTTTTACCGTAGTCGGACAAACAAATATTGAGAGTTCGTTCACGATCTCAAGATTAAATCGACAAGAAATTAATAAGTTGTTCGCAGAATCATTCCATGAATGGTTAAGCCAAATGGTATGCAATTTAAATTTTCATTGACAAGTAATAATATTTTCTCATAATATTCATAATTACTCGATTTACTTTTGACTCAATAGGTTTAGAGTCTGAATGAAGTAAATGACGACGTTAAATGGCTTTCACAAGGTCCAAACAGAATAGTTAAAAGATATAGTGGCTTCCTCATCAACGGACATGATTTCATACAAGGTATCGCGAGAGATTGAGGAGAACTCAAAATTGCGGAATTGTTGTTAATTCTTCGATTACAAGTTATGCTAGTGCTAGGACAAGAATCCGATCGAGGGAATTTGGAATATTTCGGCTTATTATCGACATCATTGAGTTGGATTATTACGGCAAATGCAAAGTTGTCCTATTTCGAGGTGATTGGGCTGATGTGAATACGACTCGCTAATTAAAAACGATCAATATGGTTTTACAATGGCGAATTTCTCTCGATTAATTCACACCGAGAACAAGCGATGGACGAGCCGTATGTGTTTTCTTCTCAAGTTAAACAAGTTTTTACTCGAAGATCCAACTGATGAGGTTGGTACGTTGTACTTGAAACACCTCTAGAGACTTCTTCGACGTTAAGCGGTGGAAGTAGAGATGACATAGTCGAAAGATCGAAACTTTGCCTTTTCCGTAACAAGACTTAATCGAAAATATCCCTAGTACTAGTCAACAATTTCAATGGGTTCGTCAGGGATGTGGACAAAGATATTTACTAAATATGATGTAGTAAGATTTAACGATTTATTATTTATATGTAATATTATAATTTTCATGTTGGTCATGTTATATAATTTTCATGTGTACTGCAGAAAAATGCCTAGAAGACGATTACTAGATTTAAATATTGTCCGCGAAACTCCAAATCCGTAAGAAGCTAATAGTAGTGAACAAAAGCAGTTGTTGGATCTTCTACTCTGGGACATAGATGACGAGCCCGGAGAATTTCAAAGTAATGTTAAGTTTATTTTACATGCATGTTGAATTTTATTATTGATTCATTTTTAATTTTAATATAATAATATATTATTTTTCATTTGAAGGTGGTGGGACGCAGAGGTCGGGGACGACATTACTTCAAGATTTATACGACTTAGAGCCTAACGATCGTGTTAAAGTAAGGAGAAACAATGATGGCCAGCCTGTTGGATCTGAAGCTCGACTATTAGGAGGCTATTTGGGCATTTTAGCACGAAATTCCAATATGTTGCCCATTAACTACTTAATCATGGCATCACATGCCCGATGCCAACAAAAATCGTGCCCTTGAAAATATTAAGGTAAGAAAACATGAATGTAATTTATAATACTTTAATTTAATTTTCATTTATATTAACTTTTATACGTTTTTTCTTCAGGTAGATTTAATTTAGAGGTCTCGATGACTATGTTAAGAAGACATTAGGTAAAAATGGAGAGACAATAAAAGCACGCTCAAAAACAATATTTTAAGAAAGACATAAGCCTCGACGAAAAATTAAGAAATGTTCCACCGGAATGTTGAGGTACCAATGGAAAGATCAAGTTAGATTTTGGAATTCAAAAAAAGGAGAGGTATTACGTACATCTAAAATCGTATAAATTATTTGGTTTATAGTATTTACTATATATATAATTCAAATTGCATTATGTAGGACCGTGAGCGAGTTGGAATAAGCAGCAGACGTAAATGTAAATTCACGCATTACCAGCAGTTCTAGAAGTTTTGCTTGTGTAGTGACGCCGAGGTAATATAATTTATTAATTACATTAAATAGTAATTACTTTATACTATTAAATTATATTTTTCTCGCTAAAATGTAGGAAACTTCGATCGGTCAAAAAGTTGGACGCGTTCAACTTTTTGACATTACGATAGAAAGAAGGATGGATCTCCGATGACATCCAAGTCTGCGTAAATTTTGGTATATTTACTTAATAAAATTTTATTTTTATAAATATTTCTATCGTTTAATTATAATAGTTTAATTCATCGCTTATAGTTTTAAATTTATAATGTTAAATTATGTTGCATTCTTTCTTATTTATATATTTTGTTTCTAACTCTTTCATTGATTTTTAGGATAAACTAAAGGAGAAGAAGGCGAGTATGAAGCGGTACCGCTTGATGATAGTTCTGTTAATCTTGAGGAGATTGATAATGTAATTATTACAGATGTTTTGGGTCTTGAAAGGTACGATCGCTTGAATCGATAGTTCGCTAATCTTTAGTATATTTTAATAGAATTATCACCGATGTTTTTGGTCTTGAAAGGTATGGTCGGGTTCGATTTAAAGGATCCGTGTTACTCGACCCAATATTTTGGATCCGCCTCCCAGAAGACATGCCTTCCGGGTCAATCTCGTCTTTGAAGTTCGAGGCTACAAAACCAGATAGCTCGGATGCAAGAGAGCACGGTTGAGCAGAGGCAAGAAATTGTCGATGCTCAAAGAAAATATGAAGAACTCCAAAGAATACTTAGAGCGGATCTTGAGCGGCACAAGCAATGGAGGCAAGAAGAAGAAGAGAGAGGCAAGCATGCAAATGCGAGGGAGGCAGGCAAGATCGATGCTAGCAGAGCGAATGTAAAATATGAAGAGCGATGCAGAAACCGCCATCTTAGACATTTAGTTTTCCGTTGTAAGAAGTTTTGACATTATTACATTTAACGTATTGTTACAATATTTTCGATTATCATTCATTTAATTTATTAAATTTCAAGTATCATTTAGAATTAATGTAATTCGTGTGATTTTATGCTAAATTTGTTGTTTTGCGTTGAAATTATATAATTTATTATTGGTTGGTTTTGGTTTTAGTGCGGGAGGGTATAATATTGAAAAATTTTATTTTTTAAATCAGACAAATTAGCGGCGTTTGTACAAAAGTGCCGCTAAATCTCATGAAATTTTTATGGCGTTTTTGAAAGCGCCCGCTAAAGTCACCGACTTTTAGCGGCTTTTTATGGTAAAGCACCGCTAAAGGTCCGACTTTTAGTGGCGTTTTTGAAAGCGCCGCTAAAGGCTCGACTTTTAGCGGCTTTTTTAACAAAAGCCAAAAAGGCCCTAACTTTTAGCGGCGTTTTGGGAAAGCCATTAAAGCCCCGACTTTTAGTGGCATTTTTGGGAAAGCATTAAAGGCCTCGACTTTTAGCGGCTTTTATTACAAACGCTAAAGGCCTGACTTTTAATGGCTTTTATTACAAACGCTAAAGGTCGGGATCTTTAGCGCTTTTTATATAAACGCCGCAAAAATTTCCGTGATAGTATTAGCGGCGTTTTTGTGGCGCTTGAAAAGCACAAGAATACTTTTTGTATGCTTATAAACGCCGCTAAATGCCCAAAAAATGCCGCTAAAAGTCTGTTTTGTTGTAGTGAATATTTGTTGTTTTCAATACTTATGTAGTGTTTGACTATTAACTTTTATGACTTATGTAGTGTTTCCAATGTCTTATTTGTTGTTTTCAACTCCATTTGAATATGATACAAATATTAATGGAGGTGAACGCTTGTGTTTTGAGCAGTGTTTGCCTTGTATCTTGTCCACGGCTAAGTGGACTACTATGAGAAAAATATGATACAAATTTGAAAAAAAAAACACATTTAAGGAAATATAATAAAAGTAAATGGCGTAAAATATAAATATTGTAAAAGTTAAAGGTTCTATTATTTTGGATTTGTGGTTTGGTGAGGTTTACTTTAATTTTGGTTATTTATTTTAAATTAAGACTAATTTTTAATATATTTTTTTAATAATCTCTTATTATTTTTAATAATTTTAAATAATTTTTCATAATTTTTATAATGATTTGAAAAATATATCAATGATGAACATGGATAAACAATTGTCTAGGTTCATCCTAAATGTGGTTTTTCAAATAGTTTATTTTTTAGTATTTTTAATTTTTAAATATTTACTAATGTGGCAAAATGCCACACCAACATGAGATACAATTGACATACAACATGTCATTGTTTGATTGCTCTGCCAACCACATCATCACTTAAAAATTGAAAATGGATGACTTTTTGAACAAAATGACCAATTTGCTCTTTGATTTAATGTACAATGACTAATTTGTTCATTTTTAAGTGGAGGGTCCAAATATAGGTGTAACACCCATTACCCGGTCTGATCGCCGAACCCAAGTAATGGAATGCTACAGACAAATACAAATCATTTACATGCACTTTATTATTCCAAATCTCAAATAAATATGAATACATCAGATATAATTAAGTATAACAATGATACAAACGAGTTTATATCGAGCTTATGAAAGCTTAAAACCAACCTGGTATAAAAAAAGGATCAATTTGAAACCAATAAAAAAGATAGGAAAATTTTACAAACATGGGTAACAATGTTCTGGCTCGTGACCGTGTGGAAGGCTAAGATCGTGTGAGATGGGACACACAGCCGTGTGGGTGTAACGCCGTAGACCCGACCCGATTCATCGAGTCCGGATTTCGAGTATTACTACCCAAAACTTAACCATTTAACAAAAGCAATTTACAATTTCTTATTTCTTTAAAACTTGTTCTTTGGCATTTCAATTGAAAACTTAATTATATGGAAACAAGGGAAATATTTAAACTAATTGGTTACATCAATCTTGATACAATTCCTTACAAGTTAGAAGTTTATTTAAGACAGAGTCAAAATGGTATATTCCTAGACTATGCCACAAATCCACTATATGCATAATAGCCCACTCTGCCACCACCTTGGCCTACTCCTAGCATTGTTACTCGATGCGAAGTCTCTTCTCAATTACCTGAAAAACAGTAACAAATCTTGTAAGTACAAGAGTCCTTAGTGAGCTCATTATAACAATACATTGATGTATACTTTGCTGAAACACCCCAAACCCGGCCCACAAGCCCTGACCGGATCTGGCATGCTTCTAGGGAAAAACCATTCAAAACTGATTTGGACATTGCCAAAATCTTGTGTGTTTTTGAAGAACCTTTGGTGCCATTCTATATGGGGCAATTGACACAGGAGCTGTTTCCGGCAACAAGTCAATTCCAAACTCCACCTCCCTGTCCGGGGGTATTCCTGGTAATTCCTCTGGAAAGACATCCACAACTCCCTTACGGTTCTAACTCCACTAACTCCCCCTTCTTTCACATCCAAAGCACTAACGAAAGCCAAAAATACCTTACACCCCTTCCGAACCATCTTATCAGCCTTTAATGCTGAAACTACGTTAGACAAGTAGTTTCTTCTTTCTTCTATCCTAATTACCGCCTTATCCTCTAGGGTCCTTAACTCCATTCGTTTAGCTACACAGTCCAATACAGCTCGATGCTCCACTAGCCAGTCCATGCCAAGTATAAGATCAAATTCTCTGAAGGGTAATTCCATTAAGTCGGCAGGAAATACCGCTCCCTGAAGCTCCAAAGGTACACTCCGAAACATTTTATCCACCACTACAGTTTGGCCTAATGGGCTTACTACAGTCATCTCCCTACTAGAAAGTTCAGAGGCTATTCCTAGTGTTTCAACTACTCTACATGCAACATAAGAGTGGGTAGAGCCAACATCAATCAAAGCAAAGTAAGGCTTGCCAAATATAAGGAACGTACCGGTTATGACGTCCGGTGCGTCTCCGTCCTCCCTCCGACGAACTGCATACACTAAACCCGGTTGTCTTGCCTCTGTATTATTAACACCATGGCCCGGTGTTCCCCGTCCTCTACCAGCACCATTACCTCTGCCAGTCGAACTACGGCATCGCGGTGGCTGCTGTCCTCCTCTTCCAGCCTGGTTAGGACCTTGGCTTACTGGTCGACCCTTCATTCTCATAGGACAATCCTTAATCATGTGGTCCTTGGACCCACACTTAAAGCATCCTCCGTCTTCTTCCAAAGACTCCCCAGTGCATCTTTCCACACCCCCAGCACAAGTACGACATCGCCTCTAAGTAGCAACTTGTTGACCTCGCTACCCATCAACTCTAGGCCTCTTTGCTCATTCCTTGAAGACCACGATGATCCAAAGCCTCTCTTTGCCTATAACGATCGATTCATCTCACCGAGTCCTTAATCCTTCGACAACCTTAGCCTTCTCTACTAATACGGCAAACTCCCGCTCGCTATTGCGAGCTATCAACAACCTTAGACCATCTCTCATCGTCTTCAAATCGGACACCGCTCATGCTCGTCGACACGATACCTCGAGCATAATGGCTCAACCTTAAAATTTAGCCTCGTACTCCGCTACAGACTTATTCCCTTGGACCAACCTCAGAAATGCCTTCCTCTGCGCATCCACATAACTAATTCCTATGTACTTCTTCCGATATGCCGCCTTAAAATATTCCCATGTAAGATCGTCTGCGGCGGACCATCCCATCCCATACCGTGAGCCACCATTGATATGACTCATCACGAGTAGCGACACTACCCTTTCAATTTTTCCTCGGCGATCGTCTAAGTCGTCCATAATCTGCTTCGTTGCTTCCAACCAATACTCAGACGTTTTGGGTACCACGCTAGATATTCCATGGAAAAATTTAGCTCCATTAGCTCGAAGTGGCTCAGGTACCGACTTTCGAGCTCCCATGCCTCCATCTGCTCCAGCCACCCTTTCCAAAACCCGCAGCATCGCCTGTGACACTGCGTCATCCCCCGTCTGATCCTGATATTCCACATCAACGGCTGGTGGTGGTGGCATCTCATTTTCGGACCCTTGTCCAGACCTAACGGGCTCCGACACGGTCATTCGGCCTCTACCACGGCCTCGTACATTATGACTACATCCCCTAGAGTTCATGCTTCTGAATCGCGTTTATCTGATTAAAGAATTTTATGAATTAGTTTTGTTCCACTGATTTATCACGAACAGTCTTATGTTCAATAGTTCTAGAGAGTAGTTCTTTCGATTTCATACACATACAGTCTCAATTTATTCATTCAATCACATTCATGAACTTGCGTTCATTACAGAAAAATATTGTAGTTGTCATTGTTTGTTGTTTTCCACTACCGTGGGTATTTTCAAAATTTTATCCTATAGGGTATTTTGGTAATTTTTCAATTTAGGGTATTTGAAAATTTCACAAGGTAGAGATTTTGGCATTTTTATAAAATTGAAATACTTGGTAAGAAAATTTCAAGGTAAAATGGTAATTCATACACTAAGGGTATTTTGTAATTTTACAAGCGAGGGCATTTCGATAATTTTTCGCAAAATATGGTTCTGGTGACTTTTCAAAACAAGGGTATTTTTAAAGATTTCTAATTTGAGGGTACTTGGTAATTTTTCTCACCGAGGTATTTTGGTCATTTATGCAGGTTAGGGGTAATTCACCAATTTACAAATCGGGGTATCTTAATATTTTGCAAAATAGGGTTTTTGGATATTTTTATAAGGTAAGAAAAATCTTGATAAAAACTGTGGGTAGTAAAGAAATTTTATGAACCAAGGGCATTTTAGTAATTTTTTTAACCGGGGTTATTCGGATAATTTTTGTAAATCAAGAATATTTTGGAAAATTTCAAAATAGTTTTCCTACACATCAAAGGGGTAATTTGGTGATTCTAAAACTAGAGTTTTTATAAAAATATGGCTAGTCCCTTTCGGGTTTTAGTTATTGAATTTAGCCTGTGGCTGAGTCCTCTTGGTTAGGGTGAACCGTCACTACGCACCAGGTAGGATTCGAGTGGAGAGGAGGTGAGTCACTAGGACTGTTTAAATACCAAGCTTCTATCGAAACCAATCCTAGACATGCGCACGATGGTTGCCACACCCTAACTCGGTGACTTAGACACAGGTTTGTTTGGTTAACTTTAAGTCTTATGTATCTTGGTGTTGGAGTAAACTAATCCTAGGGTTCTATAACTTAATATGCTAATCTACATCCCTATAAGTCCCGCATACAAATCACAAAAGAGTTAGGAGTACTTACCTGGTGGACTTCGGGCCGGAGACTCAGGTGCCATGCCAGAAACCCTACTTATTTCTTAGAAAAGTTCAATTTCAAAAGAAAGAAAACATTTTGGGCCCAAAAAACCCTCAAGGCCGAGTTTTGAACACTGCTCGATACTGTGAAACACCCCAAACCCTACCACAAGCCCCGACCGGATCTGGCATGCTTCTAGGAAAAACGATTTGGACTTTGCCAAAATCTTGTGTGTTTTTGAAGAACCATTGATTTGGGTTGGGTTCAAAATTAATAACGGTGTTTATTAGGTGTCAAAACATTTAATATTTATATTTAAGAAAAATTAACTTTAAACTTTAATTTGATAATAATCGTATCATTCTAAATTAATTGAAATACATGCATAAACAGTTCAATACTTATGGCCTTATTACATCAAAACAAAAACCCGAAATAATTCAAAATACTTAAGTATGGAAAATTATAAAAATTAAACAAATTTCGAGCTGAGCATGGCCACCATTGAGCTCCTGTCGACCCGGTCCATCATTGTGTATCACCTGAAAAATAATCCCATAACGGGGTGAGTCAACAGACTCAGTGTGTACAACCAACACAAGTTTCAACCAATTTAGGCATGTCAAATCATACATAATAAACATATATAATCAATGATGCAAACCCGAACCCAAACCTAGATAACCATCCGCTACACATCACCCGTACCAACCATCACACCGTGGGGACTACTAAGTCGACCCTCCATCCGCTACACATCATCGAAGGCGTCATTGCATTTACATGCTCATCGCCCTTATAAATATTGCGGCATAGCCACCAGATAATATTTTGTGACATAAGTCACCACATTCAGATTTCGTGACATAAGTCACCACATTCAGATTTCGTGACATAAGTCACCACATTCAGATATTGTGGTATAAAACCACCAAATCACTTCCCCTTTCATAATTTCCCGTATGCCCCATGTTATACAATTATGCATTAACCATGTCATATTCCTTATTCACATTCTTATAGTTTCACATATATGCCATAACAGATCATATCATACTCATAGTAGGAGTGGGTAAACGTACCTGGGTACTTTGTACCATTGCATGGTTAGCCACATGTCACATTATTATAAACACATTTATCAAATTGATGCCTTAAATCTATTAAGAGCTAGTGTGGGGTACACACCTGGTATACTTAAAGAGTTAACTGAAAATCCAAAAATCCTGATCCAGCGTCCTAGATCCTTAGTTCCTACATTCGGCCAACCCTACACATGTTAGCAAAGAGCCATTCGGCTAACTAGCTAAATCCCGAAGGATTAACGCAACCCACTTCTTACCTTGCTGCCGATTTAACTACTAATCAAATCCTGAAAACTTGTGATGACTCCTCTTGCAATCGGCTAGCACTCAATCACTGAACAGGTTAGCTTCCGGCTTTTGAAAAACATAAGAAACAGATCTATAACATTAAAATTGGTTTATTCTGCAGCAGCAAATGCTCGTCACAATAGGGGTTTTAATGAAGCGAGTTTAATCATTAGTCAAGTCCCAGTAAATGAGGGAACTACTCTAAAAAGACTAAAACCTCGAGGTATTTTGGTTTGACACTGCTTCACACCCAAAAAGAAGCGAGCTACATCTGAATTAAACTTGGAGATGGAAGCCTTCTTTCGTTTCTCGACGGTGAAGTAAGACCAAGCCCATGAGCGACTTGATTATTATGTCCACTTACCTTGTGGATTTAAATCCCGAAAACTGTCACTTGCTCCTTGAGTAGTCGAAATCCCTGCCTACCAATTGTTAGAATCGGCTTATGCATAAACCTATGGAAAATGGCCCTTGGTCGAAACTACATGTCACTTACCTTGAGTACTTCAAATCCCGAAAGATCCCTATACCTTTAACGCTAGCCTATAGAAATCCCGATAACCCCTTCCATGAATTCGGCCATTACAAGAAAAGGGAGTTAGTCTCCTTGATATGATAAAATAACGAGAAACAAATAGAATGACAACCCCCTTACCACAATATTAGAAATCGATTGGAAGCTTGATGAAAAGAATGTCGACACCTCCCTCTTTACAGGCTCTAAATAGATTCGGCCACAGAACAGAAGAGTGTATTCGGCTTCTTGAAGAAAATCGGAGAAGAAACAAAATAGTGGGAGGTTCAACAGAGATTCGACTATGGCTCCAATTAGAGATGAAATCTTCAGATTGTGAGAGAATCGTGAGAGAAAAGGAAGAAGAAAAAGTTGAGAAACTCGGTAATGGTGACAAGGAGGATTCGACTTTTAGGAGAATCAAAAAGAAAAGAGAATGGTTTGCAGAGAGAATTCGGCAGAGGCTCAACCGGAAAGAAAAGAAAGTAAATGGCCTTGCTCCCTTCCTTGGCCAAAAATACCACCCAAAAGAGTCCCCCAATCGGCCAACTCTCCTTCCCCCTATCTCATCCCTTCCTTTCCTCCTATTTTCTCTCCTTTTGGCCTATCAAAATAACTTAAAATAAAACCCCATTTATCTACTACTTTAGCCGAATTTTTTTTTAAGTTTTTAACTTGATCTACACTTTATCTTGAAGTGTCCTTGTGCCGTCCACTACCTCTCCTCCTTGCAGCAAAATAAAACTTTTATTTACTTCCCTTGTGACTCGAACCTAGGCCCTTTCCCCTTGCTTGTGGCGTCACACTCTAAGGCCCTAAGTGGCACCTCCAAGCCACTTAAACAAGCCCATTCTTGTGTCATATTTTCCCTACTAATTTCCTTAAGGCCTCTTAGGCTTAGCTCCCTCTTTGAAACTTAAAATTAAATAATTTTTAAGGCATTCACCTACACACTAAGGTTCACAAAATTCATAAAACACCTTCATAATTTACACTGGCATACAAGCACATGCAATTAGGCAAAAATGCACAAGTCCTAATTCCCGGATATTACATTTGCAATCTTGAATGAACTACTATGAGTCAATCACTATTCTGCATCATTTACTTCAGCTGAAACCACTACCATTTTATTAGCCTCTTATACGCCAATTATCATGCTCTTATCATACTTAATCTTTCTTATCTAGTTCACTGAGGAATCCTTCCAAATGTTTCATAAATCTCTTGTCCCATAAGAATTTCTTAACAAAACATACCCTCAAAATCAACTTCTAACAATCCATACTTTAACCCTTACTCTTATTTCAACTAGTTCACTGACATTTATCATGGGCGGATACTTATATTTGGTGAATACTTACACAGAACTAAATATCGTCAAACTATACTCAGACATATCCTGGTTCAACACTACACATCCTAATGCTGAAGAGTACAACTTAGACCATTCAGACGAATTTCATATTATTTTATATCAGAATCCCATAACTCAAGATAACATTAACCTAGATCCAGAATAATTTTAGAAGAAAGTACAATACCACTCACTTTTCATATTTAAAGATCATCATAATGGATACCCTTTTTAACATATAGATACACATCTCTATTTCACGGAAACCCTTAAGAATTAGTCACTCTTAACTCAGAACATATCAATACATCATTTTATCCATACTTATTATAGAACTAAAAGAACTTACTCGTATCTTACCATAGAGACCGACATTCAAATTCAAATCTTACCAGGCTTTCTTGACAGTTCACGCCACAAAGGCCTAACAGAGCACGCCATATAGAATCTCATGTTTACTGTCCCGGTGAACTTCATAGAAGATGCCATGGATCTTAAATACATGGTCTTATAAATAGTTTCATGAATAGCGATTTGCCATTTCGATTTACACATTATTGAAGGCTACGCTATGAACATTCATACATATATTTCATATAATGCCATGGGTCTTGACCACACGGTCTTACATACATTCATTCAGTCATATCATATATTTTCATGGGTTTTAACCTCATGATCTTACATACATTCATTCAGTCATTTCATATCTTGCCATGGGTCTTAACCTCATGGTCTTACTAATACCAAGTTGCCATGGGTTTCTACCTCATAGTCTTACACTATTTTCTAGTCCGTGATATGCCAGTTTGATTAGCATTATAACTGCCCTACCAGAAGCTTCACAATGGAGCATTTCTCATTTCTCATTTACCTGCTAGATGATTGAATTTCTATCTGACATTTCTTTTTGCACCATAACTATACCTGCACTCTTACCAATCAATATTCTTCTCAACTAAAACTCTACACATATCGGAATGATACATGCTTTATCCTTACTATGATCATACATTTACTTATTTTTATAGTTAACATCATCTTTTATATATAAAATATGTCACATCCTAAAAACCGGGTTAGAAGAAATTGGATTAGTAAAACATGAGAGTGGTCACGTTTTGTTTTTGTGTTAAAAGTTGTGGAATTGTGTTAATAAATTAATTTGTTGCAATGGCTAAGTGTTAGTTATGTATGACTGGGGTCATGTGTTTAAAACCCTTCTCTTGAATTATTTGTTATTTTTTCCAACCCCTGACTTTGGATATCAGAGTTAAATATAATTTTCGCTCCATTAATAACAAAATGAGCCTATTAGTTCAGTGGTAAGGCTTTAGCTTACTTTTTGGTCCTATGTTTGAATCTTTGTGTGTGAAAATGGGAAATAATTTTTACTGTTCTCCACTGTGCCAATTAAGTGGATGTGGTTGTGTTAAAATTGAATTTTGATTAATCTATTTAGTTATCAAATGGAGGGTTTAGTGGTTAGTTTTGTTTTAAAAATATTGATAGTCAATAATATTATTAAATGAATGAAAATAATAATAGGTAATTCCTTAAAATTCTCCTCACTACTGCTGTGTACTTCTCTTTCTCCACTATTCCCAAATTTTGTTTTATTTTTGGTTACAAAAGGTTTATTCTCTTTTCTTCTTATGTTTTATTTTGTTCTTCTTTTTTCCTTTTGAGTCAATTTTTTTTTGTTTTTGCCTCATTGTTTCTTTTTGGTTTCTTCTTTGTGGTCTCGTATTCTCAATTTGTTTTGTCAACTCTTTGCCAATTAATTCGTATCGATTGTGTGTGGCAACTATTTCGGTGTAAGTTTGAAAGTTTCTATGGGTGAGTTTTTCGTAAGCTTATTTGAAAGTTACTATTGTTAAATTGTTGGGTTAATGGATGTTTCGCGATTTCGGTTAGGTGAGTAGTGTGGATTATTGTGTCTTTCTAGGAATTGATTGGTGTTGGCTGCTATTTTTGGAACGGTAAGTGTTTATTCGCCATTGTGGAGGTTAATTTTCTTCGTAATTTAAGTTTGACTGTTGACATTGGTTGTTGAAATTGGGTTTTTAGGTTAATTAACTAGTGTGTACTGTCAATTTTGGTGCTAGTATACTTGTTTTTGGAACCCTCGTTAGAAAACATCAAGGTGTGTAACGAAAACCTGAGAAATCGGTGATCAATGAAAGTTTGAATTAGATCATTGACACTACACTGGTCGTGTGCTAGGTCAGTGTGGTAGTAGTGTGCTAGATCGCCTTACGTCTGGGCTATTTGGGCCTTGTGGGCCCATTTTTTAAAAATTCTCATTTTGGTCCGTTATGTTTCGTGAACTATATTTAGCCTCTCCACAGTGTCCGTACCGCTTGATTAAGACCTGAAAACAAGGTATCAGTGAATATGCTCATGTGTTGATGTGTTTAGGGAATTTGTAATATATATATTTGCATATTATGATACTATTAGTTTTGATGGTATGTTCTAGTTCGCTATGTCTATATAAGTTTGTATAATGTATGATTTTGTTAATTTGTATTTCTGAATCTGCTATGTAACCATGCATGTGATTTCATGGTAAAACTGATGTGTTTCTTAAAGGTTTAATAAATCTATTTTGTAGAGCATAGACTTCCATGCCATCTGTTTCTGTTACTGTACATCAGCATGTCCTACATGCTCAGCATTTTTATTTTGTACATGCATGCCATGACATATTGCATGGGGTTTGGGATAATATTAAAAGAGGAAGATTTTGTACTCGCACTTTAATGATCTGTGTATTCAGTGCTCGACCGTATATTTTTTGTTTCGACAGCTGAGCTGCAATATAATGGCTTGAACATATATATTTGATTTGGTAGTTTAACTATATTGATAAGCCATCGTTGCTGGGCAACCCGGGGTGGCGGGTCATCGTTTTTAGGCAACCTGGGATGACTTTATTGGTGTGTTATGGATGGATGAGTTCGGGGAGAACTCTATTTTGGTGTGTAGTGGAGTTAGGTAGGACGCTTTCTGAAAAATCCGCATTATTATTTTCTGAAAAATATTGCATTGGCATAGTCATGCATACTCAATTCTGTTTGATTGATCGTTATGAAATTTTTTGTTTTGTATATCATAATGTGTGTGATCTCAATTGAGTTTTAGTTATACATTGAGCTTTATAACTCACCATTTTGTTTTATTTCTGATGTTTTAGGTAATCGGTAAATTAGAATCGGACGGCGTGCGGGAGCTCAGATGGTTTTATCAGTTAAATTAAATTTGGTGATTTTGCTTAATTATTTATTTTAGACTTTTGGGGACTGTAATTTGTTTTTGGGTTTGTTCTGGTTTTGTTTAATTTGCCGATATTGATATCTGCAAACGTGATACTGCAAAACCTCACATGTTAAAAATTAAAATTTGGTTTTTAAAATTAAAACTCTGAAAGTTTTCCACTGCAAGCTAAGTAACCCTTAAAAAGTTTTTCGTAAATAAACAAATGACTTTAACAAGTGTTTACCTTAAAACTAGAAATGATTTGTCGAAATAGATACATTCAAAATTCACAATTTAAAGTGCAAAATTTTGGGTTTAGAGTGAGTATTTTTTGGACGTAAGTTTTTCCAAATGTTTGTGAGAAGTTTTGTTAAACTTTATGCTCTCTAAACGCACACCTAATTTGATTAAATCAAAAGTTCCTCAACAAGCTATTGTAATCTCTCTAGACTTGACTGTAACGTCTGGGTCGGGTTTGGGGTGTTACAAATTACCTCTACTTGAAGAGTTTACTTAAGATAGTCATGGTAGAGACTCACCTGATTCTCACTTACTGCAGTTCAAACTCCAGATCCAGATATCCATCTTGAACTAGTAACAACCATTGCTTAGAAACATAATTTCACTATTACTACTCTTGTACATACAAATTACTTATCCTTTCATTTGCTGAAAATCTCATGCTAGAACCTTATACTTACAGTCTTACCTTTCAATTACCACATACAGATTTACTCATTCAAAAGTTAACATGCCTTCTTCATATATACGTTTCAAAACTTACCTTCTTAATAACCTACAATTTTTGAGAGAAATATTAATAAATGTCATGCAATCACAATTATCCAATTTGGTTATCTAGTTGATTTCTAACCAAGTTACTTAAAATCTAACTAGCACAATATTCCAGATAAATCAGGCGTACTATACCTTTGACGAATACTCAATCCATACTTCCCCTTTATCTTATAATACTAACTTCTCTTAATATAACAGAATATCATGAAGTCAAATTCTTATTAACTCATGTGACAGTAACTATATGCCTACACGTATACGTCAGACAGACTATTTACTACTATACGCCAAACCTTTAAATACAAGTTTTCTATCTCTAGTTCTTTTATGCCACAAGCCTACATTGCACCATACTTCAACCAATTAAAAAACATCAAAATCATACAAAAAAAAAAATCACTTATAACAACCATCCTAAGTGCCTAACCAATATGTCACAATTGACACATCAATGAACAATTCAAAGTCAACCAAAATATCACATTCAAACCATACCAATATGCCTGCAAAGGCACCTCAACATGTTCAGCCTAGCATACATCATTTAACCTTTTAAGACATATTGACTAACTCAACTTCAACCACAAAAACATGCACTAAAACTTATCATTCACCACAAGTTCAACACAAGCCTACCATTTATAGCTTTCATAACCATGTATCCAAACACATCACTCTTACCACTTAGACCATTAAGCATATATGTCAAACTACTTCAACAAGATAATATTAACATGACCATTTCCAACATATACTTTTACATTTATATACTTGATCCTCAAAATGCTAAAAGTAATCAAAATAAAATATTGTATAATTAATTGACATCGTAGGTATATGACTTGACCAAAATTAATACATCACCAACACCTGAGTCCGAGATTGTCGCTGGATGCTGAGTTAACGATCGAATCGAAAAGTACCTAGCCTGTGTACGAAAAACAAAACTATACGCTGAGTACAATTCAGTGGTATTTTTATAATCAAATATTAAAACATAATATAAAGCATATAATACAACGAACCAACAAACCAATAATTCAAATGCAAGTTAATATGTCAATCTACAAGTCCTAATCACTTGATTATATAGTTCATTTTGCTTATCTTAAATCGAACTATCACAGTTGCAACATATAATTTTTTTTCATATATCAATCGAATCAATTAAATCGTGCAATACCAAATTTACATTTCCGAGCTTATAATTCGATATCCACTATCCACCCTTATTTCAATTTCATTTATAATCAATTTCTTAATTCCACATACGAAACAACTTATTTTAGCACAAAATATATTCAACTGAACATTTACAACAATCTACAATATTTTCAAAACTATTCAATTTAGTCATTATCGCTAACAATCAATCCAAATAAGCTCGTTTTATCATTTCCAACTTACCTTATGGTCTTTCCATGCAACAAAGTTCATAAATGCAGCAATTGAAAATTTCGAATTATAGAAATACAAACCATAAACTCCTAGTTATTTGTCGACGACTTTATCCTTTCCCTTCCTTTTCAAGGAATTCGGGTTGACTTTAGCTACAGATTAACGTAACACATGAAACTATCAAAATACAACCAATTTCAGAATCAATAGTCAATTAATACACATTTTTCATTTTATTCAATTTAGTCCTTAAAATAGGGACTAACATAAGTCACAATTTAGAACTCCAAATTTCAAACCGATTTCAAACCTTCTATTTCTTAATTAACAACCAATTTTATAGTTTATGCACTTTAGTCCCTAATGCTCAAAACATTCAATCAACTTTACAATTTAGTCTTTTTTCACCTTTAAGCTTAAAATCTATCAATTTAGCACCTGAAACTTTAAATTCTCAATGATGGTAACTTTCAAAACTTTAAAAATTTTAAAAAATAACTCATGTGCTGAATAAATTAGACTCCCAAGATTTCAAAAACATAAAAATTATAAGAAAAATATTAAATTGCACTAACCAATTAAAGGCTTGAAATTTAAAACCCTAGGTCGTGGGTCGCTTCTTCTTCATCTAACATTCGGCCATTTGAGGCCATTTGAGGATGAAAATAGAAATGTGTTCTATTTCATCCCACTTAATCTGTTTTTTCTTATATTTTAATATTATTAATATTATAACATATGTTTTATAATTTTAATAATTCACTTTTATAACATAAGTCTCATACACATTAAAAAGCCACCGTTCACTATAATTTAAAGAAGGTATAATTGCTTTCCTAATATCTGCTACTTGTTTCTAATTACAATTTTTCTAGTAATTTAACTTTTACCATTTTTACAATTTAGTTCTATGCCTTAATAAACCATTAATTCAATAAAATTACTTAACCAAAATTCAATTCACCTATAACATAACTCCTTACATATTTAGTAAAAATATTTAGGGGCTCTGTTTATGAAAACGAGATCCCAAAATTGAATTTTCTGATACCGTTGAATTTCGAGTCATTACAATAGGGTCTCCATGATGTTTTTACCTAGTAATTGCACATCCTCACATGCTTTGATTTTGTTTGGTTGGTTAAATTTCGTTACTAATTATTGTATTTTACATAGGTTATAGATTTAGTCCTTGTATTTTAATTTAGTCATTTTAGTTTTAATATATTTTGAATTTTGAAATTTCAATATTGATCTTACAATAATTGCTTAATTCATAAAATTAAATTCTATTATTTTCAAAATTTTATACATCAAACCTTTCATTACATGTATAATGCCATGTTAACCTATTTTCACATAATGTTTATGAAAAAGCCATGTATCTTAGTTAGTGGATTTAATGGTTACGATTTGAGTTAGGACTAAAATTTTGTAATTCAACAAAATATAGAGACTAAAATGATCAAATTGGAGAATAGAGATTAAATCTACAACTGGAGAATTTAATGAGACTAATAGCAAAATTTAGTCAAACAAATTTTGTTGTTACACATTGAGTTAGGATTGGAAATCTTTTTACTTGGAGATTAAATCTGTAATTTATGCATAGTATAAGGAGTGATGGTATATTAAATCTGTAATTTATGCATAGTATAAGGAGTGATGGTAGAATTTGACATACAACCAAATAAAAATGCAAAAAAAGGGAAAATGGAAAAAAATCTCACTCCTCCGCGCCGTCCAGCAACGCAGTAAGAAAAGGGTAATAAAGTCGAGTAGAATGACGTAAAGTTAAAAACAGAAATCAGCTTTCAATAATTTGGTTTTGGAAGACATAAAAAGATTTCGGAAATCGAAGTAATAATACACTTCTTTATCTTTAATAATTCTCTGAATTCGAAACCCTAACCTTGGATGGGAGATCCATTGGAGAGGTTAGGGTCGGAGGCAGCCATGCGATTAGAATCCACGATCAAAGAAGAGCTTTCCATGGAAATCGATCCTCCGCTCAAAGAGAACCTCGCTACCGCTGAGGATTGGCGGAAGGCCCTCAATAAGGTTGTTCCTGCCGTCGTCGTCCTCCGGACCACTGCTTGCCGGGCTTTTGATACCGAGCCAGCTGGTGCTAGTTATGCTACTGGTTTTGTCGTTGATAAGCGGAGAGGAATTATTCTCACTAATCGCCATGTGGTCAAACCAGGTTGACTTTCGTCAACATTTATTATTCTTTCCTTCTTTATTTTTTTGTGTTGGATTTGCTTGATACTTTCTGTAATTAGTCTTTGCCTCTTCAACCAAGATGAGGAAAAATTCGTTACTTACTGAAAAAAAAGTTATAAATTGAGCTGTTCAGTTATTAAATGAATGATTTTATTGTTGTGTGGATCAATAGATCTCTCATGTTTGAATGAGCCTTGCATTTTAGCTATGTGCTCATTTTACTCAAGTATGAAGAAAACAAATACTAGGAAAAAGCAATAGCTGAATGGTCTTTTCTTTGTCTTTAAAATGTCGGAAACAGTGTTTGACTTTCTGTCTTGTCTGTTTTTAGGACCTGTTGTTGCTGAAGCAATGTTTGTAAATCGAGAAGAAATTACTGTGCATCCTATATACAGAGATCCGGTGAGTAAACCATGCTTCACATATATATTTGGTTGGTATTTTTATGGTTCTGATTTGTAATGTAGTTCATTCTTCTGCACTAGGATTTTTTGACATGACTTCTGAAATGTACTAGCATTGCCGTTATGTATGATTTTGGTTGTTTTCTAAGGAAGCTTGATTTGTCAGTCTATACTGCTTGACATTACCTGATTTGTTGTTTTTGGTTCATCTGTCACACCATATGCATTGCATTCAGTTTAGCTTTTTCTTTTGTGCTCTTTCAACAACACTTGTTATTTGTGGGTTCTGCTAACTGGCGAACGTTATGCTGTTCTTCATTAGGTACATGATTTTGGCTTCTTTCGTTACAATCCTGATGCCATTCAATTTTTAGACTATGAGGAGATTCCACTTTCCCCAGAGGCTGCTTGTGTTGGTTTAGAAATCAGGGTCGTTGGTAATGATAGCGGAGAGAAGGTAATTGAATTGCATTAGTAGTCTTTGCTTTACTTTTGTTAATTTATCACTTTTATTTTGTTAACATTATGCACTTAGTTTAGTATTATGTTTAATTCCATTTACGATGAGTGAAAAAAAAATTCCACTTACGTGAAAGGAGTCCTTTTAAGTTGGCTTTTGAGAAATTCAGGGCTTTGCTAACTGGATACTGGTTATTTTTCATGAGTGATATTTTATCATGTAATGCTACTATAGATCATAAAACATGATACCTAACAATTATTGCTCTGATTTAAATAATTATTTGTAGGTTTCCATATTGGCTGGCACTCTTGCTCGTTTGGACAGAGATGCTCCTCATTATAAAAAGTATGTAATAGTTTTAACAATTTGTATGAATCATCTACTTTACCAATAGATTTACCATCAATATTGTCTTGACAGATTATCATCTGTATCAAAACCCTTTGATAACCACATGATTTTGTCCTAGTAAACTGGGTTGTACAGTTGTTGATTTTCTCCATCTGCTTTGTAATATTGATAGCTATAATAGTTTCACATATTTTCATCAGCACTTTAGAGATTTTTGGTTCCAAAATTAATCATGGCAACTCGGCCTTGATTGAATTTTGCTTGTGGGGCACTGTTGTTTTATCATCTATTATGCAGTTTCTCAAATACATTTATATGGAACTGACTGAGATGATTTTAAGCTTTAACTTCTATCAGTTGAAGACATAGTACCCCCTCTATCTTGACTTTGGAAATTATCATTCTAATGCGCTATACCTGGTGGTGTGCGCTGCACGTACTGCTTTTCATTGTAGGAGTCATTCTGTGTCACACATTTTTCTTGTTGGCATACTTTAAACTAATATGATATCACATTTTCCTTTGATAAGATTATATTGTGAGTAGTGTTTTATGTTGTGTACAGCCTCTTACATTGTAGTCTCGACTTCTGGTCACTAATTTGTTCTATGCTGTCTAGCTTATTATATGTAGAACCTTCTTGCTTCTTATTGGTTCTTTCACGGTCGTATGTGTGTCATGGTTATTGACATGCTTATTTGTTGCAGGGATGGCTATAACGACTTCAACACTTTCTACATGCAAGTATGTATCATATTCTTCATGCCATCTATTGGAGGATTTCTTTTTCTCCTTTGGAAGGCAGGGTTCAACCTTTCTGGATTAATTTTTAAAATTTTTCTTCTATTATTCTTTGAATATGAGGAAAAGCACGGTTTTATCATGGAATGTATGAAAAAGTATCTCAAGTAACATATCTTATGTAAATTCTGTACTTGCTGATTTCTTTATTTTAACACCAATGTTTGACTTGCAAATAATTTCAGAAAGAGGTTTTGACTAAGATTTCTTATATTAAAATTCCATTTTTTAAATATATTTTATGTCTAATGCCAAAATATGTAACATAAAGAAGCAAGAGTTTATTTATTCAAAAGAAGGAAAAAGCACACCTATGCAAAAGAAAGGGCAAATTTTTAATGTCCTAAATGAGAAAAAGATAAAACATTTTAATTGTATCGGTCTCTGTTTGAAGCTTGTGGTAAGTCATTGAAGTAAGTATGTAATCAAAATGAAGCTTAATACAATCTCGTGGATGTGATATTTAAAAAGGTTCAGAATAAGAAAACAATTGTAGACGGTATTAGGTTGGTTTAACCTGAATAGCAATATGGTTGATCTGCATCATTCTGATTGAGTAATTCTTATAATGTTTTCAAACAGTGTCGTGTGTTAAAAAGTCTAAGGATGGTATCATTATTGATACTTCTCTTGGCCATTGTTTTAGTTGAAGGAGCACCTTCTTGGTTCTCCCATTGTCTGACTTTTACACACATGCTTGTCTATATTTGATTCTATTGTTTTACACTTATGCTTAACTTCAGGCGGCATCTGGGACTAAAGGTGGTTCAAGTGGATCCCCAGTGATTGATTGGCAAGGCAGGGCAGTGGCCTTGAATGCTGGTAGCAAGTCATCAAGTGCATCTGCCTTTTTTCTTCCTCTAGAACGAGTGAGTAGTATTTTAACAGCTTGACCTTTTATGCCGTGTTTCTGGTTGGTATTATCTGAGATTCTTTTATTTTTCATTTTTTACTTTAAGGATTGAAGATTGTATAAACTCAATTAAGAGATTTAAACTTATTGGTTCATTTAGCCCATACTTCCAATGATTCCTTAGAACTGGCAACTTTATGGAGCGACTAAAAGACCTTGACCTATATGCTTGAAACCATTTCTGTGGTTACTCCTGGTGTAAAATTTGTATTATTTTATTATTACTTTGGGTTGCGTGACTTGTAAGTATTATTAGGAATTGCATTCACTTGAGATTTCCATCTGCGAATCTGGAGCTCATAAAAGTCAGTCCTTTTCTGGTTATACCTGTGGGTTGAAATACAAAACTTAGTGATATATATTTGCCCTGTGCATAAGGTACACTGTTTTCTCTTGAAAACAGAAGTTTCAAAAATAGAGGAGATTTCTTTATTGCAAGAATGGCGTTCTCAAAGTTACTCCAGCAAGCTAATTGTTGACTAGATCAGTACCTTTGTAGCCTTATAAGCCATATTGACCTGCTCAAGATTTTTTTTTGTAGGTTATTTGTTCATGCCATGTTTCTCCGCTTATATTATTGGGTCAGAACTAACTCATTTTACCTTTTTTCTGATATGTTACCACAGTACTTCTTACGGATATCTTATACGTGCTTCTTAAAATTGCTGTGTGGAACACCAATAGCCTTTTCAATTGATTTCTGGACAAGCAGAACCTTAATTCTTATAGGGTCTACTTCCAATGAAAAATCAGATATTGAAACATTAGATAGTTACTTTTCAGGTAGTAAGGGCATTAAAGTTTCTCCAGAAAGGAGGAGATTCGTACATGAGTAAGTGGGAAGCAATTTCTATTCCTCGTGGTACGCTTCAGGTTTGTTGTTGATTTTATCCTTGTAGAGCTTTGCTTCTGTTTTTATCCCCTTTCTCGAATACATAAGGTTCATCGTTGGTTAGATGATTGGAAAATTTATTGTTCATGTCTCTATGTTCGAGCAAATTATATGAAATTGAAAACTAGAACCATCTGTTTATTTGTTTATTTCCTTTCCTGGTATCTTTAGAGTTGATAAGCTATGATGTCATGCTGGATCCTGGTCTTTTGCTGCTTTTTTTTTTTTTAAAAAAAACCTTTTAAGTAAACTGACTTGGTATGCTTGCACCTACCTTCAGTTAACAAACACCAAGTATATTAACTTACAAATAGGACAGTAAATGCTTTGTGATCCCAGAGTGAAAGAGACTATGGAGGAGAGACAGAAATATTGAGAAAACAGAGAATCAAGGATTAGAGGGAATACAATGAGAAGATAAGAGAAAAAAGTGAGGAAGAAGAAGACTGGATATCCAATTCCAATAATTCAATATATTGACGTATTTTATAATGCTTAAGTTCCCTAGAGAATCACAAAGTGAACTATATATAGCTTTCTATTCATAATTCCTAACCTAAATTGCTGATCTTCCCTTAACGGAGGCTCACTGAAAATCCTCGATGGGGCTGTATTTATTCAAGTACTAAATAACATTGCTAATACCTCTCATCACCATCACACACAGCACAGTTTACCAGCAGCTGCAGTATGTAGATAGTTTTCTTTGTGTTTTTGCTTTTTGGCATTTCTGTCAAAATTTGAGAATTTGCTTTAATACAATTTTAATGTAGGATATCTTTTTTATAGGCTACATTTGTCCATAAGGGGTTTGACGAGATACGCAGGCTTGGTCTCCAAAGTGAAACAGAGCAGGTTCCTAGTTCTTTATTATCAACTATTTTTCTAGCTTTCCCATGGCATACATAAAAAGAAGTGTTTCCTCATTTAATTTCTGTTTTCTTAATTTAGATAGCACGCCATGCTTCTGCACTAGGTGAAACTGGAATGCTTGTTGTTGACTCTGTGGTGAGCAAACTTCAGTTTTTGTCATACAGATTTTCTTTAAATTTGCCGTGTTTTCTTTTAGTTCTGCTATATTTTGAATCTCAACTTACCTATAGGTGCCAGGTGGTCCTGCTCATAGTCACTTGGAGCCCGGTGATGTGCTTGTTCGGGTGAACGGGGAGGTTAGTTATGCACTGAGTCATTGGAGAAGCATGTATTAATTCTTATTTTGGAATGTTTGGCTTTTCTCTTCCGTGCTCCTATATGATTATGCATCTAGAGGAAGAATCAGCTCTGTCTCTGGCTTGGCTTGGCTAAATCTCAATACTGGACATGGATATTATGTATTAAATTAATTATGAACTTCTTCAAGAGTATTCATGAATGGGTTTTAGATCATATTCTTAATTTTTGGTGATAGTGTATCTTTCTAATTGACTTGCCCCCACCCTCTCTCAGATGGGAACTTATTCTTTATGTGGATGATTTATATGGAACTCTTGAGGATTTTATACCTGGTTTCAATGATTTTCTACCTGGTTTCTTGTTGCCAGCAGAACCCTTTTCTAGTACCTACTCAAATAGGAATTTTGACTGTGACCGTCTTTTCATATTTTAAAAAGTAAACTGACAGTGGCAGCTCCCTAATAGAATTTGCTAACGTATTATTGGCTTTAATGTGTTATTGAAAACGTATTGCAGGTAATTACTCAATTTTTGAAGTTGGAAACTTTACTTGATGACAGTGTTGAGCAGAAGATAGAGTTAGAAATTGAAAGAGGTGGCACACCATTGAGTGTGCAATTAGTGGTAAAACTTTTCTCTCTCATTTATGCCTATTTAGATTATCAATATTTGAGGCCTTGAGGTTTAACTTAGATCACATGTTATACGGTTTGGGTTGATTGCGACTTTGATTGTGGTAGTGTGGTCCATGCACCATGACTAATTAGCCTAATTTCGGAAATGGTTTTTATTAATAGTCTGCATGTCTATGCAAATTTTGATAATTGAGTTACTTTTGTCTGATTGGCTAATTTTGTTGTAACACATTGAAACTGAAGTAGTAGTTCTTGTAAATAATAAAATTTATGATCTCCGGTTACAGCATGAATTTTCAAATTAATGCTCATAATGTAGAAACTGAATATGTAGTTTCTTGCTCACAATTAAATTGTAAATGATGAACTGAATGTCTGAAAGCACTGGCATTAGGGCAGGTATTTGTGTTCTCCATTGCTCTCATTCTCATTGAAGTACAGCTCTTGCATGGTCTTTTGTTTCTTTAGGAAAGGGATTTGGCACCTCAGACTGCAGATTTGCCTAGATTCTTTGATGTCTATGTCATTTTCTTAAAATTTGGGAGGAAATTAATGCATCTGTATTTGTTCCCTACG
Organism: Gossypium rotundifolium; assembly: GCA_025506655.1. Taxonomy (NCBI): domain Eukaryota; kingdom Viridiplantae; phylum Streptophyta; class Magnoliopsida; order Malvales; family Malvaceae; genus Gossypium; species Gossypium rotundifolium. The sequence continues at coordinate 187,686,144 of CP106729.1, read as the reverse complement.
TTGGAGAAGATCAACAATTTAGTATTAGCTGGCGTAGGGCTGTTCCCTATGCTCTTTTGATTGCTTTGAAGTATGAACCCTAGGTATAATTATATCTTATATCCGGTATCCAGGCTGTCAAATTACTTGAAACTTAATGTCAAACATTTGTTGGTACTTGGAAAAATAATTCTTCCTTGATTTCCATCCACCTGCCACCAGAACGAATTTCAGGGACAACCAGCTCTTAAATAGCCTTGACTCTGATGATGGTCATTGTGTGGGATTTAGTCTCAATTTGTTTGTGTGATATTGATACAGTGATGTCTTGAATAAGTTTGTTTGAATGTGCTGTAGAAATTTTTGGCTGTAGCTATTGACTAAATTTCCCAACGCTTGTTCTTAGTTTTCAATTTGCTTTGACTATGATTGTGGAAGCTAATATGATTCCCTTTTCTTTTTCAGGTTCAGGACTTGCACTCAATAACTCCTGCTCACTTCTTAGAAGTAAGTGGTGCTGTAATACATCCCCTGTCTTACCAGCAGGTAGGTTGCAAATTTTTCTTGGCACTTGGAATCCTCCGCCTCTTTTTAGCTCTGGTTTTCTGTACATTGTTCCCTGAATATGATTTCTTAATTGGTTTTTATCTTATGCTGTTTAAGGATGGTACTGCTGTTATTGGCAGATAATTTGACTTATTTTTCTGTTTCTTGAAACAGGCAAGAAATTTCCGTTTCCAGTGTGGTCTTGTATATGTCTCAGAACCTGGGTTAGTCTACTTGATTATTTATGAATATTGTCATACCTAAGGACTCAAAATGGGTCTTGAAGCAGGCAAAGAAAAAAATGAAACTTAGTGCATGCATATGTTTCAGTGCCTACTTTCATGGCTACTAATTTATCAAATAAGTAAACCTTGATTTTTGGCTATAATCCATGAATTAAGTTGTGAACTACCTATTATCGTAATATCTTATAAGAAACTCTTTTTTCTTCGCTATGCATGGCATCCTGGGGTTGCTTCATCAATGTTGGAGGTTGAAAGATGATATTGTATGTTACTTTCAACAAGACATAATGGTTCTGTATGAAAATTATTGATCGTTATCCTTTTCAGCCAAAGTGAGAATATTGGAGTGTGTATGACACAATTAGATGTACTCTGAACTGTATCAATCACGAGGTTGCTTCTTTATTGCTGTGGGCTTTCATTGGTTGGTTGATTGCTAGATTTCCGTATGTTGCAGGTATATGCTATTTAGAGCTGCTGTTCCTCGGCATGCCATCATTAAGAAGTTTGCTGGTGAGGAGATATCAAAACTTGAGGATCTAGTTTCTGTTCTATCTAAGCTTTCTCGGGGTGCTCGGGTTCCTTTAGAATATATAAGCTACATGGATCGTCATCGGAGAAAGGTATTTTATTGCTGATTATGCAGTTTCACCTAATGCTTACGTTTCTACTAACTGCTATGGTTGAAAATTGTGCACACAAGCTATTGATGAATTTTGAATTCTTTTGGAAAAATGAATGGCTAAGGTATACTTTGATCCAGTTAATATTTCTAACAATAAATGGAATATATGATGAATTGAGGTTGAGTGAGGAACAGTGTAGGAAAGATTTCTGACCTTACCCGTCATTAGGCTATATTTTTGCATGGCATTTTGTCTAGGTATTACTAGGCTTGTTACCAGGCATTGAACTCGTAATTCTTTGGCTTAGTTGGGTTTATCATATAACATTTGCATTGGATGTTTTTGTTCAAATTTATTGTGCAAAAGTGTATGGGGTTTCCTTCTCTATTCAAGAAAAAGAAGCACGTAAATTAGAGAAAACACAAGCAGGTAACCTTTGGTGGAGCCTGCTTTCGGGTGGTTCCTAAAAGCCTCTGGATATCAGTATTTTACTTATTTTGTTGAGAGAAATTAGGGGTAAAAATGAAAGTGTACTAGTTAAATGGCTTCAAGTAAATTCATTTTATGTTAAACAAGTTTGCATGAAACTTTAAAGCTTATGAATGAGCCAAATCTTTAGGTGTTTGACTTATATATGCTGACGAGCACAGCTTGATCAAATTCTTTCCAAACATTAGTGATAAAAGGCAGCAGTGTACATAAATTTGACTCCATAGGCATTGACTTGAGTTTTGAGGTGATGATGGTGGTAACTTTTGATTCAACTATGATTCATAAAAGAAGAGTGAAGCCTTTAATATGATGATTTTTGGTTATTTGCCTGAGGATTTTTAGAACAGCTGACATCCTTTGGAAGGAGCCAGGAGAGAAGATTAGATTGCTTCTTCAAACATTTAAAGCTTTATTTTTAGGCTCTTGAGTGGTCTTATATTCTCCCTTAATCAAAAGATGCAAGGTGCTGTATTGCTTGAACACCAAGCACAGAAAGGGTTCTGCCTAGTGAAGCAGGGGGCTAACTATAAAAGGATTCTTGAATATTTATCGAAAAGAAAATAAAGAGTAATTCTCTATTGTTATTCCCAGTCAGGTTAAAAACTTTATATTCTTTGATAATTTGACTTCGTTTCTTCTCTAATGTTCTATAGCTTTACTAAAAGCCACCATCAAATCTAGCCGTATGTATCCATCTTCAAGCAGTCATAAATGGGCAATGCAACTTTTTCTTATTCTTGATAGCACACATGCACTGTCGTCAATGTAAATGTTATGCATAAGAAAAAAGTATAAAACTAAATGGAACTTCTGAGGTGTGCCCTTTTTTTGTTGTTGTAAAAGCCCTTCCTCAGGACCGTTTGAGGACACTACGAGATTGGTGTGCCTTAGGCCCCAGTTGCACTGAGTTGCATACCTTGACATCATTGTGAGATTCTAAATTTCTATTACCCAAAACCAATTTGCTTCAACATCCAATTTCTGTTTAGAATTTTGAACGGATCATGGTAGGGTCTTAATCAGGGTAATGGGATCTGAACAAACCTCAATTCAGTTTAATTGTACTGTATCAATTACTGTGACACTTTACAAGTGGTGCTGGTTAGTTTGAATGGTTATATTTTAGGTAAATTGAACCAAAAGTTGATTGATTTTTGTCCTATCTTTTCACGTATATTTTGAATTAATGATTTATCATTATTGAGATTATCTGCGCTATTTGTTGAACTTTGTCATTTTGTTAATGGTTACAGTCTGTCTTGGTCACGGTTGATCGCCATGAATGGTATGCACCTCCACAGATATACACTCGTGATGACAGCTCCGGATTATGGACTGCAAAGCCCGCCTTTCAACTGGATTCCATGATTCCATCATCTGGTGTTAATGGCAAGGCTACTCATATGGAACACGTCAATCAAGTTAACCACCAAGAGTTGACTGATGGTGTGTCTAGTATGGAAACCTGTTGTGAGCATGCTTCTGCTGAATTGAATTCTCATAATGAAGCAGGTATTGGTTCAAAAAAAAGACGAGTAGAAGAGGATATGTCATCTGATGGAGTTCTTGCTGATGGTTCGTTAAATGAAACTGGTGTAGTTAAGTTGGAGAATAAAAGTGCCACGGAAAATGCCGTGGTAAGTGACTATCCAGGTGCAACAGCTGCAGCAGCTAATGCTTCAATTGCCGAACAAGTAATAGAGCCTACTCTTGTAATGTTTGAGGTAACCATCTGTTGATTGACGTAGTTCATTTTTGGTACAGTACACATTTTATCCTTTTCCTTACCTTTCTCTTAATTATTTGTCACAACATCAGTATGATGGTACTGTTGTCTTTAAATTGTTAGTTATTCTTCTTTGATCATTATACCGTATGAAATCTTACTTCTTTCATGATTTGTTTGTTGAAAAACCTAAGTTGATTTTCATGGTTGCAGGTTCATGTGCCACCATCATGCATGCTTGATGGTGTTCATTCGCAACATTTTTTTGGTACTGGCGTCATTATATATCATTCTCATAGTATGGGCTTGGTTGCTGTTGACAAGAACACAGTTGCAATTTCTTCTTCGGATGTGATGCTGTCCTTTGCTGCTTATCCAATTGAAATTCCTGGAGAGGTGTGCTATTTAACTTAAACATTATTAGAAAACCGTAACGTATTTTGTTGAGTTTCCTATTTGATGCAGGAGTTTTTAATTATTTTATGATTTATAATATCTTATGATTTCAGATTTATTTATTACGTATTAGATATACTGTAGATGGCTAGAGTTATTAGTTATCTTCAGGGTTTAAACCTAGGGCTGAGGATAAGACTTTATTTGGAAGACAGCCTAGTAACTTTACTTGCTAGAAAGATACATGTGGAAGAGCAAGAGTATGATCTACTAGACCCTATTTATGACGAGTACTTGGAAGAAAGTGAAGATGCATATCTAGCTTAAGGAGAGTCCTTGATTTTAATGTGTTTACAACATGTTAAAATCAGGCTTAATTTTATTCACAAGAAATTACACTGATACATATACACACAGTGAGCCTAACTTAGGAAACTCTATACTAGGAAACAGACTAATTCTAGGAATGTTGACCCTAAAAGCAGCCTTAAAGTTAGGGATAACAATCATTGAAATATTTACAGAATCCTAGCTAATACACACAATATTCCTTATTTAGGAAACTGTGATCTAACATTCCCCCTCAAGCTGGGAAGTGGATATCATCCATTTTTAGCTTACTTACTAGTTTCTGAAAAAACTTCCCAGACAATCCTTTGGTAAGTATATCTGCCAGTTGACCGTCAGTGGACACAAATGGAGTGCAAATTAAGCCACTATCAAGCTTTTCTTTTATAAAATGTCTGTCAACCTCAACGTGCTTCGTACGATCATGTTGAACTGGATTATGTGCAATATTGATAGCAGACTTATTATCACAATACAACTTCATTGGACCTTCCCACTTGATATTCAAATCTTCCAAAATGATTTTCAGCCATAATAACTCACAAATCTCAAGTGCGATTGCCCTAAATTCAGCTTCTACACTAGATCTAGCCACAAAATTGTTTTTACTCCTCCAAGTCACAAGGTTGCCTCCTAGGAAAGTGCAATAGCCCGAAGTTGATCTTCTATCAACAATAGACCTTGCATAATCTGCATCAGTATAGGCTTCAAGGGTTAACTTTTCCCCTTTCTTAAATAAAATTCCTCTGCCTGGCGTGCCTTTAAGTACTATAGAATTTGATACACGGCTCTAAGATGTTATTCTTTGGGGTTGTGCATGAATTGACTTACAACACCGACTGCATAGGCAATATCCGGTCTAGTATGTGACAAGTAGATGAGCTTCCCCACAAGTCTTTGATATGAACCTTTATCGACTGCTACTTCTTCTAGTGCATCTCCAAGTCTGTGGTTAACCTCTATGGGCGTCTATGCTAGTTTGCATCCCAACTTGCCTGTCTCTGTCAACAAATCAATTATGTATTTTTGTTGAGATATGAAGATTCCTTCCCGAGAATGTGCCACTTCAATACCGAGAAAATATTTTAACTTATCAAGCTCTTTGACTTCAAATTCTTTTACTAGGCATTTTTTTTAAATTCTCCATTCCTTCCAAATCATCTCAATCACTATAATGTCATCTACATAGACTAATAAATCAGTCACTCCCCTTGAAGATGAGTGCTTTACAAACAGAGTGTGATCTCCTTGGCTCTGTTTATATCCCAACTTGAGCACTACTTTGGTAAACCTTCCAAACCAAGCTCTCGGGGACTGTTTTAGTCCGTACAAAGCCTTTTTTAGTTTGCAAACTATTTGTCCTGTGTTTGGACCGAATCCTGGTGCAACATCCATATAGACTTCCTCCTCAAGATCACCATGTAAAAATGCGTTTTTGATGTCAAATTGCTGTAATTTCCAGCCTCGATTGGTAGCTAGTGACAACAACACTCTCACAGTGTTCATCTTTGCAACAGGAGCAAATGTCTCAAGTTAGTCTATTCCATACATTTGAGTGTACCATTTAGCAACCAATCTTGCTTTGTACCTCACCAAAGAACCATCTGACTTATATTTCATTGTGAACACCCATCGACATCCCACTGGTTTCTTTTCTCTCGGTAATTTCACCAAGTCCCATGTCTTATTTTTTTTAAAGGCTTCCATTTCAACCTTCATGGCATTTTTCCAATTCTCATCATTTAATGCCTCAGATACGGTTTTGGGAATGGAGATGAAATTTAGACTAGTAAGAAAGGCTTTGTGCTTATGGGACAAATTTTTGTAAGACATGAATAAGTACAAGGGATGTCTTGTGCAGGCTCTAGTCCCTTTTCTAATAGCAATGGGAAAATCATTGTCTCTTTGATCTGAATTTTCAGTAGTTTCAGTATTAGTATTCAAAGTAGGTTCAGCAATTACCTCGGGTTGTATAGTAGCAGGTTGTATAGAAGAAGATGATTGAACTTGCACCGGTGTCTTTTTCCTTGAGTAAACCAGTGAAGGGCGAGTAGTGTCTTGAATTCCTTCTAGTTGTGATTTGGGTGTATTAGGCTCTGTTTCGGGTTGCATAGTTTCGAGTTAGGCAGGCTGGTTGGCAGGCAAGGACTGAGTGTTTGGCTTGGTAGGAGCTGGAAAATCAAGGAGAAAGAATTCTCTGTCCTTATCTTCTATGAATGAGATTTTCCCCCGAAGATAAAGACTAGTAAAGTAATTCTCTTGTTCTGTAAAAGTAACATCAGTTGATACATAATATTTTTTTGTGGCTGGATGATAGCATTTGTACCCCTTTTGAGTGGAAGAATAACCGAGAAAGACACATTTGACAGCTCGTGGATAAAGTTTTTTCCTATTTTGAGAATGTACATGTACAAAGGCAATACAACCAAATATTTTGGGAGTAAGGTTATTTGCAGTATTGAAATTAGGGACATTTTTGGGAGTAGCAGTTAAAACAGCTTCCTTCTAGTATTGTTTAGGGACATTTTTTTGGAACAAGAGGGCTCTTGTAATAGCTAAAATGTGACCATTCTTTTTTTTCGCAACACCATTTTGTTCGGGTGTGCTAACACAAGATGACTCATGTATAATGCCTCTTTCTTGGAAATATGGTGAGAGAAATTGATTGAAAGTCTTTGGCATTGTCTGACCTAAATCTTTTTATTTGAGCACCAACTTGTGTTTTGATCATATTGTAAAAGGTTGGAAAGACAGACCTTACATCAGATTTTTGTTTCAAAAGGAATATCCAAGACACACGGGTACAATCATCAATAAAGGATACAAACCACTGAGCCCTAGAAATGTTTGAAATAGTGGATGGTCCCCAAACATCACTATGAATAAGAGTAAAAGGAGCGGATGTTCTTTTATTGCTTATTGGAAAAGAGGTACGATTATGTTTTGCAGTTCACGGACATCACAATGGAATTTTTCAACAGTTAACCCTTTGAACAATGAAGGAAACATAATTTTAAGGACTCTAAATGATGGATGATCAAGGCGGAGGTGATGGAGCCAAATTTGGTCTTTATTGGTTTTAACAGATTCTGAGATGAATGATAAAGGTGAGGAATTCAAAGCACCAGCTTGTCCACTGGATTCTTCAAGATAGTATAGGCCATTTACTTCCTTAGCATGTCCAATAATCCTCTTCGTATTCTGTTCCTGAAAAACACATCGATTGGGATAGAAAACCACACTACAATTAGAGTCCTTGGTAATTTTTTGGATTGATAGAAGATTGATACACAGTTTTGGAACATGGAGGACATTTCTAAGAGTAGGAGTTTTGTTTATAACAATATCACCCTGACTAGCCACTGTGATCACAGAAGCATCGACTACTGTTATCTTTCTATTAATAAGGCAATGTGTATATGAAACAAATTTTTGTGAGGAATGGGTCATGTGGTCTGTAGCTCCTGAGTCAATGACTGAAGAACTTTTGGTGGGTATATCCCAGACTTTAGAATCTTGAGAAGAGGATATACTTGAAAAAGCCAAGCTACAAGTACATGTTGAAGAAGATTTTTCCAATGATCCCAGCAGATTCTTCAACTTCTCAATTTCTTCTTTATTGAACTCAATAGATGATTCTTGAGAATTCCCTTCTCCAGCTAGTTGTCTTGCTATATATGCTTGCCCTTGTCCTTTTGGTAGTCCCCTTTTTTTGAAAAATTTTTATTCGTTGTTTGTGGCTTCCCATGGAGTTTCCAGCATCTTTCTTTAGTGTGTCAGGGTTTTTTGCAGTAGGTGCACCATAAGGAATCCCTGTTAATAGGCCTTGTAAGTTCTGTCTGCCTACTATCTTCACTAGTTGGCTGCTCCAGGCCAAATCTCCTCTCATTTACAACTTTTTTAATCAAGGCTGAACTATCCACCTGACTATTCTCAATCATAACTCCTCTTCTTCCTTCCTCAGCATGAACAATCGCAATTGTCTCATTTAGTGATGGTAGATCCTCTTTTCCAAGTATTTGAATTCTTACTGCATCAAACTCAACATTTAATCCAGCAAGAAACTCATAAATTCGATCCTTTTCAACGAACCTTTTCAGGAGTGTTATGCAACACTGCACTTCATCTGAATGCATTGGTAGTGATCCATCTCTTGCCATAAGCTTTGCAACAGATTTGAATACTCCGTGATTGACCGACTTCCTTGCTTGGTAGATGAAATCTTAGTCTTGATTTCATAAATTTGGGCAGCATCTCGAACTTTAGAATAAGTCTGCTTCATAGCTTCTCATATTTCTTTGGTTGTGTTAAGAAACATGCATGTATCACTGATTTCTGGCATCATAGAGTTCCATAACCAAGACATTACCATAGAGTCTTGTTCATCCCAAGCATCAAAATTAGGATCTCCTTTAGGTCCAGTTCCAAGTAGGTGACTCAGCTTTCCTCTTCCCTTAAAGAACGTGCGAACCAGTTGAGATCACTTTAGGTAATTCTTCCAATTTAATTTGTAGGCTGCTTGGATGTTCTGCAACTCACTTGTTGGGTTTGAGTTGTTCACAGAGACTTCTAAGATATCCCTAGTGTTGCTAGTTTCGACAGTTTCAGCCATGTTTCTTTTGAACAAATTCTACAGGCTTGAGCGTTGATCGGGAATGAGAAGAAGTTGCCAGACAAAGAATAAAAAAAATCTCGAAAATTGAGCTAAAAAAGGCTCTGATACCATGTTAAAATCAGGTTTAATTTTATTCACAAGAAATTTCAATGATATATACACACAGTGAGCCTAACTTAGGAAACTCTATGCTAGGAGACAGACTAATTCTAGGAATGTTGACACTAAAAACAGCCTTAAAGTTAGGGATAACAATCATTGAAATATTTACAGAATCCTAGCTAATACACACACAATCCTTATTTAGGAAACTGTAATCTGACACAACAATTGAAGGGAAGCAGAGTATGATCTATTAGACCCTATTATGAAGAGTTTCAGATGAAATTAAAGCTGTAAGTGCCTATGTTGAATGGCAACCTTCATTTGATCTTGCTAAATTTAGTATCATTTATGGGTGTGGTTTCCTTCTTTTACCTCTTCATATTCAACTTCATGCTTGTGAGTTTTCAAATTTCTCTCCAAGAAAGAGATGACCTAATGAGACTACTTCTGAATTTGATTCTGCAATGAGTGGCTTCTTTCAAATTTTTATGAATGCATCTAGAGAATTTTTGGTTTATAAAGCTGCTGTGGGAAACAGCAATCAAGATTCAGGTCCTCATGAACTGGCCAATCTTATTCACTTGCATGCATCTTAAGTTCATTCTCCTTGTATTTCAATTTGTTTGATTCAAAGAGAGAAATGACCACGGCAATTCCAGCATTTAGCCGAATGCAAACCTGCTATTTTCAGTTATGTTGCACGACTGATGAAATTAATTCTCTATTCTCTAAATGCTCATTAAAAACTAAAGTTGGTGAACCTACTGGGAGTGAAGGTGGGAGTACTCCTGCACACAAACGAGAATCCATTTGAGATAGATGAGCAAAATTCAAATGGTAGATCAACTGTCAACTCACCAGCTTATGAAATAGCTGCTTCAGCTTGTGATGTTCGAAAAGAAGAAAGTAAAAAATATATATGTTACTGAAGCTGGTGCAAAGGAACTCAAAAGCAATGGCTCTCTTGTGGTTATGGCCTTCGTTCAAAGAGCTAATTCTTTGGAACCTGAGTGCAAAACCCATATTTGCTTAGAGAACCTTGCAAGGTCACTGATTCCAAATGGCAATTTAATTACAGAGAGTGATAAGGAGGTTGATAGTACATGCCCTCAGAATGCTGGTGAAAAGAAAGATTTGTCTCGAGTAACTCTTGCTTTTGGCGGTGATCAAACAGATTTAAGTGTTCAACCTCCAATGGATCTACCTTGAACTGTTGAGTGAAAAAACAAACATAGAGTCTGGTTTTAAAGAATATCCGAAAGCTGATACTCCAGGTAATAATTCTAGAGTGGTCCTAATTGTTGCAGGTGTGGTGGGGGCTTTTATTAATGATTCTGAAACCAAAGATGAAAGTCCTAGTATGACTGAAACATATTCTGGAATTAAAGTGGAGCCTTCTTTGAAGGGATCTCTGTGAATTTTGTATGGAAACAGTAGAAGTGTTGCTCTTATATTCCTACAAAAATACTGATTGCTGATTGATCTGCTGTTTGTTTGCCTGAAGTATCCTTTGACAAGCCACACATGCTTTCTATAGTTATTAGGTGCTTTACGTCAGCTATTGTCTCTATGGGGTTCAAAGCTTTAGAACACTCGAGCAATCTTGAGTTAGTTCTTTGGCGGAAGATGCAACTCCATTCTATGAGACTGTTACTTTAGATAAGAAGGGTAATATTATCCAGGTTCACAACAGGGAAGTAGAAATCCTGGGACAGGATTGTGCTCTCTGAGAGATTTTACTGCTGAATCAACAAATGATGTTCATGATCTAGATACTTATGTTGAAATGGTGTAAGTTTTCTCGCAGGAATCGAGTTCTCCAATCCTGAGAGACAGCTGCAGGATCTTTTAATTATTTTGTACATTGTAGTGTTTTATTGTTTCAGAATTATTTATTAAGTATTAGATATCTAATAGATGGCTAGAGTTATTAGTTATTTTTAGGGTTTAAACCTAGGGCTAGTAATAAAACCTTATTTGCAAGAAAGCCTAGTAACTTGCAAGAAAGAAAGCCCGTATAAATAAGTTGTAGTCTTTACAGCCAACATTCTTATTATTTTCTTGGAATTTTATAAAGAAACTAGAGGTTTTCTATAACCCTAAGTTTTCTAGAGCTCCATCTTCATTCTTACTCGTTTGTGCGGCCCTAATTCTATTGATAATTGGTGTTCTCCCTCTAAACCATATCATTGTTTCGTTACTGCAGGTTGTTTTTCTTCACCCTGTTCACAACTATGCTCTAGTTGCATACGACCCCTCAACTCTAGGTCCTGTTGGTGCTTCTGTGGTTCGTGCTGCAGAACTACTTCCTGGTAGGTTCTACATTTTGCAATTACTCTGTGGTTTGGTCATCGGACGGATTATTACTGTATATATTTCTCCTATGCAACCAGGTTTGCTCTTCTTTTTGTAAATATACTGTATGCTTGATTTTGTCATTGAAAATTTTCTTAGAAAACTGATGACAGGAGGATAAAAATATTATAGTTTTATGTCTTAGAAACTGCTTCTGGTATAACTTAAAAGGAAGTCTGTTCTCATTTCTGCAATGGAATAGGAGCTGGGGGTGGGGAAGTTAATATTGATTTCCACTTTATGTGTGTGTCTGTGTTTTCTGTTAATATTGGTGGTAAAACACTGCAAAACTACTTTTGTCAATTATTTTCATTGTGTTCTGTTTGAGACAGAGCCTGCATTACGTCGAGGGGATTCAGTCTATCTTGTGGGTTTAAGTAGAAGCTTACAAGCGACATCTAGGAAATCAGTTGTGACCAATCCATGTGCTGCTCTAAACATTGCCTCTGCTGACTGTCCACGGTACAGAGCAACAAATATGGAAGTAATTGAGCTTGATACTGGTAAGTTTTCTGACATTACTTAAAAAGTAATCTAATTTTTGCCCACGTGCTGATTTTGCATACAAAATGCATCTTGTACTCTTGCAGATTTTGGTAGTACATTTTCAGGCGTGCTAACAGATGAGCATGGAAGGGTTCAAGCAATCTGGGGGAGCTTTTCAACACAGGTTTCCACTCTGATTGAAAAATATGAAAAGAAAAAAAATCTCATATTAGTTAGCCTTATCGAATAAACTGCACTATGCCCAAGTATTCTGATGCTTGCTATCAATGATGTCAGCTGAAATTTGGTTGTAATACATCAGAAGATCATCAATTTGTGAGGGGTCTCCCGGTTTATGCAATAAGCCAAGTTCTTGATAAGATCATAGCTGGTGCACATGGACCACCTCTTCTCATAAATGGTGTCAAAAGGCCGATGCCACTTGTAAGGATTTTAGAGGTTGAATTTTATCCTACTCTGCTTTCAAAGGCCAGAAGCTTTGGATTGAGCGATGACTGGATACAAGTATTGTTGTTGTTTCTTTATTCTATCAATTTTGTTGAGCAATTTTATTTTTGAAACAAAGTTCTCAATATTTCAACACTTGCTAGTGAGAATAGCCTCTTTGCAGTTTTATATTTTGTACTTTTTAAGTTCCACATGGTCACGTCATTTTCTTATTATTTTTTAGGCTCTAGTTAAGAAAGATCCAGTTCGACGTCAAGTTTTACGTGTTAAAGGTTGTTTGGCGGGATCAAAAGCTGAAAATTTATTAGAACAAGGTGACATGGTTTTAGCAGTAAATAAAGAGCCTGTTACTTGCTTTCGAGACATAGAAAATGCTTGTCAAGCATTGGACAATGGGGACAACAGTGGGAACCTTAACATGACCATTTTTCGGCAGGTAAGCAAGTAGATATTAGCTGAAAGATTATCTATTTCTTTTACCACTTTGTAATTATTATGATATTAGTCTGACTGAAAGCATTTTCATAAGCTCTATGTACTATCTAATTTATTATGTTCTATGCTTATAGTTTTGTTAATACTAATACGTAAATGTAGAAACAATTTTGCCTGATTCTCTTTCTACTTGTCTTTTTTGTCAGGGACGTGAAATTGATCTTCTTGTTGGTACAGATGTTAGGGATGGGAATGGCACAACACGAGTGATTAATTGGTGTGGGTGTATTGTTCAGGATCCTCACCCTGCTGTGCGTGCTCTTGGGTATCTTCCTGAGGAAGGGCATGGTGTTTATGTGGCACGGTAAGTGTTTTTTTCTCCTCTTAGTAGAAAAGTTTTCATATTCATTTTAGTTCGATATAATGATGAGAACATAGCACGTGGCAGTAAAGCAATGGAACCATTCCTAGTGCTACTGAACTAATTGAATTCCTTAACAACCAATTCATGAACATACCAGAAGATAAAAATATTCTTGCTAGTTTGATTGCTGAAGGTTGCAATTGGCTTCTGAATTTGAACATAAGATCATACTTTAAACAAAAGATATTAGGCTTAATTGAAGTTGTATGTTTTGAAGCTTTTTATGAACCATGGATTTAATGGATTCATAGCTTTAGGATCTGGCATAAATATAGTTGCTATCTTTAGCTCCTAACTATGAGGTAGTGACGACCAGATACCTTTTGGAATTTGTTGAATCTCTTTTTGACTATTCTCAGAAGCTTTTTGAATGTTTATTGTAACTGCATTTGACAAATAATTAGTACATATTTATCTCACTTTTCTAAAGTTTTAAGATAATGAGCTAATAAGTAAAACTTCAGTTAAGAGACCTGTAAATGAAATATAGACACTAATATCAACCAAATTTTTTAAAGATTATTTTATGATATTCAAATTATAATTTCAACCAAGGTGAACCTGTTTCCACATGTTTTGTCTTTTCAGCACAAATACTGACTATCATCTTTGTATTATCTTTGTGGACTAGTGAAACCCACATGTCATTAGTGTGGCTGGTCTATGTGGGGATTGAAAAAGCGTACATAGAAATAGGGCTTACCTTTCAATTATTAGAAAGAAACAGATTGGAGTTATATTTAAAACCCAAAACCAATTAAAATTTGGTCTAAGGGCACTTTAGATTTCATTAGGGGCGGCAAAACCTGCCCAATTGAAGGATTTCAAACCTGTCCGCTCTGAGTGGAGAGGTACTAATTTGCCATTAATTATTTAGCTTTTTAAAGGACAACAAACAAGCATATAATTATGTAACTATTGAATGTACTCATCTTTTTTCTATTTTAACCCATTTTAAACTAATTTTAAACAATGATGTTAAATTGTAATAAAATGCAGATTGAGAAAAATAGAAATAATTAATAAAACATGAAGTGGGATGGGCAGAGTGGTGCTATTATGGATGTATCCAACATTTATAGTGGTGGTGGTTATTGGACTTTTGACATCCATAGTGGAGTATGTGGAGATTTGTCATATTTCATTGTAGGGTGCCAATTCTGTTAGGCTGCAGAGCCTGGAGGCTACTTTGAGATCCAAATTATCCAGGTTACATTATGGTTAGAACCTTGTATGACTATAAAGCTTCTGGGTTTATTTCTGACCTGGATCATTGTAGGGCTGAATACCTTTTTGGTTATTGTTTCTCACCTAACCCAACAGCCCATAATCCAACCTAAAAATTTTGAAAAATTTGCATCTTGGTGCTGCTGCCTGACAGCATATAGAGATAAAGGCTTAAAAAGTAGAAACTTCTAAATTCAGTTCCCTCTGGTTAGTTAAAAACTAGGCTTAAATAGCTTGACTACATAAAATTCTGATGGTCAAACTTCATGGATTAGTACAGAATGCTTAAAGTGTTCAGAGGACTTCATTTAACACAGTGGCACATTTTCTGATGCTACCTATGAACCTGAAGCCCTTAATACATAAAAAATTCATCCTGATCTTCTCTTTCCTTTTGAATGATTGGAATTACCACTTTGGTTATATCTAACAGGAAAAATTCTAAATGACAGAACTACTTGAATTTTCTAATTATCTCTTAATCCCTACCAACCTAATATGAAGCTTCCTTAATACGAGGGTTTTTACCCATCTTTAAAAAAAAACCTTCCGCATCTGATGATCCAATCTAGCTTAATCTTGCTAAATCCCCAACCCCATAAAAAGATATGGTTCTTTTCTTTTTTGTTTTTTTACATTTGATAAATTAGCTGCTAGGTTACTAATTTGCTTGTGGTCTCTTGTTATGAAATTATTTTAATAAATCTCCACACTCCAGTTATTAAGAATGAAGGGACGCTATGCTATATTAAGGGGCTCTTATAGTAGGTCAAAATATGCTGTCAATCCTTGTACTTGAATGAAGTTTGAGATTTAGTCCCTATGCTAAAAATTTAAAAATTAAATCTTTTACTTTTTTCAATTTAAAAATCATAGTCCAATCATTGACAGTCAAAATTTGCTATCAATACACCCATGTAATCATACTAACTTAAGAATAAATCATTGTAAACTTAGTAAGCATAGCTGATAATAGGCAGATTTTGACGAGATATACCGAGTACTAACAGTGTTAACGATTGAACCTTTTACTGTAGATGTATTTTTTAATATCTTTAAGATGACAATTTCTTTTTAACAGAAGTTACATTTGTAGTATTCTGTTTTATATGTATTTCTTGTGACAGTTTGTTCTTTCCTCAGGTGGTGTCACGGTAGTCCTGTTCATAGATATGGGTTATATGCCCTACAATGGATTGTTGAAATTAATGGAAAATCAACTCCTGATTTAGATGCTTTTGTTAATGTGACAAAGGTAACCCTTGTTGCTTCTTTTTCTTTTGTATGTAAGTACATTTTTAAGAAGGTTGAATCTTTCACTTTGGCGATAATTTTGAATCATCTTTTGTTTTCAACTGAAATTAAATGGTATATGAATCTCTTTCATTCCATAAACTCGATTGACTTTCTAAGGCGTTTGTATTGTTGGAGACAGATTATCGTATTTCTTGTCATTTGTGAGATGAGCAAAGCTCTTATATGATATGGGGCATAGGAAAGCATATTTCATACTAGTTAAATAATGTTTTTATTTCACCTCTTCTTTCTACCCTACATATTGCAATTTTGGGGTTAAAAATAGACTTTGGACATGGTTTAATAATGACTTGCTCTTTAATTTGATCAATGCTTAACTGAATTTTGTTTTGAACTTTTATGCATGATGTGTTTTTTAACAGAGTTACTGATTTTATTATGTGCAATGAAACCATATCAAATCGACAATGAATCAAACCAGACGTGATATGATTAATTAGTTTTCTTTTTAATATTTATTCTCTAGCAGTTTAGTTGAATAATAATAAATACATGAGCTATCTATATTGAACAGGAGTTAGAACATGGGGAGTTTGTTCGTGTGAGGACGGTCCATCTGAATGGGAAGCCTCGAGTTTTAACGTTGAAGCAAGATTTGCACTACTGGCCTACATGGGAGTTGAGATTTGATCCAGAGAGTGCGATCTGGCATAGAAGGATGATCAAGACCTTAAATTGTCGCAACTTGTGAACTGGGTCATGTGGTCTAACTTCTTTTCAGGAAGCAGTGGAACTTCGAAATTGGCTTGGCCGTGGGGATCAATTGACAAATTGATCAGACTGAGAGAGCTGGTGCTGCCATTGGTTTCTACCTACAGTTGATTGGCTTTTGTACCCAATTGGTGGCTGCCAATGTGTGAGGTTTAAGCTTGAAGAACGTAGGTTGACAGTCAATCCGGTGAGGCCTAAAGCATTTATTCAGCAATTTATATTTATTATTGTATGAAAATATAAATTAAGTTTCAACATCTTTCATATATATAACTTTGGTAAATCAAATTATAGACATAGGCAAATGGTTGCACGTAATAAAACAACAAACTTTCTTTAGTTTACACGTAATAAAACAACAAACTCTCTTTAGTTTACTCACAGTTCCGGTTGGGGTTCATAAATATAGTAGTGTCAGCGAAGTTAACATACTTCTTAACTGGATTCTCACCCCAATATATGCTATTGAAGTTAACATTAACATAGACAGGATAATACCCATTGAAGAGATCAAGCTCTCAAGCATGTGATAATGCTTTTGCTATTGGTTCTCTTTTGAAAAAGAAAAAGAATAAGTAAAATGTCCTCCCAATATATAAATATGTATATGAAGTGCTTCACTAGCATCCTTTGTAATAAAATCGAATTGTGAAATCATTGGAATGGAATGAATTAGAAATTAGAAAGTCGTTTGTTAGAGTAAAACTTCTTGAGCAAGTCAATTTAAAGTTTTATTCTCTCTCTTCTTGGTGTGATTACTTGAGAAGAAAAATTAACTTATTTAAGTTTAATGTAGTTTTTTTTTGTTCTTAATTTGACTATTAAGTCTACATTGATATTGGGTCCATTTTAATTTTTAAACTTGATATTTTTTCTATTTTGCACGACGAATTAGGGATGAGCAAAACTTGATTCAATTCGTTTTTTTTTTTTTCGATTTTCAACTTAATCGAATCGAGTTATTTGTGCTATTTGAATTATTTGAGTCAATTCAAATAACTTGATTCTTATTGAATTTTACAGTTCGATTAATTCGAATAACAAATTAGTATAAATACTCTTTTCGTCTCTGTTAACTTTGAAAATAAGCAAATTGATCTATCACAATAAAAATTAAAATAAATTTTAAAAATTCAATATAATTCTTAAAATTTAAAATATTTATAAAATTTCAAAATTTACATTTTTTAAAAAATTTAAAGAATTATAAAAAGTTAAATTTAAAAATTTTTTAAAATAATAATTTAGGACCTAATTAATGATTTATATTTATCATACGGTTTGAAATATATATGGTTTTAAATTTATGTATTTTATCATGGAATTAATTATACTGTAATAATATTTTTATTTGACATGTTCAATTTTTTTAATTTAACTCGACTTGAAATTCATTTGATTCGACTTGATTCGAAGAAAATTTAAATTGAGTTAGGATGATAAAATAGGACTCATGAACTCTATTAATTTGAAATTTTCACTCGATTCGATCAAATGCTCACTCTTACGATGAGTCATGATGTAACGCCTCAAAATTTTAAGAATTTAATTGTAAAAATCTGCAGTAATTTTTGTATCTGTGGTCCTATGCTCTGCTTTTGTGTTTAAGGTTTGGAATTTGAGTTGTATTGTTAAAAGTTCTATCTTTTTAGAACAACACCTATCCATGCGGTATATGGTTAAGTGTAATTATGCATGAATCTATGTCAAGAATGAACCTGTTGGTTTACTGGTTAAGTATTTATCTGTATTCTGTTTGGTCCTGCGTTTGAATTCCACCGTATGTGTCAGGGGAATTTTTTTTGCTTGTTGTCGGAAGTGCGTTAGTGGTTAAGACAAAAACATAATTAAAACTTTGTTAACGTTATGTACTCTTCATTTTTCTTTTCATTTTCTATCTTTTTATTTTTCTTTTCTTTCATCTTTTTACTTCTTTGATTTCTCCTTTTCGATTGTGTTCAACAAGTGAATATCAAAAATTAATGAGACCCTTAAGTTATTGGAAGGCTTTTGTGTAAGTTCTGTCGGAATCCTTCAACTTTTGCGAAGTTTTGTTAGATTTCTGTTGCGTTGTTAAATTGGAAATTTTCTGGTTGTTTTACTTAAACTCTCTGATAACTAGTCATTTTGTTCCCTTAGGCGTGAGTACGGAGGGAAGTGATCCTTCGCGTGTTATGTTGATTTAGCACACGGTAGAATCGTCAATAAGTGTTCGTTGTAGAAAATTTCCTCATGTCGATTTATTCGACAAATTGATTGAATATTAACATTGCGTTATTTAGTCGTTTTAGTCAGATGATTGATTGTCAAATGGTTAATTAGGTTTCGGGTAGTCTCCGCATTGTTTTTTGGTCAAAGCAAGGCCAGATGCGTAACAAAAACCTTAATTTTTGAAAGTTTCGATTACCAAAATGGTGGCTGTTGATGCCACACGGCCAAGCACACGGGCGTATGTCTAGGTCTGTGAGCTACACTACTGTATGGCAGGCCATGTGGGTGGCCGTGTAATTCACTGTTCATCAATTTGGAGCCACACGGGCAAGGCACACGGGTGTGTGTCCAGGCCGTCTGTGACAATATTAGTGTAGGGTTCACACGGCAAGGGACACAGGCGTGTGTCTAGGCCATATAACTCACTGTTTGTGATTTAGGATAACACGAACGAGCACATGGGCTTGTGCCCAGGCCGTGTGAGTCACACGGGCAAGGACACGGACGTGTGTCTAGGCCGTGTAACTCTCTGATTTATGCTTTAAAACTACACGGGCAAGGACATGGGCGTGTGTCCAGGCCGTGTGCCTATATTAAAGGGCCCGAAAGTTATTTTTAAGGCCATAAATGTTACTTAAGACTGATATTAATGTCCCTATGGTATGAATGGTCTGAATTTGACTGAATGAGAATCTCTAATACCCTGTGACATATGCATGAATTCTATACATGTATGTACATTGTAATAATTAGTCTGATATTGGACTGTACTATCTACTTGTGAAACAATTTAGAATAACTGAATACATATTGTGGATATTGGTTCTCTGCATATGCATGGGTTGAGATATTATGAAGAAGGAAGTGATCTGTTTTAAATTAGTGGCTAAGCCACCATATGTATAACTCTGATCCCGACATTTCGTAGCATTACAATTTAGCAGTTAAGCTGCATTTCTATAAACGTGTCAAACAGACACTCTGTGGTGTGTAGGGCTGTTTGGGCATTGAACTCCCTTAACGGTGTGTTGGGACAACTGAAGATAGTGTATAGCGGATGGGGGTTAGGAATATCATGTCGACTCGATCATTCAGATATGAAACCGAAATTGTTTCGCATCCAAATTAATCAGATTGGTCCGAACTAGAAATGTTTCTGTTATCAGATCGAATCCTTGAATACGGACACTGTTTGGTAAATGTGTTTATGTGAACAAACTTTTGTATGCACTGGGTTTACCACTTACTTTATTGTTGTTTGGATTTCAGGTGGTTCTTAGTCTTGAACAGTCGACATTGCGAAATCTCGATCAAGCTTTTATCTTTCATTTAAATACTAGTTTAGGAATTTCGATAAACTATAATAGTATGACTTTTGGAAGATTTTATACAACTAATCTTTGTGATGAATATTATGCGACGTATGGTTTAGTATTATTTTGTTTTATGTGTGGTATTTGAGTATCGTTGATGTAACTTTCTAAACTTGGACTGGACGTCTAGGTCGGGTTTAGGGTATTATATTTAGTGGTATCAGAGCCAAGTTTGTCAACACTCGGACTGTGTTTGGACTCATAATGTGTGAGAAAATTAGTTTGGTGATAACTTAATATTTGAGTTAATATGGAAAAACTGAAACTTTAGTAAATGGCCGAGCCTCCGACGCTGACGCTGTAAGTATTTCTGTTCTGTTATAAAGATTGTAATTGTAACGCCCTTACCCGTATCCGTTGCCGGAATAAAGTACGAGGCATTACCGAGTAGTACGGAACACTTACAGACAATTTAAACCATTTATCACTCAAATATCGAAATTGATTATAGAAGTTTTTTTAACGGACCTCGAGGTCCAAATCATGCATTAGGATCGGGTCGAAACTAAATCAGAATCGTATGAAAT
The DNA here is from genome assembly GCA_025506655.1 of Gossypium rotundifolium. Taxonomy (NCBI): domain Eukaryota; kingdom Viridiplantae; phylum Streptophyta; class Magnoliopsida; order Malvales; family Malvaceae; genus Gossypium; species Gossypium rotundifolium. The sequence goes on along the minus strand of CP106729.1, from coordinate 187,665,532 downwards.
TTTTCGCAAAATTCCTAAGTTTATCTCATTTACAAGGGTCCCACACCCGTGTTGCTAGGCCGTGTGATAAAGTTAATTTTCACAAAATAGGCTATTTTCCAAGCCATATTTCTCACTCATTTGATCCTTATTCTTCACCCACATTTAATACATACAAAAACCAATTTAAAATATTCAACCGAGCCTTATACTTAATACCATTTGTTAGTCGTACACTTCATATAAATAACAAGAAACGTATATGAGCTAAATTCTCATTAAATTTTTTATATATATAGACAATTTCACATTATGTAATCATATAACGATAACAACCATATCTTAGTATTTTAAATACATTTTATAACAACTTGTCTTGATTTCATACTATTTTATATGTGAGCTTTACTCATCAAAGTATTTGAAATATCATCTTTATGTAAATAGTAACATGAGGTACATAATTCCATAATTATGAATGAACATATTTATCAAACATATTCCATGTTCATATATCATAGTCTCGTGTCTCCATATATCAATAACCATTATTTTCTTGTATTTCAGATAAATACTTGTAACCATATATAAGTATGCAATTCGCTATTTCTTCCTGTCGATCACAATTTCAAATGACAAATTCTTGTGAATACGCTCACCAATTTCGTAATTCCATGCATTTACCGTTTTCCATATTTATCCCGTTGAATTCATTGGAATTTCGATGGATTTCCTGTAGTACACTCATGGTGTACAATCTCATTAACCGTCAATTCGTACTATATACATAAGTCCTTTTTAGAGAACACACTCCCGCGAACCTCATTTCTTATAACAGGATTACCAGTCCAAGCTAAATCCCTCTGTAAGAGAGCACACTCCCGAGAACCTCATTTCTTACAGCGAGATTACCAGTCCAGGCTAAATCTCCTGTAACATATGCTCAAAGAGTATTGTCGGGATTACCAGTCCAGGCTAAATCCCCTGCAATGACAAATACTCTATAGAGCTTTGTCTGGATTACCAATCCAGGCTAAATTTAGACTCACATTTACTTTGATTACCCGTCCGGGCTAAATCCATTTCACACATATTCTTCGGGAGGGCTTATATCAGGATCACCCGTCCGGGCTAGATCCTTTTCACACATATTCTTCGGGAGGGCTTATATCAGGATCACCCGTCCAAGCTAGATCCTTTTTACCGTCAATTCCTTTTTAGAGATCCATTGAATTTTCCTTTCATTCAACCGGAATTTATTTTCCATTTTCATCAAGAATATCAATACCTCATCAATTATCATACAATAAACATCCAAATCATATTCACATCAATAAAAATATGTTTTAAGCATTTAAGAATATAATTCAAGTTACTATAATCTTAGTTTCATAATAAATATTTGAAATAAAATATTATATCATTTCTAATTCAACGTTTATCAATTATAATCGGGCATGTAATCAATTTATGCATAAGTCATTCATATATTTTTCCTCATCCTCCTCTCCATCCACATCCTTAGTATAAATAACACACTTGTAAGTAACATTATCTATAAATTTTCACTATTTATTTATGTTAATATTTAAGTTGTCCATCCGTGTCATAGTCACTAAATTATTTTTATCTTGAGCTACAGAACTTCAAATTAAGATCCACTAATTTTTACTGAAACTAGACTCACATATCTTCTTACGATAAAATTTTTAGAATTTTTGGTTTAGTCAATAAGTACAGTTTATTCATTAAAGTCACCACTATTCTGCTGTCTGACAGTTTCGACCCTTCTTCACTAAAAATTAATTATCTCCTCATACAGGATTCAGATGATGTTCCCATTTATTTCTATTGAAAATAGACTCATTCAGGATTTTAAAAATATAAATTTAAGCTTCTAATTATTTTTCTCCAATTTTTTATGATTTTCCAATTTAACCCAAAATCATTCTGACCTTGTCTCACAAAACCTATTATAACTCATGATTTACAATTTTATTACTTACACCGTTTCTTCTATAAGAAACTAGACTCAATAAGCTTTAATTACATATTTTATTCATTCTCTAATTCAATTTATAAAATTTTTGGTGATTTTTCAAAGTTAGACTACTGTTGCTGTCCAAAATTATTTTAGTGCAAAGTGTTGATTTCCATTTTGCCCCAAATTTCACAGTTCATACAATTCAGTCCTTATCAAATTAACCCCTCAATTGGGCTAATTTTTTTCTCAATTAATACCTTATTCTATCATTTCAACTACTTCCTAACCCTTTAAAATCATAACTTTAGCATTAAACCTTAATTCTGAACTCTTTTACAATTAGGTCCTAAAACCAATTTCCATCAATTTTACTTGATAAAATCATCACATATCAAAATTGAAGCTTAAATTATATATTTATTCATCATATTATTCCAGAACTCATCCATAGAAACTTTAAAAATTAGCCATAGAATCAAAAACTAATGACATAGTAAGTTGGACTCAATTGTAAAAGTCCAAAAACATAGAAATTTTAAGGAGAAAGAAAGAATTAAACTTACATGAAGCTAGAGTATGAAAACCAGCTTGAACCCTCTTCCATGACTGTTTTCAGCTGATGAAAATGAAGAGAAATGAAGAGAATTCTAGATATTCAAATTTGGTCTCATTTTTATTTAGCTAATTTTGGAAATTTTCCAATTTTGCCCTTATTTCACCCATTTCTTGATTTTTCTCAGCTATTGCCACCCAAAATATCTCATTTGGGTTTATTTTCACTTTATGTCCTTCTTCATTTGAAAATTAAGCTATTTAATCCTTCTAGCAACCTTTACACCTTTTTCAATTTAGTCCTTTTTATTTAATTAACCACCCAAACGTCAAAATTTTCTAACGAAATTTTAATGCTACCTTATTGACATTCCTTAAATATTTATAAAAATATTTATGACTCGATTTCTAACACCGAGATCTCGATATCTCTTTTTATCAATTTCTTGACCAAATAAATCTTTATAAAACACAATTTACTATTCCAAAAATCTTTTAAAAGCTACATTTGGCTCGTAAATATTAAATAATATAATCTACGAGTTCATTTTTCAGATTTGGCGGTCTCGAACCACTATTTCTGACATCGCTAAAATTTGGGCTATTACAGTAATACCTAAATTGTTGTTTGGTTAAATGTTTTGATGCGAACTGGTTAAATTATTCTGTTGGATGTCTGAACTAATTTGTGCACTCTAACATTGTAGCTAGATGCCATAATAAGTTCGCATGGTAGTCGTGGACGTGGTATTCGGGGACATCGAGGATGCCGAGGAAGAGCTTGAGCAGAGTTATCCTCTATGAGTAGTATGCCCAATCTAGAGACCAGTGAGACAGTTGGTATTTCCACTATTGAGACGAAGTCCCAGACTCCGACGGTTAGGGACGACGCATTGTCCCAAGCCATGATTCGAGTATTGGAGAGGTTGTAGTGGCCCATTCGGGATCGGAGGCCGAGGGTCAATTACTGAATGACTCCGGTGGAATGGGGCTAAATTGTTCAGGGACGTCAAAAGAGTCGCTCCTATGTTGCTGAATATTGGCTCGAGGCTACGGAGCTTATTATGACTGATATTGATTTTACTCTCACTCATAAATTGAGGGGCGTTGTGTCTCTACACCGAGACGAAGTCTATTAGTGGCGACTAACAGTGAAGCAAGGTACTCAGCCTAAACATGTTAACTGGGATTATTTTAAGAATGCCTTTCAGAGTAAGTACGTGGGGGCGATTTATGTTGAGGCTTATCGACGCGAGTTTATGAGCTTAGTTCAGGGTGACTAGTCGGTGGCGAAATATGAAGCCGAGTTTCTGTAACTAACTAGGTATGCACGAATTTTGGTAGTGTCTAACTATAACAAGTGCGTGAGGTTTAAGGAAGGATTGAGATATGACCTGCGGGTTTTGATAGCTCTTCAGAGGGAGTGATTTTTTACAATTCTAGTTGACAAAGCAAAGATAGTGGAAGAAGTGAAGGGTACTGAGCGCGAACGACGGGACTGTGAGAGGGACAGAGTAAAACTAAGAGGGATTTGGGTCTCTTTGGTTCTGGTTAGTGCCTTAAGAAGCGGGCAAAGTTTGACTGACCCCCGAGGGCCGAGGCACCAGTTGTAGTGATTTAGACTCAGCTGTGTAGTGGTTGTGGGAAACACCACCCGGGCGAGTGCTGGAGGAAGTTAGAAGCGTGTCTTCGTAGCAAGTCGATGAAGCATTGAGTTAGAGATTACCTTTATCCACTAGATCAGGTACCAGCTGCGACACAGACTTCGACTTCGAGTTCTGTTAAGTCCCGAGAGTGGTTCAGTAACCACCTAGAGGTCGCAGTACTAGTAGAGGTGGTAATAGTTCGAGGAGAGGACAGAGGGCACCGGGTAGAGGTGCAGGTCAAGCTGAGGCTTGTCAGCCAGCACTGGTTTATGTGGTGAGACACCGCGAGGAGAATGGTGATGCTGATGTCATTGTAGGTACCATTTTTATTCATTCTATTCCGTACTATGCTCTCATTGATATTGACTCTACTCACTTGTACATAATTAGTGCTGTTTCTACAACCCTAGGTTTAACTACTGAAAATAATGCTAGAGATTTTTCTGTGATTAGTCCTTTGGGTTAGTCAATTCGAGTTGATAGAGTTTACAAGTGGGTACCCCTAGAACTACAGGGTATGGTATTTTCAACTGACATGATGGAATTACCCTTGAATGAGTTTAATTTGATTATGAGAATGGACTAGCTTGTGAAATATCGGGTTAGTCTAAATTGTGCAACTAAGAGAGTTACATTGAGAACAGATATGAATAATGAGGTGGTCATGGTTGGTGAGCGTCGAGGTTACTTCTTTAATATAATCTCTACTCTTGTAGCAGATAAGTTAGTCCGAAATGGGTGCGAGGCATACATTGCTTACATATTCGATTCTGCCCCCGCAAAACTTTTTATGGGAGATATCTTCACCGTGAAGGAATTTCTGAACGTCTTTCTCAAGGAATTGCCCGGAGTACGTCCAGATAGAGAGGTGGAGTTTGGAATTGATCTGTTATCAGGTAATGCTTCGGTGTCCATTGCGCCTACCGTATGGCATCGAAAGAGCTGATTGAGCTGAAAACACAGCTTCAAAAACTTCTAGATATGGGATTCATTCGACCAAGTGTGTCTTTGTGGGGGCACCGGTGTTATTTGTTAAGAAGAAGGACGGGTCGATGAGGATGTGCATAGATTATCGACAGTTAAACAAGTTGACAATTAAGAATAAGTACCCGTTATCGAGGATTGACGACCTGTTTGACCAATTTCGAGGACCGTCTGTCTTTTCTAAAATTGATCTACGCTCCGGTTACCATCAGCTCAAAGTTAAGGAGATTGATGTGTAAAAAACTGCCGCCTTCAGGATCCGTTATGGACATTACGAGTTCTTGGTAATGCCTTTCGGTTTGACGAATGCTCCGGCGACGTTTATGAATTTAATGAATCGGGTGTTCCAACCGTACTTGGATCAATTTGTAGTGGTTTTCATCAATGACATATACCAATTTACTCTAAAACTGAAATTGAACATGATAATTATCTTCGTACTATACTCCGAGAAAAACAATTGTATGCCAAGTTTAGTAAGTGCGAGTTTTAGTTACAAAAAGTCGCTTTTCTGGGTCATGTGGTAACTGTGGAAGGGATCCGAGTAGGTCCTAAGAAAATAGAAGCTATATTTGAGTGGAAGCAACCGAAAAATGTAGCTGAGCTTCGTAGTTTTCTTGGTTTTGTCGATTGTTATCGATGGTTCGTTGAGGATTTTCTCTGATTGCGTCACCTCTAATGAAGCTGTTGTGCCAGAGTGCTCCAATTATGTGGCCTGAGGTACAGTAAGCTAGTTTCGATAAACTCAAGTTCGTTCCAACACAGGCTCCTATTCTAGTTTAACTAGAATCGGGTCAAAAATTTATGGTATACAGTGATGCGTCACATATCGGGTTAGAATGTGTGCTTATGCAAGACATTAAGGTGGTCGCTTACACGTCGTGGTAGCTTAAGACACATGAGGGTAACTACCCTACGCATGATCTTGAGCTGGTTGCGGTTGCGTTTACTCTGAAGATTTGGAGACACTATTTGTATAGTGAAAGGTGTATCATTTACACCGATCACAAGAGTCGCAAATATTTGTTAACTAAAAATAGTTAAATCTTCGACAGAGCAGATGGGTTGAATTACTTAAAGATTATGATTGCATGATAGAGTACTATCCAGGTAAGGCTAATGTGGTAGTTGATGCCCTTAGCCGTAGAGCAAAGACTGATCTAAGAGCAATGTAGGGGCTGTTAGCAGAATTACAGGTTAAACCCATTTGGGTGGAGCAGAGTCGAGCTAAACAGTTGAGCGATGAATCCTTAGTTCAGTGATTGCAACATGTTGGTTAGAATGAGACTTTTGATTTTATCTTGAACAGTGATAACGTATTGTGCTTCAAATGTCAGATTTGTGTACCTAATGATAAAGAATTGAGGCATTTGATCCTACAAGAGGTGCATAGTAGTCCATATGCTATACATCCTGGTGGGAACAAAATGTATCAAGATCTCCGAGAGTTATATTGGTGGCCCAGACTGAAACGGGAGGTAGTCACTTTGGTATCCCACTGTCTGACGTGTCAAAAAGTTAGGGCTGAACATTAGTTGCCCTCCGGATTGCTTCAGCCAATTAAGATTCCGCAATGGAAATGGGAGCGAGTAACAATAGATTTTGTTAGTGGATTACCTTTAACCCCCACTAAAAAAGATTTAGTTTGGGTCATCATTGATCGGTTGACCAAATCAGCCTACTTTATTCTTATCCGAACAGATTACTCTCTACAGAAGTTAGCTAAACTATATATTGCTAAAATTGTGAGACTACACAGGGTTTCAGTCTCAATTATCTATGATAGAAACCTACGATTCACATCTCGATTCTAGAAGAAACTTTACGAGGCCTTAAGCACCGAACTTAATTTCAGTACTGCGTATCACTCTCAGACTGACGGACAGTCTGAGTGAGTCATTCAGATTCTAGAGGATATGCTTCGGAGTTATGTGATAGACCTTTGGGGTAGTTAAGAGGGGTATCTACCATTGGCTGAGTTTGCATACAATAACAACTTCCAGTCTAGTATTCAAATGGCACCCTACGAGGCCTTGTATGGTCGTAAGTGTAGTACTTCATTATGTTGGACAGAATTAAGTGAACATCAAATATTGGGTCCTGAGCTGGTTTCTGAAACTGAGAGTACTGTAAAAGTGATTCGTGATCCCCTGAAAGCAACCCTTGACCAATAGAAGTTTTTTATAGATTTAAAAAGAAAGGATATTGAGTTTTTTGTATATGATCAAGTGTTTCTAAATGTATCATCGTGGAAAAAGGTTCTCTGATTTGAATGCAAGGGCAAGCTAAGCCTGAGGTTTATTGGACCTTATCATATTTTGAAGTGTATTAGACCGTTGCGTATCAGTTAGAATTACCATTAGAATTAGAATGAATTCACAATGTGTTTCATGTCTCGATGTTGAGACGGTATCGATCTGATCCATCACATATTTTCCCTGTCAACGAAATCGAGTTACGACCGGATTTAATATTTGAGGAGGAACCAGTCCAGATCGTAGAACATGATGTTAAAATATTGAGGAAGAAAATTGTTCCTCTAGTAATAGTTCTGTGGCAGAACCATGGTATTGAGAAGGCCACATAGGAACCTGAAGAATCAATCCGATGGTTGTATTCGCATCTGTTTGAGTCAGGTAAATTTCGAGGTGAAATTTTTTTTAGGGAGAGAGAGTTGCAATGTAACGGCCCATTTTTGGTCAAATCAGAACTGTGGTTTTGGGACCACAAATCTGAAGTCAAAATATTTATTTTATTATTTTATTAAAATTTACAGCATGATAGAATTATAGTGTGAAAGTTTCATAAAGAAATTTTACTGTTTAAATGCTTAATTCGGTAAAAAGGACTAAATCACGTAAAGCGTAAAACTTGTGTTCTATTAGCTAAAAGTGTCAAATAGCTATAGAACATTAAAGTAAAGGTCCTTAAGTGGTATATAGGCCATTTATGGGTTAGTGGATAATGATAGTTTGGCAATTGGTGTAATTTATAATATTTTTAAAGGTTAATTTAGTAATTTGGTGAATAATGGTTAATTTAATAAAACCAAAAGTTATTTTTTATTCATTGTCATCTTCCTTAACTTAAACTAAGAAGAGAGAATAGCCATTTTTGTTCCTTTAAGGTTCAGCCATTTGGATCCTTGATTAAGGTACGGTTTTTGCTCAATTTTTTATGATTTCTATGTTTTTGAGTTAGTTGCAGCTTAATCTAGCTAGCCCGTACCTACGATTTCAAAACTGTTAAAGATTTAACATGTTACCATTGTTGAATGTTTGAGTAAATTGATAATGATGATAGATTATGAAGGTTTATTGATAGATTTACTAGTTTTGTAAAGTGATTTTTGACAAAAATGCCAAAAAGGGATTAATTTGTGAAAATGTAAAATTATGTGGGTAAAAGTGTGAATAAATAAAAGATATGGGCTGCTAGGGACTCCATTAAAATTCATCTGAGCATGGGTTTATGATTAATTGCATAAATTTGCAATTTTATGTGATGGGGACTAAATTGTAAAAGTGTGAAACATTGGGGAAAATGTGTAAATTATCAAAATTTTAATTATAGGTTAAATTGAATAGATTGAATACTAAATGTGCTAATTTTGAAATATATATAGATCAAGATAAGCAAGGATTGAATCTAGATTGGGGAAAAGAAAATGTTGACGATTAGTTGATATTTGTTATCCGAGCGATACGAGGTAAGTTCTTATAATTAGAATCGAACTTTTAAATACTTGTAATTATTTGAAATGAATGTATGTAATTGAGTAAATGATCTACTTGAAATTTGAATGCCTTATTGATATAGTCTGATGGTTACTGAGCCCTGTTTGAACCGTAGGAATTCGTAGGATACGAGTGACATGTCACTAGGGTTACCATTTAGGTCAAGATCCTGCATGTGTTGCGGACTCACCGCAGCTCGTATGAGCTTACTGATATATCAGCTCATAAGAGCTTATTGTTTTCAGCTTGTCAGAGCTTACTGTCCATCAGCTCAAGAGGAGCTTACTAATCATAGCTCGAAAGAGAGGAAATGATAATGAATTGATGGATTACTAATTTATATACGTAATATATATCACCTGAGTATCCCTCGATATTCTAATAGGTTCAACGGGTATATATTCTATTTATATGGATGAAGTGCTGTTTATACGGATAAGTTACTGTTACCGAATGAATTATTGTTTATATGATTGAGAGTGAAATGTTACAAATGATGTATGTGATATATGAATTTGATATGATATAATGAATTGAATATTAAATTGTGATAATGGATGATTATATGTATTTATGTGACTAACTTGTTGATCAATATTTGTGTTTAGACATTTGGAAATTTAATTGAGTGTACCTTGTTTATTGTCTTGATTATGTATAAATGGTAAGTTTAATTCTGAATTATACGGGCTTACTAAGTATAAAGCTTACTCTATTACTTTTCCGTGTTTTATAGAGGTTTGATAGCTCGCTCGTTTCGGATAAAGTTAGAGATTCGCATCACACTATCCAATTGTCGATTGGTACTTTTGAACTCATGGATATATGTAAATATGGCATGTATAAGCTAGTTATAAAGATGATAGTTATTGTTACTTGAACTAGAGATTTGGTACATGTTATGGTATAAGATAAAACCATGTGTTTTGGTTTAATTTGGTATAATATGTTTATGAAATGTTATGGATTGGCTGCCTATTGGGTTATAAAATGTTACAAATTATGCTTGTGCAGGCATGTAAAAATAGGGTGGCAAATTGGCTTAGTAAATAGCCTATTTTTGTCCACACGAGAAGAGACACGAGCGTGTGTCTCAGCCGTGTGTGACACAGATTATGTTACACAGCTGTGTGTCCTCTAGTGTTGAAATTAAAATCAAGTCAGTATGCTCCATACGGCCTCACACACTGGCGTGTGACTTGGCCGTGTGGCATAAGTTAGTATACCCTACAGGTTTGACACTGCCTAGCATACGGGCGTGTATGGCCATTTCTAGGGCACACGGGCATGTGTGTTGGCCGTGTGACCTAAGTTAGAAAGTTACACGGGGTCGGACACGGGTTGGGACACGGCCATGTGCTCCCATTTCGAATGTCCACACGGCTTTTTACACGGGCGTATCTGGTGGCCGTGTGAGACACACGGCCTAGCCACACGAGCGTGTGTCTCTTGTTTTGAGAAAAAATTTTAAAGTTTTGTTAAAGTTTCTTGAGTTACCAGTTTAGTCCTGAATCACCTCAAAGTATGTTTAAGGCCTCATAGGTTATTACAAGGGAAAAATTGATTGAAATTGAATGATGAATGTCTGAATTGAGAAAATGTTTGCTAAATGGGTGTTTAATTGTTTGGTAAGTCCAGTAATACTCAGTAACCCTATTTCGGCATTGAATACGGGTGAGAGGCGCCAAAGTTTTAAGAAGTTAATTGTGAGAATCTGCATTAATTAAATTCCTATATATGTGGTCCTGTGCTATGCTTTAGTGTTTAAGGTTTGGAGTTCGAGTTGTATTGTTAAAAGTTTTATCTTTTTAGAACAACCCCTATCTATGCGATTTATGGTTAAGTGTAATTCTGTATGAATCTATGTCAAGAATGAGCCTGCTGGTTCATTGGTTAAGCATCTATTTGTATCCTGTTTGGTCCTGTATGTGTTAGGGGAACTTTTTTTGCTTGTTGTCGGAAGTGCGTTGGTGGTTAAAACAAAAACATAATTAAAACTTTGTTAACGTTCTGTACTCTTCTTTTTTCTTTTTCTTTTCTTTGTTTTTATTTTTCTTATCTTTCTTCTTTTTACTTCTTTGATTTATCCTTTTTGATTGTGTTCAACAAGTGAATATCAAAAATTAGTGAGACCCTTAAGTTATTAGAAGACTTCTGTGTAAGTTCTGTCAGAATCCTTCAACTTCTGCAAAGTTTTGATAGACTTTTGTTACGTTGTTAAATTGGGAATTCTCCGATTGTTTTACTTAAACTCTCTAATAACTAGTCGTTTTGTTCCCCTAGGCGTGAGTACGGAGGGAAGTGATCCTTTGCGTGTTGTGCAGATTTAACACGGTTGAATCGCCAGTAAGCGTTGGTTGTTGAAAGTTTCCTCGTGTCGATTTATTCGACATAATTGATTGAGTATTAATGTTGCGTTATTTAGTCGTTTTGGGTTAAATAATTGATTGTCGAATAGTTAAGTAGGTTTCGAGTAGTCTCGCATTATTTTTCCATCAATACGAAACCAGTTGTGTACCGAAAATATTAATTTTTACAAGTTTCAGCCAAAAATAGTGGCTATCGATGCCACACGGCCAGGCACACATGTGTATGTCCAGGTCGTGTGAGCCACACGGCTGTGTGGCATGTCGTGTGGGTGGCTATGTAACTCACTGTTCATCAATTTGGAGCCACACGGGGTGTGTTTCCAAGTCATGTGTGACAATATTAGTGTAGGGTTCATATAGGCAAGGGACACAGGTGTGTTTATAGGCTATGTAACTTACTGTTTGTGACTTAGGACAACACGAGCGAGCACATGGGCGTGTGTCCAAGCCGTGTGAGTCATACGGGCAAGGACACAGCTGTATGTCTAGGCCATGTAACTATATGATTTATGCTTTAAAACCATACCGGCAAGGACATAGGCGTGTGCCAGGCCGTGTGAGCCACACAGGTAAGGACATGGGCATGTGCCCAGGCCGTGTGCCGTATATAAAAGGGCTCGAAAGCCATTTTTAAGGCCGTAAATGTTACTTAAGACTGATATTGGCGTCCCCATGGTACGAATAGTCTGAATTTGACTGAATGAGAATCTCTGATACCCTGTGACATATGCATGAATTCTATACATGTATGTGCACTGTGATACTTAGTCTGATATTGAAGTAAACTTGTGGAACAATTTAGAATAACTGAATACATATTGTGGATATTGGTTCTCAGCATATGCATGGGTTGAGATATTATGAAGAAGGAAGTGATCTATTATAAATTAGTGGCTAAGCCACCATATGTAAAACTCTGAACCCGGCATTTCGTCGCATTACGATTTAGCAGTTAAGTTGCATTTCTGTAAACGTGTCAGACGAACACTCCGTGGTGTGTAGGGTTGGTTGGGCATTGAACGCCCTTAACGGCGTGTTGGGACGGCCGAAGATAGTGTGTAGCAGATGGGGTTAAGAATATCTGTATCTGACTCTGATCTGTTCTGTTTATGAAACTGAAATTGTTTCTGCATCTGAAATTAATCTGTCTTGGGTCTGAACTAGAAATGTTTTTGTTATCAGATCGAATCCTTGAATACGGACAATGTTTGGTAAATGTGTTTATGTGAGCAAACTTCTGTATGCACTAGGTTTACCACTCACTTTATTGTTGGTTGGATTTCAGGTTTTCTCAGTCTTGAACGGGTCGGCACCGTGGAAGCTCGGTCAAGCTTTTATCTTTCATTTAAATACTAGTTTAGGAATTTCGATAAACTATAATAGTATGACTTTTGAAAGATTATATACTTAACTAATCTTTGTGATGAATATTATGCGACGTATGGTTTAGTATTATTGTGTTATATGTGTGGTATTTGAGTATCGTTGATGTAACTCTCTAAATTTAGACTAGATGTCTAAGCTGGGTATCAAACAAAATTAGAAAGAAAAGTGAACAATCATTGAATTTAAATTAATGAAAGTGAAGAGGCCAAGAGAGTATTATAACTCTATGTATATTTATGGGGTAAGTAAAAGAGTTGGAACCCCCACTCTAGTGTAAATCAAAACCCCAAAACAACAGAAGGGTTTTCCCACTACACTAAACACTCAAATGATGAGTAGTATTAAAATATGAATAATTATTTGGATTTGGTACAGTGTCATGAAAATTTTTGAAATATATTCCTAAATTATATCTAAAATAAATAAGATATATGTCAAACTTTTACCATTTGTGTATTCAATATTTACCCATAAAACTTTCTCATAGCAACAACCTTTTGACCTAAGCCCTAAGCAACGCAAATTTTTTTTATTACTACCTTCCAAGCTCAACAAAGTAAATCCATTCCATAATTACTTATATATGTATGTATATACACACGCCATGATTATATTATACTTACAATATATTTTAAACATTAAATCATAAATGTTAAAATACTTACAATAAATTTTCTTTAATTTCAAGTTTAATCACTAAATATTTGGTCTTTAAATAATATTTCATAGAAAATAATTATAAGAGATTTTATTATAGGATTATGATGTATGTATTATCGCTCTGGCGCACCTCAACTCAAAGTGCGGTACAACATAAGCAATTGTACCCAAAAGCAGCCAAACCCAAGCCCAATCTTCAAAGTCCAGACCAGAGCTTGGGTTGACTCCAGAAACTACCTCCATTCTCTTCTTTACTCAACCGCCAATCCCTCCTACTCCTTCCTCCTCCTACCTTGTTTTAAGAAGGGAGCAACTTCAAGTTGAGAACTGAAACCGAAGGGGAAATGATGGATGCAGATAAGGCATTGGAGTTAGTAAAGAGCGGAGCTACGCTTCTCCTCCTTGACGTCCCTCAATACACTCTTATCGGCATCGACACTCAGGTACTCCTCCGCCCCCTTCCCTATCTCTCTTTTGTTTCTCAAATTATATTTTATTCCACCTTTTTCATTTCTTTTCTTGTTATTTGCAGGTCTTTTCTGTGGGGCCTGCTTTTAAAGGCATTAAAATGATTCCTCCGGGTGTTCATTTCGTCTTTTACAGCTCTTCCACCAGGTTAGTTTCAAAATTATCAGCCAAAAGCTTAGCACTTTGTCAACTGAATTTAGTCATATATGTGGGTGTTGGATCTTGTGTGCTTAATGAATGGAGCAAGTTACTTTATGATGGTTTTGATATGTAAAGAGGAAGCCTATCATACTGCCCTTGAAAATATGAGGTAGTGGAGAATGCTCCTGGCAAGAGGAGGATGAGTAGAGATACAACTCTAAAATCACATTTTTACTTGATTTTAAAAGTAAAATTAGCAATGGTGTAAAATTATCCTTATAGCCTATCACATGTAACTGAAAAGAAGAGAATTTATTGTTATCGTGCTTGGTAATTACTTGATAGGATCGTAGGCCATCATCACCTAACAAAAGATGCAGTTCAGATTAGCATAACATGTTATCTCTGAAAAAAATCACATTTTTCATTATTTCCTTATATTTTTCATTTGGAGATCTATAGCATTGGCTTTTATTGGTTAACATGCAGGGATGGCAAAGAGTTTTCACCAATTACTGGCTTCTTTATCGATGCTGGATACTCTCAGGTGTGAAGGCCTTCGAAGATGTTTGTAGAAAATTTTGGTAGTAGAAAAGGGAAATACAGTTTTCTTGTTGCTATTAAATAAAGTTGAGGAAGGAAAACAGATTTTTATGTATATATATGCAATATACATGTAACCCTATTCTGTCAATTGATTCTCATATTTTTTTGTATGCTGCTGTATTTGTTTTTCTAATAATGGTGTTTTTGAGCACTTATATTATCTAAACTAGATTAGTTGATGTATAGCCATCGTTATGCACCTTCTTTGCTGAGTAAAAATATGGACTGGCTAGAGATTTAGCCATTTGCTTGTTCTTCAGTGATAAGTTAGAATCTTTCAAGATCATTAACTCAAGTGAACACAAAGTTTGTTGTTAATTTATCTCAGATTGGAAGCTTGACATAACTTGTAAGAATATATCCTACCATTGGCAGGTGGTTGTTCGTATGTGGGATCAACAAGAGGAACGCTTAATTAAAGTACCAGAAGAAGAGGTCTGTATTCATGTTAATTGTGCTTCTTATATTCTTTTCGATGATTCATTTAGATATCGATTCCTACTAGATTGGTAATGGAAGTATTCTGTAATATGGGATTCAAGCCCCAAAAGTGAGGTTGTTATCTTGTCCATTAGTTTTTTGTCCATTACTTTCCAATACATTAATCATCATTATTTTTGTGTAGACCCACTTATGAAGTGTGCAGGTCATACTTATAAATGGCGAGTAAACTTGTATTGGATGGTAATGGATAGGAAAATAATGGAGTGGAGCTTGACCCCTAAAAGTGAAAGGCAATGCTTATTATTTTGGAAGATTTGAATTGAGCTATTTTTTCGCTAATGTTTTGAGCAACACTTTTTTTAAATAATGCGTTTAATTAGTTCGTACTTCATTTCTGTTTCTAGGAAGAGAGATACAGGCAAGCAGTTAGAAGTTTTGAATTTGACAAGCATCTGGGCCCCTATGATCTAAGCCTTTATGCAGATTGGAAGAGATTGTCTAATTACATTACAAAAAGCACCATTGAGCGATTAGGTTTACTCTTTTTTAGATACAGCCTTTTGATCTCCATGTGTATGGCACTGTTTTTATGATGTGTGTACTTTTGCTTATGTATGGATGCTCATGCTTTTAATTCCTCACCTGGGCTTTCTTACATTTCTGTTAAATCTTTTTTCTTGGTTTTAACAAGGGAATGCAGGGCGTATAGTGAGCTTAAATTGGAAAGTGTGACAGCTCATTTACAAGACAATTTTCAATGTCAATTTGTACTTCTTTCATTTTTAGCAATGTAAAAAAACCTTCTTAGAGTTCCATTAACAGTTTTTAATAGAATGACATTCTTATGGGTCCTTAAGCAATGGCTCCTTAAAGGACATTCTTATGGTTAATGAAATTTTTTGACTAGGTTTCATTGAAATGCATTCTTGTGGCTGCCTAAGATTCCAGTGTTCTGGGGTATCTCATGTGTTCCATGTTGCATTGTTGATGTTTAGTGATATGACAACTTTGGTGGGCTTAGATATGTAATATTCTCTCCAATTAGAGTTTGCTTAGCATGATCTAACATGATACATCCAATGTGCAGAACCCATTGGAGGAGAAATTACGGTTACATATGAACATGGGATGCTGAAGAATACTTGTAAGAGTGCTATGGAGAGAGTTTTAGATGAGCAGTTGAGGAATAGTAAATTCTCTTCACCTGCTGAGAAACATCCAAAAAGAGGATGCTATTACACACCAATACCCAGTATCATAAAGCGCAAAGGAATTGAAAGTGAACAACTTACTTCTTTGAATCTTGACAAGGCAAGTGTTGCTAAGTCATGGCAAATAGTGTCTAAATGGCATTTTCTCATTTGACTGTAATTTTTTTGCTTCCCTATGCAGACCGAACTATTAGAGACCTTACTAGTGAAGGATTATGGTGGCTCTGAAGAGTCGCTTCTTGGGGAGCTGCAATTTGCTTTTATAGCTTTTTTGGTATGAACAGAATAACATGCATTTTCCCCTAAAGTTGGATTCTGTTTGAATTTCACAACATGTGATTATCCTGCAGATGGGCCAATCACTTGAAGCATTCATGCAATGGAAATCTTTGGTTAGCCTTCTGTTAGGCTGTACTGAGGCTGTAAGTATTTATTTGCCAATTTTATATTCACATCATATTGGACCTTTGATGAATGGTTGACATGTATTTGTTGGTCTGTCATATCACCTAAATGGGGTAGGGCAAATAGTGTGAATGTTGTTAATTGCTTCTTTGAGTTTCATTTTTCTTCTCTATATTATATGACATCTCCATCCATCATACTTTATTATCATTATTGATTTCTGGTGATGGTTTTCTTGTCTCTTTTTTAGGCAGAAGTATTTTGATGCTTTTTTGATGTGCTAGAATCACTGTTCTTGTCAAAGCACTGTTTGCAAACTTGAAGAATTGAATGCTTGATAGTTTCAAAGAGACTTAAAGCATGTTTGGATAATGTTAAGGCTATTATCTTTACTCTGGTGTCGTCCAATGCTTATAATTTCTTCAATTTACCCTCTGCAAATGACCTGGCTTAAAATGGATGCCACTATACCTTCCACTGTTGCATCGGGATCAGTAAAATATGAGATATTGTGGAATATGAAGAAGGAGCCACTTGTTCTCTGTTATGATGTATTGGTTCTTTAATATTTAAGGATAAGTTAATTGATCCTCCATCAGCAATAGTGAGTGGAGATATACCAAATAAGAAGGAAACTCACTACTGGGTCTTCTTAGTTAGTCATCCTAATTGATTGAACTTTTAGCATCCTGAATAGACAGCCAATGCTTGATGAGGATTGGAGTTAAACCACACTCTTGAACGATCAACACCTTCATCTGGAGCTGCAACAACTTGAACATTAATTTATATGAATATGGATGCTTGATTTTGGAAAATTTTATTGGTAAGAGATCCTAGGTCTGACCTTGGATGCACAAAAACCGTGCTACTCACCGGACATTCTGTCTGCTGCATAAATGTTTTATTAGTTCCATTTTCCAAAAGGCCTACATTTCCTCCCTTCATGTATATTCAACTGTTTGGCTTGTTTTCATTGTTAAATTACTTATTGCGAGTATATAGCAAATAGATTTGTTATTTTTATTTGGCCTTGACTTTTCCGTTGTATATATTTTGCAGCCTTTTCAAACAAGGAGTCAGTTGTTCACAAAGGTAATTTTCTGAATTTATGGTTTCTTTGTCTGGGATCCTTTTTTGGGTAAATTTTCCTTAACTATATAATTCTGCACATTATGGTAAGAGCTCTATGCCTAGATCAAAAATATTTGCTATTCCATTCAAGTTTATGCATACTGAATTGGAATATTTGCTATTCCATTCAAGTTTATGCATACTGAATTGGAGCTATCTTTTTTCTCTCTTAGTTTCAGCAGATGCTGTCTGTCAACAACACATGATGCCTTTTTTCCTGTCTTGATGTTCATAGTTTAGTGTTAATATCTAACATACGGCAGGATTGTGACAGTTCATTAAGGTCATCTACTATCAACTGAAATATGGACTTCAGAAAGATCGTAGTGTTGGAGAGGCAGGGACATCAGCATTATTGGATGATTCATGGTTTTCTTCTGATAGCTTTCTGCGCCGCCTTTGCAAGGTAGTTTCATGATTTTTAGATGTGTAGTTGTGCTGACTGATTGTTAGCATGATTATTTTGCCTTGAAATAGTTGAAACCTGCATCTTTTTGTCAAGTTCTGGCATTTAGTTAGAAATAGGAGCACCTGACTTATCTTTTCATTTGTACCTAACTTCAAAGTAACCATTTTTCAGTAACATTAGCCTACACCAAAATTGATAAATAGTTTGATGGTGGAATCACAGGATTTCTTTTCGTTAGTGCAAGATGCTTCAGTAGTTGATGGAGATCTTCTCTCATGGGTATGTGTTCTAAGGCTTTTCTACGTTTCAATTCTTACCGATTTTATACTTGCTAAAACATGTTGCGAACTAGGAAGGTTGTTACACTTCACCTATTTCTTTCGTATAGTTATCCCTTTCCTTTTTTTCTTTCTCGAGTCAATGGTGACAAATGGAGACTAGGCTTATTATTCATATACTACTTTTTTCTTCAATCTTTAACTAATTAAACCTGATTGTTAGATATAAAGACTGCCTGAACCGTGTGTATATGAAAACCCTTAAAATCCTTGGGTGATTTGGCTAGTATCTGATGGGAGAATGTGTATTGACTTGTAGTCCCCTGCAATTATTTATTTGCAAGCGGCAGGTATAAGTAAATTATGTGAAGTGAAAATCCCGAGTTTCAATATATGTGAATTTTGCAGACAAGGAAATTAAAAGAGCTGCTTGAAAATAGTTTAGGATGGGAGTTCCAGCAGAAAAGTGCAGTTGATGGAATCTACTTTGAAGAGAATGATGAGGTCTCTCTGATTTTTTTCATCTCCATGAACTTCAATCTCTCTCTCTATATATATGTATATAAACAATATAATCCCTCACCATTCCTGCTTTTTAACTTGTGCAGTATGCTCCTGTGGTTGAGATGTTGGATGAGCTGAGCGGGAGCGAACCCACATCATCTTAGATAGTTACATCATGTCTTATTATTCTTTGTTAACGGCTGTGAGGGTAGTTTTCAACTTTGGTAATAGCAAGTCTGTGGTAGCCTATAGGATCAGAGGTAAACAACAACACTTGAAATTGATTCCATGTATAAATCAATTATCTAAACTACAATGAACTTCCAATCTTGTCTCAAAATTGTGTGATCATGGACTGGGCTTTTGCTTAATTTAAGCCCTGAAATGCAGTGTTCGATAGATACAGCTATTTTTTACTACATGTTCTTTTCTTTCATTCTGCTTATCCTGCTTTGGTTAGAGACCTAGCAAGACAAGGGGTGATGCTTTTATGATGAACTCCTTTCTCAAAATAGAAAATTGTCTAAAATTCATTACAAAATTCATAAGATAGTAGTAATGGTTATTGAATTTATGTTTTTATTAAAAATTAATCAATAATTAAGTTGAAGTAAACTGGTGAAATGCTTACAAATAAACATTCTTTTAAGTTTGGATTCAATCTTTAAACATTGAAGGTTGCATGTAAAAATATCGAAAGATGAGAACTCCATTATATAAATATTTAATTATTTTATTAAAATAATTAACTTTGAAACAAATATTATAATTTTGTTAATGTAAATAATTCTTAAATTTGAATCTAGATATTTTTTCTTTTAATTTCATACTTGGCATTTAGATAATAACCAACAACAAACAAACAGCTAGGCATTCGAATAAGTTGTTAATGCGCAATTGAAGTTTAATATTGGAATCATCTGAAGTTAAAATTGAGAAGATAATGGAACATTAGTATACACGATATGCCAGTCGTGACCACGACTACATCTATCCATCAGCAATCCAGCATTGTCCAGACAGGGAGAATGAAAATGTTGACAAAGTTTGTTTTGTTTTTGGGTCTGATTTGATTTGATTTGGTGCTCTGCAATGCACCCACCCACCCTATTATTTCCAAGAAGAACCACCTAGTCTAATCACCTCTTCACCACTGTTGTCCCTCTTTGCTATCCTTTCGAACCCACCATCATCTCCCTTTGTATCACTTACATCACCGTACAGATCTTTCAGCTTCGCCAAATTACTGGATGCCTTGCTTCCCTCTTTTGCTGGACTTGGAAGTCGATCATAATGACTGTTCCCACCTTGCTCACTCTGACTTCTGCTCCTCCTGTTTCCGCTCACACTCGGACTTCGGCTTCTGCTCCTGTATCGCCTACTTTCATCAGCATACCTTGACCTTCTATCATAATCATGTCTTCGCTCCCTCTCCCTCTCCTTGTCTCTGTTTCTTTCTCTATTACGATCCCAATCCCGATCCCGATCCCTGCTTCTATCTCGTTCCCTATCACGGTCCCGACCCCAACCCCGGTCTTGGTCTCTGCTCCTCTCCCTTTCCCTTTCCCTTTCCCTATCACGATTCCGATCCCTATCCTTGTCAGAATACTCTCTATCACGGCTCTGGCTGCGATGGTGGCTGGGAGACCTCCTTGCATCATCACCACTGGATCTGTCATAAGGTGATGGAGGTAGAGTGCGACGCACAGGGGAAGAGTCCCTGGTTGATGCCCGATGGGGGGCACGCTGACCAAAGGAGACAGAAAGTGCTGCTTTTACAGAAGGTGGGCGGCGAGCAGTGTCATCAGATCCATGACGGTTATTATCCCCAGTTGACCCTGAAGGTTTAGTAGGCAGCTTCATCTTCTCAAGATTGGATGTCACCTGCCGCAACACAGGAACAGGGATTCGAGGGAAAAGAGTATCAAAGTAGTACTGCAGCAAGAAAGTCAAGAATGTCAATTTTATTCCCTCTATGAAAAAAAAAACCAACAAAAAACCTAAATGAAAGACATGACAAAGTCCAAATGAATTCGAAGAACAATCAACAAATATTGTTCATCTTGGACATAAAAATCAACACAAAAGACCAAAAAAGAAGTCAGACAAATAACCTAGCATTCAGCTCAACCAAGGGAAACAAACTCTAAGAATACTGGGAGCTTACAATAGTACACTTAAACAATAACAATCTAAATGATTGACATTCTGTTAAGTATCGGACCCTATACAGAAGGAAGTTCTAGGCTGTGCTTCAAGTTCCAATCCAGGAAGAGTCAAAGAAGCATGCATTCGGCCCGCATTGCTGCTGCAAACCAATGAAATGCTTTGAAAATAAAAGGAAATAAAGGAAAAAAAAACTCAGATTAAAGGATACATTGAAGGGCAGACTGAGAAATAGTACCTTCTTCGAACATACAATAGCAGCAAGAGCAAAAATCTGGTTGTCCAGAAATTCTTTGCCAATCCAGAATGCAAATAGCATAAACGTTATATTGCATTTAAGTTCATTACAGGATCAATCGGGAATACTAATTAGATTAATTATGTTCCCCACTACTGCTTTCAGAAGAATTTCTTCAAATTTCAGCCCAAATTTCTTCTACAAACACTAAATAGACCTCCAATGGCTTTTGCATAAATTTTAGAATATTTAGCACGGAATGCTATTTTGTACTATGTTTTGCAATTGACTCCTAGCTTTAGTAATAAGTTGACCAACTCTTTCAAATAAAATTCCATTTGGGCCACTGGCAAGCTGTTCAAACAAATTTTAATGTACTTATCCACAAAAGATAAGGATTTCCTCAGACATGCATCATCTTAAGTAGGTATACTTAAAAAATCTAGAATCATGAAAGAAGAGAAAAACATTTTTATTATTTTTTATACCTGGAGATATAAATGCAATATCTGGTTGATTAATTATGGTTGATCAGAATGGTGTAGCACGTCCTTACTAGCAGGTAGGTTATCATAAACTAAATGCAAACTTCAATGAGAAAACCAGAACAATTCCTTTTTGCACGATAAGCTTACAAAATTCAAATTGATCAAAATATCATTAAAAGGCTGACAATTTCTCACTAGAAAGGTGGCTCAAGTCAACATGTGAATGGCAGGGAAAACATTTTTTGTATCATAAAGCATGTTGAATATTCAGTCTAACCTGTCCAAGAAGTAAATCACGCACGTACACGCCCATTGTGGTCATTCGTCCACTAGATCCAGGGGAGAATTCCTGAAAAAGCAATGATTTCAACTTGTGCTCAAAACATAAACAAAGCTCCATATTCTAAAGTCAAAGAAAAGGGGAATAAAAATGAATAATCATTTGCAAAAAAATTTGTACATATTTTATTGTTAATCTTCTATTAATTGTCATTAGATAAAAGCCCAAAACAGAAACAAAGTTTTACATGCTAAAATAAGGGGGGTAGGGGTGAAGGAATATAAATGAACAACCATTCCTAATATTTTTTATATACCTTTTAAATTATTATTTAAAAAACCAGTCAACAAGAAAGAAAGATATCAAGTGCTTGCAAAAAAAAACTATAGAAGTTATGAGTTACACCGGAAATAATGACAAAGTAGAGAATGCTAGGCTTGATATCCATAACTGGATTAACTAGTCAACCTATTCTTAGTTACTGCAGGAAAAGAATGTTGAGGAAATAGTTATCCATTAGAATATTTACTTATATTTAAACACAAACCAGCTCATTAAACAAATTACAAAGCATGATGGCACCCAAACTAATGAATAAAGTAAAATAATTCAGCCTTACTACAATCTGCAATTGTAGAGCAAAAATAGACTTTAAGCAATTTATAGAGTAACTTAACATCAAATATCAAACATTACCAATAAAAAACTATAATGCTTGGTAAACAAAAAAATAATGCCGTATTTGAGAACAAAAAATTGTGGCAAAAAGAGATTTCCTGACCTGTACAAAAATAAAAACATCAATGTAAATGATATGTATTTAGGCAAATTTTACCACAACAAATTCAAGATACCACAATTCAGTAGTCAAAGCATCTATTACCTCTTCATCTTTGATGTATGGTTCAAACCAACTCCATAAAGTCTTCGGATCGGCAGCATATCTCAAGTAGAGGAATCCAACCTGCAACCATACGGTTAATGGCTAAATGAAAAAAACAACCATTGGCAGCCATATATACATTCACATTGTAAAAGAACCAGAGAATGGGAATAATGAATCTGTAACAAGATGCAAGACATTGCAGGTATTTTCATGCATAATTTCAAGGAACCAGATAGCAATGATCTAAATTAGTGTAGTTAGGCAACTTTTAAACTGTAGGAATAGTCTGTGCAATATGAGTAATTATCTTGGTACGACTAGAATATGAGACACTGCATGAACAAAAACAATGAGCAACTGGTGCATTATTTCAGAGAGCCTTGACTGAGAAAATCTGATAAACCAAAAATATAGAGTGAAAGGTGAAAAGTACATCATCAAAGGCAAATACTAAATGAAAAATCAGCCTTAGTTAGAGAGCATATGAGAGAAACTGCAAACATACATAATGCCCAATCTTCAGTGTAGCGATAAGGAAATAGGATCTGATTCCTATTCATATAACTACAAGTCCATAGATATGGTAGATAAAAAATACTTAAACTGGATAAATAACGGCAAGTGATTCAACAGACAATGTTGATCAATCATTCTGAAAATGAAGGACCGAGAAAATCTAAGTAACCCAAGAAAAAAAAAGGAGACTCATCAAACCTTGGATATTGCAGGCATCTCATAAGCATAGCAAGTTACTATTATATGGGGGTTGGCAAACTCACGCAACTCAAAGAAAAAATCACATGTCAACCTTTGTTTGTAGCAATCTGCTATGTAAAACAATAATATTATAATGCTTACATATTTATTTTTACAAATAAAAGAAAAATAAGGCAAACTTGGTCAGGCACTCCACTCGACTAAGCAAGCACTTATAACTTTTAAAATGTCCAAAAATACAAACAACAATGATAGAGTAACGAAGTCATGTTTAAACCATAATCAGGTTGTAATGACAACTTTAGGTTCACAACAATACTAATGAACTACAAGTTGATAACAAATGTACAAAAGTGGGAAAGCTCAGCCGCATTACACATCAAAGATCAATAGACATGAATAAACGCAAAAACAATGGTGAAACGACTATCCATCCTCTCTTCCAACAAACAATTTCTACATGGCTGCGAAAACAAATAAGAGAAGATAAACGGGAAAATTTCCACTTACTGCTCTAATGTAAGGAGAATCAGGGTGCTTCAGTAGCCCATGCATTTGCTTGACAGTAAGTTTCATGGTAAAAAACTTGTAAAGAAGGCAGAATGCAGTAGAAGGACCACGACAATTCCCAGTCATCCACGGTTCGACATGGTCAACTTGATTGTAAATTTCATCAATGACTTCATGGTAAGTCTTTAATCGGTAAAGCTCTTTGAAATAATCAGAGGATAATATATTCATACAAAGCACCTTCTCTAACAGCGAATCAATCGGTTTGCCACATGTCTGTATCTCCATGACAATACCCCGCACTGTCAACACAAGAATACACCACACAAAGTGTCATAAATCACAACCTTACTCCGCCCAAAATAACATCATCTGATTTTCGAGAGAAAAGAAACAGACTCAGAAGAACCAGAAAACCCATCCTGATTTCTAATATCTAAAAACAAAAACCTTGAAATTATTCAAGATACGAAAACCAACCCTAATCAAATTAATTGGAAATAAGGTATTTTCTTTAAAACATCGTACGTAGAAGCATATTAATCGTCAATCAAATCTCAAAACCCTAATAAGTACAAACGACAAAGCGAATCCCTTCAAAATTTTCATTTAACAAAATATCCTCGGCCAGAATCGAAATAAACGAATAAAGAGAAGAAGTAGATAGATTCAACATAAGATAAGGGGGAAAACCGAGAAATCATAAGGGAAGGATGAGGAATTGAGAAACGCACCACTAAAAAGCGTGAGAGTGATGAAATTTTGGGAAGGAATCAAAGCAATTGACAGGAGGAGGATAAACAATAAACCCTAAGTCGAAGAGATGAGAGCTTAGGCTTACCTCTTTAGTTAACCAACCTTTTTTCCTATGGCGACCGAACCATGAGCCACGGGCATATCAAGTATAGACCCGACGCCATGTGATGCATTCAATATTAAAACATTAAAAAATAAACACAGATGTTTCTACAATAAAAACATATAGTTGAAATTAATTATATATGTTATTGCATATTAAAATATGTATAAAATATATTAAAATATAAATTTAATTTGTGTATTTAAATTTTATTATATGCATTTTTGTTCAAAGGAAAATATAAAATGTACTTAAATAATATTTTTTAATTACGAAAAGATATTTTATAATTTTTAATTGATTTGGTAACTTAATGTAGGATGACATTAACTCAGTTAATGACTTATTAAATAATATTGATATTTAAATTTTGATTTAAAATTATTTTATTAATAAATAATATTGAACCCATACGTGAAAAATCTATGTAATAAATTTATCAAATAATTACATGAAAAACAAATGTAACTTTTATTAAAATAGTAAAATTGAAAAGATTGAAAATTTTGGTTAAAAGTATTATGAAGGTTTTGTACTAAAAGTTAATATGTATTTACTCTTTTTACTCAAAAATAAGTAAATTAGTCCATATACATTAGATTAAAGAGCAAAGTGGTCATTTCTATAAAAAAAATTTATCTATTTCTATTGTTAAAAACTAGTGTGGCTAATAAAATAACCAAACAGTTACACATAGTATGTCACATGTACCTCATTCTGACATACATGGATCAGTTTTTAACAGTAGAAATGGATGATTTTTTTAATAGAATGACCAGTTAGCTTTGTTTAGCTAATGTACAAGGACTAATTTGCTCATTTTTTGAGTAGAGAGAGCAAAATACAATCCAATTTCTAATACAAAAGCTTTCATGATATTGTTGCTAAAATTTTATCGTCTATACATATTTCTAAGCTATATGTAAAAAAAAAAAAAGTACCCTTAAAATTATATATGTTGGTTTATAAAAAATATTGGATTTTATTAAAAAAAAAAAGGATTTTGGGCAATTCATAAAGACCCTGCTTAAGTGCTTTTGAAAAGTGTTGTGGAAAAGTGTTTTTGAAAAGTTTAGTTTAAAATTTGAGTGTTTAGCATTACTGTCAAAAAGTGCTTTTGAGAAATAAAATGTTCATTTTAGACATGTTATTATCAAGTAACAAATATGCATTTAAATAAAATTTAAATTAGTTAATATTATTATATTTTAGTAAGAATATTAAAAGAATTACTATAACTTGTTAATATTTTAATAAATGAAATGTAAATTTTAAGTAATAAATATTAAATACTTATAATATTTAATTAGAATATGTAAACTACATATTAAATATTTAAATATAACCATTAAATATTTGTAATTAGTATTTTTAAAATATTTTTTATTTTTAATTAATGATTTTAACACATTTGTAACTAAGCACCAAGAAAAAAAAAGGAAAAAATTATGTTATTGGAGGGGTGAAAAAGTAATTAAGCACTAAAAAGTACTTTTGGGAGAGAAAAAATAAAAAATTTTAGTTTTTCCTTTTCAGAAGTGCTTTTGAAAAGTACTTTTGAAAAGCCAAAAATTTCAGCAAAAAACAGCTTGTTCTGCACAGCTTTTCTTCCAAACATATTTTTGGAGCCAGAAGTAATTTTTTTAAGCACAGAAGAACATGCCCTAAATATTATACTCGTGCTACTCCAACAAGCAAACTTTTTGCTGGAGCAGAAGGTTGATTGTCTGCGCTTGTTGGAGCGAAATAAACTTTCCGCTAAAGCGGGAGGTTGTCTATTTGTGCACTTTGGAGCGAAAAAATCTTCCACTAAAGCTGAACTGCCTCAATTACTATGTCAAGCTATCCTTTCTTCATGCTATCTCAGAATTACATTGAGTAAAAAACATTAAAAAATAAGTCCAATTTTACACTAAAAATATATAAAATTAGTTAAAAACAAATAAAATAAAATCCTAAAATCATACTAGAATAAAATGCACGTAACTTTAAGATATTAGATTTATCAATGTCTTATTCATGCTTATAACATATCGTTTAGGGTTCATACTTATAACGCATTGTTTGTTTAATATTAATATGTCACGCTTGTTTATCTTAACTTCGATGTTATGCTTTTATTCTATTTGAGTTGCTTCAATAACGGATATAGTGTGTTGCATGTAAGTCCGTAGATTGAAAGAGTGTAGGATGGTACAATTATAAATCCCATGACTAAAGCATTATCAATAAACAATTTAAAATCACGTAGATCATATCAAACTAAATGTTGACTATTAAAGTGAGACTCCTTATAACATGCCAAGGTTAGTCATATTCACAATCTAGAATTTACGAACATGTTTCAATTTGTGCACATAAAGTTTGGATGCTCAATTGGACTTTGAATGATTAAAAAAATTCATTCATAAAGTTTTATATCATCAACTACTCTTTTAGAGATGATCATGCATTGTAATACATGGAAGGATTAGTAAGTCCTAGTCATATAAATATATGTATACTCTTTCCACCTATATTTATGTGAGTTATTAAGTAAAATATAATATTTAGTTGCAGAATTAGAGTATATTTCATGCATGACATCATATTTATGTTTTTTTCTTGTTTTCAATTAAATTTTAGTTATTTTAAGTTGTAGATATTTTAGTAAGTGTTTTTGCCTTTACTTAGGTCCAATTTGGCACGAGGAATGAGTTGAAATATGAGTAGAAGCAAAATGAGAGTCAAATTTTGAAGAAAATGCGTGAGAGTGTCAAAGTACCACATGCCCTATGGAACTTCGTTCAACCACACATGGGTGGAGAAAGGATTGAATGAAACAGTGACGCCACGTCATCTGTATCCATTTCCAATAGATTTATGCCACATCAGTATTTTTATCTTGAATTTCAGTATTTTATCTTGAATTTTAGGATTTTAATTTAGATTTGATTTTTTTCAGGATAAAAATGCTGATGTGGCATAAATCTATTAGAAAGGGATACAGATGATGTGGCGTCACTGTTTTATTCAATCCTTTCCCATTTTGTTGTCTTTTTGTGCTCGATTTCATTTTTTTCACGCCCAAGTCGAAGCCCTAATTGGATCAACATAAGACTATAAATAGTCATCTTTAGGTTTCAATGAAGTGTGTTGAAAGAGAGCAACATTAGTTTTTCTATTTATTCAATTTCTTCTAGGTTTTATTCTAGTTTTTCTTTCAAGATACTTGTAGTCGATCGTAATGCTAATATTCATCGAAGCAACACTTATATTGGGATTGGAACTGCAACTATTCAATAAGATGGCTTTTCTCTTAATCTTTTTCAATTACTGTCTTATGATTGTTTTATTATTCTTGTTTGTTGTTTTGATGCTCGTTATGAACTAACCACTTAAGTAATGGTAAAATAAATCGAAAGTTAATGGATTATTAATTGATATAGGTTAGAGATAAGTTTAAGTTTATGGTGAGATTAATTGTTCAATTTGTTCTTCATAATTAATATAAGTGATAATTAGGTTGATGGACAATTTAAGGAAGAGTTAAACAACAAGAGTGTCCGCTTAACCTTAGGAATCTAGTTGAATAGTTTCCTAAACTTGTTAAGATACACACCAATTGACGGAGCTGCCTATAATATATACACCAACTTAGATAGTGGGGGTTGATGAGAGTATGATTTAAGGTTTAGTTAATTCCTATACGACATACACAAAAGTGGGGTTCTTTAAACGCTTGTAAGCTATACACCAACACAAGTATCTACATCATGAGCCTTGGGCTTATCAATAATTAAGGGTCTGCGTTTATTTACATGTAAAAGGTTTTAAAAAAATATTTTCTATATTTTCCTGTGTTTGTTTCATATAAAATAGTTTAGTCAACGGAAAATGACTTTCAGGTCAAGATAAAATAAGCCCTTTTTCTCGTAAAATGACTTACCATTTTGAAAAACGTAAGTCATTTTCCGGAAAGAGCTCATCTATAGATAATTTTTTATATAAAATTTAACTTAAATCAAGCTTAATATTATTATATTGATAATAAAATTTTATTTTTATTTTTAAAAATATTTAAAATATTATATTTTCAATATTATTAAACATACATATTTAATTATTTATATTTAGTCTTTTAATAAATTATTTAATATTTCAATTTTATTTTAATAATAAATTTTAAAAGTAATAATTTTAAATAATATTATTCACATATTATTGAAAATATTCAATATTAATATTTTAATAATAAATATTTATTACAATTATAAATATATTAATAATTAATGTCTTATAGTATAAAGGTTAAAATATGTCATAAGTCTATGTACACTTTCTGATTTGTAATTTAGTCTTTGTACTTTTATTTTCAAGAATTTAGTCCCTTTACTTTTCAAATTTGAAAATCAAGTCCGATTATTGACATCGTTATTTTTTTTGTCAATTTTGTTGATGTCACCTTTTAAATAAAAATACTCACTTAGTAGTCATGTAATTAAAAATGACGTTGTAATGAATTTGAATTTAACATAATATTTTTAATATATACAAAAACAATGTAAAATATAAAATTATAGATAAAATAAATTTAATTAAATAATGAAAAAATAAGAAAATCTCAAATGTATGTTTGTTTAATTGAAAACAACTTTAATCAAATATTTTCAAGAAATATACCAAACAATGTAAAATATTTTACATGATTTCTCCAAACACAAAAAAATATTAACTTTTCTAGAAAAGTAAATCATTTTCCAAAAATCATTTTTCGGAAGTCATTTTCAGTGAAACAAACGGAACCTAAATTAGATGAGTAAATCCCATTAACTAAAAATAAACTTCATCACTACTACTTGCAGACTTAATTACTAAATAAGTTATTCTATTATTTAGTTGATTTTTATTTTATTCTTACTCTTTTAATAATTGTTTAATTTATTATTATTATTTAATTTTAGATTTATAAGTTCATTGAATTAAAGTTTTATTTTATTATTGTGAAAATTGAAAATCTCTCTTTAGGATTGATCCTCAAAATATTTCCTTCAAAAAAATGATCACTCACTACAACAAAACAGTCCTATAGCGACACTAATGGGGTGACACTTTCGTAAGTGTTGGGATAGACTTGCCAACATACGCTTTAGCCAACTTTTTTATAAGGGTTGGGATATGCATGCCTAAGGCAACGCTTAAATAAGAGTTGGCTTTGTCTAGTCCTAAGACTGACGCTTTGGGGCGACACTTTCCTAAGTGTTGGGATAGACTTGCCAACATACGCTTTAGCCAACTCTTTGTACAAGGGTTGTGATATGTATGCCTAAGGCAACGCTTGAGTAAGAGTTGGCTTTTGTGTAGTCCTAAGACGACAGTTTTGGGGCGACACTTTCCTAAGTGTTGGGATAGACTACGCTTTGGCCAACTCTTTGTATAAGGGTTGGGATATGTATGCCTAAGGCAACGCTTGAATAAGAGTTGGCTTTTGTCTACTCCTAAGATGACACTTTTGTGGCAACACTTTCTTAAGTGTTGGGATAGACTATGCTTTGGGCAACTCTTTGTATAAGGGTTGGGATATGTATGCCTAAGACAACGCTTGAATAAGAGTTGACTTTTGTGTAGTCCTAAGACAACACTTTTGTGGCGACACTTTCCTAAGTGTTGCAATAGACTACGCTTTAGCCAACTCTTTGTATAAGGGTTGGGATATGTATGCCTAAGGCAACGCTTGAATAAGAGTTGGCTTTTATCTAGTCCTAAGATGACAGTTTTGGGGCGACACTTTCCTAAGTGTTGGGAAAGACTTGTCAACATACGCTCTGGCCAACTCTTTGTCTAAATGTGTAACGTCCCAAATTTCCTTAATTCCGGCTTTTTTTGAATGTGTAGCACCAAAAAATTGGATTTAAAACATGAATATTCTTAAAATTTTACATCATCAGTTTGTGAATAATTATATATATTCAAATTAAAAATGACTTAATAGCTTTGAGTGTGAATAAGGTTTTTAATAAAAATGCCTCAAAAAATTAATTTAGTTTAAGATTTAAGGTTTAGTGTTTAGAATTTAGGGTTTAGGGAGTAAAAATAAAAATGACACCTAGAAAAATTTGAAACTAAAACATTGAAAAATATATGTTAAAAATGAAAAAATTAAAATTTGAATATTAATTTGAATATAACTACAAAAGAGATAATATTAATTTGAATATATATTAAAATTATCCTTATAGTTTAAATTATTTAAGAGATAATAGATAAACTTTATATATAGTAAAATTAAAAAATTGCTAACCCATGCATCTCTAGAGAAACAAAATTAATTAGTAAATCGAAAGTGTTTATTTAAATTTTCTAAAATATTGAAAGAATATATAATATTCAAGTTTTATCTAATTAATTAGGGTTTAAGGTTTATAATTTAGAGTTTATGGTTTATAAGAGTTTATGGTTTAGGATTTAGTGATTATGATTTATGGTTTAGGGTTTAGAATTTTAGGTTTTAGGTTTTGAGTTTAGGGTTTTAGATGTAGTGTTTAGGGAATATCAAATGAAGACGGGAGTGGAAGAGAGGCCAATGCTATTAAAGAACGGTTTGGTCAGTGAATCAGTTAACCGATGTCAACCTAATTGTGCTATTTTTAATCAAGTTTTTTCACCCTTATTTGTAGGATTCTTAGAATGTCATATGTCCGTGCTCGTGTTAGAAACAAGTTTCGACACAAATATTTCAAGTAAAATAAAGAGTCAAAGGAATATAATTAACCTTTTGTATTAACCAACCATGAACTTCTTTCGGATTGATTTGATTCTTTTGATTTGTTCGATTCTATTGTAACATCATAAGCTCTCTTCTTTAATACAAAAACTACATATTTTTCATCGGAAGACATATCTAGCTCGAGTTTTCAGATTATTTAAAATTATTTTCATACACCATTATAAAATTTTACAAATTAAATGTATTATTTTGAACAAAACAAACTTAATTTAAAGGAATTTAAGAAATAATTAAACCTTCCAAATATAGAAACAAAGAAGAAAATTGGATTGAAAAAATCATTTTATTTTAATCAAAATGGTGACATTTTAATTTTTCCCCTCAAAAATTTCCCCTAAAAATTTTCTTCCAAACCCTAAATTCCTTAAAACTGGACCCAAAATTCCCCAGCTGGACCGAACCTTTTTTTAATTGCATTTTCTCTTTTTGGAATTAAGGTATTTTTATCCGTTTAAAATTCGTAATTGTTGTTTCTAATAATTATATTATTTACTAGTTGGTTTCAAATTTGTTGGAATATGCAAGTTTTTATATTTTTTGTATTTTTGGAATTTAGTTTTCTTGTTTTTATTTTGAGAATTTTAAGTTTATTTTTAAATTTTTGAATTTAAAAATAAAAATCTAATTATTAATACCACTAAAATTCTTGTGTTAAAATTAAATTTATTATTTCATTTTTATTATTATAAATTTATTAAATGAGTATTTATTTTTCAAGTAAAATATATAAAAAATACGAAAGCTTCAAAACGTACATTAACCTTTCAAGTCTATTGGAGCCCAAACGTTTTGAACTTTTTCAAGTTCCCGGCAACATTTTGCAGACAGAGATGCTGTAGTTGTCCACTTTGAGCCGAAAATTCCCCCTAAAAACTACACAGTTTTTGCTTTCCCAAAATTCTTTATTTTTTTCCCTAAAATTTTCCCCAAATCCCTTATTTTTTTCCCTAAACTTTTCCCCAAATCCCTTAGATTTTCCCCGACCTTCTGCTGCATTGCCGTTCGGCTGAGAAAGGGGAGTTCTAGCAATCGTCAAGTTTCCTTTTATCCTATCACCATGAGAGCCAAGGTAATACTGTTTTCCTTTTTGTCTCAATTTGTTCTTATTTATACAATATATCTTTGAATGATGTTTCATTTATGGCATCTTACATGATATGTAACAGTGGAAGAAGAAGCGCATAAGAAGACTAAAGAGGAAGCGCCGAAAGATGAAATAGAGATCCAAGTAGACAGAACCATCACCCCTCTCTCATTATCTGAGGTTTCTCAATGTCTTAGCTAATATTGGTGTGCTTTTAGGGTCCACTTAGTCATCGCCATTTTATTTCATTTTAAGCTTTTTCTTTTCTCTTGGGTTTCTATTGTCTTTCAAATTGGTGCTAATCTGACAATGGGATGATGTATCGTTGTTGAGAACAGTGAATTGCAAAAAAAAAAAAAAAACAGATTTTAAAATTGGAGTTTAATTTGAATTTTCTCTTCTAGTCTCCAATATAATAAAAAAAATTCTCTACTAGTCTCTAGTGTAATAGAAAGAATCCTAGTTTTGTTGCGTGATTTGTTTGAAGACAGCCTTAGACCCAAAGGCAAATTTAAAGTAATTAACTAAGGACATTGACTCTTTGCCTGCAGTTTTGCTGGAACATTGAGAACCAAGAAAGTAGTCAAAATACATCTGAACTAGAGCGTATAACTGAGTTACCTATATCTGGCATCTTTTATTTGCTTATGCGATTAACATGGTAAGAATAAGTATTTTGAGTTAGTGAATATGATGGATATGTGCCTTGAATTTCCAACATCATTTACAACTTGGCATTAGTTGGTTTTGATAATTTGCCTAATTTTTAACGCTTGAGATAGATCAAATTTCCACAAAGGAAATAAGAGACATATGTTGCTTGATTAACTTGTCAGGACTTTTATTATTCATGTTACTATTTGCATGGTTGTGTATTTAAAGGATATTTGATCTGAACCACTTTTTTTCCGTGAATTTAACAAGATCAAACTCCTTATACACTATATTACGCAATGAGAGCTTCTTTGAGTCATGAGCTTCATTTCTTTCTTTCCATATCTTATCTCGAACTAAGTTCCCGCCTTTCCTTTTTCCAAGTTTTTTTCAAAACTAGAAGTCGCGATTATGGCGTGAGACTTTCTCTCAAGATAAATTGATTTTTTTCTTTTCTATGTTTTCCTTTGCTTTTGATATGTTAATGAATATTGTTAATGAATCTATAGAGTATGATGCTCTGGAGCTTAGTCCTAGAAATAAAGGAACACATGGCATTAGAAATAAAAGATTGGATGGTGCCAAATGCTACCCTTTTAAGATATATTGTTCTAATCCTGGCTAGCTTGAATGCAGGTTCTGGACAATGTATGTGGCGTATAAACAAGAAAAATAAAAATAATCATTACATGACTATTGGTATTAATATTATCTTATAATAGTCAGTCAATAATGTAGTTGCAAAATCATGTTTGCATACAGAGCTTTAGTTATATCTTCATCAAATCTCAATAGAGCATTTTAATTGTCTTCTTGTGCTTAGAAAATGAGATGTTTCATTTGATTTGCTATTTCATATGTAATGCACCTTTGAATTTTCTATATTTTACTATAACAGTTTGAGGTTGAATGAGGTCTGCAATTGACTTATAGCAAGGCTGGGGCTCGAGGGATAATGCTAAATATAGCGAAGAGTCGGGAAGCAATAGTGGTGAAAAGAGAAGACTTCATGTTACAAGTAGGTAATAAACAAAATGGATTGTTAAGGTATATGGTGTATTTGGATCTGAAGATGTTTCACTACTTGAGGCTACCCTTGTAGAAATAAGAGATCAATAGAGTTTCTTGGAATTGAAGTTGTAGTTTCAGACTGTATTAGCTTTTATGTAGTACAATATGAATATCAATGTCCATTGTCTTAGGTGTTTTTTTAATTTGTTTACTTTTGTACATTGGGTTGAATGTGGGTGGTATACAGTTTGGCTAAATGTTTTTGGTCGTTGGATCGATTTTTGTATTGAATATTCAATTTTTAATTAAATTTTAATTTTATATTTTTTAGTTGTATTTAAAGCACAATTTGTATCATTATTCACTGTAAATATTTATAAAAATATATTAATATTGAAATAATAAAAAATAGAAAAAAATTACATTATACGTGTTTATTCCAATCTTTTTAAGGTTGCTTTGAACGGGTTTATCCCAACCTTTTTTAAAAATTGCCTTAGACAAGGTCTATCCCAACCATTTTAAGGTTGCTTTAGACGGGTCTATCCCAACTTTTTTTAAAGGTTGCCTTAGATATGGTCTATCCCAACTTTTTTAAGGTTGCTTTTAATAAGTTTATTCTAACCCTTTTTTAAAGGTTGCCTTAGACATGGTCTATCCCAACCTATTTAGGGTTGCCTTAGATAGGTCCATCCCAACCTTTTTTTATAGGTTGTCTTAGATAAGGTCTATCCCAACCTTTTTAAGGTTGCTTTAGACGGTTCTATCCCAACTGTTTTTAAAAGTTGCCTTAGACAAGAACTATACCAACCTTTTTAAGGTTGCCTTAAACAGGTCTATCGCAACATTTTTCAAAGGTTAGCCTTGACTAGGTCTTTCCCAACCTTTTTAAAGGTCGGCATTGACTAAGCTTTTCACAACCCTTCAATAAGGGTCGAAACATGTTGACTTATTGCGGCGCTTTTCAAAAGCGTCATGATGCCTATACCAACCCCACTATATACAACCATTTTCGAGCGTCGGACGAGCGTCATAAAACCTATGGCAACCTTTTTTGCGTCGTCTTATGTCAAAAAACTGTCGCTATAGGACCTTTTTGTTGTAGTGACTTGACCGTTATCTCATTTATTTGTGAGCAGTGGTGGAAAGTAGTAATAATTTCTGAGCTTAAATTTTAGATATCAATTTTACCATTATTTTTATACCCACTTTTCACTTTATTAAGGATACTACTTTCATGATTCGTGTTATGTGAATCTTTAATTGAGCGGAAGTCGAATAGAAGTATTCTATAAACATATTAAAATTTGAATTGAAATATTAAATATTCAAATTTTAGAGTTCTCATATGATGGAAGTGGGAGAATGTTGAAATTAATAGGCCAATAAGATAAATTATTATTTATTTATGCGGTATTAAAGTTAAACCCTGGTGTAAGTGTAAAGGATAATCACTCTCTAAGTTACTGTTTAGGTTTGAGTTTAATCATCATCAAACTTCTAATATAGGTCCCTAGTCTAGTCTATAAGTACTAAATTGTGAACACGTGATATTTGTTTCTCTTGAAGTGAAGTTATTTCTTAATAAACAATCTTCTTATTTAATTTATTAAATATCATCAAATAATATGAAAAGTTATATATTTATGTACATGCTATTCATAGAATTATCTAATATTTATAGAAGAATATGGGAGATAGATCTTAAGAAATCTACTAAAGATTGAAATTTTATATTATAAATAATATGGTAATTAAAATAACTTAAATCATAATTAAATAAATGTTATAAAATAGATCTTAGAATCCTAAGTATATATATATATATATTAATGGTTTATGAGGAAAACACAAATTTTATATGTAATTTAAAGTAATACATTTACACAAAGATAGTAAAAATAGAATTTTATTTGATGGTCTGATGGTTAAAGGTGTTTACCACTCCAAGTGTGATCTGGGTTTGAGTTGCACTAATCGCATTAGTTATTTAAGTTTTGCCCTGTTATTATAATTCACCAAAAAAAAAAAGATGTAATTAAATTTTTTACAAGTGTCACATGCTCACACAAGTAGTAATTTATTTCATTAGTTATTTTTGTTTTTCGCAACTTTAGTTTAATACTTCTCTCAATATTAATTAATTTGTATTCCTATGTGATGTATGAATCAGTTGTATATATTAAATTTATAAAATTGGTTTATGTTTAAAATTTTAATGAAAATTTCAAAATATCATCAATAAATGGAAAAAGTAATGTAATTACATAAAATTTTAAAAATATTTACGAATTTAGAATTAGTGATATTAAAATTATTTAATTTTAAAATATTTAATATTAAAATAATACAATATTAATATTAATATATTATAATTTAAATGATATTATTAATAATTTCTTAGATGTTATTTATTTTAATGTTAAAATTATTAAAATTTGATTTTTAATTTTATATTTATTTTACTCTACTTTAATTAACAAATGTAATTTAATTTTATTATATTTAAAAATATAAATTTAATTTGATAAATGTTATTAATAGGTGCCTTTTTGAAAAAACTGTACTTTAAGTTTAACAATTTAATATTAATTAATTTTGATATTATAACATTAAAATTTAATTCAATTAAGTAAAATCTAAAAATAAAGAGATAATTTATTTAAAATCAACTTTATATTTAACATATAAAATTATAAAGAAAATTTTAAACAAAAAGCATGGAATAATTTAGAAAAGGAATGAATAAAAGAATAATTTACCAAAATTATAAATAAGTGCTTCAAATGTAGAGTGTCATGTGTCAAAAAAATATTATGTAAATATGATTATTAAATTTTTTACCCTCATATTACTATAGAATATATATATATATATATATATATGAATAGTCAATAACTTTTTTTGAATAATTTTATTATAGGTTCTAATAATATCTGAGTCTTTTTTACATAATGCTTAGAATTACTTATAGCCCCTCCCTAACCCATAAATATAAGAATTAAATCCACGTCTTTCTACATTAACAATAATATTTTATCAATCGAACTAATACTCAATCGACCTAGTCAATAACTTCAAATAATTTCATTTTAATTTCTCTGATGGTTTTTGCCTGAATGAAAACGTAATGGTTTAAATTGATAGATTTATGGTCTACTATGTATTGTTTCACGATAGATTAAATTTTTAAATGGCGTGCCCAGATGAAAACTAAACCTTTGCTAAATTAATTTAAATAATTAATCCATATTAATAAGGATTGTTTTTTGGTGAAAGAAATAATTATGGAAAGTAATGGTTTACAAATCGGATAATCTATAAAAATAGTCACTTTTGTTTGCTTCATATTATATTTTAGTCACTTATATTTGAAATGTTACGTTTTAGTCACTTACGTTATCGTTTTGTTACGAAGTGGTCACTCCGCCGTTAAACTTTGTTATCTCCCTAACAGTAGTCCTATGTGGCAGTCCTAATGGGTTCTAAATGCCAACTTGGATGTCTAATTATTGGGATGAAAATAGGTTTTTAATTAAATTAATTTAATTTGGACTGCCACGTAGGACATCCAAGTTGGCATTTAAAAACCATTGGACTGCCACAAAGGACCGCCATTAAGGAGGTAACAGTAGAGTGACCACTTCGTAACAAAACGATAGCGTAAGTGACTAAAACGTAACATTTCAAATATAAATGACTAAAATGTAATCTGAGGCAAACAAAAATGACTATTTTTATAGTTTACCCTTTACAAATCTCTAATTTTGCTCCTTTCAGAGAAAAAGAAAATCTTTCATTTTGCTAATAAAATGATAATTTTTTTAATTGACTAAATATATATTTTAAAATATTATGTTAAAATATCAATAAATTAACTTTAATGTTTATGATTAATATTTTCCTTGAAAGTAATTTTCACTTTATAAATTATAAGTGTACTTAGATAAAAATATTATATTTAGGTTCAACATGGGGGAAGTAAATTTTTTGTGGGAAAAGTAAAAGGAAAAAATGTTTAGGGGTTTGGGGGGAAATACAATTTTTTGGGGAAAGTAAAAGGGTTTGAGGGGGTTAAGGAAAGGGAAGTAAAAGGGTTTAATATTTAGTTTATTCGAATCGAAAATTCAACTAGATTCAAACTTAAAATTCGAAAAAAAATTCGACTTGATTCAATTAACTTGATTAATTTGTAATTCAAACTTTTTTTGAGTCGAATTGAATTTTGCTCACCCCTAACTATAATTCGCCAAACCTGCACTCATTCACTTTCACACTTACACACTTACTTTGTCTTAACAACTCTCGAGGGACTAAGCCAAATCTACTGTAACAAATATATAAGGGTTACTCTTTAACTTCCTACGTCTAGAGGATCGGTTAAACCGAAGCTCTGATATCACTCAATTTGTAACACCCTATACTCAACCCGAATGACAGATCCGAATACCAGATGCTACACCAAACTCAATGACTTAAAAGGTACTTTCATTTCGGATTTAATTATATACTTTAATAACTCAAAATTTTAAGAGTCTAAATAATACAATTCTCATACACAACCGGTGGGTAACCTTACGTCCCTAATTCCAACATTTATTTACAATCTTTGGATTTATACTCAAATACAAACATAATCGACTTAAACCCTAAGGCAAGGCCTGTAACATCCTGAATAGGGCCTATGCATTTTCAGTTTGATTGTATGAAAAGACAAGTTTAAGCATGAAGAATAAATTGTTGATATTTTTGGAAACCTGGAAATGCATGAAAATGGAAACCTGAACATTTTGGAAACTTGAACATTTTGGAAACTTGAACATTTTGGAAACCTGAACATTTTGGAAACCTGAACATTTTGGAAACCTGAACATTTTGGAAACTTTAACATTTTGGAAACCTAAACATTTTGGAAACCTGAACATTTTGGAAACCTGAAGATGTAAG
Source organism: Gossypium rotundifolium (assembly GCA_025506655.1). NCBI lineage: Eukaryota > Viridiplantae > Streptophyta > Magnoliopsida > Malvales > Malvaceae > Gossypium > Gossypium rotundifolium. Next base: position 187,626,029 of record CP106729.1, on the reverse strand, counting down.
AAAAATGGCAAGTTACAAAGCCGATCGAAAATTTTAGGAAACTTAGAAATAAGGACGGAATGACAAATTTTAAAGTCCAAAATAGGAAATAAGGGCAAGAGGGCCTTAAAAGAAAAAGTTGGTGAAATTTGACACACAATCGGGCTTGGAAAAGTGGTGCAAGGTGTCACTTAAGGTTTATGGAAATGGCCTGAGTTCGAGTCACTTGGAAAGCAAATAATAAAGGTTTTATTTTGCTTCCAAAGCTAGGAGTGGACGGCACCTATTTGCTTAAAAGGGAAGAGTTTTATTTCGGTTAAAACTTGATTAATGAGTGATAAATAAGAATTTTCTTTTAATAAGATAATTGAGGAGATATAGAATGAATTAAATACTTGTGATAATTAAATGATAATATTATCACTTGTGGGAAGTAGTGGCCAAGTCAAGGACTCTTGGCATAGCAATTTCAGTTAAAGGAGGAGAGTTGGAGACTTTTCTCTCATCTTTTCATTTGTGTGCGAAAATTCCTAGCCCTATTCTCTTTGCGAAATTTCTCCTAAGCAAGGACTCCATCTTTTCTTCTCCTCTCCTTTGTCATTGTTAAGTCAAAGCCCTTCTCTTTTGATCTCTGTTAAATCTCCATAGCGGGATCTCTGTAACTCAAGACAAGGAAGCAATTGATTAAAGGCATCAAGGTAAGGTTAAGCCATTCAATTTTCTCTCTTTCTTTTCTAGTTGCTTAAAGTAAAAGGCCTAATCCTATTCTTGATCATGGCCGAATATACAAGGGATCTCGAGTTTCCACAATTACGAATATAAAGATCAAGGATCTAACGTAAGAACAATTAATCTTTGTTCTTCTAATTCGTTTAATCAAGATTTAAGAAAAATAACCTCTTTTATGTCTCTTGGCCAAATATCAAAGGAAGAGTTTTCGGGATTTTGGATTCAAGGAAATTAAGGTGAGACACATTCGGCCAAGGCTTGTGTGATTACTTTGATCAATTCTTTAATTATTAAAAAGCCGAAAACTAACCCATATTGAGATTCAAGGTTGGCCGAATAACAGGTAAAGGAAAAACCAAGTTTTCGGGAGTTGTATAAACACCAAATCGGCAAAGGTGAGTCTTTTTACAAATCCTACTAGGATTTGGTTTTGTTTTAAGCCAAATAGGTTTATTAATGTGACTTATATAATGGCCGAATATAGGAGTTAACAGATCTAAAGTTAGATCGGGGTTTTCGAGATCTCAAGGAACCTTTTTAAGCAAATCAGGTGTGTACCCTTACTAACCTTCGATATTTCATATGGCTATTATTTTAATATATGAATATGTATAAGAATGTGAATGTGGCTAAGTACCACAAATGTGGTAAAAAGTACCAGGTACGTTTCCTACTTCTGATAGGATTGTGAAATATGTTATTTTATAACATGCGAATATATGTATATGAACATGAAATTAAGTTATGCATAATTTATATATTTTTGGGGCATTCGGGATTTATGTGAAAGGGAAGAATAGGTGTTGACTTGGTCTCACCAACGAAGTCATTGACTTGGTCTCACTGTGAAATATGGTGACTACGGTCACATTAATTGAATATGGTAACCCGGTTACATTATCGAATTTGGTAACTCGGTTACATTATTTGAATATAGTGTCTAATGACACAACGTATATAGGCGATGAGCACGTCATTGCAATGATTGCCTTGATGGTGTGTAGCGGATGGAGGGTTGACTTAGTAGTCCCCACGGTGTGAATGGCGAATGCAATTGGTGTGTAGCGGATGGACCATTAGGATTGGGTTTGGGTTGCATCATAATTTATTTTATATGAATATGAATTTGATATGAACATGAATGCTGATTTGTTGAATGTTAGTAGTGTGTGCACATTGAGTCATTGACTCACCCGTTGTGGGAATTATTTTGGTGATGAAGCGGTGTGAATGGGCAGGTGGACCTTGAGGTGGCCATGCTACATTCGGAGATTTTATTTTATTTGGACTTTATTTTATTTGGTACCTTAAACTTTATTTTGGGTTTACTTGATGTAATAAGGCCATAAGGCCCAATGGATTATTCTTTATTTTTACTTTACTTTTAAATATTGTGCTAGGAACTATTTTGGACATATTAAATCAAATTGGATTTACAAGATTAAATAAATGGGTTTCAATCTAAGCCCAACTCAAAATAATAGTTTTCCAAAATTTTCACAAATTTCTCTAAATAACGAAATTATTGAAACCGGTTTACTTTAGGAACATACGGATCCGGTTCGGGCTCGTGGTAGGGTGTGGGGTGTTTCAATTTGGTATCGAGCCAGTTTTAAACTCTCGGCACGTGGGCTAAGGCCCAAAACGTTTTCAAAGCAAGCCAAATGATTTTCTTTGAAAATAAGCGGGCTTCAGCATGGCCCTAAGTCTCAGGCCATGATCCACCGGTAAGTACCCTAACTTTATGTGTGATTACATGATTTATATAAGGGTAGAAAAGGCATGGAGCGTAGAATAGAATGATAGGAACTTGAACCCAGGATTAGACTACTCAAACACAAAACCACATAAGATTTAATACCTTGAACCAACCTATGGCTAAGTCATTGAGCTAGTGGTGTGGTAACCCCATGCGCATGTCTAGGATTGGATCCGAAAGAGCTTGGTATTTAAGCAGTCCTAGTGACTCACCTCCTCTTGAGAATCCTACAGTGCGTAGCTTGGTTCACCATAACTCGGAGGCTCGGTGGTGTGGCAACCTCTGTCGCATGTCTAGGAATGGTTTGGTGGGAGCTTGGTATTTAAGCGATCCGTGACTCACCTCCTCTCCACACGAATCACGCACTGTGCGTAGCTTTGGTTCACCACGACCAAGAGGGCTCGACCATAGGCTAAACATAATAACTAAAACCCGAAAGGGAACTAGCCATGTTTTTTAAAAAAAAAAAAGAACAAAACAACAAACCCTAGTTCTTAAAACTTTTAAAACTTTCTTTTAAATCGAGAAAATTATTTTACAACATTTTACGAAAAACTCTTGATTCTGAAAATTACAAAAATGCCCTTAGGGTAAAATTACCAAAACATACTTGGTTTATAAAATGTACAACTACTCAACAACTTTACCAAAATTTCATGATTTCATGAACATTCAAAAACCCTAATCTATAAAATATCAAAATACCATGATTTTGGAAAGATTACAAAATTGCCCCTGATTTCCAAAATTTTTTTGCAACATCCCCATTTTTGAAGGAACAATTTTCGAAAAGAACCCTCAAAGTTTTACAACTTTTGAAATACCCCAAATTTATTAAATTTTACAAATTTACCCTGATTTGTGAAAAAAAATTACCAAAATACCCCTGAGGTCAAAAATTATCGAAATACCCCCGGATTTTAAAAAAAATTTCCAAATTACCCCTAGACTTTGAAGTTTTCAAAATAATTTTTGACAAAATCACTTATTTTGACAAATTACGAAAATACTCCTGTAGGAGAAAATTACGAAAATACCCCGGGTAGTGGAAAACAACAACAACAACAAAAACTACAACGTTTCTCTGAATGAACGGAAGTTCATACTTGTTTGATGGATGAATGAATGAATAAAAAAGACTGTGTGTTTGTATGATACGAAAGAACCACTCTTAAATCCCTTTTCATAAAACTCCTTCGTTGGTAAATAAGTGGAACAATGACTAATTCATAAAAATTTCTTAATCAGATCTCGACGCTAGAAAATGAGCTCTAGAGGACGTGGTCGTCGTGGTCGAGGAAGAGGAAGGATGACCGTGTCGGAACCCGTTAGATCGGGTTAAGGGTCCGATAATGAAATACCACCGCCACCACCCCATTTATTAATGTTGAGCAATGAGGCTCGAACGAGGAAGATCTTTGTGTCGCAGTTGTACTCTGAGTTTTGGAATTGGTGGCGGTGCGGAGGAAATTCAGAAATCGAAAGTCGGTACTGAGCGGCTCCGAGCTAATGGGCGAAAATGTTTGAGGAGTATCTAATGTGGCACCAGTCTGGTGAAATCTTGGTGGAAGCAACGGGCGTATCATGGATGAGCTTGACGACTCGGAGGAAAAGTTGAAAGGGATGGTGGCGTTATTCGCGATGAAGCGTATTAGTGGTGGTTAAGCTGTTTGTGATGGTACCACGGTGAAAATTTGACACAGGAATATGTTAAAGAGGCATTTTAAAAGAAGTATGTAGGAACCGGTATCTGAGATGAGCAAAGGAAGGCTTTTCTAGGGTTGGTACAAGGGAGTAAGTCATCATGAGAATATGAGGCGGAATTCACGAGGTTGAGCCGCTATGCTCGAGGGTAGTAGTGGCAATCGAGCATGAACGCTGTGTCCGTTTGAGACCAGATTGAGAGACGACACGAGGCTATTGATAGCACCGCATCAGGAGCGAGAATTCTCGACTTTGGTGGAAAAGGCCAAGGTGGCCGAGGGGATTAAGGATGCTACTAAGCAGACCGTGGATAAGAGTAAGGCCAAAAGAGGATTTGGGCCATCTGGAAAGGGTTACAAAAGGCCTAGGGTTGATGGGCCACAAAATCAACAAGCTGGTACGGGTTGGCAGATTCGTTGTGAGCATTGTGGAAAGAAGCATTTAGGTGAGTGTTGGAGAAAGATAGGAGCATGTCTTAAGTGTGGGTCCAAGGACCATATGCTTAAGGATTGTCCCAAACAATCAGATGAGAGCCGACTGGCAGTTCAAAATGCTAGCCAGACCGGTAGAGGCGGACAACTGACCTCAGCGGGGTCGTGGTTCGATAACCGAGGTAGTGGTGCAGGCGGAGGTCGTGGAACACGGTAGAGGTAATACTAATACCGATGCAAGACAAGCTGGGTTTGGTTTATGCGGTTCGTGAAGGGAAGATGGAGACAGCGGGGATGTAATAACAGTGCGTTCTTTATTTTGATAAACCCTACTTTACTTTGATTGATGTGGGCTCGACCCATTCCTATGTTGCAAGTAGTGTAGTGAAAACACTAGGCCTAGACTCGAACTTTCGATAGGCGGATGGTCGTAGTAAGCCCTTTAGGCCAAACTATAGTGGTAGACAAGATCTTTGGAATGTACCCTAGAGATTCGGGGAGTGAACTTTCGAAGCGGACTTAATGGAGTTACCCTTGGAGAGTTTGAGCTTATACTAAAATGGATTGGTTAGTAGAACAAGAGCCGTGTTGGATTGTCTTGACTAAGCGTATGGAACTAAGAACCCGGAGGATGAAGTGGTAGTAATGATCGGAGAAAGGAGGAACTACTTATCTAATATAGTCTCAACCTTTGAAGGTGAGAAGATGGTTAAGAAAGGTTGCGGGCGTTTTAGCTTTAAATAAGTGCGATAGGTGGGAAGGAGGAAGGTATTAATGGAGTTAGGACGGTAAGGGACTTCGTGGATGTGTTTCGGAAGAATTAGGAAATACCCCTGAGCAGGGAGGTGGAATTTGGGATTGATTTGCTCTGGGGACAGACTCTGTGTCAATCGCTCCATACCAAATGGCACCAAAGGAGTTAGTGGAGCTCAAGGCTCGGATACAAGAAGCTGTTGGATCGTGGGTTCATCCGACCAGTGTGTCTCCGTGGGGAGCACCGGTCTTATTGTGAAAAAGAAGGGCGGAACTATGCGTATGTGTATAGACTACCGTCGGTTGAATAAAGTGACCATTAAGAACAAGTATCCCTTGCCAAGGATGATGACTTGTTCGATCAATGAAGGAGCCGCAGTGTTTTGAAGATCGATTCTGGTCGGGATACCATCGAGTTGAAGGTGAAGGAGGCGATATCCATAAGACCGCTTTTAGGACAAGATATGGTCACTTGAGTTTGTGGTGTTACCGTTTGGGTTGTGAGCGCTCGGTAGCGTTCATGGATATGATGAATCGGGTCTTCCAACCTACTTGGATAGATTCGTCGTAGTGTTCATCGATGATATTTTGGTGTATTGAAGTCGGAGGAGGAGCATGATGAGCATCTCAGAGTCGTGTTGAAAGTGTTAAGGGAGAAGAAGCTCTATGCCAAATTCACAGAGTGCGAATTTTGGCTTAGGAGGTGGCATTCTTAGGGCATGTGGTATCCATGAAAGGAATAAGAGTGGACCCTAGGAAGATCGAGCGGTGTTGGATTGGAAACCACCTAGGTCCGTGGTGAAATCTGAAGTTTCTTAGGCTTGGCGGCTATTCGGAAGGTTCGTGGAAGGATTCTCGTCAATAGCCGCGCCTTTAACCAAGTTGCTAAGGAAGGAAGTACCCTTGAATGGACGAATAAGCGGCAAGAGAGCTTTGAAAAGCTTAAAAGAGTGTTGTGGAAGCCCAGGTGTTAATATAGCCGGAGGCAGGAAAAGAATTTGTGGTGTACTGTGATGCTTCGCATACGGGGTTAGGTTGTGTGCTAATGCAAGAGGGCAAAGTGGTTGCTTATCGTCCACGGCAGCTAAGGCCGCATGAGGTTAACTACCCACGCATGACTTGGAACTAGCGCGATGGTTTTCGCCTTAAGGTTTGGAGGCACTACCTTTATGGAGAAAGGTCGAGTTATCTACAGACCACAAGAGCCTTAAGTATTTATTAACTCGAAGGAGTTAAACTTGAGGCAACGAAGGTGGGTGGAATTCTTTGAAGGACTATGGTATTCAATAGAGTATCATCCGGGCAAAGCGAATGTAGTAGCCGATGCCCTAAGTCGAAGGTTGTATCGGATCTGCGGGCTTTGTTCGCTCACTTAAGTCTGTATGATGACGGAAGTCATTGGCGAGTTACAAGTCGAGCCCACATGGCTAAAAGAAGTGAAAGAGGACGGTTGGTGATAACGACTTAAGTACTAAGTTGCAAACAAATCAATGAAGGGGATTAAGGACTATGGCATCAATGATGAAGGAGTATTGTGCTACAAGGGAAAGGTCGTATCTTAGAAGATAAGGAAATGAGATAAAGGATTCTTGGAAGCGCATGGTAGCCCTTATGCTATGCATCCGGAGGCATCAAGTTGTATAGAGATCTAAGGAAGCAGTTTTGGTGGTCCGATCTGAAGCGTGAGGTGGTGAATTTGTGGGAAATGTTTAACGTGTCAGCAAGTTAAGGCTGAACACCAAGTCCCATCAGGATTGCTTCAACCAATCGAGATTCCCCAATGGAAGTGGGAGAGAATTACCATGGACTTCGTTAGTGGGCTTCCCCTTACGCCTACTAAGAAGGACTCGGTATGGGTGATAGTGGACCGTTTGACCAAGTCCGCACACTTTATCCCAGTCAGAATGGATTATTCTCTTGGAAGTTGGCTAAGTTGTATGTGGCAAAAATTGTGAGATTACATGGAGTACCAATGTCGATCATCTCTGATAGAGACCCAAGGTTTACATCTCGATTTTGGAAGGCACTTCATCAAGCTTTAGGCACTAAGCTAGACTTCACTCTGACTTTTCATCCACAATCGACAGGCGATCGAGCAGGTTATACAAGTGTTAGAAGATATGTTGAGAGGTTGTGTAATGGATTTACGAGGAAGTTGGGAAGATTACTTGCCTTTAGCTGAATTAGCCTACAACAACACTATCAAGCCGACATTCGGATGGCACCATCGAAGCATTGTATGGAAGGAAGTGTAGAACACCTACTCGTTGGACCGAGTTAGGAGAACAGCAGAGTTTTGGGTCGAGTTGGTGGCGAAGAAGAGAAGGTTGAGTTAATTAAGACGCGGTTGAAGGAAGCCTCGATAGGCGAAAGTCGTCTGCGGACCTTAAGCGAAAGGAAATAGAGTTTGAAGTGGGAGACCAAGTATTCCTAAAAGTCTCGCCTTGGAAGAAGGTTATGAGGTTCGATCATAAAGGGAAGTTAAGCCCAAGGTTTGTAGGGCCTATCAAATCTTGAAGCGAGTTGGGCGATGGCATACCAATTAGAGTTGCCACGAATTACAGAGATGCACGACGTATTTCATGTGTCCATGTTACGTCGCTATCGATCGGATCCGTTGCATGTGGTATCTGTTGAAGAAGTGGAGCTAAGGCGGACTTATCCTACGAGGAAGAACCGATTCGAATCTTGGGTCGTGATGTGAAAGTATTACGAAGGAAGTCGTACCTCTAGTCAAAGTGTTATGGCGCAATCATGGATCGGAAGAAGCTTGTGGGAGCGGAAGAGGCGATGAGACAACAATACCCTCAACTATTTTAGTTAGGAAATTTCGGGGACGAAATTTTGTTTAAGGGGTAGAACTGTAACATCCTGAATAGGGCCTATGCATTTTCAGTTTGATTGTATGAAAAGACAAGTTTAAGCATGAAGAATAAATTGTTGATATTTTTGGAAACCTGGAAATGCATGAAAATGGAAACCTAAACATTTTGGAAACCTGAACATTTTGGAAACTTGAACATTTTGGAAACTTGAACATTTTGGAAACACGAACATTTTGGAAACACGAACATTTTGGAAACTTGAACATTTTGGAAACCTAAACATTTTGGAAACACGAACATTTTGGAAACACGAAGATGTAAGAAAAATGGCAAATTCTGAGCCGATCGAAAATTTTAGGAAACTTAGAAATAAGGCGAATGACAAATTTTAAAGTCCAAAATAGGAAATAAGGCGGAGAGGGCCTTAAAAGAAAAAGTTGGTGAAATTTGACACACAATCGGGCTTGGAAAAGTGGCTGAAGGTGTCACTTAAGGTTTATGGAAATGGCACGAGTTGAGTCACTTGGAAAGCAAATAATAAATGTTTTATTTTGCTTCCAAGGCTAGGAGTGGACGGCACCTATTTGCTTAAAAGGGAAGAGTTTTATTTGGTTAAAACTTGATTAATGAGTGATAAATAAAATTTTCTTTTAATAAGATAATTGAGGAGATATAGGATGAATTAAATACTTGTGATAATTAAATGATAATATTATCACTTGTGGGAAAGTAGTGGCCAAGTCAAGGACTCTTGGCATAGCAATTTCGATTAAAGGAGGAGAGTTGGAGACTTTTCTCTCATCTTTTCATTTGTGTGCGAAAATTCCCTAGCCCTATTCTCTTTGCGAAATTTCTCCTAAGCAAGGACTCCATCTTTTCTTCTCCTCTCCTTTGTCATTGTTAAGTCAAAACCCTTCTCTTTTGATCTCTGTTAAATCTCCATAGCCGGATCTCGTAACTCAAGACAAGGAAGCAATTGATTAAAGGCATCAAGGTAAGGTTAAGCCATTCAATTTTCTCTTTCTTTTCTAGTTGCTTGAAAGTAAAAGGCCTAATCCTATTCTTGATCATGGCCGGATATACAAGGGATCTCGGGTTTCCACAATTACCGAATATAAAGATCAAGGATCTAAGGTAAGAACAATTAATCTTTGTTCTTCTAATTCGTTTAATCAAGATTTAAGAAAAATAACCTCTTTTATGTCTCTTGGCCGAATATCAAAGGAAGAGTTTTCGGGATTTTGGATTCAAGGAAATTAAGGTGAGACACATTCGACCAAGGCTTGTGTGATTACTTTGATCAATTCTTTAATTATTAAAAAGCCGAAAACTAACCCATATTGAGATTCAAGGTTGGCCGAATATCAGCTAAAGGAAAAACTAAGTTTTGGAGTTGTATAAACACCAAATCGGCAAAGGTGAGTCTTTTACAAATCCTACTAGGATTTGGTTTTGTTTTAAGCCAAATAGGTTTATTAATGTGACTTATATAATGGCGAATATAGGAGTTAATGATCTAAAGTTAGATCGGGTTTTCGAGATCTCAAGGAACCTTTTAAGCAAATCGGTGTGTACCCTTACTAACCTTCGATATTTCATATGGCTATTATTTTAATATATGAATATGTATAAGAATGTGAATGTGGCTAAGTACCACAAATGTGGTAAAAAGTACCAGTGCGTTTCCTACTTACGATAGGATTGTGAAATATGTTATTTTTAACATGCGAATATATGTATATGAACATGAAATTAAGTTATGCATAATATATATATTTTTGGGGCATTCGGGATTTATGTGAAAGGGAAAGAGTAGGTGTTGACTTGGTCTCACCAACGAAGGTGTTGACTTCATCTCTGCGAAATATGGTGACTACGGTCACATTAATTAAATATGGTAACCCGGTTACATTATCTGAATTTGGTAACTCGGTTACATTATTTGAATATAGTGTCTAATGACACAACGTATATGGGCGATGAGCACGTCATTGCATATGACGCCTTGATGGTGTGTAGAGGATGGAGGGTTGACTTAGTAGTCCCCACGGTGTGAATGGCAGGTACGGGTGGTGTGTAGCGGATGGACCATTAGGATTGGGTTTGGGTTGCATCATAATTTATTTTATATGAATATGAATTTGATATGAACATGAATGCCTGATTTGTTGAATGTTAGTAGTGTGTGCACATTGAGTCTGTTGACTCACCCCGTTGTGGGAATTATTTTCGGTGATGAGCGTTGTGAATGGGGCGGTGGACCTTGAGGTGGCCATGCTACATTCGGAGATTTTATTTTATTTGGACTTTATTTTATTTGGTACCTTAAACTTTATTTTGGGTTTACTTGATGTAATAAGGCCATAAGGCCCAGTGGATTATTCTTTATTTTTACTTTACTTTTAAATATTGTGCTAGGAACTATTTTGGACATATTAAATCAAATTGGATTTACAAGATTAAATAAATGGGTTTCCAATCTAAGCCCAACTCAAAATAATAGTTTTCCAAAATTTTCACAAATTTCTCTAAGTAACGGAAATTATTGAAACCAGTTTACTTTAGGAACATACCAGATCCGGTTCAGGCTCGTGGGCCGGGTGTAGGGTGTTTCAAGGCCTTTATGGATGCCCCTCTATATACGTGAACAGTTATAGCGCACCACTTATTTGATGGAAACCAGCTTGGTCCCTCTTGATGCCCACAACTTAATCTTGCATTTAAGCAACAATTTCAAAAGTTCAAAAGAACTTAGTAAGACCAACACATAGCTTGCATATATATATCTGCATAGGTCTCGAGAAAATAATGCATCTGGCTTAAAATCAAACTCCCTAATTTTCATAGGAGAATTTGCCAACTCAGTTGGCAAGACCAGTGCCTTAATTACCCTGAGCCATTAATTGGTGGATAGGATCCCTGTTACTTATATTTATTACTCCGGACTAACGAGACTCAGTGTTTTTCAATAACTAATGACACGTGGGTCTTCATCAACATTTTCTTCTTCTAGGGACACGGATGCTTACAGTGTAACATTTACAGTATTCGCTCTTTCCACACCTTCCTTATGAAGGTTTCATTGGACCTGTAGCTCCAACCTGGGGTAGATTATCAGGATCATTATCACTTTTCATGGTCCTGACGGACTCCTACTCTTCACTAACCTTGGCGGACTCCACTAGTCATTCAGCATTGGGTTGAAACTTTATTCCTAGAATACTCTGGTAGGTTTTCCCAATCTCACATCTGCTTGGTAGTTGACCTACTATTTAGCTTAATTCCACATCCCTTCAAATAGTGTGGAATCCACACCTCCCTTAGCGGTCTCAGACTAAACATAAATGTCTACCTCCATATCTAATGAGTCACTTCCTTTTTTTACCCTTGTTGGTTTGAGACGTTTTCTAAACCACTCTTATCATCGCCTTTGAGGAATTCTCTACTGGTATACTGATCTACGAATTTTCCCGGTTTAACCCCGTGCTTACTATCCCAACGCAGACTTTATTGGTCGTCATAGTCAAGCTACGGTCTTACACCTTAAACCCCTTAAAGATGTTGCCTCGAAGGACCTTACCGTCATCGTGGTGTCACCCTATAGAGCCTGTTGACCACCGTCGCGGTGTTGTTATATGAAACCTAATAACCATTGTCACGGTGTCATCCCAAAAGACCTGTTTCACATTTCACCTTGATGCTTGAACATCAGAGTGTCCCCTCTATAAGGCTTCGAGCATCGCAGGTCGCAGTTTGCTCCCAACAATCCTGGATTGTGAAATCTTAACGAAATTCTAATTTCCCAATTACTTCTCCCATTCCTCCTTTTCTTAACCTTGATGCTTGAACACATCAATGTCCCCTCCACAAAGCCCGAAGCTTTGCTCATCACGGGTGCACTCAGCAACATCGTATGGTGGTATCTAACAAAATCACCATTTTTCCCAATGCTAACTTCATCTAAACTGCCAACCATTTTTTCCCATTGCGACATGCATACAATACTCAAGGATATCATACAATTTATCATTATGCATATATCACACCAGATAGGTATGGAAACCAAGCTATTTTCTTGTAATTTTTATAGATTTGTGATCATAAGAGCTTGATTTAGCTAGCCAATGTACCAATTTGATAAATTGTTAAAGTTTTAGGAAGTTTCCATTGATGATTTCTTGATGAATTAAAAAGGACTAGATTGTAAAGTTAATCTAACTTATTTGTTAACTTTGTTACATTAAGGACCACATTAAATCAATGAAAAATTTTCATAAAATTATGTTAGAAATCGAAAGTATAAGGTCCTTAATGAGAATATATGAAATCATATTTTAATTTGAAACTAGGAATCGAAAGTAATGCCTATCCAGAGTTTAGAGACTAAATTGAATAAAATGTAAAATATGAGGGAAATCAAAAATAGATTTATATATGATCATGCATATCATGGAATAGTATGAAAATGTTTGGTATTGATTAGTTGTATAAAATACTTGTATAAATAAAAGTTTGAATCAAAGTGGAGCTAATAAGGGAAAAGCTAAAATTATAGATTAATCCCTAAAGAATCCACTCGCGTTGGTGTTTTGAATAGGTAAGTTCACATAGAGCTTACTAGCTCATCTTGTGTGGTATGTATACTTGTATTTAATTTGATATATAAATGGATATGTATGTTTAAGTATAAATTTATATACTAGTAGTTTGGCACATATGGCTAGAACGTATTGAATTGAAACATGTGAATAACTACAGGGTATAAATGTATGAAAATGATTGATTACAAGGACGATATTGAAGTATATGTAATTGATGCCTATGTGAACTTAGTAAAAGCTTAGGATACGATTGACATGCCAATAAGGTCATATGCGCGCTTGATTAAAGATTATTACAGATTATATCAAGATCTAGCATTTTTGTAGATTCTCGGGTAATATAACGAGATCTAGCCTTGTAGATTCTCAAGTAATATGATTGTTTCTTTTATTTTAGATCATCACCTTGCGGAACTTGTCGAGCTAGATCAACATGAACCACACATTATCAAAAGATAGTAGAATTATGTTCATTTTGAGTACAAATTTTGTGGCATGTATATAAAGACACCTTAGTGTACAAATTGTAATTTTGGATGGTTAGCTATATATCTATTGTGAGCATGGTTGATCTTGTGTAATAAGATTCCTTTTTGACTTGGTTGATGCATGATATCGATCATGTCTAATACTAGTATGGGTAATGATTATAATTTTGTATAATCTGGTATGTTAAAGGTTGCAAAATGAAGTAATTAGGGTATTCAAGTTGATGTGTGGTTGGAAAAGTTATGATTGAATGCCATGCTTGAAATATACTTAGTGTATAGTTGTTTTGGTTCATACCAATGTCATATAGGTTCTTGATGCACAAAATGTTTAGGTATGTATGTGTTGAACTTGAATGACATAGTCGACATTGTTAGGTAGGTAAATGGTTTGATTGAACTTAAATGAAAATCATGTATTGTATGTTATGTAAAATGGCTGATTCCAAATGTTATAGACTTGTTTTGACATGATTTTTCATGTTTTGGTATAGGTGGAATTGGCATATGAATGAGTGTAATGAAATATTTTGATTGGAAAAAGTGAATAGGTACCAAATGTGTATTTTGCTAAAATCAGGGGCAACGTCATGACCATGAGTCCCTGGCATTGCAACATAGTCCTATAGTGAGTGGCGTCGCGACCTAGAGATGCTTGAAGTCGCGAAATAACTCACTGAGTTGACGATGTTGCAACATCCGTTTGAGATTTTGAAAAGTTCACAAATTGGTCCTAATTCAAGCTCGGGTTAACAAAAGAGCTTTTGTAAGCTCGTATGAGACTTGAAAGTGATTATATAACATAGAAGGAATGTGAAATACATTAAATTGCATGTGTGAATGGTTGTATGGTGTATATGTGATTGTAGTTATTCCGGCAACAGTTGTGGCATCCCATAGCTCGGACTAGGCGACTAGGTTAGGTATGGAGTTTTTCAATTTGGAAAAGAAAGAGGTTGAAATGATCGGGGATATCAAAAAGGGGAGATTAGCGAGTAGCGTCAATTTTGAGCTTGATAAGGTATGCACTCTCTTAAGTTCCATCTTACAATGGAATATTTATGTTTGAATGTTTATGAAAATGTCTAATGCCTTTATTGAGTGTTTTAGAAGTAACAAAATGGCATAGGATTTGTGTGTGGCTAATGAGTTGAATGTATTTGAGAAATGAAATCATTAACAAGTATGTGAATTAAACTAGTAGACATGGAAATGAGAACTACTATAATTGTTATAGTGTAAGTGTGTGTGTGTGTGTGTGATATTTATATATATGAAATGATAATTGGTTGAGAAAATAATTAAAGTGTTGGATCCAACTTGAAATGTGAAAGGGTATGAATTTTCATTGAGCTTATACTACATTTGAGCTTAAATTAATATGAGTTATGAAACTCTTAAATAGAAAGGTTTAATGGAAAAAGGGGGCGAACTTTAAAATTTAATTGATAAGCGAGGAGGCTAAAGAGAGGTTAGATATGTATTTTGACATGGGTTGAATTGATTAAGAAGAGGAAAAGTAGGAAACGTTCACTGAGAATTGAAAGTAAATCTCATAAAAAGAAAATAAAAGGATTTGTGGCAAATGATAATAAATTTAAACTTTTAAACAAGTGAATGATGATGTTGGTAATTAATTTTTATAAGAGTGACTATTTGGTACAAACATGTAGGTTGTAATTCAATAATAGTGGCGCAACTTTAAAATTTTACCAAAAATTATAAAACAATGTTAGAAGTAGAGCATTGAACCTAGTTTTTAAGGGAACAAACAATAGTGGTGCAACTTTAAAATTTTTATCAAAATTTATAAAAATCATGTTAGAAGTAGAGCCTTACATGGTTAAAAAACTTATTGAGTTTAGTTTTTAATGGAGGAAACGAAAGTTATATTTGAATTTGACATTAAGAGATAACAATATTTTAATGAAGGTTGCTCAAAACTTCTTAATATCAATTTTGTTTTGACTTCCAAAAATTAATACACTTTTTCTCTGAGGGAAAAAGTCACCGAATCTAGTTTTTAAAACATCAAATTGATGATATTGATTTTGCATCAATAACTATTTTTCTAACTATTATTATTACATATAAAGATTAAAATAAAATTACAGAAATTTGTACTATTTTTTATTAGTATATAATATAACCATTGTTTTAAAAAATCATGAGGTATGATTTGGTTGTTGCTCACCTTATTACTTAATTATGTAGTAGAGGATTCAATCCCTACTCATGAGAATGAAACACATTTTATGGCCAACAATTTATCTTTTTGAAGAGCACCCACAATAAGAGAATTAGTCATTATTGTCAACCGTGGATACATTGATTCCAATAAGAAAATAAAAAAAATAAAAACTTTAATTATACATTTAACCCGTTCACACAAGGTAAAGAAAAAACTAGTTGACACAGTAAAGTAATTAGTACTTAAATATTGGATATTGGGTTAGACATTTTGGCCAAGATTTTGAAATTATTTGGAAACTATATTTATATGAGAAAGGATTATATGAAACAGTGACGTCACATCATCTGTATCTATTTTTAATAGTTTTATGCCACATCAGTATTTTAATCTTGAATTTCAGCATTTTCATTTGGATTTAATTTTTTTCAAGATGAAAATGTTAAAATTCAGGATAAGAATACTAATGTGGCATAAAACTATGGAAAAAGATACGATATCGTGTCGCTGTTTCATATAATCCTTTCCCATATTTATATATAGAACTTGATACAAGTAGACTTTTTTTTTCCTTCTCTCAAACAACACCACCCTTGATTTCTCTCTATATATCATTTTCCCAACAACCTTATTAATCTAAGGGAAAATTTGATAAAAATACAAGACAAAGAACAGTGACTAAAACCATTAAAAATCTCTCAATTTCCTTTAAAATATCAACAAAGAATCCTTAATGTCATAGTTCATCTTCTCTAAGTTTTGCTGCACGGCGAACTGGATCATCCGCGGTGGCCCACAAGCCAACGCGAGAGTGTCGCTGGAGCCCTCTGGGATGTGATCCCTCAGCACACTATCCGCGATGAAACCTGTGCTATATTGCCCTCCTTCCCTTATAGATTCTTGCACGAGATACTTCACGTACCATACTTTCAACCGATCATGCTTCTTAGCCCAATCGTCGAGCTCGTCTTTCAGCAAAATGTTGTCCTCGGTTCGGTTCGCGTACACCATATACATCTCGGTCTCGTCCTTGGGGTCCTTTAAAATAGCTTGGATGACTTGATAAATGGGGGTGATCCCCGTCCCACCGGCTAACATTGCTAGTTTCTTGGCAAACTTGGGTTTCCGTGAACCAAAAAGTTGCCTCGACCGGTGTATTGGATGTGACCCATAGGACCCTTCACCTCTAGTGATGAACCCAGTGGGAGAGAGTCCAAATATTGTGACATGAGCCGCCGTTGGGGAATTTCGGGTGCACCCCTTTGAAGTAAATCTTGACGACTAGATCAAAGTGGCCAACTTCATCAATGCTGCTGGTTGGGGTGTAGGCTCTCATGCAAAGCTTATCATCAATGGTGGCACACAAAAATATGTGCTTCCCTACGGTAACCCGAGCACTTGATCTTCCGACGGCAACGCGAATCGGAACCGACGAACATCGTGGCAGATGGATGTTTTATCGAAAGTTTGCATGGGATTTTCTCAGGTGGAACAAGCGCCACGGGTCTTGTGGTTGCAACTTCTTTAATGGGACCTAAAAAGCTAATGTTCGACGCTCCATGCACGGAAATATTAGGCGAGGACGCTGTCGAGTTGAAAACATAACCCGTCGTGATCAGCTCACCAATTCGATAATCCTCTAGCATATTCTTGGCTTTGTCGGAGTGAATGGCGTCGAACTCGTCGGTGCAGTCGGTTCCGGCGTTGATGAGAATACTGCTCATGCCACCAGGGTGATCCTTGAGGAAACGAGTGCAATCATAGATGTGACCACGGACGATGATCCAAGCGGAATCAACAGAGTTGTGTTTCTTGACATTGGACATCGAAATTCTGGAGGTAGTGTTCATGAAAGAAGTAGAGACACTCCTTTTTATGGTTGGGTCTACGGGGTGTCGTTCCTCGGCCATCCATCCACCGGATTGGTTGCCTGGCAAAGTCGGATGCTCGAAAACCATCCCGTTTTCACTTGCTTTTACGCGGAACCAGCAGTTGTTCATCATTCCCTATTACATGTGATTAATCCCATTAACTCCATTAGCGGGGACAGACAACAAGAATTTTATTTTTGGCATAAACACAAAATTTAGTTCATATTTTGTCAGTTTTTTTATCACTTTCTACAACAAAACAGACTTTTAGCGGTGTTTTTTTAGGCTTTTAGCGGCGTTTTTAAGCGCCACTAATAGAGCTTGCGGCGCTTTGAAAAATGCCACAAAAAACGCCGCTAAATGTGGCATCGCAAAATTTAGCGGCGTTTTTGTGAGAAAATGCCGCTAGAAACAATGACTTTTAGCGGCGCTTTTTTTCTAAAACGCTAAAAACATGACTTTTAGCGCTTTTTTCTAAAACGCACTAAAAATATGACTTTAGTGGCGCTTTTTCTAAAACGCTAAAAACAATGACTTTTACCTAACTTATTTCACAAACGCCACTACTGAGTTTGACTTTTAAGCGGTAGCTTTTGCCCACAAACGCCGCTAACTTGTACATATTTAAAATATTCTATTTATCCAATATCATACGCCTCGCACTAAAACCAACCAATGGCAACAAATATAATATATAATTTCAACCCAAATAACAAATGTAGCATAAAAATTGCACCAACTACATTAATTCTAAATGTTATTTTAAAATAAATAAAAATATATGATATCATACAAAATATCCTTACAAAATGTTAAATGTAACAATGTTAAAATCATCTTACAATAAGAACATAAATGTCTAAGATGGCGGCTGCATGCTCATTGCAACATCTTCATCATAACTCAAGTCAGAGTGAAGTTCTTCATACTTCTGCTCGCTCTCTGCCTCCCTTCTTGCTACTTCCGCTTTAAGTAGAAATTTGCTCTCCCTCCTCATTGCGGCCTCGGCCTCCTCCTTCTTGCCTCGGCTCTAAGTTGAGAAATTTGCTCAACCGTGCTAGCTTGCATTTGAGCTATCTGGTCTTTTAGCCTCTGAACTTCAGCACGAGATTGACTCCCGGGAGGCATATATTGTTGGGAGTCGGATCCAAAATATTGGGTCGGAGTAACACCAGATCCTTGAAGTCGAACCCGACCGTACCTTTCAACACCCAAAACATTAGTGATAATTTTGCTATAAATATACTCAAGATTAACAGAACTATCAGTAAAAGCAATCGTACCTTTCAGGACCCAAAACATCGGTAATAATTCTATTATCGACATCCTCAAGATGAACAGAACTATCACTCGAAGCAGCCGCTTCATAAAGTGTCTTCTTCTCCTTTAGTTTCTCCTAATAAATTAATCAAAAAGTTAGAAACGAAATATACAATAAGAAGGAATGCATCATAACTTAACATTATTAATTTAAAACTACTAACGAAGAATTAAACTATTATAAGTAAACATTATAAATCCATTTTAATAAATCAAATTTTATTAAGTAACTATACCATAATCTCTCCACCGGGTGTCATCGGAGACCCATCCTTCTTCCTATAAGTAATGTCAAAAAGTCAAACGCGTCCAACTTTTTGACCGGTGGAGAGTTCCTACAGTGTTGTATTACAAATATAATTTAATAGTATAAAGTCATTAATATTTGATGAAATTAATAAATTATAATACCTCGGCCTCATTCTGAAGCAAAACTTCTCGATCCCGCTGTATAAGTGAATTTTTGTTTACACTTTTTTTGTTCCGACACACTCACGGTCCTACTTAATGATATTATTATTACGTATATAGTAAATACTATACAAAAAAACTTATAAGAGTTTAGAAGTAGGTAATACCTCTCCTTTCTTGGAGTTCCGAATCTAACCGCATCTTCCCATTGATGCCTCAACATTCCGGTGGGACATTCCGCATTTTATCCTCGAGGCTTATTTCTTTCTTAAAATATTCTTTTTCAATATGCTTTTGTTGTCTCTCCATTTTTTCCCAATTTCTTTTTATATAGTCATCGAAGACCTCCAAATTAAACCTCTCCTAAAAAAACATAAATTTAAAAAGTAAATATAAATGAAACTTCAACCAAAGTATTATAAATTACATTCATGTTTTGTTACCTTAATGTTCTCCAGAGCTTGATTTTTGTTTGCGTTAGGCATGTGATGCCATGACTCGTAATTGATGGGCAACATATTTGCATTTCGTGCAATAATGCCCAAATAGCCTGCTAGAACTCGAGCTTCAGGGCCAATAGGCTGGCCATAACTGTTTCTCCTTACTTTCACACGGTCACCGAAATTTAATTCGTATAAACCTTTAAGCAGCGAACGTCCGCGACCTTTGCGCGTCCCACCATTCTCAGCTGACCAATGATAAATTATTGTTATATTAAAATTGAAAAATAAATCAATAAAAAAAGTCAACATCCATGTAAAATAATTTAATTTTACTTTGTAATTCTGTAAGCTCATCATCTATGTCAGGCACATTAGAGGATCCAACTACTGTTCGCTGTTCACTATTGCCCTCTCCGGAATTTATAGTATCATGTACAATATTTAAATCTCGCATTCTTCTTCTACTCATTTTCCTGCAATACACATAAAATAGTTGAAATATTAGTAACAAATAACAACAATAATGGTACATATAAAATATTTAAATTACATAAAATGACCATGATTAAAATTATAATATTACATATAAATAAAAAATAGTAAAATCTTACTACATCATAATTCGTAAATATCTTCGTCCACATCCCACGAACCCATTGAAATTGTGCACTAGTACTAGGGATATTTTCATTTGAGTTTTGTTCGGAAAAGCGAGTTTCGATATTTCGACGATGTCATCTCTACTTCCACCGCCCATGTCGAACAAGTCTCTAGGAGTATTTGAAGTGCAATATACCAACCCTCATCGCTTGGATCTTCCGAGTAAAAACTTGTTTCACTTGAGAAGAAAACACATACGGCTCGCCTATCGGTTGTTCTCGGTGTGAATCAATCGAGAGAAATTCACCATTGTAAAACCATATTGATCTTTTTAATTCATGCGAGCCGTATTCACATCACCCATTCACCTCGAAACAAGACAACTTTCCATTTGCCGTAATAATCCAACTCAATGATGTCGATAATAAGTCCGTAATACTCCAGATTCCTCTCGATGGGATTCATCGTCCCTAGCACTAGAATAACTCGTAATTGAAGAATTAACAACAATTCCACAATTTTGGGTTTTCCTCAACCTCTCGCGATACCTTGTATGAAATCAGATCCGTTGATGAGGAATGCACTATATCTTTTCACTATTCGGTTTGGACCTTGTGAAAGCCATTTAACTTCATCATTAACTTCATTCAGACTCCAAACCTATTGAATCGAAAGTAAATCGAGTAATTATAAATGTTATAAGAAAACATTATTACTTGTCAATGAAAACTTAAATTGCATACCATTTGGCTTAACCATTCATGGAATGATTACGTGAACATCTTATTAATTTCTCGTCGATGTAACCTTCGGGACCGTGAACGAGCTCTCAATACTTGTTTGTACTCACTATGTTAAAAATGGTTACTTTGTTAAAAGACAAACAAATTATAATTGATGAGTATTTATCAAATTCTAGAACTTACTTAGAAATGGTTCCATTGAATCGTGATGAAAAGAACGTGTCGATGTGCTTGGACCCATGATCCGTAAATCTAATTACGCAATTTCGACTTTGCCGATCGGTTCTCCAAAACTTTGAAATAAATAAGTTCCGCCAAGTTATGATCTGTGAGCCCAAAGATTTCTACTTGGTCTGCTCATTCTTGTTTCAACATCTTCCAAATACCTTGAGCAGAAAGTCATACATTCTTCTGCCAAGTAGCCTTCGACAATTGATCCTTCCGGATAACGTTTATTGCGGCAATAAGACTTCAATTTGGAGAGGAACCTAAACACGGAATAGAACATTATCAAAAGTTGGAACTAAAGGCATTTAGGTGAATGAAGGAATAATTTACAAATAAATTAAGACCTTTCAATGGGATACATCCATCGATAGAACACGGGTCCACCAAGTATCGCTTGACGCGGGAGATGAATTAACAAGTGCACCATAATTGTGAAGAAGGAAGGCGGGAAGATCTTCTCCAGATTGCATAAAGTCAGTGCGGCTCGATCTTGTAGTGTCTCAAGTTCTTGAACGTCCAAAACTTTGCCACAAATGCCTTTCATTATGTTGGGCGGTTCAATTACACAAGACGTCACCTTTTTTGACATACAACACCGCATAGCAACTGGCAGTAAGTCTTGCATCAAGATGTGATAGTCATGCGATTTTAAGCCATATAGTCTTCGATCTTTAAGACTAACACATCGAGATATATTTGATGCATATGCATCCGGGACCTTTATATCCTTCAACACCGTCTGAGAACACTTCTTTTTCCGTCTTCGACATTGAAAAAATAGCGGTGATAACCGATATTTCATATTCTAAGTGCTTGAGGATGAAGCTCACGCCAATTCCTATGTGAACTAAATCAAGTTGACTTTGAAGATTGTCTTTTGATTTTCCATCGACATTCAAAATAGTCCCAATAATGTTCTCGCAGACATTTTTCTCAATGTGCATGACATCAAGATTATGGCATAATATTTGATGCTCCCAATAAGGCAACTCAAAAAAAATACTTCTTTTTTTCCACAACTCCACCTCATTAGGATCATCCTCTTCGTCAGATTCATCATCGATTCATCCCTTTCTCTGCGGTTTCTTTTCGGCTTGGCGGTTGATTCATCTTCCCATAAATAAAATTTATATCTTTCAACATGAATAATATTTTGGATCCACCGTGCTGATGGAGCTTCTTTGAACTCTTGATCTGTCAACCGAGCACTCGATATCTAAATCTATGATTTTCGGTAACCACCAACGATGCCCCATATAAGAGAACTTCTTCCCATTATATAACCATTTCAAACATGTCACAAGAAGACAACAAGGACAAGCATAACGTCCCCAAGACTCCAACGGATAAATTAGCATAAGCCGGAAAGTCATTAATAGTCCACATCAAAGTCGCACGTAAGTTAAAGTTCTCTTTTCTCATTGCATCGTATGTCTCAACACCAACCCATAGTTGTTTTAACTTTTCAATAAGTGGTGCAAATATATGTCAATATCATTCCGGGCCCTTTCTCTCCGGTATAATCATAGATAAGATAAAAGATGACTGTTTCATGCAAACCCATGGAGGTAAATTCTAAGGAACAAGCACCACCGGCCAAGTACTATCTGTTGTGCTCATGAGTTTGTGAGGTTAAATCCATCGATGCTAGCCCAAGCCTAACACTCGAGAATCGCGTGCAAAGCTTGAAAATTTTGAGTCAAATGATTTACGAGCTAAAGAATCTGCGTGGTGCCTTAACAATCCATCATCAGTTCGTCCATCATGGTGCCACGTCATTGACTTCTGCCTTCGACGACATGAAAAACCTTTGAAGCCTTGGTATTAGCGGAAATACCGCAAAATCTTAACCGATCGCTTCCTTGAATGTGTATCCTGCTCGTCATCGTTACCATCCTCTGCATTTTTTAATCCAACGAGATTCACCGCAGACATGACAACCTTTGTTGGTTTATCCGGTCGCCCCAATACAACATGCAATCATTTCGATAACTATGAATTTTGTTGTAGCCAAGACCCAAATCCTTTATCAGTTTCTTCATGTCTTTGGACGATTTAGGGATTTTCGCAAACGGGAACATTTCTTACAGAAACTCTAACAGCATTGTCAACGAGTTTCCGATCCATCCTCCCAAACATTTCAAGTGAAAAAGACGAATACATAAAGACAGTTTGGAAAATTTTGATCCCTCATACAGTTCTTCATTCATTTCACCAAGTAACGTGTAGAACCTTGCCGCTTCTTCATTTGGTTGTTCATCATGTACAATTCTTCCCCCTTCGGTGAAAGTATTTCCACCAAAACTATAATCATCGGTTGCATCCATGTCAGGTGGAAATGACCCGAAACCATCACGTGCATGTTAAAAGCATCCCGCAACATACCTTCCATGTTATAATCTCTAACATTCTGATTGTAAGCACTATGAGGATAACCTAGATTCATCGATGATGATGCTCCACTAGATGTACACTCTCCATGAAAAATCCATTTTTTGTACCCCCGAACAAAGCCATCAACAACTAGATGTTCATAGACAACTTCACGGTAATGCCAATTGGTATTGCAACACTTCTCACACAGGCAAAGAATCATATTCTCTTGGCTTGCATTTTGAAATGCGAAATTCAGAAAAATTTCTACTCCATTTCGATAACCGTTGCTTACCCTTGACAAATTCATCCAAGTCCTATCCATTTCGTAGTTGTTGAAGTCTAATGTTGACAATAAATTACACGGCTAAATTGTTAATTTATAGTTTACGTAAGTAATGATAATTTCATATATATAACTGAGTACTATGTAAGTATTATGTAAGTTATGTATTATGTAGGTTATATATTATGTAAGTTATGTATTCTTTAAGATTCAACATACGTGGCATTGTTACACCTAGGGAGGATCCGTTATATCTAACAGTGAGATATAAGGTAACCCGTCAGGTTTCCAGCCTATATACTTTGAATCTCTTTTTTTCTATACAAGTATTATGGAAGTTATTTATTATGTAAGTTATATATTATGTAAGTTATGTATTCTTTAAGATTCAACATACGTGGCATTGTTACACCTAGGGAGGATCCGTTATATCTAATAATGAGATATCTGACAACCCGTCAAGTTTCCAAATTACATACTTTGAATCTCTTTTTTTTCTATACAAGTATTATGTAAGTTATGTATTATGTAAGTTATATATTATGTAAGTTATGTATTCTTTAAGATTCAACATACGTGGCATTGTTACACCTAGGGAGGATCCGTTATATCTAATGATGAGATATCTGCAACCCGTCCGCTTCCAAATTTATATACTTTGAATCTCTTTTTTTCTATGCAAGTATTATGTAAGTTATGTATTATGTAAGTTGTATATTATGTAAGTTATGTATTCTTTAAGATTCAACATACGTGGCATTGTTACACCTAGGGAGGATCCGTTATATCTAATAATGAGATATACGGCAACCCGTCGAGTTTCAACTTATATACTTTGAATCTCTTTTTTTCTATACAGTATTATGTAAGTTATTTATTATGTAAGTTATATATTATGTAAGTTATGTATTCTTTAAGATTCAACATACATGGCATTGTTACACCTAGGGAGGATCCGTTATATCTAATAATGAGATATACGGCAACCCGTCAGTTTCCAAATTATATACTTTGAATCTCTTTTTTTCTAAACAAGTATTATGTAAGTTATGTATTATGTAAGTTAAATAATGTGATAAAAGCTATGTAAGTTATGTAAGTTATGTACATGTAAGTTATGTAATTTTATGTTAGTTATGTATTATGAATTATGTAAGTTAAATTAAAATTTCAAATCGAGAATAAGTTAAAATGGAAAATGTTATTATATGGTTTTTATAATTGAAATTTCTTGTGATGTTATTAAGTTTACAAAGTTTTTAACTTACTTCTTTTAAAAAAATATTTTCTATATTAAAACATATTTCAATAATGATCTATATTATTATATTGATAACAATATTAAATTTAAAAGTTTTAAATTACTTCTTATAAAAATAATTTACTTTTGTAATTAAAACATATTTAAGTAATGATCAATATTATTATTATAATGATAACAAAATATTATTACCATTTTGGAAAACATTGAAAATATTAAATATTAAAAGCAAACATTAGTAATATAAAAATTAGTAATTATTAATTAGTAATAAGCCTAAAAGCCATATAAATGTAAGTATTCTTAAAAAAATATTGTTTACTTTTAAGGAAGATAAAGTAATAAAAATTCTTTAATATAATATATAATATATGTAATGACAGTTTGTATTAAAATATGTTAATATCTTCTTAACTTGCAAATATTTATTAAAATATGACATTTATGTTAAAAATTATAACATACTTTAACAATTTACTTTTATATTTTGTTAATGTTATTTTTATATCGCATCTAGTACCTAAATTTTAAAAAATAATACACGGAAGCTTGTAAAAAATCGAGCGGCATGAGTAGATAGCAAATTGGAGGTTGTTCAAACATTATTAATAATAAGCAACAATAATAAATAAAGTTTAGGCATAAATTAATAATAAACAAAGAATAATAAATGAAGAATAATAATAAATAAAGAATAATAAAAAAATAATAATAATAAACAAAGAATAATAATCAATAATAATAATAAAAATTATTAATAATAAACAAAAATAATAAATAACAATAATAATAAACAACAATAATAATCAGAATAATAATAAACATTATTAATAATAAACAATAATAATAAGCAATAATAATCCGCAATTTTGGAATGACAATTTAGCAAGTTAAATATCGACCTATATACTTCAAGTCCAAACGAAAGCTTGTCTAATAAACGATATACATACTTGAAGTCCAAAAGAAAGCTTGTCCGAAGAAACCTTGTCTACTAACTTTATTGAAACAAAGGAGGAAGATAGACAATTATGATCAAATCGAAAGTACTAAATATCGATTCATAAGGTGAAACATGATAGTAAGCAATGGAATTTTCGATATACCTTGATAAATTAAGCCTTTTTCGTGAAGTCTAATAAACGCTCAGATAATGACTCCTCGCAATGATGTATACAAGGTTCGAACACAAACTTACTTCATAATACAAACACCTAAAACACAACTCAACACTTCAATTCCATCTACACATACACGACTTTTACTCCAATTACGACAGTTTGCTCCATAAAGTCGAGTTCGACTTATGCACTTCATAAGTAAATAAAAACACATTTCCAAAGACTAGATCATATTATTCATTAGGCACCCGCTCTAGCAGATTGCAGAGTGAAGGAAGTTGATCTTTGAAAACCGAACAAAAAAGAGCCATTTCAAGCTTCTTCTTTTTTTAAAAAAAACCCCAAAACTTTGAACATCGAAAGAGCAGATTACTTGGAGTATAAACAACTAAACTTCCAACCAAAACTAGAAATTCTTGAAAACCATCTTCTTTGTTAGTTGATCCTCACCAAACCATTTCCACAAAACTCAATACATTTCCCAAAATACACACTTCCCTCCCCCCAATAAAGAAAACCCTCAAAATAAGTTCAATCACCAAAACAAAGCTAAACCAAAAAAAAAAAAAAAATTTAAGAACTCCACAAAAAAAAAATCAATGAAGGAAGAAGAACAAACCTTCAATTCAATAAAAGAACAAATTCAATTCCAACATAAAATCAATGGGGCACCGACCTTATTCTAAGGAATCTTCACTTTTGGTGAAATTGAAGTTGAAGAAAACAAGAGGGTTTGAGAGATGGAAAGGAGGTTGGAAATGAGACAGAGATATGAGAAAACAAAATCATATTTAGAAATATGAAAGAATAAAATTCAAATACAAAATATAACAAATCGAAATTTATCAATATTCTTTTCAAGCAAAATGGATGAAATCTATGGCTACAATTGGTTTCCATTGAAATCTTTACCTCAAACCGAATTTAAATTCTATTGTTTCCATTAGCTAAATATTTATAAAATTATTGGTTAAGTTTTAAGTAACCATCTTAATTTTGGTTGTTTATTGAAGAATAAGAGAAAGGTGAAATTGGCAACATTGAGGCCATACACGAGTTAAGAAAACCAAGCTAACGGGGGGTTTTGAAAGGAATCAAATAAATTTAAGAAGATTTAACTATGTTCTTAGAGAAATCATACATATAATCCAATTTTCATAATAGATCTTAAAACAAAACAACAATTAGTAAACTTCTCAAATTACATGCATAATATATGATAACTAGAAGCACAATTAGTAAACATTGATTCTAAAGGGCAAGCCATTTCAAGAACAAGTCGCATGACCTTATTTTTATTGTCAATAGCACCTAAAGAACATTATACTCTCTATTAATAATTTATGTTATTGCATGGTTTTCTAAAATAGATTACAAAACATTGTACCCTAGCAATGAGATTTAGCACTTAACATCATGAAGATTTTGGTCAAACTTCCATCTAAGGAAAACAAAAATTAAAAATGCTTTTAGAACTAATAGTAGTTATAACTAAGAAGGCAATAGAGCTGATTTCTTAGCCATCGGAACAAATTTTGCTATGAACATTCTTGACCAAAGGATCCTACTAAACCAAAGAAAGCTCCAATACTTTAGAACATTCTTTTCTTAGTAAAAATCTGGTTTTAATCCTCCGGAATTTCCACACATGCAAATAAGCAAATTCAGCAAAGAGAGAATTAACTTCACTACGTAATAAAATTTAACTTCAAACCCAAAACAAACAAAAAAGCCAAAAAATAAATAAAAACTTACCAAAAACAGGGAAAGCCGAAATCAAGATAAGAATCCAAAGGGAAACACTGAATTTGCCCCTTCAAAAAATAAAACATATTTTAGCAGATAATCACAAATGTTTTATATCTTAATAGATCAGAATTTGCCATACCATCCCCAATAAACAAAATACAAAGAAAGATGAAAAATTAATACAATTTCATGTTGTTTAAAATGAACAATTACCTTGCATGCAGTTATAATATTGGATGTGCAATCAAGAACAAGCTATCTAGCTAGGACCAACTAGAGTCAATTAAATCATTAAGAAAAAGAAGAAGGAATAACCATTGTTTCCAATAGAACTATATGCTTAAACAAAACATAAGTGAACTTGGATTTTCACAGATGTATTTAGATTTTAAAAATAGTGAAAGCTACATAATAGACACATACAAATATAACATTTATGATTAGTTCTCAAATTCATTGATCATTAGATGGCTATTTAATAATGAATCAAATTCCCAAATACTTTTGAGAATTTGAAATTCATGTTTTGTATTATAATTCATATCATTAATATGTATTATAATTCATATAATAAAAGAGAATAAATAAAATGATTATAACAACCAACCACAATGATAGTAGCATATTAGATATGATGACAATCCAAATAATAAATGAATGGAAAATGAAAATTAAGAATGCTATTTAAGTAAATATACATATCAAGTTTAGGTGGTCTAGTAGCACTTGGAGGATTAGGTTTCCATTTAGTGGAGCAAGTTTGGGATTTGGAGGTGCTATTGGAATAACTCTGCAGATAGCTATTGTTTGGGTGAAGGAGCGATCTATCAAGACATGAAAATTGTCAATAAAATACCTTTCACATGTCGAAATTTCAATAAATAACATGCACTTTCCATCATTATTTACTCGTTGCCAATCAAATATGTTAGTAAATAACCTAACAAGCATTTACAACCCTCCAAGTACACATAATTTTGGTTTCCTAATCGCTCAAAAAAAAATTAATCATAAATAGAAGGAATAAACCCACAAACAGTTGAAAGTAATTTAAAGAATCACAAATAAAACATCACAATAAGTCGAATAGGATTTGGAAAAAATGTTAACCCATCAAATTCATTACTAATATAAACAAAAAAATTAAGAAAGTAAATGAATAATTCAAAATACGACGGAAGAGGATGATTACCAATGTTCCCGACGGAGGAGGATGATTACCACGACGAAAGAGGTGGCGTGGGATGAGCAAAGAAAACGGAAAGTCGATAAAACTTTCTTGTGAATGCTAAAGGAAAAGGAAAAGGGATGTTCGCTTTCACGGGAGCTAAAGGAAAAGGAAAGGGATGTTCGGCTTTCACGGAAGCAGAACATAGAATGGGAAGAGCAAAGAGATGAGATACTCGACTTAGGGATTTCGGAAATCAAAATGGGGAAGAAGGTTAATCAATTTTACGCTAACAATACGGCGCTTTTAACTAAAATAAAATGATTATTTGCGCGTTTTTGAAACGCTACCGCTATTTATTTCCTTTTATGCTTTTAAATTACAAACGCCGCTAATATTCTTGATACTAATATATTTTAAAGATTTAATCAAATTTTTCTTTATTTTAAAGTTTAAGTAATATTTAAAACAATTAGATAAATTTTGAAATTTTAAAATTTAAAGTTATTTAATATATAAATTAAAATACAATTACTCATATACTCAAAAAAATTAAAATATATTGTAAATAATAGTATTTTATTTTTTCATTTTAACATTTATTTTAAATGTTATTGGTTCTAAATTTTCTACATTACAAATAATAATAGATCGATTTAATATATAACTTTTAATATTTTAAAAGCAAAATTACAAATAAATTTTATATTAATTAATCAATATAAAAATTAAATAAATAATAATAGATCGAATAGGATGAAAGAGTATTACATGAGTTTTCAAAATCTAAACCCTAAACTATAAACCTTTATAAACTCTAAACAACTAAAATCCTAAACTATAAACATTAACCCTAAACCTTTATCAACACTAGTTTGTTTACATCCAAACCCTAATTCGACCCCTAAACCCCTAAAACCTATAAAACCTTAAACACGTAACCCCAAAATCTAAACCCTAAACTATAAACCTTTATAAACTCTAAACAACTAAAATCCTAAACTATAAACATTAACCCCTAAACCTTTATCAACACTAGTTTGTTTACATCCAAACCCTAAGTCACCCCAAACCCCTAAAACCTATAAAACCTTAAACACGTAACCCCAAAATCTAAACCCTAAACTATAAACCTTTATAAACTCTAAACAACTAAAATCCTAAACTATAAACATTAACCCCAAACCTTTATCAACACTAGTTTGTTTACATCCAAACCCTAAGTCGGCCCAAACCCCTAAAACCTATAAAACCTTAAACACGTAACCCCAAAATCTAAACCCTAAACTATAAACCTTTATAAACTCTAAACAACTAAAATCCTAAACTATAAACATTAACCCCAAACCTTTATCAACACTAGTTTGTTTACATCCAAACCCTAAGTCACCTCAAACCCCTAAAACCTATAAAACCTTAAACACGTAACCCCAAAATCTAAACCCTAAACTATAAACCTTTATAAACTCTAAACAACTAAAATCCTAAACTATAAACATTAACCCCTAAACCTTATGACCTAAACACTAAACACTAAATGCTAAACCTTTAACACTAAGGCAAAAATTAAACACTAAACTTACCCTAATAAACCCTAAAACCCTAAAATCCTAAACCCTAAATCCTAAACCCTAAACCTTAAATCATAAACCATAAACCCTAAACCCTAAA
This sequence comes from Gossypium rotundifolium, assembly GCA_025506655.1. Lineage (NCBI taxonomy): Eukaryota > Viridiplantae > Streptophyta > Magnoliopsida > Malvales > Malvaceae > Gossypium > Gossypium rotundifolium. Next base: position 187,595,324 of record CP106729.1, on the reverse strand, counting down.
CCATAAACCATAAACCCTAAACCATAAACCATAAACTCTAAACCCTAGGACAACCTTAAACCGCAAATCATAAACTATAATCCCTAAACATTAAAACAAGAACTCCTAAACCTTACACCTTAAACTATATATGTTAAACCATAACCCCTAAATAATCATGAGAATTAATATTCAATATTTTAAAATTAATACTATCTCTTTTACGATTATATAAGAAATTATTTAATATTTTTTCATTTTAACAAATATTTTCTCTTAAATAATTTAAAACTAGAATCATAATTTTAATGTATTAAAATTAATGTTTTCTCTTTACAATTATATAAAAATTATTTAATATATAAATTTAAAACAATAAGTCATATATATCCAAAAAACTTTAAAATTACTTTTAGCGGCGTTTTGGAAAAGCGCCGCTAATGACTGAGACTTTAGCGGCGTTTTGGGAAAGCGCCGCTAAAGGTTAGACTTTAGCGGCATTTTGGGAAAGCGCCGCTAATGACCAGACTTTTAGCGGCGTTTTGGGAAAGCGCGCTAATGACTGACTTTAGCGGTGTTTGGTAAATAACGCCGCTATTGCTCATTTTTACGGCGTTTTCATTCAAACGCCGCTAATGTATAAAATTTGCGCTTTTTCTTTAAAACGCCACTAAAACTCCGCTAAAAGTCCTGCATTTTGGTGTAGTGTATTTGTTATTAAATTTTAAAACTTGATCAAATTTCTTTCTTTTAAACAAAAAATATTGCTTTCTTTTTAAAAAATATCTAAATTATTAAATTTTGAATTATATTGACGTGACCATTTAAGTATAATTTATAAAATTTTAAAAATTAATAAAATATTTAAAATTCAACATATTTTTAAAATTTCTAAAAAAACTCATCCTGTTTAAACTGAAATATCTGTTAGCACGTGTAGTGTAGTGTAGTGTAGTGTAGTGTTGTGTAGTGTAGTTATTAGTTAAAATTTCCTAAAAACAAAAACAATTTAACAAAGTGTAGTAGTGTACGTACTTTTACTTACCAGAAGATTCCAAATGAGCTTTTCGGGCTGGGTGTTAAAGGTCTCGTCCCAGGCTCGCACTGCTATCTCTTTGGCTCCCAAAAGGTCAAGCACTTCAACATCAAGAGACCAGAAGCACCAGCACCAGAATTTGCAGTATTTGTTCGGCTTTTCAGCGTGGTCCACCGTGCAGACCTGCCAGGTTTCACCACCGTCCATTGTTACCTCCACACGTTTTACTTTTTCCCACCACCTGTTATCACCAAAATAAAACAGCAAAAATAGAATACAAAAGCCTGATTCTCATTTCCCTAAACTTGCAGTCACTATACAAATTTCCAAAGGAATTGATCAAATCATTTTTCTTTTTTAATTACTAAAAGTATATATGTCGAGAGACAATCTTAAATCTTGTCCAGTTTTACAGAGGAGCATGGACCTTACTTAAAAGCTAACCATGCGGGGACTGAAAAAGACCAAAAGATTCACTTTTGTAAAACAAAGTTGGTTTTTTTTTTTAAACTCACCCGAATATGCATAGCCCCTCAAAGTGTACGGCCTCCAAGTTGTCCACGAGTTGATTGGCAAGATCTCTTTATGACAAGGCCTCGTTATCACCGAGTTGATGTTTAGCTCATCGATGGCGCATTCCGGATTATACCACCAACCTGCAAACATTACATCATCATGTTTCATTATCAAAACACTGTCATCGAATTTCCCATGCAAAATAAAACATACCTTCAGCGTTGGCTAGCTGTAAATCAACATGGGAAGGAAAGACCTTATTATCTCTATAGTAATAAAACTATCGGATTCTTTCGTTGTAACGATGATTCGTTTCAACCATTTCACCATTCTCCCGCCGTTGAACCCTGGTATGATGATCAGAACAGGGAAGCCATGGTCCGGGGTTAAAAGTTTGCCGTTTTGCATGTAAGCTAAGATAATATCCCGAGATGGGTCCATGGCGATCTCCTTCTTGATGCTGGTTCCGTACTTGCACCCGCCGCCGCCGGGCAAATGCTCAGCCCCTTCGAAACACACATTGAGGGCGCCATGTTTCTTGCTGTAGATCCCACATCGTTTGAGCACGTTTCACAGTGGTACACCCCTCCACAGCGAAGTTGAAATCCCTGCAGCTCCCCAGTTGAAACCCACCGTTGGTTTGATCATGTTTTGTTCTTTACGACGGTTGGCGGCGCAAACCAAGGTAACCGGGAACTCACGGCTTTGAAACTGGTTCACCAGCTGGTCCATGGTCAACTTTATCGGCCTTTTAACTAAACCGGTTATTTCAACGGTCCAGTCATCCCACGAAGCTTTGGGAACCGCACCGTGGTTACGAACGTAGTGGAGAGGAACCGGGTGATGAAACCATGCTGCATGAGGCGGTTCAAAGGGGGTTCAGAGTTGAAAGGGTGTTTCCCTGTAAGACGGACCAGGGAAGGGTTCCGCTCGATCCAATTATCAGCGGTTGCTTCGTCTCGAGGGTCCAAGATCGACGGTTCAACCTTGCTGTTGGATTTGATGATCATGGCTTTGTAATTTTCGATCTCGTTATCTTCATCTTCGCTGGAGGATTCATAATCATGGTCGACGAAAACACGGTGCATATGGCGGTGGGTATGGGTTGGATGGGGCTTCAAGGGGGTGTAAACGCCGTTCAAAGCCGGTTCAAGCCCCGTGAATTGTCGATTACCGACCGAAGCCGCCATAACTGTGAAGATTATTATTTACTCCTAAACGAGAAAGAAAATTCTCTCTTTCTTTTTTCCTTTTTCACTCGATTTTCTTTTTGTTTCACTGACAAAATGAAGAAACTGGGGGAGGGTGAAGGCGTTTATATAGACTCGAGGAAGCCATAAACAAATCTGGAAAATTGAAAATGGAAGTATTTCCAAGAATATGTGAAGGATAAAAGAAGAAGAAGTTGGTGTGTGGAGGGAAAAACATCAATGTTATTTAGGCTCATAATTTCGAAAGCTAAACAAAAAATATGGTGATCATTAATAAGCATAAAAAGAGAAGATTCCGCTCAATCGATGTTTATGGGTATAGGTTAAAGATTGGCGTCTTTAAAGCCACATCGAGGGTACTAGTTATCATCACCGGCGTAGATACTTTCGATTTAATCATAAGTTTAATTCAATATTTTGATTTTGGAGTTTTTTTTTGTATTTAATTTTTTTAAATTTGTTTCCTAAACTATCCATCTATTATGATTTTTAATCCAAAAAATTAATTGAGATTAATAAAAAAAATACCATACAATGGGCTTTATATCTTGTAACATCCTAGATTAGGGGTTGTGCGTTTGGAGCATAACTCAAGTGTTAATAGGCTTTAAGTGTGGTTGGTGATGTTTTAAAGGTTTTAAAACTCTAGGATTAAAAGGGGATGCATTGGAAATTTTGAAATTTTAAGTTAAAGGGAAATTAAGGCAAGGTGGCCTTAAGAGAAAAAGTATGTGAAATTTGACACACAAACAGGCTTGGAAAAGTGGCTGAAGATGCCACTTAGGGCCTCTGGAAATGGCGCCACATGCAAGGGTTTTGGGCACGAGTTCGAGTCACATGGGAAGCAAATAAAAGAAGTTTTATTTTTGCTTCCGTAAGCCTGAGGTGGGCGACAACAAGGCTCTTAAAAGGAGTTTTATTCTCTTTAAAATTGGCTAAATAGGGATAAATGATGATTTATCTTAAGTATTTTAAAGAGATAAATAAGGATTTATTTATCATTATTCCCATGAGATAAAGGTTGGATTAAACTCTTTTATTTTATGATAATTAAAGGATAAAGTTATCAAATAGAAGAGTGGTGGCCAAGTAAGGATTCTCAGATGATAATTTAAATCTATAAAAGGAAGGAAGGAGGGCTACTCATTAATTTTCTTCCTTCTCTTCTCTCTCTGCCAAATTCTTAGGGTTCTCTTCTCTTCTTTCTCTTTTCTTTTGTCTGTCAATTCCCTAGCCTCCTCTCTCTTTTATTCAAAACCAAAAACACAATCCAACCTAGTCAATTCTTCATAGCACCAAAAGTCAAATTGCCAAAGCCAGAATCTTTGTTGTGATGGAAGGGTGTTGCCAATTTCATCCAAAAAGGTAAGATAAACTATTATTTGATTTTCAATCTCTCTTTAGCGAAATATAGGAATCTAACTCCTTTAGAATTCCATGGTCAAATTTGGAAGGTTTTCTTGAGGATCTAGTAGTTGTCGACTACAAGGAGCGGTTTAGATTTAGATCCGTAAGGTAAGACAGTAGTGATTTTCGGCCATAGGCCATTTTGGTATATAATGTTAGCCGATTCTGACTTAGATGGTGTAGGAAGGAGTTCTACAATCGCAAAGGTGCAAATCGTTAGATGTGGGTTTCGAGATTTAGTCAATTGTGCTAATCAAAAGCGTAGTTATCGCACAATTCTCCCGTTATTGTATGTTGTTAAGTATGTTTGATTATGATGTGTATGTTAGCTTAAATAATGGCTAAGATGGTGGATACCGTAGTGGGTAATCGATTAATCGGTCGAGGCTCTATTTTGCCTATGATATATGTGTGATATTTGTGGTGAGCATGTGATAAATATTTACTCGATTGTTAATCGACATGATACACGATATGCATGGGACTTGGGATGTGAAAATTGAAGGAAAGGGTGTATATCATTATGTACGTGGTCTAATGCTAGCCTCGTGCTACATTAGCGCTTGATGTTAGCTATGTGCTTCATCAAGGAGGTGTTGGCTAAGTGCCCATCTCGGCGGTTGATAGCTGCGTGCATCACCGTGGATGATTGATATGTGGGATCCTATGGGATCGGTGGCTCACCACGACCTTGAGCGACAAGTCCGCCAAGGTAAGATATGTGGATCATTATGTGATCGGTGGTGGATTAGCTACGGCCTTGGCGAAGGTCCGCCAAGGTAGGTTGAATGGATGGACCCTAGGTTGGGATGGGCTTCATAATTGCATATTTATGTGTATGGATCGTGTGGATATGGGCCAAGCCCATATGTGGAGATATGTGAAATGACTATGCACCGAGTCTGGTTTGACTCACCTAATATTTTAAACCTTTCGGTGATGCGTAAGCGTGGACCGGGTTAGAGTGGATACAAAGGTGGCCATGCGTAAGCGATTTTCATGCGAAAGATATTTTTAATTAATTAAGCATTTATATCTTCAGTACTTTGATTATTCAATTATTGTAATAAGGCCCCTAAAAGTATTTAAAGTCTGTTTAAGTGTTTCTCATTAGGTTTATTATTGTGTTTTATTATGGATTGACAATTGAAGAATTATTTGCAAACGATTTTTATTTAAATCTATATATACTAAAGTTTTAATCCGGATATTTTTATAAACACCACACCTTACTTAAGAATTTTAATGAACACTGTTTTCTAAACTTAACAAAATTTTCGTGTTTTATCCTTAAGTTCAAATTTGTTTCAAACGCTTTCCGTAGATGGCATTTCAAATTCGATCGTAGTGAATGGACCGGTTTGGGGTGTTACAAATTGGTATCGAGCCAGTTCAAAACTCACTTGAGGGTTGTGGGGCCCAAAATGTTTTCAAAAATGGGCTTTTCGAAAAAAATGGGCTTTTTAGAAATTTTTCAGGTTATTCTAGCATGGTACCTAAGTCTCCGGCCCGAAGTCCACCAGGTAAGTACTTCTGATTGTTGAAGTGGTTTGAATTTGTGAACTATATGGGCTTTTATGGGAACGTAGATTAGTGAACTAGGATCTATTGAACCCTAGGACTAGTCTACTCAAACACATGCATAAGACTTAAGGACTATTAAACAAACCTGTGATTAAGTCGCCGAGCTTGGGTGTGGCAACCACTGTACGCATGTCTAGGATTGGTATTTAGTAAGAGCTTGGTATTTAAGCAGTCCTAGCGACTCACCTCCTCTTTACTCGAATCCTACACAGTGCGTAGCTACGGTTCACCTTAACCAAGAGGACTTATTCACCTATTAAACCCGATAATTAAAACTCGAAAGGACTAGCCATGCAGCTTTTATAAAATTCCTAGTTTTAAAGTTCCTAAATTACCCTTTTAATTTTAGTAAAAGATTATTGTGAAAATTTTTCCAAAATATCTCCGATTTACAAAATTACAAAATGCCCCTATATTATAAAATTACTAAAAATACCCTTGATTGTAAAAACTACCATACTACCTCAACTTTTGTTAAAATAATTTTACAAAAATACCAAAATATCTAGTTTTCAAAATATCAAGATACTCGATTTGGGAAAATTTATGAAAATACCCACAGGTAAAATTACCAAAATGCCCTTAGTTTCTAAATTTTCATATTACCTCGACTTTTATTTAAAATATTCTTACTTTAAAAAATATCAAAAATTCTATTTTTGCAAAAGGTAAAGATACCTATTTGGAAAATTACTTGAATTACCCAATTACCAAAATAACCCCGATTTCAAATTTCGCAAAACCTTGATTTGGAAAATCTTTACATTAAAATGCCCATGAGTTTGGAAAAAATTTGAAATGGCTTTAGTGATTTTCAAATTTACCCCGATTTATTACCAAATTACCTCAGAGGACAAATGACGAAAATACCCACAGGATAAAACGGACAAAATGTTGAATAGTGAATGTGGGTGGTGGATACCACTAAAAGAATGTGGCCTTGTTGAGCAATGAAGATATCTCCATTATGAATGTGATTGTGAAGGTGATTCTTTGAATTAGAGTAGTGAACTCAAACTGAAACTTTGATTGATCGAAAGAACAACTTCTGGAAACTTCATTTCATAAAATTGCTCGTGGATAAATAGTGGAACAAAATTTCTAATGCATAAAATTTCGTAAATCAGACTAAATCGAGGTGCTAGAAATGAGTTCTAGAGGACGTGGTCATCGTGGACGTGGTCGAGGCAGAATGACTGTGTCGGAACCCGTTAGGTCGGGTCAAGGATCTAAGAATGGGGTACCACCGCCACTATCACCAGCTTTTGGTGTTGAGCGAAGATCGACGGGGATGATGTCAGACGCAGCGGTCTTGTGAGTTCTTGAGATGGTGGTTGGAGCAGGTGGAAATATGAAAGCTAGGAAGTCCGTACCCGAGCGACTCCGAGCTAATGGAGCTGAGGTGTTTCGGGGCGTATCAGGTGTGGCACCCAGTACGGCTGAATATTGGTTGGAAGCAACCGAGCGAATTATGGATGAGCTCGATCTGACCGCTGAGGAGAAAATGAAAGGAATGGTGGCGCTGCTTCGCGACGAGGCATATCAATGGTGGCTAACAGTTCGGGATAGTGCCACGGCGGAGGATTTCACTTGGGAGTACGTTAAGGCGGCGTACCAGAAGAAATATATCGGTACTCATTATATTGATGCGCAGAGGAAGGCGTTTCTGGGGCTGGTTCAAGAGAACAAGTCCGTAGCGGAATACGAGGCTGAATTCTTAAGGTTAAGCCGTTATGCTCGAGGGGTAGTTACTACGGAGCATGAGCGATGTGTCCGATTCAAGGACGGATTAAGGGACGACCTGAGGTTGTTGTTAGCTCCTCATCAGGAACGAGAGTTTGCTGTGTTAGTCAAAAAGGCTAAGGTAGCTGAAGGGATTAAGGACTCGGTGAGACAGAACAAAGATAAGGATAGGAACCGAGATAGGAGGAATTTTGGATCGTCTGAATCATTTGACGGTCTTCAGAAAAGACCGAGGGTTGAAAATTCTATTCGTGTTGCTAAGCCAGCTATGGAAAATTCGGACCGTCCGTGTGTTCAGTGTGGAAGGTATCATGTCGGTGAGTGTTGGAACCGGGAACAAGAATGTTTTAGGTGTAAGTCTAAGTCTCACCTGATTAAGGACTGTCCTCAGGATCTGAATAGGGCTCGGACAATGTGCCGTGGTTATGTGTAGCCAGTGAGATGGTCGATAGCGACAAGGGGTTGTGGTCTGAACCATGGAGGAAATGGTTCAGGCCGAGGTCGTGGAGCACCAAACAGAGAGGCTGAAGGTGCAGATGCAAGGTAGCCAAGGTTGGTTTATGCAGTCGGCTGTTGCGAGGGGGGAGATGTGCCCGAGGTGACAACGGGTAAGTTTCTTATTTCTGGATTATCCTTCATTGCTTTGTTCGTTATAAGGTCAGTTCGTTCCTATGATTGCTAATGAAGTGTATGAAACCTTGATTGCGAACTTAGAGAATGTGCCTAGGTAGTATAATAGTTCTTTAAGATCAGAGTGCGCAGCAATGGAGTAAGTGGGGTAAGTTAGGATGTACGGATGCTCGTTAGTAAGTAATTTCGAGGACAAAATTATTTTAAGGAGGGTAGAACCGTAACATCCTAGATTAGGGGTTGTGCGTTTGGAGCATAACTCAAGTGTTAATAGGCTTTAAGTGTGGTTGGTGATGTTTTAAAGGTTTTAAAACTCTAGGATTAAAAGGGGATGCATTGGAAATTTTTGAAATTTTAAGTTAAAAGGGAAATTAAGGCAAGGTGGCCTTAAGAGAAAAGTATGTGAAATTTGACACACAAACAAAGCTTGGAAAAGTGGCTCAAGATGCCACTTAGGGCCTCTGAAATGGCGCCACATGCAAGGGTGTTGGGCTGAGTTCGAGTCACATGGGAAGAAAATAAAAGAAGTTTTATTTTGCTTCCGTATACTGAGAGGTGGACGGCAACAAGGCTCTTAAAAGGATTTTATTCTCTTTAAAATTTGGCTAAATAGGGATAAATGATGATTTATCTTAAGTATTTTAAAGAGATAAATAAGGGATTTATTTATCATTATTCCCATGAGATAAAGGTTGGATTAAACTCTTTTATTTTATGATAATTAAAGGATAAAGCTATCAAATAGAAGAGTGGTGGCCAAGTAAGGATTTCTCGGATGATAATTTAGTCTATAAAAGGAAGAAAGGAGGGCTACTCATTAATTTTCTTCCTTCTCTTCTCTCTCTGCCGAAATTCTTAGGGTTCTCTTCTCTTTTCTTTTGTCTAGCCGAATTCCCTAGCCTCCTCTCTCTTTTATTCAAAACCAAAACACAATCCAACCTAGTCAATTCTTCATAGCACCAAAAGTCAAATTTCGCCAAAGCCAATCTTTGTTGTGATGTATGGTGTTGCCGATTTCATCCAAAAGGTAAGATAAACTATTATTTGATTTTCAATCTCTCTTTAGCGAAATATAGGAATCTAACTCCTTTAGAATTCCATGGCGAAATTTGAAGGTTTTCTTGGGATCTAGTAGTTGTCGATCACAAGGAGCGGTTTGAGATTTAGATCCGTAAGGTAAGGCAAGAGTGATTTTCGCCATAGGCTATTTTGGTATATAATGTTAGCGATTCTCACTCAGATGGTGTAGGAAGGAGTTTTACAATCGCAAAGGTGCAAATCATTAGGCGTGGGTTTGGATTTAGTCAATTGTGCTAATCAAAAGCGTAGTTATCGCACTATTATCCTGTTATTGTATGTTGTTAAGTATGTTTGATTATGATGTGTATGTTAGCGGAAATAATGGCTAAGATGGTAGATACCGTAGTGGGTAATCGATTAATCGGTCGGTTTCTATTTTGCCTATGATATATGTGTGATATTTGTGGTGAGCATGTGATAAATATTTACTCGATTGTTAATCGACATGATACACGATATGCATGGGACTTGGGATGTGAAAATTGAAGGAAAGGGTGTACATCATTATGTACGTGGTCTAATGCTAGCCTCGTGCTACATTAGCGCTTGATGTTAGCTATGTGCTTCATCAAGGGAGGTGTTGGCTAAGTGCCCATCTCGGCGGTTGATAGTCATGTGCATCACCGTGGTGATTGATATGTGGGATCCCTATGGGATCGGTGGCTCAACCACGGCCTTGAGCAAACAAGTCCGCCAAGGTAAGATATGTGGATCATTATGTGATCGATGGTGGATTAGCCACTACCTTGGCGAGGGTCCGCCAAGGTAGGTTGAATGGATGGACCCTAGGTTGGGATGGGCTTCATAATTGCATATTTATGTGTATGGATCATGGATATGGGCCATGCCCATATGTGTAGATATGTGAAATGACTATGCACCGAGTCGGTTTGACTCACCCAATATTTTAAACCTTTCGGTGATGCGTAAAGCTTGGACCGGGTTGGAGTGGATACAAAGGTGGCCATGCAAGTAGATTTTCATGCGAAAGATATTTTTAATTAATTAAGCATTTATATCTTGATGCTTTGATTATTCAATTATTGTAATAAGGCCCTAAAAGTATTTAAAGTCTGCTTAAGTGTTTCTCATTAGGTTTATTATTGTGTTTTATTATGGATTGACGATTGAGGAATTATTTGCAAGCGATTTTGATTTAAATCTATATATACTAAAGTTTTAATCCGGATATTTTATAAACACCACACCTTACTTAAGAATTTCAATGAACACTGCTTTCTAAACTTAACAAAATTTTCGTGTTTTATCCTTAAGTTCAAATTTGTTTCAAACGTTTTCCGCAGTGGCATTTCAAATTCGATCGTAGTGAATGGGCCGGGTTTGGGGTGTTACATATCTTGTAAATATTAATCTTACGAAAATTGATAAATATTAATAATGTATTAATATAATTGTAAATTATATTTTAATAATAATTATGTCATGTTCTTAATATATGTGAATCAGTGATAATTATGTCACACTTTGAATAAATTTATCAGGTAGCATATTTTAATTAATGTAAAGTTGCATAATAAATCATTCTACACAAATAAATTGAAAATAAATTAAGAGTACATAAATATCCAAGAAATAGATACATGTGAAAAATGGGGTAATTTTTGAGCAAGCATGTGGCGAAGGGAGTAATTTTTTAATAAGCAGGCGAAGGGAGTAATTTTTTAATAAGCATGGTGAGATATGTCATTCCACATATCTTAATTCCAATCAGTTGTGAAAAAAGTCTATCTATTCCTATTTTTTTATTTTGAAGGTTTTAGCTCAGAAGCTCTTACAAACCTCCATTAATCAAACACTACAATTAGAGGATTTGACTACTGATCCTCCACTTGTGCCCAAATAAGTTAAAAATGACCCAAAACTCTGTTTACCAAACACTTCTTATATATATATTTTTCATTTTTATTATTTAAATATAATTTTTATTATTTATCTATATTTTTCTAAAATTCTATATATTTTCCATTTTTATAAAATTTAAGGTTTATATATTTAATAAAAGAAAATTTATATATTTTATAAGAGAATATCATATGACTCTTTTCAATTGGCCAAAACATGTCATGGCGCTTTTTTATTGGCTAAAGTTGTCAAACAATTTTTTTATCGTGTGTTACAAAATAGATTAAAAACATAAGAACTACATGTCGTAACCATTTTTTTGAGAACAAAACGAAACGGGGTTCGACGTTGGGTTTGAAAATAGGAATAAAACGGGAGTCGCCACCGACCGTTATTTGGTGTGATCGGATCACCTTTATTTTAATAAAACATTTTTGCTTTACTAAAACAATGTTTTTGGTCCGCGAAGTTTAAAAATCGGGTCCGGAGTCGATTCACATACGAGGAAGGGTTAGCACCCTCGACACGCCCAAAATTGGTACCAAAATGATTAATTAGTGTCTTAATGTCGGAAGTTTTAAAAGGTTTTAAGATATAGATCCTCCAAAAATGTTTGGATAATTAGGGCCAAAATTTTGAGATTTCTTTGCTCCGAGAGGATACGAACATCACATCCAGCACGTTAGGACATGATGCTCTAAACCTTCGTAATCAAAGCTATCTCATGGTTTTACGAAGTTTATCGAAAGGGCGTTTAGTTACTTAGTCAAACGGAAAATCGCAACCCAGCACGTTAGGGTACTATTTCCCGAATTCCTAAATACAAAACATTGCCTTTATTTAAAAGTCTTTGAACAGAGTGTAGCGACTTTTCAAAAATGCATCGTATGGGATTGAATTCTAGAAAAGGCTTGAATCAAAATTTGAAATTTCTTTGTTCCGAAAAGATATAAACATCACATCCAAGACGTTAGGACACGATGTTTTAATCTCTCGTGAGCAAAGTCATCTCGTGATTCGCAAAACTTCAGTAAAAGGATGTTAAGTTATTTGGTCAAACGAAAAATCGCAACCCAGCACGTTAGGGCGCTATTTCTCGGGTTTCCAAATACCAAAACATTGCCTCATTTTGAAATCTTTTAGATGAAATGTGATGATCTTATGAAATATGTTTTGTTCAAAAATATAATACAAAACAAAGATAATAAATATGGATATGAATATTATAAATAAAAATACAAATAATAGTAATAATAATAATAATATTATGATGATACAAAGTAGTAATAAGAATTGAATAAATAAATAAATGAAATGACGATGGCAAGATAGTAAAGACGATACTTGAAATGAAAATAATAATAATGATGATAAAAAATGATGGATGCTAATAAAAATAATACATACAACATAAATAAACAAATATATATATACATAAAAATAAGTATTAATAATAAAATGATAACGATAATAAAAATATACTAATAATGATATAGTAATGATAATATTGAGAACAATAATAGAAATAATAATAAATGATAATAATAACAATAACAAATACAATAATAATGATGAATAAAATATCAAATGTTAGTGATTATAATAAAATTGTGAAATAAATGAAAAGGGATTGAGTTGCATCAAAATTGGAAATTTTGGGGTTAAATTGTAAATAAACAAGTGGTTGAGGGTTGTGAGCACGCCAGACGTGAAAGTGAAGGGACCAGAGAAGCAATTCTCCCATAAACCAAACGCAGATTTAAATGGGGACTTAATCATGAACCGTAATAAAATTATTGGGCTAATTTTGAAATCATCAAGAGTTTAATTTTAAAATATTAAAACGCGGAAGGACCAATCGCAAAATAGACCATCCTTTCGGCAAAACACGCGATCCTAGGCGGGTCGGATCGGTCGGGTTGCTCGGTGAAACGACGTCGTTTTGGGGCTTTGGACGCCACCAAAACGGCGTCGTTTGAAGGCCTATATAAAGGCCAAAATCAAAAAAAAACAGTCGATGCTCATTTTTTAAAAAATTTCTTTTCTCCCATTTCTCTCTCAGAAGAAGGGGGGGCGATTCGGGATTCCGGCCATCGTCCCAAGACCGACGTCGAACTTCCGACCACCACCCACGGTGGCGGAAAAAGGTAAAATCAATCCTTTTTTATATATATATATATATATATCTTTATGTTATTTTTAGATTATAAGCGAGATTGTGTAAGTTAAAAAAATAAGTTTCAAAAAAATTCACCTTTTTCGCTTTTTGTTAATGAGATCTTCCTTGTTTTTATTTTTCCTTGACTCTCTTTTTATTTTTTGTTCGAAAACCTCTTCCTTTTGTATATCTTTTCTTTTAAAAAAAAATATCTTTTTTTGCTCGAATCTTTCATTGTTTTTCTATTGATTTCAAAAGTAGAAAAAATCCTTTTCTTAAAGCTATTCTTCGGCCTTTTATAGCCGATTATGTGTTTTTTTTATTTTGTTGCTTGTGGCCCTTGTTTCTGTTCTGTGCTGTCTTTTCTTTGCAGGGCGTGGGGAGCGGATGGAGTAGGTGGCGGAGGCGACGGGCAGGTGCGGCGCAGAGGGTAGGTTCGGCGGTGTCAGAAGTTGAGGAGTCAGAGGGGGTTGGTGGCTAGGGTTGCGGCGGGGTGATTAGGGTTCCCAGAACCCTAATTTGGATTTTGGGCCATTGGGCCACCGGGTGTATTGGGCTGAGGGATTTTTATTTGGGTTTGGTTTTCTTTTTTTTTTTGTTGTAAAATGGGCCCGGCAATTTGGGCTTTGTATAATTTGCCCTCTTTGCTCATTTTCGTAACGAGAATAGAGCAAAGACCTAAAAAGCCAATATTGCCCTACCACCGAGTCTTGGCCTCTCAAGCGCTTTTCTTCAAGTTCGCGTATACGCCCACCGTATCTCGTTGTTTCGATCTAATTCACCGCTATGTGGCTTCGATCGCTCCTCGTGCGACTTCAACTTGTTTATTTTTCGATCTGCTCTTGCAAATTTAGGAATGTCTAAATTGCTATCTTCAATCTGATCCTTACAAACTCAAGGGTTACCAGACTGAATCTTTGATCTGCTTCCTGCAACTTCAAGAACGTCGAATCGCTTTCTTGATCCGCTTCTTGCAACTTCAAGAAGGTCAAATCTGCTATCTTTGATTTGATCCTCGCAAACTCAAGGGTCACCAGATCAATCTTTGATCTGCTTCGCAACTTCGGGACGCCAAATCTGCTTCTTCAATCGATCCTTGCAAACTCAAGGATTACCAGATCGAATCTTTGATCCGCTTCGCAACTTCGAGAACGCCAAATCTACTATTTTCAATCGATCCTTGCAAACTCAAGGATCACCAGATCGATATCTTCGCATCAAATCATTATCTTAGATCCGCTTCGCAACTTCAGAACGTCAAATCTGCTATCTTCAATCGATCCCAAAAAACTCGGGATCAACTTCGTGAATGTCAATCTTCTTAGATCCGCTTCTTGCAACTTCAAGAAGGTCAAATCGATCTCTTTGATCCGATCCTCGCAAACTCAAGGATCATCGATACTCGATCTTTTCCCGCAACTTCGGGAGACGAGATCTGCTCAACCATACTCAGTCAACCGTCTTCTTGAGGAGGACGTAATCAGAGAATGAATGCATACTTATGCCTAATGATTAGGATGCCATGAGTATGATGAGTCGAATGTTATGAGTATGATTCCTATTTAAGGTGTTATCACTCATTTGTCTGCATCAAGGTTTTATCTTCGCTTCCTCTCGGTGGACTGCTGCATGAATGGCTTGCCCTCGTGGAACTTCCGAGCCTATTTTAGGCCTTAGAACATGTGTCCGCTTTGACTTCTAGCCGCCTTCCCAGAGTCACAACTCCTTCTTGATTTAATGTTTGACTTGGTTTGTTCGACTCTCAACCATTTAGGGTTTTTCCTTATCGAAAATTGGCCTGTCTTACTCTTTTTTTTTTTTTAAAAAGTGACCAAGCAACATTATTTACCCTTGCCACAATTAATGAATCGGGTGAGAAACTTCATAGAAATGGTCTTTATTGAGACCCCTTTTTCTCCAATGATCATCTTGTGTTCATGGAAGTTCTAAACAACTGTTTTATTTTGGCTTCCTGTTTTATCTAGAGATTTCCAAAGTGATATGTGGAACTTTCTTTTGTGAAATCATTAGTTCATCAATTTGTTTTTTAATGCATCATGTTAATGATGGATAACAGCAGACCGATTTCAAAGAGAATCAAAATGAATTTATCTATGAAACAAAGAAAATTGATTGGGGACATATTCCCTCCTTTTTTGGGGAAAAGGACTCAAAAATGGTAAAATAACAACATGGATCAGACGCCCTAGACATCGCCAATTGGGCTTCTATATACAAGCTTCAAGAAGACTGCTCTGAGCCTGTCATGTGTTTAGAAGACTCGAAGTATTTTGTCGATGCCCCGATATGCAGCGTACTTCCTCTTCTGTTGATTATGGCGCCACGAGATCGCGACGTGTCCATTCAAAATTTGAGCCGCCCTTTTCGGGTTTTCAACTCAAAAAGCCCTTTGGTCTCAAGGTGCCCTTTTGCGGGTTTTCACCTTGGCCTCTCCGTTTTTTTTTCAAGTCTCAAAGTGCCTTTGCGGGTTTTCACCTTGGCTTCTTCTATCTTAAGCAAAGTATTTTTAACTGAATCGAGTTCACGGATTGGGCAAGCTTTTTCCATCCATCTCTGTCAGAATCAGTGCACCTCCCGAGAAAGCTTTCTTTACCACATACGGTCCTTCCCAGTTCGGCATCCATTTCCCTCTGTGGTCCTTTTGTATGGGAGGATCTTTTTCAAGACGAGGTCCCTTCGTGGAACTCCCTTGGCGAACCTTTTGTTGTAAGCTCGCATCATTCGCTTTTGGTACATCTGACCGTGACGGATAGCTCTCAATCTCTTTTCTTCAATTAAGTTCAACTGGTCATATCGAGCCTGGATCCATTCAGCTTCATCCAGTTTCACTTCGATAATACTTTCGGAGAAGGTATTTCTACTTCAATAGGTAGGACCGCCTCCATCCCATAGACCAATGAAAAGGCGTTGCCGGTAGAGGTTCGGATGGACGTTCGATAAGCATAGAGTCGAACGACAGCCTTCTCATGCCATCTCTGTAAGTCTCACCATCTTTCCCACTATCTTTTGATGTTTTTGTTGGTCGCTTCCTTTGCCCCATTCATTTTCTAGCGACACGGTGATGAATTGTGGTGTTTGATGTTGAATTGGCTACAAACCCCGCTATCGTGCTATTGTTTAAGTTCAGTCGTTGTCCGATATGATTCTTTCGGGTATTCCATATCGACAAATGATTTCTTTCTTCAAAAATCGGCTAACCGCTGATTTAGTGACATTAGCATATGAGGAAGCCTCTACCCATTTTGTGAAGTAGTCGATGACCACAAAAATGAATCGGTGCCCATTCGATGCCTTCGGAGATATTGGCCCAATGACGTCCATGCCCCACATGGAAAATGGCCATGGAGAAGTCATAACATGTAAAGGTGACGGGGGTACATGAATTTTGTCTCTATAAATCTGGCACTTATGACATTTTTTGGCATAGTTGATACAGTCTCCCTCCATGGTAGACCAATAATATCCGAATCTCATTATTTGTCTGGCCATTGTGAAACCATTAGCATGAGTTCCACAGACACCTTCATGGACTTCTTCTAGGATTAGATTAGCTTCGGTGGCATCTACACACCTCAGCAGCACTTGATCCTTCCTTTTCTTGTATAAGACTTCTCCATCCAAGACGTAATCACAGGCTAATCTCCTCAGCGTCTTTTTTTCATTCTCAGTGGCTTGATCAGGGTACTCACGATTCTTTAAATACCGCAATATATCATGGTACCATGGTGGGCCGGTTTTTCCTTCTTCCTCGACATTGTAGCAATGGGCTGGGTCTTGATGAATGCTCATTTGTATTGGCTTCATATCTTCGCTTTCATTTATTCGGACCATGGAAGCCGGGGTGGCTGTGGCATCGCCATCCGATTCTCGCCTCAAGGGTAATTGAAAGTGATGTCATCGAACTCTTTGATAAGTTCTTGGGCCAATCTTTTATAGATAACCAATTTTGGATCCCCGGTTTCCCATTCTCCTTTGAGTTGATAGATTACTGAGCGAGTCTCCATAGACTTCTAATACCGATTTTGTATTCGATAGCGGTATGAGCCCCATGATGCAAGCTTCATACTCACCATATTATTAGTGCAATCAAATCCAGGTTTACAAGTGAATGGGTAATGGTCTCCTTTGGGGATATCAGATCGCCTAATTCCATTACCCACGGATTTGATGCCCGTCAAAATTTAGTTTCAAGGATGGTCTTGGAGGTACCTTCTTCAATGTCCGCCACGTACATCAAGTCCTCATTAGGGAAATCAAAATCTAAAGGCTCATAGTCTTCAAGGGCTCTACTGGCTAGAAAGTCTGCTATTGCGCTCCCTTTTACCGCCTTTTGGTTTACATAAACGATGTCAAATTCGGAAAGTAGGATCTGCCACCTGGCCATCCTTCCATTCAAGGCGGTAGATTCCATCATATACTTAAGGGGATCTAGCTTTGAGATGAGCCATGTCGTGTGATCTGCAGATGTATTGCCTCAACCTTCGAGTTGTCCAAATCAAGGCACAACATAATTTCTCGATTAGCGGGTACCTCATTTCACATGCGGTGAATTTCTTACTAAGGTAGTATATTACTTTTTCTTTCTTTCCCGATTCATCATGTTGACCCAGCACGCACCCCATCGAATTATCAAATACTGTTAGGTAAAGGATGAGGGGCTTGTCTAGTTGAGGCGATTATCTACGGGCCTGGGACAGGTATCGTTTCATCTTTTCAAGGTCTTTTGGCACTCTTCATCCCACGTGCAGGGGTTGTGTTTCTTGAGGAGACGGAATATGGGTCACATCTCTCGGCGGTTGAAATGAACCGAGTGATGTAATTCACCTTCCTAAGAAACCTCTAACTTCCTTTTGGGTACGTGGTGGAGGTAACTCTTGTATGGCTCTGACTTTATCTGGGTCAACCTCAATCCCCTTTTCATCGACTATGAACCCGAGCAACTTCCGGACCGAGCCCAAAGGTACACTTTGCCGGGTTAAGCTTCAACTGAATTTTCTCGGCCTCAAGAGCAATTTTCTCAAGACCTGCACATGCTCTTCTTCAGTTCGAGATTTGGCGATCATATCGTCGACGTAAACCTCAATTTCCTTGTGCATCATGTCATGGAATAAGGTTACCATAGCTCTCTGATATGTTGCGCCTGCATTTTTCAGCCCAAATGGCATTACCTTGTAGCAAAATGTTCCCCACATGGTTATAAATGTTGTCTTGTTCATGTCCTTAGGATGCATTTTATTTGGTTGTACCTCAAAACCATCCATGAAGGAAAACAATGAATCCTCATTGTATTGTCTACTAAAGTGTCGATGTGAGGCAGCAAAAAATTATCCTTCGGGCTGGCCTTGTTCAGGTCTCTGTAGTCCACGCACATTCGTACTTTCCCGTCTTTCTTGGGGACAGGGACAACGTTAGCCACCCAATCCGAGTACTTGACCACTTGTAAGAACCCGGCATTAAATTGTTTCTCGACTTCTTCTTTTATTTTTAACAAGACGTCTGGTCGCATTCTTCTGAGCTTCTGTTGGACTGGCTTGCATTCTTCCCTTATGGGCAATCGATTGTCTTGCAATATCGATTTTAGTCCGAGCATATCTTGAATGCGACCATGCGAACACATCCTTGAATTCATGGAGTAGTTCGATGAGGTCCCGCTTGGTTTCGTAGTAATACAAGCTCCAATTTTCACCTCTTGCCCTCTCCTAGGCTCACCGCTTTCTACCGACTCTTTATGGGTAGGATCTATTTTTCTTCTTGCTCTACCATTCTCAACAAATTCGGAGGCAAGTCGATTCTCGTCATTTCCAAAGTCCCGAGATTCCTCTCAACACATGTCTTGCTCAAAGCAAACCTATGAATCAGAGTATCATTACTCATATCATTGATGTCTAGAGACCTATAATGGGTATCGAAGGGTGTATAAAGAACAAATGAATTTGAGGACAATTATTCACATGATATGAATGAGAACAAAGAATAAATGGTATAATGTAAAATAAGAGAATATTTAGTAGAATTGAAGATGCATTTTATTAAAACGAAATGTCCGAACATAAGCCTATTTCACAAAAGAAATCTCATTGTTTCTAGGCTTAAAAACAACAAGAGTGTTCCGAAGATTACTCTGCAAAATCTCTAAACACTACAGGAAATTCCTCTGCAGTCCAATTGTCTAATGTGCTTCCAGGTTCATATGGGCGGATGCCCGACAAGCTTCTTTGATCAATCTCCTCCTCGTGTATGGCATTGATGTGAGGACATTCCTCTCTAGGAGACTCTTTTCCCGGGTAAATCATTCCTCCTGATACGAAGGTGCGAGATATATGGGGAAATGTCATCGATTCCCACTTAACGTCTTCTCCATTCAGCCTGACATTTCTCCTTTCTTGTCTTTTCTCTATCTCCTTCTTCATTTGTTTAGCATCTGGTTTGAAACCTAAACCAAAGCGATCCCTTTTTCCTTCAAAGATCGGGCTGGACTTTCCCTTGAAGATATTTACCCAATCCTTTTCCCGGTAGGGCTCCCTTTCCCACTGTCATTTGCAACCCCATCCTGGTAGTCTTGGATAGTTTAGGTGACGGGACTTTATTCCCTTCTGAAATGAAAGTCGCATTCACGAACTCTAAGGATCGAAATGAACATTCAATGGCTTCCTCATTCGTCTCTAGGTATGGTGCTTCGTTGGTAACAGTTGCTATGATATCATCTTCAGCGTTTATAGTTACCAGCCGATTTTCTGTTACCAATTTCAATTTCTGGTGCAGTGATGAAGGTACAGCCCCCGCTGAATGAATCCAGGGCCTTCCTAGTAAGCAGTTGTAAGAAGGCTTGATATCCATGACCAGAAAGTCTACTTCATAGGTATTAGGCCCGATCAATAATGGTATGTCTATTCTTCCCATCACTCTTCTTTCGGTGCCATCGAATGCTCTCACTATGTTTTGGCAGGATTTCATATGAGAACTATCTATCGGCAACCTCTTGAGTGTGGCTAGTGGTAAGACATTTAATGCTGACCCATTATCTATTAGCACACTTGGCAAGGTGTATCCCTTGCAACGGGTAGTTATGTGTAATGCCTTTGCTGACCCCATACCTCCCGGTGGGATTTCGTCATCGTCAAGTAGATGAAATTATCGGCTTATGTTGCTAACCAGACGATCCAACTTGTTGACGGATATATCTTTAGTAACATAGGTCTCATTCAGTACTTTCATTAATGCTTCGCGATGCACTTCAGAGCTTAGAAGTAGTGCTAACACAGAGATACGGGCTGGTTGTCTGTGCAGTTGTTCCACCACACTGTATTCGCTGTGTTTCAAGAATTTTAAGAACTCTTTAGCCTCTTCCTCTTTTACGGGCTCATTGACAACGGCTTCGGGTTCTTTTTCCTGCCCAATCGACACAGTCTTCAGTTTCGCCGCTCCCGTTCTCCTATTTTCAGGGTCATAACGCTTTCCACTTCGCGTATAGGAACCTTCGTTCTTGACTTCCTCCGAAATACTAGTGGAACCTTGCGCTCCTGGTATTGTCACGTTGCAATCATAATTCCAAGGTACCCTTTTACTATCTTGGTAGGGAAAAGAAGCAGGTTTCTGAATTGTGATTTTTGGTCTTCCCTGTACTCCGCCCCCTGTGTTCCGCGAAATGATGATTCTCGGGTAATTAACTCCGGGCTTTGTCAATTCTTCCTCGGTCGCGCATATTTCCTCTTCCTCCATTCCTTCTTCATAAAACTCCAGCTCTTTTTTGTTCATGAGGCCTTGCACTAAAATTTTAAAATCGGCACATTCTTGGATCTCGTGCCCCCTCGTCTTATGGAATTCGCAACAATTCTTCATATGTATTTTGCTTCTGTAGAATCGACTCTATCAATCCTCTTTACCATTTCCTTCCGGACTATTCGCAATGGGTCTTCACTTGGCGACGTCTCTCTTGATCTTTCTCACAATCTCTTCACCGATTGCTTTCACCCCTTTTTCCTCATGATTAGGCAATGGGTTCCCCTTTCTTACCAAGTCATCAAGTGCTATAACACCCATTTTGATTAGCCTCTCGACTACCTTTTTGAAGGCGAGGCAATTCTCTATCGAATGCCCCTCTATCCCTGCGTGGTAATCGCATTGAGCGTTTGGGTCGTACCACTTAGGGTATGGGGCCGCAATGGTTGTAAGTAAAACGGGACACGATGTGCTCATTGAATAAAATCGATATAACTCTTTATGCGTTATCGGAATCGGCGAAATTGGATCCTTTCAGATTTGGTCTAGTTCCCGATTCTGCCTTCTTGTCGCCCTGTTGCCGTATCAGAATCGCTTTTGGTCGATTAATCGCGATCGCCTTCGGGTATCCTCTATTATATGTACTCACATTATTTACCTCACTGTCTTTCTTCTTAGGGGCGACTCTCCTGGTGCTTTCTCCTGTCTCGATTTTGCCTCCCCTTATAGCATGCTCGATCATCTCCCCTGCCATTACTATATCAGCAAAGCTCTTAGTTGTACTCCCTATCATATGGGTTATGAAAGGGGCCTTCAAGGTATTAATAAAAAGCATGGCAGTCTCTTTTTCCAAAAGCGGCGGCTGAACTTGTGTGGCTACTTCCCTCCATCGCTGAGCATATTGCCTGAAACTTTCGTTTGGCTTCTTCTCCATGTTTTGGAGTGTGATTCGATCAGGCGCTATATCGACTATGTGCCCGTATTGTTTCAGGAAGGCCTGTGCTAGGTCCTTCCATGACTTGATCTGGGCACGGCTGAGCTGATTGTACCATTTGGCATGGACCACCAGATCGATGTCTTGAAAACAGTGAATCAGCAGTTGATCGTTGTTAACATGCCCCGCCATCCGTCGACAGAACATTGTGATGTGCGTTTCAGGGCAACTGGTCCCGTTGTATTTTTCGAAGTCTGGGGTCTTGAATTTTGGAGGAAGTACGAGATCTGGGACTAGGCTCAAGTCTTTAGCGTCCACCCGTAGCGATGGTCGTGAGCTCTATTTCCTAAACTTTTCTTCTAACCATTTGCAATGATCTTCAAGTTGTTTGGGAAGGTTTGCTTTTGCCTTATCCATTTCACCATTTCATCAAAATCGGGACTATAGGGTTAGCGGGACCTTCTCCGGATTAGTGCTGAACCAATGGAAGTCTTACCGGCATTCTGGTCTCAACTCGCACTCGTGGCTCGATAACAACAGCGTCCTTTGGGGCATATTTCGGTGGTGCTTGGGTATTTGGCGGGGTAAATCCAGGGAGGGTAAGCGGGTCATCATTATTCCCTGAGCTAGCAGCGGCGCCCTTTCCTCGTTCATTGGCCAATAGTTGCGCCAGCTGACTTATCATGTTGTTTTGGGACTCTTGCATCCGTTCCATCATATCTTGCTGGAGCTTCATCATTTGCTCTTGCATCCGTTCTTGCATTTCTTTCTGAAATTGCTCAAATCTTTGATCCATTTTTTTGGTCTTAGTACGAGTCCCGTAGCAGTGTTCAGTTCCCAGATTTTCTCTTTTCTTTTCCTTTTTCTGATAATTTTAACCAGTTAGGCTTCTTTTTATAAACTTTAATGTATGTAATATGATGCAATGTAATGCTAATGCATGAAATGTATGCAAAAAAGGCATTAATTCTGATTCAATTTCCATTAGAATAACTTCTCTAGAAAACAAGTTTCTTTACATAGAATGGATTACATATAAGGCCTTGCCCTAATGCTTAAGGCCTTGACTTCCTCAAGAAGCCTAGCTAACTCTTGTCCTTGTTCTGACTTTGATTCATAAAATAAACTTAGTACATCGGCTTGGACTCCTAAGGTTTGCAAATGCTCCGCGACCTCTCGCACTTGTGCCACGGCTTCCCCCATGATGTAATCCCGATCCCTGACTTGATTTTGGGAGTGATGAAGTTGTTGCTTCCAACGCTCCTCATTGACTTCAGCAGTTCCACCGTAGCTCACAACCATGTAAAGCGACTCTAGCTCTTGATTCTCGCTTTCATTTCTTCAATTTTACTCAGCTAGCTTTTAATTCAACTACTGAGTTACGGCTACGATCTCGATACAAGGATTTTTCCAATTCTGCCACCCGAGCCTTTAATCCCTCTTTCTCGCTTTGGGTTTTGCGGACTTCTCTTCAGAGTATCTTCTCGAGCTTGAGTATCTCGGAGTTCTCGTTCCCATTGGATAGCTCTATTTTTTCCTCTCGAGTTCTTGACCCCATTGCTCTGATGTTTTTCCTAATCCAGCAAGCTTCATTGACCTTCGCAGCTTCTTGTAGTCTGTCTTCAAACTGTCCAAATCTTCCTCAGCTTTATTTTTCCCTTTTCTTAATTTTTTGGCCTCTAGCTTCTGAATGTCAACGTCCAAACCCAGCTGCATCTTCTCTTCTTCTAACCGTTCTATCTTTTTCCCCAATTCCGCATTCCTTTTCTCAAAATCTTGTTTAATGATTTCGAGCTCTGATGGGATTACCTGTAGGTGCTCCTCCATTGATCGAGCGTCCTCCTGGCCTGGTGTGGGAATGTTGTCGTTGATTCTCTGGTTCCTCCATCGGTCGTATTCGGGAGTTGTCATCGGGTTTGTGGCAAACCTTTTCATTCTATGAGTCTGACTCCAAGCGCTTGCTATTTCACGGACTCTTTTCTTACAATTATCCCCTTTGTATTCAAATTCACATTGGATTAGACCTTGTGTTGCGGGCATAAACTGTCTCGATCGGTATTGTCTCAACACAAGGAGAGGAGTATATCCGACGGCTCCCCATACTCCAAGTAGAGGAACCCAGTCAAAATCTCCACATCGGTATAGGATCTCATCAGGGATCATCAAAGGAGCTTTCCATTCCACGTCTTCCTCTTGCAGGTTTTGCAGAATTGTCATCCATTTTTCTTCCGTAAGATCATCTCGCCTTGGTGTGGCTGTTAATTCCTTTAGCGGAGAATAGTCCTCGGAGAAGATTCGACCTGGTGCTTTTTCCACTTTTCAAAATGATTGTTGAACCATACTAGCAAGAGTCAGGCACAACCGGTGAATCTTCCTTCGCCCGCTCTTGGGCACGCATTTAGAGACCTAAAAGTTTCGGCCAGAATTACAGGAACGGGCGTGACTCTTCTATCCAACCTGTCGAATAGATCTGAGACCGCCTCATCTACATGCCCTAGAGCTTTAGGGAAGATGATCAATCCATAAATGCTCAAGGCAAAGATGTCAACCCTTTTCTTCACATCCGGGTGTGCTATGATCAAGTCCCTTAAATTTCTCCAAGGGATACACTTACAATCTCCTTTCTGTTTTATCCGCGTGCAACCCAACGCTCACTCATTCCGTAATATTCATCGACTTTTTCAAGAAGGTGGGAACGTTAACAGGTCTCGTATAAACTTTGTCGGCTTGAATTTTTGAGCAACGAAGTAAAGCTGCGTATTCTTCTATAGTAGGCACTAAATCCACTTTCCCGAAAGTAAAACAGCTATAAGCGGGATTCCAAAATTGGGCCATAGCTCGAAATAGGTGCTTTGGTCTACCTTGACGTCGGCGATATGGCGATCTCCGTAATGACAGTAGAATAATTGCTTGGTCTCATGAACCCACTGTCCCCATATCTCTTTCATCTCTTGAAGATTGTTTTGGGTGACACTGATACGCGTGAAGTCCCATAATTCCGACACGTGCCCTTCTGCAAGGCTATCACCTTTTTCTTGCTGCACAGTCTCGGCCCATATCCGGACGGCCGCATTGACTTCCACTCTATCGAGAAACCCCCTTTCCATGACAAAGCTATCTATTTGGGCAATTGAACGTGAATCAACACCTTTTTGATGAATATGCCATGTAAAAAATAAAAATAAAAATAAAGCAAATCAGTATTTCATACATAATAGGCAAAGAAAAAAAAAAGTACCTAATTTGTTAACCACTAGGGTTTGGCATGGCTCTACCTAGGGTGGGTTCTTTATGGCTTACTATATGAGGTTTGGTTCTAAGGAGGGGTACTGAACCAGTGATTCCTCGATCTTCACCCATTATAGGCTCATATAGACCGAGTTCAGTTCAGGGGGATACATTTCCCTATGGCTGCACGGAGATGAAAATCTCACGAAGACATAGGTACGGATGTATCCCGAAAGCGATCCACTATCCTGCACGGAGGTGAAAACCTCACGAAGGAGTAGTTTCTCACTCTCACCTAAAGGTGTGACCACAACGGTCATGCAATGCAATGCCAAAATTGAAACAACACGCAATAAAAGATTGTAATTTTCAAATCAAGCTTTCAAACTTCCGACAAAAGACAGAAAATAATCAATTTATGGCTTGACTCTCTAAATCAGTCCCCAGTGGAGTCGCCATGCTGTCGTAACCATTTTTTTGAGAACAAAACGAAACGGGGTTCGACGTTGGGTTTGAAAATAGGAATAAAACGGGAGTCGCCACCGACCGTTATTTGGTGTGATCGGATCACCTTTATTTTAATAAAACATTTTGCTTTACTAAAACAATGTTTTTGGTCCGCAAAGTTTAAAAATCGGTCCGGAGTCGATTACATACGAGGAAGGGTTAGCACCTCGTCGCCCAAAATTGGTACCAAAATGATTAATTAGTGTCTTAATGTCGGAAGTTTTAAAAGGTTTTAAGATATAGATCCTCCAAAAATGTTTGGATAATTAGGGCCAAAATTTTGAGATTTCTTTGCTCCGAGAGGATACGAACATCACATCCAGCACGTTAGGACATGATGCTCTAAGCCTTCGTAATCAAAGCTATCTCATGGTTTTACGAAGTTTATCGAAAGGGCGTTTAGTTACTTAGTCAAACGGAAAATCGCAACCCAAAGACGTTAGGGTACTATTTCCTAATTCCTAAATACAAAACATTGCCTTTATTTAAAAGTCTTTGAACAGTGTAGCGACTTTTCAAAATGCATCGTATGGGATTGAATTCTAGAAAAGGCTTGAATCAAAATTTGAAATTTCTTTGTTCCGAAAAGATATAAACATCACATCCAGCACGTTAGGACACGATGTTTTAATCTCTCGTGAGCAAAGTCATCTCGTGATTCGCAAAACTTCGTAAAAAGGATGTTAAGTTATTTGGTCAAACGAAAAATCGCAACCCAGCACGTTAGGGCGCTATTTCTCGAGTTTCCAAATACCAAAACATTGCCTCATTTTGAAATCTTTTAGATGAAATGTGATGATCTTATGAAATATGTTTTGTTCAAAAATATAATACAAAACAAAGATAATAAATATGGATATGAATATTATAAATAAAAATACAAATCATAGTAATAATAATAATAATATTATGATGATACAAAGTAGTAATGAGAATTGAATAAATAAATAAATGAAATGACGATGGCAAGATAGTAAAGACGATACTTGAAATGAAAATAATAATAATGATGATAAAAAATGATGGATGCTAATAAAATAATACATACAACATAAATAAACAAATATATATACATATAAAAATAAGTATTAATAATAAAATGATAACGATAATAAAAATATACTTAATAATGATATAGTAATGATAATATTGAGAACAATAATAGAAATAATAATAAATGATAATAATAACAATAACAAATACAATAATAATGATAGAATAAAATATCAAATGTTAGTGATTATAATAAAAATTGTGAAATAAATGAAAAGGGATTGAGTTGCATCAAAATTGGAAATTTTGGGGTTAAATTGTAAATAAACAAGTGGTTGAGGGGTTGTGAGCACGCGTACGTGAAAGTGAAGGGACCAGAGAAGCAATTCTCCCATAAACCGAAACGCAGTATTTAAATGGGGACTTAATCGCGAACCGTAATAAAATTATTGGGCTAATTTTGAAATCAAGAGTTTAATTTTAAAATATTAAAACGCGGAAGGACCAATCGCACAAATAGACCATCCTTTCGGCAAAACACGCGGATCCTAGGCGGGTCGGATCGGGTCGGGTTGCTCCGGGGTGAAACGACGTCGTTTTGGGGCTTTGGACGCCGGCCAAAACGACGGCGTCGTTTTGAAGGCCTATTTAAAGGCCAAAATCTGAAAAAAAAAGTCTTGATGCTCATTTTTTAAAAAATTTTTTCTCTCCCATTTCTCTCTGCGGAAGAAGGGGAGGCGATTCTGGGATTCGGCCATCGTCCGTGGCCGTGAGAACTCGCCACCACCACCACCCACTATGGTAGGAAAGGTAAAAATCAATCCTTTTATATATATATATATATATCTTTATGTTATTTTTTTATAAGCGTTGTGTGTGTTAAGAAAAAATAAAAAATAAGTTTCAAAAAAATTCACCTTTTGCTTTTTACTTATGAGATCTTCCTTGTTTTTATTTTTCCTTGACTCTCTTTTGTATTTTTTGTTGAAAACCTCTTCCTTTGGTATATCTTTTCTTTTAAAAAAAAATCTTTTTTTTTTGCTCGAATCTTTCTGCTGTTTTTCTATTGATTTCAAAAGTAGAAAAAAAAACCTTTTCTTACAAAGCTATTCCTCGGCCTTTTATAGCCGATTATGTGTTTTTTTTTTTTGTTGCTTGCTGCCTTGTCTCTGTTCTGTGTTGTCCTTTCTTTGCAGGGCGTGGGGAGCGGATGGAGTAGGTGGCGGAGGCGACGGGCAGGTGCGGCGCAGAGGGTAGGTTCGGCGGTGTCAGAAGTTGAGGAGTCAGAGGGGGTTGGTGGCTAGGGTTGCGGCGGGGTGATTAGGGTTCCCAGAACCCTAATTTGGATTTTGGGCCATTGGGCCACCGGGTGTATTGGGCTGAGGGATTTTTATTTGGGTTTGGTTTTCTTTTTTTTTTTTGTTGTGGTAAATGGGCCCGGGCAATTTGGGCTTTGTACACTACATATTTTAGATGCTAAATTAGGCCAAAAAAAAATTAGATATCAAAATGAGAAAATGTATATACTTTAAGGTCAAATCATGAATTAAGCTAAATTTAATTAATAAAAAATTATTTTTTAATTAATTTGTTTCTCAAGTTTTCTTCCTCTCTCTCTCCTCCTCAATCTTCTTATCAACTCAATGTTTCTTCCCAATACAAACAACCATGGATAAAATCTTTCCTCCATTACCACATGCATATTTTTATCCTAATTATTATCACTATGCACCCAAAAAAATACAAAAAATCATCAATTAAAATTTCAATCAAAGCAAAAATTTTTTTTTTGGGTATTGTTTAGTCAATCTAAACGGTGAAAGAGAAACTTATAAAGATGGGAAGAATAGACTAAAATTTGAAGACAATTTGATCGTGAAAAGCACCTAGATTTAGTATTGAACTTTGGAGATTTATTTGTAGATTTACAAAAGTCTAATGTTGTTTTGAAAAATAATAAATGTTGGAAATGAAAAGAAGGGATCACAAACAAGAGAATGATGAAATTTGGACTCAGACAACTGCTAGTGAGCGATAGTTGGCGGTGACTATTGATGTTAGAATCTGAAAATTTGTTGAGTTTAGTTTGTGTTTTAGTTTGAAATTTTAAAAGAAAGATTATTTGAATTTTAAATTAATTAAAGTAAATATTATTAAAATAATAATTGAAGGAAATTTTAAACTATTTAACAACCTAACTCTTCTCTTTTCTCACATGAAGAAAATGATCAACATGATTAAGAACACCCAAAAAATTGTTACATTTTTTTGTTAAAAACATTTAATTATTTTATGGAATTAATGATTTTATTTTATAATTTATAATTTATAATATTTATACTTTATTTTTATTTTATTTTTAAAATTGATATATGAAGATATGATACAAATATATTTTTAATTAAAAATGCCATGTGGTAAGCTTTTCTTGGCCATTTTTTTAAACGGCGTTAAAAAAATTGTACCAAAATATATAATGGAATGATACTTGTAACATCTCCATACTCGACCCGATCGTCAGGTCAAGGTACTAGGATGTCACATTCGTTGTCGAATCAATTATAGAAATTTTAGATTGATTTATCATATTATTTTATTATTAAATCTTATTTTACTCATTTTAGTAGTAATTAAATTTATGATGAAACTATTTATGAGTTAAAAGAGCTCATTAAAACATGATATTCATATAACAAAATTTATAAAATTAACACAATTATTAAAGTTTTACAAATAAGTCCATTGGAGGACTTGCACTTTCTAAAGTAGTTTACCCACTTTATGTATATTTCCAAATTGTGCCAATTAGTTTAATTCTTCATAAAATTTTAGCCAAGATTCTAAAATCACATCAATTAACAATTATTCACTTATTATTTTATCGATTCGTTTAAATATTCTCACATGTATTAATCGTTCCATTACTTATAACCATTTTGTAACATTTCAAATTCATCTACTATTTTTCTCTCTCCTCCATATCCTTTATGTATATTTATTATAATATTTAGCTTTTAGTATGACATGCTTATATGTAACATTAACTATAATTTCATTATTTACTCATGTGTTCATATCAAATCATCCCATTGTGTCATGGCCACTAATTTATTTATATCTTGAGCTAAAAAAATTGAATTTAGGATCCGCTTGTATTTTAAATTAGACTTGATGAAATTTTTACCATAAAAATTTTGAAATTTCCACATAAGCCAATTAATACATTAAATTCTTTAATTTCCCCATGTTCTCTTGCTAGACAAACTCTATCCTTTTCACTAAAAAAATATTATCTTTCTATACAAAACTCATATTATGTTTTCGTTTGTTTTCCTTGAAAATAAACTCACTAATATTTTATTCATATAAATTTCATATTCTAAAATTTTTGTACAATTTATAATGATTTTTCAAAGTTAAAAATCATTCTAACCTTGTCTCATAAAATTATATACATCATAATCTACAATTCCATTATTTACTCTGTTTCTTCTATGTAAAACTAGCCTCAATAGGCTTTAATTCAGTATTTTAATAAACATTTAATTCTATTTTTATAATTTTGATGAATTTTCAAAGTTTAGTTACTTTTGTTGTCCAAAAACTGTTTTAGTAGAAACATTTTCTTTCCCATGGTTCTTTTCACTAACTTTCATCCAATTACATATATTTATTATACTTTTAACTACCGTCAAAATAATCACTTATATTTATATGTTGATAACATATTCATTTCTTTACCTTAATATTTGTCATAATTATAAATCATATTCACTCACTTGAAAACTTGGTGTCTCTTCATGTCATACTTCATCAATACTTTCTATCTCTAATGTATAAATTAAAATATACATATTATACTTTTCATTCAGAATATATTGAACTTAACTCATTGAAATACAAGTAAGAATTTGGAAGATCAAATTCCCAAGATCCAGTAAAACTTTAAGGAATTCATGGATTCAGGTACGCTTCCGCATCTAGTTTTATTCTTAATTTATTCTTGATGATTTGACATGATAGATCCTGGTTTGTTAAGTTTTATTTCAGATTTATTTTACAAATCTAACAAGTGGCATCCGAGCTTTGTCATGTTGAATCATTGATCGAATGAATTGATTTTTTTTTATTTTGGATTGATTCATTTTCTTTTTAAATTTTATGGATTTGATATTTTAATTATATATTATGTTGAATCTTTGAGATTCTGATAAATTTTTGGGTTTTGATTCTTTAAATAAAGTTTTAGGGTTTTATAAATATAATCTAGTTTAATAGTTGCATATGCTATTCGAAAGATGAATGGTTATTTATTTATTTGATAAAAATTGATTTGTGAGATTTCTTTATCTTCTTTTCACACAATTATTTTATAAATTTTGGTTAAAGTCATTATTAAATTAAAGTTACATACTTGCAACTTTTTGCAATTGAAGAATTCCAATTGGGTTGTATAATTGGTTTTGAAAGTTAATTCACTTGATAATCGAATAAATGAATGTTGGTAAGATGTTTTTTTTTCGCACTATTTATTTTAAATTTTTGTTTGTGGTTGAATATATATGGAATCATCATATTTTGTCTTTATTTATAATGAATTATATTCACCATTAAATATGAATGATTACTTTTGATTTTTATTATAATTATTTTATATAAGTTTAAGTCCTTATGGAACTTGACTAAAATTAAAATATTTGGGATTTTTTTTAAATATGGTGACTATGAATTTTCATAAGAAGTTGCGTATATAAAGACTTTTATATAATTTGGGATTCTTTTTATATTTAGTGGTTATGGATTTTTTAAGTATTTGTGTTTATAAAAGAAGTTTTATGATAATGTCTTTAGTCATGAATATAAATTTGAGTTTACATGAAATATGTAAGGCAAGCCAATATTATTTTATATTATTATAGTTGTGTGTATATATTATGTGTGTATATATTATATGCATATCAATGATTTTGAGGATTAATGCATGATTATAGTTTGTGCGAATAGGTGTTTATAACCATTATTCAATAAGATATTTTTATAGTTTAATTGGTGAAATTAAGTTTTGATGGATATCATTGAAATTGTTAATTATTATTATTTTGTTATGGTTATATATTCAATTTTATGGGGGTTTTGGTGTAAATTCATATCAACTATATACATATTTAGAAATTTTGGTTTTAAGTTTGGTTTTATAATATTAGGTTTTGGCAACTTATGGCTCCAAATATTTGGTTAAATTATGATGATATGGTTTATTGTATGGATTGTAAGATATGCCAACTATTATGATTTTTTTATAGATTTATTGGCTTGAAAATATTTTTAAGTATTCATGTGAATATCTGCTTAATTATAAATACAACTTTGGATTTACATGGTAAATTCGAGGTAAGTTTTTCTATTTGATTATGAATACATGTATATGTCGTGAATTGCTTTGGTATTTTTATCTATGCCAAAATTATGAATACATGTGCTTTTTAATTATTTGGCTTTGAACCACTATATTATTTCTGTTTGGTTTTGAGATTACAAAAAAAAAAAAAAAATACATTAGATTTTTTACATTTTAGCTGTAGAAAGTCTAATGTATGTTCAGGTTTGTATACATTAGAATATTGTGTACACTATTGAGATGTTAGGCAGATATTTTAAGCAACCCTGGTTTGGACCATTGGATAGTATCCAAGAGGGTTATAAGGTATTTTCAGAGAACAAAAGATTACATGCTCACGTATCGGAGGTCTAATCAGTTAGAGATCATCAGGTATATAGACTCCAATTTTAGTGGAATATGGATACAAGATTTTGTCACTAAGGTGCAAATTGTGAAAACAAATTGCAGTCTTTTATTCCAATAGCAACAGGAGCACATCAAAGTAAAAACACAGACTTTAAGTTCCTTGTTGTTAAAGTAAAAGTTCAGAGTGGTTAGGTGCTTGTAAAGCATATTAGGACAAACTCCATGATTGTGGATCCGCTTACTAAGAAACTACACCTAAGGTTTTCTAAGAGCACACTGCTCATATAGGTGTAATGTCATTTAAATGATATTTGGTTTTAGTAGGATTTTGTATTTTTAAATGATTTATGTTATAGACACATTTTCAGTTATTTCAGTTTAAAGATATTAAGTTTATTTTCTTCAGAAATAAAGTTTATTTGGTTTATTCACACTCTGATTTTGGTAAGGTTTGATCTCACTAAGGAGGACCAGTTGGAAATAGGCATGTTTAGATCATATTGCATGTAATTTTCATGCTACACATCCATACTTGATCTATGTCATTTGGTTATGTTAATATGATCATGGATGGATTTAGTTACGGTATATGTAACGAAAGTCACCTTGGTTCTATGTTAACATAATTAATGGGCGAGATTGTTCAGAATACCTTTTGGATATGATAGTAAAATTTTGAGCTCATAAGGTTATATAATGACATGTAATTATAGAGTAATTAGTATATATATGTGGTCCAAGTGGGAGATTGTTGGAAAATATGGACATCACATATATAATAAGGATAATTATATGTTATTATTTACTATCATGATAGGTTAGCCCAAATTAAAAGTGATCTAATTTGGTTAAAATTTTATTGGGCTTTAATTATTAAATAAAGTATAGGTCAAATATGTGTAGATATTTTAGTAATTGAGTTCTAATCAAATTCTAATTAATAATGGGCTAATTAGAATTTGATTAGAACTAATATGTCAAGGTTATAAATATTAGGGTTATGATCCCCAAATTATACACAAGATATCTTTTCTAATATCCCATCATTAGGAAAGAGAGAGCAGATATTCTCTGAATTTCTTGTGTGCTAATTTGGAAGATCAAATCCCCAAGATTCGGTAAAACTTCAAGAAATTCATGGATTCAGGTACGCTTCTACATCTAGTTTTATTCTTAATTTATTCTTGATGATTTGACATGATAGATCTTGGTTCATTAAGTTTTATTTCAGATTTATTTTACAAATCTAACACATTTTCCATTCATGTTGGGTAGGGAAGGATGAAGAAAGATTTTCATCTTTCCTTCATTTTATAACACCATTTATTATTAAAATATTATCAAAATATCTAATTTATTTATTATTAATATATTATTTAAAATATCACCAATATCATGATTACAATCCAATGGCCCATATTTTACATTTCAAGGCTAAGCAAATCTAATTGTTATAATCCATCCATATATTCAATGACATTTTGGTAATCTTTCTCAAAATTATTTATTAATTTATTATTATTTTGATTAAATGACCATTTTGCCCCTGGTCAAATTTTATATTTCCATTTATGTCCTCTTCACTTCTGGTTATTTACACTTTTAGTCCTTTAACTTTTTAAATTTACACTTTAGCCTCTCAACTTTTGAATATTCACACTTTGACCCATCACTTTTCACTTTTTCAGAATCTAGTCAATACCTCAAATTTATATCTCACAATATAATACTACATTTATTATTATTATCATTATTATTATTATTATTATTATTATTATTATTTTTTATTTATTTATTTATTTATTTATTTTGGACCTTCTTCATTATCCAATACCTTCCTGTACTAACATTGATGTGCTTTATTTTATTTACTCGATAATTCAATTATACACTTTCTGAACATAACACTTTACAAAATTTAGGATGATGATTCTAGGGGCATTACAATACTTTAGTACCAAATGGGGATACAAAAATTTAAGTATCAAAGTGGGAAAACGAGTATACTTTGAAGGTCAAATTGTGAATTAAGCGTTAATAATAAATAAATAAATATTGTCAATAACAAATGATTGAAAGAAATAAAAGTTTGAATTTTGAATTTGTTATTGTAATGAAGGTTTTACTCGAATTATATCTTTGACTCAAACAAGTAAAATGGATGAGAATACTTTTGATTATTTTAAAATATATTGTTTAATTACAATTTATTTTTGTACTTGAAAAATAAGCATTAAAAATTAGGCAACAATACTTATTTTTTATACGTAAATAAATCTAAAATAATCTCATAATAATTTTTTATTTTCAAGTCATTTTACGGTTCATAATCAAGGCTCGTGGTTACCCCTCCTAACAATCTCGTCTTCAAAATTAAAATGTACATTCTCTCATTTAGAGTACATTGTATCTGACTAATACACCCAACGCCTGTTGATAATTTTAGAGTAATTTTAATTATGGATTTCTTCATATTAAAATAATATAATAAATACAATGCAACATGCTTAGACGCAATATAGAATGTAAGTTAAATTTGTAATTATATTTTTACTTTTATTGTAATTTTAAACTTTAAAAAAATTAATCGTTTTTCTTTAGTTAAAAGATATTATTTTAAAACATTATTTTATTGAATATAGAAACAAAAGTAATGAATTAACCATAATTAACTAAAGAAAATTATATTAATTTATCAAGGAGAACACAAGTTTGAACTTTAGAGATGACATTGTTTGGAGGAGTGGTGGCCCTAAACTTCGAACATGAATTATAAAATAAACATGAAAAATATCAAAAAAAATTATAATATATCAATTTTTTCAATTTTTACAAATGCTTTAATAAAGATTATAAATTTTTTTATTAGCATTATTTTCAAATAATCAAAATAATTGACATGTATATAATTCTGTTAATTAGTTATTATTTTGAATGATGTTACTTTGCATTAATAATGTTAAACAAGCATGAAGTTGCCTTACTCCAGAACAAGGAACAAGACTAAATTATACAACCCATCATGTGTGCGACCTTTCAGTATAGTTATCCAAGTTTGGGCGTCCTTTGCAAAACAATGATAGCGATAAAACTCAAAGAAAACACTATTGTCACAAGCAAATTGTGAAATAGAAAGTAAATTATTCTTTATACTAGATACATGCAAGAAATTCCCCAAGTGTAACAACTTAGCATTTGAGAACATATGGTTATGACCAACATATGAAATAGGAGCAGAAAAACCATTTCCCATAAATAAACCACCCATACCTATATATTATTGAGCACTATGTAATTTTCCAACATCATTTGTGACATGATTGGAAGCCCATAAGCCCCATAATTAGGATGCTATGACTTATCTTAAGAAGTATCAAACTTTTGAAGTAGATTACCAGTGGGAGATGCATCAGAATAATTAGTTTGCTGAGAAAAACAAAAAGCTGTAGAAGCAGTTAAAAAAGATTATTAACAAAATACGAACTAAAGTAAGCATTATGGGCCTAAGGAGTTGTAGAAGGTCTAAGAGCAGATTGTCCATATGAATCATTGGGCTGAAATGAAGCACCAGAAAAACCATGAATGTAACACCCCACGCCCGACCCGTCCGCCAAATTCGAGTATGGAACGTCAAAAATGGATCAGTTTCACCTATATGTAATTTTGCTAATTTAGTCGTCAATAGACAGACTAAAATAAAACCAATATAATAATATCAAAAATAATAATTATTACAACTAAGGCCTTAAGTCGCTAAATGTTTAGTCTCTCAAATTTCTATCTCTAGTTAGACTATTTGTATACAAAGAGACCCATAAATTTTCCTTAACTTAGGGTTGACTAATTAAGTACCTAGACCCTAAGGATGTCATCTGGTTACACCATGATTGATTCTGAGGCGAAGCCTCCAATGGTACCCATTTCCTATGTGCATGACTTTGATCCAACAATGATTCTCGATATCTACTCCATCTGGCTTGGTCCCTCATCGAAGTCCTCGGTCAATCTCGCAAGACATGCAAACATAAGTCAACTACTTGTAACTTCAAACAAACTTAGTGAGTTCCTTTATTGCCCATAAATAACCTTATCACAAGACGCTAATGAATATGAAATAAAATAAACATAAATACTCATTGCTTGCTCAAGGCGAGTATTCTTTATCATGGTGGCGAACTCCACCGATCCTCTAAGCCACTTGGCTCTCTCTAAAACCTTCCTCTGGTTGAATTCTCTACTCGACCATATCCAAATACATAGCAATATCAGTAGGTCCTAACTTTACTCCTCGTCTTTTCTTCCTTTCGTATACCCCACACATAGGGTATTCATTGTCCTTTATCTTATTTGGTAGTACACTCGTATACCATTTTGTACCTCTGTGGTAGCACTCTCTTATCTTTCGCCCAAAGGTCCTTAGGTCATACCTCTCTTGGTGGACTCCCTCTGTACATACCATAGTCTTGAAGGACTCGTTGACATTTTCATATTGAGCTGACGTATAACTGTCCTCGCCACTCTGGTGAATCTACCCTGATTTCACTTTATGTTGAGTCATATGTGATTGGATTGTTTTGCTGTAACTCACTTTATGCACTAGATTAACCTGGGACCTCACATGTCCCATATGATGAACAATTGATTATCATTCTGGTAAGTCATCACTCATCAGACTATACGAGTCTGTTTTTCTTTTACGTAAAATCTCCTTCGGAGTTAGCTTCATAACATGTTACCATAAAGGACTATCCTTAAGGAGAAATAGTCTTGGCATACATATTGTCCCCATGACAGAATCCTTGTCTTGGAAGTAGGATTCCCATCTCTTCCATGAGATTTCCCTCCGTGTACAACTTCTTTGAGCTACTCTTGGTGGCTCTTCATGATGGATCATTATTTGTGATCATCAAATACTTTTCCATAGTTAGACCAGTTCTTGCATGGCCTATCTTCCTCTAATTATTGTCGGGTCTTCGCCCATGTCTTGTCAACTTTCACATCTATCCTTACTACTTTCATCATTTTTGGTGGATTCCTCATGACCCTCTTGCCCTACTTACACTTTCTCATAACTCTTCTTCTACGTGCGTGGTTTCTCATGCTTAGTGCACTAGCAATATACCCTGCGCCTGTGGACCTGGTAGACTCTATCAATTTTTGTAGCCAAGATATAGTCTTATACCCTTCTCACCTTATTTCTCACGTCCCAACGGACTTACCCCATGCTTACTGTCTTGATGAACTTACCTCGTGTTTATTGTCCCAATGGACTTTATTTGTGTTTACTATCCTTATAGATTATCTTTATTTTGTGTTTATTTTTTGAGCGGATTATCTTTATTCTGTGTTTACTGTCCCAGCGACTATCTTTGTGGATGCCATAGAGTCTTTCATTCGTGGTCTTACACTGATCTGCCATCCTAGCATATTATCATTCATGGTCTTACTCACCATACCTAGCTTCCATAGCATTTTTCATTTATGGTCTTACATCGTATACCTTATACTTTGTACCATGCTGCCATGACATCTTTCATCTATGGTATTATGCCATATACCATCATCACGGTGTCACCCCGAATGACTAGTCGATACCATCATTACTATAAATACCTTTCCATAGTTCATATTACCTGAGTCATCCTTTTATTACCTTTTTTATGCGACCTAACTTTGATGCTCGAACATTGCGGTCTTCCCTCCGCAAAGCCTGAAGCTTCGCCTAAGGCGGTATCTAATAGGGCCACTCTCTATTTTCACTTCTTAACTTCGTTTATCCCATGAAGGTTTTTCCCATAGTCATGCAATACATGTACATGTACATATCATCATGCTTCATGTTTATGAAACCATGGAATACTCAGATTGCATAAATCATAACATTCATGGAGTTTTAGGAACTCACATGAAATCTCATCGTTTCCATAGCTTAGCTTCCTCAAACGCCAGAACTTCCATTCTCCTTGAAGGTAAGCATTACAACCAAAACCTACTAGTTAAACTTGCACTTCATCTTAAAAGGTTAGGCTTTCATAACATGCAGAACCCTTAAAAAAATTATGAAGATCCATAACCTCATTTCTTAAATTTTACGTTAAGAACCTTATCAGTTTATTGGTTTCCCTACTCTTCCAGATCCATCCTCATGGAGTCTGCTCCATGCAGAACCTTCCATGGCCCTTTTCTTCAAAACAATCGAAAAAGATGATGAAGAGAGAAAAAGAACATAATCGGGAAGAAAATCATTGTTGGGAACCATCTCTCATCTATTTATAGCCCTTCTCGTGCTAATACCCACCTTATGAGAACCGTGCATTCATAATCATTGTGTCTCCCACTAAGGAATCGCCTGGTTCCATTATAACAAAACTAAGTTTGATTCTCAACTATGTCCAATCCGGCTTCTAGCTTTCTTGTTTCTTCCAATAGAGGCCGCCAAATTGCAGTCTCTTTCAATTTATTCCTTTAATTATTTCAAGTTTCTTGGTTAATTGGAAACCGAGTGTTACAAGGAAAAACACCAAGGAAGCCTTGAGAACTAGTAAAAAAACCTTGAGCCCTTAAAAATAGTAGGAAAACCTTGAAAACCTTGTGGAGAAACTACAAAACCATTAAAAGTTTGATAATATGATAAAAAATCATTGATTTGCTAAATGTCCAAAATTTCTACAAATTCCCACAACCACGACCTTGAGAAGTACTACGAACATCTCATAATGCATAGGAACCATTAGGCCTTGATTGATAACCGAAAGAGAACTGTACTAAATCTTGAGACTAATTAGATTACAAGAACAAATTCTTTTTGTCTAGCTTCATATACTAAGAGCATGTCAGTGAGTAAATCAAGAGGTAAAATTTCTCTATTTGATTATGCAATAGCCAGCACAAACTCAAATTTAAATGAAATACTGGCCAATATAACACTCACATGCTCTTGTTCAATCACACACCACCAAATGCACTAAGAGTATCATAAATCAATAAATCAACTTAATATTCGTTACACATTCCTTAACAATTTGAGTCATTTTCTTTTGAGAATGAAGAGAATGTCGAAGAGTGGAAATCTTGGTGGTAGATTTAGCAGCAAACATTTTATTAAGTACATTCCAAACATCAAGGAAGTATTGGTACTTGTAAGATAATGAAGAACATTATTAATCATTGATAACAACCAAGAAGCAAGCTACTTATCTTACTAATGATACACAACGAATGCAAGATTCTAATATTTCCATACTTATCAGTAAAAAATTTAGCATGCATAGCAAGAATGTGACACCTTTATACGGCCCAATTATAGGACCCGAGTTACGAGATTTTCAATTCAATAACTCAAATAATTCAATAATTCAAATATTAAAATATAATATTTTATATTTTTACCCCAAACTCCCAAACCTTTTACTTTTCCTCAAAATTTTTACTCCTTCTCACTTTTCCCCAAAACTTTTATTCCTCCCATCCCAACCCTCCAATCCACCCAAAATCCATTTCCCACCAAAATTTTACTCTCCCATTTACTTTTTCTCAAAATTTTACTCCAAAAACCCTCAAAACTTTTTTCCCCCCCAAATTTTTACTCCTCCCACTTTTCCCTAAAACTTTTACTCCTTCCCATCCCACTCCCCATCTACCCCAAACCCATCCCCCAATTTTTTTTTATATTTTCCTTCCAAAATTTTACTCCCTATTTACTTTCCTCAAACTTTTATTCCCCAAAACTTTTTTTTCCCTAAACTTTTACTTCTCACCTTTTACCTCAAATAAAAAATCAAAATTATCCAAAAAATCACTAAACATAAATAGCTCTGAAATCATCGAAAAATTCATACACAAATTTTAACACTAAATTCAATTTAAAACATCAAATTATTCCAAATATATTCATAATAGAATATATGAACGAAAAATAGACTAAATCAAACATGCAATTATAGTTTAATAGATTCGAAAATATTTGTTGAGTCGTGAATAAAGACCAATTTGAAAATTTTTAAAACTTTGGAACTAGGTATTGATACTAAAAGAACAAATACCGATACTTTTATGGTAGGTACCGATACTAAAATTAGTAACATGGCCTATTCGCCAAACCAAATAAATCAAAAGGTTATCCTCGATCTCGAATCCTTACCTACACGCCTTTGAATGCTGGTCACCACACACCAATATTTCGCTTTCCTATATTCTAATCACTTGTTAATGGCCTTTGGCTTTCTATTACTTTAAAAGATTTAATGAACTTAGAAATACGGATCCTTACCACCTTACCAAAATCGCTTGCTAGAGGAGAGGAGTTTGGATTGATCACTTAAAATCCAAGTACCTAGATAGAATCGATTAAAAGGAGAAATAGTTAGCCATCGCTAATGCCATATCTTGTTTCTTCCATTTATCCAATTTGACAAGGAATCCAGAGAAAATAAATAGCCTTTCGGCTATAAGCACTTACTTCACCAACCGATTGGAGAAAAGAAAGAGGAGAGCACCTTTGTTTTGAGATTCGCCAAGACTACACCAAATAGGAAAAGAAGATTTTGGCACACCAAGGATGTAGGTTCGCTAATGAAGAAAGAAATAATGGGATAAGAGGTTTCACTATGGTTGAAGACAACACTCAAGATTCGGTTTTGAGTGAAAAAGAAAGAGGAAGAAGAAGAAATGAAAGAGAAGTTTCGGTCAAAGGAGTTGAGAAGAGAAAAGAAAAGTCTAAGGGAAAGTGTTTTCGGTTTTGGGAGAAAAAGAAGAAAATAGCAATTGATCTAAAATGACCAAATGGTCAAAAGAGCTTAGGCTTACCACAATGTAGAATTCGGCCAAAAAGAAAATGTTTGAGAGAAAAATGCTTTGCAACTTTGCACCAAATGAAAGAATGACCAAAACAATGCCTAAGCCTCTCCCAACAACTAGCATATTCGCCATACCCTCCCTTAGCCATTAATGTCGCCCAAGTTCATGGCATAAAGGCCATGAATTTGTTTCAAAACATACTCCCTATTCCATGCCTTTGTCCCTCAATTTACCATAATTCCAAGATATTTTCCATAACTTAAAGAATCTTATCCCTTAATCCATGCTTCCTTAATCAACCATTCAACCTTCCAAAATATTAGTCCACCTATCATAAATAAGTTGACCTACCATCAATGCTAATACACAAAAATAAACTTTTAAAATGCTAAACAAACCACTCGAACCTCTGACCTCAAATTACTTTTCAAGCCCTTTAACCATCTTGCCACTTATTCTTCTTATGCTATAAATGAACACTTAAATTAACTTAAGTGCTAAGCTCATTTAATCCTCTTCATTAAATAAGCCATACTAAGAATTATCCTACTAAACCGAGCTTACTCAAGACCCCTAATTAAGTCTTATAACACCACAAATAATATCACATAAATTTAAACACAAGCAAAATAATTCAATCACGAATAACCCCTATTTTTGGGATGTTACACGTATCGATACCATTTTCATATTCTTCCATTTTCAAAATACTGTTCATTTGGTAATACATCGATACCTTGGTCCCTAATATTAATACTTTTACTCAGATTGCCAAAAATCACAAGTTTGAATTTTTTTTTAATGCTCAAATCAAAGCTTCTTTTAAGAGGTGGCTAAACACACCTATATCCTGCATTAATTCAATAAAACATACCTAGAATACCATATTTCATCCATCCAACAATTTATACATCAAACATACACCATTAGTATAGTATATGATTCAATAGCTTTCGAACACACAATCTCATTTATGCATTTCAATCCATTGAAATCATGATCATCTTCCATACACATTCATCTCTATTCTATCCATTTATGCAACTATCCATTTACCAAGGTATGCAAAGCATTGTTATTTCAAATTTCTTACACACCTACATTTAGTTATAAGGCTTGAACCATTCAATTTTATTAGCCATTCAAATGATGGTCAACATTAGTATCCATCCCTTATATAACCATATATATAACATTCAATTAAACCTTTCATATATCCATTTCATAGTTTATCATACCACGATTAACCTCATTTACACACATGTCTTACAAATAATTCATAAATAAGAAAATCATAAAGATCGAGGCCCTTTCCACTTTAAATGAGTACTTGATAACGTCACGAACTAACTAAAATACGACAAAGGTAAGCGCACTTATCGAATGGTAGTATAGCTATAGTGAGTCGGGAATATAGTATCCACGAGGACTAAAAGTACTAGTAGTTACTATCTTTTTATTATCTAGCCGAATAAATTGAAGGGATTTATTTTAACCTAATCTTAACTAACCTAATTACTAAGACGAAACAGAGGATAAAGCAGGAAAATATTTGAAGAAAATCGATGAGAGAGACAATACCCAGGAAAGAATCTGCCTAGACTTCACTTATTATTCTAAATCTGAATTAAACGATTTATTCACTTGTCTTGATCCGTAGAAATCCATAACTTATGTTAATATCTCTTTCGAGAATAAAAATAACTGACTCTAGGTTGATTAATTGAAATATCTTTCTAATTAAAACCCTTATTGTCGCATTAACTTGATCTATGGATTCCCTATTAGATTTGACTCTATTCTGACAGATTTATGTCGTCCTATTTCTAGGATTGCAATCAACTCCGCTTAATTATGTTAGATCTACTCTTAGGTAGGGACTTTTGCTCCACTGATTAAGCACATCAAACTTGGATTAATATCCTGAAAATATTAAGGCAAGGATTAAGAACACATAATTAAGAAGAAGAATAAGTATTTATCATGTAATTCGGAAAAAATAAATAATAAGATCCGTCTTAGGTTTCATCCTCCTTAGGTATCTAGGGAATTTAGTTCATACTTTTGGGGGAAAACATCTCAAAATTAAGAAAACAAAAAAAAAACATAAAGAAACCCAAAAAATTCGAGAGAAATTGAATGGAGATCTTTAGTCTTAAAGGAGATCCTGCTTCTGAGTTGAATCCATTGGTGTTCTTCGAGTCTTTTCTTCGTTCAGCTCTGAGTCCTCATTTAGGTCTTCTTCTAATA
Source organism: Gossypium rotundifolium (assembly GCA_025506655.1). NCBI lineage: Eukaryota > Viridiplantae > Streptophyta > Magnoliopsida > Malvales > Malvaceae > Gossypium > Gossypium rotundifolium. The sequence goes on along the minus strand of CP106729.1, from coordinate 187,551,923 downwards.
TGTATTTATAAAATTTAGAATGCTCATAAACCCTAAAAATTAGGTTTTTCCGTGTAACAGGAAAGCAGGGTGCGAAATCGACACGGGCTGCCACATAGGCGTGTGGCCACCCATGTGGCTCATATGGGCGTATGGCCAGCCGTGTGGAAATGCTCGGGCCGTATAGATCTTTAAAATAGCCCGTTTTGTCTAATTTTGGCCCGTTTGCCGCTCCTTTTGTTCCCCTATGCTCTCCTAAGTATAAAACATGAAATTAAAGGATTAGGAGCATCAAATTCACTAAATTAAATAATAAATAATCCAAAAAACACACTAAGCATGGGATTGAAATATGTTGTTTTTATGGTTTATCAAATATCCCCACACTTAAGAGTTTGCTTGTCCTCAAGCAAAATCCTCAACTCACAATTAAAATTAAACTTTCTCAATTCATAATTCTCATCAATAATGTTTTATCATAATTCACAAATAATCATACATTGATAATTCAACTAAAAGAGCACTAAAGATTCAAACAATCCAAGTCACAGATTTTTAAAGCATGAAAACATAGGTATTTCCCCTTATCTAAATAATTACCTTTAATTCAAAACCGATAAGATTTGGCATCCTCACTAAAGATTAACTCAAATCACTCAAAGTGTTTAACGTTCAAAAATTAAGCACTCAAAAGTCAAACATGAAAAGTTATTACCATAGGCTTGCATGAAAATCAAATCTCCACCACTATAAAATGAGATAATACACAAATCAAAAGGTCTTTAAAGGGTTGTAATAGGGCTTGGGTTGAAGGTGTGGATAAAGGTTGAAAAACAAGGTTAGAATCAAGATCGAATTGATAAATTACCTAACTAGAAAAATAAACTAATACTGAATAATAACATCAATCGAAATTATTTAATAATAACATGAGCTTCTTATCAGAATATGAAATTTTAAGCTCAAACCAAAGAATCAACATAAATGTAAATATAATAATTTTTTTTCACTTTTTTTTTTTGAGATGAATGGATAATAAGAGAAAATTTAACAACTGAAACAAAAGAACATAGTTAGGCAACTAACCAAATCAAATCTCGACAAAAAGGAAGTCAATAAAATGGGAACAATTCTCAACGAATCACAAATGAGTTATGGGTTAATATTAAGGGTAATTCAAGAATGATGTTTTAGGCTCAAAGGGGTTCACTAAGGGTTAATTATGAATGTAGGTTTTTATGGGATAAGTGGGTTAAAATGTAATAGTCAGGTTTATACCCTAGTCAGAACAGTGGTTTCGAGACCACGAATCCGAGTCTGAATATTATTTTATTATTATTTTCTGTGTCATTGATGAGTGTTTAAGCATGTGCTAAATTTTCGTAAACTAATTTGACTGTCTGTGTGTTTAATTTGATTAAAGGATGAAATTGCATTAAATGTGAAACTTGTATGCTATTTATTAAGTACCAATATGATGTGGCTTTATAAAAGTGAGGGCCTTATGTGGAAATTTAGCCAATTCTATGGCTAGTGGACAACATGGTGATGATATGTATATAATATATGTTTTATTATGCTTACTTTTATAAGTTTATAATATATGTATTTAATATATTATTTTTATAAGTTATTATATATTATAACAAAACATAAAATAAGCCATAGTGCTTATCTTCCACTGAAAACACAAAAAGGAAAAGAAAAGAGAAAGAAGCTTGGTATTCGGCCATAGTTTGGTCTAATTCAAGGTATGTTTTCGGTCGGTTTTCGATAATTTCTACGTTTTTATAATCGTTGCTTTGAGAGCTTCAAAACCCATGTCTCAATTTGATGAATTGATGATGTTTATATGAGATGCCATTGATGATATGTTAAGCTTTTTAATGATTTTTGATGTCAAATTAAATATATGAGCTAGATGAACACATTTTGTTCTTGAATTTTTGATGAGTTTAGAAAATTAGGGCTAAATTGTGAAAATAAATTTTTGAAGGGTTAAATTGCAAAATAAATGAAATGTATGGACTTATATGACTAGATGGAAGATTCGGCCTAGCTATGTTGTTGTGAGATTTTGCATATTTTGTGTTTTGTACAAATAGGACTAAATTGTAAAAGTGTGAAATATTAGGGGCAAAATGGTAATTTCCCATTTAGGTGTTTTTGGATTAAATTGAAATGAAATATGTTTGAATGAGCTTTATTTGAATATGTTTAGATCAAGAACAAAGAAAAATGGACTTGGATCGGGGAAAAGCGAAAATTATCGAATAGCCTATTTTTGTCGTCCGACGATATCTGAGGTAAGTCTTTAAGCAAGTTAATACCATTAATATCGGTTGTAACCTTGATTACATGCTGAATTTTGAATTTATAGATTGGAATTTGGCCAAAGCCAAATGTGATATAGTGTTTTAACAATGAAATGTAGTTAAATTTAATTGAGTTCAATATGTGAAAGTGATATGAATTATGTGTGATATATGTGATATTGGTAATATGTAATGTGCATGGGATGGCTCAATAATATGAATATTCGGGCTTCGAGCCTAGCAGGCCTTGTGCTGGTGAAGTTTATCAGGCTTATTGCTTAGCAGGCTAAATGCTAGTGATTTAATTTCAGACCTCGGGTCTAGCAGGCTTAGTGCCGGTGAGTAATTCAGGCTTACGCCTAGCAGGTTTTAAATCGGTGATGAAATTTGAAATTATAAGGCATAAAATTTTCTAGTTATGTGATCATCGAACAAGTGAGTTGATACTACGAGTTATATATATATATATTCGGCCATACAGGTAAGTGCCTACGAGTTATTCAATTGATTTTCTATATTCGATCAATAAGGTAAGTATATATGTGTTAAGTCGTCGAACACAAATGATACTAATTGATCCTGTACATTCGGCCTTATGTTTATGTGGCTATATTGGGATTACATTGATATTTGATATATGAATTTATAAAGCATCAAATGGACATATGTGTGTATACATCTTTCTATGTGAAATTATTTAGTGTAGAGCATACACTTTATTGTATCTATATATATATATATATATATATATATGTGATCCTATTGAATTATTTATATTGGAAGTATGAGTAGTTGATTAAGAGTTGTTAATTTATATTTGAACCATATGTAGAAATATTAATATGAAGTTTAAAGGTAAAATAGTGATGATGGTTGAGCTAAATGAGGTATTAGCATTCGGCATTAGAAGACCAAATAAGTATTAAGCTTTAAGATTTTATGATATTAAGTATGATATTGAAAATGCTTGAATGATCATTAGATTTAATACATTTGCTTAAGACTTACTAAGCTAGTTAGCTTACTTTGTGTGTGATGTTTTCACTCTGTTTTATAGATTTTGGTAAAGCTAAAAGCTCCGGGGATCGTCTTTGAAGTCATCCGTACTATCATCCTATCTTGGTACCCTAAAAGTTAAATTTTGAATTTAAGGCATGTATAGGCTAGCTTAATGCTTGAATGACACTTTTGTTAATGTATATAATAGCCATGCGAAAATGGCTAAGTTTCTATGTTTGAGTATGCTTTGGTAATGTTGGTCTTGGTATAAATGTTGATGATATTCGGCCTTGCTATAAGTTAATATGAAAATTATTTCATGATGTATATATATATATATGTATGAGAGTTAGGTACTAAATTTAGGTAGTCTTATAATTTGTTAAAAGTTGGAAAACAATCATGGTACTTTGTGTGAATGGTTTAAACTTGATTTTCTTTATATATCTATGTTCTTAATTAAATGTTTGAGTGCTTGGTCTTGATAACTCGGTTAGGGTATATGTATGATTGGCCCTAATTTAATTTTTCATGAAGTGGTGGTATGCTTTAGATTGATAAAGAAAGTGGTTTTCAGTTGAATTGTAGTTAATTGAAATTATAGATGCAAATATATTTGTATATATATATGCATGGTGCCGAAGTGGTTAAAGTGATGAACTAGTCTAATAAAGACAATTTGAAATGCTATTATACATGATAGTATGCTAATGACCACGATGTACTTGGATTTACCGATCATATCCATAAATGATGTTTTGTATGATAGAATAATAATATGGTCATTTGTGAATGAACTTGTAAATTGAAATAGGTATGTTTGGCTTTAATATAAAATGATAAGTAAGTTTACTCATAATATCCATTCTTAATGCCGCATATGGTTTGATTAATAAACTCATGTTTTAAGAGTTAAATATAGACTTGAGTATATTCGGTTAAGGTGGCTTTAATGACCAAACGAATGATATTCCTTGTCAATTGTTGTAATGGTTGCTATTTATATATATTGATGTTATAAATTATATACTTGGATTAAGAAATGAAATAGGATTATTTATTAACTAGGAAATTTGGAAATCACGTTTGAAATACCGGTTTGTTTGTTTAAAGTTAGGCCTATTAAATAATGGTAGTTTAACTTTGATGCATATGAATTGGGTGGCCGAGTTGATTAAACAAAGACTAGTATATGTTTGATGAAATGAACAGGCATTATTTATATACTAGTCGAATTAATAGTAGGGAAGGATTTTGTTAGTCTAGTATATTAAAAGTTGATAATTGATATATTTGACTATGCCGAGTTGTGATATGTGTAGTAATGCCTCATAACCCTAATTCGGTGACGGATACGGGCTATGGGTGTTACATAAAACCTAAATGCCTTTATTATCTCAGTATATTAAATCGAAGGTGTGGTTTCGACATGCATAATCGAAGCAAGTTCTGGAAAAACAAATCAATATTGACACACTCATAACCAATAATAAAGTGAGCAAGAAAAGTGTATTGTAACATCCTAAAATTGGGCCTAGTAGGATTGGGCCCATTGGGCCTTGGGCGTAGGAATGTTTAAAATTTTGAGAACAAGAGAATGACATTATTGCAAATTGGACTATTAGTTAAGTGAATTTGGAAGGTTACGAGGTTTCTATGAAGTCTCGGGTTTAATTGGGCCTTAGGAAAAATTTGGTATTTTAGCACTTTAAGGAGATGGAGTAAGTGACCTTAAAGCATATGGAAATAATTGATTAAATAGCTAGCATAAAAGAGCTATTAGTAGAGAGGATATGGTGCCACTTGTACCACCTTGAGGGAAGGAGTTTGAATCACTTTGTGTGCAATTTGACTTTTATTTTTGCTTCCCTTCCTTATGTGTCGGTCAAGGAATAAATATGGCAAGGGTGGACTTCATTATTTTGTTAAGGTGGCTAAAAGAATAAGGCAAGGTTGAAGTTGGGGAAAGGAATCATGAGAAATAGGTAAGTAAGGCGGACAAGGGGCTTATTTTGAGGATGGTGTTTTGGAAAGTTTGGGTAGCCAAACTCTTATCCTAGGGGGGATGAATGTGGACGGCTTGGGGCTAAGATGATAGCCAATTTGGTGCTTGATGTTTTGGTAAAAACAAAAGTGATAGTTTTGGACAAAATATCAATACATCAATTGTTTCTTTTTCTCTCAAAACTCCCTCTCCTAGCCGATTATGATCATTGGTAATTGGTAAATTTTGGTTATTTTGGCCTATTCTTCATTGACAATTTGGAATCATTTTCTTTTCTTCCCAAACTTCTTTGTCGTCTTTTTGCCGAATCCATGCAACCTTGAAGAGACTTATTCCATTTCTTTTCTTTGCTGAATGCATACAACTTGGAGACCATTTCTTTGTTCATTCATCATCCTTGAAAACAGAAACTAATCCATCATCTTTCTTCTTCTTTTCTTTTAGAAAAAATCTTTCAAGCATCACTTTCACTCTAATATTTTCACCATAGTTGAATCTTCCATCTTTCATTGATCTTCTTTCCATTCGAGTTGTCATTCATCTCTTGAACAATCGGTAAGAACCCTTTCAATTCTTTTTATTTTCTTCTCTCTTTTGCCTAATCTATATTATGGCTTGGGAGGGTCTTTTTGACCGGAATCATCATCTATTCTCTTTTAAACAAATCCCTTTCTTTTTTGTCGTGCTTTTAGTGGGAGACCGTGTATTGTTCTAGCCGAAGTCAAACAGTGGTAATTGAATCCAATATCGATAAGGTAAGAGGGTTCGTTTTTGGATTTTCGTTATATCTCTATTCGACTATGTTGCAAATCAGATTGAAGTTTCGACTAATCGACTATATGTTTTAGGGACAAATCACTCGATATATTTCTACCTTCGGATATAGTGGTAAGTGATTCAAGTGTAAATGATATGAAATCTTTTGGAAATCCGAGGTTAACTTTTTGTTGGTATTGTTCTAGGTCAACGATGAGTGGTTCGTTAGGAAATCGAAATCAAGGTGTGTAATCCCGTACCTTCCGAAAACATGTTTGAAATAGTGTGTAATATCACATCTCTCTGAAATTTTGTATGATATGTTCTGTGATTTGGTCGAAATACCAAAGAAAACTGAAAAATGGCATCCGGGATCACTCGGGGGCGCGTAGGTTCATAGTGGTAACCATGTTTTTGTAATAAAACAGTTTTGGTCAGTGGTAGTGATGTGATTTCAAAAAATCATGAAAAATAGAAGAAAGGGTATTAATAAGTGAATAAGATATCAAATCAAAGATTACTATGTCTATTTTGATAAGGAAGAAATGGAGAAGGAAAAATAATATTCTGAGATATATTAATTTTAGTGAGACTGGTTCTGAATGATTTTGTGGTTCCCTAATTTGTCTTGGAAAAATCGTATAAAATTGTACAAAGTGAATTATGGGATATAATTTATATGTATGGATTCCTTAGTGAGCCTATTTTCAATATAAACAAGTGGGAGGAGTATATGAAAACTGTACAGTGAGATATTTGAATTTTGGGTAAGAGAGGTTAGAATTGTTGGACAGTGAAACAAGGGAAAATTTAAGGAATAAACTGTACTAAATGGTTAAGCCAAAAATTCTGGAAAAATTGTAGTAAGGAGATATATGAGTCTAGTTTCAAGGAAAATTTACGGATTTAGATTTTGAGATTCCTCACTCGAGTTATGGTCAATTTAGTCAGTATGATGTGGATGGACAGTTTTAAACTTTTATGCCCCAAATTAGTAGTTAAGCCTTGGTTACGGAATTACCATAATACCCTTAGAGGGTAAATTACTGAAATACCCTTAGTGGGTAAGATTACCGAATTACCCTTAGCGGGTATGATTGCCAAATTACGAAAATGCCCTTATGGCCAAATTATGGAAATGCCCCTATTGGGCCGATTTGTAAAGTGTTAATGGGCCGAAATACGAAATTGCTTAATGGGCTGAATTGACATATTGCCTTATGGGCCGAATGGACATATTGATTAATGGGCCAATCTGATATATTTTGTTATGTCGACCAAATTGATATATGATTGTATAGGCCGGTCTGAAAATATGCAAAATGGGCCAACTTTGATAAATTGTTATAATGGGCCATAAAATTTGTAAAGAATATTTGAATACATCATTGTGAATTGTTATGCATTATATACATGATTTGCATGGGTTGGGATAATGATGAAGAGAAGTTTTGGTAGCTTTGCTACAAAATTCTGGTGGCTTGTCCACAAATTGATATATGGATTAATGCAAAGTTTGATATATGGCTTAATGCCCAATTTGGTGTGTTGGCGGGGTGGGTGACTAAAGCTCCCCACAGGTGTGTTGGTTGGTATGGGTGGTGTGTAGTAGATGGAAAACTAGGTTTGGTTTGGGAATTGCATATCACATGCATATTATATACATGTTATTATGTTATAATTGTAAATGGGCTTTGGCCCAGTAAATGCTTAATTGGATTTTTGGCCCAGTGGACAATGGTAAGTGGGTTACACACTGAGTTCTTGTAACTCACCCCCCTTTCTTTCTTAACCCGGCCATGGATGACTCGGTGTAGGCCATACTTCAGAAATGGTTTTATTTGGACTTTAGTTTCTTACTTCGTTTACTTTATTACTTTACTATTTTGGGTTATGTGTTGTAATAAGGCCTCTGGATTATTTTATTTTGCTTTATGTTTGACGTGTTTATATTTTACTCAAATTGTTTTAAATGGAATTTTCTAAAATCATAATAAAGGTTTTCCAAAACCGATTAACAAATGAATTTCAAAATAAACTTTTACAAATATTTTAATACGGAAATTTCTCTCGAACTATCAACGATATTTCCAAAAGTCACAATTTTATAAAATTATTTCTTCATATTTAATCGATCAATCTTCAAGGTTAGTAGTATTTTATTAAATATCTCAAGTCAAACTTGATTTTCTTGATTTTAACAAATCAACATCTATTTTTGTACAAATAAAAAGGATCTAACATGTTTTTTTTTATCTCATTTGACATGTTTTCTTTATACGTTATCGAAAAACTTTTTAGTGTGACAAACCATATTCGAGCCTAACTTCTAGGTCGGGTTTGGGATGTTACATGTATGCTCTTAAAGCCTCAAAATCTCACAAAAATTATGGTTTTTGATGTCAATCTTGCAAATTCAAACTTCAAGGTAATACTTAAATTTAGGGAAACAACCTAACAAATTTTTAATTCTGAAAATTGACTTATCATGCTTGATTCTCTCATGTCTTAAAGTTTAAACAATCAATACACAATCACAAATCAATAAGAATTCATTCTAATAGTAATATGAGAAAATTACTTAAACACAAGACATAATTCAGAGATTTTCTAATAATTAAATGGATAACCTCCCCACATTTAAGATGTACATTGTCCTCAATGTACAAACATATATAATCACAGTATAAACAAAATATTATAAGAGAGGGAGAAAACTGAAACTGCCCTAAATATTGGATGAAATACTTAGAATGGAATTGTAGTCAAATCTAAATGCAACGCATGATTCCGAGCAAACTATTTAAGCAAATAAACACAAATAATAAAGAAGATTAAGGGGTTATAACTCGATTAGAAAAAACCATATATAGTTCAAAAGATAATAATGAAAATAAATTGAAGAAAATAATAATAATAAAATAATAAATAAAGCAACTAAAAACAAAATTAAAAAGAAAGATAAAAAACGAATAATAATAATAAACTCAATGATACCAATAAACTTAAAGGTAATTGTCATAATAATAGTAAAAAAATATTAAAAAATAGAAATAGCAAAAAAAAAGTATAAGAATAATAAATAATAATAAAAAATTAGTAAAATAAAAAAATTAATATAAGAAATAATAATAAATAAAATAAAATAAAAATGGGGTGATTAACCCAATTTTCACATGGCCATGGACACACCCGAGTGTCCAGGCCGTGTGGGTCACACGGCCATGTGCAAGGCCATGTGTGTTTTTCTTCGCTTCTCCTACGCCCATGTGAGATCCCACACACCCGTGTAACCCGACTGTGTCTCCCACACGACCGTGTGCCTTGCCCGTGTAACTCTCTGACTTTAAAAAAAAAATTTGCTCCAGGTTTCACACGGCCTAGGACACGCCCGTGTGTTCAAACCGTGTAGGTCACATGGCCATGTCGCCAGGCCGTGTGTGTTTTCCTTCGCTTCACCCACACCCATGTGAAATCCCACACGCCTGTGGCTAGGCCGTGTAACTCTCTGTCGATTACCTCATTTCACACGACCTGCGACACGTCCATGTGTCCAGGCCGTGCAGGTCAAAATCTCACCTTTTTTTTAAGATTTTGAAAATTAATTAAAATTTTTAAAAAATATCATGAAATAAAGTTAAGAAAATTAGCAGTGTTAACACTCGGTTTGCCTCCTGAGAAGCTCTTATTTAAAGTCTAAGCTTGACTTACCTCGTATTCGCACAATCACGGTGGTTCGCGAGTCGAGACTCCTCTTTCTCGCTGTCAATTCTTTTATTCAAATAAGGTTTTAGCCGAGTAATATTTACCTTAAAAGTGCCAAATTTAGAATAATTTACCTCGACTGTACCGTATGGGAAAATATTCAGTACCGTAAAAGGAGTCACTCCGTTTGCGTTAAGCTCTAAAGTGGTTATTCGAGGGTCAGTTTCATCTAATAACACCTGATCTCCAACCTTAAATTGGTTCATCCCATCCTTAAGCTTGTCATGGAGTCACTTTGGTTCATCGTGTATTCTCGGTTTCTCCTTGACGTGTGTTTGCCATTCATCTATTTCATTGATTTGTAGTCTTCTTTCTTCATGATTTGTTTTGTTTTTGTCATATAAACTGGACCGTGGCTCTATCACATTTTTTGAGGTGTTTCTTGCAAAGAATGTTGAGCCACAAGGTTATTAACATTAACAGAACTCGTAATATCATCTCGATCACTAGATATCCTAACAGAATCACAAGTTTGGAGTTTAATCGTGTCATCACCTACACGAAGTATTAACTCACCTGTACCAACATCTATGATAGTTCTAGTAGTTGCTAATAAGGGTCGTCTTAAAATCAAAGGTGCTTCACTATCCTCATTTATGTCTAGAACAACAAAGTCAACTGGGAATATAAATTTATCAATTTTAACAAGCACGTCTTCAACAATACCCCTAGGAAATTTAATAGTTTTATCTACCAATTGAATGCTCATCCTAGTTTGTTTGAGTTTCCCAAGACCTAGTTGTTTAAACATTTTATAGGGCATGACATTAATACTCTCCCCTAAATCAACTAAAACATTATTAAGATTTAAGCTACCAATTAAATAAGGAATAGTAAAACTCCCTGGATCTTTCAACTTATGGGGTAGTTTATTCTGTAAGATAGCTGAGCAAACTGCATTTACCTCCACGTGCGATGAATCATCCAACTTCCGTTTATTTGCCAAAAGCTCTTTTAAAAATTTTGCTGAATTGGGCATATGCGAAAGAGCTTCAATAAACGGTAAGTTAATATGTAACTTTTTCAAAAATTTAAGGAGTTTACCGAATTGTTTGTTTGTGTGGTCTTCCCTTGTCGCATCTGGATATGGTACATGAGGTTTATACTCCTCTCTTATTAGTTTTTGTTTATTGTGGCTTACCTCAACCTTACCATTACTTACCACAGTTTCTCGCCTTGGTTCAGATTCAAATTCAGCTAACCCTTCTTCATCTTGAATAGTAATGGCATGAAGTTTCTCCATTGGGTTAGTTTCGGTGTTGCTTGGCAAGCTACCTTGTGGTCATTCTGGAATCATCTTTTCCAATTGACTGATTTGATTCTCAAGCTACTTGGCTTTGGATGATTCGTTTAACGTGTTCTACAAGTTGGCAATCTACAGGGAAAGGGGAAAAAATGAGGTAAGCATACACAATGCTTAGTAAGTTCACAGGTATTAAACCAACTAACTTACCTCTGGTTATAATTATACCCTACATGCTACTTAGCTTGGTAAAGTTGCCTGACATTTATCATACCATATAGTAACTGTAACACCCCTAACCTGTATCCGTCACCGGAATAGGGTTACGGAGCATTACCAAAAATTTCAAAACATTTTCAAATAATTCATGATATTTACTATTCATAGCGAAACTGTCCACTTGAGTCATAATCACTAAATTATTTATATCTTGAGCTACAAAATTCCAAATTAAGATCTGCTTGATGTTTTAGAAACTAGACTCGCATATCTTTCTTGTAACAGACCGAATTTGACCCTAATCGGAATGGTGGTTTTGGGACCACGAATCCGAGTTTGAGAAATATTTTAATATTTTATTTTGTGCTTATTATGTGTGAATTAAAATGTGTGAAAGTTTCGTAGAAAAATTTTATCGTTTGGGTGTTTAATTTGATAAAAAGGACCTAATCACGTAAAAAAACTAAAGTGTAATGTGTTAATTTGAGCATGGCTTTTAATATGAGGTATTAAAAGGGCAAATAGCCCATTTTAAGTTAGTGGTAAGCCATCATAATGCATGTAATAGTGTAAGTATTTTATATAATATATGTTATTACATTTTATGTTAAAATAATTAGTTAATATATGTTAATAAAACAAAAAAATAAGAAAGCCATGCATTGTTCATCTTTTGGCCGAAAAACACAAAAGAAAAAGAGGAGAAAGCTTGGCACATTCGGCCTTGAGTTTTGCTTGAATTAGGTATATAAATTTGTTCGGTTTTTAATAATTTTTACGTTTTTGAGATCGTTGCTTCGAACCGTAACCGACCCATGTTGTAATTTTTGAATCTAAGCATGCTTGATGTTCGGCTATTGATAGATTTATATAGTTTTTGATGTTTGATGATGTTAGATAAAGGATAAGTTAAAGATTAGTATATTATGTATTGGAAATTTTGAGGAATTTTTGTTTTTAGGGCCAAATTGTAAAAGATGAAATTTTAGGGGGGTTTATTTGCAAAATAAATGAAATGTGAGGGCTTGTAAAGTCCCTAGGAACATTCGGCCCTTGTATAGTTTTAGCTAATTTGGTGTATTTTGTGTGTTGTGCAATTAGGACTAAATTACAAAGTTGTGAAATATTAGGGTAAAATAGTAATTTACCCATTTATGTGCTAGGGACTAAATTGAGATGAATTGTGCTTGAATGAGCTAAATTTTAATGTTTTTAGATCAAGAGCAAAGAAAAATGATTTAGATCGAGGAAAGACGAAGGTTCTCGAATAAGCCGATTTGCACGGTCTATCGACAACCGAGGTAAGTCCTTAAGCAAATTTATATCGAGAAATTATTCTGAAAGTAGTACATGATAAAGTTTGGTGTTTAAGGCATGAAAATATATATAGGCGAATGTGGGGTATGAAATTGTAGTAAATTTATTTATGGAATGTGATGTGGATAATTATGTTCGGTTTAACATGAAATTGTAAAATAAAGTATACGAGATGGATGTGATTGTAGCATTAAGTAATATGTATGGGAATGTTGATTGGGTTATTAATCGGGCTTTAAGCCTAATGAGCCTCGTCTTGGGTGTTATTAATCGGGCTTTGAGCCTAGCAGGCCTCGTGCCGGTGTTATTAGTCGGGCTTTGAGCCTAGCAGGCCTTGTGCCAGTGTTACATATCAGGCTTTAATTCCTAGCAGGCTTCGTGCCGGTGGTTTATTTCGGGCTTTAATGCCTAGCAGGCTTCGTGCCGGTGATTTATTTCGGGCTCTAATGCCTAGCAGGCTTCGTGCCGGTGTTTAAATCTTGGACCTTTGGTCTAGTAGTTTTTATACTAGTGATTTTTAATACGAGCTTATGCTTATGAATGAAATGGTCTAGTTATGATGGTATTTGATTAAGCCAAGGTTTATTACTATAGTGTTCGACCAAAAGTTATGTATCGAATCAAGTTTATGATATATGTGATGCTTCTTGAATAATCAAGTTGATAGAAATGTGTTATATATATTCGGTACTTAAGATATGTGATTAGAAAAGACATTGAGTTGATATGTTTACTTGCTTACTTGAGTTTATTATATTGATATGAGAAATTATTCCTATATAGGTTCGGCCATGAGCTATACATATAGATAAATGTATATATTCAATTATGTACCCTTATTTTAAATGTACACAGAAAGTATTATTCGGTTGAAGTGAAAATATATATGTAGTGATTAGCAATCTGGGTACCATTGATAAGTTTCATAATTTAAGTGTACGATGAATATTATTTCACTAGGTGTGAACATTGATAATCGGCCATGGTAGTATATATGTGTTTTTGTCAGTTCATAAATGTTAATAATGTTATTCTATTCAATCTAACTGAATACCTAGTTGAGTTGTAAAGCTGCTTAGGACTTACTAAGCCAGTGAGCTTACTCTGTTTATGTTTGTGCTCTATTTTATAGATCAATAATTCAACTACGGGCTCAGGGGATCATCAAGACAGTCGACCACACTATCACTCTCTTTGGTATAGTTATGTTTTGTAAACTTTTGAATCAAAGGCATGTATAGGCTTTGTTTTGATAAATAATGAATGAAGTCGGATTGTAAATATAAATATGGACTTGCGAATAAGGCTGTATGCTTTAAATCATACGGAAAAATGATCATATGATATATATATATATATATATATATGGTGTAATATTGGGATATGCATCTAGATAATAAGGATAAATGTTGGATGCTAGATGATTTAAAGCATGTAATGTGTTAGCAAGTTAATAGGTTGCTATATATATATTGTTGTAAATGGTTTAGTAATGCTTGTTGATGTTGTTATTAATTTATCATGTTCGAATATATCAAGAAAGTTCATTTCATATTATGTTATGTGTGAAATATTAATGATCAAATTATTGTACACTCACTTGTAATATTCGCCATGGCATTGGTTTAGTTTGGAGTTTATATTTTATTTGATATTTATATGCATTTGGACATGAAGTTAGAATGGTTAAATTATTTTGGTGAACATGTAGTGATAGGCATGAGACTATGTAAATATAGTTATATGATTTGTATTAATAATATTATAGATATATTCCTGAGTTAAGTACATTTAAAAAGGATATGATTAAGTTTGTATGAGCTTGGTTTTTGCGAAATTCGATCATGTCGTCTATAACGAATTAACTGATAATGTAGATGGATGATAATGGTAATTAGTAAAGCTTTGTCATGTAGGTATATTGTCCTAAATAATAATGCATTTGATTGGTATATATTGAATAAGGGTGGGTGTACATATTCGGCTAATGTATTCAAAAATGACCAAAGAAATAGTCTTTTACTATTTGATTGAAACTTGTTTTTTTATAAGATAGTAAAGATATTATTTGTAATAAACTTGTTAGCATTAAAATTTTTGAAATGAAAGTACATGTTTGATTGTGATGGCATGAATTAATTACTATTAATTAATGTAATAGTATTTGTATGAATGCGTTGACTGTGGTTTGACGAGTAATGCCTCGTAACCTTACTCCGGCGACAGATACGGGTTAGGGGTGTTACATTTTATTGGTATCAAAGCTACGGTTTAGTCGATTCTAGGACTACCGTAGTACGTAAAAGTCTAGCTATACATGCCTTTGAATTTTATATGTGATAGTGTGGTGACTTCTGACAATTTCAATTGTATTTTATATAGTAAATGGATTCTGATCCCGATAGAGCCGTAGCTGGTGATGTGGAGAGTGTTGCGCCTGGTCTCGCACATGGATCAGCGCCATTAGACTCTCAACCAGTTACGGGTAACCACGAGGGAGAGGCTAAACAAGCCTTCTACCAAATGATGAATGAATGGTTTACCCAATTTGTTCAGAATAATCCGGCTGTACAACAACCTCCACCCCCGAATAATCCAACTCCGGTACCTTCAGCACCCCCGATGATAGATCCAATGAGATCTAGTAGGCCTCCCGTTGATAAAATTAGGAAATTTGGGGCTGAGGAATTCAAGGCTAATGATAATGATGATGCAGAGAGAGCTGAAATGTGGCTTGATAACACTATTCGGGTACTTGATGAGCTATCCTGCACTCCAGACGAATGTTTGAAATGTGCTATATCTTTACTTCGGGACACTGCCTATCACTGGTGGAATACACTAGTATCAGTGGTTCCAAGAGAAAAAGTGACATGGGATTTCTTCGAATGAATTCGTAAGAAATATATCGATCGAGAGGTTCATCGACCGAAACGAAAAGAATTTCTTGAATCAATTAGGAGAAAATGACCGTGACTGAATATGAGCAAAAATTTGTCAGATTGAGCCGATATGCTCGGGAGTGTCTATCAACTGAAGCCATTATGTGCAAAAGGTTTAAAGATGGTTTGAATGAATATTTAAAGTTGCTTGTTGGCATTCTTGAAATCAAAGAGTTTGTGACATTAGTCGAACGAGCTTGCAAGGCTGAAGAGCTTGGGAAGGAGAAAAGAAAGGCCGAGGCATGAGCTAGAGACACTCGTAAAAGACCGTCGGGTAAGAATTTCCATTCCACATCTAAGAAGTTTAGAGATGACTTGATCGACATAAAGCTACTTGATTCACCTAGGCGTGATCGACCTCCGGTGAGCTCCCGAGCTACCTCGATGGCCGGTGTTGATAACGTTCCACGAATCGAGTTGAATGCAAACATTGTGGAAAATGGAATTTTGGGAGTTGTATAGTTCGTGATCGGTCACCTTTAAATGTGGATCCTCGCACCATTTTATTCGAGAGTGCCGATGTTAGGCGAGGCGAATCTGACGCAGAACTCTAGACCGAAGCGATTACATCAAGACGGGCAAACCACCCAAGCATTCGGCAATGTAGGTGGTAGTCGAAAGGGACGAAGAACACGGCGATTCGATCGAGGCTAGAGCTCCACTAGAGCTTATGTTACTCGAGCTAGAGAGATCTTGCTTCTCCGGATGTCATTACGGTACTTTCACCCTTTATGATACTCATGTGATTGCATTGATTGATCTGGTTCGACCCATTCATATGTATGTGAAACTACGGTATTGATGAAGACTCGCCGATTGAGTCTCTGAGTCGTGATTCGCGTATCCAACCCTTTGGGTAGATGTGTGTTTGTTAATAAAGTGTGTAAAGTTGCCCATTGATGATTCGGGATTTTGCTTCCCGATCGATTTAATCTTGTTGCCTTTCGATGAGTTTGATATAATTTTGGGAATGGATGGTTAACCGCGCATGATGCGGTGGTGAATTGCAAAAGAAAGCTTATTGATTTGAGACACGAGCGGTGAGATCATTAAAATTGAATCCGATTGATTTAGGTGGGTTTCTATAGTTATATCCTCGATGTTAGCAGAAAGTATGTGAGAAAAGGTGTGAAGCTTATTTGGCTTATGTCTTTGGATAATAAATTGTCGAGAAGCAGTTGAATCTGCACTGATTGTATGTGAATACTCGGATGTGCTTCGAAGAACTACGGGTTTACCCCAAAGACGAGAGATTGAGTTTGGCGTTGAATTAGCTCAGGAGCGACTCCGATCTCAATAGCTCCATATCGGATGGCACCTCTTGAGCTAAAAGAGTTGAAAGCACAGTTTGCAGAGTTAACAGATAGGGCTTTCTTGCGACCAAGTTTCTCTCCTTGGGTGCACAGTTCTTTTGTGAGAAAGAAAGATAGAACGATGCGAATGTGTATTGATTATCGGCAATGAATAAGGTAACTATAAAGAATAAGTACCCGTTACCTCGGATTGATGATTTGTTTGATTAGTTGAAAGGGCTTGATATTTTCAAGATAGATTTGAGATTGGGTTATTATCGGTTGTGAGTCACGATCTGAGATGTGCCAAAGATCGCATTCGGACGAGTACGGACATTTTGAGTTTTGGTTATGCCTTTTGGGCTTACTAACGCACTTTTTTTTTATGGATTTGATGAATCGGGTTTTTAGACAATTTTTAGATCGATTTGTGGTAGTGTTTATTGATGATATATTGATTTACTCCAAAGATGAAATTGAGCATGCTGAGCATTTGAGATTAGTGCTACAAACTTTGCGAAATCAGCAGTTGTATGTGAAGTTTAGTAAGTGTGAGTTTTGGATGAAAGAGGTCAGCTTTTTGGGACATGTTGTTTCAACATCAGGCATTCGAGTTGATCCGAACAAAATATCGGCTATACTTGATTGGAAGCCACCAAAAATGTTTAGAGATTGAAGTTTTACGGGACTTGCGGGTTACTATCGACGATTTGTGAAAGATTTTTCTATGATAGCTACCCCGTTGACAAAGTTATTGCAGAAAGATGTCAGGTTCGAGTGGTCAGAAAAGTGTCAGAAAAGTTTTGATCAGCTGAAAGCTCTTTTGACAGAAGCTCTAGTGTTAGTTCAGCCTGAATCGGGTAAAGAATTTGTTTTTTATTTTGATGCTTCTTTAAATGGTTTGGGCTGCGTTTTGATGCAGGAAGGCAAAGTTGTAGCCTACGCTTCAAGACAATTGAAGCCGCATGAGAGAAATTACCCGACGCATGACTTAGAACTTGCAGCCATTATTTTCGCATTGAAAATTTGGCGTCACTATTTATTTGGCGAGAAATGTCACATTTATTCAGATCATAAAAGTCTAAAGTATTTAATGACTCAGAAGGATCTAAATTTGAGACAACGCAGATGGTTAGAATTGTTGAAAGACTATGAGTTAGTGATTGACTACCATCCGGGAAAAGCTAACGTCGTTGCGGATCGTTAAGTCAAAAATCATTGTTTGCTCTTCGTGCAATGAGCATACGAGATAGCTATGTCGATGATGGTTCAATCATAGTGAGTTACAAGCAAGACCAATGTTTATTTAGCAAATTTGTGATGCACAGAAAGTTGACAAGGATTTGATTGCTAGACGAATTCAGTGTGAAAAAGGTGCAGAGTCAGATTTTCAGATTGATGCAAATGACTGTTTGAATTTTAAAAGCCGAATGTGTGTTTGAAAACTCGGTTTGATCTGGTGATTCGAGTGAGGCCCATAGTAGTCGATTATCAATTCATCCGGGTAGCACAAAGATGTATAATGATTTGAAACAGTTCTATTGGTGGTAGGGCATGAAGCGGGATATATCTGAATTTGTTTGAAATGCTTGGTTTGTCGACAAGTAAAAGTGAACATCAAGTGCCATCTGGATTACTTGACCAATCATGATACCGAATGGAAATGGGATAGAATTACAATGGATTTTGTATCCGGTCTTCCTATGACACCGAGTAAGAAAGATGCCGTCTGGGTTATAGTTGATAGATCGATTAAATCAGCTCATTTTGTGCTTGGGTTCATACAGACTTTTCACTCGATAAACTTCTTTGAATTGTATGTATCGCAAATTGTGAGATTGCATGGTGTACCGAGTTCCATTGTTTGACATGAGACCCAAGATTTACATCAGCGGTTTTGGAAGAAGTTGCAAGATGCCTTAGGTACTAAACTACATTTTAGTACGACTTTCCATCCATGAAGACGAATGATCGATCTGAGCGAACTATTCGAGATACTTGAGGACATGTTGAGATGTTGCGTTCTCAAGTTTGAAGGTGCGATGGGAGCGATACCTACCTTTGATTGAATTTGCTTATAATAACAGTTTTCAATCGAGTATCAAGATGGCACCTTATGAAGCCTTATGCGGCGAAAGTGTCGAACACCATTATCTTTGGATGAGCTCGGTGAGAATAAGATACACGGGTTGATTTGATTAAAGAAACTGAATGCAAAGTAGCTATTATCGAGACAATTTGAAAAGCGCTTGGATCGTCAAAAGTCTTATCTTGATTTGAAACGTAAAGACATTGAATTTCGGTTGGAGATCGAGTATTTTAAAGGTTTCTCCGTGGAAGAAAGTACTCCGTTTTGGTAGGAAGGCAAGTTGAGCCCAAGGTTCATTGGACCGTATGAAATCATTGAACGTGTTGGGCTGTTGCTTATAGGTTGAGGCTACCCTCCGAATTAGAAAAGATACGATGTATTTCACGTTTCTATGCTCCGTGAATACTGATCGGATCCGCCACATGTGATTGCTCAAATCGAGATTGAGATACAACCCGATATGATGTATGAGGAAGAACCGATCCGTATTTTAGCTCGGAAGAGAAAGAGTTAAGAAACAAGAAAATTCCATTAGTGAAATCTTGTGGAAAAGGCACGGAGTTGAAGAGGCTACGTGGGAACTGAAGATTCAATGAGGCAACAATATCCGACGTTGTTTAATGGTAAGATTTTGAGGATGAAAATCCTTAAGGGGGGAGAGTTGTAAGAGACCGAATTTGACCCTAATCGGAACGGTGGTTTCGGGACCACGAATCTGATTTCGAGAAATATTTTAATATTTTATTTTGTGCTTATTATGTGTGAATTAAAATGTGTGAAAGTTTCGTAGAAAAATTTTATCGTTTGGGTGTTTAATTTGATAAAAAGGACCTAATCGCGTAAAAAGTAAAAGTTGCAAACTAAAGTGTAATGTGTTAATTTGAGCATGGCTTTTAATATGAGGTATTAAAAGGGCAAATAGCCCATTTTAAGTTAGTGGCCGGCCATCATAATGCATGTAATAGTGTAAGTATTTTATATAATATATGTTATTACATTTTATGTTAAAATAATTAGTTAATATATGTTAATAAAACAAAAAAATAAGAAAGCCATGCATTGTTAATCTTTTGGCCGAAAAACACAAAAGAAAAAGAGGAGAAAGCTTGGCACATTCAGCCTTGAGTTTTGCTTGATTTAGGTATGTAAATTTGTTCGGTTTTTAATAATTTTTACGTTTTTGAGATCGTTGCTTGAAATGTAATCGACCCATGTTGTAATTTTTGAATCTAAGCATGCTTGATGTTCTGCTATTGATAGATTTATATAGTTTTGATGTTTGATGATGTTAGATAAAGGATAAGTTAAAGATTAGTATATTATGTATTGGAAATTTTGAGGAATTTTTGTTTTAGGGCCAAATTGTAAAAGATGAAATTTTAGGGGGGTTTATTTGCAAAATAAATGAAATGTGAGGGCTTGTAAAGTCCCTAGGAACATTCGGCCCTTGTATAGTTTTAGCTAATTTGGTGTATTTTGTGTGTTGTGCAATTAGGACTAAATTACAAAATTGTGAAATATTAGGGGTAAAATAGTAATTTACCCATTTATGTGCTTAGGGACTAAATTGAGATGAATTGTGCTTGAATGAGCTAAATTTTAATGTGTTTTAGATCAAGAGCAAAGAAAAACGGATTTAGATCGGGGAAAGACGAAGGTTCTCGAATAGCCGATTTGCACGGTCTATCGACAACCGAGGTAAGTCCTCAAGCAAATTTATATCGATAAATTATTTACGAAAGTAGTACATGATAAAGTTTGGTGTTTAAGGCATGAAAATATATATAGGCCGAATGTGGGGTATAAAATTGTAGTAAATTTATTTGTGGAATGTGATGTGGATAATTATGTTCGGTTTAACATGAAATTGTAAAATAAAGTATACGAGATGGATGTGATTGTAGCATTAAGTAATATGTATGGGAATGTTGACTGGGTTATTAATCAGGCTTTAAGCCTAGCGGCCTCGTGCGGTGTTATTAATCAGGCTTTGAGCCTAGCAGCCTTGTGCTTGGTGTTACATATCGAGCTTTAATGCCTAGCGTGCTTCGTCTTAGGTGGTTTATTTGGGCTTTAATGCCTAGCGAGCTTCGTCTTTGATTTATTTCTGGCTCTAATGCCTAGCGGGCTTCGTCTTGTGTTTAAATCTTGGACCTTTGGTCTAGTAGTTTTTATACTAGTGATTTTTAATACGAGCTTATGCTTATGAATGAAATGGTCTAGTTATGATGGTATTTGATTAAGCCAAGGTTTATTACTATAGTGTTCGACCAAAAGTTATATATCGAATCAAGTTTATGATATATGTGATGCTTCTTGAATAATCAAGTTGATAGAAATGTGTTATATATATTGATTACTTAAGATATGTGATTAGAAAAGACATTGAGTTGATATGTTTACTTGCTTACTTGAGTTTGTTATATTGATATGAGAAATTATTCCTATATAGGTTCGACCATGAGCTATACATATAGATAAATGTATATATTCAATTATGTACCCTTATTTTAAATGTACAGTAAAGTATTATTCGGTTGAAGTGAAAATATATATATGTAGTGATTAGCAATCTGGGTACCATTGATAAGTTTCATAATTTAAGTGTACGATGAATATTATTTCACTAGGTGTGAACATTGATAATCGGCCATGGTAGTATATATGTGTTTTTATCAGTTCATAAATGTTAATAATGTTATTCTATTCAATCTAACTGAATACCTAGTTGAGTTGTAAAGCTGCTTAAGACTTACTAAGTCAGTGAGCTTACTCTGTTTATGTTTGTCCTCTATTTTATAGATCAATAATTCAATTACGGGCTCAGGGGATCATCAAGACAGTCGACCACACTATCACTCTCTTTGGTATAGTTATGTTTTGTAAACTTTTGAATCAAAGGCATGTATAGGCTTTGTTTTGATAAATAATGAATGAAGTCGGATTGTAAATATAAATATGGACTTGCGAATAAGGCTGTATGCTTTAAAACATACACGGAAAAATGATAATATGATATATATATATATGGTGTAATATTGGGATATGCATTTAGATAATAAGGATAAATGTTGGATGCTAGATGATTTAAAGCATGTAATGTGTTAGCAAGTTAATAGGTTGCTATATATATATATTGTTGTAAATGGTTTAGTAATGCTTGTTGATGTTGTTATTAATTTATCATGTTCAAATATATCAAGAAAGTTCATTTCATATTATGTTATGTGTGAAATATTAATGATCAAATTATTGTACACTCACTTGTAATATTCGGCCATGGCAATGGTTTAGTTTGGAGTTTATATTTTTATTTGATATTTATATGCATTTGGACATGAAGTTAGAATGGTTAAATTATTTTTGGTGAACATGTAGTGATAGGGCGCATGAGACTATGTAAATATAGTTATATGATTTGAATTAATAATATTATAGATATATTCCTGAGTTAAGTACATTTAAAAAGGATATGATTAAGTTTGTATGAGCTTGGTTTTTGCGAAATTCGATCATGCCGTCTATAACGAATTAACTGATAATGTAGATGGATGATAATGGTAATTAGTAAAGCTTTGTCATGTAGGTATATTGTCCTAAATAATAATGCATTTGATTGGTATATATTGAATAAGGGTGGGTGTACATATTCGGCTAATGTATTCAAAAAATGACCAAAGAAATAGTCTTTTTACTATTTGATTGAAACTTGTTTTTTTTTTATAAGATAGTAAAGATATTATTTGTAATAAACTTGTTAGCATTAAAATTTTTTAAAATGAAAGTACATGTTTGATTGTGATGGCATGAATTAATTACTATTAATTAATGTAATAGTATTTGTATGAATGTGTTGACTGTGGTTTGACGAGTAATGCCTCGTAACCTTACTCCGGCGACGGATACGGGTTAGGGGTGTTACATTTCTACCATAAAAATTTTAGAATTTATAATTGATGTTCTACTATTTGACAGTTCGACCTTCCTTCACTAAAAATTGATTATCTCTTAGTACGAGATTTGGATGATGTTTTAGTTTGTTTCTATTGAAAGTAGACTCATTAAGAATTTAAACATAAAAATTTAAACCCCATGTAGTTTTATACAATTTTTAATGATTTTCCAAAGTCAAAACAGAGGAACCTAAAATCAATCTGATCTTGTCTCACAAAAATTCAAATATCTCATAATATGAAATTCTTTTGCTTACACCATTTCTTCTATGTAAAACTAGACTTAATAGGCTTTAATTTAATACTCTAATTAACCTTTAATTTAATTTCTAAAATTTTTGGTGAATTTTCAAAGTCAGACTACTGCTGCTGTCTAAAACTATTTTAGTGCAAAATATTAGTAATTAAGTTTATAACACGTTCATTTCCTTTCTCTACAATTTTTCCCGTCTCTAACACATCAATAACATAGTACCTTATACAAGAAAACTCTACTTTAACATTACAAAAGCCTATTACCTAAACTTACCAAAGGGACCACATTCACAATATCATATATCCATACAACCAATATGCTATATGGCACCTCAATATGCATGTTTTCTATATCATACTTATACTATTTCATCCATATATGTATGAAAACCGTTTATAACTTTATGAACACATATGTTTATATATATATATATATATATATATATATCTAACACCCCAAACCCGGCCTAGATGTTATGGCCGAATCTGGCGATGTCACATGGTAGCTTTTTTTTGTAATAAATGAGTCGTCGTAAAAACCTCTTCTCTATTTAACCTCTTTACAAAATCTTGTGTTAATTCTCGGATGCGTCGTTCAGTTAAAAAAAACGTAGTTCATTATCACAAAATTATTCTTCTTCAAAAAGTTGTTAATTTTCAAAACATTACTTATTGCGGAAGCTTTTTAAATCAGTTTGTGTATTTGAGTGTATTTTGTTAAAGCATTTGATTCGTTTTGAAAACTCGATTAACCCTACTACTAGCAGTTGTAAATCAAAATATTAGAAATCCCAAATTAACCATGAAAATCCAAATAGCCCATTATTACAGTAAAATACCCCAAAATAAACTTAAAAATCATTATCAAGTACTAAATCAAATAATTTAGGTCGTGTGGCCACCTCTAAGTCCTCCGCCACATCGATCTGCCTATGTCTGGGGATTACCTGCAGTTAAATCAGAAGGGTGAGTTTTCAAAAACTCAGTGTGTAATCCCAAACAAAGCGAAAAGACAAAGCAATCACAGTCTAGGCCTGAGCCCTTTTCAGTATCAGTGACAATATCAGTTTGGGCTTTAGCCCATCTCAGTACAGAAGCAGTCATGTGTTTGGGCCTTGGCCCATTACAGTAACAAGATTCAATATAATAATAGATCATATAGTATACAGGTCCTACCCAGCTAGCCTCAACTCTCGATCTCCGTCCAACCCTACACTCCATGTGGGGATATAATCAACCCATCCATCCCTACACTCGAGAAAGTACAGAATGCTGCACTAGATAGTAGTTTATAGCTGAGCTTCCAGTAAGTTAGGCTCGAAGACTTTCAGTACACTTCCTCCAATCCATATAAACCCATTCCCATACAATGCATCATACAATCATGTCATGCCAAATCATGGTATCATATATGTATTCAGTACAATTTTAACAACATGCTCAAAATACAGTCGTGCATATATATATAAAGTAAATGGATATAACAATCATTTAGTCAATTAAGGATCTAGGTAATCTTACCGACCCTACAGTAGGTCCACAGTTGACTCAGACGACCCGTACAACCTTAGCAATCCAAACAATGAAAATGGGCCCACAAGTCCATGCAATTTGCCCATGTGGGCCCCCACACCCGTGTCGCCCACAAGGCCCAAAATGGACTTAGCCATGTGGATGACACGGCCTGGCCCCATAATCCCACACGCCCGTGTGGGCCCACACGGCCCAATTTGAATCGGCCCATGAATCGTACATGGCCTTCCTCATCGATCACACGCCATGTCCGATCATACAGGCGGCCACACGCCCATGTAGTGTCGATAGTCTCACTTTTCGACTTTTCACCGATTTCTATTTGCAGAGTTGTGTTTACACACCTGAAACGTTTTTGATGCTAATGCCACCACGATAACTCTAACACCCCTCAACACTTCAACGATCCAACTACAAATAAATTCTATAACTACCCCAGTCCACCCAATTCCTTGATCAAAACAGAAAGTAACCTTCCAATTAGTTACTTTTAATCGATAATTAATCAAAATTCGGTGAGGTATACCAAACTATAATCATAAAAATCCATTACCTTCGATTAATCAACAGAGATCCTATACACTTAAATCGTTAAAGACCACTGTTCAACCTCTCGATTAACACCTAAAACCAGTCGAAACCCCTCTTAACAATTAATAAACAAAAGAATCGATAGTCTACCAATAGTTCCAAGCTTACCAACCTCGCACAACGCGACGATATGCAATCCCGAATAATTGAATAGAACAACGCAAGTGAAAGAGGAAGAAAGAATACCAATTGAAAATTCGAAAGCAACAATGGGGAGTTGAGGGAGGAAAAACGACAGAATGTGGGTAAGAAAAGCAAAAGAAAATGGTGGAGACGATTTGGGAAAAACACTCGGCAGAGAAAACAAAGAAGCAGAAGGAAAAATACTAGAAAGTTTGGAGTGTGGAGGGGAGAGCCGAAAACTACCCAATTTGGGATAATTTGAAACTCCTCCATCCCTTATTTTTCTCCCTAAATCCCTCATTCCACTCCTCAAAACCTTCCACCGCTACCTCACAACAACCAAATTTAAATTCCAATCAAACACATCAGTATTTCGGCTAAACCAAAACACCCACATGACACAAGCAGCAAAATAAAACACCCCTTGCACACACAGGGATTCGAACTCAAGACCACTTGCATCTAGACACTCCACTTAACCACCAGACCAGCGGACCCATTTTGACATATTTTACCAACATTTAATTATAAGCCTACTGACCTGAGATAGGGGTTTATTCATTTAAAACAAAATTTGCCCAAGCTAATGCTTGAACTTGGGACCTCTCAGACACTTCCCAGAACACTTAACAACTGAAGTAGATACAAATTTGTGTCACAAACATACGAAAATAAATATTAATGATTTTTGGGGCGTTACAATATCATTGCTAGCCATACCAATGGCTAACTTCCAAACATTTCATAACATTTATCATTTCACTAATTTAGCTTATACATGCAATTTTCAAAATAAGTAAACCATTTATACCAAAATTGACAAGATGATAGTATGATGAAGTCTCCGACCCGTCTTTCAATTCTTCCGAGCTTTCAAGCACTATAAAACAGGAAAAATAAAACCTAATAAGCATATTTATGATGAGTAAGTTCATATAACATGAATTAAACTTACCAATCATATTTAACATTTAAATTATATAAAAGCATAATTTCCATTCACTTTGGCTATTTGCCTATACACAAACATTTCAATCAAACATGTTAGCAACAAATGTACCAATATGCATATATGAGCTCATCATGCTATTTTATCATTTTATCTCATATTTCTCATGTCTTGTTTTACTATCTCATCCGTTGAATCATTGGAATTATCGATGGATTTTCCAATAGTACACTCAAAGTGTACATTTCCATATTTCGTCAATTCATATTCAGGATTTAGCCCTTAGGAAGTTAAATAATCAAGCACTCTCTCGAGTTACATATCGCGTAACCGTAGTGAATCAGGATTACCATTTTAGGGAAAATCCTATCCACCTTAAGTTACCTTAGTGAATCAGGAACAAATCCTATCCACTTTATATATTTATAGTGAATCAGGAATAAATCCTATTTACTTTAATTTCTTTTAGTAAATCAGGAATAAATCCTATTCACTTTTAATTCTTGAGAAGGATCTTGTCAGATTTTCCATCCGAGCACAACCCATTTCTACAACACATGCAGAACCTCATTTATTTTGAGAAATTTCCATTTATCCATCAATCACCAATATTCAAAAGAAATTTTACCTATTTATTAATTTTCGAACATGTATCATTTCTTTCATTTCACATCTATATAATTCATATATTCAATTTCATGCATCATATACAATACAATACAACATTTAAATTAACATATTTACATACTCATTCAAGTTATACGAACTTACCTCGATAACAACTTGTAATCGAAATTCTTCTAATCTGATATCTTTTCTTTTCCACGATCACTTTGCTTTTTCGATATTTCCGAGTCTATATAAATGAATTTAACACCAATTCAACATATTTCATACTCATTTTGAACTCAATTCATGTTCTAAGCAAAGTTACTATTTTCCCTAAACTTTTCATAAATTCTATTTGTCCCTAGGCTCAGAAATTAATATTCATGCAAATTAATCCTTGGTTCAAGCCTATTTGATTTTTACATCTCACATTTACAACACATATGTTTCAAAAATTTCAGAAATTTTCCATAATTTCATCACTTTTCAAGCCTTTAAAATCAAGCACACAACATCGGAGCATATCTTCTAAAATTTGTATAACACGTTCTGACTGGCCATCTATTTGTGGATGAAATGCAGTGCTAAAATACAGCTGTGTACCCAGTGCTTCTTGCAACTTACTCTAAAACCGAAAGATAGATCTAGGATCTCTGTCCAAAATAATAAAGATAGGCACCCCATGCAGTTTGAAAATCTCAGAAACATATAATTCATCCAATTTATCCAAGAAAAATCTATACATACCGGTATGAAATGTGCTGACTTTGTTAACCGGTAAACTATTACCCCGATTGCATCTTTCTTCTTTGGAGACAAAGGTAATCCAAATATAAAATCCATAGTGATTCTTTCCCATTTCCACTCTGTTATAGAGACTGGCTGTAGCAATCTTGAGGGTACCTGATGCTCAGCTTTCACTTGCTGGCATATTAAACATTTGGAAACGAATTCAGAAATATCCCTTTTCATTCCTGGCCACCAATACATCCTCTTTAAGTCATTGTACATTTTATTACTACCGGGATGAATAGACATTTTACCATTATAAGCTTCATGTAGAATCTTCTGTATTAACTCTGAATTTCTCGATACACAAGCTCTGCCTCTAAACATTAAACAACCATCAGATCTAATTTGAAATTCTGAATCTACCTCTGATTCACATTGCACCCGTTTTGCTTGTAACTTTTCATCATTCATCTGTGCTTCACAAATTTGTTGCAGAAATGCTGGTGTAGCTTTTAACTAAGCTATAATTGAACCATCATCAGTCATAAATAACTGAGTATTCATAGCTCACAAAGCAAATAAATATTTACTACTCAGAGCATCTGCAACTACATTTGCTTTACACGGTGATAATCAATAATCAAATCATAATCTTTTAATAATTCCAGCCACCTGCATTGTCTCAAATTCAAATCTTTCTGTGACATCAAATATTTTAAGCTTTTATAATCAGTAAATATATGACATTTTTCACCAAACAAGTAATGTCATCATATTTTTAATGCAAATACTATAGCTGCCAACTCAAGATCATGTATCAGGTAATTTCTTTCATGTGGTTTAAGTTGTTTTGAAGCATAGGCAATTACTTTTCCTATAACACCCTAAACCCGACCTAGACGTTATGGCCAAATATGGTGATGTCACATGGAATGGAATTTGAAAATGAATTTATCATATTAAACCTTTTCCATTTATTAACCTCTATTTATCTTTTGACAATTCCAAATCACTTTCTCATTGAGTTGGATTCATTTAAAACATTTTGTATAGCGAAAGCTTTAAACCAGTGATATTTGAAGAACATCATTTGTGTTTAGGAAAACGTAGTTTTTAATGAAACTGAGTTTCGCAGTTAGACATCTATGAAAACGGTGAAATCCAAAGTAAAAACAACAGTCCAAAAGTTCAATTACATAAAAAATAACCATAAGATAAATAGGAAATAAATACCATAACTGAAATTAAAATAATTCAAAAATTATGTGGTCACCATCAAGTCCTCCGCCGCACCGATCCATTTAAGTCTAGGGATTACCCGTACAGATAAAAAAAATGGGTGAGTTTAAGTAAACTCAGTGTTTAATCCCCACAGAAAACATGCATATAGTCAAATAACAACCAGTCAAATGCAGTCTAGGCCTAAGCCCATATCAGTTTCACTAGTAGTTCGGGCCTTATCCCATTTCAATTTTAGTAGCAGATATGCATTAGAACCTAGGCCTATTATAGTAACAGTATTAGATATGCATTTATCAGTGACAGAGTCCTACCCAAATAGCCTCTACACACCATCTCCGCCCATCCCTACATTCCATGTGGGGTTTAAAACACCCACACATCCCTACACTCAAAGTAGTACTGAATGCGGCACATAATCAATATATTGCAACTGAGCTGCCAGATAATAGGCTTAAGAGCCTTTCAGTACACTTCCTCCAAATATCAACATCCCAACCCAATGCAATGCAACATATAGTATATCATGCTTTTATGCAGCTATCAGTCATTATAAAAAATTGTCACTGATCATGCATAAATTATCATGCTCAATACATGCATTACACACAGTCAGATCACACATCTTGGGGGTGTAAGTATGTTTACCACCCTACAGTAGGTTCACAGTCGACTTGGATGACCCATGCAACCCTAAGACATCATTTCAAATAAATAGGCTTACACGCCCATGTGGCTTGCCCGTGTGGGCCCACATGCCCAGATTGGCCTTGGCCCGTGTGGGTCACACGTCCTGGCCCAAATTTCTACACGGCCTAAATCAGTCTAGCCCGTGTGTCGCACACGGCCTACCTGGCCATCACACGACCGTGTCTTGTGCGCACGGCCTGGCCTCATCGATCACGCGCCCTGTTATGGCACACGGCCTACCACCCGAAACCACACGCCCGTGTGGTGTCGACAATAGGGTCTTTGGCTTTTGTTGAAACCCTATTTTATGTGTCTTCGAGTACACACCTGGTATCGTTCGATGCTAAAATGTTCCCCGAGCACTCCGGAACCTAAAATTGATTAGTAACTCCTCAACTAATCATTTAGCCAGATTCCTAAAAGAAAACACTAGATGAAAACCAACTCCTAAGCCAATGGGAAACATTACCTTCACTCAAAAATAGAAATTCCATGCACCTATAGCGACGATTCCAGATCCTCAGCCCCTCAAATACATCCTAAACACCAAAAGAGACCCTTAGCAAAATGATTCGTCAACCAAATGAAAATCGACCCTACCAAAACTTACCTATCCGATGCAAATGAAAAGTGAAAGAAAGGCAGAGTTTTGGCAACTGAAAATAGGAAAACGAAAAAAAAAAGAAGAAAAAGGAAAAAGGGGTGAAAGAGAGATGGTCAGTTTTTCTGGAGAGAGTATTTTAGGAAACTGATAACTCAAATCCCACTACCTACTCTATCTCAACCACCCACTACTCAGATTTTTAGTACAACTTAAACTCCCAACCATTAAACCAAGCAAAAATATTCCCCCTTGCCCACGCAGGGATTCGAACACCAGACCTCCAGCATACTAATACTCCACTTAACCACCAGACCAGCAGGCCCATTCTGACATGTACTTATAAATAATTAAACTTAAGACTTGGCTTGAACTTAGGACCTATCACACTGTAACAATTCGATTCAGACCCTAGTCAAAATAGTGGTTTTAAGACCACATATTCGAGGTCGAGAAAATATTTTAATATCATTTTTAGTGTTTACAGTATGTGATTAAGCATGTTTGAAAATTCTGTGTGAAAATTTTATCGTTTATGCGTCGATTTGCGAAAAAGGATCTAATTGCATAAAATGTAAAATGTTATGTGCTAGAAGTTAAAGTGCTTAAATGCTATGCTTTGAGATGTGTGAGGTCTTTATTATAAAATTGGACCATTAGTTGTGCAAGTGGTCATAAATGACCTTATAATGGATGATTTTATAAGTTTAATAATAAGGTTAAATTGGTAAAATGATAATTAAGTTAATGATTAATTAAACAAAGCCAAAATATGCTTCATTCATCTTTTTTTTAACCGAAATATCAAGGAAGAATGTGGTTTAGAATGCTCAAACATTTTAGCAATAATTTGGGTGATTAAGGTATGATTTTTGATCCATTTTCGATGATTTTTATGTTTTGGTGATCGTTGCTTTGAGTAATAGCTAGCCCATACCTTGATTTTTAGAATTTATGATGATTTCATGAAATGCCATTGATGATTTTGTAAGCTTTGTATTGATATTTGGTGAAATATGAAATCTTGATGGATGATAAACATATTTTGTATTTGGAATTTTTGATGAAATTAGTTATTAAGGGCTAATTTGTGAAAATGAAACTTTGAACAGTTAAAATGTGAAATAAATGAAAGATATGGGCTGCTAGAGACTAGTGTGAAATTCGGTCAAGCTTGGGTATGAATAAATTATGTGTATTTTGTGTAATTATGAATAGGGATTAAAATGTCAAAATGTGGAATTATGAGGGCTAAAGTGTAAAATGCTTTAACTATGTGTTGTGAATTGTTTTGGATGAAAATGTAATTGAATGAGTTGAATTTGATATTATATAGATCAAGAAAGGAGAAATTCGGACTTAGATCGAGGCAAGAACAAAATGCTCGATTAATTAACTAGTATCGTCATTTCTACGCCTGAGGTAAGTTCGTGTATAATACATATTGTTTAAATGATGTTCTTATGTGTTGAAATGAATAGATATGTGATTGTGGAATTCAAAATGTGAAATATGAGTTTAAAGATATATGGCACTAAGTGTGCGTAAATAAAATCGATACAATGATGAACGGCACTAAGTGTGCGAGATAAAGAAAGCATCGACTATGTTATTTGGCACTATGTGTGCGATACCGAGACAAATTCAGTTTAATGTAATGGCACTAAATGTGTGATGATATTATAGCTTCAGCTAAGTAATTGGCACTAAGTGTGTGAGTTCATTGAATGTTTAAAGAAGATTGAACGAGTTATGGCATCAAGCATTGCATGGTAAATGTGATAAATAAACATGTGATGGAATAGGTATGTACAGAACCTATGTGGTTGATGATATCGTGTATGAAATAGATGAATGATTATGTGAATTAATGATGAAAAAGAGATGGTTTGAGTAGCATTAAAATTGCTTATAATTGAATCTATAGATGTGGTATGAATGTGAGTATTAGCTATGGGTGAGATTGAGTATTGATGTGGATTGATCTAAGAGATAGTTAACTTTGTATACTAACCTTTAGAGCTTACTGTGTGAAGTCTTTTTCTGTTTTACAGTGTAATTAAAGCTAGCTCGGATTCGAGGATCGTCAGCAACTCAATCACACTATCGGACATCTATTTTGGTGCCTTTTTGGAAGTTGTATATATGGTATATGGCATGTATAGGCTAGTGAGCTTGTGGAACGATTTTGGTACATGTCTTGCTATGTGGAAATGGTGAATGTGATGTATATATATGGTCTTGTGTGAATGGCCAATATAGTAAGTTTTGGTAATTTAGAAATGGTATGTTTTGTACTTGATTAGTAGTTAAGAATGGTGAATGAATTGTATGTTATTAAGGTTGGAATTAAGCATGTAGGGATGACCCAAATTGGATGACAATTTGGCCTTGTAAATGGCCTATAATTGTCCACACGGGTGAGCACACAAGCGTGTGTCTTGCCTACGTTCAACACTATCCTTATTCGATGCAGGTCAGACTTGCACACGGGCCAGACACGTGGGCATGTGACAGGCCGTGTGATTCAAGTCAGGGTTGCACACGGGCCAGACACGCAGGCGTGTGACAGGCCGTGTGAATATAGTCAGAGTTACACACGGGTAAAACATGGTCTGAGGCATGGCCGTGTGAGGCACACGGTCTAGTCACACGGGCGTGTGCTCTGTTTAAGATGAAATTTTTCTAAGTTTTGTAAAGTTTTCGAATGAGATCGATTTAGTCCTAAACCTTCCTTAAAGCATGTTTTTAAGGTCTCGTAGACCTACTAAAGGGACTTTGTGTTGTTGATTACTATGATGTATTGATATGTGAGCCTTGATGGTATAATGTTATGATTGGATTGGTTATACCTTGTAACCCTAGTCTGGTGATGGATACGAGTTATGGGTGTTAAACACACACACACCCAGAACACTTAACCACTGAAGCAGATACACATTTGTGTTAAAAATTTACAAAAGCCGAAAAACAAATTTTTTTGGCGTTACATTTCCTCCTTGCATCAAGACACAACCTAAACTATTTAATTATGCATCGCTATAAATTACAAATTCCTTACCCAATTCAGATTGAACCAACACAGGTGCTTCTGTCAATAAAGCTTCCAATCTGTCAAAGCTCTGTTGACATTTATCTATCCACTCAAACTTTACATCTTTTTGCAATAGACGAGTCATCGGTAATGCTATCATAGAAAATCCCTATACAAACCTCCAATAATAACTGGCCAATCCCAGAAAACTTTGAAATTCAGACACATTCCTTGGTGGATTCCAGTTAACAATGGCTGAAATTTTACTCTGATCTACCCTGATACCTTTAGCAGAAATACAATATGTCCAAGGAACCCAACCTTATGTAGCCAAAATTCCCCAAACCCTACTAAACGTTACTGTTGGATCGGCATGTCACATGGAAGGAATGTCTAAAAAGCTGTATGCTCGTTAAAAGCTCGTATTCTTTATAGTTGTTGTGAAATCGAGTTTAAGTAATTTTGAATAAGAAACGATTTATTATCATTTTAGGAAAATCCCATATTGATCATTTAATAATAAGCGATAACCAAATTGAAAATGAAACCAAATAAAATACCCAATGCCTTATTACATAACAAAACCAAATTTAAAAGTAAATTAACCCAAAATAGTAATTGAAATAAAACCCAAAAACATAGTGCATGGCCACCTCGAGTCCACCCGGCTCTATATCTGCGATCTATGCCTCATCCGCAAATGTAAAGGGAAAGGGGTGAGTCAACGAGACTCAGTGTGTAAATCCCCATCCCGATAATAACAAGGCACTTACACATTTGATATGTCAATATGCAAACCATGCAAACGCAACCTAACCAACCGAACTCCTGTGTCTACCCCAGGTGTGGTCAAAACCACCGGTGGTCAAAACAACCGTGACCGTAGTCACAAATCATATAAGTGTGGTCAAAACCACTAGTGACCGTAGTCACAAATCATATGGTGCGGCCAACCCACCGTGTGGTCAAAACCATCGATGACAATCCGTAATCAACATGTGGGGCCAACCCAACGTGGTACCAAACCAACGGACGAGTCACAATAATCCATGTGTGGTCAAAACCACTTTGGTGACCAGTAGTCACAAATAATATCCGTGTGGTCAAAACCACCGGTGGTCAAAACCACCGAGACTAGTCACAAATAATAAGGAAAGCGGGGCCAACCCATCGTGTGGTCAAAACCACGGTGACGGTCTAAATCATCCTTCCCTCCTCTCATCATACCCATTTTCATTCAATGTTCATCACCATAATAATTGTGTATGCGTTATGACATGTATGCAAATTATATATCAAAGATAACGTATGAACGAATTACCATCATAATCAGAATAATAATATACAACATAATCAAGCTAACCAACCTCTAAGGGTATAACAGTAATTTTACCTACCAAGGGTATTTTCGTAATTTACCCACCAAGGGTATTTTTGTAATTTACCCACCAAGGGTATTTTCGTAATTTACCCACCAAGGGTATTTTCGTAATTTACCCACCAAGGGTATTTTCTTAATTTACCCACCAAGGGTATTTTCGTAATTTACCTACCAAGGGTATTTTCGTAATTTACCCACCAAGGGTATTTTCATAATTTACCCACCAATGGTATTTTCGTAATTTACTCACCAAGGATATTTTCGTAATTTCGGACCGCAATGGCCCTCCAAGGTCTAATGTTACCTGACTGACTTTTACTACTTTTTTCGTCACTTAGACTATTGGGCCTAAAACCCGATTTCTACCATTCAGCCCGCACGCTCGTCGCCCACTTAACACAAATCTAGCCACGTATATAGGTTCCACCTAGTCTATATACTATATCATCATACAATTTATTCCAATTGAGCCCACAGCCCATTGGGCCCACTTGACCCATCGCACCCAAGCAAATTTCAACCCACAAGAATATTCTTGATGGCCTCAACTATCGCGTCGAAGACCCACACGTCTTCCGCACGCTCGTGTGACTACTATTGCCGTGATGAAGACTTCGGCATTTGCCGTTCTACAACTAGAGTAGAGAGAGTTACA
This sequence comes from Gossypium rotundifolium, assembly GCA_025506655.1. Lineage (NCBI taxonomy): Eukaryota > Viridiplantae > Streptophyta > Magnoliopsida > Malvales > Malvaceae > Gossypium > Gossypium rotundifolium. The sequence goes on along the minus strand of CP106729.1, from coordinate 187,516,657 downwards.
CACCTGATAGGAGTCTGGTGTTAAACCGTGCTGCGACCACTCTTGTGCCCAAACGCCCACCAAGGTATCTTAACTCTCCTCCTGGAATGCTCTTTATATAGCTAGCTCTTCACCTTCCTTCTTTGTATCTTTCGATGTGGGATCCTCCACGTCGGTGAGTTTAAATTCAATGAAACTCTTACCGTCAATCAGTAAAATAAATACTCCTTGCTTCTCATGAGATTCAACCTGGCTCCTTGTAACATAATCCACACTGCTAGCCACTTTACCAACTAGCTCATTGTGTCTTAAACCATGCTAACTAAATATAACCCTATGGCCAAGGTCTAAATTCATTTAATAAAATAATATAAAAGGAATGCAAACGCTACAACTAGAACCTTGGACCTCCTTCCTTCCTTGTGGCGTCATTCCCTTGTCCTTAAGTGGCGTCACTTTGCCACTACACCACACACTCAACTTGTGTCATTTTCCTCCACATTTTATTCTTAAGGCCTAGCCGCCAACCTCCAAGGTTTTTTTCACCTAAAACTAAAATTTTTCCTAAGGCCTAACTTGAACCCGAGACTTCATAGAAGCCCCCTAACCTTCCAAACTCACTTATCTAATTGGTCCAACTTGCATTTAAGCCGATCTCTTATTCTCCAAAAAAATTTAAATGCTACTACGCTCAAGGCCCATTGGGCTCAATTCTCCTAGGCCCAATTTCAGGATGTTACAAATCTACCTACTTAAAGAAATTTCGTCCTCGAAATTTCCAACTAACTAACATCACACATCCTAACCTACCACACTACGCTCTTCTGCAAGCTCTCGATCTTAATAAAACTAATATCTTTTAACTAGAATTTAAAACTCCTACACATACTCAAAAACACCTAGCCATTAAAACATACTGAATATTTCATATGCACCCAACTCTATGTCCGAACATCACATCCAAACCAAACACACGAATAGATACCAAATCGAAATATAACAAAGAAAAGTATCGAAACTTACAAGTGCGGATTGGTGCGGGAGGCTCGAGTGCCATACTTCCGGAAAGAGATATACATATTTTTCTAAACCATATTTCAACCAAAATTTGAAAAACATTTTGAACCCATTCCACAGCTGAGTTTTTGAACCTAAGCTCTGATACCATAATTGTAACACCCTAAACCCACAAGAATATTACTTGATGGCCTCAACTATTGCGCCGAAGCCCCACGCGTGCGCGCAGGCCGCTCGTGTAACTACTATTTTCGTGATGGCACTTCGCATTTGCCGCTCTACAACTAGAGTAGAGAGTTACACACGATAGAGTGCGGTGTTAAGCTGCACTGCGACCACTCCACAATAAACGCCCACCAAGGTATCTTAACTCTCCTCCCGGAATGCTCTTTATCTGACTAGCTCTTCACCTTCCTTCTTTGTATCTTTCCGATGTGGGATCCCTCCGTCAGTAGAGTTTAAATTCAACTGAAACTCTTACCGTCCAATCCGCAAAATAAATACTCCCTTGCTTCTCATGAGATTCAAACCCAGGCTCCCTTGTAACATAATCCACACTGCTAGCCACTTTACCAACTAGCTCATTGTGTCTTAAACCATGCGCAACTAAATATAACCCTATGGCCAAGGTCTAAATTCATTTAATAAAAATAATCTAAAAGGAATGCAAACGCTACAACTAGAACCTTGGACCTCCTTCCTTCCTTGTGGCATCATTCCCTTGTCCTTAAGTGGGGTCACTTTGCCACTACACCACACACTCAACTTGTGTCATTTTCCTCCACATTTTATTCTTAAGGCCTACCCGCCAACCTCCAAGGTTTTTTTCACCTAAAACTAAAATTTTTCCTAAGGCCTAACTTGAACCCGGGACATCATAGAAGCCCCCTAACCTTCCAAACTCACTTATCTAATTGGTCCAACTTGCATTTAAGCCGATCTCTTATTCTCCAAAAAAAATTTAAACGCTACTACGCTCAAGGCCCATTGGGCTCAATTCTCCTAGGCCCAATTTTAGGATGTTACATAGCCAAAATTCACTTTTGCTAAACTTGGCATATAACTGCTTTTCCCGTAGAGTTTGCAATACAGTTCTTAGATGTTCAGTATGCTCATCTTCATTCCTAGAATAAACCAAAATATCATCAATAAAGACCACTATGGACTTGTCTAGATATGGTCTAAAAATTATGTTCATTAGATCCATGAACACTGCCAGTGCATTAGTCAACCCAAACGACATCACTAAAAATTCATAATGCCCGTATCTGATTCTAAAAGCTATCTTTGGTATATCTGAGTCCTTTACTCGTAACTGATAGTAACCAGATCGAAGATCAATCTTCAAAAATACAGTAACACCTTTCAACTGATCAAACAAATCGTCAATCTGAGGCAGTGGATATTTATTCTTGATTGTGACTTTGTTGAGTTGCCTGTAATCTATACATAATCTCAAAGATCCATCTTTCTTCTTTACAAATAAAACTGGTGCACCCCATGATGAAAAGCTAGGCCGAGCAAAACCTCTGTCAGTCAATTCTTGCAGCTATGCTTTTAACTATTTCAACTTTTTGGAGCCATCCGATAAGTTGGAGTTGTTCCAGGAACCAAATCTATAGAAAATTTCACTTCTCTTTTCGGTGGTAAACCAGGTAACTATTCTGGGAATACATTAGGAAATTCACAGACAATAGGCACTAACTGAATTTTCAAGTCAGATACTTTTGTATCAAGTATATATGCCAAATAAGCACCATATCCCTTTCTAATACATTTCTGTGCCTTCAATGCTGAAATCACATTTGACAACCTGTCTGAATTATCGGATTGAATATGGAGCAATTCACGATTTTGACATTTCAACACAATATATTTTTGTTTGCAATTCACCACCGCATCATGTCGAGTTAACCAATCCATACCCAAGATTGCATCAAATTCATCAAAAGGTAATAACATTAAATTGGCCGAAAAGTAATACCCATTTACCATTAGTGGAAAATTTTTGCAAATTTTATCTACCATCACATTTTGGCCCAAGGGATTCAAGACTTTTACCCCAATTTCAGTGAATTCCCCAGGTAAATTTTTATCAAATACTAGTTTTATGCATATATATGAGTGTGTGGAACCAAGATCAATCAATGAAATAATATCAGTGTCAAGTAAAGAAAATATATCGGTAATAACATCTGGTGTGGATGCCTCCTCTTTGGCACGTATAGCATATGTCCAGGCTGGTGCTCATGCCTCTGATTTTGCTGTTGAATCCTTTGTAGCACTACAGCTACCACTAATATTTTGGATTGTCTGGGTGGTCTTCCTCTCCACACTGGATTACTCGGCTTTGGGGTCTGATCAACATCATTTTCAACTCTTTCTGGACAATATTTAATAAAATGATCAAGTGAACTGCATCCATAACATGCTCCACCTTTAAAACGACATTCTCCAAAATGAAACTTATTGCAATGTTTACATTTTGGTTTCGAATTACTGACACTGCTAACACTAGTTACTAAAGGAGATGAAAATCTCGGGTTGGAGCGTTGAGAGCCCCGCTCTCTACCAGAATATCCTGCAGAAGTAGTGAAGCGATCCTGATATTTCTTGGATTTCTTTGATACATATGACTGTGCCTTACCAATAAATCTCTTCCTAGAAACCCGAGCTTTTTTTCAGCCTGTTCTTATCTCTATTTAATTCTTCTGCTTTCTTGGCCCGGTCAGCTAATACAACAAATTCTCTCAATTCAAAAATTCAAATTAACAATTTAATATCTTCGTTCAACCCCTCTTCAAAGCGTTTTCACATTTCAGCCTCGGTTCGAACCCATTCTTTTGCATACTGACTTAACTGGACAAATTCTCTTTTATACTCTGATACAGTCTTATTCCCCTATTTGAGCTCCAAAAATTCTTTTCTTTTCTGGTCCAGAAATCTTTGGTGATATATTTCTTCTTGAATTCTATTTGGAAAAACTCCCAAGTAATATTTTCTTTTGGGACAACTGGTGTTATAGTTTTCCACCAGCGATAAGTTGTATCTTTCAATAAAGAAACTGCACATTTCAGGCACTTGGCTGGGGTACAAGATAATTCATCAATTACTCGGATAGTGTTCTCCAGCCAAAACTCAGCTTTTTTCGCATCATCAATTTGTAGTAACTCCAAATTCCTCAGCCCCGTATTTTCTAATTTTATCAACCGGAGCTTTACCAATTCTGACGAGCTCAATACCTTGTGGCATATCAGGATTATGTCGAACAACAGGTGAGGGAGGTTGCTAAACAGTAGGATTCGGATTGGTTCTTATGTACTGTGTGAACCATTCGTTCATCATTTCAAAGAAAGCTTCCTTAGCTTCATCACTTCGGCCTTCAGACTCAGGCCTTCTACTACTAGATTCAGCTCGATATCCGGAAGCTTGAGCTATACTTTTAGCTTCCTCAAGTTCAACTCTTGCTCGGTTGGAAGACATTTACTATATTAAAAACACATTTAAATTGGTTAAGAGATATCACACTATCATAAATAATATAATGGCATGTCCAGCTAAATTTATACTTGATACGTTAGTCCGAGAACCGGCTAAACCGTAGCTCTGATACTAACAAATGTAGCACCCATAATCTGTATCCGTCACTAAAACAGGGTTACGTAGCATTACCAGAAATTTCAAAACATTTTCAGATAATTCATGATATTTACTGTTCATAGCGACACTGTCCGCTTGAGTCATAGTCACTAAATTATTTATATCTCGAGCTACAGAATTCTAAATTAAGATCCACTTGATGTTTTAAAAACTAGACTCAAATATATTTCTACCATAAAAATTTAAGAATTTATAATTTAGCCAATAATTACAGTTAATTCTTCAAACTTATCCTTGTTCTACTATTTGATAGTTTCGACCTTCCTTTACTAAAAATTGATTATCTCTTAGTACGAGATTTGGATGATGTTTTAGTTTGTTTCTATTGAAAGTAGAATCATTAAGAATTTAAACATACAAATTTAAACCCCAAGTAGTTTTATACAATTTTTAATAATTTCCAAAGTCAAAACAGAGGAACCCGAAATCAATTTGACATTATCTCACAAAAATTCAAATATCTCATAATATGAAATTCTTTTGCTTATACCATTTCTTCTATGTAAAACTAGACTCAATAGGATTTAATTTAATACTCTAATCAACCTCTAATTCAATTTCTAAAATTTTTGGTGAATTTTCAAAGTCAGACTACTGTTACTGTCTAAAACTATTTTAGTGCAAAATATTAGTAATTAAGTTTATAACACCTTCATTTCCTTTCTCTACAATTTTTCTCGTCTCTAACACATCAAGAGCATAGTACCTTATACAAGAAAACTCTACTTCAACATTACAAAAACCTATTACCTAAACTTACCAAAGAGACCACATTCACAATATCATATATCCATACAACCAATATGCTATATGCTACCTCAATAAGCATGTTTTCTATATCATACTTATACTATTTCATCCATATATGTATGAAAACCATTCATAACTTTATGAACACATATGTTTTATATATATATATATATATATATATCATTGCTAGCCATACCAATGGCTAACTTCCAAACATTTCATAACATTTATCTTTTCCTTAATTTAGCTTATACATGCCATTTTCAAAATTAGTAAACCATTTCTACCAAAATTGGCAGGATGATAGTGTGATAAAGTCTCCGACCCGTCTCCCACTTCTTCCGAGCTTTCAAGCACTATAAAATAGTAAAAACAAAACCTAATAAGCATATTTATGCTTAGTAAATTCATATAACATGAATTAAACTTACCAGTCATATTTAACATTTAAATTATATAAAAGCATAATTTCCATTCACTTTGGCTATTTGCCTATACACAAACATTTCAATCAAACATGCTAGCAAAAATGTACCAATATGCATAGATGAGCTCATCATGCTATTTTATCATTTCATCTCATATTTCTCATGTCTCGTTTTACTATCTCATCCGTTGAATCATTGGAATTATCGATGGATTTTCCAGTAGTACACTCAAAGTGTACATTTCCATATTTCGTCAATTCATATTCAGGATTTAGCCCTTAGGATGTTAAGTCATCAAGCACTTTCTCGAGTTACATATCGTGTAATCGTAGTGAATCAGGATTACCATTTTAAGGAAAATCCTATCCACCTTAAGTTACCTTAGTGAATTAGGAACAAATCCTATCAACTTTATATATTTATAGTAAATCAGGAATAAATCCTATTCACTTTAATTTCTTTTAGTGAATCAGGAATAAATCCTATTCACTTTTAATTCTCGAAGAAGGCTTTTGTCAGATTTTCCATCCGAGCTCAATCCATTTCTGCAACACATGCAAAACCTCATTTATTTTGAGAAATTTCCATTTATCCATCGATCACCAATATTCAAATGGAATTTCACCCATTTATTAATTTCCGAACGTGTATCATTTCTTTCATTTCACATCTATATAATTCATATATTCAATTTCATACATCAAATACAATACAATACAAAATTTAAATTAACATATTTACATACTCATTCAAGTTATACGAACTTACCTCGATAGCAACTTATAATCGAAATTCTTCTAATTCGATATCTTTTTTTTTCCACGATCACTTTCCTTTTTCGATCTTTTCGGGTCTATATAAATGAATTTAAAATCAATTCAAAATATTTTATACTCATTTGAACTCAATTCATGTTCTAAGCAAAATTACTATTTTGCCCCTAAACTTTTCATAAATTCTATTTTTGTCCCTAGGCTCGAAAATTAATATTCATGCAAATTAATCCTTGTTCCAAGCCTATTTTATTTTTACATCTCACATTTAAAACACATATGTTTCAAAAATTTCATAATTTTTCCATGAATTTCATCACTTTTCAATTTAATCCCTAATTCAAGTTTCTATCAAAAAATTACTTTGTAAAAGTTATTTATTCACTAATAGTCTTTCATTTTCTACCATAAATTTCATAAATTCAGCATATTCATCAATGGAAAATTTTCTATACTTTCATAACTTTTCAAATTAACCCCCCAAATAGATAGATTAAGCTTTTCCGATTTTAAAAATATCAAAATTACTAAAAACGGGACATAAAAACTTACCAATTTATGCTTGGAAAGCTTGTTTTATCTCTCCTAGGGTTTCCATGGAATTTTGGGGGTTGAAGATGATATAAAATAAAGATGATATCAATTTAATTAATTTTCATCTTTTTAATTTTTCCTATTTTCAATTTAGTCCTTAACTTTTTTCTAATTTTCCATCGATGATTCACCAAAAATATCTAGATTATTTTCTTTTATGGTCTAATTACCCTTTAAGGACCTCAAGATTTGAATTTCCATAGCTATTTAATCATTATAGCTACTAGAATTCAACTTTTACATTTTATTTAATTTGGTCCTTCTCGTAATTAGACACTTAATCGGTAAAATTTTCCAGTAAAAATTTTCATGTGACATTTTTAACATATTACTAATCATATAATAATATTAAAATAATTTATATTTTCGGGTCGAATTTGTGGTTACGAAACCACTGTTCCGACTTCACTGAATGTGGGCTGTTATAGTAACTCAATCATGCAACATTTCAATTCACTTATTCAACATTTCATTATCATTCACAAAACAAATAATCATTTAATCAATTCACTATCTTAATCATATCATACAATCTATTTATCCGCAATACATCCCATTTCAAATTAATGACAAATATTATTTTCATTTCATAATTTGAATTCTCAATCAAATTCATATTAAACCATATGAACTTCATTCCTATATCATATCAATTCATCTTAATACCAAATATACATCAATTGTAAATTTAATGCCACTCACTACTTCGTTTCATAATACGAGTTTTGAATCACATTCATCGATTTATCACGTTTCCATATTGGCCCTCTAGGCTTGTATAATCGATTCACAATATGTATATGTACCATTTGATTATCATATCAGCTCAATCTGAATATCATTTATTCTATTTACATTATACATGTCCCTATTAACTTGACTTAAACTTGTACAGATACACGGATCCAACTAATCACACCAATTTGGCACCCAGTGCCTATCAGATAAATCTGAAATAGAAAGTTGGGCCTAACATTGGTAGGTAAAACTGAAAAATAGATATGCCTAGCAATGGTCAGTATAGCCGACAAATGAGTGTGCCCAATACTCTCCGACATGTAGTCGTATAACCATGAACTCTTCCTATCCTATGGCATGCCAACGATATCCTACTCTACCCGAACAGCTAATAGGGTAACAGTTTTTCAATTTCATTATGTAATTTTATCAACCAATCATCAATTCTCAAATATGATAGCATATCACATAACAATATTGATTCAACTTCACATTTATAACATTATACTATATATTTTCACATATATTAAATTTCATCCTCATCACTATCAATTTGTCTAAATCAATTAATTCAACTCATTTCATCGATCATCACTTCATCACATAATATATCCTATTTCAATCCAATTTATGGTCAATTCCATAATTATCTCAATTTGCAATTCATCGTATTCAATTTAATCTTTTATATCACCTTTTGTATCGAATCGTAAACAATCAAAATTTCAATTAAACATATTTAAAATTATAATTCTAAATGTATAAAAAAATTTAAAACAAACATACCATATGAACTTACCTCGACAAATAGATAACAGACAATTTCTTAAGGACAAATTAGTATTTTTTTGTCTTTTTCCACAACTACTTCAAATTTGGTCCAATTCCTAATCTATACAATTTGTAAGACCCAATTTATGCCCGGGCCCAATTAACCAGTTTATTAAATTAAAACCCAAAAAGTAAAACCAAAACCAAATAAAGTCCATCAGTAGTCCAAATTTACAAAAAGGAATAATCCAAGTAAAACAACAATCCAATTTCAGCCCAATTTACAAATTAACCCCACTGGCCCAAATGGCCCAAATAGGATGGGATTTCGAAAACCCTAGCCACGGAAACCTAGCAGCGCCGCGCGCGTGTCTCCACTCGTGTTACCAAGCATGCCACCACGCGCCTCCCTCGTCACGTTCGTATACCATGCTGGCCTCTGTACCTTCGTACCTACACAACACAACAAAACACAACGACAACAGTAAGAAAAACAAAAAGAAAATTGCTGTATTTTTATTTTTTATTCTTCATTTTCGATATTCGGCTATAAAAAAGCTGGAAGAAATTTTGTAACGAGGGGGATATAAAAACATTAAATACAGAGAAATACAGATCATGAACAGAAATTTTAGGTTTTTTTTTATTTTGATCTCTTTCAATTTTTCAAAGCCCGATCTGTTGGTTTTCGATTTATTTCTTATGTGCATGCGAAAATAAAAAAATGGGAGAGATATTGACCCATTTATTTTCGTCATCAATTCCTCTTCACTTCGCCGAAATCGAAGTTAGAAAGGGGAATATGGGTAAGGAGGTGATAACCCTTACGTACATGCGCGCAGAGGGGTCATATTCGGCCTCTAACCAATGCTTTTGCCAGTTCCAGAAGCACATGGCCGTAGGTGAGGTCTTGTGACGTTTGGTTTGTTGTGGCGGCAATAAAAGAGAGGGGGTTAAACCCTAGCAGAGCAAAAAATGATAGCCCCCGTTTAGTTTTTTTGAGCGGCAGCAGAAATAAAAAAAAAAGAAAAATTTGCATTTTATAAAGGGATGAAACGGCGTCATTTAGGGTTGTTTCAATGACCTCAAAACGGCGCCGTGTTGGCCAATACCTAATGACCTGATTTGACCCGACCCGATGACCATTCAGGATCTGCGTGTTTTATTAATAAGGGTTAATTTGTGCATTCAGTCCCCCGATTTTGTGTCGACATTTGATTGGTCCCTTTTTTATTTATTTCGTTTTTTAATTTTACCCCAAGGATTTGTGCGCCTTTTTTATTTAGTCCAGATTGAACGTTATGTTTTGGTTAACTGAAATATTTGCTAGATTAGTCCCTAACTATTTGAGCGCATTTTAATTCAGTCCTTAACTCTGTTTAAATTTTTATAATATAGCTTGTTAATTTTATTTTTACCTCAATTAAGTTTTTTTTAGTCTATAAAATTTATCCACTATTTATTTTCAAAAGCTGTTTTAATAAATTATTTTGAATGTTTTAATTTACTTTAAACTTTCATTTATATATATATATATATATATATTTTATTGTATAAATATTTAATTTCAAAACCATATATTATGTATTTCTTTGATGGCTTATGTAATCTCTTTATATGTTATTGTTTTATACATATATACATATATAATAATAAGATTTTTGTACATATTATTGATTCTTACATAGCGTTCAATCTGTGAATAATGCTCGATTAATGTTTGTACATCTTGTACCATAGCATGCTTCAAATTCCAATACATGTATGCCTTATATCAAATATTTTGTATACATTAAGTTCATTTTAAAATTTCACGTACATAAATTTCTTTTAAAAACAAGGTAATATTTGTGCGTTTAGAAGTACGAAAAATTACATCCTAACGTGCTGGGTGTTGATTTTTCATTCAACTAAATAACCAAATATCCTTTTCATATGTTTTGAAGATCAAAAATGATCTCGACGTCAGAACATAAAGGTATTATATCCTAACGTGCTGGGTATGATACTTTTATTCCTTTGAAACGAGTTAATCTTGAGATTCAATCCCAATGTAATGAATTTTGTTTTTTTTTACCTTAAATATTTTCAAGTTTTTGACATTAGGACAACGTTAATCAATTTGGTACCAACTTTGGGCGTTGCAAGGGTTCTAACCCTTCCTTGCACGTAACCAACTCCCGAACCCGTTTTCTCAAATTTCGTAGACCAAAATATTTTTATAGGTGACCTGATCACACCTAAACAAAAAGGATCATTGGTGACTCCATATTTTTTTAAAGTCGATCCTCCTTTTTTTAAACCCGAAAAAAATGGTTTTGACAGCTTGGCGACTCTACTGGGGACTGGTTGAGAGTCAGGCCATAAATTGATTAATTTTTGTCCTTGTGATTGAAAATTTGAAGAGTTGTTTTGAAAAAATCAGGTTTCTTTTAAATCATTTGTTTATGATATAACTGCAATAATGTCGAGCCGCATAATACTTGCATTTGCATTACATGACCGATGTGGTTACGCCTTTAAGTGGGAGTGAGAAACTATGCCTTCGTGAGGATTTCACCTCGCATGGGCTAGTGGACTACTTCTAGGATACATCTGTACCTATGTGCTTCGTGAGATCTTCATCTCCGCATGGCCATAGGGAAATGTATTCCCCTGAATCAAACTCAATCCATATGAGCCTATAATGGGTGAGGATTGAGGAATCTGCTGGTTCAGGTACCCATTCTATAGAACCAAGTCACATATAGCAGCCCTAGGAGCCTACCCTAGATAGAGCCACGCCAAACCCTAGTAGTCACCCGGTCAGGTGTTTTATGTTGTTTATTTCTCTGGCACTAACGTGTTTTCTTTTGTTTTGATTGCATTACATTGCATTCATTCCATGCATTTGCATTGCATTTCATTCACATAGTGTTACATCATATGCATTAGATTTCATGAGAAGATCCTAATTGGTTGAAGTTATTTCAGCGTTAACCTGGACACCGGTAAAATATGGATCAGAGATTAGAGAAGCTTGAACAACTCCAAAGGGAGATGCAGGATAAACTTCAGCTGCAAATGCAAGAGCAGCTTGCTAAGATCTAGTAGGATATGATGGACAAAATGATGAAATCGCAAAGAAATATGATGACTCAGATGACGCAGCTGTTAAAAGGGTTTATGGATAAAGGAAAAAGCCCCATGGTTAATATTGAGGAGAATACTGAGTATCATCAATATCCCTAGGATTTTACTCCACCACATGTGCAAACACTACTCAAGTGACCGTACAAAGGCCATCTGTCACGATCAGGCCTCAACAATTCCAAGTTGATTCTCCGATGAACCTCCAAACTGGCTTAGGTTCAAGAGATAATCCAATCATCACTAATGTCCCTGATTTGGATGAAATAGCTGAAGGAGAGAGGACAAAAGCAGAATTGCCAAGACAGCTAGAAGACAGATATAAACGGTTAGAGGAGAAGTTCAAGGGTTTAAAAAGTACTGATAGCTATTATGGAATTGATGCCAAAGATTTAAGCTTGGTCCCAGACTTGGTGCTCCTATACAAGTTCAAAATGCCTAAATTTGATAAGTATAGTGGGACATGTTTCCCCGAGGCTCATATTACTATGTTTTGTAGAAGAATGATGGGGTACATTAATAATGACCAACTGTTGATTCTCTGCTTCCAAGATAGCCTAGTCGGAGCAGCAGCCAAATGGTATAACCCGTTGAGTCGTGCCAGAATTGGTTCATGGAGAGATCTAGCCCAAGCATTCATGAAACAATATAGTCATGTGATAGACATGGCTCCTGACAGAATCACCCTTCAAAACATAGAGAAAAGGGCTAATAAAAGTTTTAGACAGTATGTGCAGCGGTGGAGAGAGATTGCCATCCAAGTCCAGCCACCACTTTTGGAGAAAGAGACCACAATGCTCTTTATTAATACACTGAAGGCCCCGTTTATCACTTATATGCTAGGTAGTGCCACAAAGAGCTTCTCAGACATTGTAATGACTAGAAAAACGATTGAGAATGCCATAAAAAGTGGAAAGATAGAGGCAGGAGAAAGTGTCAAAAGATCAAGCCCGAGAAATATGGAAAATGAAGTGAACAGCTTGAGCAAGCGTCCCAAATTAGTCACTGTAGGTCAATCGAGGGCTGTGACCACTGGCCATCAGGGCTCATCAAGATAAGAATCTAGTGCAAAGCAACTCAAGTTTACGCCAATTCCAATGGCATATAGGGAGTTGTATCAAAGCCTATTTGATGCACATAAGGTGGCTCCTCATTAAATGGAACCAATACAACCCCCATACCCCAAATGGTATGATTCGAATGCTCAATGCAAGTATCACACGGGGATAATGGGTCATTCAATCGATAATCGCATTGCATTTAAGAAATTGGTGGAGAGGCTTATTAAAATAGAGGTTTTGAAGTTCGATGAGTTGACTGGAGTAGTAATTTGTAATAATTGAATGAGGGGGCAGGAGAGTTGCGGTTCCTTAAAGAAGTCATCAGAAGCCTAGAAATTGAGAAGTCAGAACACCAATGGTATAACCAAAGAGTGAACCAAGGAATAAAAGTTTTCCAAGCATCGGCCTTTATATACTTGAGAGTATTTTGAGCAATAAGACTCTGGAAGAGACATGTATTTTAAGGCTAATCTAGAGTAATATTCGAAACATGCTTATTGCTTTCAGTCTAGAAGTGATAAGAGTCATTTTGTGAAATAGGCTTGTGTTCAGAATCCTTATTTCAATGAGATGCATTTTTTGTTTATAGATTCTTTCGTACTTTGAATTACTATCCAAATATTCTTTCATTCCTTATTCATGATTATACATACAAATAATCATTCATAAGTTCATTCGTTCTTTCCATATTCTTTTGAACTTACAATAGGTCCCCAGATATCAATGACATGGGCGACGCTGTTACTGACTCCCTTTTTGAGCGAAATAGGGGTCTAAGGGATCTCAAGACTTTGAAAATGACAGAAAGTGTAACATATCTTCTAATTTGTTAATAATGGATGAAAAACAGATCCTACGTCGCGAACCAAAAAGGAGATGAAAATCAAAGCCTAGCTCAATGTAGAAATAAGATTCCTTATATGTAGGGCATGGATGTTACCAAGTCAGTCTCATCAAAAGTTTCTGGCCAACATCGATTCATTTTTGTGGATGTCGGTACTTCACTAAGATGGTAAAAGTCACTTCATGTGCCAATATTACAAAGTCGATAGTCATCAGAACAAAAAAAGAAAAAGAAAGAATACCAAAAAAATGTCAAAAAAATCATATTTAACCGCACAACGTCCAAAGTTTGTGGTTTGTTCGAAGATCAAGTGCCACATATCAGTGCAGCAAAAACAACCAAAACAAAAAAAACAAAAACAAAAGATCATAACAAAGACCGAGACTTGTAAGGATTAGGATACAGAAGTTACTATTTACTTTCTATGCTCATCAAACATTGACCAGGACTTTCACCAGATCAACTCATTTCTCATTGGTTTCGCCCATTGAAGTCGAAATTCCTTCTTCCGAGTTTTATCAGAACTGAAGTTGGATGAGGTAAAATGGATCCAATCCCGATCTAATCAATCAAATTTGTGAGGAGAGGTTAATAGCTATCCGTTACAGTAAGATAATGCGGGTTTGCGACAACGAGGTTCATCCTAGAAAATTTCCAAAGGGGGACCTGATATTGAAGAAGATCCTTCATTTACAAAAGGATTTCAGAGAAAAATAGAGGCCAAACTAGAAAAGACTTTATGTAGAGAAAAAGTCTATTCTGAAAGCATTGACTAAAATGGATGACAAGGACCTACCCAATCCGGAGAATTCAGATTCAATAAAAAAATTCAAAAAAGAAAAATAGAAATTTTCAGCAAAAAAGAAGAAAAAGGAGAGGCCAAGGTGAAAACCCACAAAGGGCACTTTGAGACCAAAGGGGATTTGAGTTGAAAACCCGAAAAGGGCGGCTCAAATTTTGATCCAAGGGGGGCATACAGCAGTCTTGCTATGCCTGAATTAATAATGAAGAAGTATTCTACGTCTTGGGGAATCGAAAAAGTACTCGGATCCCTAAACACATATTGAGCTTAAAATGGTCTTCAAGAAGTTTGAACAGAGAAGCTCAAGCTATGATATCTGGGGCACCTAGTTTTCCGTCTTGCCCATTTTGAATTTGCTATATTTGATTACCTTATTCTTTCCAAGATACGCCTTTAATAAATTCCCTACTTAATTGTGTTTGCTAACTTTGGTTAAATTGCTTATTTCGAGCTACGCTCCTAATCAATTTCGTTCTCATCCGTAGTTATGATCTTTTTCAAGCATTTCACATTGAAATAACGATTAGTGGACTAATAATATTTTCATAAAATGAGTTTCGCATATTACTCTAGAAACTCTTTGAATAATACAAGAACTCGAAATAGGACTATTATTTTAAAACTCACCAAGATTAAGGAAGAGTATAAGTTGAGGCTATCTCATTGGATTTTTGTTAAAAATAGTTGGTGATATAATCCTGACGAAAAATGGGCATCATTAACCTAAGTGCAAAATGGGAATCATTCTCTGGAGAAAAATTGATATTTTGCATTCACGCGAGCATCATGCATACACATCTGGTTGGTTCACCCGATGAGTGATCAGTTGATGGAACAAGCTACAGGCCTTATACCCCGAGTTATAGTGGGATAGATGGAAGATAATATAGATCTTATACCTTTGAATAGCAATGTGATGGACTGAAGAAGAAACAAATCCTATATTTTGAGGTTATAGTAGGATGAATGGGAAGAGATTCAAATCCTATACCCCTAAGTTACAACGAGATGAACCTTGAAGTTACAGTGGGGCAAGTTTGTTGAGCAAGATATTTGTTTTCTCGGGTTTTCTATTAAGAATACCACCCGAACAAAAGGGTAACATCAGTGATATAACCCTGATAAACAATGAGCGATGACCACCTTAAACTTTTAAAAAGGGATCATTCTCATGAAGTTCTGCATTCATGTAAAACACATTTAGTTAAGAGCATTAGATTCATTCTGATCATTGCATCCTAATCATTGTAGGAAATCATTATTATGATATTTTGCATTCGTACAAATGTCATCCATAAGACACATTTAGTTAGGAGCATTAGATTCATTCTGATCATTGCATCCTAACCATTTTGCATAAACACAAAACTGATTTTACAGGGCAGGCCCCCTAAAGGACGTTGTCTCAACATCGATAAATTCAAAGATCTTGCCTTTCTGAATGAAGCGGATCGAAGATAGCAGATATGGCAATCCTGAAGTTACAGGAGCAGATCGGATACATTAGCCCTATCTCCATGACCAGCATTGGAATAGGTCGAAGATTGTAGATCTTGTCACCCTAAGCAGTAGGGAACTAAGATCGAACGACAAATCTTATCTCCCTAAGCAATAGTGGAACAGATTTAAGCCACCAGTCCTATCTCCATGACCAGCAGTGGAATAGGTCGAAGATTGTAAATCTTGTCACCCTAAGCAGTAGGGAACCAAGATCAAACAACAAATCTTATCTCCCTAAGTAGTAGTGGAACCGATCTAAGCCACCAGCCCTATCTCCCTGACCAATAGTGGAATAGGTCAAAAATTGTAGATCTTGTCACCCTAAGTAGTAGTGGACCAAGATCGAACGAAAAATCTTGTTCCCCTAAGCAGTAGTGGAATAGATTTAAGCTACCAGTTTAGCATCCCTGAGTTTGCAGTGGAGCAGATTGAGTATAGCAGATCTTTCCTTCCTAAACGAAGCGGATCGAAGATACAAGTCTTATCACCTCGAAGTCCTAGTAGAGTAGATGGAAGCTACAAGTCCCTTCTCCCTGATGTTATTGAGGATCAACCTATATTTTCGAGAAGCTTCAGTAAGAAGATTGAAGTTACAAATCTCTTGTCTCTAAATTCTTATCATCTTGAAGTTTCAGTGGATCGATTGAAAGTACAAATCTCTTCTCCCTGAAATTACATTGGAATGGGATAGAAGCGCCAGTTCCCGGAACCCTGAAGATGCAACGGGATGGAACGAAGCTACTCAAAAAGAAAAGCACTGAAAGAGGCATGGCCAGACAAAATTGGCCCTTTTTGAAGTCTTTCCTCTATTCTCGTTACACGATAATAAGTAAAGAGGGGCAGCTGTAAGATCCAATTTATGCTCGGGCCCAATTAACCAGTTTATTAAATTAAAACCCAAAAAGTAAAACCAAAACCAAATAAAGTCTATCAGTAGTCCAAATTTACAAAAAGGAATAATCCAAATAAAACAACAATCCAATTTCAGCCCAATTTACAAATTAACCCCACTGGCCCAAATGGCCCAAACAGGATGGGATTTCAAAAACCCTAGCCACTGAAACCTAGCAGTGCCACGCGCATGTCTCTACTCGCGTTACTAAGCACACCACCAAGCGCTTCCCTCGCCATGTTCGTGTACCAGGCTGGCCTCTGTACCTTCGTACCTGCACAACACAACAAAACACAACGACAACAGTAAGAAAAAAAAAAAAATTGCTGTATTTTTATTTTTTATTCTTCATTTTTGATATTCGACTATAAAAAAGCTGGAATAAATTTTGTAACGAGGGGGTATAAAAACATTAAATACAGAGAATATACATATCAAGAATAAAAATTCGAGTTTTTTTTCAATTTTGATCTCTTTCAATTTTTCGAAGCCCGATCTGTTGGTTTTCGATTTATTTCTTTTGTGCATGTGAAAATAAAAAGAAAAGGGGAGAGATATTGACCCGTTTATTTTCGTCGTCGAATTCCTCTTCACTTCTCCGAAATTGAAGTTAGAAAGGGGAATATGGGTAAGGAGGTGATAACCCTTACGTGCATGCGCGCAGAGGGGTCATATTCGGCCTCTAACCAACGCTTTTGCTAGTTCTGGAAGCACATGGCCGTAGGTGAGGTCCTGCGACATTTGGTTTGTTGCGGCGGCGCTAAGAGAGGGGGTTAAACCCTAGCAGAGCAAAAAATGATAGCCCCCGTTTAGTTTTTTTGAGCGGCAGCAGAAATGAAAGAAAAAAGAGAAAAATTGCATTTTATAAAGGGATGAAACGACGTCGTTTAAGGTCGTTTCAGTGACCTCAAAACGGCGCCGTGTTGGCCAATACCCAATGACCCGATTTGACCCAACCCGATGACCATTCAGGATCCGTGTTTTATTAATAAGGGTTAATTTGTGCATTCAGTCCCCCAGGTTTTGTGTCGACATTTGATTGGTCCCTTTTTTATTTATTCCATTTTTTAATTTTACCCCAAAGATTTGTGTGCCTTTTTTATTTAGTCCATATTGAACGTTAAGTTTTGGTTAACTGAAATATTTGCTAGATTAGTCCCTAACTATTTGAGCGCATTTTAATTCAGTCCTTAACTCTGTTTAAATTTTTATAATATAGCTTGTTAATTTTATTTTTACCTCAATTAAGTTTTTTTAGTCTATAAAATTTATCCACTATTTATTTTCAAAAATTTTTTTAATAAATTATTTTGAATGTTTTAATTTACTTTAAACTTTCATTTATATATATATTTTATTTTATTGTATAAATATTTAATTTCAAAATCATATATTATGTATTTCTTTGATGACTTATGTAATCTCTTTATATGTTATTATTTTATACATATATATATATATAATAAGATTTTTTGTACATATTATTGATTCTTACATAGCGTTTAATCTGTGAATAGTGCTCGATTAATGTTTGTACATCTTGTACCATAGCATGCTTCAAATTCCAATACATGTATGCCTTATATCAAATATTTTGTACACATTAAGTTCATTTTAAAATTTCACATACATAAATTTGTTTTAAAAACAAGGCAATATTTGTGCGTTTAGAAGTATGGAAAATTACATCCTAACGTGCTGGGTGTTCATTTTTCGTTTAACTAAATAACCAAATACCCTTTTCATATGTTTTGAAGATCAAAGATGATCTCGACATAAGAATATAAAGGTATTATATCCTAACGTGCTGGGTATGATACTTTTATTCCTTTGAAACGAGTTAATCTTGAGATTCAATCCTAATTTAATGAATTTTGTTTTTTTTACCTTAAATATTTCCAAGTTTTCGACATTAGGACTACGTTAATCAATTTGGTACCAACTTTGGGCGTTGCAAGGGTGCTAACCCTTCCTTGCATGTAACCGACTCCAGAACCCGTTTTCTCAAATTTCGCAGACCAAAATATTTTTATAGGTGACCTGATCACACCTAGACAAAAAGGATTAGTGGCGACTCCATATTTCTTTTAAAGTCGATCCCCCTTTTTTTAATCCCGAAAAAAATGGTTTCGACACAATTATTCAATTCAATTTATCAATTTAAACCTCTTATATCACCCTATTTTAAACATATATCAGCTCAATTTTATTATTTAAATGCCCTTAAAATTTTACATTTTATTCAATTTAGTCTTCAAAACCGAACTTGTCATATCTTCCGAATTTCAACTCCAAATTCTAAACCCACTTCAAATATGTCCATATACGACCTCCTATTATCACAATTTACAAAAATTTCATATCAATTTCAAGATATTCACAATTTAGTCCATAAATTCAAACTAACAATTAGTTTAACAATTTAATCTTTTTTTCCATTCTTAAGTTTTTAAACCATCATTTTAACGAATAAAAGCTTCAATTATCTCTAATGGTAACATTTAAAATCTCTAAAAATTTTAAAAATGAAGGTATGAGTTAGCTAAATTAAGTTGCAACGATTTCAAAAATATAAAATTTACGAAAAATGAGTTAAAAGTTGCTAACCATGCAACGATACAAACTTCGCTAAAAGTTTCTCTTGTTCAACAATGGAGAAACAGTGGAGGGAGGCTAGACAATGAAGATGATCATTTTCTTCTTTTTATTTCTTTAATGGTTTTAATATATAAAATAAAATAATTATTTAAAATATAACATTATTTTATTTCATAATCATTTCACCGTCCATTAACCCTCAAAATGATTAATTGTCATATTAAACCCTCTCCATTTATGAATTAAACCTTTTATTAAATAAAATTCTATAGTGATTTAACTTTTTTATTTTTACGATTTAGTCTTTGTATCTTAATTAATCAATCAATCACTAAAATTTTTCAGGCCAAACTTCAATTCACCAATATAATAAATCTGTAAATATTCAATAATATAATTTACAAGTTTGTTTTATGGAAATGAGGTTCAAATACCTTCTTTTCCAAAACCACTGACTTTCGGTACGAACTACTTATACCTTGACTAACTGACCAATTAATAAAATTTATAAAATCTAAATTCACAATAACATTATATTGAACTCGTAAATATTAAACAATAATATTTACAGACTCACTCGTCTGAATTGTGGTTCCAAAACCACTGTTTCCGACACCACTGGAAAATTAGTTGTTACAAAGAGTGCCCAAAATGTAATTAGTAAGCTCATAACCATCAATAATCAAACTAATTTTATGCTTCCACAGAAAAAAATTTTGCTCGTCAATTTAACAATCTCGTGATGAGGGAATTGATAAACCTTGTTAACAAAAGTAGCACGAGAATTATTGGAAGAAGAGAGAACATTACTAGATGAAACATTTTCAGTAACTAGTGATGAAAGGTTTTCAGCCACTAGTATCGTAGGATCAATAAGAGGATCCCATAACTCCGAGCAGCTCCGCTCACAAGAAAACAACTAGTTTTGATACCATATCAAGATACACACTAAACGTACAAGAGAAAAGATATCTGATATTGAAATATCATCAATATGCAAAGATGATCTCTTTACAATAAAGTCTTAGTAGCTATTTATACAAGAATATGTAACTATTGTATCTAAACTCGTAACTCCTTAGTAGACTAACGGATAGCAAATAGTTACAATTGAACCAATTGTGTAATAGCTTTGACTAACAACTACTCTTGACTAGCTGCCACTGACTATCCTTAACATGGAGGCAATTCTTCATCCAAAAAGTGATAGCATAGCTTAGAAGTTTGACTTAAAAGAAGTTGGTTGTTTCTCCATGTGAGAAGGAAAGAACTAAAGATGGATGGAAGAAGCTACTCAAACAAGGTGTTGTTAAAAGTCATCAACATCAACACATTAGCATATTGATTGAGTCAATGCTATGTTTGTCCACATCTCCAATAAACTAGGAGGAGTCCTAGTCTTTAGCAGATTAGTTGCAGAACATTGTATACGTTACTGCTCATAGTTGTTGCTATTTTTCTGCTTTTTTGTTAGCTAGGTTAGTTATTACTTTTCCCTATTTAAGCAATGTATTAAATATAATTTTTAGTTGAGCAAGTAATAAAACTATCTTCTTCAGCAGTGTCATTTCCTTTCCTCCGTGTCAGTAGTGCTCTTGTTTTACAATTTGGTATCAAGAGCAAGGTTGTTAGGGTCATTTTCTTAATACATTTGAGTCAAAATAAAGATTGTTGAGAGATTAAACACGTGAGGAAAGAGAGTCAAAAAGAGTGAGCTCTATTTGTGGCTGGAAAGATGAGTGATTTACAGGTTATTGGTGGGATGAAGAAGCTGAACAACCAAAACTACAACTCTTGGTCAACTTGCATGATATCCTATATGCAAGGTCAAGATTTGTGGGAGGTTGTCAATGGAAGTGAAGTTCTGCAACTAGAAAATGAGGATGCAAGTGGTACATTGCGGAAGTGGAAGATAAAGGCTGGCAAGGCCATGTTTGCCTTGAAGACAACAATGGAAGAGGATGTGCTAGAGCATATTCGAAATGCCAATACTCCCAGTGAAGCTTGGGATATATTGGCCAAGTTATTCTCAAAGAAGAATGATACTAGACTTCAACTTCTAGAGAGTAAGCTATTGTCCATAGCTCAACGTGACATGACAGTCACTCAATACTTCTACAAGGTAAAGACATTGTGCCGAGAAATTTCTGAATTGGATCCCCAAGCTCCAATCGAGGAAACCAGGATGAAGAGAATAATTATCCATGGTTTGAATCCAGAGTATAGAAGTTTTGTTGCTGCAGTACAAGGGTGGCAGACTCAATCATCACTTGTTGAATTTGAAAATTTGCTTGCTGGACAAGAAGCTTTGGCTAAACAGATGGGAGGTCTATCACTCAAAGGTGAAGAAGAGGCACTGCATGCTAATAAGAGTAGGGTGCCGTCTACCAATAGAAGTAAATAGAGCTCAAATCAGCATGCTACTGACAGAAATGAAGATGAGACAAAAGGAAAACAAGATAAAAGAATACTCAGTTCAGGGGAGAGCTAAAGAAGCCTTTCAATAGCAAAAGAATTGAAGGGAGAGGAGTGGGATGCTCAAAGTAATGCTGTTACTTTTAAAGATGAAAAAGAGTGGGATGCTGAGGTACTGGTTGCTGTGGAAGTAAAAGAGTTTGCTCTATCAGCAAATGTATCCAAAGAGATTGACTATGAGAAAGATTGGATCATCGACTCGGGTTGCTCAAATCACATGAAAGGGGATAAAGAAAAGCTGCAGAATGTGCTGGAATATAAAGGAGGCAAAGTTGTGGTGACTACAAACAACTCAAAATTACCAGTAGCCCATGTTGGTAAAATAGTAATATTTCCTCAAAATTCTGCTAATGATATGTCACTTGAAGATGTTTATCATATTCCAGGAATGAAAAAAATCTTCTTTCGATTGCACAACTCACATCTTCAGGCCACTTCGTTCTGTTTGGACCTCAAGATGTGGAGGTGTATCGAAACTTGGAAATAGATGATGCACCTGTGTTGAAGGGTCAAAGATTGGAGCCAGTCTATGTTATGTCTGCAGAAACTGCATATGCTGACAAAATGAAGAAGAACAAAACTGCATATCTCTGGCACATGCGGTTAGGACATGTTAGCTATTTCAAGCTAGCTGAGTTGATGAAAAAGACTATGCTTAGAGGACTTCCTCAACTTGAAGCGAGAAGGGATACAGTTTGTGCAGGTTGTCAGTATGGAAAGACTCATCAACTACCATATTAAGAGTCTAAATGGAGAGGAAAGGAGCCATTGGAACTGTTGTATTCTGATGTGTTTGGACCAATTAAACAAGCTTCTCTTGGTGAAATGAAGTACATGGTGACTTTTATCGATGATTTCTCTAGGTATGTTTGGGTATTTTTCATGAAGGAAAAGTCACAAACTTTTCAAAGTTTCAAGAATATAAAGACATGGCGAAGCGAGAGGTTGACAAGAAGATTCGTTTACTTACGTCTTGGCAATGGAGGGGAGTATATTTCTGATGATTTTAACAACTACCTTCGAAATCATCATGTTCGTCATCAATTCACATGTGCCAACACTCTGCAGCAAAACGGTGTAGCAGAATGAAAGAATCAGCATCTAACTGAAATATGTCGAAGCATACTTCATGAAAAGAATGTTTCTGGGCAGTTTTGGGCAGAGGCAATGAGAACTGTAGCATATGTAATCAATAGGATCCCTAGCAAAGGTTAAACTCTTTATCACCCTTTGAAAAATTATGGAATGTAAAGCCAACAGTTAGCTATTTTTGAGTGTTTGGATGTACTTGCTATGTTTTTGTGCCTAATCATTTACGTAACAAAATGGACAAGAAAGCTATTATGTGTGTTTTTGTAGGATATGATGATCAACGTAAAGGGTGGAGATGCTGTGATCCAATAACAAAAAGGTGCTATACAACTAGAAATGTTGTATTTGATGAGGCATCCTCATGGTGGTCCAAAGAACCTGAACCAGACAATTTGCAATCTGATCAAATTCAACTACAAACAGCTGAAGATGAGGGAGCAGATGTTGATTGCATTGAAAATGGTTCAACTTCAAATCCTTGGCAAACTGGAGTATATGGACAAATAAATGAAGAAGGTGAAGCATCAACATCAGTCCAACTCAGGAGATCTACAAGAACTAGAAGGCCAAATCCAAAATATGCTAATGCTACAATAATTGAAGAAGAAGCAAAAGAACCGAAGTCATTTGAAGAAGCAGCTCAATGTCCAAAATGGAACAAGGCAATGTAGGAGGAAATTGATGCTTTAAAAAGGAATCAGACATGGGAGCTCGTACCAAAGCCAAGGGGTGTGGAGCCTGTATCCTACAAATGGATCTATAAGATAAAGCGTCGTACGGATGGGTCAATCGAGAGGCACAAAGCTCGTTTGGTGGCTCGTGGATTCTCTAAACAATATGGACTAGATTATGATAAAACTTTCAGTCCAGTTGCAAAGCTCACTACAGTATGGGTCTTAATTGCACTTGCAACTAGCAAAGGATGGCATCCATGGCAAATGGATGTCAAGAACACCTTTTTACATGGAAAGCTGGATAAGGAGATATATATGAATCAGCCAATGGGATTTCACAGTGAAAGTCATCCTGAATATGTGTGTAAGCTGCGGAAGGCACTTTATGGATTAAAGCAAGCACCAAGAGCCTAGTATGGTAAGATTGGTGAATTCTTAACTCATAATGGCTATTTGATGACATCTATAGACTCAAGCTTGTTTGTTAAAGCTAGGGAGGGAAGATAGCTGTTGTGCTTGTGTATGTAGATGACTTGATTGTCACAAGAGAATGGGAGGAAGAAATTCTTCAAATTAAAGAGAATTTAGCTGTACGTTTTTAGATGAAGGAACTTGGACAGCTTAAGCATTTTCTTGGCTTAGAAATCGAGTATACTGACAATGGATTGTTTCTTCATCAGCAAAAATATTCCAAAGACCTATTAAAAAGGTTTGGAATGTTTAATTGCAAGCCAAGTTCAATGCCAATGGAGCCAAATGTTAAGATGTGTGCCTTGGAAGGAAGAGATTTGGAAGATGCAATAATGTATAGACAATTGGTGGGAAGTTTGCTCTATTTAACTTTAATCAGACCAGATATCTCTTTTGCAGTGGGTGTGATGAGTCGATATATGCAAATTCCAAAGAAAACTCATCTTGAAGTAGTTCGTCGAATTCTTAGATATGTCAAGAACACTCTTGACTATGGTGTTGAATATAAGAAAGAAGGAGACTGCAAATTAGTTGGTTTCTGTGATGCTGACTATGCAGGTGATCATGATACTCGACGATCAACTATTGGATATGTTTTCATGCTTGGATCAGGTGCTGTTTCATGGTGCAGTAAGAGATAACAAATGGTTTCTTTATCAACAACAGAGGCAGAGTATCGAGTGCGAAAATGGCGATTCGAGAGAGCACTTGGCTTATGAGGGTGCTGAAGGATTTGCATCAGTCAAGAGAATATGCAGTTCCTTTGCATTGTGACAGTCAATCAGCAATAAGACTAGCAGAAAATCTAGTTTTTCATGCTAGAACTAAGCATGTAGAGGTGCATTATCACTTCATCAGGGAAAAAGTTTTGGAAGACAAAGTTGAGCTGAAGAAGATCAAAACTGAAAGTCAAGTTGCAGATCTGTTTACAAAAGGTCTAAGTGGTAATAAAATTGCAAAGTTTTGTCAACAGCTTGGTATGATAAAGAACACGAGTGCTGATGTCGAGGGAGAGTGTTAGAAGTCATCAACATCAGCACATTAGCATATTGATTGAGTCAATGCTATGTTTGTCCACATCTCCAATAAACTAGGAGGAGTCCTAGTCTTTAGCAGATTAGTTGCAGAACGTTGTATACGTTACTGCTCATAGTTGTTGATATTTTTCTGCTTTTTTGTTAGCTAGGTTAGTTATTATTTTTCCCTATTTAAGCAATGTATTAGATGTAATTTTTAGTTGAGCAAGTAATAAAATTATCTTCTTCAGCAATATCATTTCCTTTCCTCTGTGTCAGCAGTGCTCTCGTTTTACAGTGGTTTCTCTCGTTGAAGCATCATTAAAATCCCTTCTTTTTTATCCATCATTGAAGCCTTTCCTTCTTAATTAGGCTCATATAATGTCTTGTAATATGGAAGGGAAGATTAACCCAGAATTGATCAATCTTCTAATTTGAGGTCATGTTTAAGGTCTGATTTGGGGTACGCTTAGATGGTTGACCAGCTGTTTGTTGGGAGTGTTTTGTAATTGAAATTGATGTTGATTTTGATGGCGTGATGATTATCTTTAGCTTGCTTTTATCCTAATAAATTGATTTATTTTGCTGAGTAAAAAGAAAAAAAGGATGAACAGCAATAAATTAATTTTAATGTTAATTTAGCTTTGGTCACATCTTGGATAAGAGTTGAGTTTCTGCTCCGAAACGGTTGACAAAATCTGTTTGTATCGTAAGATTATTGTATTTCTAAGTTGTATGCTGCTGGTGTCTGTATGATGTTTAAGTTTTTCAGTAAAATCCAATTAAATGAAATAATTAGTTTATTTGATACTTTTAAAAATATTGACATTTTACATTTTGTTTCTCAATCTAAATATAAAATCGAATTGTTTAATAAAAATATATCTCCAAAGCCAATAAGCATCACGACTCACTTGCAAATAATTCAAATCAATATCTCAATACCATACCTCACACAAACCAAAATTAATGTTTTCATTCATGATTTGGGTTTCTGTTTTCTATACTTCAACTTCTCTTTTTATGGATTTTAATCTGAAACTGAATGGTATTAACAAAATAAGCCGTATTTATTTATATTTTCTGTATTATTCATAATTAGAGGTATTTATAGGTTGAGCTAAGCCCAACTAAAAAGTTAGACCTGCTTGCTAAGTTTGGGCCTAACCCGATCTAAACAATGGGCCTAAAATTTTGTCCAATGCCAGTCTGGATAAAAATGCTAAAACATGAGCTCGGCCGTATTAATTTTTTATATTATTTTTAAACATATATATTGTATAAACTCAAATTTGCCCGGCCCATATACAAACAAACCCAAACTAAACAGGCCCAAAACACTAATTTTTCGAAAAAAAAAACAAAACCCTAGGCACCGTCCCATCTGCTTTTAGCCTCTGTTGCCTGCCACCGCCTGTTGCCACCGCCCATGTCGCATCTCCACCGTCCCACTTGCACCTGCGAAGAGCAGAGACATCATTACAATATACAAGTTGTAACAATGGCTATAAAAGCCAATCTAATTTTATTGTAAGGGGAGTTCCCTTTTTTTAGAAAAACAATAAAAAATAGAGATTCAAATGCAAAAAAAAAAAAAAAAAACGGATCTACAAATACAAAACAGAGGCAAACCAAAATAGCAAGATTGAGCATTAATCCACCGAAAACCAAAATAGAAACCGAAAGGAGGTGATCATTTTACGTTTATTTTCGAAAGCTTTTCCTTTTACTCTTTTTTACACATATATATATGTTAAAAATATTAAAATATATATATACATTTTACCTTTTAAGCCACGTGTAAGCATGGCTTTAACAAGCGTCGACGGCGTCCTTTCGCCTGATTCTGGGTTTCTTCCCAGCAGATAGAGAGAAAAAGAAGAAGGGGGCTTTCTTTCTTTCTTTTTTTTTTTTTGAAAGCAAGCAGCAAATGATTTTTTTTCCAGATTTCTGCCTTAAATAGCCCCTCAAAACGACGTCGTTTTGGGGCCGGCCTTTAATGCCCAAAACGACGTCGTTTTGGCCTTGACCCGATCCGACCGACCCGACCCGCCTCGAGATTCGCGTGTTTTTTACAAAGGGTTTATTGCGCTCGATCCTTCGCATTTTTAGATTTTAAAATCAAGTTTTCGCTATTGCAATTTTGTCCCGAAATTTTACGCGATTGTAATTCGGTCCTTTTTAAAACACTGTGTTTTACTATTTAGGGAAAATTGCGCTCCTCGTCCCCAAAGATTTCGCATTCTTTGTTTAGTCCCTTTATTGCTTATAATGTCTAATTTGACCCCTTTTATTTTGCTTTTAGTTTCAATTTGACCCATTTTTCAATTATTTTGCAATTTTACTATTTTTACTATTATTTAATATTGATTATTTATTATTATTTATATGTTTGCTATTATTATTACCTTGTTATTACAACTTAATATATGGGTTATTACTATAGTTATATTACGCTTTTCATGTATATATTCTTGTATATATATTTTGTTTATCCTTATATATATATTTTATAAATTATTCTTTTATTACTATCACCATTATTATTATTATCATTTTTTATTTATTTTTATTACTGTTCATGTATTATGTATTATTGTTAATGTTATTAATATTTTCATTATCATCATTATTCTATTTTATTTATTATTTGTATGTATATTAGTATTATTATTATCATTTTATTAATTTTATTATTTTATTATTAATACTTGCTTTTTACTAGTATTATTCTTATTAACACATTCATTTTTATTTATTTATTATTATTATTATCTATTATTATTATCATTATTTTATTACCATTATCACCATTTTACTTATTTATTTGTTTATTTTATGTTTTTGGTTCTATTATTATTTTCCATTATTATTATTATATTATTATTATTGTTACCATACTACTATTAGTATTTTCTATTATCATTATTATATTATTATTATTATTACCACTAGTGTTAATGTATTGTTTTATTTTCATATTATCATCATCATTATTAATAGTATTTTTACCGTGTTCGTTATTAAACAAAATACTTTTGTAAAATCATCACGTTTCACCTAAAAGATTTTAAAATAAGGCAATGTTTTGTATTTAGAAATTCAGAAAATAGTGCCCTAACATGCTGGGTTGCAATTTTCCGTTTAACTAAATAATTTAACACCCTTTTAACGCAACCTCATGAATCATGAGACGACTTTGATACGAGAGATTAAAACATCGTGTCCTAACGTGCTGGATGTGATGTTTACATCTTTTCGGGACAAAGAAATCTTAAGTTTTGACTCGAGCCGTTTTTTTCTTAATTTAATACGATACGATGCATGAAACACCCCACACCCGGCCCACGAGAATGGACCGGATCTGGTATGTTCCTCGAAGTAACCCGGTTCAAAATTCTTTAGAATACTTTAAAAAGCGTGTGTTTTGAAAGATAGTTTGTTGTGGGTTGGGCTCGAGTTGAAAACAAATTTATCTTATAACAAAAACCCATTTGTTTCAGTGACAAAATATTTAAACTTATTTTAAATTAAATGGGCTTATTCTTTGTAAAGCCCTAAATTCATAACATAGTAATTAAAGCGTAAATAAAATGTCGCGATGGCCTTATTACATAAAATGAAACCCAAAATAAAATTGTACAAGACTTAAAATAAAATAAAGATTCAAATAAAATTAAACTTCAAGTTTAACATGGCCACCACAAGTTCTGCCGTCCGATCCATTATTGCTCATCACCGTAACATGTTCCCACAATGGGTGAGTCGATAGACTCAATGTGTAACCAACACCAAAACATAATAGAAATAGGCACACCATACATATCATATTCATATGAAAATTCAAGATAATGATGCAAACCCGAACCCAAACCTATATAGCCATCCGCTACACACCACTCGTACCATCCTGCATACCGTGGGGACTACTAAGTCAACCTTCCATCCGCTACACACCATCGAAGGCAGTCGCTGCAGTCGACGTGCTCATCGCCTATATAATTTGTGTCATTAGACACCATATTCAAATATTTGTGACCGTAGTCACCATATAACGTTAGTGAGACCGGCCAACACCTTAATATTTGTGACCGTAGTCACCATATAACGTTAATGAGACCAAGTCAACACCTTAATATTTGTGATCGTAGTCACCATATAACGTTGGTGAGACCGAAGTCAACACCTTCAAACGTTGGTGAGACCGAAGTCAACACCTTCTTCCCCTTTCACATAAATCCCGAATGCCCCAAAAATATATATCATGCATAACATACTTAATTTCATAATCATATACATATATTCACATGTTATAAAATAACATATTTCATAATCCTATCAGAAGTAGGAAACGTACCTGAGTACTTTTGTACCACATTAGGGTACTTGGCCATATTCATATTCTTACGTATAATCACATATTAAAATAATTGCCATATGAAATATCGAAAGTTAGTGTGCGTACACACGGTACCTTAGCCATATTCTTACACTTTCATATTAACACATATATCAAGTTTAAGCCATAAATCTATTAAGATTAGTGTGGGGTACACACGGTACCTTAGCCATATTCTTACACTTTCATATTAACACATATATTGAATTAAAGCCGTAAATCTATCAAGATTTAGTGTAGGGTACACACCTGATTTGCTTATCAATTCCTTGAAATCCCGAAAACCCGATCTATTGCTTTAGATCTCAATTTCTACATTTGATTAATCACTTACTACTTTAATAAAAATAACCATTTGACCATAATTCTAAATCCTAGTAGGATTAGTATTCTTAAAACTTACCTTGTTGCTGATTTCAATACTAATCAAATCCCGAAATCTATGCTATGCTCCTCCTTGTATTCGGCCAAGCACTAAATCTCATCAGGGGTTAGTTTCGGCTTTTTAAACAAACAAGAATTAGACCTAACTATCAAAATAGGCTTTAGCCGAATGCTATAAACACTTACCTTGTGGATTTTAAATCCTGAAACTTACTGAATAACTAGGGAACACGCGGCCTATGGTGTACCTTCGGGAAAAGAACTTCTCCTTCCTTATAGCCTACACTTAGTAAATCCCTAAAGATCTCTTCAAAGTTTCGGCAACCATGAACATTAATGGGATTAGCCCTAGATTTCGACAAGTCTAAAATATAAAAGAATGGAAACCAAACTTGGATCTTACCCTTATTTGAAGGAATCGATTGCACCTTCACTTCAACCTTCAGAGATTCGGCTTAGAGACTTGATGAACAATCGGCTATGATTCCCTTATGGATTCGGTTTCAAAGATGAAAGAAGAGAGGAATAATAGGCTTAGAAGGAATCGGCTAGGAGGCTAAAAGAAAAGAAAAAAAAGAATGGATGCTCAAGAAGAATATTCGGCAGAGGAAAAGAGAGAGGGAGAATGAATAATGAATGGCCCTAGTCTCATCCTTTTATAGCCGAAATTACTAGGCCAAGAATCCTTAACTTGGCCACCACTCTTCCTTATTTTCCTAATTAAAGAATAATTCTTCATTTATCCACCTATTTAGCTGAATTTTAAAGAGAATTAAACTCTTCCCTTAAGAGTCCTTATGATCTTCTAATTAGCCGAGTTTTAAAGAGAGTGAAACTCCTCTTTTTGCAAGCCTTGTGCCGTCCACCTCTTGGGCTTCTAGAAGCAAAATAAAAACTTATTTTATTTGCTTCTTATGTGACTCAAACTCAAGCCCAACACCCTTGCATGTGGGCCATTTCACGAGCCTTAAGTGGCATCTTCAGGCCACTTTTCCAAGTCCGTTAATGGGTCAAATTTCACGTACTTTATATTTTAGGGTCACCTGCCTTAAGTTCCCTTTGAACTTTAAAATTGACATTTGGGGTCATTTTAAGTTTCCAAAATTTTCAGCTGACTCTGTAAACTTGACATTTCCTAGGTTTCCAAAATGTTTACTTTCCTATTTTGGCTTAGTTTCCAAAATGTTTACTTTCCTCTTTTAGCTTAGGTTTCCAAAATGTTCACTTTCCTAATTTACTTCGGTTTCCAAAATGGTCACTTTCCTATTTTAGTTTAGTTTCCAAAACTTAACATTTCTAAAGCTTTTCCTTACATTTCCATACATCTCCTTACATTTCCATACATTTCCATACATTTCCATACATTTCCTTACATTTCCATATATTTCCATACATTTCCATACATTTCCATACATTTCCTCTCATTTCCTTTCATTTCCTTTCATTTCCTTACATTTTCCTTATATTTCCTTACATTTCCCTACATTTCCTTTCATTTCCTTACATTTCCTTATATTTCATTTCATCTTAGGGTTCTTGAAACTCTTCAGAACACATCCAACACACCCACTGATCCCACTATCTCATGAATTACGCACGAACGCATAACCCCTAATCTAGGATGTTACAATGCATTTTGCAGAATGGCTACACTTCATTTAAAAGTTTTAAAATAAAGGCAATGTTTTGTATTCGGGAATTCGGGGAATAGTGCCCTAACGTGCTAGGTTGCGATTTTTCATTTGACTAAATAACTAAACATCCTTTTAATAAATTTCGTAAATCATGAGACAACTTTGATTACGAAGGTTTAAAATATCAGGTCCTAACGCGCTGGATGTGATGTTTGTATCCTCTCGGAATAAAGAAATCTCAAATTTCAGCCCAAATTATCCAAACATCTTCTAAAGGACCCGTATTTTAAAACCTTTTCAAATTTCCGACATTAAGACATCGATTAATCAATTTGGTACCAATTTTGGGCGTGACGAGGGTGCTAACCCTTCATCGCACGTAACCGACTCCCGAACCTGACTTTCAAAATTTCGCAGACCAACAATATTGTTTTAGTAAACCAAAACATTTTATTAAAACAAAGGTGATCCGATCACACCAAATGAAGATCGGTGGCGACTCCCGTTTTACTTTCATTTTCCAAACCCAAAAGTCGTCCTCCATTTTTTCCAAAAAAAAATAGTTACGACAGCTTGACGACTCCACTAGGGATAGATTTAGAGAGCTAAGCCATAAATTGATTATTTTCTACCTTTTGTCGAAAATTTGAAAGTTCGATTTGAAAATTACGATCCTTTTATTGCATGTTGTTTTAATTTCGACATTGCATTGCATGACCGTTGTGGTCGCACCTTTAAGTGAGAGTAAGAAGCTACTCCTTCGTGAGGTTTTCACCTCCGTTCAGGATAGTGGATCACTTTTGGGATACATCCGTACCTATGTCTTCGTGAGATTTTCATCTCCATGCAGCCATAGGGAAATTTATTCCCCTAAACTGAACTCGGTTCGTATGAGCCTATAATGGATGAGGATCGAGGAATCTGTTGGTTCAGGTACCGCTCTTTTAGAACCGAACCTCATATAGTAAGCCCCAAGAACCCACTCTAGGTAGAGCCATGCCAAACCCTAGTGGCTACCAGATTAGGTATTTGTATTCTTTGCTTACTGTGTATGAAATACTGACTTGCTTCATTTTTATTTTTGCATGGCATATTCATCAAAAAGGTGTTGATTCACATTCAATTGCTAAATAGATAGCTTGTCATGGAAATGTGGTTTCTTGATAAAGTGGAGGACAATGCGGTCGTCCGAATATCGACTGAGACAGTGCAACAAGAAAAAGGTGATAGTCTTACAGAAGGGCACATGTCAGAATTATGGGACTTCACACGTATCAGTGTAACCCAAAATAATCTTCAAGAGATGAAAGAGATATGGAGTCAATGAGACAACGAGATCAAGCAACTATTCTACTGTCATTACGGTGATCTGCTTTATCTGCTCGACATCAAGGTAGACCAGCACTTATTCCGAGCTATAGCCCAATTTTGGAATCCTCGCTTATAGTTGTTTTACTTTTGGGAAAGCGGACTGGTACCTACTATAGAAGAATACACGCTTTACTCCGCTGCCCAAAAACTCAAATTGACAAAGTTTATGCAAGACACATTAATGTCCCCACATTCTTAAAAAAGCTGATGAATATTACGGGGATGAGCGAGCAGTGGGTTACAGCTCAGATAAAATAAAAGGGAGATTGTAAGTGCATTCCTTGGAAAAATTTAAGGGATTTGATCATAGCGCATCCTGATGTGAAGAAAAGGGTTGACATTTTTGCCTTGTGTATTTATGGACTGATTATTTTCCCTAAAGCTCTAGGGCATGTAGACGAGGCGGTCTCAGACTTATTTGACAGATTGGATAGAAGAGTCACACCCGTTCCTGCAATTCTGGCAGAAACTTTCAGGTCCCTAAGCGTGTGCCAAAGATCAGGAGAAGGAAGATTCACCGGTTGTGCACAACTCTTACTAGCATGGTTCCACAGTCATTTTTGGAAAGCGAAAAAGGCATCGTGTCGAATCTTCTCTGAGGACTATTCCCCGCTAAAAGAATTAGCAGCCACGCCAAGACGAGACGATCTTATAGAAGAAAAATGGATGATGATTCAGAAAACCGCAAGAAGAAGATATAGAATGGAAAGCTCATTTAATGATTCGATGAGATCTTATATCGGTGTGGAGATTTTGACTGGTTCCTCTCTGGGAATATGGAGAGTCATCGGTATGCTCCTCTCCTCGTGTTGAGACAAGACTGACGAGACAGCTTTACGCCTACAACACAAGGTCTAATTCAAGTGCGAGTTTGAATATAAAGGAGATAATTGTAAAAAGAGAGTTCGTGAAATATTGAGTGCTTGAAACTAGACTCACAGAATGAAAAGGTTTGCCACTAACCCGATGACAACCCCGAATATGACTGATGGTAGAGTCAAAAAATCAACGACAACATCCCCACATCAAAGCCAAGAAAATGCCTGATTAGTGGAAGAGCACTGCGCAGTAATCCCATCCGAGCTCGAAATCATCAAACAGGATTTTGAGAAAAAGAATGTGGAATTAGGGAAAAGGATAGAACAATTAGAGGAAGAGAAAATACACTAGGATTGGATGTTGACATTCGTGAAGTCGAAGCCGAGAAGTCGAGAAAAGGGAAAAATAAGGCTGAGGAAGATTTAGACAGTTTGAAAACAGACTATAAGAAGCTGCGAAGGTCAATGAAAATTACTGGATTAGGAAAAACGTCAAAGCAATGGCGCCAAGAAATTAGAGAGAAAAAAATAGAGCCAGTCAATGGGAAAGGAAACTCCGAGATACTCAAGTTCGAGAAGATACTCTGAAAAGAAATTTGGTAGAAAGTCAGAACGGGAAAGAAGAATTAAAGGCTCGGGTGTTAGAATTGGAAAGATCATTGTATCAGTATCGTAGCCATAACTCTGTAGTCGAATTAAGGGCTAGTCTAAGTAAAATTGAAGAAATGAAAGCAAGAATCGAAGAGCTAGAGTCTGCTTTACATGGTTGTGAGCTATGGGTGGAGCTTCTTGAAGTCAATGAGGAGCGTTGGAAGTAACAACTTCATCACTCTCAGAGCTAAGTCAGAGACCGGGATTACATTATGGGGGAAGCCGTGGCTCAAGTGCGAGAGGTGACGGATCACTTACAAACCTTAGCAATCCGAGCTGATGTACTAAGTTTATTTTACGAATCGAAGTCAGAGCAAGGTCAAGAGTTAGCTGGGCTTCTTGAGGAAGTCAAGGCCTTAAGTATTAGGGCGAGCCTTATATGTAATCCATTTTATGTGAAGAAACTTGTTTTCTAGAAAAGTTATTCTAATGGAAATCGAATCAGAATTAATGCCTTTTTGTTGCATACATTTCCTACATTAGCATTACATTGCATCATGCGCATTAAATCTCACAAAGGAACCTTAAATTATGACAGTTACCCTGGAACATCGCTACGGTACACGAGGTAAAACAAAAATAATGGATCAAAGAATGGAAAGATTAGAGAAATGCAAAAGGAAATACAGGAGCAGATGCAAGAACGATTAATCAAGATACAATAGGACATGATAGAACGGATGCAAGAATCTTAGAATAACATGATGAACCAGTTGGCGTAGTTGTTGGCCAATGAACGTGAGAAAGGAAAGGGCATTGCTACTAGTTTAGGAAACGATAATGACAACCCTGTTTACCCTCCGGGTTTTACCCCACCGAATACCCAAGCGCCACCGGATGTGCATCCCTAAAGGACTCCTATTACTATCAGACCACAGTATCAGGTTGGTACCGTGATACCGGCCCACCTCCCAACTGGTTCGGGTACTAACCTAGGGGAAAGTTCGGTTAACCCTGTGGTCCCCGATTTCGATGAACTGAAAGAAATGGACAAGGCAAAAATAGATTTGCCAAGGCAACCTAAAACCATTGCAAGTGGCTAGAAGAAAAGTTTAAAAAGATAGAAACGGTTGACCACTATTACGGGATAGACGCTAAAGACTTAAGTCTGGGTCCCGGACTTAGTCCTTCCGCCAAAGTTCAAAACACCAGAGTTCGAGAAATATAATGGGACTAGCTGTCCCGAGGCGCACATCACAATGTTCTGTCGGCGAATGGTGGGGCACCTTAATAATGACCAGTTGCTGATTCACTATTTTTAAGACAGTTTGGCCAGGTCTGCGGCCAAATGGTATAACCAACTTGGTCGTGCCCAAATCAAGACGTAGAAGTTCCTGGCACAGGCCTTCATGAAACATTATGGCCATGTGGCTGATATTGCTTCCGATAGAATCACGCTCCAAAATATGGAGAAAAAGTCCGGTGAAAGCTTTAGACAGTACGCCCAGCGATGGTGAGAGGTAGCAATACAAGTTCAGCCATCGATTTTGGAAAAGGAGACAACCATGCTCTTTATTAATACGTTGAAACTCCTTTCATCAATCATATGCTGGGAAGCGCACTAAAAGCTTTTCAGACATCGTGATGTTGGGGGAGATGATAGAAAATGCAATCAGATGTGGAAAGATAGAAGTGGGAGAAAGTGCTAGAAAGACAATCCCAAAGAAAAGAGAGAATGATGTAAATAACCTAAATAAAGGTTATCCAAAGCCTATTACTGTAAACCAGCCCAGGGCCGTAATCACTGATCATCAGGGCTCCTCTAGGCAGGAATCTATTACAAAGTAGAACACGGAGAAAATCCAATTCACGCCAATCCCAGTCACGTACAAGGAAATGTACCAGAACTTATTCGATGCACATATTGTTTCCCCACATTACCTAAAACCCCTGCAACCCCCATACCCTAAGTGGTATGACGCTTGACGCACAGCCAGTCACGAGTACCACCAGGATTGTGGGCATTCAATAAACACCTGTCTTACTTTCAAAAAACTGGTAGAAAGACTCATCCAGATGGGCGTTATAGAAGTAGACGATACCCCCAGCATGGGGCACCCGCTGCCTAATAATAGGGTCAATATGATAGGTGAGAACGTGGGAAGAAGAGTTAAAAGGGATGTTGATGAAGTAAAGACTCCGATGAAATGAGTTTGGAAGGAAATGATGAAGAGGGGATTAGCTGTATCAAGTCCGGTAGGAAAGCATGAAGGAACAAGAAAAGGCTGTGAGTTTCATAACATGGAGGGGCACGAAATCCAGGACTGTATTGAGTTCAGAATTCTGGTACAAAGGCTGATGGACAATAAAGAGTTGGAGTTTTGTGAAAGCAATGAAGGCCAAAAAGAAAAAAGTATCTGCGCATTAGAAGATGAATCAGCAATAAAAGCCTCAAAAACTAGCTATCCTTTGGTCATCATCTCGCGACCAAAGAACGATGGAGCCGGGGTAAAAATAACTCTGAAGATCGTGATTCGTAAATCAGCAGTCTTTTCATATGAAGACAACAAAGAGGTTCCCCAGAACTCTAACTGCAACCTGACGATTCCTGAAAAATAGAACTCGTCCCGTACTACAAAAGAAAACCAGGAGCCTCCGAAGATTGTGATTCGAAGAACTACGGTCTTTTCATATGAAGATAAAAAAAAGGTTCCCTAGAACTACAACTGTAATGTGACGATTCCTGGGAAAGGAGACTTGTCCAAGATCGCAAAGGGAAACCAGAAGTAGGCTCCTATCTGGCGTGGCGAAAGCATTACGACACGGCAAACCCACGAATCGAGCTTGCAAAAGAGAAAACCTTGATGGGCGAACAAAAGAAAGAAAGGGCGACCAAACAGGAAGCTCCTATAAATGAGCCAGTGAAGGAAGATGAGGCTAGGGAATTCTTAAAGTTTTTAAAACATAGTGAATACTGATGTCGTGGAGTAATCAGCATAAGCAACAAATTTCAGATATCTATGCTTGACTTACTATTAAGCTCGGAAGGGTACCGCAACGCACTGATGAAAGTATTGAATGAAACTTATGTTGTTAATGATATCACCGTTAATAAGTTGGATCGTCTAATTAGCAATATAAGTGCTGATAAGTTCATTTTCTTTAATGATGACGAGATTTCGTCGGGAGGTATGGGTTCCATCAAGGCCCTCCACATTACTACACAGTGCAAAGGATACACACTACTAGGGGTACTAGTCGATAACAGATCGACGCTCAATGTCTTGCCATTATCGATGCTAAATCGGTTACCCATTGATAGCTCTCACATGAAGGCCTGCTACAATGTAGTAAGGGCATTCGATGGAACCGAAAAGAAAGTCATGGGGAGGATCGAAGTAACTCTTTTAATCGGCCCAGGTACATATGAAATAGATTTCATAGTAATGGATATCAGGCCGCCGTATAATTGTTTGCTGGGGAGACCTTGGATACACTCAGTAGGAGCAGTCCCCTCATCGTTGCACCAAAAATTGAAATTAGTCACAGAAGGCCGTTTGGTAACAATAAATGCTAAAGAACACATCATCGCAACTGTAACCAACGGTTCGCCATATTTGGAATCTGTCAACACAACATTCGTCATCAAGGGAAACAAGATCACAGTGCCTCAGTTATCCAAAACCACAGAAATGGGTTTACAATTAATTATCGAAAATAGAGCCGTACCCAAAAAGAGACTGGGGAGGTATCTCCAAGGAGGAATTGAAGTCTCGATATTGAAAGAAAAAAGAGACCTCTTTGGCTTAGGATTCAAGCCGAACGCAAAGTAAAAGAAGAAAGAGTTAGAAAAGAAGCAAGAAAGAAGGAAAGCGCATTTGGGTGGAGATGAGATTAAATGGGAACCGATGATAATTCCTCATATTCATGGAACCTTTATATCAGGAGGGGTTATCCATCAGGGACGAGGAACGTAAAATGAAGAAATCGTGCACGTCAGTGCTATATTTGAGGGGAAAATTGAGGAAGAAAATCAGAATGGCATCCGCCCCTATGAGCCAGTCAGCGTTCTAAACAATTGGACTGTAGAGGAGATTCCTGTAGCTTTTAGAACTCATTCAGAGTAATACTCGAAACACACTTATTGGTTTAAGCCTAGAAGCAATAAGAGTCCCTTTTATGAAGCATGACTTTGTATAACGCATCGTTATTTTCAATGAAATGCATCTCCACCATCTTTTGAGCAAATTTTCTTCTATTTTCATTTCATTCATCATCATTATTCTTTCTTTAGATATTCTTCTAAACATTTCTATTCTTCATTTATGATACCAATAAGCATGCCTAGATTCGTGGTTCTATGAGCCTTTATTCATCTCCATAACAGTCCCCAAATATCAATGATTTGAGTAACGCTACCGATGACTCGAAATGTCCTTTTGAACAAGATATGGGTGCGAAAGATTTTCGTGGATTCGAAGATGACCAAGGCATGTGACTTATCTCCGAATCATTAAGGATAGTAGAACAAGAGGAGAAACAAATCGTACCTCACAAAAGTCGATGGAAATAGTGAACTTAGGAGACGGACAAGAAAAGAAAGAAGTGAAGATTGGAGCCGGTATCACCGTAGAGACAAGGCGAGACCTCATCGAGTTACTCCAAGAATTCAAGGATGTCTTCGTATGGTCATATCAAGACATGCTCGGGTTAAGCACTGATATCGTGGTACACCGTTTGCCCATAAAAGAAGAATACAAGTCAGTCCAACAAAAACTTCGGAGGATGAGGCCAGACATTTTACTGAAAATAAAGAGGAGGCCAGAAAGTAATTTGACATAGGTTTCTTGTAGGTGGTTAAGTATTCGAAATGGGTAGCCAATATCGTCCCTGTCCCTAAGAAAGATAGGAAAGTACGAATGTGTGTAGACTATAGGGATCTAAACAAGTCTAGCTCGAAAGATAATTTCCCGTTACCTCACATCGACACCTTAGTGGATAATACGACTGGTTATTCATTGTTCTCATTCATGGATGGCTTCTCAGGATACAACCAGATAAAGATGCTTCCTGAAGACATGGATAAAACCACGTTCATAACCATGTGGGGAACCTTTTGCTATAAGGTAACGCCATTTGGGCTGAAAAATGCGGGAGCGACATATCAGAGAGCCATGGTAACCCTATTCCATGACATGATGCACAAAGAAATTGAGGTTTATGTCGACGATATGATCGCCAAGTCCCGGACTGAAAAGAAGCATGTCCAAGTCTTAAAGAAATTATTTTTGAGGTTGAGGAAATTCCAGCTAAAGCTTAACCCAGCAAAATGTACCTTCGGAGCCAAATCAAGGAAACTGCTAGGATTTATAGTCAGTGAAAAGGGGATTGAGATTGATCCAGACAAAGTCAAAGCTATACAAGAATTACTTTCACCTCGCACTCAAAAAGAAGTTCGAGGTTTCTTAGGAAGATTAAATTACATTGCTCGATTCATTTCACAACTGACCGAAAAATGTGACCCATATTTCGTCTTCTAAAAAAACACAATCCAGGTGTGTGGGATGAAGAATGCCAGAAGACCTTCGACAAAGTGAAGCAATACCTGTCCAATCCTCTAGTATTGACTCTGTCTAATCCGGATAGGCCATTAATCCTCTATTTGACAGTACTTGATAATTTGATGGGATGTGTGCTTGGCCAACATGATGAGTCAGGAAAGAAAGAAAAGGCAATATACTACCTTAGTAAAAATTTCACTGAATGTGAAACGAGGTACTCACTAATTGAGAAACTATGTTGTGCCTTGATCTGGACAACTCGGAGATTGAGGCAATATATGTTGTATCATACGACCTAGCTCATCTCGAAGCTAGACCCACTAAAATACCTGATAAAGTCGACTACTTTGAATGGACGGATGGCCCGATGGCAAATTTTACTTTCTGAGTTTGACATAGTTTATGTAAACCAAAAGGCAGTGAAAGGGAGTGCAATAGCAGATTTTCTAGCTAGTAGAGCTCTGGAAGATTACGAGCCTTTGGACTTTGATTACCCTAATGAAGACCTAATGAACGTGGCAACCACTGAAGAAGGTACCCTAGAAAGTCATCCTTGGAAACTGAACTTCGATGGGGCATCAAATGCTGTGGGCAATGGGATTGGAGCAGTTCTGGTATCCCTAGATGGAGATCATCACCCATTCGCTTGTAAATTGGATTTTGATTGCACGAACAATATGGCAGAGTATGAAGCTTGCATCATGGGTATCCCTGCCGCTATAGAATGCAAAGTTAAGGTGCTGGAAGTATACGGAGACTCCACACTAGAGATCTATCAACTTAAAGGAGAATGGGAGACGAGAGACCCCAAGTTGGTCAAATACAAAAGATTGGTCCAAGAACTGATCAAAGAGTTCGATGACATCACTTTCAGTTATCTGCCAAGAGACGAAAATCAGAAGGCTGATACTCTAGCCACCTTGGTTTCCATGGTCTCGAGCAAACAACAAGGAGGATATGAAGCCTATACAAATGAGCATTTATGAGGCCCCGACCCATTGCTACGACGTGGAAGAAGAGAAACAAAATGATCACATGTGGTACCACTATATACTGTAATATGTGAAAAATTATAAGTATCCCGATCAAGCGACTGAAACTGACAAAAGGACGCTGAGGAGACTAGCCTATGACTATGTCTTGGACGGAGAAATCCTATACAAAAGAAGAAAGGATCAAGTATTATTGAGGTGCGTGGATGCCGTCGAAGCTAAGCAGATCCTAGAAGAGGTCCATAAAGGTGTCTGTGGAACACATGCCAATAGTTTCACGATGGCTAGGCAAATCATGAGATTCGGGTATTATTGGTTTACCATGGAAAGAGATTGCATTGATTATGCTAAAAAATATCATAAATGCCAAATTTATGGGGACAAGATTCATGTACCACATTCACCTTTACATGTTATGACCTCCCCATGGCCTTTTTCTATGTGAGGCATGGACGTCATTGGACTAATCTCTCCAAAAGCTTCCAATGGACATCGGTTCATCTTCGTGGTTATCGATTACTTCACTAAATGGGTGGAGGCCACTTCATATGCTAACGTGACAAAATCAGCAGTCAGCAAATTCTTAAAAAAGGAAATCATATGTCGATATGGGATGTCTGAGAGGATCATATCTGATAATGCGTTAAACTTGAACAACAACATGATCGTAGAAGTCTGTAGGCAATTCAAGATCAGACATCACAATTCGTCACCATATCACCCAAAGATGAATGGTGCAGTAGAAGCAGCTAATAAGAACATCAAGAGGATAGTAGGGAAGATGACTGAGACTTATAAAGATTGGTACGAGAAGTTACCATTTGCCCTTTTTGCTTATCGAACGTCTGTCAGAACCTCTACTGGGGCAACTTATTTCTCATTGGTTTACGGAATAGAAGCAGTTTTACCCATCAAAGTTAAAATTTCGTCCCTTCGAGTCTGTCTCGAATGAAATTGGATGAAGCGAATGGATCCAAGCTTGATATGATCATTGAATCGATCGAAGAAAGAGGTTGAAAGCTATCCGTCATGGTCGGATGTACCAAAAGCGTAATGATGCGAGCATACAACAAAAAGGTAAATCCAAGAGAATTCCATGAGGAGACTTAGTTTTGAAAAAGATCCTCCGTATAAAAAGGATTTCAGAGGAAATGGATGCCAAATTGGGAAGGACCTTATGTGGTGAAAAGGCCTTCTCTAGAGGAGCACCGATCTTGGCCGAGATGGATGGGAAAACATACCCAATCCTATAAATTTGGATTCAGTCAAGAAGTATTATGCTTGAAGAAGGAAAAGGCTAAAGTGAAAACCCGCAAATGGCACTTTAAGACTCAAAAAAAAGGGAGAGGCCAAAGCAAAAACCCGTAAAAGGGCGCTTTGAGACCAAAGGGGTTTTGAGTCAAGAACCTGACAAGGGCGGCTCAAATTCTGAAAAAAGGAAAGATATGTGATGATTTTGTTCTCTCAGAATTAGCAAAAAGGAGGAATGTTACACCTCAGAACATCTACAAAGCACTGCAGATCTCCCAACATCAATTCAGCTCAAAATGATCTTCGGAAGGATTCTATAGTGAAGCTCAAGCTGCGATATCTGGGGCACCCACTTTTTCTTTTCTTCCATTTCTTGTATTCCAATTATGATTGCTTTTGTTGATTAATCCGATCTCACTCTTCATAAATTCTATTGTTATTCATCATTTAAATCTTTTAGGTTGTTTGCAATTGAAATAACGGTCGATGGACCCATAATGCTTCCATAAAAAGAGTTCTGCTTATTATTTGGAAGCCTCTAAACAATGAGAACCTAAAAGCAGGGTATGCCTAAGAACTACCACAACTAGGGGTTGGAAGCGCTCGAGGAAGAGCAGTCTAAAATCATGACTATTTCCCTAGATTCCCTGTCGAAAGATATCAGACGAGATATTGCGTCCGTGCCGTGACCTTGAGAAGTAAAAGAACAACTATGACCCTAAGCTTGTAAAAAAAAGAGATCATTCTCATGACATCCTGCATTCATGCGAATGTCCTTCATAATATCATTTAGTTAAGAGCATTCGATTTATTACGATCATTGCATCTTATTTATTCTCATGACCTTCTGCATTCATGTAAATGTCATCTACATCACACGTATTTAGGAGCACTTGAGTCATTCCGATCATAGCATCCGCATCATTTGGCATAAACACAAGCATATAAAATCGAGTCTACAGGATATGTCCCCAGAGGATGGTGTAGCAACACTGGTGAAGCCACCATCCTATTGCCATTGACCAGCAGGGGAATAGGTTGAAGATTGTCCTATTTCCACTGACCAGTAGTGGAATAAGTTGAAGATGTCCTATTGCCACTTACTAGGAGTGGAATAGGTTGAAGACCATTCTATTGCCACTGACCAGCAGTAGAATAGGTGGAAGATTATCCTATTGCCACTAACCAGCAGTGGAATAGGTTGAAAATCATCCTATTGCCACTGACCAGCAGTGGGATATGTTGAAGATCGTCCTATTTCCACTGACCAGCGGTGGAGTAGGTCGAAGATTGTCCTATTGCCACTGACCAGTAGTGGAATAGGTTGAAGACCGACCTATGTCTTTGACCAGCAGTGGAATAGGTCAAAAATTGTAGATCTTGTAGCCCTAGCCAGTAGTGGGGCAAGATCGAAGGCAAATCATGTCTCCCTAAATAGTAGGGAACATGATTTAAACCACAATCCCCATGTCCCGACCAGCAAAGATGGAATAGGTCAAAATTGTAGATCTTGTCCCCTAACCATTAGTGGGGCAAGATCAAGGCAAATTTTGTCTCCCTAACCAAAGAAGGAACATGATTTAGGCCACCATCCTATTGCCACTGACCAAAAAGTGGAATGGGTTAAAATTGTAGATCTTGTCGCCTCAACCAATAGTGGGGCAAGATCGAAGGCAAATCTTGGCTCCCTAACCAATAGGAACATGATTTAGGCCATCGTTCTATTGCCATCGACCAAAGAAGGAATGAGTCAAAATTGTAAATCTAGTCGCCCTGACCAATTGTGGGGCAAGATCGAAGGCAAACCATGTCTTCCTAAACAGTAGGAAACATGATTTAAGCCACTATCCTATCTTCCTAACCAGCAGTGGAATAGGCTGAAGACCAAAGACCTTATCTCCCTAGAGATGCAGTGGAGCAATTTAAAATAAACAAGTCTCATCCTATTGAAGTCACAGCAGGAGCAAATTGAAGCCACAGGTCCCATCTCGTTGAAGTAGCAGTGGAGTGGATCAAAGCAACAAGATATGGTGGACTAAAACAAGGCTACCTGAAGAAGATGGGCTCCAAAGGAGTCAAGACTCAGCAAGACCGGGCAAATTTTAGCCTTCTTTATGTCTTTGCTCTGTTCCTGTTACACGACAACGAGCAAAGAGGGCCAGCTGTATAAACTCAAATTTGCCCGGCCCATATACAAACAAACCCAAACTAATCAGGCCCAAAACACTAATTTTTCAGAAAAAAAATAACAAAACCCTAGGCGCCGTCCCATCTGCTTTTGGCCTCTGTTGCACCACCACTTTGCCACCGCCCATGTCTCATCTCCACCGTCCCACTTGCACCTGCGAATAGCAGAGACATCATTACAATATACAAGTTGTAACAATGGCTATAAAAGCCAATCTAATTTCATTGTAAGGGGGGTTCCCTTTTTTAGAAAAACAATAAAAAGCAGATTGAGCAAAAAAAAAAAAAAGAAAACAGATCTACAAATACAAAACAGAGGCAAACCAAAATAGCAAGATTGAGTATTAATCCACCGAAAACCAAAATAGAAATTGAAAGGAGGTGATCATTTTACGTTTATTTTCGAAAGCTTTTCCTTTTACT
Source organism: Gossypium rotundifolium (assembly GCA_025506655.1). Classification (NCBI taxonomy): domain Eukaryota; kingdom Viridiplantae; phylum Streptophyta; class Magnoliopsida; order Malvales; family Malvaceae; genus Gossypium; species Gossypium rotundifolium. The sequence goes on along the minus strand of CP106729.1, from coordinate 187,471,782 downwards.
CTTTTTTACACATATATATGTTAAAATATAAAAAAAATACATTTTACCTTTTTCGACCACAGGTAATACGGCTTAAGTAAACACGACATTGACGGTGGTCCTTTCATCGGATTCTGGGTTTCTTCCCAGCAGATAGAGAGAAAAAGAAGAAGGGGGCTTTCTTTCTTTCTTTTGTTTTTGAAAGCAAGCAAAGAAATGATTTTTTAGATTTACGCTTTAAATAGCCCTCAAAACGACGTCATTTTGGCCTTGAACCGATCCGACCGAGGCAGACCCGCCTCGGATCCGCGTGTTTTTTACAAAGGGGTTTATTGCGCTCTCGATCCTTCCGCATTTTTAGATTTTAAAATCAAGTTTTCCACTATTGCAATTTTGTCCCAAAAATTTTACGCGATTGTAATTCGGTCCTTTTTAAAACACTGCGTTTTACTATTTGGGGAAAATTACGCTCCTCGTCTGAAAGATTTTTGCGCATTGTCATTTAGTCCCTTTATTGCTTATAATGTCTAATTTGACCCCTTTTATTTCTGTTTTAGTTTCAATTTGACCCATTTTTCAATTATTTTGCAATTTTTACTATTTCTACTATTATTTAATATTGATTATTTATTATTATTATTTATATGTTTGTTATTATTATTATTACCTTGTTATTACAACCTAATATATGGGTTATTACTATAGTTATATTACGCTTTTCATTTATATATTCTTGTATATATATTTTGTTTATCCTTATATATATATATATATATTTTATTAATTATTCTTTTATTACTATCACCATTATTATTATTATCATTTTTTATTTATTTTCATTACTGTTCATGTATTATGTATTATTGTTAATGTTATTAATATTTTCATTATCATCATTATTCTATTTTTATTTATTATTTGTATGTATATTATTATTATCATTTTATTAGTTTTATTATATTATTATTATTACTTGCTTTTTACTAGTATTATTCTTATTAACACATTGATTTTTATTTATTTATTTTCATTATTATCTATTATTATTATTATCATTATTTTATTACCATTATCACCATTTTACTTATTTATTTGTTTATTTTATGTTTTTTGGTTCTACTATTATTTTCTATTATTATTATATTATTATTATTGTTACCATAATACTATTAGTATTTTCTATTATCATTATTATATTATTATTATTATTACCACTAGTATTAATGTATTGTTTTATTTTCATATTATCATCATCATTATTAATAGTATTTTTACCTATGTTCGTTATTAAACAAAATACCTTTGTAAAATCATCACGCTTCACCTAAAAGATTTTAAAATAAGGTAATGTTTTGTATTTAGAAATTCGGAAAATAGTGCCCTAACGTGCTGGGTTGCGATTTTCCGTTTAACTAAATAACTTAACACCCTTTTAACGCAACCTCATGAATCATGAGACGACTTTGATACGAGAGATTAAAACATTGTGTCCTAACGTGCTGGATGTGATGTTTACATCTTTTGGGGATAAAGAAATCTCAAGTTTTGACTCGAGCTATTTTTTCTTAATTTAATACGATACGATGCATTTTGCAGAATTGCTACACTTCATTTAAAGGTTTTAAAATAAAGGCAATGTTTTGTATTCGAGAATTTGGGGAATAGTGCCCTAACGTGCTAGGTTGCGATTTTTCGTTTGACTAAATAACTAAACATCCTTTTAATAAATTTCGTAAATCTTGAGACAACTTTGATTACGAAGGTTTAAAATATTATGTCCTAACGCGCTGGATGTGATGTTTGTATCCTCTCGGAACAAAGAAATCTCAAATTTCAGCCCAAATTATCCAAACATCTTCTAAAGGACCGTATTTTAAAACCTTTTCAAATTTCCGACATTAAGACATCGATTAATCAATTTGGTACCAATTTTGGGCGTGACGAGGGTGCTAACCCTTCCTCGCACGTAACCGACTCCCAAACCCGACTTTCAAAATTTCGCAGACCAACAATATTGTTTTAGTAAACCAAAACGTTTTATTAAAACAAAGGTGATCCGATCACACCAAATGAAGATCGGTGACGACTCCCGTTTTACTTTCATTTTCCAAACCCAAAAGTCGTCCTCTGCTTTTTTCCGTAAAAATGGTTACGACATATATAATACATCAAAATACTAAAAACATTAAAATAAATATTCCTAACAAATTGAAACTAAATTTTAAAAAATATATATACTTAAATAACACTAAGATAGATGCAACTTAACAAGCAAATCCCTCTAAAATAATAACAAAATTAACAATAAAATAAGTATTATACAATATTCAAATAATAACAACAAAATATAGTAATATAATAGTGAAATTGTAGCAAAATAGAAAGAAAACAACAAGAAAATAGTATTAAAACAAAACAAAAATAACATTTTTGGTCCTTTGTGACCTAATGGGCCTTTTTTTTGCCTAAACTCATTTTTTAGACATATATTCTTGCTCAAACCCTCCCACTTTTCTAGGCGAGCCTTCATCTGTGTCGGGTGGCTTAGCTTATGAGCGAGTCTATTGATAATGTGATCTTTACGGTCAATTTTAATTTGAATTTTAAAATTTTAAAGTATTATATATTTTATTTATTTATAATTAGTTCAATGGAAAAAGGTCCACAAATCTCCATATTTTTATCATTGTATTTATTTTTTAACAAGTGATGGATTTGGGTCACACAATAGTTTCAAATAGTCTTACATTTAACCTAATACATTGGTTTATTAACGGTGAATATTATGCATTAATTTATATAATTTTTATAAATATTTTAATTTTTTTTTAGAATGACCTCATAATCCTAATTTTCTACCTCAATCTTTGGTAGGAAGTGAAATGAAAAGAAATGAGGAAACTCTCGAAAAACGTTATAGTAATAGAAAAGACTTTGCAGTGATTGACACAAAATTATGGTTCATCAATGAATTGAAAGAACTATCGCAAATATCTTTCTATGAATTTGTAGGTTTTATCCAAACTCATGAGCAGAAAATGAAGATAATAGAAATTTGGAGTAAATCTTGCAAAGCAAATTATCCATCAATGAAAGTCAAACCCACAAAAATAAAGGACAAAACAAAAGTAATCGTGGAGATCATAACGTAATGCATAGGTGGCAATAGAATATTTATAGTTTGTTTCAGAACTTTTTCCAAAAGAACTTGTAAAACTCGAGAAAAATCGTTATTTAAAACATCATGCCACAACAAAGGTTCAAATCATATATTCACACCCCACCAATTGATAATGGATGAAGCTAAAGCCATAGTAACTACATCAATATGAGGATGGAACCACATCTTCATTTATATTTTGGTTAAATGCTGAAATTAGGGTCTATTTTTTTAGGTCTCTAAGTGTCAAATCTTTTAAATGAGTATTCATCTAATTTTTACAATAAATTAAATTGAAGTGCGTAAAAAACATTTATTTGAGCACTTTTATAAAGGTTTCACACTTATATAACTATTTTGAAAATTTTTGCTTTTACGCCAGCAATCTCTCTAAAAATTTGAGTCCTAACTTAAATATTTTAACCTAACAGGGTACAAATATGTAATAAAACAAGAATAAAAAAGCATCAATTGGTCCCTCTTTGGCAGATAAAACAAAAATAGCTAAGATTAAAATTGTCTACAATGACAACATTTGTGTGTGTATGTGTTTAATATGATAGTGATGAGTAAAATTCGATTCGATATCAAAATTTTGATAAAAAATTTAAATTTTGAATTAAATAGTTTGAGTTGTTTGAGTTAATTGAGTTATTTGGATCAACTCGAATAAAAAAATCAAGTTTTTTGGTTTAACTCGAATATAAATTACACAATTTGAGTTATTCGAAAATCTGAATAAGAAAAGACAAAATTATGTCGTTTTGATAAATGTTTACCTTTTCTAAAGTTAAAAGTCAAAACCATTAAGTTAAAAGGAAAAACTACGTCATTTTGATAAATGTTTACCTATTAAGTTAAAAGACAAAACTACGTCGTTGTAACGACCCGTTTTCAGTGAAATCGAATAGTCGTTTCGGGACCACAAATCCGATATCGTAAAATTTATTTTTAATATTATTTTGTGGTCTACGGCATGTTAAAGGTATAAAAATTTTGTTAAGAAATTTTACCGTTTGTATGCTCAATTTGTGGAAAATGACTAAATCGCATAAAATGTGATAGTTGTGTTTGTAATAGGCCCATTCTGCCCAGCCCATTCAAAACCAAAATAAAATGAAACCAAAAAACAAATAAACTAATAAAATAAAATAGTTCACAGTCCTCATTTACAACAGGGACCGGTTGACCCAAATAAAATATAGCCTAAATAAAAACAGTCCATTAAGCCATCATTGACCCAAATTATTACTACAGACCCAGTAAGACAAATGAGACCCAAATCTAAACACTAGACTAGACTGGGCTTGAACAGCCCAAATGTGAATGCCAGAACCGACACAAGTCCGGCTCCAATAGCCCGAAGGTGAATCGATTCGTCACTAAGACAAGGCTCTAAAAATTCCAGTGCCTTCTGGAATCTTCTGGCGTACGAGCCTTTCCACGAGCGTCCCACATACGCTCACATCAGCTTCCCCATGTGCACCCTGTGTCACGGTCATCAGCAAGGGCTATTACGCAAACACGCACCATCAGGGGTCCCTTTTATAATCATACACGCAATGAAAATAAAAACAAGAGCCAGAACCACAAGAACAGTGTAGAATACAATAGAAAACATTTAGAAAACGTGTATTTCATTTTCTAGGCTATAAAAAGCCAAGTTTTGTACAGAAAAAGGATCCGCAATACGCAATACGCAATACAAACTCGAAGAAAAGACAAAGAAAAAAGGTGATAGTCAAGAGATTTGTTGTTATTTTTATTTTCCATGCTCTTCTGTGTTTATTTTTGTATATTTATTGTATGTAAAGGAAATAAAAGAAGAAAATGTTTACCTGTTAGTTATGGCCGTCAAATCCTTGTTCGCTTCGTCGATATCGAAGTCGAGACGGTGATTCAGAGGCAAAAATAATAGCGCTACCGAATGTAGGCTCCATCACTGACTCCTGAAGCGTATGGAAACCATAGGGTTTGTTTGATTTTTACGGCGGCTGAGAAAAGAGAGAACTAGGGTTTGATTTGTTGAGGAAATGAGGGATTAAGGTCGGATTACGGTAAAAGGAGGTTTTATTTGAATATTCGAAACGGCAGCGTATAGATTAGATTTGGTGATCTCAAAGCGACGTCACATCGAGTGCCCCGATCCGACCCGATTCATATATGCGAAGATCCGCGTGTTTTTGAATTAATACGAAATTGCATGTTTAATCCCTCTTATTTGCATATTGTTTTTAATCAGTTATGTTATGCATTGCCTTTATTGCTTAATTGATCCTAATAATTTGTGCATTTTTTTTAAAAGTTCAATTCATGTGCTGCATTTTGAATATCGGGATATTTAATATTTTGACCCCTATCTATTCGCAAATAATTTAGTTTGACACCAAATTTCATTTAAATGATTTTGTTTATTTAAAAAGAATTTTAAACTTTATTTTTATTTTCAAATAGGTTTTATATAATGCTTTTATAATATTAACTCTCTTTATTATGTTAAATGGCTTGTTTTAATTTATTTTATGTATTGTATAATTGTTTAAATTTTAAAATTGTACTTACAATTTCTTTGATAATTTATGAAGTTTCTTTTAAGATCATATATAATAATACTTCATTCTTTTAAAATTCATTATATATATATATATATATATATTTACATTGTTTTATAAAATTCATTTTAAAATTCTTATTCACAAATTTATTTATGAATTATCATATTTTAAATAGTTCCATAAATTGACAACTTCAAAATTTATTTGCTTTATTGAATCGAAATCCATTCATTAGCATTTTAACTTATACTTTATATTAATTCACCATCACGAATCTTGTAGAATTTCATTGATTGTCAATATGCCCTTTTAATTATGTGATTGTTGTTATTGTATTTTTGTACGTTAAATTGCTTCTATAATTACGTCCGATTGTACGATGTTGAGAATATATGTTAAGTCATGCTTAATCACTTGTGTTATTAGTTAGTATTTTATATTTCAAATTCAAATATATTCAAACTTTTTTTAAATGTTTTATTTCGTCAAAAATAAATGTTGAGCCAATCTTAAGATTGCATAGGATAAAAAACAATGTAATATTTGTGTGTTTAGAAGTACGAAAAATTACATCCTAACGTGCTGGGTGTCAATTTTTTGTTCGACTAAATACCCAAATACCCTTTTTACATGCTTTGAAGATCATCGCAGACCAAAGTATTTTTATAGGTGACCCGATCACACCCTAAACAAAAAAGATCGGTGGCGACTCCCTATTTTTAAAAGCCGATCCCTATTTTTTTTAAACTTCAAAATAAAAAATGGTTTCGACAGCTTGACGACTCCACTGGGGACGTAAAGAGAGTCAAGCCATAAAAATTGATTAATTTTTGTCCTTTTACTGAAAATTAAAAATTTGATTTGAAAAAAATTACGATCCTTTTATTTGCATTCGCTTGCATCATCTCATTTGATTGTTATAGTTCAAGTCTAGTAGAATACTTCTGCTTCATATTGCATGACCGCTGGGTCACACCTTTAAGTGGGAGTGAGAAACTACTACTTCGTGAGGTTTTCACCTCCTTCGTGAGGTTTTCACCTCCGTGCAGGATAGTGAATCACTTCCGGAATATATCCATACCTATGTCTTCGTGAGATTTTCATCTCAGTGCGACCATAGGAAATGTATTCCCGAATCGAACTCGATCTATATGAGCCTATAATGAGTGAGGATTGAGAATCTGTGGTTCGGTACCTCAATCTGTAGAACTCAAACCGCATATAAAAGACCCTAAGAGGTTACCCGAGATGGAGTTGTGATAAACCCTAGTGGTCACCCAATAGGTGCTTGAATGTTTTATATGCTTTGAATTTCGTTTCTATTGTACTGAATATTTGTTTTATCTTTGTTACTTAGCATGCATTTTCATATTAGAGAGAGATGCCGATTCGGGTTCAATTGCTAAATTAGGGAGCTCAGCATGGAGAACGAATTTCTTGATAAAACGGAAGACGGTACGGATGTTCGTATATTTGTAGTCCGTTTCATGTAAAGAGCTTTGTCCTCTAGTAAAGTTTTCTAAAAGAAATTGAGTTAGAATCGACATCTCTTTACATTCATTTCATGCATTACATTGCATTACATGGCATTCTATGCATCAAAATTCATTAAAAAGGCCCTGATTGATTAAAACTATTTCAGTGACCTGGAAACCGATAAAACTTTATCAAACACGCATCCTTACGGGACAAGGAAAAAGTTAATAGATAAAAGGCTAGAAAAATTGGAACAACTGCAAAAGGATATGCAAGAGCAAATGCAAGCACAAATGCAGGAACAGTTGGCCAAGATTCAGCAGGATATGATGGAGAAAATGATGGAATCTCAGAAAAGCATGATGACTTAAATAACGCAGTTATTTAAAGGGCTTACAGATAAAGGAAAGAGTTCAATGGTTAATGCTGAGGAGAATACTGAGTATCCTCAACACCCTCCTGGTTTTACTCCACCATATATGCCAACACGACTTGAGGTAATTGTACAAAGGCCATCGGTCACAATTAGTCCACAACAGTTTCAAGCTGGTGCTCTAATGAATTCCCAAATTGGCTTAGGTTCTGGTGATAATCCGATCGTTACTAACGTGCCTGATTTTGATGAAATGGCTAGAGGAGAGGTGCAAGTGGCTGAGGAGAAGTTCAAGGCCATGGAAAGTGTTGATAGTTACTGTGCAGGATTGACGCTAAAGACTTGAGCCTAGTTCTGAATTTGGTACTTCCTTACAAGTTTAGGATGCCAGAATTTGAAAAATACAATGGAACAAGTTGCCTAGAAGCACATATTACCATGTTTTGCAGAAGGATGACTGGTTATGTTAATAATGATCAGTTGCTAATCCATTGTTTTCAAGATAGTCTAGTGGGAGCTACGTCAAAATGGTATAATCAGTTGAGCAGAAATAGAATTGGTTCATGGAAAGATCTAGCCTGGCATTCATGAAACAATATAGTCACGTTACTGACATGACCCCTGATAGAATTACTCTGCAGAATATGGAGAAAAAGCCAAATGAAAGTTTCAGACAATATGCACAAAGGTGGAGAGAAGTCGCCATTCAAGTCCAGCCACCACTTCTGGAAAAGGAAACTATGATGGTCTTCATAAATACATTGAAGGCCTCGTTTATTTCTCATATGTTAGGAAGTGCCACAAGGAGTTTTTCAGATGTGGTGATGATAGGGGAGATGATCGAGAATGCCATAAGAAGTGGAAAGATAGAGGTTGGGGAAGGAGTCAAAAGGTCAGCCCCACGGAAGAAAGAAAAAGAAGTAAATAATACAACTATGGGTTATTCAAAATCTATCACTGTGAATCAACCAAAGGTAGTGGTGGCAAGTCAAGGCTCGTCAAGGCAAGAATCTGGTACCAAAAAAAATACCGAGAAAATCTAATTTACGCCAATTCTAACGTCTTATAAGAAATTATATCAAAGCTTATTCGATGCCCATGTGGTGGCTCCTTTTTACCTGAAGCCGTTGCAGCCTCCATACCCTAAGTGGTAGGACACAAATGTTCAGTGCGAATATCACGCGGGGACTGTGGGGCATTCAATAGAAAACTGTATTGCTTTTAAGAAGTTGGTGGAAAAATTTATTCAAATGGGCATTATAAAGATCGACAATAAATCAAGTGTAGAAAATCCATTACCCAATCATGCGATGGTGGGATAAATATGGTGGATGAAGGAAAGGAATTAAGGTAGATTTGGCGAAGTAAAAACTCCATTAAGTTTACTAATTGTTGTTTTGTTTTAAGATCTATTATAAAATTGGATTATATGTATGATTTCTCTAAGAAAGTAGTTAAATCTTCTTAAATTTATTTGATTCCTTTCAAAACCCCGTTAGCTTGGTTTTCTTAACTTTCGTGTATGGCCTCAATGTTGCCAATTTCACCTTTCTCTTTTCTTCAATAAACAACCATAATTAAGATGGTTACTTAAAAACTTAACCAATAATTTTATAAATATTTAGCTAATGGAAACAATAGAATTTAAATTCGGTTTGAGGTAAAGATTTCAATGAAACCAATTGAAGCCATAGATTTCATCCATTTTGCTTGAAAGGAATATTGATAAATTTCGATTTGTTGTATTTTGTATTTGAATTTTATTCTTTCATATTTCTAAATATGATTTTGTAGGTGTTTTCATTTTTTTAATATTTTTATAAATAAAACCTTTTATTACAATTTTATTTTATTTTTCAAATTTTAATAAGTTATACACATAATTGGAGTAAAAGTCGTGTATGTGTAGGCTGGAATTGAAGTGTTGAGTTGTGATGGTGGATTTTCATTTGGCTAAATCTTGTACAAGTATCTAACTGATTTACTTATTTATTGATTTTGTCTCCTTACGCTAGAAAGTTGTACAAGTATCTATTATAAAATTGTACTACTTTAATAATATTGTTAGTAATTTTGAAAATTAAATTTAAAAAATTGAGAAAGTGAATGATAAAAAAAAATTTAGGGTGAGAATATGGTTAAATTGATGCATTTGTTTTAGGTGTTTGTATTATGAAGTAAGCTTGTGTTACGAACCTTGTATACATCATTGCGGGAGGTACATTATCTGAGCGTTTATTAGACTTCACGAAAAAGTCTTAATTTATCAAGGTATATCGAAAATTCCATTGCTTACTATCATGTTTCACCTTATGATGATATTTAGTATTTTACGATTTGATCATAATTGTCTATCTTCCTCCTTTGTTTCAATAAAGTTAGTAGACAAGGTTTCTTCTGGACAAGCTTTCTTTTGGACTTCAAATGCTGGTATGTCGTTTATTAGACAAGCTTTCGTTTGGACTTGAAGTATATAGGTCGTATATTTAACTTGCTAAATTCTTGTCCAAAATTGCGGATTATTATTCTTGTTTATTATTATTCTTGATTATTATTGTTGTTTATTATTATTCTTTGTATTATTGCTATTTATTGGAGCATTTTATTAGTAATTTATGCCTAAAGCTACATTTATTATTCTTGTTTATTATTAATAATGTTTGAACAACCTCAATTTGCTATCTACTCATGCCGCTTTCGGATTTTTTACAAGCTTTAGTGTATTATTTTTTAAAATTTAGAATGCGATGCGATATAAAAATAACATTAACAAAATATAAAAGTAAATTGTTAAAGTATGTTATAATTTTTAACATAAATTCATATTTTAATAAATATTTGCAAGTTAAGAAGATATTAACATATTTTAATACAAACTGTCATTACATATATTATATATTATATTAAAGAATTTTTATTACTTTATCTTCCTTAAAAAGTAAACAATATTTTTTAAGAATATCTTCCTTAAACCAATTTAACTTATTCTCGATTTGAAATTTTAATTTAACTTACATAATTCATAATCTGAACTAACATAAAATTACATAACTTACATGTACATAACACATAAATTACATAGCTTTTATCACATTATTTAACTTACATACATAAATAACACATAATACTTGTATAGAAAAAAAAGAGATTCAAAGTATATAAATTTGAAACGTGGGTTGCCTTATATCTCCTTTGTTAGATATAATGGATCCTCCTAGGTGTAACAATGCCACGTATGTTGAATCTTAAAGAATACATAACACATAATATATAACTTACATAATACATAACACATAATACTTGTATAGAAAAAAGAGATTCAAAGTATATAAATTTGGAAACTTTGACGGGTTGCCTTATATCTCATTGTTAGATATAACGGATCCTCCCTAGGTGTAACAATGCCACGTATGTTGAATCTTAAAGAATACATAACTTACATAATATATAACTTACATAATACATAACTTACATAATACTTGTATAGAAAAAAAGATTCAAAGTATATAAATTTGAAACACGACGGGTTTGCCTTATCTCATATTAGATATAACGGATCCTCCCTAGGTGTAACAATGCCACGTATGTTGAATATTAAAGAATACATAACTTACATAATATATAACACATAATACTTACATAGTACTCGATTATATATGAAATTATCATTACTTACGTAAATTATAAATTAACAATTTAGCGGTGTAATTTATTGTCAACATTAACAACTACTGAAATGGATAGGACTTGGATGAATTTGTCAAGGGTAAGCAAGCGGTTGTCGAAATGGAGTAAAACTTTTACGAATTTAGCATTTCAAAATGCAAGCCAAGAGAATATGATTCTTTGCTAGTGTGAAAGTGTTGCAATACCAATTGGCATTCTGGTGAAGTTGTCTATGAACATCTAGTTGTTGATGGCTTTGTTCGGGGTAAGTGCTTACAATCGAATGTTAGAGATTATAACATGGAAGGCATGTTGCGGGATGCTTTTAATATGCGGTGATGGTTTGGTCATTTCCACGACATGGGTGCAGCAGATGATTATAGTTTTGGTGGAAATACTTTCACCGAAGGGAAGAAGCGTACATGATGAACAACCAAATGAAGAAGCGGCAAGGTTCTACACGTTACTTGGTGAAATGAATGAAGAAGCTGTATGAGGATCAAAATTTTCCAAACTATCTTTACGTATTCGTCTTTTCACTTGAAATGTTTGGGAGGATGGACCGGAAACTTCGTTGACAATCTTTGTTAGAGTTTACGCAAGAAATGTTCCGTTCACGAAAATCCTAAATCGTCCAAAGACATGAAAAGCGATAAAGGATTTGGGTCTTGGCTACAACAAAATTCATAGTTGTCGAAATGATTGTATGTTGTATTAGGCTGACGGATTCTTGTCATGTACATGGTGAATCTCGTTGGATTAAAAAGAAATCGAGAGGATGGTAGCGATGACGAGCAGGATACACATTCAAGGAAGCGATAGGTTAAGATTTTGATTTCCCACTAATACCAAGGCTTCAGGCTTTTCATGTCGTCGAAGACAGCCAAGTCAATGACGTGGCACCATATGGACGACACCGATGATGGATTGTTAAGGCACCCATGATTCTTTAGCTTGGAAATCATTTGACTCAAAATTTCCAAGCTTTGCACGCGATCCTCGGTGTTAGGCTTGGGCTAGCATCGGATGGATTTAACCCTTACAAACTCATGAGCACATCGTATAGTACTTGGTAGGTGGTGCTTGTTCCTTATAATTTACCTCCATGGGTTTGCATGAAACAGTCATCTTTTATCTTATCTATGATTATACACGGAGAGAAAGGGCAGGAATGATATTGACATATATTTGCGACCACTTATTGAAGAGTTAAAACAACTATGGGTTGGTGTTGAGACATCGATGCAATGAGAAAGAGAACTTTAACTACGTGCGACTTTGATGTGGACTATTAATGACTTCGACTTATGCTAATTTATCGGTTGGAGTACTAGGGGCGTTATGCTTGTCCTTGTTGTCGCTGCAGACATGTTCGAAATGGTTATATAATGGGAAGAAGTTCTCTTATATGGGGCATCGTCGGTGGTTACGGAAAATCATAGATTTAGATATCGAGTCTTTCGGTTTGTGATGCTTGAAGAGTTCAAAGAAGCTCCATCTGGACGATGGATCCGAAATATTATTCATGTTGAAAGATATAAATTTTATTTATGGGAAGATGAATCAACAACCAAGTCGAAAAGAAAGCTGAGAAAGGGATGAATCGATGATGAATCGGCGAAGAGGATGATCCTAATGAGGCGGAGTTGTGGAAAAAAAGTATTTTTTTGAGTTGCCTTATTGGGAGCATCGGATATTCGCCATAATCTTGATGTCATGCACATTGAGAAAAATGTGCGAGAATATTATTGGGACTATTTTGAATGTCGATGGAAAATCAAAAGACAATCTTCAAAGTCGACTTGATTTAGTTCACATAGGAATTGGCGTGAGCTTCATCCTCAAGCACTTAGAATATGAAATATCGGTTACTGCTTTGCTATTTATTCAATGTCGAAGGCGGAAAAAGAGTGTTACATGCGGTGTTGAAGGATATAAAGGTCCGGATGCATATGCATCAAATATATCTCGATGTGTTAGTCTTAAAGATCGAAGACTATATGGCTTAAAATTGCATGACTATCACATCTTGATGCAAGTCTTCTTGCAGTTGCTATCTTGGTGTTGTATGTCAAAAAAAGTGACGTCTTGTGTAATTGAAGCTATCCAACATAATGAAAGGCATTTGTGGCAAAGTTTTGGACGTTCAAGAACTTGAGACACTACTAAGATCGAGCCACTTTTTGAATTGCAATCTGGAGAAGATCTTCCAGCCTTCCTTCTTCACAATTATGGTGCACTTGTTAATTCATCTCAGCGTGAAGCGATCTTGGGTGGACCCGTGTTCTATCGATGGATGTATCCCATTGAAAGGTATTAATTTATTTGTAAATTATTCCTTCATTCACCTAAATGCCTTTAGTTCCAACTTTTGATAATGTTCTATTTAGTGTTTAGGTTCCTCTCCAAATTGAAGTCTTATTGCGCAATAGCGTTATCAGGAAGGATCAATTGCAGAAGGCTACTTGGAGAAGAATGGACTACATTCAAGGTATTTGGAAGATATTGAAACAAGAATGAAGCAGACCAAGTAGAAATCTTGGGCTCACGGATCATAACTGGCAGAACTTATTTATTTCAAAGTTTCGGAGAACCGTCGGCAAAGTCGAAATTGCGAAATTAGACTGACGGATCATGGGTCCAAGCACATCGATCGTTCTTTTTCATCACGATTCAATGGAACCATTTCGGAGTAAGTTCTAGAATTTGATAAGCCAATTCTAACGTCTTATAAGGAATTATATTAGAGCTTATTCGATGCCCATGTAGTGGCTCCTTTTTACCTGAAGCCGTTGCAGCCTCCATACCCTAAGTGGTATGACACAAATGTTCAGTGCGAATATCACGCGGGGACTGTGGGGCATTCAATAGAAAATTGTATTGCTTTTAAGAAGTTGGTGGAAAAATTTATTCAAATGGGCATTATAAAGATCGACAAGAAATCAAGTGTAGAAAATCCATTACCCAATCATACTGATGGTGGGATAAATATGGTGGATGAAGGGAAAGGAATTAAGGTAGATTTGGTGAAGTAAAAACTCCATTAAGATTGGTTTGGAAAGAGATGGTCAAAAGGGGGCTAATAATTTCAAAAGGAAGTTGTGAGAAGATGAGAAACTATTGTGAATATCATCATGAAAAGGGGCATGAGATTCAGACTTGTAGGGAATTTAAAGCTTTGGTGCAGGGTTTGATGGACAATAAAGAAATGGAATTTTGTGAAGAAAATATAGAAGAAAAAGGTATATGCGTAACAGAAGTTCCAAAAGGTAATTTTCCGGTGGTTATTATTTTGAGACCCAGAAATAATGGGACAGGAGCACCAATGACCCCAAAGATAACAATCCAAAAACCTACGGTCTTTCCTTATAAGGATAGTAAAAGATTCCCTTGGAACTATGATTGTAATGTAACAATACATAGAAGGGAGAATTTAGTCGATGCTACGAAAGAAGATCAAGATGATGGTTCTCATACGTGTAGTGGGAAACGCTATGATATCCAAACAGAATCTGTAAAAGGAAAAGCATTAGTGGTAGAGCAAAGGAAGGGGAAGGTAGATGAGCTCAAGTCTCCTGTGAATGAGCCAATAGGAGAAAAAGAAACTAAAGAATCCTTAAAGTTCTTGAAGCACAGTGAGTATAGTATGGTGGAACAGCTCTATAAACAACCAGCTCGTATCTCTGTATTAGCCTTACTTTTGAGTTCGAAGCACACTGAAGTGCATTGATGAAGGTTTTGAATGAAACATATGTGACCAACGATATTTCGGTCAATAAATTGGATCGTTTGGTGAACAATATAAATGCTAATAATTTCATCTATTTCAATGATTATGAGATACCACCAGGAGGTAGGGGGTCTACCAAAGCTTTGCACATCACCACTAGATGCAAAGGATATATATTACCTGGGGTCTTGATAGACAATAGGTCAACGTTAAATGTTCTGCCTTTATCTACTCTGAACAGATTACCGGTGGATAGTTCGCATATGAAAGAATGCCAGAATGTAGTAAGAGCATTTGACGGCACGCAAAGGAAGGTCAGGGGAAGAATTGAAATACCTTTATTGATTGGCCCAACTACGTATGAGGTGGATTTCTTGGTCATGGATATTAAGCCTTCATACAACTGCTTACTGGGGAGACCATGGATTCATTCAGCGGGAGCAGCACCTTCGTCACTACACCAGAAACTAAAGCTAGTATCAGAGGGTCGATTGGTAACAATAAATGCTGAAGAAGACATCATCAACGATAACTAGTGATGCACCATATTTGGAAACGAATGATGAGGCAGCTGAGTGTTCGTTCCGATATTTGGAGTTCATAAATGCAACGTTCATTATCGAGGAAAACAGAATTCCAATACCAAAAATGTCTAAGTCTGCAAGAATGGGATTACGGATGATAGTAGGAAAGGGAGCTCGACCTGGGAAGGGACTTGGAAAGCTCTTATAAGGAAGGATTGAGGTGCCAATGCTGAAGATAAATGGGATCGCTTTGGCTTAGGGTTCAAACCAGATGCAAAGCAAAAGAAGAAAGAGTTAGAGAAAAGACAGGAAAGAAGAAAGGCGCGTTTGAATGGTGAAGAAATTAGATAGGAACCCATGATAATTCCCCATATCTCCAAGACTTTTGTATCAGGAGAGATCATTCACTTTGAGCAAAGGAGGTCAGATGAGAAAGACGTTGAAGAAATGTTGAGAAGTGTATATATCAATGCTATATCAGAAGATACGATTGGAGGAAGAATATTACCAGATATTTGTCCTTATGAGCCGGGAAGCGTTCTGGATAATTAGACTGCTGAAGAATTTCCTGTAGTTGTTAGAGCATACTCAGAGTAATGTTCTAAACACTCTTGTTGCTTTAGGCCTAGAAGCAATAAGATTTATTTTGTGGAAAAGGCTCATGTTCAAACATCATTATTTCAATGAAGTACATTTTGTTATGTTTTTTTTTCCATAATATTGTCTCATTATTCGGACACTCTTCCGACTCATTCTTTTCATTTCATTCATATTCATAAAATATAAATAATTATTCTTAAGTTTATTCATTGTATATTCCTTTGAACCTCTAATAGGTTCCCAGATATCAACGATATGAGTGACGCTAGTATTGATTCAAAATCGCTATTTGAGCAAGATGTGTGTTTAGAGGATCTCAAGACTTTGAAGATGATGGAGACAATGGCTTATCATTGGACTTGTTAAGGATGGTAGAACAAGAAGAGAAACAAATTCTGCCCCACAAAGAGGTGGCAGACATGGTGACCTTAGAAGAGGGAAAGGCAGTAAAAATTGGAACATGCATAACTGAAGAAACAAAGTGGGAACTTGTGGATTTGCTTCGAGAATTCAAAGATGCTTTTGCATGGTCATACCAAGATATGTCAGGGTTAAGCACTGATATTGTAGTACATCGCCTCCCTATAAAAGAGGATTGTAAGCCGTTCAACAAAAACTTTGGAGAATGAGGCCAGACATTGTACTGAAAATAAAAGAAGAAGTCAAAAAGCAGTTTGATGCTGGATTCCTGCTAGAGGTTAAATACTCGGAATGGGTAGCCAATATTGTGCATGTCCCTAAGAAAGATGGGAAGGTACAAATGTGCGTGGATTATAGAGATTTGAATAGGGCCAGTCCAAAGGATAATTTTCCCTTGCCTCATATTGATACTCTGGTGGATAACACGGCAGGCTACACCTTGTTTTCATTCATGGATGGATTCTCAGGGTACAACCAGATAAAAATGCATCCTGAAGATATGAGAAAGACTACCTTCATAACATTATGGGTACGTTCTGTTATAAGGTGATGCCGTTTAGATTGAAAAACGCAGGGGCAACGTATCAGAGAGCTATGATGACCTTGTTTTATGATATGATGCATAAAGAAATTGAGGTTTATGTGGACGACATGATTACAAAGTCTAAAACAGAAGAGGAACACATTCGAGTTTTGAGGAAATTGTTCTTGAGGTTGAGAAAATTCCAGTTAAAGCTCAATCCAACGAAATGTACTTTTCGAACTAGATCTGGAAAATTGCTGGGCTTCATAATCAACGAGAAGGGAATCAAGATTGACTCAGACAAGGTCCGGGCTATACAGGAATTGCGTCCACCACGCACTCAAGAAAAAGTTAGAGGTTTCTTGGAAAGGTTAAATTACATTGCTCGGTTCATATCACAGTTAACTGAGAAGTGTGATCCCATATTTCATTTTCCGAAGAAATAAAATCCCAGAGTGTGGGATAATGAATGCCAGAAAGCTTTTGATAGGGTAAAACAGTACCTGTCAAATCCTCCAGTCTTATCACCCCCTTGCCCAGATAGGCCACTGATCGTGTCAAACAGTCGAGTTTTAATATTTATAAAAGAGTGATCGAACATGTAGATTGACTGCGACAATGATAGAGGCAAGTGCACCTATCGAACAGTAGTATAGCTCAAGCAAGAATATCTTATTGAACCCAAGGGAACCTAAAAGTACTACTACTCACTTTCTTTCTATTATTTAACCTAAAATATTGAGTGATTGGATTATTAAACTAATGAGATACTTAGATTAAATGCAAAGACAAAAGAATGAATGGGAGAAAGACTTTAGGAAAACTCAATTGATAAAGACGATATCCTCAAGAAGAATCCACATATGACTTCACTTATTATTCATTCCCCAAACCATATGATTTTTTACTTAGCTTGATCCGTGAGACTCCTTAACCTATATTAAACCCTCTCTCGAGACGAAAAACGTCTAACCTTAGGTTAATTAGGGGGACTCTCGTTCTCTTATAATAACACCCTAAGGAAGTAGTAAATCGATCAATGGATTCCCATATTAGGTTTCACTTTAATCCGACAAAATCTCGTAACCCTATCTCTAGGCGCCCGATCAACTCCGCTTAATTATGCTAGATCTACTCTTAGGTGGGGTCTATTCCTCCTCCACCTAAGCACATCAGATTAAATTAAGTAACATAATTAAGAACAAACTAAGTACTTATCATATAATTTAGAAATCAAATAACAAAATCCATCATAGCTTCATCCCTTCAGTATCTCGAGGGTTTAGTTCATAACTAAATACTGAAAACATCTCAAGAGTGAAGAATAAACAAAACATAAGAAATCCTTAAAACCCCTTGAAGGAATTGAAGGAGAGATCCTCCGCCTTGAATGGAACTCCGGCTTTTTGAGATGGATCAACTAGCTATCTTCAAGTGACTCCCTAAAAGATGAAAGCTTCGGCCAAAGCCTCTGCAAAAGCCCCCTTTATATACGCCTTGGGTTGTTTATATAGGCTTTGGAATGCTATACTTGGCTCCTAAGTATCTCCTTCAAGTAGAATTACTATTAGGGTGTTGGAGTAGACTTAGGAGTATGTTTCTTTGGCTTCAAGCATCCAAATCCAAGTGAAATTGCTCTCTCCCGTGGTAGGGGCACAGCCATGGCACACGTCCGTGTAACTCGTGGTTGGGCCGTGTCTCGATTTTGTCGTTTTGGGCATGGCCGTGTAAGTTAGGATTCAGGCAGTGCTTTAGGTCTATCGATTTGAGAACGGCCATGTAGATCACCAAGCACATCCATGTGATAATTGGATGTTGCACTACTGTGTGTCACGAGTTGAGGCCAGTGCTTTCAGGTAGTTGGCGAAACACGGTCATGTGGGATTTGGGCGGTAGTGTTGATTTCCGCTAAGGCCCGCCATTACTCATTTTTAAGCTCGTTTGTGTTCTTTCTATCCTCGAGTGCTTTCACGAGCATAAATATGAAAAGAAAGGATTAAAAGCACCTTTTTACGTAAATCACAAGCTAAATCATCCAAAATCCTATTAAATATGGGGTTAAAATATGTTACTTTTACGGTTTATCAAATACCCCCACACTTAAGCTTTTGCTCCTTAAGCAAAATTCTCAACTTACAACTAAAACGAACTTTCCATAATTCATAATTCCTATCGACAATGTTTCATCATAATTCATAGATAATTTATACATGGATAATTAACCTCAAAGAACCCTAAAGATTCAATTACGATAAGTCATACCTTTATAGCACGAAAACATAGGTGTCTTCCCTTATCTAAGTAATTACCTTTAATTCAAAATCGACAAGAACTAATATCCTCACTAAAGATTCACTCAAATCACTCGAAGTGTTTAAGGTTCAAGAAAAAGCACTCTAAGTCAGACCTGAAAAGTTAATCCCATAAGCTTGCCTGAAAATCAAATCTCCACCACTGTATATGAGATGATACACAAATCAAAAGGTCTTTAATTAGGGTTGTAACGGGGCTAAGGTTAAGGGTGTAGATACAGGCTGAATTAGAGGGTTAGAATCGAGATTGAATTGACTAATTACCTAATCTAAGAATAATGAACTAAATATGAATATTTACATCGAATGAAAACTAACAATAACTACTATTGATAATTACTCTATAATAAGGAGTATTTTGATAATACGTTTAATACGAGCTTTTTCTTCAACAATTGGAGTTTAAATGCTCTAAGCTCTTTTATATACTACTAATATTAAATATACTTGGATTTTTTTTTTAGAATAAACTAAAAACAAACCTAATAGAAGGAACTTTGGTGATTGAAATAACCTAATTCGGTAATGGATCAAATCAATTCTCGATAGAGGGGTAGTCAAAGGAATGTTGACAACAAATACAAAGGGATTTTGGATTAACATTACTAGGTGAGTCAATAAAAAGGTTCTTAGGATTCAATGGGGTTCACTAGGGGTTATTTATGTAGGTAGGCTTTTTAGTGGAGTGAACGGGTTAAAACCTAGGTGCCTTTATCATCTCGAGATATCAAATCATTAATGTGGTCTCGACATGCATAAACGAGGCAAGTTCTAGAATAACAATTCAAAGTCGACACACTCATAATCAAAAAAAAAGTGAGCATGAAAAAGAATATATGCTCTATAAGGCTCAAAATCTCACAAAAATTATGGGTGTTTTGACATCAATCCTTATAAATTTTGAACTTCAAGGTGATACTCAAATTCAGTTCAATAACCTATCAATTTTAATTTTTAGAAAGTAGACTTATCATGCTCGATTCTCTAGTATTTCTTCAAATTTAATCATCAATGCACAATTATCTATGACTTATTCTAAAACATATCAATAAAAATCATAAACCATTAGAAATTTCACCCTAATTAATAATATGAGAAAAATACTTAAGATCAAAACTAATTTCAGGGTTTTGAGAATTATGGAAAAAGTTAGGCACTATTACCCCCACACTTTAGATGTACATTGCCCTCAATGTACAAAGATAGATAATGATAATTAGATGCCAAATCAAAGAGATAAGTGGGGACAGTAATACTCCTTAAAATCTGGATGATCCCTGGCGTCTTTGGTGGCGGTGATGGTGTTTTCTATGGGCCTGGTAGAGTGGCTACCAAAAAGTAGTTTGCTAGATGAAGAAATTGGGTAGCCTGCGAAGATAAAGCCAAGAGATCTAGAGAAATAATAATACTATATTAATAAATAATTAAAGACTAAGAAAATAAAGAGAATGAGACTAAGAAGAAAACTAAAATTTAAAGAAAAGTCTAATGGACTAAGAAGTCCTTATTAATATATGGTTCGTGAGGTGTGTATGACTTCTAAGGCTGCGGAGTGTTGGTGATGGTGGAAGTGGCGTGATTCCCTAGCAGCTTTTAGAACCCTTGGCATGTCAATTAGCTGAAGCTGCCAGTATGAACTCATGTTACGGTCTCTTCTGTGAAGACATTGCTTATCTTCTTACGTTTCTTCGGCATGATTTTTATGTTGCTTAAGCGTCTTGGACCTTTTCTATGAACAGAGGGGAAGGCTGTGGGGATTTAAATAAGATTTCAAATCATGCGTTCTCACGCCTGTGTCTTGAGGGTGTGTCGACTCACACTGCCACCTCGTCGCGATAGTGTTGTGGCGTGTGTCGTTCTTCCACGCCCATTTGTCGGTTGTACGCCCAATTCTAGAAAGCTAGTATGTAAGCACGGTTGGACTACACAGGCATGGTCTGCCCGTGCTCAATAAGTCAATATCTTAGCATGGTTGTGAGGCACGGCTGTGCTATTTTTGTCGGTGCCTGCGCTATGGGTGGTTGGATCCGTGATGTTGGGGAGTGGTTGGGTGACTTGCAGCTCTTTCTGTCGATGTGATGGTTTGATGGTCCACACGGCCACGGGCATGGCCGTGTGTAAGGCCGTGTGGCCTGGAAACCTGCATCTTTGTTTTAAATGTGGAGAGAGAAGAGAGAAGGAAAGAAAAGAAAAAATAATTTTGAAAATTAAGAAGTGCTAGTGCTCGAGTTGCCTCCCGAGAAGCACTCGTTTATAGTCTTAAGCTAGACTATCCTAGACTTTGAAAATTTTAGGGAGGTTTAAAGGTTTGAATATTTTCCCTCCTACTGACAGTTTTATTTTCGTGACAAAGTTTAGGTCGAGAAGCGTTTACCTTGAAATTGCCAAATATTGGATTACTTACCTCGACTATTTCATGTGGGAAAACATCTGTACCTGAAGGGGTATTTCTTCCTTTTTCTTCAGGTCTGTTAAAGTGATGTGAGGATCGGCTTTGTCGAACAGCACCTGGTCTCCTATTTTAAAGCGATTTGATGTCCCTATGAGCTCTTTTGGTGGTTCCTTAGGTTTTACTTCATGTGGATCCGGCTTTTCTTTAGTGTGTATTTTCTGCTCTTCTAATTTGTCAGTCTTCTGGTTTTGTTTCTGGTGTGATTCTTCTGTGACGACTTGGGGACAATGAGTTGGCTCAGCTTTGATGCTTTGTGATGTTTCCTGCGATGAAGTTTGAACAATTTGATTACCTATTGAAACAGTTCGAACAATTTTGGGTGAGTCGAGAGCTTGAAGATTGACCGATTCTTCTCCTACGCGAAGTATGAGTTCTCTTGTGGCAACATCAATTTTAGTTTTGATAGTCGCAAGAAAAGGTCTTCCTAAAATTAAAGGGATTGAATTTTCCTCATCCATGTCTAAAACAACAAAATCTACTGGGAAAACAAATTTATCAATTTTTACTAAAACGTCTTCAATAATGCCCCTAGGAATTCTAATAGTTTTATCAGCTAGTTGAATACTCATCTTATTTTGTTTGGGCTTCCCTAGACCTAGTCGTTTAAACAGTTCATAAGGCATGACATTTATACTTGCCCCTAAATTGGCTAACGCACTATCAATAGTTAAACTACCAATTAAACATGGAATCGTAAAACTCTCTGGATCTTTTAATTTCTGTGGTAGTCTGTTCTGTAGCATTGCTGAGCATGTTGCGTTAAGTTCCACATGGTGCTCTTCATCTATTTTGCGTTTATTTGTCAAGGGCTGTCTTAAAAATCTCCTTGAGTCGGGCATCTGAAAAAAAGCTTCAAGAAGAGGTAAGTTAATATGTAATTTCTTTAAAAGTTTTAGAAACTTCTTGAATTGTTCCTCTGAATCATCTTTTTCAATGCTTGGGATAAGGTATCGAGGTTGGTATTCTTTGATTACCGATTTTGGCCTCTCTTGTGCTACCTCTATTTTACCTTTTTCTTCCTTAGTTTCTTGTACTGAGGTAGGCTCGTCTACTTTTGTATCCTCTTGAGCTGTGATGGCTTGGATTTGCTTTTTTGGGTTTATTTCCGTGTTACTTGGTAGACGTCCTTGTTGATGTTCAGAAATCACCTTTGTGAGATGTCCCACTGACCTAGTAAGTTCTCCAAGTTGATTCTCAATTCCTTTGATCGATTTTTGTTGTTCATCACGTATTGCTTTAGTCTTTTGGAGACGAGAATCTGTAGCTGCCATGAATTTTTTCAACATCTCTTCAAGGTTTGATTTCTTTTCCTGTGGATAGGGTTGATTTTGGTAATTTGGAATAGGTTGCTGCCTTTGATTTCCTTGATTTCCTTGTCCTCCCCACGAAAAATTTGGGTGGTTCCTCCAACCTGCATTATAAGTGTTACTATAAGGGTTATTATTAGATCGAAAATTGCTACCTATATAGTTTGTCTGCTCGTTTTCTGTTCCTAGTTAGTAGGGTGGGTACTCAGAATTCGCCACATTCCCACTTGGTTCGTATTGCATGATTGGATGTACCTGTGAATAACATAAATTATCAAGTTTTTTATTCATTAACTCCACCTGTGTTGACAGCATTGTCACTGCGTCTATGTTAAAAACTCTGGCTGATTTTTTCGGTTTAGCTCTTGTAATTTTCCATTGATAGGTGTTCAACGACATCTCCTCAATAAAATCATAAGCCGCTTCAGGAGTTTTATTATTCAAAGTTCCACCGGCTGATGAATCAATCATTTGCCTAGTTCGAGAATTCACACCATTGTAAAAAGTTTGGACTTGAAGCCACAAAGGTAATTCGTGGTGTGGGCATCTTCTTAGGAGATCCTTGTATCTTTCCCATGCATCATATAATGTTTCTGCGTCATTCTGCACAAAAGAAGATATGTCATTCCTAAATTTAGCCGTTTTGGCTGGTGGAAAATATTTTAAAAGGAATTTTTCGATCATTTGATCCCATGTGGTGATTGACCCTCGTGGTAACAAGTTCAACCACTGCTTTTCTTTGTTCCTTAATGAAAAAGGAAATAACCGAAGACGTATGGCATCGTCAGAAACGCCATTTATTTTGAAAGTATCACAGAATTCTAAAAAATTAGATATATGTGTGTTTGGATCTTCATCCTGCAAACCATCAAATTGAACAAACTATTGAATAATTTGTATTGTTTTAGGCTTTAATTCAAATTTATTAGCTGCTATAGCGGGCCTAACAATACTAGATTTCTGCTCCTGTCAAATTAGGTTTAGCATAATCATACATAGCAAGCGAGTATTCATTCTTGCACATTTGGTGGATTGTTCTCGTCCATCCCTTGAGTAGGATTGGATCTATCTTGTTCTTCTCTTTGATAGTCTAGGGCTCGTCTAATTTCTCGCAATTTAAAGAGAGGTAGCTTCAATGTCACTTTCAGATTCTAATGGTCCTCTCGGTTTCTTCTAGTCATAAACTAGAGGTACCGCTATGAAAAGAAAGAAAGAAATTTAGAAAAACAAAAGACAAATATATGTATAAAAGAAATTTAAAAATAAAAATAATGGCTAAAGTAATAGAAATAGAGCTTTCTTAATATTTTAGATGTTCCCCGACAACGGCGCCAAAAACTTGATCGTGTCAAACAGTCGAGTTTTAATATTTATAAAAGAGTGATCGAACACAGATCGATTGCGACAACGATAGAGGCAAGTGCACCTATTGAGCAGAGAGTATAGCTCTTAGCAAGAATATCTTTTCGAACCCAAGGGTACCTAAAAGTACTACTACTCACTTTCTTTCTATTATTTAGCCTAAAATATGGAGTGATTGGATTATTAAACTAATGAGATACTTAGACTAAATGCAAAGACAAAAGAATGAATGGGAGAAAGACTTTAGGAAAACTCAGTTGATAAAGATGATATCCTCAGGAAGAATCCACCTATGACTTCACTTATTATTCATTCCCCAAACCATATGATTTCTTTACTTAGCTTGATCCGTGAGACTCCCTAACCTATATTAAACCCTCTCTCGAGGCGAATAACGTCTAACCTTAAGTTAATTAGTGGAACTCTCATTCTCTTATAATAACCCCCTAAGGAAGCAGTAAATCGATCAATGGATTCCCATTTTAGGTTTCACCCTAATCCGGTAAAATCTCGTAACCCTAACTCTAGACGCCCGATCAACTCCGCTTAATTATGCTAGATCTACTCTTAGGTGGGGCCTATTCCTCCTCCACCTAAGCACATCAGATTAAATTAAGCAACATAATTAAGAACAAACTAAGTACTTATCATATAATTTAGAAATCAAAAAATAAAATCCATCATAGGCTTCATCCCCTTCAGGTATCTGAGGGGTTTAGTTCATAACTAAATACGAAAACATCTCAAGAGTAAAGAATAAACAAAACATAATAAATCTCTAAAACCCCCTGAAAGAATTGAAGGAGAGATCCTCCGTCTTGAATGGAACTTCAGCTTCTTGAGATGGATCAACTGGCTATCTTCAAATGACTCCCTAAAATATGAAAGTTTCGGCTAAAGCCTCTGCAAAAAGCCTCCCTTTTATGTCTGCCTTGGGTTGTTTATATAGGCTTTGGAATGCTATACTTGGCTCCTAAGTATCTCATTCAAGTAGAATTACTATTAGGGTGTTGGAGTAGACTTAGGAGTATGTTTCTTTAGCTTCAAGCATCCAAATCCAAGTGAAATTGCTCTTTCGTGGTAGGGGCATGGCTTTGGCACTTGCCTGTGTAACTTCGTGGTTGGTAGTGTCTCAATTCTGTCATTTTGGGCGCGGCTGTAAGTCGAGATTCAGTAGTGCTTTAGGTCATCGATTTGGGCACGACCATATAGATCACCGAACGCGTCCGTGTGATAATTGGATCTTTGCACGGTTGTGTGTCACGGAGTTGAGGTCGTGCTTTAGGTAGTTGGCGAAACGCGGTCGTGTGGGATTTGGGCGGTAGTGTTGATTTCCGCTAAGACCCAATTACTCCTTTTAAGCCTGTTTTGTGTTCTTTTTATCCTCGGATGCTTTCTTGAGTATAAATATGAAAAGAAATGATTAAAAGCACCTTTTTACAAAAATCACGGGCTAAATCATCCAAAAGCCTATTAAATATGGGGTTAAAATATGTTACTTTTACGGTTTATCAGCCACTAATCTTGTACTTGACAGTGTTTGATCACTCTATGGGGTGTGTACTAGGTCAACATAATGACTCGGGAAGAAAAGAAAAAGCAATATATTACCTTAACAAGAAGTTTACTGAATGTGAGATGAGGTATTCGCCAATTAAGAGGTTATGCTGTGCCCTGATATGGACAACTCAGAGATTACGGCAATACATGTTATATCATACAACGTGGCTAATTTCGAAGTTGGACCCATTAAAATACATGATGGAGTCGAATGCTTTGAATGGGAGGATGGCCAGATAGCAAATCTTGCTCTCAAAATTTGACATAGTTTACGTGAGTCAAAAAGCTATAAAAGGAAGCGCGGTAGCAGATTTTCTGGCAAGCAGAGCTCTAGAAGACTATGAGCCCTTGAACTTCGATTTTCCTAATAAAGAGTTGATGTACGTGGCAGCAACTAAAGAAAACACTTAGAAGTTAAATTTTGATGGAGCATCGAATGCTGCAGGTAATGGAATAGGGGCAGTCTTAATATCCCCAGGTGGTGATTATTATCCGTTCACATGCAAATTAAATTTTGATTGTACAAATAATATGGCTGAATATGAAGCATGTATTTCGAGATTGCGTGCGGCCATAGAACGAAAGATCTGAGTATTAGAAGTATATGGAGATTTCGCATTGGTAGTTTATCAATTGAAAGGAGAATGGGAAATAAGAGATCCCAAATTGATCAATTATCGAAAGATAGTTTTGGGGTTAATTGAAAAGTTTGATGATATTACCTTCAGTTATCTTCCAAGAGTTGAGAATCAGATTGCAGATGCTTTAGCTACTTTAGCTTCCATGATTAATGTTAGCAAAGCAGAGGATGTAAAGCCTATCCAAATGAGTGTTCAAGAGGCCCCGGCTCATTGTTATAGCATTATAGAGGAGGAAGAAAGAGATGATCATCCCTGGTATCATGATATACTACGATATGTGAGAAATCGTGAGTACCCAGATCAGGCAACTGAGAATGAAAAAAGAACACTGAGAAGGCTAGCTTGTGATTATGTCCTAGATGGGGAGATCTTGTATAAAAAAAGGAAAAGACCAAGTACTGTTAAGATGTGTGGATGCTTTGAAGCTAAAAAAGTTCTGGAAGAAGTCCACGAAGGCATCTGCGGAACACACGCAAATGGCTTTACAATGGTTAGACAGATTATGAGGTTCGGATATTACTGGTCTACCATGGAAAAAGACTGCATCGGTTATACTAAAACGTGTCACAAATGCCAGATATATGGGGACAAAATCCATGTACCTCCTTCGCCTTTGCATGTTATGACTTCCCCGTGGCCTTTCTTTATGTGGGGCATGGATGTCATTGGGCCGATCTCTCCAAAAGTGTCAAACGAGCATCGGTTCATTTTTGTAGTCATCGACTATTTTACTAAGTGGGTAGAAGCTATTTCGTATGCCAGTGTTACCAAGACGGTAGTTAGCAGATTTTTAAAGAAAGAAATTTATGTCGATGTGGGATGCATTTATGTCGATGTGGGATGCCTGAGAGGATTATATCAGATAATGCGTTGAACTTGAATAACAGCACGATAGCGGAGGTTTGTGGTTAGTTCAAAATCAAACACCATAACTCGTCACCGTATCGTCCAAAAATGAATGGTGCTGTGGAAGCAGCCAATAAAAATATCAAGAAGATTGTGGGAAAAATGACTGAGACTTATAAAGATTGGCATAAGAAGTTGCCATTTGCCCTCTATGCTTATCAAATGTCTGTTAGAACTTCTACTGGGGCAATGCCTTTTTCATTGGTCTATGGAATGGAAGCGGTTTTACCTATTGAAGTAGAAATACCTTCTCTCCGAGTTTTGTCGGAACTAAAATTGGATGAAGCGGAATAGATGCAGACTCGTTATGACCAGTTGAATTTGCTTGAAGGGAAAAGGCTAAAGGCTATCCAGCATGGTCAGATGTACCAAAAATGGATGATGCGAGCTTACAATAAAAAGGTTCGCCCAAGGTAATTTCATGAAGGGGATTTGGTGTTGAAAAGATACTCCCTATTCAGAAGGACTTCAGAGGAAAGTGGATGCCCAATTGGAAAGGACCTTACATTGTAAAAAAGGCTTTCTCAAGAGGAGCATTGATTCTGACAGAGATGGACGGGAAAACTCTACCCATCCTACAAATCCGGATTCAATCAAAAGATATTATGCTTAAAGAAGCCAAAGTGAAAACCCGCAAAGGGCACTTTTGGACTTTCTAAAAAAAAAGGAAAATGAGTCATAGTGAAAACCCGCAAAGGACACTTTGAGCCCGTAAAAAAGGGAAAGGATAAGGTGAAAACCCGCAAAGGGTGCCTTAAAAAAAGAAAAGGCCAAGGTGAAAACCCGCAAATGGCGCCTTGAGACCAAAGGGGATTTGAGTTGAAAACCCGAAAAGAGCGGCTCAAATTTTGATCAAAGGAAGGGCAGGTGGTGATCTTGCTATACTTGAGTTAACAAAGAAGGGATATGCTACATCTTGAAGCATCGACAAATTACTTGAGATCTCCTAAACACATTTTGGGCTCAAGATAGTTTTCAGGAAGCTCGTGTAGAGAAGCTCAAGCTGCGATATCTGGGGCACCTAGTTTTAATTTTATAATGAAATTGCAATCTTCGAATACTTTGTTCCTTTCAAGAATTGCACTTTCAAATTAATTTCTTGTTTTGATCGTTTCTATCCTTTTTTAAAGATAAATACTTTTCAACTCATTTATTCACTTTGGTTCTCAATCTTATTCTTGTTCATTATTACCATCCATTGTGAGCATTGTTGCATTGAGATAATGGTGAATGAATTAGTAACACTTTAATAAAAGGAGTTTCACATATTACTCTGAGGGTTTCTAAATAATATAAAAAACTTGAGGCAGGATGATTATTTAGAACTTACCGAACTTAAGGCTTGGAATATTTGGGAAGGATTTTAAGGTGAAACTATTTATTCGGTTCTTTTAAATATCTGGTAGATTTTGGGAGGTGGTTATTCTTGAAAGAAAGGAGCTTACATTTATCTGGTTGAGACATTGAAAGATGGTAATTGGCTAAGAAATACAATTCACCTATTCTTGAGCTGGGTGGATTGAAATGATACAATTCCTCTACTCTTGAAGTTGTAGTGGGGGGAAGGAGTTTTCAAGCCTTTATCCCTGAGTCGGGATGATATAGAATCGATACAGGCCTTGTATTTTTGAAAAATAATGGGATGGGTTGAGGAAAAAGCTAATCTTATATTTTGGACTTACAGTGGGATGGATTAGAAAAGATTCAGATCTTATACTCTTGAGTTATAATGAAATGAACCCTAAAGTTACAGTGGGGCAAGTCTATTGAACAGGATATATTGGTTTTCTCAAGTTTTCTTTTGAGAACACCAGCTGAACAAAAGGGTAGCATATTACCCTGATGAATAATGAATGATGATACTTTAAGCGGGAATCATTCTCATAAAATTCTGCATTCATGCAAAACACATTTAGTTAGAGGCATTTGGTTCATTCCGATCGTTGCATCCTAATCATTCTCATGATATTTTGTATTCATGCAAATATCATTCATAATACATTTAGTTGGGTGCATTAGATTCATCCTGATCATTGCATCCTAACCATTTCGCATAAGCATAGACACATAAAATTGATTTCACAGGATAGGTCCCTTAGAGGACGGCGTCGCAACATTGGTGACAAATCTGGCAATCCTGAAGTTGCAGGAGCAGATTGAAAATAACAGATCTGGCAATCCTGAAGTTGCAAGAGTAGACCGAGGATATCAGATTCTACCTGCCTGAGTGAGGCGGATCGAAGATAACAAATCTAGCAATCCTGAAGTTGTAGGAGCAGATTGAAAATAGCAGATCTGGCAATCCTGAAGTTGCAGGAGCAGATCAAAGATATCAAATTCTGCCTGCCTGGGTGAGGCGGATCTAAGATAACAAATATGGAAATCCTGAAGTTGCAGGAGCAAATTGAAAATAATAGATCTAGCAATCCTGAAGTTGCAGGAGCAGATCGAAGATTTAGATTTTGCCTCCATGAGCGAAGCAGATCGAAGATAGCAAATCTGGCAATCCTGAAGTTGCAAGCAGATTGAAAATAGTAGATCTAGCAATCCTGAAGTTGCAGGAGCAGATCAAAAACATCAAATCTTGTATTCCTCGGTGAGGCGGATCAAAGGTAACAGATCTGGCAATCCTGAAATTGCAGGAGCAGATCGAAAACACTAGATTTTGCCCTCTTGAGTAAAGAGGATCAAAGATACCAGTTTAGCATGCCCAAGTTGGCAAGGGGAGCAGACTAAAACAAGCTTTATCGCCCTGAAGATACGGGAGTGGAATGAAGCTTCTCAAAGAAGAAAAGCACTGAAAGAGGTCAGAGACTTGAAGACCGGGAAAAAGTTGCCTTCTTTTGAAGTCTTTGCTCTATTCTCGTTACATGACAATGAGCAAAGAGGGGCACCTGTAATAGGCCCATTCTAGCCGGCCCATTCAAAACCAAAATAAAATGAAACCAAAAAAACAAATAAACTAATAAACTAAAATAGTTCACAATCCTCATTTACAACAGGGTCCGGTTGACCCAAATAAAATATAGCCTAAATAAAAACAGTCCATTAAGCCATCATTGACCCAAATTATTACTACAAACCCAGTAAGACAAATGAGATCCAAATCTAAACACTAGACCAGACTGGGCTTGAACAGCCCAATTTAAATGTGAATGCAGGCAAACCGGTGTTCGGCTCCAATAGTCGAAGGTGAATCGATTCATCACTGAGACAAGGCCCCAGAAATTCCAATGCCTTATGAAATCTTCTGGCGTACGAGCCCTTCCATGCGCGTCCCACATATGCTCACATCAGCTTCCCCACGCACACTCTGTGTCACGGTCATCAGCAAGGGCTACTACGCAAACACGCACCATCAGGGGTCCCTTTTGTAAGTGTACCTGCAACAGAAAATAAAAAACAAGAGCCAAAACCACAAGAACAGTGTAGAATACAGTAGAAAGTTTTTAGAAAATGTGTATTTCATTTTCTAGGCTATAAAAAGCCAAGTTTTTTACAGAAAAAGGATCCGCAATACACAATACAAACTCGAAGAAAAAAGGTGATAGTCAAGAGATTTGCTGGTATTTGTATTTTCCATGCTCTTCTGTGTTTATTTTTTGTATATTTATTGTATGTAAAGGAAATAAAAGAAGAAAATGTTTACCTATTATTTATGGTAGTCGGATCCTTGTTAACTTTGTCGATATCGAAGTCAAACGGTGATTGAGAGGTAAAATAATAGCGCTACTAGAATGTAGGCTCCATCGGCGACTCACTGGCGTATGGAGACCATAGGTTTGTTTGATTTTTGGTGGTGAGAAAAGAGAACCGGGGTTTGATTTGTTGAGGAAATGAGGGATTAAGGTCGGATTAAGGCAAAATGAGGTTTTATTTGAATATTCGAAATGGCAGCGTATAGATTAGATTAGGTGATCTCAAAGCGACGTCACATCATGTGCCGATCGACCGATTCATATATCTGAAGATCCGTGTTTTTGGATTAATCTGAAATCGTATGTTTAATCCCTCTTATTTGCATATTGTTTCGCTTATGTTATGCATTGCCTTTATTGTTAATTGATCCTAATAATTTGTGCATTTTTTAATAAGTTCAATTCATGTCTTTGCATTTTGAATATCGGGATATTTAATATTTTGACCCTATCTATTACAAAATAATTTAGGTTGACACCAAATTTCATTTAAATGATTTTGTTTATTTAAAAAGAATTTTAAACTTTATTTTATTTTCAAATAGGTTTTATATAATCCTTTTATAATATTAACTCTCTTTATTATGTTAAATGGTTTGTTTTAATTTATTTTATGTATTGAATAATTGTTTAAATTTTAAAATTGTACTTACAATTTCTTTGATAATTTATGAAGTTTCTTTTAAGATCATATATAATAATACATCATTCTTTTAAAATTCATTATATATATATTTACATTGTTTTATAAAATTCATTTTAAAATTCTTATTCACAAATTTATTTATGAATTATCATATTTTAAATAGTTCCATAAATTGGCTACTTCAAAATTTATTTCCTTTATTGAATCGAAATCCATTCATTAGCATTTTAACTTATACTTTATATTATTTCACCATCACGAATCTTGTAGAATTTCATTGATTGTCAATATGCCCTTTTAATTATGTGATTGTCGTTATTTTATTTTTGCACGTTAAATTGCTTCTATAATTACGTCCTATTGTATGATGTTGAGAATATATGTTAAGTCATGCTTAATCACTTGTGTTATTAGTTAGTATTTTATATTTCAAATTCAAATATATTCAAACTTTTTTTAAAATGTTTTATTTCGTCAAAATAAATGTTGAGCCAATCTTAAGATTGCATAGGGTAAAAAATAAGGTACTATTTGTGTGTTTAGAAGTACGAAAATTACATCCTAACGTGTTGGGTGTCGATTTTTCGTTCGACTAAATACCCAAATACCCTTTTTACATGCTTTGAAGATCAAAGATGATCTCGGTGTCAGAGTATAGATGTGTTGTATCCTAACGTGCTAGGTATGATACTTTTATCCCTTTTAAACGAGTTAATCTTGAGATTCAATTCCGATTTAATTAACTTCAGATTCAATTCGAATTAATTAACTTTCTTTCAAAATTCTTTACCTAAATATTTTTAAGTTTTAGATATATTCAATTCTTTACGAATGTGTTACATCGTTAAAACGTACATTAAACCAATTTCAAGATTGCATTTTTTTTTTAATAAAAAAAAGAACAAGGCAATATTTGTGTGTTTAGAAGTAAGAAAATTACATCCTAACGTGCTGGGTGTCGATTTTTTCGTTCGACTAAATACCCAAATACCCTTTTTTACACGCTTTGAAGATCAAAGAAGATCTCGGTGTCAGAGTATAAAAGTGTTATATCCTAACATGTTGGTTATGATACTTTTATCCCTTCAAAACGAGTTAATCTTGAGATTCAATTCCGATTTAACTAACTTTCTTTGAAAATTTTTGACCCCAAATATTTTCAAGTTTTGGACGTTAGGACAACATTAGTCAATTTGATACCAACCTTGGGCGTTACAAGGGTGCTAACCCTTCCTTGCACGTAACTGACTCCCGAACCCATTTTTTTAAATTTCGCAGACCAAAGTATTTTTATAGGTGACCCAATCACACCCTAAACAAAAAAGATCGGTGGCGACTCCCTATTCTTAAAATTCGATCCCTATTTTTTAAAACTTCAAAATAAAAAATGGTTTCGACAATGTTCTATTAGCTAAGTGATAAACCGTAATATGTTCATATTTTAATCCCACATTTAGCATACTTTTGAATGATTTATTTCCTGAATTGTGGGATTTGGTGCTCTTAATCCTTTAATTTCATGTTTTATACTTAAAAAAGCACCGAGGATGAAAAAAACGAGAAACGGGCCAAAAATAGAAAATGGGCCAAAGTACGAATTACACACGGCTTGGGCCCGAAACACACGGTGTGCCACATGGACGTGTCCTTCCACAGCAAAGAAGAGTTCCATTCGGATTAAGGTACTTAGGGGCAAAGAAAGACATTCCAAAAGCCTATATAAACACCCTAGAGGCCAACCTTAAAAGGGTGTTCAGCTAGGCCAAGGAGCCAAGCCAGAGGGACAGAATTGTGGGATTCACTCGAAGAAAGCCAGTTGATTCATCTCAAGAAGTCGGAATCATACTCAAGACTGAGGATCTCTCCTTAAATTCTTTTAGGGGTTTTAGGGTTTTTCTTATGTTTTGTTTTATATTTTCTTCTAAGATGTATTCTTTTATGATTATGAACTAAACTCCTCAGATACTTGAGGGGGATGAAACCTAAGACGGATCTTGTTATTATTTTCTGAGCTATATGATAAATATTTGATTTGTTCTTAACTATGTGTTCTTAATTCTTTCTTTGATACTTTAGGATATTAATTCAAGTATTCATGCCCTTAGGCAGAGGAGGAATATTCCCTGTTTAAGAGTAGATCTAGTATAGTTAAGCAGAGTTGATCGCAACCCTAGAGATAGGATGACGAAATTGATCGCAACCCTAGAGACAGGATGACGAAAATCTGCCGAATTAGGGTCAAACCTAATATGGGAGTCCATAGATCAAGTTAATGCAATTCTAGGGTTTTAATTAGAAAGAGATTTCAATTAATCAACCTAGGGTTGAGCGTTAGTAGCCTCGAGAGAGGTATTAATATAAATTAGGGAATCTTACGGATCAAGTCAAGTGAATAAATCGTCTGGTTCAGAGTTAGATAACAAGTGAAGTCTAGGTGGATTCTTCCTCGGTTATTGTCTTAATCAATTGGTTTTCCCACAAGTATTTCCTCAATTCCTTCTCTCTGTCTTAGCATCTTTAGCTTAGAAGTTAGTTAATTTTAGATTAAACAACAATTCCCTTAGTTCTTAGGCTAAATAATAAAAAGAAGGTTAGTATTAGTACTTTTGGTTCCTTTGGGTTCGACAATCTGATCTTGCCACTAAACTATACTACTGTTCGATAGGTGCACTTGCCTCAATTGTGGTGATAGTTAGTTTCTGCTCGATCATTGTTTATATAAATTTTAAGGCTTTTTCCACCACCATCACTAAGGGTGTTAAATAGCTATAGAACTTTAATGTAGAGGTCCTTTTTGAGTAATTAGACCACTAAATGATTAGTGGATGTACATGGAGTGTGATCATAGATATTAGGTAATAAATAGATAAAATAAACAAAAAAAAATAAGCTAGCTATCATCTTTTTCTATTTCTTTCTTCTTCAACTGAAAAACACAAAGAAAATGGGGGTTTTTGAAGCTTAAAATTTCAGCCATTTAGTTCCCTTGCATGTAAGTGATTTTTTGACCCCTTTTTGTTGATTTTGTGTTTTAAGACCCTTGTAGCTTAATCTAGCTAAATGGAGGGTTAATTTGCATTATGGTTAAAAGTCTAGTGTTTTTCCATGAGAGCTTTTTTGTTGTTCTTGAAGTTTAATGGAAGAACATGAGTCTTTGTTGTTAATTAAACAATTTTTCTTAAAGGATTTCTAATGAAATTACAAATTAGAGGTTCATTTGAGAATTTTGAAACCTATGTGTTAAAAGTATGAAATTTTGGAATGTATGGGCTGTTATGAGCATATATAAAGTTTTAACTAGGCTTGGGTGTAGTGAAATTTCATGAATTTTAATTTTTACGAGCCTAGGGACTAATTTGTAAATAAGCTAAATGTTAGGGGCAAAATGGTAATTTTGCCATATTACAAAATTAGACTGAATTGAATATAATAATTATTAAATTAATTAAATTTGATATTATATAGATCAAGAAAAGCCACGTTCGGATTTAAACCGGGGAAAAGAAAAAGTAGTGGATTGATCGGTCAACTTACTTCATACTAATTCGAGGTAAGTTCGTATAATTACATTGTGTATTTATATACTTTATTTGAAATATATGTATGTGAATTTAGTAATTATGATGTATAAATATTGAATGTACAACTAATATAGTACTAAGAATATCAAGCCCCGTTGGAGCGTTCAAAATTGGTAGGATATAAATGACAATGTCATTAGGGTTACCGATTGTGGTTGAGGTCCTACATATGTTGCAGACTCACCATATTCAGCTCGGATGAGATTACCGTTTATCGCTCGTATGAGCCTACATGTATAAGCATTGACGGATTATTTGTAACACCCTAAATTTCTTTAATTTCGGCTTATGTGATTTTGGAGTACAAAAATATCTGTATGTGTTTCTGAATTAATTGACACATAATTTTTATCTGCTTCAGTGGTTAAGTGTTCTGGAAGTGTCTGAGAGGTCTCAAGTTCAAACCATGACTCGGGTAAATTTTGGTATTTTTATAAATAAAGCCTTAACTTAGCCTAAAGGGCTTAAGTTTAATAGTTGATAATTAAGTAACAGAATGGGCCTGCTGGTCTAGTGGTTAAGTGAAGTGTTTGATTGCATGAGGTTCTGAGTTTGAATCCATTTTGGGGTGTAAGCATTATTTTTACGTAGTGATGGACAAGTATTTCGACAAAGTGGGATTCTAGAATGGTTGTAGGTTAGTAGGATTAGTGGGAGAAAATTTAGGGATGTGGGGTAGTAAGTTTCTATTTGGTTTTTATTTTTCCCAAATTTTGGCATTCTCCTCTTTTCCCCAATTTTTCTGTCGTCCTCTTATTCTTTGCTTTGTCGAATTTTTGCTCCCTTGTTCACCCTCTCTGTTTGATTTTCTACTAGCCTACTTTTCGGCCAACAATTGTATACACTCATTCTGTAAGTTTCTGACTATCTCTATTTTATCGGTTATTAGCTAGTTCCTAAAAGGATTGTTTTGGCTCTCTTGGTTTAGGCAAAAATCATAAATTAATTGCGGCTTCACAAGCAAATTAAGAGTTAGAAATTTTGGTTCGTTGTCGGTAAGTGTTAAGGTTCGCTATCGACTTCGATGTAGATGATTTTCAGTTTTAAGTTTTCGTTAGTGATCTAAATTGGGCTCTAATTATCAATTTTTAGGTTTTAGAGTGCTTGGGAGCATATTTGTAGTGAAACGATACCAGGTGTGTACACGAATCGCAAGAAAACACATTTTTGAAAAAAGCCAAAAATCTTTCTATCGACGCCACACGGCCATGTGGTAGGTCGTGTGGTAGGCCGTGTGATGGCAGAGCAAGGCCATGTGCGACACACGGGCTCAATCTATTAGGACGTGTGGGCCCACATCGATAAACCACACGGGTGTGTGGAATTCTAGACCAGGCCGTGTGATCTACATGGCCAAGGCCAATTTGGGCCAAGTGGGCCATACGGTCGTGTGGGACCATACGGTAGGCCACATGGGCGTGTGAGCCTATTTTTCTGAAAAGGTTGTATGGTTGCACAGGTCGCCTAAATCGACTATGGACCTACTGTAGGGTCAATAAGCGTTATTTAGACACTTATTTATGTGATTTGGCTATATGATATATGTACTAAACTGGATGTATATTAGGTTATTTGTATGTTTGCATGTCATATTGGTATGTTGCATGGCATCGGGGTGGGGTTGATGATATTTGGAGGAAGTGTTTTGAAAGGCTCTTAAACCTGATATCTGGCAGCTTTGCTACATTATTCTGTTCATATGTCGCATTCGGTACAATATGGTGTGTAGGGATGGGTGGGTTGATTTTATCCCTACATAATGTGTAGGGTTGAACGGAGATGGTGTGTAAAGGCTGGTGGGTAGGATTTTGATAAACTGATCTGATTCTACATCTGATTGGGTTAAGGCCCTAATCTATATCTAAGTTGGCTAAGGCCCAAATTAATTCTGTAATAGGCTTCTACCCCAGACTGATATTTTGACTTTTAATGAGTGTTTGATATGTATACTTTCTGTGGGGATTACACACTGAGTTGCGAAACACACTCTTTTCTATTTAATCTGTTCAGGTAATCCCCAACACTAGGCGGATCGATGTAGCGGAGGACTCGACGGTGGCCACACGTAAAACTTTTGAAATGCTTCGCTGGTTTTCTATTTTGATTTTTAGTTCATGATTTTGGTTGTAATTTTTGGGACACTAGATTTTTTTTTGTTTTAATTTGGGAATTTAACTATTTTATAATTTATGGGTATTTAAACTGCAAACTCAACAAAACTTGATTTTTCCCAAAAAATGAAAGATTTTCGGAATTAGAGACGATTTTGTAAAATAAGATACTTTCCAAAGCTTTCACTAAATAAGAAGGACCCTTTTTACTTAACAATGAATTTGCATTTTTTAGACTAAATAAAGGTTAATAACTGGAACGATTTTTACTTGACAACTCGTTTTTTAAAACCTTCCCATGTGACATCGCTAGATTCGGCCATAACGTCTAGGCCGGTTTTGGGTGTTACATTAAGTGGTATCAGAGCCAGGTTATAAAACTTGACTGTGGATTTGGGTTATAAATATTGGTCTTAAAAAATAATTTTTAAGTAATTTGAAATGTTGTTAGACTAAGTATGTGGTACACTGAGTCTCCGACGCCGATCCTATAAGTGTTCTGAAACTCTATTTAGATTTTTCTGAAAAGACTACTAGCATGTTTGGAACAGCCATAGGTAGTATACTGTACTGAAAATGTAATAAGACTGAGACTCACGATAACAAACTCTGAATTTATGATACTATTCTGCACAAAAATATCTGTTAATAAATATCGAACTGTAAGTAATGCATAAAATTGTTAACACAGATAAACTCTGAATTTACGATGAGCGCACGAGGTATTCACGGACAGGGTACTAGAGGACGTCGAGGGGCTCAAGCTGGGCCCTCATCATTTGGAAATCTGCCTAATCTGGATACTAGTGAGACATCGGTATCACTTACGACAGAGACTGGGTCTCGAGATCGCATGGATAGGAACGACGCACTATCCCAGGCCATGCTGAAGATATTGGAGATGGTCATTGGGCCCAACACCAGATCTAGGGGCCGAGGGTTGATTATGGAACTACTCTGATCCAATGGGACTGAATTATTCAGGGATGTCACTGGAGTCGCCCCTAATGTGGCTGAATATTGGATAGAGGCCACGGAAAAAATTATGAACGACCTAGATTTTACCACTAGCGAAGCTTAAGAAATTTCTTTCTCTTGAAATGAAGCCTACTAGTGGTGGTTGACGGTTAAGAAG
This sequence comes from Gossypium rotundifolium, assembly GCA_025506655.1. Lineage (NCBI taxonomy): Eukaryota > Viridiplantae > Streptophyta > Magnoliopsida > Malvales > Malvaceae > Gossypium > Gossypium rotundifolium. The sequence continues at coordinate 187,433,065 of CP106729.1, read as the reverse complement.
GGCACTCATCTCGACCGACAGTGACTTGGGATTACTTCAAGTCTGTGTTCTAGAGTAAGTATGTAGGCGCCAGCTACATTGATGCTAGGAGATGTGAGTTTCTTAATCTCACCCAGGGGGATCGTTCAGTGGCTGAGTATGAGGCCGAGTTCTTGAGATTGAGTCGTTATACGTGTGGTATGGTGTCGACCGAATATGAGAGATGCGTCCACTTTGAGGATGGCCTCAAGAACAGTTTGGGAGTTCTGATAGCTCCATGAGGGAGCTTGAGTTTGCTAATGATCTTGTCAAACAGTCAAGTTTTAATATTTATAAAGAATGATCGAACCTATAGACTAACTATGACAATGATTGAGGCAAGTGCACCTATCGAACAATAGTATAGTTTAGGCAAGATTATTTTATCGAACCCAAAGGAACCTAAAAGTACTACTACTCACTTTCTTTCTATTATTTAGCCTAAAATATGGAGTGATTGGTTTATTAATCTAAAACTAATGAAAAACTAAACTAGATGCAAAGACAAAAGAATGAAACTTTGGGAAAAGACTGTGGAAAAACTCAGTTGATTACGACGATACCCTTAGAAAGAATCCACCTATGAATTCTCTTGTTATATAACTTTTAATTCATATGACTTCTTTACTTAGCTTGATCTGTAAGACTCCCTAACCTATATTAAACCCTCTCAAAGCGAATAACGTCTACCCTTAAGTTAATTAGTGGAACTCTCGTTCTCTTATAATAACCCCCTAAGGAAGCAGTAAATCGATTAATGGACTCCCATATTAGGTTTCACCCTAATCCAGCAAAATCTCATCACCCTATCTCTAGGCGTGCGATCAACTCCGCTTAATTATGCTAGATCTACTCTTAGGTAGGGTTTATTCCTCCTCCACCTAAGCACATCAGATTAAATTAAGCAACATAATTAAGAATAAACTAAGTACTTATCATATAATTTAGAAATCAAATAACAAAATTCATCATAGGTTTCATCCCCTTCAGGTATCTGAAGGGTTTAGTTCATAACAAAATAAGAAAACATCTCAAGAGAAAAGATAAAACAAAACATAAGAAATCCCCAAAACCCCCTGAAGGAATTGAAGAGGAGATCCTCTGTCTTGAGTAGAACTCCAACTTCTTGAGATGGATCAACTGGCTATCTTCGAGTAATTCCCTGAATAAAAGCTCTGGCAGAAAACTCTGCCTAAAACTTCATTCTCTAGAGCGGCTGCCTTGGGTTGTTTATATAGGCTCTAAGATGCTTTACTTGGCTCCTAAGTATCCTAATTCAAGTAGAATTCCTCCTAGGATGTTTAAGTAGAGTCTCAATGTTTCTTTGTCTCAACCATCCAAATGAGTGAAATTGCTCTTTCCCTCGGCGAGGGCACGCACCATGGTACACGCCAGATAAATCATCTTGGTAGTGTCTCGATTACATCGATTGAGGCACGCATTTGTGTAAATCATGGCATGGCCATATGAAGTAATTTGACGAGGCACGGCCGTGTGGCTTAAAGTCCAGTGTCGTGTCGATTTCTCTTTAGCCTAAATTGGCCGTTTTTAAGCTCGTTTCTCGTTCTTTTCATCCTCGGGTGCTTTCTTGAGTATAAACATGAAAAGAAAGGATTAAAAGCACCTTTTTACATAAATCAAGGGCTAAATCATCCAAAATCATACTAAATATGGGGTTAAAATATGTTACATTTACGGTTTACTCAGCTACACTGGTTGAGAAGGTGAAGATCGCCGAGGAAGTTAAGTGTGCTGAGTGCCAAAACCCAAAGAGAGGAAAGAATAAGAGGGAAACGAAGCCCTCAAGTTCTGTGATGAGGCCTAATAAAAAGGTCAGATCTGATGGGCCAGTGAGAGTTGGGCCTCTGGTTGTACCTACTGGGGTGGCGTTTTATGGGCACTGTGGTAGACGCCATCCAAGCGAATGTTAGAGGACTACTGGGGCTTGTTTAAGATGTGGCTCTCGTTCGAGCATCGTGTCGATCGAGATCATCTGCTTGAGAACCGAACGGATGCGGCTTACGCGAGATCTTGGGTGATTAAGGAATGGATTGGCTAGTTAAGCCAAGATGCTTCATCACGGGTAAGTTTGGTATTGTGATGACAAAACTCTTATGTAGTCGGGTTATTTTGAGGACCAAGGAGGAGTCGTTGGGGCAATCTAGTGAGTAGTTGTGATTGGTGATTCTGCGAAGAGACTATCGACTAATATAATTTTTTGACGTTGGTGGCGAAGAGACTAAAATATGTTAGTGAGAAAAGGGTGTGAGGCATTCTTGGCCTATATCGGTGCTTTTAACTCTAAAACTCTTCGATGAAGGACATCATAATCGTGAGAGACTTTCCAAATATTTTCCTAAAGAACTACCGGGTCTACCTCCGAGCCGAGAAGTAGAATTTGAGATTGAGCTCATTTTGAGTACCACTCCGGTGTCTATCGCGCCCTACCAAATGGCACTGAAGGAGCTTACAGAGTTTAATGCTCAAATTCAAAAACTATTAGATCATTGATTCATTCCTCTCAGTGTGTCTTCGTGGAGAACACCGGTGTTGTTTATGAAGAAGAAAGATGGGACAATGAGGATGTGTATCGATTATCGGTAGTTGAACAAACTAACAATCAAGAATAAGTACCCACTTTCGAGGATAGATGATCTATTCGACCAATTCAGAAGGGCTTCTATGTTCTCCAAGATTGATCTATATTGAGGATATTATCAATTAAGGGTGAAGGAGGCCGATGTGTATAAGACGGCATTTAGGACTCGATATGGACATTACGAGTTCCTGGTTATGCTTTTTTGGGTTGACCAATGCACCAGCGGCATTTATAGATTTGATGAACCGTATGTTCCAGCCTTATCTGAACCAGTTTGTGGTGGTATTCATCGATAATATCCTAGTGTATTCCAAGACTAAAACGAGCACGATGAGCATCTCAGAGTGGTACTACAGATCCTTCGTGAGAAACAGTTGTATGCGAAGTTCAATAAGTGTGAGTTCTGGCTCCGGGAAGTAACCTTTTTGGGACATGTGATTTCTGCGGAGGGGATTCATGTTGATTCTCGTAAGATTGAATCTGTGTTGGATTGGAAATAGCCGAAGAATGTGTCTGATTTCTGGGGCTAGCGGGTTATTATCGACGCTTCGTAGAATGGTTCTCCTTGATCGCAGCACCGTTAACCAAGTTTCTGTGCAAGGGATTTCCCTTTGTTTGGACTGATAAACAACAAGAGAGCATCGAGAAGCTCAAATTTATTTTGACTAAGGCTCCGTTTCTGATACAGCCCGAATCTAGAAAGGATTTCGTCGTATACAATGATGTGTTGCATGTGGGTTTGGGTTACGTACTGATGCAGGATTGTAAGGTTGTAGCTTATGTGTCACATCAGCTTAAGACGCATAAGGTAAACTATCCTACTCATGATTTGGAACTGGCTGCTGTAGTCTTCGCTTTGAAGATTTGGAGGCACTACCTGTACGGTGAGAAGTGTACTATCTACACTGATCATAAAAGCCTCAAATATCTCCTCACTCAGAAGGAGTTAAACTTAGGCTACGTAGATGGGTTGAACTGCTTAAGGATTATGACTGCACCATCGAGTACCATCTTGGTAAGGCCAATGTGGTAGCAAATGCTTTGAGCAGTAGGGCTATGACCGATCTGAGAGCGATGTTCACTCGACTAAGTTTATTCGACGATGGGAGTCTGTTAGTAGAATTTTAGGTTAAGCCTACTTGAATTGATCAGATTAGAGGTAAACAGATGGGGGATAAGTCTTTTAAGCTACGTTTCCGTCAGGTTGAAGCTGGTGATGCTACTGATTTTGGGATTAACAGTGATGAGATACTTTGTTTTGCGCAGTCAAATTTGTGTACCGAGTGATGAGAAGTTGCGTCAGTCGATTCTGAAGGAGGCGCATAGTAGTCCTTATGCTATGCATCCCGGTAGGAACAAGATGTACCAAGATCTTCGAGAGTTGTACTGGTGGCCAGGGTTGAAGAGGGAGGTTACTGACTTCGTTGCCCACTATTTAATGTGTCAGTAGGTTAAGGTGAGCATCAATTACCTTTGGGGTTATAGCAGCTGGTAAGATACTGATGTGGAAATGGGAACGAGTAACGATGGACTTCGTTAGTGGGTTGCCTTTAACACCCACTAAGAAGGATTATGTCTGGGTCATCATGGATCGATTGACCAAGTCTGCTTACTTCATTCCAGTCAGAATAGACTTTTCTCTCCAGAAATTGGCTAAGCTATATATATATATCTAAAATAGTAAGACTGCATGGGGTTCTTGTCTCGATCATCTCCGATAGGGATCCTCGCTTCACATCTTGGTTATGGAAGAAATTACATGAGGCTCTAGTTCAAGGTTGTACTTTAGTACTGCTTTCCATCCTCAGACAGATAGTCAGTCGGAGAGGGTGATTCAAGTACTGGAGAATATCTTAAGGAGCTGTGTTATAGATTTTTGAGGTAGTTGGGAGGAGTATTTGCCGTTGGCTGAGTTCACTTAAAATAATAGCTATCAGTCTAGCATTCAGATAGCACCTTACGAGGCCTTGTATGGTCGTAAGTGTCGTACTTCCTTATGTTGGACTGAGTTGGGTGAGCGATGTGTTCTGGGTCCAGAATTGGTTTCTGAAACTAAAGATAAGGTCTGATTGATTCGAGATCGACTGAAAGTGGCATCTGATAGGCAGAAGTCCTATGCTGATCTAAAGAGAAAGGATATTGAGTATGCTGTGGGGGACTTAGTTTTTTCAAGGTCTCATCATGGAAGAAAGTTTTGAGGTTCGGTCGCAAGGGTAAGCTGAGCCCTCGATTTATTGGGCTGTACTGTATTCTGAAATGAGTGGGGCCAGTCGTATATCAGTTGAAACTTCACTCGGAGTTGGATCGCATTCATAATGTATTCCACGTCTCAATGTTGAGACGCTACCTCTCTGATCCCACGCATATTGTTCCTATTGAAACATTTAGGTTAGACCAGATCTAGCTTTTGAGGAGGAGCCAATCCAGATTCTGGATCGCGACCTTAAAGTTCTGCGAAGGAAATCTATTCCCTTAGTGAAAGTGATGTGGAGGAATCATAGCACTGAGGAGGCCACTTGGGAACTGGAGGACTCGATGCGTCAGCGGTATCCTCACCTTTTCTGATCAGGTAAAATTTTGAAGACAAAATTTTGTTTTAGAGGGTAGAGTTGTAACGCCCTAAATTTCTTTAATTTCAACTTATGTGATTTTGGAGTACAAAAATATCTGTATGTGTTTCTGAATTAATTGACACACAATGTCTATATGCTTCAGTGGTTAAGTGTTTTGGGAGTGTGTGAGAGGTCCCAAGTTCAAGCCATGACTTGGGCAAATTTTTGTATTTTTATAAATAAAGCCTTAACCTGGCCTAAAGGGCTTAAGTTTAATAGTTGATAATTAAGTAACAGAATGGGCCTGCTGGTCTAATGGTTAAGTGGAGTGTTTGATTGCATGAGGTCCTGAGTTCGAATCCATGCTGGAGCGTAAGCGTTATTTTTGCGCAGTAATGGACAAGTATTTCTACAGAGTGGGATTCTAGAGTGGTTGTAGGTTAGTAGGATTAGTGGGAGAAAATTTAGGGATGTGGGGTAGTAAGTTTCTATTTGGTTTTTATTTTTCCCAAATTTTAGCATTCTTCTCTTTTCCTCAATTTTTCTACTGTCTTCTTATTCTTTGCTTTGCTAAATTTTTGCTCCCTTGTTCACCCTCTCTGTTTTATTTTTCTACTAGCCTACTTTTCAGCCAGCAATTGCATACACTCATTCTGTAAGTATCTGATTGTCTCAATTTTATCGGTTCTTAGTTAGTTCCTAAAAGGATTGTCTTGGCTCTCTTGGTTTAGGCGAAAATCATAAATCAATTGCGACTTCACAAGCAAATTAAGCATTAGAAATTTTGATTCGTTGTCGGTAAGTGTTTAGGTTCGCTATCGACTTCAATGTAGACGATTTTAGTTTTTGAGTTTTCGTTAGTGATTTAAATTGGGCTCTAATTATCAATTTTTAGGTCTTGGAGTGCTTAGGAGCGTATTTGCAGAGAAACGATATCAGGTGTGTACCCGAATCGAAGAAAATGCGTTTTTGGCAAAAGTTGAAAACCTTTTTGTCGACGCCACACGGTCGTGTGATAGGCCGTGTGGTAGGCCGTATGCAAGGCTGTGAGCCACAACACAACCGTGTGATCGACGAGCCAGGCCGTGCACAAGTGACACGGCTTTATATGGCAGGGCAATGCCGTGTGTGACATAGGGACTCAACCTATTGGTCCTTGTGGGCCCACACCGATAAACCACACGGGAGTGTAGAATTTTGGGTCAGGCCGTGTGGCCAATTTGGGCTGATGGGTCACATAGGCAGGCCACATGGGCGTGTGAGCCCATTTTTCTAAAAAGGGTTGTATGGTTGCACAGGTCACCCAATCGACTGTGGACCTACTATAGGGTCGGTAAGCATTATTTAGACCCCTATTTATGTGATCTGGCTATATGATATTTGTACTGAACTGGATGTATGTTAGGTTATTTGCATGTTTGCATGTCATATTGGTATGTTGTATGGCATCGGGGTGGGGTTAATGATATTTGGAGAAAGTGTTCTAAAAGGCTTTTAAGCCTGATATCTGGCAGTTCAAACTGCATTATTCTATTCATATGCCGCATTCGGTACAATATGATGTGTAGGGATGGGTGGGTTGATTTTATTCCTACATGGTGTGTAGGACTGGATGGAGATGGTGTGTAGAGGCTAGTAGGTAGGATTTTGATAAACTGATCTAATTCTGCATTTGATTGGGTTAAGGCCCTAATCTATATCTAATTTTGGCATCTGAGTGGGCTAAGGCTCGAACTAATTCTGTAATGGGCTTCTGCTCTAGACTGATATTTCTGACTTCTGATGAGTGTTTGATATGTATGATGTCTGTGGGGATTACACACTGAGTTGTGAAACTCACTCTTTTCTTTGTAATCTGTTCAGGTAATCCCCAACACTAGGTGGATCGGTGTAGCGGAGGACTCGACGGTGGCCACACATAAAACTTTTGAAATGCTTTCGCTGGTTTTCTATTCTGATTTTTAGTTCATGATTTTGGTTGTAATTTTTGGGACGCTAGATTTTATTTTTTTTGTTTTAATTTGGGAATTTAACTGTTTTATAATTTATGGGTATTTAAACTGCAAACTCAACAAAACTTGATTTTTCCTAAAACAAAGATTTTCGGAATCAGAGACGATTTTTTAAAATAAGATACTTTCTAAAGCTTTCACTAAATAAGAATGACCCTTTTTACATCACGATAAATTTGCATTTTTCGGACTAAATAAAGATTAATAACTAGAATGATTTTTACTTTACAACTCATTTTTTTTAAAACGCTTCCCATGTGACATCGCTAGATTCAGCTATAACGTCTAGGCTGAGTTTTGGGTGTTACATTATTGTTCAGTACACTTCATGTGTACTATCCGTGTATCCTACGATATTCTAAGTGGTTCAACGGGCATAGTATTATTATGTAATTTTGCAAGTCCGATATGAACAATTACAAGTATTTAAATGGAAATTGTTGATATTTGATATATGGATTCATAGTATAGATGTTACATGTACGTGGAATCCAATTAATTGATGAATTCATATATGATTTTTGGTTTTATGTGAATATATTACTAACACGATTATAGATTGTATGATAAGCTTTGGCCAAATTGAATTGAGTTATGCTTTGAGTTATTTACTTAAATTTGTGGTTATATGGTAAGTTTTATTCTATGATTTACGAACTTACTAAGCTTAATTGCTTACTTTGTTTATTTGTTCTTGTTTTATAGTATTTTGGAAGCTCGCTCAATTTGGGAGTCGTCGGAGATCGTGCCACACTATCAAATACTCGTTTTGGTACTTTGAACTTTACCTTTGGGTTAAATGTCATGTATAGGTATTTTGACTGATGTGGCCCATATATTTTGTGGTGTATTTAGCCAATCGATTTAGCTTGAAAACGATATATATTTGATATGTAATTAGATGTTAATGACCTTATGTAATGAGGTGTTTAGTTGTTATATGATTACCTTGTTAATGAATTGGTGTTTGGTTACCAAATGATTAAAGTTGAAATGTGGTATGCATGTTGAATTTAGGCACAAAATCTCATAGGTGAGGTTAACCATTTAGTTATACTTTGGAAGTATGTGTGGTAAGTTTTAAAGTGATTATTTGAATGTGTTTATGAATATCATCTTGTATGTGTTGATATTACATGTAACACCCCAAACCCGGCCTAGAAGTTAGGCCCGAATCTGGCGTGTCACATGGAAGTGTTTTTTTTTTCTTTTCAAAACCATCTTTGCGATTGTTAAAAACTTGTTTGTGAATTATAGCCTCTTTGTTAAAACCCAAAACACTTAAGCAATTGTTATCTACTTGAAAATGTAATTATCTTTAAAAACCTTTTTGGTTGCGAAAACATATTTGAAATAACAATTTACGAAAATATGACGTTTGGAAATAGAGTTGCAGAAGCATTTTGAAAACATTGCGGAAACGTAGATAAAATACAAGTATTTTTGAGAGGTTGGTTGATGAGTCGAAAATCGAAGTAGTGGACTTTAAAATCAGGACTTTTGAAAATGACGTTGAAATTTTGAAAGAGAATCCGAGTTAAATTATTTGTAAAAGTTTGCTATAGAATCCATTTATTGATCAATTTTGAAAACCATTATTTATATTTTTAGAAAATTCCTATTTAAACAATTTAAGAAGAATAATAAAAACATATCAAACATAAAGAAAAATAAAAATAGTCCAGAGGCCTTATTACAACTTTAAAAACTGAAACAATAAAAGTAATCAAATAAAACGGAAAGGTAGTTTACTAATATTCGAAAATGTTATTTTCGAAGCATGGCCTCCACCGAGTCATCCATGGCTCCAAGACCTCGTCACTAAGCATTACCTACAAAAGTTAAGGGAAAAGGGGTTGAGTTACAAGAACTCAGTGTGAAATCCCTTTACCGTTGTTCACTGGGCCAAAATCTCATTAAACAATTATTTGGGCCTAATCCCACATACAATAATAATAATGTAATGAATATAACATGAATATGAAATGCAATTCCCAAACCAAGCCTAGTATTCCATCCGCTACACACCACCCGTACCAACCAACACATTTGTGGGGAGCTTTAGTCACCCACCCCGCCAACACACCAAACGTAGGCATTAAACCATTTATAACAGATTATTTGTGGACAAGCCACCAGAATAACAGAATTTACGTGGCATAGCCACCAGACAGATTGTGACAGAGTCACCAAATATGTGGCAGAGCCACCAAAATTATGTAGCAATGCTACCAAAATTTCTCTTCATCATTATCCCATCCCTTGCAATTCATGTATATGCATCATACATATCAAATCATGATATTTACAAATATAATAACAATAATTAAAAATTCAGAAGTTTATGACAAACAAATTGGCCCAATAACACTTTGCAAAATCGACCCATTAGAGCAATATATCAAATCGGCCCATTTTATCACATATCCATTCGGCCCATTTAATCACATATCAAATTGGCCCATATAGCAAAATATCATATCGGCCCATATAGCAAAATATCATATTGGCCCATTAATCAATATTTCCAATCGGCCCATAAGGCAATATGTTAATTCAGTCCATTAAGCAATATCGTATTTTGGCTCTTTAGGGGTATTTCCGTAATTCGGCCCATAGGGGCATTTTCGTCAATTGGTAAATATTATCCACTAAGGGTAATTCAGTAATTTCGCAATCCAGACTTAACTACTAATTTGGGCATAAAAATTTAAACTGTCCATCTGCGTCATACTAACTAAATTGACTATAACTTGAGTTAGGAAACTAGAAATCTAAATCCATAAATTTTCCTTAAAACTAGACTCATATATCTTCTTACTACAATTTTTTCAGAATTTTTGGCTTAACCATTTAGTCCAGTTTATTCCTTAAAGTTTCCCTTGTTTCACTGTCCAATGATTCTGACCTTTCTTAACCAAAATTCAAATATCTAAATGTACAGTTTTCATATGTTGTTCCCACTTATTTCTATTGAAAATAGACTCACTAAGGAATCTTTACATATAAACTATAACTCTTAATTCACTTTGTACAATTTTATATGATTTTTCCAAGACAGATCAGGGAACCACGAAATCATTCAGAACCAGTCTCACTAAAATTAACATATCTCAGAATATAAAATTCATTTTCCTTCTCTGTTTCTTCCTTATCAAAATAGACACAGTAAGTTTTTATTCGATATCTCATTCACTTTCTAATTCCCTTTCTTTTATTTTTCATTATTTTTCAAAAACATGTCACTACTTCTAACCGAAACTATTTTATTACAAAATACGTTTACCACTACGATCATACGCACGCCCGAGTAATCACGGATGCCGGTTTTCAGTTTTCTTTGATATTTTGACCGATTCACAGAACATTTCATACAAACTTTCTGAGAAGTGTGAGATTACACACCATTTCAGATATGTATACGAAAGGTACGGGATTACACACCTGATTTCGATTTCCTAACGAACCACTCGTTGTTGACCTAGAACAATACCAACCAAAAGTTAGCCTCGGATTTCCAAAAGATTTCGTATCACTTACACTTGAATCACTTACCACTATGTCCGAAGGTAGAATATATCGAGTGATTTGTCTCTAAAACATGTAGTCGATTATTTCACATTATTACTCGTTAGCAACCAATCGAATATTGAATAATATCAATAATCCATAAGAACTCCTTACCTTATTAATATTGGATCCAATTTCTAGCGATTATACGATGACTTCGGAAAAATCCAAGTTTCGGCCTTCCACTATATCTCTACGAGGAAGAAAAATGATTTCGAATGAAGGAAAGTAAGGTGATGGTCTAGGTCAAAATGACCATCCAAAACCAAAGAAAATAAAATATTGAGAAGAATACTTACCGATTGATCAAGAAACGGATGTTAATATGGATGAGAAGAAGAAATAGAGAAAAGATGAAAGTTCGGTTATGGAGGAAATTGTATGTTGATATTCGGCTATCAAGGAAGATGGACAAAAGGTGAATATGAAACCAATCCAAAGAGAAGAAAAATGCACTATTGTGCTAGAAGATTTCGGCAAAGAGAATAGCAAATTAGGAGAAGATGACACTAAAGTTGCAAATGTGATTTTTGGCCAAAACAATACCAAGACCCTACCAAATGCCAAAGTAAAATTTCAACTACCTATCTATCCCCAAAACATTCCACATGCATAGTCATAAGGGTCAAAATTTTGCCAACCATACTTTCCATAGCATTCTCCATGAAATAAGCCACTTGTTCCCCTTACTTGCCTTTTCCTTTTGATTCCTTTCCCCAACCTCAACCTTTCCTTAATTCTTTAGCCACCATACCAAAAATAAAGAAGTCAAACTTGCCATAAATACCTCTTGGCCGACACTCAAGGAAAGAGTGCAAAAATATTAGTCAAAAATTGCACAAAAGGGATTTGAACCTCTTCCCTCAAGGTACTTCACTTGATGCCATAACCTCTTTACCAATTGCTCATTTATGCAAGCACATTACTTATTTATTTCTATAAGCTTTGAAGCTACTTACCATCTCTCCTTAAAGTGCTAAACTACCCAATTTTTCCTAAGGCCCAATTAAACCCGAGACTTCATAGAAACCTGGTAACCTTTCAAATTCACTTAACTAATAAGTCCAATTTGCAATAATGCCATTCTCTTGTTCTCAAAATTTTAAACATTCCTACGCCCAAGGCCCATTGGGCCCAATCCTACTAGGCTCAATTTTGGGATGTTACAATACATGTTGTAAACTTGACATTGGTTGATTTTGTATGCCTATTATGTCTTGGTTTTATGCATATTGATGTGTATAGGTTGGCTGTAATACCCCTAACCCATATCTGTCGCCGGAACAGTGTTAAGGAGTATTATCGGAGTTTACAGAATAATTATACATAATTCTTGTCATTTATTATTCATAATCGATACTAATCATATTGTCCCTTAAATGGACCTTCGAGGCCCAATTTAATTATTATAAGCAAGTCAGGACTAAATCGGGAACTCAGAAAATTTTTCGCAAAATTTCAATTTTTTTTTCTAGGTACAAGGGTCACAAGCCCGTTTGGCCAAGGGACACGCCCATGTGGTCCCATGACATGCCCGTGCTTCAGGCCGTGTCTTACCCCGTGTAACTCCCTAAGCGATCAATTTATTTTCCTAAAATTTGGTGTAGTTTTCACATGGCAAAGCCACACACCCGTGTGCTAGGCTATGTGCCTCACACAGCTGAGATACACGCCCGTGTCTCTGCCCATGTGCTCAATTGTAAGTATTCTGTTTCTAAATTTTAAGATGCAGGGGACACACGGCCAGACCCACGCCCATGTGCATGGCCGTGTGTCACACACGGCTGAGACTCACGCCTGTGTCTCTGCCGTGGACGAAAATAGGCCATTTAAAGCCACTTTTCTCACCCTTTTTCACAATCAACCTGCATACAACACTCTCATATATCAACCAATACAAGCCAAAAATCAAGTTTTACACCTAATATGTCATCACACAACTCATTTGCATAAACTTACCACATTAACTCCATTCATTGATTACTATAAGCTATTATTAAGTACATGCATACAAACATACATATATGTATATGTACCACTCTCAACCATATTACAAGTTTATTTCTTTTCAACTTAAGCCTATACATGCCATATAAACCTTAAGTTGCATAACAAAATCTACCGAAGTTATCTGGATAGTGTGAACCGATGTCTTGATCCGATCCTCTGAATTTCTTGAAATTCTACAAAGAACATTGAAAAACTAAAATAAGCTTAATGAATATTAGTAATTTCGTTGATTTTAAACATAAATCTTACCGAACATACTATAACAATTCACTTAAGTAAATCATTCAATATACTATTCCTGCCAAACACAATTTCAATCGATGAATTCACTTATTTCAGATCGATATCAAAATAACTTTAAATTTTCAGAAATTAATTCCATATATCACTTACCAACCTTGTCAAATCAAATAACGTCTTACGGATATGAGTACATCATATACAGAAGCCTAAAGGCTGTACAGAAGCACATAAGTGCTAAACGGAAACCCGTAAGGGTTAAACAGAAGCTCGTAAGAGTTGAACGAAAACCCAATAGGGTTAAACTGAAACTCATACAAGTTAAATGAATCTCATGTGAGCTAAACGGAAAGCAAACACAGAAGTTCGTAACAAATGCTGAACCTCGGTTTACTTGGGTAATTTGTCGTCAATTCTTTTCTTGCACTGAACAAATGTACTTAATCATGCATTCCAATTACTTCGTCCTTTTACTTTAATATACATAGTTTAGCAATAATTTTATTTTCAACAATAAACATAAATACCATTCATCAATTAAATAAATAACATTAAAATTTAACCATATGAACTTACCTGGACTAGTTTGTAAAATTTGTTGTAACTTAGGAACTATTCGGATAATTTCTCTTTTCCTCGATTTTCTTTGGACTCTTGATCTATAATATAAAATTATTCATTCATTAGCACATATATTTCAGCCTCATTCCACTTCACAATTTATACCCTTCAATTTTAAATTTACACAATTATCCTAAATTTTACAATTTTTATACTTTAGTCCCTAATCAATTAACCTATCAATTGAGCTTATTTTTCTCAATTAACACTTTATTCCATCATTTTTAACTACTACACAACTTTGAAAATCATAATTTCAACACTAAACTCTAATTCTTAACTTTTCACAATTAGGTCCTAAAATTAATTTCTACTAAAATCACTTGATAAAATCATTATATAATAAAATTAGAACTTCAAATCCATATTTATTCATCTTAAAATTCTAGCACCCTTCCATGGTAACTTTCAAAATCACTTATAAAATCAAAAACTAATGAATTCAATAGTTGGACCTAGTTGTAAAAGTCTCAAAAACATAAAAATTATAAGAAAAAAGCAAGAATTGAACTTAAATAGTGCAAAAATATCAAAAACCAGCTTAGAGAGACTCTTTAGTGGCTGTTTTTGGCTGGATAAATATGAAGATTTGTCTAGAATTTCAATTTGGTCACAAGTTTTATTTTTTAATTCTAACCAAATTACCATTTTGTCCTTAGTTCACACCAATTTTGTCTATTTCTTCTTCCCACATGCCGTCCAATCATTGCCCATGTGCCTAATTACCTATTTGGTCCTCCCTTAATTATCTCTAATGCTATTTAATCATTATTCCTTTAATTAGTAAGTTTTGCACTTTTTTCAATTTAGTTCTTTTTAATTAATTAACTATCAAAACGTTAGAATTTTCTAACGAAACTTTAATACTAAATCAATAACACTCCATAAATATTTATAAAAATATTTACTACTCAGTTTATGAAATCGAGGTCTCAATACCTCGTTTGCTATGCAATTTACCTAATAAATTCTTTTAAATCACAAAATTCAGTAATTCAAGCATACTTCTAAAATCACACTTAACTAATAAATATTAATTTATTAAATTTTTAAACTCACTCGTTGGATTTAGTGATCTCGAATCATTGTCTCTGACACCATTGAAAATTAGGCTGTTACATTGGCACCACTTTGAGTGAGAAAAATGGCTTGGAAAATAGCCTACTTTGTCCACAAGGGCAGAACGCGGGCGTGTGTCTCGGTCGTGTGTCAGGTGACATGACCGTGTGTCCCTTGATGCTTAATTGAAACCAAGTCATTAGTTTCACACAGCCTAGCACACGGGAATGTGGCCTGGCCATGTGGCACAAGTCAATATACCCTCCAGTTTTCACACCGCCTGGTACACGGGCGTGTGAGACCATTTCGAAGGGTACACGGCCTGACACACGGGCGTGTGGTCTGGCCGTGTGACCCAAGTCAGTGAGTAACACAGGGTCAGACATGACCTAAAACACGGGCGTGTCCCATAGCCACATGCACGTGTCCCCTGGCCACACGAGCGTATGACCCCTGCACTTTGAAAAATTTTCCATGTTTTCTTAAAAATTCGTAGAGAACTCGATTTAGTCCCGAACCAATTCTAATGTCAATTTGGGGTCGCAAGGGCTTGTATTAGAGACTATATAAATGTATTTGATTTTTTTTTATGAATGATAAATGTATACGAAAAGTATGATTTTTTGACTTATAAGTCCAGTAATACTCCGTAATCCTGTTCCGGTGTCGGATACGGGTTAAGGGTGTTACAGTCGTTTTGATAAATGTTTACCTATTAAGTTAAAAGACAAAACTATTATATTGTTTATGTAGTTAAATAATATTATACTTCGTCTACTAGTTAAATAATCA
This sequence comes from Gossypium rotundifolium, assembly GCA_025506655.1. Lineage (NCBI taxonomy): Eukaryota > Viridiplantae > Streptophyta > Magnoliopsida > Malvales > Malvaceae > Gossypium > Gossypium rotundifolium. Next base: position 187,417,592 of record CP106729.1, on the reverse strand, counting down.
GTCTATGTAAACACAACATTGAGTATAAATAATAGGATTCGTTAACTCGACTCAACTTAACTCGAAATTTTTTTACTCGATTCGATTCAATTAGAAAAAAAATTCAAATTGAGTTTGGTTCCTAAAAAAAGATTCGTCAACTCGATTAACTCAAAATTTTTTAACTTGATTCGATCGAATACTCACCCTATGATAACATATTTAATAAGCTTGATTCCATCTAAAAGTACAAAGCGAGGGAGAAAAAAGAAAACCTCAAAGATTTGAAATTAACGAAAAATTACGAACATTATAAGAGCAATGATTTGATTAATTATTTCTTCCTACTGCCAGTCAAGAAGAATGAACTCACACAAAAGACATCCACCAAAGGAACATTGGCAACATGGTTTATAGTGACAGTACCATTGCCATGTCCATAGGATCCATGCTTAAAACTACTCTTCTTATTTCTACTCCTATGACCATCTGGTTTCACGTTTGGGGTTGAAGGACATAAATTACTGCTGCTCTTCAACTGCCAAACTGACTGATTTGAACTTTGATTTTGATTCATTGATGGGGGATTAATGGTCGGAGCAGCTGGTTGTTTCTTGATTTGAAGAGGAAGGATCTTACCATTGGAGAAAAGTTCATTTGCTGATGAAAAATAGCAGTCTTGATCATCACTATTGTTAATTTTGACATCGAATTCGAATTCAGTAGTTGACTCGAGTGATAAGGACGTTGATCGGAGAGGAGGGCAGTAGCACTGTTGCATTGCTGCTGCTGATGAAAACAAATAATGAGAAAATGAGATACTTGGAATGGTTTCAGCTGCACGTAGTCCCACAGCCATTGCTTTGGAAAACTGTGGTATCATATATCATCTATATTGTGAAAGAGAAACGTATATATAAAATTCAAACTACCAGCACCTCCATGGAAGATTAAAATATTGAAATAATTAATGTTATTTCTAGAATGTTTGATTTTTTATTTTTTCTGTTTAACTATTACTTACCTAGAGATGCAAGCAATGCATGAAGTGAAAGTCTTGGTCTTTGAGATTGAGATTGACTAAAAAACTAAAAGTTGATTGATTTTTAGTTTCGCTTTGTTATTGGCTACAGAATTTTTGCCTTGATTAATGTGTTCTAGAAATTTTGAAAATTAAAAGATAAAGCTTTTCTTTTAAGGGTAAACTACTCTAACTTTTGGGTAAATTTTATTTTGGTTATCCAATTTCAAAACTTTCAATTTCATCACTAATGTTTTCTTAATTTAAAATTTTAGTTGCCACAGTTAAATACTTAACGGAAAGTTGACGTGGGCCTTTTTTTATTGACCTAATAATAGATTTAACTCTCTAATATTTACTTATTTTATCAATTTGATCTTAAATCTAAAAATCCAACAATTTAACCTTTAATGTTCACAAAATATATCATTAGTTCTAATTCTAAAAGCTCAATAAATTTAGCCTTTTTATCAATTTAATTTTGATTCTAAAAGTTTTAAGATATATATTATGTCTAATTTCTTAAAAATACAACCTTGGATTCAATTACTTCTTGTTTGCATTGTCTAATTTCTTAACTTTCATTTTGCATCCCATGCCGAAATTGTTACTTCACACAAACATTAACAAATGCAAGTCTTTTATAAAGTCTTGGACGAAAATCGACTTTAATCTGTTGCACCACCATTGTCTTTTCTAACCCATTGTCTTACATGTTTTCAAGAATTTTGTGCTCTCTGCCTACTCGTGAACGTGTTCCAATGCTTACTGGTGGCAATCCTAGTCGACGAACTACTAGAATTCGTTGTTGCTGCACCATTTTGTGATTGCCCAACTGTTTCCTTGATCGAAGCATGCTCAGATGATGCGATTGTATTATGAGGATATATGCTAGGCAAAACCACATGCTCTAGTTTCGATCCAATCAACCCACAGAATTTGTTGCTGTAGTTTTAATATTACGTCCAACTTTTGCCTCCTTAAGTTATCTAAGTTTGAATGACGAAGAATTTTATCATCTTTAACTTTGGTTTTTTTTCCGTGTTTTGAAACCCAAACAAAATTTATCTAATTCTAAAAGTTTAAAATATTGAAAATTTTGTAAGTGTAAAGGGTTAAATTTATTCAATTTTTAGAATTAAAACTAAATGACAAATTTTATAAACGTTAAAGGTTAAATTTATTAATTTTTAAATTTAAGATCAAATTAATATAATATGTAAACATTAGAAAACTAAATTTACTTTTAGGCCAATAAAAATGGCCCACGTTAGCTTTCTAAGTATTTAACAGTAAGTGACTAAAATTTTAAATTTTAAAAAGGTTGATGATGAAATTGAAATGTTTTTAAAGTTGGGTGACCACCCACGAAATTTACCCTTCTTTTAATTATCATTTTAAACATTTTTTTTTTCTATGTAGCGGATCAAACAATAGATCATAGCACTTCTGCAATGGTGCGGTCATAATCATACATATATATATATATACCACATTGATTTCTTGTTAATTTGTTTATTTCATCATCTCCATGTTTTTTTCTCAGCCATAACAAGTTTTATTATTAAAAAAAAAAAGATGCATACTATTCACCATGCATATATAATTGGATTATTATAATTCATAAGGTAACTAATAAATAGCATATTCTTAATTTTTATTTTTATAAATAGAATCAGATAGCTTAATTAATTCATATACACATCCATTTGTCGGATGTGGCTATGTCAGATCGATTTTGTGTGGACGGAAATTAAGAAATGATATCCGATTTTATTACCATATTGACCAACAAAAATGCATTTAATCTGGATGCAGTTTGCCCATAACTGGTCCTAATTAGACTTGGTATGGTATTGAAGCAATTTTGAGCTGCTGATGAAAAAAATTGTATATATCATCTTGTATCAATTTTTTAATTATTTAATAATATTTTAATAAATTTTTCATATTATTGATATATATTTTTAGTAATTTTTTAATTTAAACTCGAATCTTGAATCTTGAATTTTGAATCAAAAGGTTAAATTTAAAATTTAAGGTTTATGATTTAGTGTTCAAGATTTAGGGTGTATGGTTTAGTGTTTAAGATTTAAATTGATATTCAGAGTTTAGGGTCAGGGTTCAAGGTTTGAGTACAAGGTTCAAGATAAAAAATTACAAAAATTTTAAATACGAAAATTCACATAGCAATCCATGAATACTTTATGTTAATTTTATGATTCTTTTTATTTTATTTTTAAATTTTGATTTTTTTACTTTTTAATATTTTATAATTTTTAAATATTATCATATTAATATGTGGATTGTCACGCAATTTATCATGTCAAAATCATTAAAAGTTAATATTTTTATTTTTGTATTTCCATTAATAAAAAGTGATTTATTTTTATTTTTTTGAAAGGTTAATGAATAAATTTAGCCAAAAAAAAATTCAAATTAATAAAAATGTAAACATTAAGGATTAAATTCATTTGAATAGTAACGTGGTAGACGTGGAATATTGTGGATGCGGAAAGAGGGATGAAAGGGTTGAATGGATTCGATTGGTTGGTTACAACATAAGGGGGAAGCTGGCAATGTTTTGCAGATAGCGGAATGTAAAAGAGAGCCAATACAAGGAACCTTTAAGCAGGTGCTCTGTGATAATTGTAATGGAGGATACCACCGAAGAGAGAGAGACGACAGCGATCGACGAGATGGATGAAATGCGTTAGAGCAAGGGGCGGCGTGTGTTTGTTTGAAAAGACTTCGGCAGCTACAGTAGACGATGCAGATCCAAATATCAGAATTGTAGTGTTGTGGGCAATGAAGGCACTACCAATTTAGCTATGGGTAAAGAGGCATAAGCCTTTGGACCTTAATCTTAACACTGGGATGGGCTCGTTTTTTGGATCATGCTGATGCTGTTAAGTTCGGGGAGTCAATGGGCCATGAGATGCATGTTGTAGGCACCGACTCGGCTTTTTATAAAAATAATATTAAAAAATTATTTAATTATAAAAATAAGGTGGGAAACAAATTAATTACAAAGATGAGTGTTTGCTAAAGTAACTTTGGATGCCGTCTGATAGATTGATGACATCAATTAAAAAATATTTTTTCACTTTTTTAAGTTTTCTTTATTGTTAAATTTTAAAATAAATTTATTGATGTCACCAATATATCAAGCAACACCCAAAATTACTATAACAAACATCCCGTTTTTGTAATTAATTTTTTATCCACCCTATTTTTATAATTAATTAATTTTTTAATATTATTTTTATAAAAAACCTCACAGGCACCGATCCTCAATTTCCTAATTCAAATTTGAAGGGGAAGAGGGTTATTAAAGAAAATAAATGAGTTGATTAGAGATGATAAAACTCAAATTGATCTATAGATTCGGAATTGATAGATTTTTTTTGTTTTTGAAAGTAGATGTGGGATAAGGTGGGGTGGATTTATTTTTTTGGAATAATGGATTTAGAGCAATTATAGTAATTGATTGCCTACCTCACTTCACTATATAAATTACAATTTTACTTTTCTATATATAATTATTAAAAGGATAAAAATACAATAATGTGTCGTTAAAAAGTACATGTTTTATGTTTAAATATCTATATTCCTTTAAAAAGATTAAAAATATTTAAAAATAAAAAATTAAATCGAGGTAGGATGGGATGAGGAATGGTTCATCCAATGTAACACTCCTTACCTGTATCCGTCGCCGGAATAAGGTACGAGGTATTACCGGAACTTATGGAACCAATTTCCATTTATCCAAATCAAGTACCATTTATTTATCAAAAATTATTATTACGTCCCTTAGATGGGCTTCCGAAGCCCAAATTATGCATCGAAACCAGACCGGAACCAAATCGAAATCATAGGGAATTTTTCGCAAAATCCCAAAATTATACTTACTCTAGTCATGCCAATAGCTAGGTTACAAACATCCATTTTCATGTAAACATTGGTATTTAGTCTATACATGTCATTCTTTCAAAATAAGTCATTTTCATATACCAAAAGATATGGGTTGATAGAGTGATAAGGCTCCGACTAATCTCCGACCTTCAAGCTCCCAAGCACCACAAAATAGGTAAAAGGAGAACGAGGTAAGCACATGGTGCTTAGTAAATTCATGCAACAAGAATTATACTTACCATACTTATACATCCATCATTTAACAACACAAGCACACATCCAATTCACATAAAGATATACCAATCATACAAACTCAACTTTTGCATTAGTTAAGCAACATCATATAAATTCAATACAAAGATAAATGATTGATGAGCTCATCAATTCCATAATTTTCATGTTCTTCCATTTCTCATATTTATCCCGTTGAATTTCTTGGAATTTCTATGGATATTCAGTAGTACATTTTTGTGTACAATTCCGGGTCCGTCAATTCTTACACATATGGGTATACCCTTTTTCCAGAGAGCACACTCCTCGAACCTCATTTCTTACAGCGAGATTACTAGTCTAGGCTAAATCCCCTGTATCATATGCTCAAAGAGTATTGTCGGGATTACCAGTCCAGGCTAAATCCCCTACAATGATAATTACTCTAATGAGCTTAATTTGGATTACCCGTCCGGGCTAAATCCATTTCACACATATTATTCGGGAGGGTTATATCATTAGGATCACCCGTCCGGGCTAGATCCTTTTTACCGTCAATTCCCTTTTCAGTGATCGATCAAAGTCCATTTCATTCAACTGGGATTTATTTCCCCTTTTTTATCGAGAATTGTCAATTTTTCATTAAATATCATACAATGAACGTCCAAACCATATTCACATCAATAAACATGCATTCCAAGTATTTAAGAATATAATTCAAGTTACACAAATTTACCCGTAACAATTTGTAATAGTTGTAGAGATTTTAGGGACTATTCAGCAATTTTTTCCTTCCCTCGTTTATCTTCAATTTCTTGATCTATAATATAAAATTTTCATTTATCAGCATCTAATTTTAATCTAATTTATTTCACAATTTATACCTCTCAATTTTTGAAATTGCATATTTACCCTAAATTTTTCAATTTTTACAATTTGATCCCTACTCAATTAACCCCCCAATTGAGCTGATTTTTCCTCAATTAACACTTGATTATACCATCTTAAACTACTTCACAACCTTTTGAAATCATAATTTCAGCATCAAACCTTAATTCCAATTTTTTTTACAATTAAGTCCTAAAAATTAATTTCTACTAAAAACATTTAGTAAATCCACCTTTTGATAAAATTAAAACTTCAAATACATGTTTATTCATCATAAACTTCCAGTATTCAACCATGGTAACTTTCAATTTCTTCCATAAAATCAAAAACTAATGAATTTAATAGTAGAAGCTAGTTGTAAAAGTCTTAAAAACATAAAAATTACAAGAAAAAGGCAAGAATTAACTCACTTGATGAAAAAAATTATCAAATACCAGCTTAAAGAACCCCTCCTATGGCGTTTTGGCTGATGAGAATGAAGAAAAATCAAAAGAAATCTAGATATTTTTACTTTAGTCTTAACTTTATTTAGTTAATTATGCAATATTTCAATTTTGCCCTTAAATCATCAATTTTCTTGCTGATTTCATGTGTCTAATTGCCTTTTTAATCCTTTCTCATTAGACACTTAAGCTATTTAATCATTCTAGTAACTTTTACACCTTTTTCAATTTAGTCCTTTCTATTTAATTGACTACCCAAACGTTAAAATTTTCTAACGAAATTTTAACATCACAATACCAACATTTCATAAATATTTATAAAAATATTTTGATTCAATTTTACAAGATCGAGGTCTCGATACCTCATTTTTATCTAATTTCTTCAATATATTTTTTCTAATTAACCACTAAATAGGTAAAAATTTTCTATCGATATTTTCATACGACTTTCCTATCATATTAATATTCATGCAATAATTTTTAAAATAAATTTTTTTTTAAAATCAGATTTGTGGTTACGAAATCATCGTTTCGATAACCTTGAATTTAAGTAATTACATCCAACATTTACGTAGTTGGTAGCGGTTTTCAAAAGTATACATTTATAATGGAGAAGCACAAATAATGGAGTAAATCGTGCCAACTATGGAGTGGTAGTAAATTTTGCAACATCCACCCCTCGTCCCGCTTCATTACCATCCTCGGTGTTGAGGAGATAGTTAAGGTGGTCGAATAAGTTAAGAAATTTGGATTTCAAGTATAAAGAATAACAAAAAATTGTAAAAGCATTCAACATTTTGATATTATGCAAATCAAAACTTAATGTTACATAAATAATAATCTTATGATCTTTAAAATAATATAGTTTTCACAAATATATATAATTACGTGATGCAAAATTAAAGTTAATGGTTGGATTTGTAAAAAAAAAAAAAAAAAAACACTATGGTAAATTAATTTTTCCATCTTTACCCTCTAAATTTTCATCTTTAAATAATTTCAAATAATTTATATATATTTATTCTAGAAACTTGAGTTCGAATCCCCTCTATTGCATAATTTTTATTTAATATTTTTGCCCAACAACTTAGTGTGTCGTCCTTTGCATAGAACCCCTAGTATAAATAGCATATTTTTCTACTTTATTAGGCATTTTTCTTTCATTTTCCTCCCCTATTGACACCCCTCTCTTTTTCCTCCTTTCTTCTTCTCCGTTTTCTCTCTTTTCTTCTTCATTTGCCACCTTAAAACCCTAAATCTTAGCAACCTTGCATTGCCCCCTCCTCTTTGCTTACACCATTGTTGTTGCTACCTCTCTGCTCTCCTAATTTCTCCATTGTTTTCATCCCCATTGCTTCCACTTTCCTTGCTTTGTCGCCCCCTCTAAAGCCCTCATCCTCTCTCTTCTTTTCTTCTTTCGTCACAGATCTGAATCTGGTGAAGTGTAAGCTGCAGTTTTAAGTCAGATCTGATCTTATTTTTCCTTTTCGGTTTTCTCTCTAATGGATGAATCTACCATTCATTTTTGATCGGTTCCTACATGATTTATTTCGTGTTTAAATTGTGGAATGTCCAGATCTAAACGCCTCGGATTAGCAGTGACATCGAAAGTTGCTCACAATTTCGTCTTAAGCCAAAATATTGTAATTAGTGATCTCAAAAACCAGATCTAAAAGTTCAATCTCTTTTCTTGTTATGGTCGAACCATATAGGGTGATTAGTGGCTGGTTTCTAACAATTTTTCATTGTTTTAGGTATAGATCTGAACTAGTTCTAATCAAATCTAAGTCTTAGAAGCTGCGGGATTAAGTCTAGTGCTGCGGATTTGTGTAAATCATGTATGGGTCCTAACTTTTGTATGTTTTGGTGTTTACTATAAATTTTATGATTGCTTGCAAGTTGGCCGAATGTCGTGTGTAATTTCTATGCATGGTCGAATGGCATAATGCCAACCGTGAAGTGGCCGGTAATGGTAAGACGTCGCATGTTGGCCGAAAGTATTAAGCGACCCACTAGTAATGGTCGAATGTTATAGGGCTTTAAAACGAGGTAACCAATTGTTTAAGTATTTTACATATGGGTTGGTTATGTGTTTGATCAATTGATTGGCTAAATGCATGCCATTTTGTGACTAGTACCATTAGGTAAGTTATTCATCATTGTTACTGACTACATGTAAGTATGTCTGCTATAGTGTATATTGACTGCATATACGTAAGTCATTAAATGTTATTGGTTTTACTCAATGTATGCAAAGCATACCTCTGATAATTTTATACTGAAAACATGTTAAGCATGCCACCGTAATGAAACCAATAATGTTAAAGCATGATGTGCTTCATTGTTTACATGACATACTGCATTGCATGGGCTTGAGATTGGTGGGTGACAGTAGGGTTATGTAAATTTTGGTTAAAATCGAATTAATTCGATTAACCGACCAAATTCGGTTAATCAATCGGTTAACTGAATTAATTCGGTCAAGGGTCGGTTAATAATTTTTTGAAAGTTCAGTTAACGGTTAATTTGGTTTTAAATCAGTTGGTTAACTGAATTAACTAAATTTAATAAATAATATTATAATATATAAGTATTCGGTCGGTTTGGTTAAATTTTTGGAAATATAAATTAATTGGTTAGGGTTAATTTTGATATGTTTTATATTTATTTTAAGCAAAAATAAAATATATATAAATTTTGTTTAATTCGTTAACGGATTGAATTAACTAAAAAAATTTAGTTTAGTTAAAATTTTTTGAAAAAATTTTAGTTCGGTTAATGGTTAATGGTTTAAAAGGGTCGGTTAATATAATAACCCAAAATTCATGAGCTGGCCTCCGTCTTAGTAAACCGAGTTTGTAAATAATTAATAAAAATATTTATGAGTTTAGTAGTATATCTAGTTAGGTTTTTATTTTGTGAATTTAGCATAATTAAGAGAAATTAGTAAAATGACCAAATTGGCAATTATGCTAATTAGCATAAATGAGGCAGCAATTGATGATAAAAATCTAAGATTTTTATTGTTTTATTATCTTAAATAAACTAAATAGATGACAAATGTATGGTAAAGATTAAAGACAAGTGTAATAGTAATAATTATATAGGTATACTTGAATAAAAATAAACATATACTTAAATAATAAGTAAAAGATTTTTTATAATATATTACTATTATTATTAGTTAAAATAAAAGAAATAAAGTAAGTAAAATAAAAGAAAAAGAAACAAAAGAAGAGAAAAAAAGAAGCAGAGAACGAAACGAAAACAGGGGAAGAAAAGAAGGAAAGAAAAGAAAAGGGGAAAATTTGGATTTTAAAGCTTCAAGTTTAATTGGTAAGCTAAATTTAGCCCTTTTCTCTTAATTTTTGATATTTTAGAAACTTTAAAACAAAATTTTGTTGAAATTAAGTGGAGGTTATGGAAGCTCATAGGTTTTTGAATATGATTTATGTTGAACAAAAAGAAGAAGTAGGGATTTAATTAAAAGAATTTTAAGTTAGAATTAAAAAGGGATTAAATTGTAAAAGAAGCTATAAGTTTTGTGTTTTAGGAATTAAATTGAAAAAAAATTAATTAGGGTTTTATAATGTACATTAGATTGTTATGGAGAATAGGAAGGAAATTGAGTAGAAATGAAGTATAAATTAAGTTAAACAAATAAAATAATTAATTAGGATTAAATTGGAATTAGGGAATAAACTGAATAGAAATTTAATTAATTATTATAATCAATGCTGTAATAAATAATATAAATTATTATTATTTTTGTAGTGAACAAAGAAATCGGCATCGAAAAGAAAAGAAAAGGTCGTCGATGAGTAAACGCACATTTCGAGTTTGTATTACTATAACTCAAAATATTTATTATTAAATGCAACATTGAATTTTTAATGTGTAAAAATATATAATACGGTAAGTAATTATATTTGAGGTGATGTGTATATATATATATATATATATATTTGAGTATTGATATGATTGTGATTAAATATGTAAATTTGTTGAAGTGATTATGCATGAGAAATTAAATTTAATTTGATATGGGGAATGTGTTAGAAATTTTTTAATAATAATAATAATAATAATAGAATATCCTATTAACTTGTCGGACTATATTGGATACAAATGGCATGTCATAGGGTTTGTGATGTGTTGAGGAGATTTGAGGCTCGGCCGAGGAGATATTTTTGTATTATATTTTTCGGTTTATCCAAAGAGGCATTTAATGCTTTACTGGATGTGTGTGGGAGGTTATATTATACTGGTGTGTTTGGGAAGATTTCACTATTCTGATGTATTTGGGTTGGATACTTTGGTGTGTTTGGGTGGAATCCCCGTGTCTGTCAGAGTCCGAGCCTTGTTAATAGGGTAAATAATTGAAATGAAAAATTGAAAAATGAGATTGATTGATTTGACACTATTGAAAAGTACGAGAAAGATTGTATGAGTTAAAATTATGAATTGAATTAGTATGTCAAAAATGAAATATGAATTTAAGATTTATGAAGTGATATATGTATCATTAGTTTAAATGATTTATAAAGATTGTGATTGATGTTTGTAATTTATTAATGTTAAATACTTTGATTTATGGTAATACCACTGAGTATAAAATATTCAGCGTACGGTTGTTTCCGTGCGCAGGTCATTAGAGTTCAAGGTCCAGTTCAGCATTCAGAAAGATCCCAACTCTAACAAGAAAATTTTGGTGATGTATTTCTTCCTTTTGTTCTTGATCTAAATAATTTCAAATTAAGCTCATTCAAACATATTTTCATTCAATTTAATCCAAAAACACAGTAATGGGTAAGTTACCATTTTGCCCCTAGTATTTTACATTTTTACAATTTAGTCGTTATTGCATGAAATACAAAATACTCAAAATTGGACTAAGCTTCTTAAGGGCCGAATATTCCTAGCCTTAATTCAATCTCAAACAATTCATTTGTTCTCACATTTTGACCCCTTCAATTTAAAAATTTCACAATTTAATCCTATTTAAACGTTTCCAACAAAATGTCTTAATTAAACTTATCAATCTAACATCATATATTTATTTTCCATTACTAAACACAAATTTCATCAAACTATCAACAATGGCATTTCATGAATACTTCATCAAATTTAAAAATTCAAGCTTGGCTAGTTAGTATTCAAAGCAACGATCTCAAAAACGTAAAAATTATCAAAAATCGAACTCAATTACATACCTTAATTAAGCATGCAATGGCCGAAAGTTTTGAGAGCTCAAGCTCTTTCTTTCTTCTTTAGTTTCGGCAAATGAGGAAGACAAGATGATAAAAAAAATGTTCTTCCACTTATTTAATGCTTTATTACTATTATATTATTATATTATAATTTATAACATTATAACATAAAATAAAAATATATAATAAATAAATTCCAAACACTATTTCATGCAAAGTTTGGCCGGCCACTAAGCTTAATTATGGATAAATTATCCTACCAATACTTTAATTTATAAAACCATCATCAATTTAGTACTTACCCATTTAACCACCAATTTTTTTTTTATGCGATTAAGACCTTTTTCACAATTAAGCACCAAAACTATCAAATTTTAATACGAAAATTTTGCACACATCAATTCACACATAATAAACATGAAAAATAATATTAAAATATTTTTTGAGTCGATTTCGTGGTCCCGAAACCACCGTTTCGATTAGGGTCAAAATCGGGTTGTTACATTGAGAGTCCATCATAGGGACTTAATTATTAAATTATACTATGTTATTTTATTCGTAAGTTGTCTGATATATCTGGTAATGCCTCGTAACCCTGTTTCGAATACGGTTTGGGATTAAGGGGTGTTACAATTAATTCGGTTAATTATAGTTCGGGTTGGTTAACCGATCAGTTAACCAATTGAACAGAGTACCGGCGGTTTATCCGCATTATTATTAAATTGGCAGTATATTTGCATTCTAGAGTTCTGTGGAGTACTGGCGGTTTATTCACAATTTACTAGCAGCTTGTTTACAATTTACTGGCAGATCAACTGCATACTGTTACTAGTGGTTTATCCACATCGAGTTTCAACTTTTACTATTTTTAGTGTTTAGATGACAGATTCTGGAGAACTCATGGTGTGTAACGGATGGATAGGAAGGACCCTTGCACTGTTTTACATTTGAACATGCCCATGCATATACACTATTTACTGAACTGCCATGATTTATTATAAACATTGATATTGTTGGCTATGTGTCGTACTATGATTGTTTGAATGTATGCAAAATTATTGTTTGTTCTGTTAAGGCTCATATTGAGTTTTTTAAGTTCACCCATTTAGTTTACTTCTTACAGATAACCTTCAAGGTTAGGATCGGACACAAGTTTCAGAGGTCTCGTCTCGGTTTTATTTAATAAAGAAAATTTAAATTTTACTTTATTTAATTATATTTTTTGGATTGTAATTTTATTAACTACAGACTGTGGCATGGGTTTATTTGTTTTTATTTGGGATTGTACTGCATGCAAGCAACTTTGTTAAAAATTGAACGCGAAAAATTGGCTTAAAATTTCTTAAAGTAAAATTGTTTTCATATAAGACTAAAAGGTATTACCTTTCCGCTGTGTAATAATGCAAATTGAAGTTTTAAAAATGCAATTTAACAAAAACAAAAAACAAAAGACAATTAAGTTATTTTTCAAACAATGCTAACTTTTTAATCAATTAGACTTTAAATATAGACAACCTAATAATTTGACGTTTTAAATTAATACAACGTAATCACGCTAAGTTTTCTAAAAAAAAAATTCAAAATAGGAGTTTCTAAATTGAATAGTTTTACTAGGCCATTTTGATGGATAATGTAGTCTACAAAATTCAGTCATAACGTTTAGGCTAAGTTAAAAGGTTACATCTTCCTACTAAACAAGGTTATTAATAAATTCATTAGCATCTCATTTATCCTTTTAATGTTGCAGTTAATTTAAAATTTCTCATAATTTGAAAATGATGTGTTCAAAATGAACTGTAATAAGAAAGAGTTATCCACGTCTTAAAATCATTAGTTTTACAACTATATTAATCATCTAGATGGTATGATATAATAAGGGTCTGTTTGAATAGTACAAAGTAATTGAATAAAAGTATAATTGTTAGGGTAGTAATTACATAGAATTGTAATTTTTTATACACGTTTGGTTAACAAAGTGTAATTACATCGTAATTCTCTATGTCATGTTTGGTAGTACAAGTTGTAATTATAAATGTACATAATTTATATGTTTAAAATATTAATCACTATAAAAATATTAGTATGATAAAAATAGTTTTTAAACAAGTAACACAAATAAAATTAGATCATTATATATATTATGTTAATATAAAAAGTAGTTGATAATATAAATACTAAAAAAACATGAATAAACATCATATGCAATTTTATCTAATTGTTCTAATGCATATTTGTTGGGTTATTCCCTCTTTAATATTTAACATATGCTCTTTATTATCATATGTTGATCATTGACTGAGTTCATCATCATTTGAATTTGAACCCGCGTTATTAAAATTATCAATATCTCTTTCTCCATGTACTCTATGAAGTATGGATTGTCTCAATTCCACTTATGACTGGAGTTATGAAATATGCAACATGCTAGTACGATCCAACATTAATTTTTATGCTATACTAAGGTGATGTTGATATGAAATATGTTTTTTTAAAACAACAAATGTCTTCTCAACCACATTTTGAAGCCCTAAATGTCTCAAGTTAAAGAGTCCATGAGTTATCTATGGTGCTTGTGTTTAGCACCATTCTCTGAATTGTATCATACCTAATAATATGGTACAAGAAAACTTTTTTTTTATTTGCATAATTAGCCTCTATCTTATAATATTTGAGTTCACAGTTGAAATAGTTTATTAACTTTAATTATAAAAACTTATATAAACTTAATTTAGAGAAAGACTTATGCGAGTTAAATCTTTTTTATAACATGTAAATTAAGTAAAAAAAAAGTATAATTTGTCTAAAACTTCCATAGCACTTTTATAAATAATATAAATTTTTCATAACTTTACAAAATAAGTTTTATAAATAAATATATTATTTTATAATTATTAACATGGAGATATAAATAAATTATGTCAATATTTAATTATAACTTTTTATAAATAAATATATTATAGTGCTTTTATAATAAATAAATTATTTTTATAATAACTTTATTAGAACTTTAATTTTCAGATTGTCCTAAAATTATAAAATATAATTAGGTGTTCTAATTACACCTAATTCGATGAGACCTATTAATTACTATTATTATACATGTCGAAACCATTTTTTTGTTGGAAAACGGGCCGACTTTAAAAAGGAAAAAAAACGGAGTCGCCACCAATCTTTTTTTTGAAGTGTGATTGGGCCACTTATAGAACATTTTGGTCCACGAATTTTAAGAAAATGGGCTCGAGTCGGTTACGCACGAGGAAGGATTAGCACCTCTATAACGCCCAAAATTGGTACCGTGTTGATTGATTAATGTCCTTAATATCGAAAATTAGAAAATAAAAATTTAAAATATGAATCATTAAAAAGTGCTTAGATAACTCGAATTGGATATCGAAATTCTCTTATCCCGAAAAGGTAAAATACCGCATCCAGCACGATAGGACACGATGTTTCAAACCCTCGATATTAAGATCATTTCATGATTTCCAAAATCCATGCATTGCAATTTGAAAAGGGTATTTCACCATTTGGCTAAACTAAAAACCGAAACCCAAAGACGATTGGAGTACGATTCTTTGGATTTCCAATCATGAAATATTGCCTTTATTTAAGAAATATGAAAAATTTATGAAGGATATCTAGTTGTTTAGATGAATGTAAAATCGAAACCCAAAGACGATTGGGCACGAATTTCTTGAACTTCCAAACACGAAACATTGCCTTATTTTCAAAAAAATACGATTGAAATCTTTGAAGGATATTTAGTTGTTTGGACGAATAGAAAATCGAGACCCAGCACGATTGGGCACAACTCTCTCGAACCTCCAAACATACAAAATTACCTTTGTGAAATCCTTTTAATAATTTTGAAAAAAACAAAAATAAAAATAAAAAAAACGCGAAAATGTAGACACGATTCTAGGGAATTATAATAATGAACACAAAAGGAAAAAAACCAAAAAAAATACTACCATAACAAAATAACATGTGATAAATAAAACAAATAGTAATGATAATACTATTAATGAAACTAATGAATATGGTAAAAGGGTAATATAAAACTGAAATATAAATAATATAATAAAATAGTAACAACAGTTAAGCAAAAAACATATATCAATGAGAAAATAATAGTCATAGTATTAGAATAAAAAATAGTAAAAAATATTGGTAAAAATACAAAAACAAATGTAATAATAATACTATATACAATAATGGTAAAAAAATAAAAAAAAATTTACTAACGAATGTAATAATAATGGCAAGGTAAATTATAAATGAAATACTTAACAAAAAAACAAGAATAGTAATATTTTAAAGAATAATAAATGGAAAAATAAATAAAAAATGGTAAACAACAATATCGGTAATAAAATGATAGTAGCCACGTTAAAAATAATAGTAATAAAATAAAACAATAGTAATAGATATAATATATATAAAGCAGTATTAATAAAACATAATAAAATTAAGCTTTAATAGTATGGGAAAATTAAAATAATAGTTATGATAATAAAAATAACAGAAATAATATGACTATAATGATGATAATCTACATAAAAGAGTAATAAAATATAAAAATAATGAATTTAATGGTAAAATAGCCAAAATAAACGAAAAGGGACTAAATCGAATCAAAACAAAAGCTTTGGGGCCAATTTTAAAACAAAACAAAGATGGAAGGGTGTAAATTGTCATGCGCACACAACTTGGAGGGTCCAAAACAGAAAATAACCCCTCTCCTGAAACGCAGCATCTGGGCGCGGATTAAATTGAAATCACAAACAAAGTTTAGGGTAAGATTTAAAAAAAAGAAAAAAGAAACTGATTTAAAACAGGGTACAAGTAAAGAGGGCTGAATGCGCAATTTACCCATTTAGGGTAAATGCGCGTGAATTCCCTCCCCAAAAGGTAAAACAGCGTTGCTCTTCTTTTTAATTTTTTAAACCTAAAAAAAAACTCACATTTCATTCCTTCTCATCTCTGCTTCAAAACCAAATCCCTTTCATAAAAAAAATTTTTTTAGGGTTGGAGTCTCCCCTCCTGCTTTTGCAAGTTCATTTTGAGGAAAACCCTTCTTCACCAAAAGCCCCACCATGCGCACCAACAATGGTGGCCGGAGGAACGACGGTAAATTCCCTTCGATCTCCCCTTTTTTGTATTTTAATGTTTCGATATGTATATACTGTAATCCTTTTTTAAAAAAAATAGAAAACCCAAAACAGAAATCAAAACGAAAAAAGAAGGAGAATAATATAGACCTTCTTTGCACTTTTGCTAACAACTTTCTGTGAGATTTTGTGTGGTTCTTTGTATTCTTTTTTTTTTTTAGAAAAACAACAGTGTATCTTTGTGCTCTGCTCTCTTTCTCTCTGTAAAAAAAATTTCCAAAAAATATATCCCTCAGATATCCAGACCAAAAGACCTCCTTCTTTACATCATGTATTTTGCCTTTATAGCTTGAAAAACCCCCCTAAACATAGAATAAAATCCGACTCAATCCCCCTAAACATGTTGTACTGCTTCCTATTTTGTAGGTGCACCACCGGAGGAGTGGATGCGCGTGATTCGGAGTTGGAAGCGCGCACGTTGTCGGGTGAACTTGAGGCGCCTGCTCGCTAGGGTTCTGCTTTACATTGTGTTTTGTTTTTTTTTTTGCTAAACTTTGGGTTTGTTGGTGATTGGTATTGGGCCGGGTAAAATTTTGGGCCTTACAATGCCTCTCTTTGCTCGTTGTCGTAACGAGAATGGAGCAAAGACTTTAAGAGGACCAATTTTGCCCGGTCTGCCGAGTCTCGACTTCTCGATGCTTCCTTTTCTTGAGTAGCATTGCTTTGACCCATCGCATCTTTACTTGGTATAGGAATTTTGTCTCAATCGCTCCACTCTCGCCAGTGGAGGTAAGATCTGCTGCTTTAATCCGCTCCACTCCTGCTCAGTGGAGATAGGATCTGTTGTCTTCAATCCACTCCACTCCTACTTAGTGGAGATAGGATCTGTTATTTTTGGCCTGGTACCCTACTGCTTAGAGAATTGAGGCTCCATGTTTTCGACCTGTTCCACTCCTGCTCAGTGGGATAAGGTCTGATATTTTTGGCCTGTTACCCTACTGCTTAGGGAATTAAGGCTTGTCGTTTTCGATCTGTTCCACTCTTGCTCAGTGGGATAAGATCTGCTATTTTTGGCCTGGTACCCTACTGCTTAGGGAATTGAGGCTCCATGTTTTCGACCTGTTCCACTCCTGCTCAGTGGGATAAGGTCTGATATTTTTGGCCCGTTACCCTACTGCTTAGGGAATTAAGGCTTGTCGTTTTGACTGCTCCACTCCTCCAAGGGATAAGATCTGCTATTTTGGCACTGTACCCTACCGCTAGGGAATTGAGGCTCCATGTTTTCGACTGCTCCACTCTCGCCGGTGGGATAAGGTCCGATATTTTGGTCTGCTACCCTACCGCTTAGGGAATTAAGGCTTGTCGTTTTTGACTGCTCCACTCCTTCGCCGGGATAAGGTCTGATTTTTTGGCCCGCCACCCCACCGCTTAGGGAATTGAGGCTCGGTGTTTTCGACTGCCCACTCCCCGCCAAGGGATAAGGTCCGATATTTTCTACCAGTTACCCTACCGCTAGGGAATTAAGGCTCGTTGTTCTCGATCCGCTCCACTCCTGCCGGTGGGATAAGATCTCGCTATTTTGGCCCTGCTACCCTCTCGCTTAGGAATTGAGGCTCAATGTTTTCGACTTGCTCCACTCCTCGCCAAGGGATAAGGTCTCGATGTTTTCGACCACATTACCCTACGCTAGGGAATTAAGGCTCGTCATTCTCGATCTGCTCCACTCGCCAAGGGATAAGATCTGCTATTTTAGCCTGCTACCCTACTGCTTAGGGAATTGAGGCTCAATGTTTTTGACCTGTTCCACTCCTGCTCAGTGGGATAAGGTCTGATGTTTTCTGTAACTCCCATCAATTTGCTACATTGTCCCATGGGGAACCTATCTCAGAGAATTGATTTTATGGTGTATATGTTTATGCCAAATGATTAGGATGTCATGAAGAATGCTCCTAACCATATGTATCATGAATGTTATGAATGGATGCAAAATGTCATGAGAATGATCCATTTTAACATTTGGGCTGTTATTGCTTGCTGCTTATTAAGGTGACCCCTGACGTATGTCTTCTCTGTTCAGCTGGTACTTCTAACAACTAATCTGAAGATGTCGTCACTGCTTAGTCCCTTATCTCAAGTCTCTGAGCCCTTTAAGCCTGGTTAGTTCTAAATAATTGTCCTGTTTCGGATTCTTGTATTATTTAGAGACTTTTAGAGTAATACGCAAAACTTCTTTTGTGAAAGCATTATTAGTTCAATAATCATTATTTCCATGAAAAATGCTTGGAAAAGATCATAATAATGGACCAGTAAAGAAATTAATTAGGAGCATGGCTCGAAATAAATAAGATAGCAAATGCAATCAAGAAGGAAATTTATTGGTAGTGTATTTTGAAACGAGCAAATTAAGAATGGGTAAGATGGAAATTAGGTGCCCCAGATATCGCCGACTGAGCTTCTATGTTCAAACTTCTTGAGGACCATTTAAGCTCAATATGTGTTTAAGGGATTCAGAGTACTTTGTCGATGCCTCAAGATGTAACATACTTCCTCATTGTCAATTCGAGCGTGGCAAAACTATTGTATGCCCCATCATGATTTGATTACAACTTGAGCCGCCCTTTTCGGGTTTTCGACTCAAAGCCCCTTTGGTCTCAAAGTGCCCTTTGCGGGTTTTCACCTTGGCCTCTCCGTTTTTTTTTTTAGATTCAAGATACCCTTTGTGGGTTTTCATCTTAGCCTACTTTCAAGAGAAGTACTTCTCAACTGAGTCTGCATTAATTGGATTTGGCAGACTTTTGCCGTCCATCTCGGCTAGCATCAAAACTCGTCCAGAAAAGGCCTTCTTTACAACATAAAGTCCTTCCCAATTAGGCATCCACTTTCCACTGAAGTCCTTCTGCATAGGGAGGATCTGTTTCAATACCAAGTCTCCTTCATGGAATACTCTAGGGCGAACCCTCTTATGGTAAGCTCGCATCATCCGCTTCTGGTACAGTTGACCATGGCGAATGGTTCTTAGCCACTTCCTCGATCAATTTCAGTCGGTCATACAGAGAGTGAACCCATTCTGCTTCGTCCAACTTCGGTTCTGACAAGATCTAAAGAGTAAGAATTTCAACTTCGATGGGTAAGATCAGATCCATCCATAAACCAATGAAAAGGTGTTGCCTCGGTGGAAGTCCTCGTCAACATTCGAGAAGCATAGAGTGTAAATGGTCCATCATCTTTCAAAATCTTTTTGGATGGTTTCTTTCTTTTCTTTTCTTCTTTCTTCTTTCTTTTTTTTTGTTTTGTTTTTTTTAAAATTTGAACTTGAACTCAAGTTGAAATTGAACTTGATGATTGACCATGTAACTTTGTCATAGGAACCGAACCTCACTCTCTTAGTGGAATAGTTGACAATCACGAAAATGAATAGGCGTCAACTAGATACTTTTGACGAAATCATCCCCATAACATTTATGCCCCACGATAGAAAAAGCATATAAGTCATGTCTTCTCAATTTGGCATTTACTAACAACACCGACAAAATCTCTCTTTCATGGTAGCCTCCTCGTGCCTAGACATATCTTGATGCGGTCATGCAAAACATCTTTGAATTCTTTGAATAACTCGATGGCGTCTTGCTTTGTTTCGGTGGCGGGCAAGGTTTCGATCTTTACTCCTTTCCCCTGACTCACAATGTCCACTGACCCTTTGTACGATAGAGTCTATTTTTATTTTGCTTTCCCATCCTTAACAGATCAATGGGTAAGTTGTACTCTCTGACATCTTCAAAATATTCAGATCCTTTTAGACCCATATTTCACTCAAAAGGGAGTCTGTAACAGCGTTGCTCATGTCCCGATATCTGGGTACCTATTGTAGGTACGAAGGTAAATTCCAAGGAATAAACGGTTCTGAAGATGATTATTTATAATAATGGATGAAAAATGAAAAAACATTCCAAAGAACAAAAGAATATATAGTATGACATGGGGAAAAAATGAGAAAATATTTGCTCGACATGAAACACAAACATGCATTTTTATTGACAATAAAGATGTTTGAACATGAGCCTATTTCACAAAAGATTCTTATTGTTTCTAGGCTTAAAACAACAAGTGTGTTTTGAACATTACTCTGTGTTTGCTCTAAAACTACAGGAGTTTCCTTCACATCCAGCTTATTCAAAACACTTTCAGCTCGTAGGGATGAACGCCTCCTAGGTTTCCTTCATTCGATCTCTCTCGAATACGGCTTTGATGATCAAGGCTTTTAACATGTCTTCTACTGCTTTCTTCATTTGTCATCCCCAGTTTAGGAGGAATAATTCTTCCGATCTCTATACCTTGGAGATGTGTGGAAAAGTAATTGATCCCCATTTGACCTCGGTGTCCTTCTTTATCGACTCTCTTCCTATGGTACATATATTTTCCCTCCCGCAAAGTCAAAAACTCCAACTCTTTATTATCCATTAACCCTTGTACTAGGGCTCAATTATTTGCACCGTTGGATCTCATGGCCTTCCTTGTTATGGAACTCACAATAGTTCCTCGTATCCAGGATTTGCCCTTACGCCTTGTCTAATTAAACCTCTTTCCACCATTCTTCTCCAGCACCTCTCTCATCGGGGTTCTTATTTCGCAACGCTCCACTTGATTCTTTTCCTGCGCCTCGATTATTGCATTCATCCCATTATCAATGTGACTAGGTAACGGATTTCCTGCAACAGGCGCATCATTGAACTCCACAATGCCCATTTTGATGAGCCTCTCGACTAGCTTTTTGAAAGGAAAGCAGTTCTCTATCGGGTGCCCCACTATCCCTGCATGGTATTCACATTGAGTGCTCACATTATACCATTTAGGATATGGGGGTTGCAGCGGTTCTGAGTAGACAGGGGCTACTACGTGTGCGTCTAATAAAGTTTTATACAACTCCTTATACGTCATCGGTATAGGAGTAAATTGGAATTTCTCGATCCTTTGCCTCATGTTGGGCTCTTGTCTTGGTCGGGCCTGCTGGCCCACAGCTACAGTTCTCGGTTGGGTAATAGTAACAGGTTTAGGATAACCCGAGCTTATATTCCCCACTTCAGCTTCCCTTATCTTCGGCGCGGCTCTTCTTGTGCTCTCCCGCTTTCTATCTTCCCACACCGATTATGTTCTCTATCATCTCGCCGACATCACCATGTCCATGAAACTCTTAGTCGTGCCTCCCAACATGTGGTTAATGAAAGGTGCCTTGTGGTATTGATGAAGAGCATGGTCATTTCCTTTTCTAGTAACGGTATTTGGACTGCGTGAATGACCTCCCTTCATCTTTGGGCGTACTTTCGAGCTTTCACTTGACTTTTCTCCATGTTTTGCAACGTGATCTCGTCAGGTGCTATATCGGTCACATGGCCGTAATGCTTAATGAAAGCTCGCGCCAAATCTCTCCACGATTTGATTTGGGTACAACTCAACTGGTTGTACCATTTTGTCAGCACCCCAATCGACTATCCTCGAAGCAATGGATCAACAATCGGTCGTTGTTGACATATCCTGTCATTCTCCGGCGTAACATCGTGATATGGGCCTCGTGGCGCTAGTCCGTTGTACTTTTCAAACTCGCATCTTGAACTTTGGAGGAAGTACTAAATCTGGGACTAGACTCAGCTTCTTAGCATCCACTTCGCATTGGTAATCAGCACTTTCCAATGCTCG
The DNA here is from genome assembly GCA_025506655.1 of Gossypium rotundifolium. NCBI lineage: Eukaryota > Viridiplantae > Streptophyta > Magnoliopsida > Malvales > Malvaceae > Gossypium > Gossypium rotundifolium. Next base: position 187,395,124 of record CP106729.1, on the reverse strand, counting down.
AAACTTCTCCTCTAGCCATTTGCATCGATCTTCGAACTCTTTTGGAAACTCTACTTTTACCTCCTCCTCTTCTGCCACCTCATCGAAGTCTGGGACTATTGGTTTTACCAAATTGACTTCGGGGTTAGAGCTCGAGCTCATGGGAAGTTTCCAGTCTTGAACACCGGATTGGTCTTGAGGTTTGATATTGACCGATACTGGGTGGTTGCACTTGGGAACTTGTCGGGGCCAGGCCTGGAGGGCAAGCAAAATCTTCATTATCTTCTCCAGTATCGACCATAGGCCTTTTTTCGTTTCCAGGCCCTCCAGTCAACAACTGTGTTAGCTGGCTCATCATGCTTCTCTGGGATTCCAGCATTTGATCCCTCATATCCTGTTGGATCTTGGCTAATCGCTTCTTGCATCCGAGCTCAGTAGTTGGTCTTGCATCTCTTCTGCATTTGCTCCAACTTTTCTATCCTTTGATCCATTGCTCTCGCCTTTTTCGAGTGTAATAGCGGTCTTCCGTGATAACTATAATATGACCTCTAGTTAATAGGGTTCTTTATGATATTAAATGCACATGATGCGATGTGATGCTATGCAAATGCATGAAATGCAATGTAAATGAATGAATGCAAAAATAAGAGGCATTGACTTTGAATTCGTTACATTAGAAAACTTTACTAGAAAATAAATTTCTTTACACAAAACGGATCGCATACACGGCCTTGTCCTTATAGTCCAAGTGAAAACATGAATCCCTTCTTCGCAAAAGTCAAGTCTTGTAAAATTCTAATAGATACTTCTTCTACCTCCTTTTGCTTGATCCGGACCGCTACTCTTGTTCACTTGTTAGCTTCTTCAAAACTGTCGAGACGTAATAATCTTTGAATATTCTTGTCAACTTGAATCCCTGGGTGATAAGGTCTTGTATTCCTTCACGGACTATAAGTCTTCTCTCGTTGTATTCACTTGAACTATATTCGGACGACCGTATTATAATCCACTTTATCAAAAAATCCATTTTCTTATGACCAACTTTTCTATTTAGTAATCGAATTTGAAATCAACACCTCTTTTTTATGATGTGAATGCAATGCAATCAAAACAGAATAAAACTCGTTAGTACAAGAAAAATAAATAACATAGAACCTATCAGGGTGACCACTAGGGTTTGACATGGTTCTACCTAGGGTAGGCCCTTAGGTTTTCTACATGTGGTTTAATTCTAAAGAAAGGGTACCTGAACCAGCAGATTCCTCAATCCTCACCCATTATAGGCTCATACTAATTGAGTTCAGTTCAGGGGAATACATTTCCCTATGGCCATGCGGAGGTGAAAACCTCACGGAACCATAGGTACGGATGTATTCCTAAGGCGATCCCTAGCCCATGCGGAGGTGAAAACCTCACGAAGGCATAGATTTTGCTCCCACTTAAGGGTGTGACCACAACGGTCATGCAATATGAATGCAGAGATATCTCGTGTCTCAAACCAAAACACATATATGACGCGACACAAACTCATGCAAATGAAAAAACGGAAAAGGAAAAAATATTTTCGATAAAAAGAACATTAATCAACCAATTTCACTACTTGACTCTCTTATGGGTCCCCGTTGGAGTCGCCAAGTCGTCGAAACCATTTTTTGTTGGAAAACGGGCCGACTTTAAAAAGGAAAAAAAACGGAGTCGCCACCAATCTTTTTTTGAAGTGTGATTGGGCCACTTATAGAACATTTTGGTCCACGAATTTTAAGAAAATGGGCTCGGGAGTCGGTTACGCACGAGGAAGGATTAGCACCCTCGCAACGCCCAAAATTGGTACCGTGTTGATTGATTAATGTCCTTAATATCGAAAATTAGAAAATAAAAATTTAAAATATGAATCATTAAAAAGTGCTTAGATAACTCGAATTGGATATCGAAATTCTCTTATCCCGAAAAGGTAAAATACCGCATCCAGCACGATAGGACACGATGTTTCAAACCCTCGATATTAAGATCATTTCATGATTTCCAAAATCCATGCATTGCAATTTGAAAAGGGTATTTCACCATTTGGCTAAACTAAAACCGAAACCCAAAGACGATTGGGTACGATTCTTTGGATTTCCAATCATGAAATATTGCCTTTATTTAAGAAATATGAAAAATCTATGAAGGATATCTAGTTGTTTAGATGAATGTAAAATCGAAACCCAAAGACGATTGGGCACGAATTTCTTGAACTTCCAAACACGAAACATTGCCTTATTTTCAAAAAATACGATTGAAATCTTTGAAGGATATTTAGTTGTTTGAATTTAATAGAAAATCGAGACCCAAAGACGATTGGGCACAACTCTCTCGAACCTCCAAACATACAAAATTACCTTTGTGAAATCCTTTTAATAATTTTGAAAAAACAAAATAAAAATAAAAAAACGCGAAAATGTAGACACGATTCTAGGGAATTATAATAATGAACACAAAAGGAAAAAACCAAAAAAATACTACCATAACAAAATAACATGTGATAAATAAAACAAATAGTAATGATAATACTATTAATGAAACTAATGAATATGGTAAAAGGGTAATATAAAACTGAAATATAAATAATATAATAAAATAGTAACAACAGTTAAGCAAAAAACATATATCAATGAGAAAATAATAGTCATAGTATTAGAATAAAAATAGTAAAAAATATTGGTAAAAATACAAAAACAAATGTAATAATAATACTATATACAATAATGGTAAAAAAAAAAAAAAAAATTTACTAACGAATGTAATAATAATGGCAAGGTAAATTATAAATGAAATACTTAACAAAAAAACAAGAATAGTAATATTTTAAAGAATAATAAATGGAAAAATAAATAAAAAATGGTAAACAACAATATCAAGAATAAAATGATAGTAGCCACGTTAAAAATAATAGTAATAAAATAAAACAATAGTAATAGATATAATATATATAAAGCAAGATTAATAAAACATAATAAAATTAAGCTTTAATAGTATGGGAAAATTAAAATAATAGTTATGATAATAAAATAATGTAAATAATATGACTATAATGATGATAATCTACATAAAAGAGTAATAAAATATAAAAATAATGAATTTAATGGTAAAATAGCCAAAATAAACGAAAAGGGACTAAATCGAATCAAAACAAAAGCTTTGGGGCCAATTTTAAAACAAAACAAAGATGGAAGGTGTAAATTGTCATGCGCACAACTTGGAGGGTCCAAAATAGAAAATAACCCCTCTCCTGAAACGCAGCATCTGGGCGCGGATTAAATTGAAATCACAAACAAAGTTTAGGGTAAGATTTAAAAAAAAGAAAAAAGAAACTGATTTAAAACAGGGTACAAGTAAAGAGGGCTGAATGCGCAATTTACCCATTTAGGGTAAATGCGCGTGAATTCCCTCCCCAAAAGGTAAAACAGCGTTGCTCTTCTTTTTAATTTTTTAAACCTAAAAAAAAACTCACATTTCATTCCTTCTCATCTCTGTTTCAAAAACCAAATCCCCCTTTTCATAAAAAAATTTTTTTTTAGGGTTGGAGTCTCCCCTCCTGCTTTTGCAAGTTCATTTTGAGGAAAACCCTTCTTCACCAAAAGCCCCACCATGCGCACCAACAATGGTGGCCGGAGGAACGACGGTAAATTCCCTTCGATCTCCCCTTTTTTGTATTTTAATGTTTCGATATGTATATATCAGAATCCTTTTTTTAAAAAAAATAGAAACCCAAAATGTAAATCAAAACGAAAAAGAAGGAGAATAATATAGACCTTCTTTGCACTTTTGCTAACAACTTTCTGTGAGATTTTGTGTGGTTCTTTGTATTCTTTTTTTTTAGAAAAACAACAGTGTATCTTTGTGCTCTGCTCTCTTTCTCTCTGTAAAAAATTTCCAAAAATATATCCCCAGATATCCGAACCAAAAGACCTCCTTCTTTACATCATGTATTTTGCCTTTATAGCTTGAAAAACCCCCCTAAACATAGAATAAAATCCACTCAATCCCCTAAACATGTTGTAATGCTTCCTATTTTGTAGGTGCACCACCGGAGGAGTGGATGCGCGATTCGAGTTGAAGCGCGCGACGTTCTTGGGTGAACTTGAGGCGCTGCTCTGCTAGGGTTCTGCTTTACATTGTGTTTTGTTTTTTTTTTTTGCTAAACTTTGGGTTTGTTGGCTGATTGGTATTGGGCCCCGGGTAAAATTTTGGGCCTTACAATACAAACATAACATATTTATATAATTATAAATAATTAGTGATTCCAAGTGTAGAAGACAAAACCAAATTAACAGTTGTGCGATGACAGCATAAAAATAGCAGCATAGAGTATCCCCACGAGTTTGACAATCAGATGATGAAACTAAGATAGAAACCTAATGAACTTGGGGCAATGGTTGGCTGCAATATGATTTAGGGTATCTTGACTACGGAAACTTGATGGAAAAAGAAAACCTAAATATAGTCAAATTCTTGCTTTACATATTTAAAATTGGTAATTTAATTAGGTTGAAAACATCCCATTGTTTTTATTTCTCAAATAAAAATTTAAACCATAACCTTTTCAATTTTGCCTCGATTTACACAGACAGAAAGCCAAGTTTCCCGATCATTGCCCGAGTCTTCAGCTGCCAGAATACAACCAAGTCAACAACAACAACCAAACGCGCAATTGGATTGGTTCTCTACTTTTGACATTTCTTTCAAATTAAATTATAGGGTAAACTACTTAATTGGTCATCTAACTTTTTAGATACTTTTATTTTAGCCACTCAACCGTTAAATCTCTAACCGCAATTAACTTGTACATGCTACCTCATGTTCACACTTTCATTTTGGTCACCCAAAATACTTTTTTTTTAAATATTGATTGAGATAAAAAAATTAAGTATTAAAGTAAAAAAATAGTAGAAACTAATTAAAATCATGCTTTAAAATTGTCAAATTATACTTTTTTTAGCAAATGTCAAATTATACTTATTTAGCTCATTGAGGAAGTTTTAAAATTTTTTTCAATATTAAAATTTAAATTTCAAAACATAAAAATCAATTAAATAAGTTATTGAATTTTTTCCTTAAATTGTCAATAAAATTTAGAATTTATGACAATGTGATAAGTAAGTATAATTTGACAAATTTTTTAATATTTAAATTTTTTTTTAATCAATATTTTAAAAAGGATTTTTTTTTGGTGATCAAAATAAAAACTGTTTAAAAGTTAGGTGATTAAAATGAAACTACGGACATAATTTGGTGTGTACAGTTAACTGCAATTAAATATTTAAAATTGAATGATTAAAATAAAAATATTTAAAATTTTAGTGATAAAATTACAAAAATTTCATTTTAAAAGACCAAAATGAAAGCTTGGTCACCTAGGTAGTTGACCCTAAACGATAATCTATAATACGAAAAAAGACAGACCAACTCAGTTTTCCATTTTCTTTCTTCCTTTTTTCCCCTCTATTTTCTTTCTCTTTTCTTTTTCCCCCTCATTGTTTTTTCATCTAACTTTCTCAAATCCCAAACAAAAGACCCCTGGAAAAAAAAAAGGGTTCTTTTAGATTTTGAAATAAAGGCAGAAAAATGGTGAACTGGGAGCTAAACAGTTGCTGCAATAATGGCCAAGTTACCTTTCTGGTTACAATTGGTGTCTTCACTGTTGTCATTCTTGTTGTAAGCATCTTTCTTGATTTTTTTTCTCTTGTTTTTAACGAAGATCATCTTTTTCTCTGCTATGCTTTTGGTTGTTGTAAGGAAACAATATAAACACGATAAAAACAATGGGGTAATTTTGGTAAGCGCTCCATGGTTATGTTTGTTTGAAGGATGATAGATCTACGGTTTAGTTGACTAAGCCATGATTGTTAGTTTTAGTTTAAAATTTAATAAGTTTCTTGTTTTGGAGAAACCATCGAATTGATGGTAATTTGAATTTTGAAATAGATTAACAGTTTAAATAGTTTCTTGGTTTGCACGTTGAAGGAAATTGGGTTCTTTTCTGGGAGCATTTATGATTTACTTTTGTAATAATTGTTGTAAATCTGTTCATAAGGAACTCATAAATGCTATGGCATTTACAACAATTTTCATAAGCTGTTCATAACGATGAGGATGCCAAGGTTTTAGGAGTTTTCCAGGAGGATTCACTGCAGTTGACTTTCTGTTAAAAGATACAGCATTCTTTGGAATTTGAACTGGTTGCCAATGTTTGCTTAAATGGATTGACCTAATGTTTCCCCCTGATTGTTGTAGCTATGGAGGACAGTGCTGTTGCTGCCGTTTAAGCTCATTACAGTATTCTTGCATGAAGCAAGTCATGCAATTGCCTGCAAACTTACCTGTGGTCATGTAAGAAAGCCCTTTCCTTTATCACATGTCATATGAAGGGTTTAAACATGTTTTTAATGTGATCATTAGATTTTGGCTGCATAATTTTTCTACCTACTCATCTTGCTGGTTTTAATCTTTGGATTATGGTCTGCTCAATGATCAATGTTCCTTTTACTTAATGATGTAGGTAGAAGGGATCAAGGTTCATGCAGATGAAGGTGGAGTAACACAGACAAGAGGCGGTATATATTGGGTGATCTTACCTGCTGGATGTAAGTTTTTTCATCTCTAAACTCATCCTTTTTTTTTTTTTTCATGGTATGCGACATAAATGCTAGAACTATGTAAGAAACACATTTTTATTTTATGAAATTTATGGAAAGATCCATTTACTCTTATTCGGACAAGATACAGCTCTCCTGCATTTATTATTGTATGTAATCTGTATATGGGTGCATGATCAAGACATGTCTAATTTGAGTGCAAGTTTGTGGTCATTGGCTGCCTGTGTTTGCCATATTCTTGATGTTTCACTGAGGACAACTCGTCACATATGGAGTGACCGGCATACATATTTTCTTGATTTAAACTTTTATATACGAAGTTACCTATTCTTTTCCTTCCCTTTTTCCTATATAAACTAGTTTACCATTCTTTTCAAACTATTTATTGGATCTTTTTTGAACTACATGGTCTTTCATCTAAAACAAGTTGCTTTTTATTGATACTTATGCTACTACAATTGCTTTTACATTCAGATCTTGGCTCATCATTTTGGGGGATGGCTTTGATTCTTGCATCCACAAATCTCCTCACTGCAAGAATAGCTGCTGGTTGTTTTCTTCTTGCTCTCGTCATCGTGCTCTTTTATGCTAAAAATGTAAGATATCAAGGATTATGGTATTTCCTGATAAAAATTTGCATTAATATTTAGATACTTTCTTTCTTTCCTTTTTTATTTTGTATTCTTCAAAGAGTACTTTCAAACTTTTAACTTGTAATGTGTGTGATTATTCAAACAGTGGACACTTCGAGGACTGTCCATCGGTGAGTACCCTTATAACCTTGTGGTGACGTGTTTTTATAACTAGGAGTTGAACTTGAAGTGCTAACAATTTTGTTATCTATAAATTGGATTCCTCAGGTTTTATTATTTTCCTTGCTCTAATTTGGTTTTTGCAAGAAAGGACAACAGTTCGTATTCTCCGTTACGCCATTCTATTCATCGGTATAGGCTCTCTTGTCATATTTTCTTTATTGTTCCCAAAGAAAATTTCATTCTACCATCTCTTCCGTGAAAAGAAATGTTGCTTATTTCTTATTTTGGAAATTGCAGGTGTCATGAACAGTCTGTTTTCAGTCTATGGTATGTCTCGGCTATGGTGCTTCCTCTGACATTTTTTTTTCTTTCAATTAAGCATTAAATTTGAGGTGATTTGAATATTGTTTGCGTAGATATCTATGATGATCTAATATCTCGAAGAGTCAACTCCAGTGATGCCGAGAAGTTTGCAGAAATTTGTCCTTGCCCCTGCAATGGAGTTGGATGGGGGTTTATATGGTGAGAAACTGACACTTGAAGCATTGGCTGTCCTGTTTTCAATGATTATTTCTGTCTTGCTGCTCACATTCTTTTTGTACACTATTTGCAGGGGAATGATATCATTCATATTTCTCGGTGCATCAGTGTATCTAGGACTTCTCATCTTAGCTTGACCTGAGGTACAGCCTCCTTCTAAAAAGGATATTTTTTCCTTCATTTGCTAGAACAGGTGATTTAGATTGAAATTTAAAGTAATAGCATGAGGCAATGTTATATTGGAGCATCTGTGAACATTGCTATAGTTGAGTGGAAGTGAAATATGCATGATGTTGTTATTGTTCCATTAAGCTGCTCTGACATTTAAGGAACCTGGCTTTACTCTATAATTCAACTATAGGCTATCTAGCTGCAAGGTGATTGATGATATCTTTGTTTTTTAAGTTGAAATCCGTGCTTTATTCAGCATTTAAAGTGGTAGTTTGCTGTAATCTAGTATAAACATGAATCTATCTGATTGGTATTTATTACATTGATTTGAAAGAAAAGGCTATAAATCATGGTTTTAAAAATCTCAAGCTATTTCTTTTTCTTCTATTGTCATGTCTTGAATTTGCCATTTTAATTTCAATTTCAGGTTCTGGGATTGGTTGAAAGTCATCTTGGTACTGGCAATTTATTATTGTACGTCATTCAGCACTGTGTTAAAATGGAGGATGCCATTTTTCCTTATTCAGAACATAGTTTATTTGTTTGTAATTTGATTCATCATTCATCCAGCAATGTATTGTAGTGCAATTCTGTTTTTGGTATTACATAGTAACAGCTTGGCTTCATTCTTTGTAACCCTTTCTCATTTGGGCTCAGATTCCTTTTTTTTTTTTGGGACAGTACTAGACTAGACCAGATTGTAAAGTAATATTATTTACAGGTTTAATTCATTTTCAGCCCATCATTCTGAATGCTAAGGTTGCAAATATGAGTTTTTGAGGGTTAGTTTTATTTGCAAATATATTTAACACCATAATTATCATACTTGCAGATTTGAGGGCAAAACACCACTCTTTTTACATGGTAATACCTAAGATATTTTACTCATTCATTTCACATTTAAACAAAGGAAAAATGGAACATTCCAATTTCAATTTGCAATGTCAGGCATGAATTAAATAAGTTGTTGATTTGGTCTAACAAAATCATGATGTCATCCTCATTTACAGGAAAAGATCAAGTTTTCTATAATGATTCCTTTTAATGGGTTGTTTTTATGAACATAACCATCTGAGGAAGAACTAGGAGAGAATCTCAACACAGCCATGAATATGAATTCAATGAACATCACGGACACCAGAGCCTATAATAGCCTGTGAGACACATTTTACACATCAAATACATGTAACGGTCAGAAAGAAGACAAAAACACTAGTCACCCTGAAGCGGTGTCACACCACCAACCACTTTGAACAAAAACAACCAAACATCAAGTCATGTTGGAGAAGGAACAAGTAAAACAAGTATACATTTTGTATTTGCTGCTTAGCCCAGAGAAATGTGCAAATGTTCAACTGCACACAGACAAGAGAAACAATAGCAGGAAACAAGCCTGGCAAGTCACGTAATTATTCAATCTCTCTTCTTTCCTCTCATATTTCCCAACCACAAGTATTAAATTTGTCAATGTGAGGACAGACTATTCCTCATATATTTAACTCCACATAGTGACTACATCAGAAACCAGCCCACCCAGCAGGTTGGGAAACTGGATTACTCTCCTTTATTTTTGATTCGCGTTGGGAACTACTTCCTTCATTTATCGTTGATTTTAATCTCTGGGAGCTGGCCGTAGGGGCAGCTGTAAAGTTATCTGCACCAAACCCCATGTTTCCATACCAAAAGTTGCTTGAGCAGCATGCATGTTTGAGTGACCATTTCTAGTTCTAACTGACTGGACATTATCCTTTGAAAGAGGTTGCTGCTGCTGCGGTTTGGCATCCTCTGGAAAAGCCTGCCATGGCTTTGCTTCTGGGCTAGCAGTTTTCCAATTACCAGCTTTTTCTTGTGCGAATTCCGAAAATGTTCCTTCAACCTTCTCTCCCTGCGATGAAACAAATAGGTCAATCAAGAGCATAACCAACAGGTCGATATGTGACTGGAAAAAGTTCATGTATATGCATACAAATAGGGAAAAAAAGAAGAAGAAGAAGATGAAAACTGTACCAGACTTCCTGGTGAGTTATGATATCTTGAAGTACTTTTATTAGGAGATGGAGTTCTAGGAGCTAGAGTTTGCTTGAGCTCCTGTATTTCCTGCCGCTGAGAACGACAAATTGCAGATAACTTTTCAAATTTGGAGGTCATCTCAGCCTTCTCCAAGTTGGATTGTTTTAGCTGTTCTTTCAGCCTCACTATTTCAGCTTCCAATGCTTTTTCTCTTCCAGTATTTTTATTAATAATTCCAGAACTGATCTTATTACTATCAAATTCAGCAACAAAGGTGTTAAACGCCTCATCTTGAAAAGTAGTGGTGGTATCCTTGTTCTCAAAAAAATTAATTTCAATGTCTTTACTAAGGCCATCTTCAGGCCTGTGTGATTTATCAGGCGATTCGAGCAGGAGAATGTGTTTGTACAGTTTCCCCTCTTATAGGACTCCTCTTATGTTTAACTGAGCTATAGCTGGTCGGATCTTCGTCATATTTGGGTCTGCTCTTCTCTTCAGCAACATCTGTGTCCTTTGCATGCTGAGTAGACCAAAAAGCACCAAGCTGTCCGCCACTTGCCCTTAAGCCAGGCTGTGGTGAGGTTTTAGCTGGTTCCCCAACTGGAGGGGATGGGGGACTTCTAGAAGGCATCTGAGGTGATCTATTTGAAGACCTTGGAACACCTGCTAAATTGGCACAAAGCATCCATTCAAGTTCAAAGAAAACTAATGTCTAAGCCTCCAATATTCAAACTTTTTCTATCTATAATCTTTTATAACTCATCCCACACACCAGCGTCTACCATAGCAAGATGCAGTTAAATTTAATACAAGTATTAGACCTTCAAGTGGAGAACTGAACTGTCAATTGGTATAAATCGTCACCTTCAGTAGATGGCATTTCAGGTGGCCGATCAGGTAAAGACTTCTGTAGAGCAGCAGGCAACTGCTCATTAACACGAAACCAGACCTGTCATCATGGGAGAAAAATCCCAACATCAGTTAACACGATGTTAGATCTCTGCCAAAGATTAACATGGGCATAGACTATCTAAAACTAACCTAAATTCAAGGATGAATGACCAATCAAGCAAAGTGCTTGCCTGTGTGATGTCAGGTCTGTCAACAGGTGATGCTTGAAGCATGTCTTTAATTAGGTTTGTAATTGAAGAGCTGTATTTTGGTAAATCTGGAATCCGGTAGTTCCCATTTAAGATTTGTAATTTTGATTCACCGTCGAATGCATTCTTGAAGTAGCAAATTCGAAAGAGGAGACACCCAAGGGCCTGCAACATGACATAGCAGCTGCAGTTTGTACTTGGCATATCTAATCTAATACATCTAGATGTCACATGAAAATGCTTACCCATATATCCACCTTTTCATTTATAAGTTCTCTCCGGAACAGATCCCACATCTATTCCAACAAAAGAATGAACATATAAATTAACTATTTTAACCACCACAAGTTTTAAAATGTAATAAAAATAATAGTTGTTCATTCAACCTCAGGGGCTCTATAGGCAGGTGTGGTGTGCTTCCTGATATTGTCTTCTTCTATACCCATTTCTTCAGGCTTCTCAAAACGCTTGTGATTGGTTGACGTGCTCCCAAAATCACACAACTTCCATAATCCATCAGAACCCAACAGAATGTTCTCTGCTTTCAAGTCCCTGCAAAAATCAAAATGCCCAGAAGTAAAGAAACATGCACCTGAGGGCAGTTATAACGAACTTGGAAAAGATTTCGACTTTAGGCCTTATAAACTGGGATCATGGCATCTTTTTTTATTTGATCATATTTTCATTTCTCTTATTCACGTGTGAAGGGGAAAAAAGGCTGGCGTGTGGCAGTATCATAAAAAAGATGTACAAAGCAATCCAAAGCAACAAAAAGTTTTTTAAGTTAAACTTCAATGAAAGGTAAAAGCTCAATTCGAAGTTCATGTGCTCAACCTAAAAACTTGAGGAGCTTTTGGACCAAATACCTGTGAGCAATTGGCGGGGACTGGCAATGCATTGCAAAGACTGCATTGCAGATATGCAAGAAAATGGTAAGAATCTGTTTCTCCTCAAAATAGGCAGTTCCTCTGGTTTCTAAGAAATTAACAAGAGATTTATCACAAAATTCCATGACAAGAAGGGCTTCCTTGGTCCTTCCCATATCCAAGATCGTATGCGCATAAAGTGTGATGACGTTCGGGTGTCCTTGAAGTGATTTCAACACACTGATCTCCTTGACAACCAACTCCAATGACTCTTGATCATTGCATATGATGTGCTTCAAAGCATACTGCTTTGAAGCATGTAGAGCATCCTTAGCTAAGTAGACACAAGAGAAGCCACCCTCGGCAATAACATTCCGAACATGAAGTTTAAGATTGGCAACGTCAAGGGTTCGGCCCTCGAGCCCTGCAGGCTCTTTTTGCAAAAATGGCTTGAACCTCCACATTGTTGGTAGAATGAACCCACAAAAGATGAAATACGAGAAACCCCGATCGACTATAATTAAGGGTATCTAAAACAGAGCAATACCAAAAACAAAAAAAGGGAAATTATTAATATGAAATACGAAGATGACGAAATGATGATAGTTATTAATTATAATAGAGTGCCTAACCTAAGAAAACAATTATTAATGAATGCACATATAACAACAGCAGATCTAAATACACTTCAATATTGGGGGTAGCACAAAACAAGCAAATTGCAATCAAGATCTCAATTTTCATCCAGACGCAAAACCCATATATCTTCAATCACTTCCATTACTTGATGGGTTTTATTATTATTATTGCTTCCAAATTTGTGTGTGGATCGAGTGGTGGGTAGCAAAAGAGTAGGTGGGCAGCTACGTAGGTAAATCAATAAAAATGAATCTAAAGAGGAAGAATAAGAAGATCGTGGAGAATGTACCTGGTTGGATCAAGTAGAGTGAAGGACGGACTTGATAGAAACAGATGATCCAGAATTGAGTAAAGATGACCCAGAAGAGAAGATGTGGTTTTTGCTTTTGCTTTTGCTTTTGCTTAAAGATCTGATTTTTGAGACCTTTTTTGTCTTTGCGCGTTGCCTTATTCCTCAATATTAAAAATTATCCTAATAAATAGATACATCAATCAAACACTACTCCTAACTCCTAATAATTTTCATAACCAAAAAATAAAAGAATAATCCTCCTAATTATATTTACACACATTTATTTGAAAATGGATCATTTTCCAAATTTTCAAAAATAATTAAATAAATAAATCAAGAAATTAACCTTTACAAATCATTAATACAAATATTATATTTTATATTTTATATTTATGTATTCACATGGTGTACAATTGAAATAAATCAAATTTTATTTTACATAATAAATGGAAATTCATTATATGGATATGAGATGTGTGAAAAAATATAAAGTCGGTAATGACAATATATATCGCAAAGAAAAGAAAAGAGAATAAAGAACACATGATTTTACGTGAAACCCTTTCGAGAAAAAACCACGAAGAGAAGAAGAAAATTTACTATGTCGAATTCGAACCCCCAATTACAAGAGGAATAGACTATGTCTATTTATAGGCTTATAAAACCCAATTCTAATCAAAGTAAAAATATATTATGCTAATAAATGCTAAATATATTATACTATAAATACTAAATCTTCTGAAAGAAGATATATTTTGTTTAACTTGACTTGCAAGAAATATCTTAGAATTTGGGTCACACAACTCTAACAATCTCCTCCTTGACACGAATTCTCAACAAACAAGTTCTTCATCGCGAACTCTCAACGAACAAGTTCTCCACCTCTTCCATAAAACCCCCAAGGGTTTAACTTCAACAATGAACAATGAGACCTCTCCCCGAGAGTCGGGTTTAACCACAAGATGCTTCATCTTATCATAAGAGGTTAAAGAATCATAAACCTCATCAACTGTGAGAGATTCACGGCTATATAAAATCGTGTCTCTGAAGGTTGAATAAGACGGGGGCAACGAACAAAGTAGAATCAACCCTAGATCTTCCTTATCATACTGAACCTCCATGGCCTCCAAGTTTGAGAGAATTTCTTTAAACATCATAAGTGTTCGTGCACGACGCACCTTCCTCCAAACGATGAGCATAAAGACGTTGCTTCATATGCAACTTGCTAGTTAAAGTTTTCGACATACATATTTGTTCTAGCCTCTTCCATAATGTTTGCATAGCTTCTCTTTCATCACATCCTCGCAAAATTTCATTAGAAAAATGTAGATGTAACTGTTAGTGCCTTTCGATCCTTGCGCTTCTTATCTTCCTCTCACAATGTCGAAGGCATCTTATCTACCCTAGCGGGGCTTCCTCTAAATCCATCTGCAAGAATCGCCGCATCTTTATCTCGCCACAACGCGAATCGGTGTTACGATCCAACAATGAATTTCATACTTCAATGACGCAATTACCGTGATCGAGATGAAAACTCTAAGCTCGATACCAATTTGTGAAAAATATAAAGTCGGTAATGACAATATATATCGCAAAGAAAAGAAAAGAGAATAAAGAACACACGATTTTACGTGAAACCCTTTCGGAAAAAACCACAGGCGGAGGAGAAGAAAATTCACTATGTCAATTCGAACCCCAATTACAAGAGGAATAGACTATGTCTATTTATAGGCTTATAAAACCCAATTCTAATCAAAGTAAAATATATTATGCTAATAAATGCTAAATATATTATACTCATAAATACTAAATCTTCTAGAAAGAAGATATATTTTGTTTAACTTGACTTGCAAGCAATATCTTAGAATTTGGGTCACACAACTCTAACAATGTATTCAATTTTATTATTTAATAATAATTAAATAATAATAATAATAACAATTCCAAAGCAATAATTTTGTATTTATATATATAAATAATTTTGTTACATACTGAACCAGACTTGGAACATATAGATTTGAGGTAGTTTGTCGGCTAGTTATTGGAAGGGTAGGGTGTATGTATGTAACCAAGTAACATGCCTTGCCCAGAACCCAACATCTGCTATGCTGGCTGAGGCGGGTAAATATTTCATATATACCAAAAATTAAAAAAATTACGAAAATGTGTCAATTTAAAAAATAATTACGAGAAAGTACCGTTTCCTCAAAAACGAGTCCACGTCAGCGCGTTTTTGGGGGATGCAGAGCTAAAGAGCGCCCTAAGGGGCGCGCTTTAGCCCTCCAACGGTCAAATCCCAACGGTAAAAAAAAAAGTATTAAAACCCCCAACCCTTTATTTTTTTCACACTTCAATCCTTTCTCAATATTCTCTCAATTTTCTCTCAAAGTCCTTGAAATTTACGCTCAAATTTCCAAATAGTCATTTACTATTTACGAAAAAGCCCTTTATAATTTTTTAATATATTTTTTGAAAAATTTTAAAATTTTTTATCGGATTACAATGGTCGGGAATTACGTCGCTAGACAACAAACACATCTCCGTCGAGCAAATGAAAATGGTAAGTTTTAATTTTAATTGTTCAATATTATTTAATTTTTTCAATTATGTATTTTAATTAATTTTAATTATATAATTTTTAAATAATCAGAGATCGGGTGTTGGAATGTTATATTCATAACATGCATGGTCCCCATCGCTTTGATCGAGACTTACTTGCAAGAAGCGGGTTTTTGGCACGTGGCCACGATAGGCCGGGGGTTCAAATTGGAGCCACCTTTGATCAGCGCATTGATAGAGAGGTGGAGACCCGAGACGCACACTTTCCATCTGCCATGCGGAGAGTGTACCATCACTTTAGAAGATGTGCAACATCTACCGATTGGATGGTCGTATGCTACGAGCTTTTGGGCGCCATTCCGGATAGAATTCAAGGAGCTCAGATCGATATGGCCTGGTTACGAGACACATTCCCGGAGCCGAACGAGGGTTCGACCGAAGTAGAAAGAATACGATGTGTCCGGGCATACATTCTTCAGATAATTGGAGGCTATCTAATGCCGGACCTCTCTAGAAACCTCGTCCACCTGAGATGGCTCCTGAAACTTATTGATTTCAGAGCAGCAGGTGAATTGAGTCGGGGGTCTGTCGTGCTATCAAGGTTGTACCGGGAGATGTGCGGGGCGACACGACCGAGTAAAGCCAAAATCAGAGGTTGCCTATCACTACTGCAGTCATGGGCATAGTTTCGATTTCTATTTTTACGTCCTCGACTCGACCACCATATTCATTCCCATCGATAACGAGGTAAATTTAATATTATATTTTACAATTATTTCGTAGATTTATAGTATAAGTGCATGCTAAAAGTTTATTTAATTAGGTGGAACCATTCGCAGTCATGTTGGAATACTTAACTCGCTTGAGGATATATCGCTCTATTGGACCAACTACGTAATCAAAGTAAGTTTCAATTTCGTTATTATAATTTAGTATTTCGTATGTAGTCTCTAATATTATGTATATAACTAATATTTTGGTAATGTTAATATAGTTTCAATGAACATCGTACGAGGATCCAAAAATTTGGGCGATAATTCCAGAGGAGTTCTTCCAAAATCCGAACAGTTGGCACGTGAAGGTCCCATTGATCACCTACGCGACCGTGGAGATGCATCAGTCAGATCGGGTTCTGCGACAATTTGGATTCCGACAACCGATCCCCGTGCCACCGGAGGTGCTCGATGATGAGCACAAAGTGGACTTACGGCAGCCGCACACAGATTGGCCAAGATTTTGGTCAGGTCATATCGAGACGTGAAAAAACCGGTATGACTTTTTACCTATCCGGGAACCGATCATCGTTCTTGAGTTAGCGTGCGTGTCGGAGTACATGCCATGGTTTAGGATCTATGGCAAGCCATATCTGTTGTCGGAAGAAGAGAGGCGACGGTAAATTCACGAACGAAGAGAACGTCGAGCCCCTTTAAATCCAATGAGAAGGGGTGAAGAGACGGGGCCATCAATAGCGCCTACACAGTCACCGGGCCGAGCAACAGCGCCTACACAGTCACTAGGCCCATCAGTTCAGCCGATAACACCGACATTACAGCCTCTACCGTTTATGCTAGGTGCGTACCCTACCCCTTATATGTATCATCCTAACCCGTATATATTTCCTTTTCCCAGTTCCACCTAGGTTGGAATGCATGGCCGGGTTCGAGTCCGTTCCCGACTACTCTCGCTAGCCAGTCGATCGTGAGGCCGACGTCGCATGTGGGATTAGAGGAGGGGTCGTCGGGGAGCAGTTCTTTCTACTAGGCTCTTTTCACAGACGGATGATCACGATCACCCCGTGTGGTTTATGCAAACACCTCCGGTTATTATTTTATCAATGTGGGTCATCATCGCAACACCTAGAACCAGACCCACTACCGGAGGAACCCGATTCCCGTCCGAGAAGAAGGAGGAATCTAGTAGAAGAATCCGTACAGAATCAAGCCTTGTGATGACATGGTTCCTATCAGATCATCGACCCTAAACCCTAATTTAGTTTTGTAATTTTATTTTTTTGTAATTTAGTTTTAATATATTTAATAAAATTTGAGTTTAATTTTTTTATTTTCTGTAATTTAAATTTTTTAATTTAATTTTAATATCTTTGATAAGATAGAAATGGTTTAATTTTTTTTGTAATTTAATTTTTTATATTTAATAAAATTTGAGTTTAATTTTATTTCTTTTTTAATTTAATTTTTTAATTTAATTTTAATATCTTTGAAAAGATAGAAATGGTTTAATTTTTTGAAATTTAATTTTTTATATTTAATAAAATTTGAGTTTAATTTTATTTCTTTTGTAATTTAATTTTTTATTTTAATTTTAATATCTTTGATAAGATAGAAATGGTTTAATTTTTTTGTAATTTAATTTTTTATTTTAATTTTAATATCTTTGATAAGATAGAAATGGTTTAATTTCTTTTTTTGTAATTTAATTTTTTATATTTAATAAAATATGAGTTTAATTTTATTTCTTTTGTAATTTAATTTTTATTTTAATTTTAATATCTTTGATAAAATAGAAATGGTTTAATTTTTTTGTAATTTTGCAATTTAATTTTAATAACTTGAATAAAATAAAAGTTCTTGTACAAAAGTTCACCGCTTTTCCTCCAAAAAATAGAAATTACATAGCCATCGGAGACAAAAAGCTAAGAACACGGTCAACTATTCCGATTTGGACACAAGCGAGATGTATGGCCTGTGTTCCTACACCATCCATGACAAATAGACTTTAGTTGCTCGTTTCTGATATCCATATTGTTATGTATTCTAGTCGAGCAAGGCCGACCTTTTGGTTTGTGCCTCAATTGTCTATCCAACAGCATGACTTATACGGTGCAAGCGATACCGACGGCCACTTACGTTCATCTGGGACTGGTGGGAATACGGGTCTCCACAAGTTATACATGTTTTCTAATTTGTACACTTCGTCGACATAGCTCATGGGATCAAGACGGAGATTCTGACAAGCCGCAAGTACATGAGTACAAGGATAGCGAAGTGCATCAAATATCCCACAGTCGTAGGTCCTATTTGTCAAGTGTACACGATAATGCCCGCCAACAATACCTTGGTTCGGTCTGTCAAACTCCGTAACACGAAACTATAGGCTGTCGTGGTCGTGACACACTGTGTGCATGGTGTTCGCCCGTGCCTTCCCACGGTTTATTTCTTGCAAGACCTTTGGGCTCCATACATAGCCTCCTTGCATCCGCCTCTCTATAACTCATTTGCTTCTCTTCTAAATAGTGCCGCTAAATAAAAATATGTCTCCCACACAACCGATGTAATCGGCGGATGACGAGTTCCTTTTAGAATGTAATTTATGCATTCGGCGGGTTTGTGGTCATATGACCATATCGTAGTCAGCCATCATATCTTTTGTCCACTGCTCGAAAGGAATATTGCATGTAGTTTGCGCCTTGGCGTTATCTCGAGCGCAAATTGGCCAGCATCTCTTGAAAATAGTCTTTATTGATATCGTACCCTGCCAACATACTTTGATAGCGAATATTACATACCACTCTCCAATTGAGAATAAATTTAATATTACAAACGAAATTATATTAATAGATATTTAATACCCATATCGGTCACTTGTTGTTTCTGTCTTTTAGATCGATGTTGCCCATAGTAGTTGGATGAAACATGCCTCAGGCAATATCGATGGTGTGTGCGATGCCACATGCTTCCCTAGCGTTCTATTGCCGTAAGTATTCCAGGGCCCCAACCGATATAACGCATATGTCAAGTTAGGGACAGACATGCCTCCTTAACCTAGATAGGAAGAAGTCTCAGTCATCAGCTGACTCCTCCGGTGTTATTGCGAACGTAATCGGAAGGATTTTCCCACAGTCGTCTTGTGCCACAGCTAGCAATAGCCGATGCGTATATCTACCATACATAAAGGTACCGTCAATTTGTACCAATGGCTTGCAGTATGTAAAAGCATCTCGGTATTGCTTAAATGTCCAAAACAGACGCTTGAACACTGCACATCCACGGAGCAGACAATCGTTGTAGTACGCCGGTTCCGTTTCAAGGTCTGTCGTGCTACCTGGGATATATCTCTCCAGCACTTGACACCACTGCCACACTTTATTATATGAAGTGTCCCACTGACCGTGTAACTTTTCTAATACCTTCTGCTTGGCTATCCAAGCCTTTCTATAAGAGGGTGTGTACCCCAATTGGCTACGAATATTGCCAATTAAGGCCGGCACCGTAGTCTTGGGATCGGTCTTCACCGTCAGGATTATTAAGTCAGCCAACATGTCTGAATCCATCCTCGGATGATCTTGTGTTACACCTGTCATCAAAGTACGTTAAATAATGCAACATTACATAATATTAGTGTTATTCGAAATCATTGAACACATAGTGGTACTGTATCGGCAAGACATGTATGTGGACCTTTGTACTTTTTGACCTCCCACAACCCTGTCCTTTTCCTCAACGACGCCATGATTTTTCATGAACATGTGCCATCTTGCACTGCACACTTTGCCTTGTACTTATCGAGCCTAGATTTAACCACATTGTAGTTAACCCTGCCTCGACGATCAGTATTGTTTCAATGCAGCAAGAAAAGTATTCTTGTTGGAAAATTGGTTACCAACTTCTAATTGGTCCGAATCCAATGAAGATTTTGTACAGTCACGCGTCCGGTGTGGTAGTTCAGGAAACTCCAATGTATCATTTTGAGATAGATCGACATTATACATGTGGGCTGGAGGTGAGTACGCCCTGAATAGCGGATCTTCTTCTTTTTCGTCTGAACCGCCCTCAACGTCTTCAGGTACAATTGGAACGGGCTCCGATTCAGAAAATAATCCAACTTCTGCACCGTCGGGCCCTAGCTCCCGAGGTGGATCCACATCGGATTCATCGTCCGACCCTCCATAACCTGCAACAAAGGAGAGCCCCTCGCCGGTGGATGTCGTCGGGAGTACATCATCCCTCCTTAAACATCTTTCGTAAAGATCCCAATCATATGTGGATTGCCAACCACTAGAAGTTGCTGACGTCCTCTAATACGTATTTCTATCATCGGACGTCGAAAGACGGATATGCATGTCCCATCCACCAACCGAGTGTCGTGCAGGGGGTTATATTTTCCATACTACCACCGCACACGGGCACTTCTGTGTTTTGCTTCCCACTTACAGAATGTCGGCTTAGGGTCGTGTATTCCCCTCGAACGGCAGTAGATGTTGAGGTCGCAGAAAGATCACTTGGAGATGAAAATTCTACATATAACTCGAGATAGGAAAATCCACTAGCAAGATGAGTCTCCACCATTGCCTTAAGGCTCCGAGGACATTTGATGTCGAATGAGTCATATCTCACTGGATCAACCGAAGCACAAAATCTATACTTAATAGACCGAACTTTCATTGGCATTGTTCTGAATATTTTACGCCCAATTCTTTTGCGAAGTTCTACCAAATTGACGTTCCGATTAAAACTCAATCTCGCTGTATTCTCCGATAAGAAAATAACACCATTTTTGGTGTCACGAACTTCACCATCGTAGTAAATAACAGCATTAATACGTTCACTCATTTTCAGCTTTTTTTTCTTTTGCCTGAATTTGCCTTCTGCCAACTGAGAATGAAATTTGGCTGATTTATAGCCTAAGTTTGTTTGGAGACCATCAGCAAAAAGAACGTCCACGGGAGCTCTTTTCGGTACTCTCTTGACATTGCACCTACCGAAGCGTTTTTGGCCATCGTTTGTTCGAAACGTCTCTCAAAATTATTTTGCGGAGACCATCAGTAGCGAAGAGCGTCTACGTGGGAGCTCTTTTCAGACTCTCTGCCGACAGTGCACCTCACTGGAAGCGTTTTTGGCCATCGTTTGTTGAAACGTCTCCTCAAAATTATTTTACCGGAGACCATCAGTAGTAAAAGAGCGTCCACGGGGAGCTCTTTTCGGTACTCTGGCGATAGTGCACCTACCGGAAGCGTTTTGGCAATTGTTTGTTGTAAACGTCTCCTCAAAATTATTTTGCCGAGACTACTAGCCCAAAAATTCAATTAATTTTTCATAGGGGAATGGAGGGCAAAAACGCGTCCAGTCAGTGCATTTTTGCTAAAGCGCGTCTTAAGGGGCTCGCTTTAGCTCTGGATCCCCCAAAAACGAGCTGACGTGGATGCATTTTTGGGGGAAACGGTACTTTCCCGTAATTATTTTTCAAACTGGCACATTTTCGTAATTTTTCTTTATTTTTGATATATATGGGATATTTACTCGGCTGAGGCGCCCTTTTTTCAAGGCGAAGCCAATGGCTTTTAAATTTTCATAAGTTTCTCATTTCTTTATATAATCTATATAGTCATAGATTTTAATTTTAGGCATTGAAAAATAAAACAGTTGAGTTAAAAATCGTTGTTATTTTAGGCATTCTTATTATTATTAACTCTTTTAATTTTATCATTTATTCCACACTTATTTTAATTACTCAATTTTAATATAAATTTTGAGTTTTTATATGAAAAACCGAAATTTTTCTTTACTTTTAGAATTAATTTTAATTTTTTCTCGTAAAAAGAAAACTTGAGAGTTTTCAATGAATTATTTAACTATTTATAAGAAAAAAATCATTTTATCTTTTAATTTCATTTAATTTTATTCCAGCAAAAAGAAAAAACTTGAGGGTTTATAATGAATTACTTAGGTATTTATAGGAAAGACTTTGGATTTTAGCAAGGAAAAACTATTTTATTTTTAATGTACTTTTTCTCTCTTTTAAATTAATTTTAGTAACAATGAAAATATTTAGGTTTTTCCATTTAATTACTTGAGTTTTTTCAGGGATTGAGCTATAAAAAAGAATTGAGTTTCATCTTTATAGTTGAATAACTCAATTTTTGGAAAATATAAGTTTGTTTTAAAAATAAAATTATTTTAAAAAAATGACAAGTGACCAAAATGAAAATAGTTTTTAATGCTAGTGTCTAAAATGAAATTTTTATTTTAAAGATTCAATATGAAAACTTATAAAAGTTAAATGACTAACTAGTTAATTTACTCTTTCTTTTTTCTTTTTTTTTTTTTTCCTTAACACAAAAGAAAAGTAGTAAATCTTTTATTTGTTTTGTTTTGGAGAAAATATGAGAGGAAGTAGAGGTGTGCATGGGCGGGTCGGGCAGATTTGGGCGAGCCCAAAAATTTTTGGCTCGATTAGTAGGCCCGAGCCAAATTTTACCAAATATAGGCTTCAAAATTTGTCCAGTTCACCAAACTTTAAAATTGGTAGGCCCGAGCCCGACCTAATTAGTATAATTTTTATTAAAAATAAAATATAATAAATTCAATACATTTTAAAAATAAAAATTAAAATAAAAACAAAAAATAAATAAAAAATATAATAAATCAAATACATTTAAAAATATAATAAATCAAATACAAATAAAAATACATTTAAAAATAAATCAAATACAATTAAAATATAACAAATAAAAATATTTCGGGCTGGGCCCAGGCCAAAAAAATCATACTCGAGGCCCGGCCTATTTTCTAAACGGGCCTCGTTTTTTTGTCCAAGCTCATTTTTCGAGCCTATATTTTTACCCAAACCCTCTCACATTTCAGACGGATCTTTGAGCCTGGCCGGGCTGCCCGACCTATGCACACCTCTAAGAGGAACATTGATTGGAATATATGACCTTGTGCCTCGTGACTTATGACCAACCGTAGTACCTATGTATAAGCTTCAAGTTGTGAAAGTATTAGGCGAGTAAATAGTTAGGGGCTGAATAATACGCACTCATATGGCCCTGCATCTGCATGTAGGCCTACTAAGCTACATGAACCCTACAACAATATATTGGGCATTTGGGAATACTGTCTATTTTGTAGGGCTTTCATTTTTGGATGAATGGTAATAGAAAGTACTCCAAATGAATTGGGATTTTTTAGTTCCTTCCGTAAAGGCTTTGGTCTTTTTAATTAAGATGGAGAAATTATTTTTTGATTCTTTCCTAAATTTAATACTTTAGTTTACATCATTTCAATCAAAATTATTTACTCTGAATCTAAAATTTTATAATTTTATTTTGATCTCTAATACAAAACTCACTAGTTTAACCCAACATCGGATATAATTTTGAGAATGCGATAAATATTCAATATTATTATGAAGGACGGATTTACAAAGACATTTAGTATGATGAAAAGTTATCACTTTTTAAATAATTTAACCGGTTAGAATGTGATTTCAATTTTTAGTATGCAAAATTAGTTTACTTTTCCTTAAAATGTAACATGAATTTCCGAGTTATTTTCCCACAATAATGAAAATGACTTTATCGGTTTTTGGTTCTTTAGCATCTACAATTTTAATTCATTATTTCAATGCAAGTAATTTTTTAAAATGTATTTTTCTTTAAATTAAATTTTAATATAAATATAATTTTAAACTATATGCATAATATACTTAAATTTATTTATGTAATGCAATGCGGAAAATTTGTAAATAGTATATCTTTATCAATACGCAATTTGTTTTTCAAATGTATTCATGTAACAAATTTAATCAAAATGTGGAAAAATAATACATTGTGGATTAATTCAAATATTTGTTAATAATAAAGATTATTGAAAAACATTATTATTAAATATTTAATTTAATTTTTAATAATAAAATTATTGAAAATATTAAACTATATTGAATATTTTTATTTAATAAAATAATTTTATAAAGTAAATTACATTTTAAAAAAGTGTTGACTATACTAAACTTATTATTTTAACTTGATTTTATTAAGGCTTAATTGAATAATTAACTCTCAAATTATACCACTTTTTAAAGTTAGATATCTAAATTTCTTTTATCAAACCATCTACTTAAACTTTATTTCCTCGACCAATTAATAGATTAGACATAATTAAAATTTTATTTTCCTTAATTTAACTAAAACACTAAAAAAAGTAAAGATATCCTCTCTCTCTCCATCTTCATCTTCCCCATCTTCATCCACCATTTCCCTCCTCTCTCAAACCGAACCAACATCATTCCCTCCCCCAGGGGCGAAGCCAGGGGCTGGCATCGGCCCGGCCCGCCTTGGCCCCTCTAAAATATAAAATTATTATTTAGATTTTAAAATTTTTAAAATTTTAAATAAATAAAAATAAAATTACACTTTAACCTTTTAAAATTATAAAAATTTAATTTAATCATTTATAAATTATAATGATATAAACTATAAAAAATTAAAATTTCATTCAACCCCTTAAAAAATTATTCTTACTTCGCCCCTCTCCTTCCTCCCCCTCTCTCTCTCTCTCCTCGAAACCATCACCATAAACCTAAAAAAAAAACTAAAACAAAACTAGTAGTTTGCAAAAGAAACCCAATCCAAGCTTTGACTGAAACAACTCGTGAGTTTAAAGCATTCTTGGCTGATGAAAAACCTCCTGACTATTGACTGGAAGACGGCAATAAGTTTGGGGATTTATCCTTCTCTATTTTTTAGAAAATAAAAAAGAAAACTCTAAATTTTGAGTTGAATCTCCAAATATATTTTTGAAATAAAACCCAAGCAGAAACAAAAACCATAAGAAAAGCAAAGATCTAAAATTCTCTCTCTGAAATATCTATTCTATCATGAAGTGTATCAGAGAAGGGGACTGGACTTGTGCGCCGGTTCCGCCGGTGGTGGCTGATCGGAGGGTCAAAATTACAGGTCCAGTGGAGAGAAAGATGATCAACAGCGCTCTTAACTCGGGAGCTATAGTGTTCATGGTGAGTGATGTTTGTAAGTTATATGTCAGTTTTGAATTTGTCTTCCATTTGTTTGATAAATTGCTCAGGTTGAAATTTGTTTTCCTTCAGTTGCTAACGTTTATTTCGGGTTAATTTGACTTTTATTTTCTTTTAAGACTTTTCCCATGAAATGAACAAGAAAGAAGGAAACTAGAATAAGTGTTTTTAATTTCGAGAGTTACCTAACTCTAATAAAAATATTTTGTCAATTTAGTAATTTATTTGTGGATTAATGTAATTTTAAATAATAAAATTTTTACAATAATTAAAATAGGAATGATATTATTTTAAAGTTTTATAGTAGACATTGATAATAATAATAATACAATCGCAAAATAATTAGAAAAGAAAAAATTTACTAAGAGAAAGAGAAATTTATTAATGTTGAAAACTAGATGATATAAGAAGAGTTTCGATTATATCTATTTAAAAGTTAAAAAATCCTATTCTAATCAATGTTAAATAAAAGAAATGTATTTATATGAATTCTACGCCCTCAGCCTCTCGCTTCTACAAATCTTCTTATTTTGTCATTGTGTTTATTTCATAGACAAAGATTTAAATCACATAAACTCTAACATAGAGTGATTTATAATGTAATTTATTATATCTTAAAAATTTATAATTCAAATTTAATGTGGCGAATAATTTTTAGATTCAGCACTCATTAGAATTAAAACACCAAACACCCCAATGAATATTGTGGGAGATACCCTAGCACTCATTTTCCCTTTATTATTAAATTTGTATATGAAATGGCCCTACTCAAATTTTAGCATAACCCATCTATTAGATAAATAACTTATAAACTTTGTTTTCGGGTCTAAGCTCACTTATTTAACTAAGTTGAATTTCAAGGGATTAAAAATATTTAAAATTTTAATTCAACAGGTGTCATTAATTAATCAATTTAATTAGGAAAATTATTAAAATGTTCTTTTATATTTAAAATAAGTGATATATAATTTTGGTACATTATAAATGGGGATATTATTATCAGAACTTGAACCCTAGATCTTAAATGCCAACACAGAGTTCTTAACCACTAGTTCTAAACCATTAGATCTTAAATGGTGGTTTTTTTTCCTGGTTTTGTTTTGTTGTTTCTAGGTGTTTTAATGTTTTACTGTTTTTATTTTGTTTGTGGCCTTTTGTCTGCTTGTCGTTTTATTTTCTCTACTTATTACTTATACCAAATTATATCATTTTATTAATAATTTAATAAATAAAACTAAATTAAACTCCCTACGCTTCTCAATCAAGAAACACGATAGAAAAAAAAAATACCCTTTCAACTTCAAGTTCAAATCCTAATTGATAACTCCGGTCCCAAAGTCTCTACCGGGCGACCACCTTCCGTCCCAGTCACTTCGTCTGCCAGTCACCATCCATCACCGTGAGTTTAGGTAGGTTGTTTACCAACCTCTTAAAATTCGATGTTTAATTTTCTCGAGTTAGAAATTAATTTCAGCTTTTATTTGAAATGCAAAGGTCAATTTAGGGTTCTTTTAATTTTTTTGTTCTTCCCGTCCTTTGATTTTTATAGTCATATTGGTTTGACATTTATAAGGTATGAAAGTCGTATAAGTTTGCTTCTCCGTTATTACGCTAATAAGGATTTATTTATTTGAATATTGCAAAAATAATGTGTTCTTTTTGAATTTTTTTGTTTGCGAATATTGATAAAATTCCACTTGTCAATTGTCCGGTTCTTATCATTCATGTAAGTATCTCTAATCCTGACAGTCTATAAGACTTCATATATTTTAAATTTCATAAGCCTACCACATGCAGACATATCTCTTTATGTTTGAGCCATTATGTTATTTATATTGTTCTTATCTTTTTTACATTGAATTCTTCATAATTATAATGGAACTTAAAGAGTTCTCATTTTTCTTTTCTTTCTTCAAAGTTCAAAATTACTTTTGAACTTTTTTAGGTTGAAACTTGAAAGGATACCCCCATTATTGAAAGATGACATACTAAAGCAACACTCAACATTTTCTTCATATGATATCTTGAATTTTAATTTTTTTCCCCTACATTTTCCTTTGATATGTTTGTTGTAATAACTTATATGTTCTTACCCAAAGTTCCCTGGATCCACTTTCATTGGATGATGAATTGATGATCGAGCTTTTTATTTCGCAATGAATGAAAATATGAAGGGCTATCAATGAATTTTGTAGACCTTTCTATGATTTTGATTCACATAAAGTCATATCTTATCATTGATTTTGTCATGTTTAGTGCTACGGTGTTTCTCTTGAAGGTCCAATTCTTTCGATCAAGTCGACAAAATATAGATCCGCATTGAACTTTGGCCCATGCAATGTCTCAAGTATAAACAGAAAGATAGCTGTCTTGGCAAGGGTAAATAATTGCTAGTTTTGGAGGATTGGCATTAGGACAAAGTAAATTAATTGGAGTCCATAGAATTAAGAGTTCTTGCAACTTAAACACCCTCTCATCTTCTCTACTGAGGTGTAAATTAAGAAGTAAGAGGATCATGATTGAACCATTGTTTTGCTACCTAGAAAGAATTAAAAATATCAATCTCTGTTAATTTACTTTTATGAGGACAAATAAATTGGCTCTTGTTAGAATGCATTATCCATATCTAGGGAGGATTGTTGAGCAATATCTTGAAGTGAAAAGAATGATCCATATGGACCCCATTGATGGCTAACCCAGATTACTATGCCTGAATTTTGGTTTGGAAACCTTGCCTTAAGTTGACATTGTTGAAAATTTTCGCATCTCCGTCAGATATGGATAATTCCATTAGGGAGTCTTATTTGAAATTTAGTTTTCTTGTTGAAAATGAAATTTTATGAACAAGGGATTTGTGTTCAATCGTCGATATACTTTGATAACTAAACCATATAACCCTTGTAAAGAACTTTTATTTGTTGAACAATAATATGGAAGTAGTCAGGTAGTTGTTGGTTTTGAACGGGTCCTTTTGTTTACTCACCGACAAGTCGTCCGTCTTGCTTTAGTCTTTAAAAGCATTTATTAAACATGAAACTGTATGTGCAAGTTGATATGTGTTACCTTCTACAAAATTAATTGTAATAAACTACATATGTGGTGTAGCGATAATTTTTTTCCTTTCAAATTGATATATAATGTTTGCTTAGATTTTCGCTTTTGTTTTATTTTAGATGGCACTTTTCTGAATTCGCTTTGTTTCAACTGATTTGTTCTATTTATTCATAGCTGCTTCTTAGGACTTTGGTTTTTAATTTTTTACTTTTAAATAGGCCAATGTTAATGAGCCATGATTACAATTTGTGCACTCTGCAGGTTTGTAATCTTGATAAGTTGATTACAAGTGGCAATTAATGCTTCTTTTTTGTTTGCCTTCGTGGATGATAATTTAAGATGCGAAAATCTTCTGCCGAAATTTGATTAGTACATGCCCCTTAAGTAGTCACTATTTTACAAACCTTAAGATTCATCATCTGATTTATATTAGTTTGAGAAGTTGCGGTTCCGAAAAGTGCCCCCTTCTGCTTCCATTGAACTTTCTTACTTTTGTTGTCACTTCCGGTGATATGCTTTCATAATCAGATGGAGAATTTGCACTTGAAGTTCGGACTCATAATGTGTGTGGAGAATATTGCAATTGAAGCTTAGACTGCTTTATGGTTAAACTTACAAAGAAATTGAGTATAACTTCTTTGTTGGCCTCATGTACGAACAATCGACTCGTGCTAGGATCCCCATAGTAAAGCTTCCGGGTTTTTCTTGTAATCATTAATTGTGTCTTAGTTACCGTATTAAAATGAAATTTTATGAACAAGGATTTGTGTTCAATGTCGATATACTTTGATAACTAAACCATATAACCCTTGTAAAGAACTTTTATTTGTTGAACAATAATATGGAAGTAGTCAGGTAGTTGTCGGTTTTGAACGGGTCCTTTTGTTTACTCACCGACAAGTCGTCCGTCTTGCTTTAGTCTTGTTATGATCTTTGTACATGGGAATGGGATTTTAATTTATTATATATGTTTTTCTTGCAGAATGTCAACTGAACCAACATCTATTGAGGCTAGTGTTACACCTCCTACTTCGATAGATTCTGAAAATTCGGGAGTTGGAGCTTCAAGCCAAGCAAAGGGGATTACCGGGAAAAGAAAAGCCACTCTTCCAAGGTCAGAAGTTTGGTCTCACTTCACTAAGATTATTAATAGTGAGGGTGCAAGTAAAGCTAAATGTAATTATTATCAAAAGGAATTTTGTTGTGATATGAAAAAAATGGTACGGGTCATTAAAATATCATATTGGTTCATGTAAGAAAATCCTAGTAATGTTGTTGAAAATAGTCAAGGACAACTAGTTTTACCTAGAAAGGGAGTTGAAGGGGGAAGGAATCTTTCAACTTGGAGATTTGATCAAGAAGCATGTAGGAAAAGATTAGCACAAATGATTGTGATTGATGAATTACCTTTCAAGTTTGTTGAAAGTGAAGGTTTTAAGAAATTTATGTTTATGGCATGTCCTAGGTTTCACATTCCTTCACGAACTACTATGACTAGGGATGTTTAGCAATTGTATTTAGATGAAAGGGCCAAGATAAAACAACTTTTGAGAAGTTCTTGTTCTAGAGTTTGTTTAACTCTTGACACATGGACTTCTTTGCAAAGAGTTAATTATTTGTGTATCACCGCTCACTTTATTGATAATGATTGGAAATTGAATAAAAGATTTTAAACTTTTGTCCAATTTCTAGTCATAAGGTGAGTCCATTGGGATGGTGATTGAGAAATGCTTGTTGAATTGGGGATTGATAAGTTGTTTCTCATTCTCTTGATAATGCAAGTTCAAATGATGTTGCTATTGGTTATTTGAGAAAGAAATTTAACCCCGAGGGGTTTAGTTCAAAATGGTAAATATCTTCATATGAGATGCATGGCACACATTGTGAATTTGATTGTTGTTGAAGGCTTAAAGGAAATGAATAAATCATTGAACGTGTTAGGGGGTCATTAGATATGTGAGACAATCTCCATCTAGATTACAAAAGTTTAAGGAGTGTGTTATGGTGGAAAAGATAGAGTGTAAGAAGATGTTGTGTCTTGATGTTTGTACTAGGTGGAACTCAACCTACTTAATGTTAGAATCTTTTCGAGAACTTTGAGAGAGCTTTTGAGAGATTTGAGGAGCAAGATACAAATTTTAGGGTTGAACTTGAAAGGGGTGATGGTTGGCCTAGTGTGGATGATTGGGATAATGTTAGAAACTTGAGGATTTCTTGGAACATTTTATGAAGTCACTTATGTATATCTAGCACTTCATATGTCACGTCCAATAATTTTTTGATGAGCTTTACAAATTGATATTCTTTTACGAGAGATGCTCGGATTAAATAGTAATGTTGATTTCAATGTTATGGCCATCAAGATGAAAGAGAAGTATGATAAGTATTGGGGTGATATTGATAAGATGAATATGCTTATGTTTGTTGCTTGTGTTTTAGATCCTAGACAAAAACTAAAGTATCTTGAATTTGCACTTAGTGAAATGTCTAGTTCGAAAAAGCTTGTGAAATGATGCAAAATTGAAGGAATCTTTGTATGAAATGTTTGATGAGTATAAGCCTCCACTTCATGGTACTTGTAGCCAATCGAGTGTGCCAACACATGTTTCTCTTGGTGAACCACAACAAAAATGAAAAGGCGAATGCAAGCTTTGTATAAAAAGCGTGAGTTGGAAATTTGTTTTTTGTCGTGGGACTCCCAGCAATAAATATTAGTATGCTTATTGACAAAAAAAAAGCTATGTTATTCGAGAGTGCATATGATTAGATTTGAATCTATGTCAAATGCATCAAGAAAATTATAAATTAGCCATTAATAATTAATAATTTAGAGATTTTTTTGTGGTAAATTAATAGGTTAGATATGTATATTGAAATTATTTTAACAAATTGCATTTTATTAGATTTTATTACTATTTATAATTGGCCATTAATATTTTATCTGATTCGTCTTTAAATATTATTCATGCTTGTTAAGTAATTAAAATTTAAGAATAAAATAAATATTTAGGGAAAGGATGAGTGAAAAAAAATAAAGGTGAGGAGATATATAAATGCAGAGAAAAGGGTGAGATAATCACATGAAAGTATTAAATACGTGGGCTGCTAATGACTAATATTATGATTCAAAGCCCTCTCTCTCCTTTGTTGTATACGGATATGATTTAGGGTTATATAATATTATACAGACAAGTATTTAGTCCTTTTCTTTCTCCTATCCTATCCTAGCCATGCGTTTGTTTATAACTTATTTTCTTACAATAAAATTTCCAACTTTCTCCTCATCACTCTATTGTTTTATTCTTAATATTATTTGGAAACATGGGTAAAATGATTTTGAATTTTAAATTCTCTATTTGGATAATAAATAAAATGTTAAATTTGAATTCCAACAAATTTAAAAATTTTGAATTTTAAAATTCATTTTAAAATTTGAAATTTTCAAAATCGAGGATTGATTAAAAATATGAGAATTTTTTGTTCTCTCTCCTTTCACACATCCTTTAAAACCCAAACAATAAATATTTAATTTTACTCATAATATATCATCAATGAAGCTTAATATTTTTGGAATTGGATCGGTAGGCGAACTAGTCAGACCATATGTTCTTGTATGGTGATTGAAATATGTTAGCGTTGGGATTATTGGTTGTTGATATTAAATGATGTATTGTTGACTTTTGAGCATGTAAATTTTGATTGATGTTAGATAATTTGCATATTTTAAAAGTAGATTAGTTAATTAGTTCAATAAGTTAAACTGCATAATAGATTAGAGATAATTATTCTTTATGTAAATGTGTATGATTTGTGTCAAATGATAGATAGATTGTATAGATGTTTGTAGATAAGTAGTGCTTGAATCAATTGTTATTCATTGGGATTAATGTATGCATGATTGAAATGGTGTATTGTGATATGTTTTGGGATAACCTAAGGCATTGTTTGACTAGTTAAGAGCCTAAATGACTAACCTTGATGATATGTTATCCTTAGATCCCATGATTTGAGCCTCAAAATTATCCTTTCTTGATGAACCTATATTTGTGAAACCTTGAGCTTACACTGAGTTAAAAACTCAACCCTTCTCTTTGTCATTGATCTTAAAATGCACTTTGAAATGGACGTTGGGGCATGGATGTTGAAGGTTAGGTAGAGACATTTTGGTGGTTTCAATTTGTTCTTTAGAGAAAAGAGAAGAGATTGTTTAATATGGTGTGTATAGACTCTTGCTAGATATAAAAAAAATTGAGTGAATAAAAGCAATGTAAGGGTTAAAAGCAAAGAAAGCATGAAAATTTTTAGAAAACACTTAAATGAAAAATCATTTTTGAGCTTGAAAGAAATGTTTCATTTCGTAATGGGCTAGTACTCGCTAGCTTTTTGTATGCACCATTATTGAACAATATCTTTCATTTCTTTAGAGAGATAAGAAAGGTGAGAGAAAGACAAATAAAGTGGTAAGCTTAATGACTACTTTGGAGACGAATGGGGAACAATGTCATGTGCTTTACTGTTTCTAGTGCTTGAAACCATTTCAAGCTATCTTTGCGTTTGAAATCCAAACCGTCCTAAGCCTCTAAACATTACGAGCCTAGAAGACCTATGTGACTTAAACATTTCCTTTGCACGATTTTCTTAATTTGTTTACAATTAGCTTAATGAATGCTTTTGATTCTCATTTTGTGTATACTACATATCTATATAGTTTATGTTAATGAATCACATAATCGAGTATTTATTCATTTGAATTGCCTCTAGGTTTGTTATTTATTAACTCAGTGAACTAGGTATATTTGCTTGAGGACTACTTAAGTTAGCTAAACATCAATATTAAGTTGCATGCGAGAAATGTCTTGTACGAATTCAATATTTGATTGCTATGCTTCTTATCAGCAACATATTCCAAAGGTCGTCTTATGCATGTTTTGTGTGTTTGCTTGATGACAAACAAAGACTTAACTGTGAAGGAGTTCGATTGTAATTTGACACGTCAAATTAGGCTCTCCAATACACTTGATGAACTTATTCTCAAGCAATTTAAGTGTCTTTTTATATGTTTTTGTCAATTTTTAGTTCTAAGCATTAACAAATGTTATTGTTTAGTTTTCCACCTTTTAACACCCAAATTGGCTAAACATGCCATGAGGAACCTAACAATGTGATTGAGTTGGTGTAGGGAAACAATAAGGGCTCAAACTCGATGAGAATTTCATTTAGAGTGAGTATCGAATCATAAATGCCATGGAAGTTATGATATCCTTGAAGGTGTTGAAGTGAAGAAATTGAGTCATTTTTAGTGGTATTGCGACATCGTGAGATGGTATCGCGACACCGAGTCCCCCAAGACCCCAATTTAGCTACTGTTTTGGGTATTACAACACTGAAGGTTAGGTGTCGCGATACCGTTGCCTAACAGGTGAAAAGGGACAATTTTGTGCCCAAACAAGCTTAAGTCTTTTTTTCATTTGAGGGCATAACGGTTAATGCTAGGTTAAATTTTAGTATATTATAAATACTACTTTATAAGCTTTGGAAGGCAGATTTTTGTGGGCTAAACATTTCCCCTTAGTTTTTCATAGTTTTAGGTTAGGTTTTCTTTTCTTTTCATTTTTAGATTAGGTTTAGAATATATTTTATTTTTGTTGTTTTCTATTTCTTCTTTTAAATTTACAAAAACGAACTTTAAAATTGCTTACATGCAAGGGCCGATTATTGAACAACTTTGAAGATTTCATTTTTCTTCTCCCATGGTGTTTGAAAGGTGGAGGAAGATGAGAATGAAAAATCTCTTTCCTTCCACCTTTATGTTCTTTTATTATAACATATATTATTATAAATTTAATTAAATCAACATATACTTCTAATAAAAACACAAGCATTAACCATCCCTAACAATTATAAAGGGGCTAATTGCCTCTTAGATCCTTGGATAATTACTAATTAAGCTTTTTAACTAACAAAAATCAATATTGATTAACTTTTACAATCTTTATGATTTAGTCCTTGTACCCTAATTAACCATCCAATCATTAAATTTCTGGATCAGAATTCAATTCACCCATATAAAAACTCCGTAAATTTTCAATAAAAATATTTACAAGCTTGATTTATGAAAACGAGGCCCAATACCTCATTTTCAAAACCACTAACTTTAGGGTCGAACCACTTGTACTTTAACTAACTGTCCAAGTAGCAAAGTTATCAGATCAAAATTCAATATAGCTATGGACTCACTCGTCAAAATTGGCATCTTGAAACCACTATTTTCGACACAACTGAAAATCGGTCGTTACAAAAAGTTTTTGAAAGCTCGTTTTAAACTCGGTTAAGTTAGTAAACCATATTCTATATGCATTATGAATGTTTAATTAATATGTTATTATTGTAGTTGCTCCAAGAACAAATGTTACATCCAAGCATCTCAACCCGATGATCAGGTCGGGTAAGGGGTGTTACATTGAATTGGTTAGACCATTGGTTCTTGATTAAATCAATTTGATCAGTTCAATTGTTGAACCAAAACTAATTAAATAAATAACTAAAATTTCATAATTTTTTTAAAAATTATTAAACGAGTTCAACTATTAGTTTTTGTCCCAATTTTAGGTTTTTACTGGTTTCGAGCAATTTTTTTATTTAATTGGTTCAACCCCTTTGTTTGGACTAGACTTGATCATAGGTTGGGCCACCGGCCCAAGCCCGAAGGCCCACTTGAAAAGTAGGAGAGTTTAGGCAAAAATATAGGCTTGAAAAATAGACTTGGATAAAAAGTAAGGCCCGTTTTCTAAATGGGTCGGGCCTCGGTAGAATTTTTGGCTTGGGCCCAGCCAACCACAATCACATGCTTATACTCTCTCTCTTTTTTTTTTTTTTTTACTTTCAATTTGTTGGGAAAAAAATTATTTAAAATTTTTAATGTATTCAATGTATTATATTTTTTAAATTTATTTTTATCTAAAAAAATAATCTAAAAAAAGTTATTATAGTCGAGTTGTGTGAAGCTCAGGTTTAGCATTTTTAATATGGGCGACTTGGGTAAAATTTTAGCCCCATTTTTAGCCCGAGCCTAGAAAGTGAACCTAAAATTTTACATCAGCCAACCCATTATCAGGTCTAGTTTGTATCAATATACCAATCGTTTTCGGTCTAATTGGTCAAACCAATCAATCCAGTCTTCTTCCAAGAACAATGGTGTCATCATCAAATCTTAATGAAATCTTAGTTCAAGGATCAAAATGGATCTAGTTGCCAAGTTTAGGTACCCAAGTGACCCAAAAAAAAGTACATGTACCAAAGTGGACCTAGTTACCAAATTTAGGGGCAAAAGATTATATTATCCCATTTTAAAAATACTTAAGATAAAAAATAAAAGTTTGGATTAAAATATCAAAACTTGGCACCAACCAGTACGGGCATATACATACCGATATAAGTCAATATAGATTGAAATAGGTTGAAACATGCTGGAACAGTCAAAATGCATAAAAATCTTGAGCAAAAATGAATTTAAATTACTTGATATTAGTTGAGGACCGGAATAGTATGTACCACCCAATATGACTGGTACCAGCACAGTATCATCTACCATGGTATGAAAACACAATCCTACTAAGACAAGTACAATAGCCATAACCAATCGAAATTGTTTACCTAGATATAAATACCCATGTATATTCCAGTATAATCACCCCATAACACCGCAACTCTACTAAAATATTCTCTTAAGCTTTCATCAAATTTTTTTTACTCAAGCATCAGAGAGTACACTAAAATAAAAACTGTCTCTCTTTGTTACAATGCCATAATCAACTTATATAGCGCATCCTCCTCTCCATAAAACATTAACATCTCTTAATTATAATTGCATTAATAATTTTTTGAGAAATTAAACTACTTTATTTGTACCAATTTAGTGTCACAACTAAAATTAAATATGCATGATTCAATTATGATGTATATGGGCCACTATTGGTCCACTACAAAGAAAACAGATTATAATAAGCGTTTTAGTGGCGTTTGTAATAAAACGCATACAAAATTTTACATTAGCAGCGCTTTCAAGTAAAACGCCGCTAAAAATGAGCAATAGCGCGTTTATTTAAAAACGCCGCTAAAATGATATATAGCGCATTTTTTACTAAACGCCGCTAAAGTCCGAGTTTTAAGCGCGCTTGTGATAAACGCCGCTAAAAGCGAGAGCTATAGCATGCTTTAATAGAAACGCCGCTAAAAGTCGAACTACGAAAGCGCCGCTAAAAGCGAGATGTAGCGGCTTGAATAGAAACGCCATATAAGTCGGACCTATAGCGCGCTTTCCTAGAAACGCCGCTAAAAGTCGATCTATAGTGGCGCTTTCAGAAACGCCATGAAAAGTCACCTATAAGCGGCGCTTTACTAGAAACGCCGCTAAAAGTCGAGCTATAAGCGCGCTTTTTAAACGCCGCTAAAAGTCGAGCTTTAGCGGCTTTTTAGAAACGCCACGAAAAGTCGACCTATAATGCGCTTTCCTAGAAACGCAATAAAAGTCTAAGCTTCTCTTTAGCAATTTCTTGGATTTTTAAATTTATATATCAAATAATTTATTATATAATCGTAAAAGATATATATTAGTTTTAAAATATTAAATTAATTATCTTCATAGCTTAGGGTTTATGGTTTAACATATATATATAGTTTAGGTGTAAAGTTTAGGAGTTACTATTGGTATCAATATAAAAATTGGAAAAAAAACTCAGCATTAGTGTTTATAATTTAATGGTTAAATTGTCTAATGTTTAGGGTTTATAAGTTTATAAGGTTATGAGTTTAGTGTTTACAGTTCATGATTTAATGTTTAAGGTTTGTAGTCCATGATTTAAGGTTTTGGGGTTATTCATTGGGGATTAGGGTTTAAAGGATACATTTTTAAGGTTTATGGGTTTAGGGTTTATGGTTTAGGGTTTAAGGGTTAATAGGATAAAGTTTACGGTTTAGAGTTTTAAGGCTTGTGATTTTAAAGTTTAGGGTTTTAAGAGGATAAAGGTTACGGTTTACTGTTTATGGTTTAAGATTTGAAGTTTAGGGTTTTAAGGTTTATGGTTTAGTGATTTAGGGCCAATTGTCAAGGGTTTATGGTTTAAGGTTTATAATACTCGGCATTAGTGTTTATAATTTAGTGGTTCAATTGTCTAATTAATGTTTAGGGTTCATAAGTTTATAAGGTTATATGAGTATAGTGTTTACAGTTCATGATTTAAGATTTAAGGTTCATAGTCCATGATTTAAGGTTTTGGGGTTATTAGTTGGGGATTAGGGTTTAAAGGATACATTTTTAAGGTTTATGGGTTTAGGTGTTATGGGTTTAAGGGTTAAGAGGATAAAGGTTAGGGTTTAGAGTTTTAAGGATTGTGATTCTAAAGTTTAGGGTTTTAATGTTTAGGGGTTAGTGCTTTTGGTTTAGGATTTGAAGTTTAGGGTTTTAAGGTTTAGAGTTTAGTGATTTAGGGTCGATGGTTAAGGGTTTAAAGTTTAGGGTTTAGATTTTAAGATTTAAGGTTTAAGGTTTAGAGTTTATGATTTAATATTTAGGGGTTATTTGTTAAGGATTAGGGATTAAATGATACGGGAGGGTTTTTCGATTATGTGTTAGTAGTGATAGGGGTTTAAAGGTTAAAAGGACAAAGGTTAGGGTTTAAGGGTTAATAGGATAGGGTTAGGGTTTAGGTATTTTATGTGAAAATATATATGTTAACAATTTGAAATACTATTATTAAAATAAATTTAAAATTTTTGGGTGTATGACTGCTTTGTTTTTAATTTATATTAAATAAATTCACATTTTAAATCATGTTCAAAATTTTAAATTTGATCTAATTCTTTTAAATATTATTTAAAATTTTAAAAATTATTTATTTAAATTAAAAATTAAAATACTATTATTAAATAATTTTATATTCTTTTAAATATTATTTTATTTAAATGAAAAAATTGTATTGTTTTAAATAATTTTATATTCTTTTAAATATTGTTTTTATATATTAAATAATTTTAATTATAAACGATTAGCGCGTTTTTATAAAAAACGCCATAAAGATATAAGAAAAACGCTAGCCGTTTTATTAGATTTTTAGTGGCGTTTTGGTTAAACGCATAATAGTACCTTTTAGTCGCTTTGGTTAAAAACGCATAAACGTTAATTTATTTCGCAAAACGGTGTCGTTTTGCTCTATTGTTTTTATTTAAATGAAAAAATTGTATTGTTTTAAATAATTTTATATTCTTTTAAATATTGTTTTATGTATTAAATAATTTTAATTAAAAACGCATTAGCGGCGTTTTATAAAAACGCCACAAAAGATATAAGAAAAACGGCGCCGTTTTATTAGATTTTTAGTGGCGTTTTGGTTAAACGCCGCAATAGGTACCCTTTTAGCTGCGCTTTGGTTAAAAACGCCGCAAACGTTAAATTTATTTCGGCAAAACGGTGTCGTTTTGCTCTATTGTTTTTATTTAAATGAAAAAAATTGTATTGTTTTAAATAATTTTATATTCTTTTAAATATTGTTTTTATATATTAAATAATTTTAATTATAAACGCATTAGCGGCGTTTTTATAAAAAACGCCGCAAAAGATATAAGAAAAAGGGCGTCGTTTTATTAGATTTTTAGTGGCGTTTTGGTTAAACGCCGCAATAGGTGCCCTTTTAGCTGCGCTTTGGTTAAAAACGCAGCAAACGTTAAATTTATTTCGGCAAAACTGTGTCGTTTTGCTCTATTGTTTTTTACCCACACGATAACCTCCTTCCCATTTCCTTCTGCCTGGTCCGTTTCCCCCCTTTTCCCTACTCCAAAAACCCTAAGTTTTTTCACCTCTTTTCCCTTCTGATATCGGTTTTTCTCTCTTGTTCACCCTTTTCCCCACCCTTTTTTCCCTTTGATCTGTTTCAAGCTTTCCCTAGATTTTGAGCTTCAACTACTATTTTTCGTATTGGTAAGTTTGTTTATAACTTTGTTTCATCTGTCTGTTGAAGATTTTATTTTTCTTCTTCTTCGTACTTTTTTATGATTTTTTTTTATGATTGCAGATTGGCTACTGCTTGGGCTAAAATCATCGAAAGGAAACTCTAAGATCCCAACGGCTTGTCTTCCATTAATCCCAACTCTAAGATCTGTCTGCTTGGGCTATCGATAACGCTAAAGCTACCGTCTTTCAAAGTACTCTTCTATTCATTTCTTTTTATTCTCTAGTTTTAATTAGTTTAGGTTTTCTTTAATATGAATTAGTTTATATCATTTAGTTTTGGGTTTGAAGTTAAATTTTATTTTGTAGTGAAGTTCATTTCTCTGCTGCCTGAATTTGCTTATTTGCATGTTTGTTAGAACATCTCCATTTGCATCTTGAATCACTGCCTGAGCCCCATCTCATTCAAATACTGATTTATTAAATTTTAATTGGTGGTTGGGAGAGATTATTCAAATACTGAATCACATGTCGAAGATTTGTGATTGAACATTCTAAGTAAAATTTGCTTAGAAATTCGATTTGTGATTACTTGTATTCGTAATTGACTTCGTAATAGTTCATTAAAATGTTTTTAATAATGGTTATTTGTATAAATTGCTACTTTTATAAATTGTTAAAATATTCAAGAAATTTAATTAGAAATTTATCAGATATAGTCGACACGTGATAGACTATAGGGATCCCATCACTGTTTATTGTGTGGATTACTTTGAGCGTCTGAGAATATTTTCATTGATATGTTTTTCACATTTGGTGTTTGGTTAGTCAATAATTAAGTCGTACTTATCGCAAGAATGGAGTATTATCATTGTTGGCACTTGTGCAACTATTTTTTATTGTCATTGAGAGTTCGATTTGAAATTCATATGTCCGAATGTTTTCCTTCTCCGCTATGTAAGTAAATTGATTAAATGAATTTTATTTGTGATTAAATGTTATTGCTGGCTATTGAATGCTTTTAGAACGCTTACTTCAATGTCAATTTCTTTTATAATGTGCAAAATTTAGAAATTAAATATTTACACTTCCTGAATTTTAAAATGTAATGTATCATCATTAAGTGATTTTTTTAGCGCATCGTTTTGTTTGTTTCTGTGCACATATTCAAAGTCGTAACAAGGAGGTCTAATACTGTAGTAAATTTAAGCTTTCGCACATGCAAAATTTCTTTCATAAAGATCTTTCTAATACATCTAAACTTTCAATTTTGGTTCGACATGTAACTGAGGCCTTTCCTCCCTCAAAATCGCCTTTTTCCCAAAGTCAGAGCATTCATAATTTGATCCTCTTTGCGGATTCTCATTGTCCTTCCGCTTAAGTCTACTAATTTCACTACTTTCATCATCACGGTTCTAAGGTTCTAAGGTTGTTTGAGTCTTTGTTGCAATTTTTCAAAGCATTTGAGGTTAGTTTCAATCTCGGTTTTGTTTGGTTTTATGAGTTTTATAGTAGAATTTTATCATATTAATTTTGTATCATTTTCATATTTTCTAAGATTTGATGCACTCAGTAAAAAAAAAAAAAAGAAGCTAACCCTTTTATACAAACCACTAACTTTAAACATAAACCCTACAACCAACAGCTTTAAAAAGTTCACAAGATCTTAGTGAATTGATTGTTTTAACGTGTAATTGTTCGATTAATAGCTTATAATATTTTGTTAAGAGCTTCTAATATGCCCTACAACTAGTATTTTGAAGTTTACAAAAAAGGTGATTTCTATCATATCTATAATGAATCCATCATAACATAATATAATCAATTACACTATGGTGAATGAAATGAATATATATAACATCAAATAATAAATTAAACGATGTCCAAGAAATTAAATATAACATGACATAGCTACTTAAATTACAAATCTTGAATTAAACAACCAATAAGTCAATACAAAAACTAATTAAAAGTAATTACATAAAGCTTTTCTTAAAATTCAAAATGTAAAAACCTAAAACCCTAAAACCCTAAACCCTAAATCTTGTAAACCATTAAACCCTAAACTTAAAACCTCAAACTATAAACCCTAAATCCCAAACTCTAAACCTTAAACCTTAAATCTTAAACCCTAACCCCTAACCCTTAAATTGTAAACCTTAAACCTCAAACCATAACCCTTAAACCCCAAACTTTAAACCTAAAACCCTAAACTTTAAACCATAAACCTTAAAC
The DNA here is from genome assembly GCA_025506655.1 of Gossypium rotundifolium. Taxonomy (NCBI): domain Eukaryota; kingdom Viridiplantae; phylum Streptophyta; class Magnoliopsida; order Malvales; family Malvaceae; genus Gossypium; species Gossypium rotundifolium. The sequence continues at coordinate 187,353,576 of CP106729.1, read as the reverse complement.
CTTAAACACTAATCCTAAACCCTAACCTTAAACCCTAAACCCTAAACTTTAAACCTTAAACCTTAAACCCTAAACCTTAAACCTTAAACCCTAAACCCTAAACCTTAAACCATAAACTTTAAACCCTAAACCTCTAAACCTCTAAACCCTAAACTTTAAACCCTAAATCCCAATCCTCAAACATTAAACCCTAAACCTTAAACCTCAAACCCCTAAGCCTTAAACCCATACACTTTAAACCCTAAACCCTGAACCCTAAACCCTAACCACTAACCTATAACCCTTAACCCCTAATTTTAAGTTAATATCAAACTTCATAACTTACAGAATTTTCCCTTAAGATCAAACTTCATAACTTACATAACACTTGTATAATTTTTTTAAAAAAAAAAGGGTTCAAAGTATATAGGCTGGAAACCTGACGGGTTGTCTTATATCTCACTGTCAGATATAATGGATCCTCCCTAGGTGTAACAATGCCACGTATGATGGATCTAAACGAAATACCAAATTAAATATCGAAATAATATAACATTTATTAAACCCCAAACCCAAACCCTTAAAACCTTAAAACCTTAAAACCTTAAAACCCTAAACTTTAAACCTTAAACCTTAAACCCTAACCCTAAACCCTAACCCCTAACCCTTAACCCTTAACACCTAACCTATAACCCTTAACCCCTAATTTTAAGTTAATATCAAACTTCATAACTTACATAATACTTGTATAATTTTAAGAAAAGATTCAAAGTATATAGGTTTGGAAACTGACGGGTTGCCTTATATCTCATCATCGATATAATGGATCCTCCCTAGGTGTAACAATGCCACGTATGATGGATCTAAATGAAATACCAAATTAAATATCGAAATAATATAACATTTATTAAACCCCAAACCCAAAACCTTTGAAACCTTAAAACCCTAAACTCTAACATTTAAACCCTAAACCTTTAAACCCTTAAATCTTAAACCCTTAACCCCTAACACTTAACCCTTAACCCCTAACTTTTAATCCCTAAACCATAAACCCTAAACCTTACACCCTAACCCCTAAACTTTAACCCCTAAACCTTAACCTCTAAACCTTAAACCCTACACCCTAACCCCAACCTATAACCCTTAACCCCTAATTTTAAGTTAATATCAAACTTCATAACTTACATAATACTTGTATAATTTTAAGAAAAGGATTCAAAGTATATAGGTTGAAACTGACGGTTACCTTATATCTCATTTATTAGATATAACGGATCCTCCCTAGGTGTAACAATGCCACGTATGATGGATCTTAAAGACTACATAACTTACCTAATTCTAAGATCAAATTTCATAAATTACATAAGTTGATTTAATAAATTTTATAACTTACAATTTTCCCTTAAGATCAAACTTCATAACTTACATAACACTTGTATAATTTTTAAAAAAAAGGATTCAAAGTATATAGGTTTGGAAACACGATGGGTTGCCTTATATCTCATTATTAGATATAACGGATCCTCCCTAGGTGTAACAATGCCACGTATGATAGATCTTAAAGACTACATAACTTATCTAATTTTAAGATCAAATTTTCATAACATTATTTACATTAATTATTAATTAACAATTTAGCCAGATAATTTATTGTCAACTTTAGACTTCAACAACTACTGAAATGGATAGGAGTTGGATGAAATTATCAAGGGTAAGCAATGACTATCGAAATGGAGTAGAAACTTTTTGAATTTCACATTTCAAAATGCAAGCCAAGAGAATATGATTCTTTGCCCGTGTAAGAAGTGTTGCAATATTAACGGCATTATCGTGAAGTGGTCTCTAACATCTAGTTGTTGATGGCTTTGTCCGGGGTACAAAATATGGTTTTTCATGGCGAGACTACATCTAGTGGAGCATCTTCATCGATGAATCTGGGTATCCTCATAGTGCTTTCAATCGAATGTTAGTGACGATAACATGGAAAACATGTTGCGGGATGCTTTTAATATGCTTGATGATGGTTTCGGTCATTTCCACCGACTTGGGTGCAACCGATGATCATAATTTTGAAGGAAATACTTTCACCGAAGGGAAAGAAGTGTACCGGATGAACGACCAAATGAAGAAGCGGCGAGGTTCTACACGTTACTTGGTGAAATGAATGAAGGATCGTATGAAGGATCAAAATTTTCCAAATTGTCATTCAGATTCGTCTTTTCACTTGAAATGTCCGGGGTGGACCGAAACTCGTTGACAATGTTTGTTAGAGTTTTTGCAAGAAATGTTCCCGTTTGTAAAATTCCCTCGATCTTCCAAAGACATGAAGTAATTGATAAAAGATTTGGGGCTTGGATACAACAAAATTCACTGTTGCCCAAATGACTGTATGTTGTATTGGGCCGATCGCATAAACCAACAGTGCTGTCATGTATGCGGCCAATCCCGTTGGATTAATAGGAATACAGAGGACGGTAACGAGAATGAACATGGTACACAGTCAAAGAAGCAGCCATTTAAGATTTTACGGTATTTTCCCCTTATACCGAGATTTTAACGATTTTTTATGTCATCGAAGACAGCCGAATCAATGACGTGGCACCGTGATGGACGAACCGATGATGGGTTGTTAAGGCATCCTGCAGATTCTTTAGCTTGGAAATGTTTTGACTCCAAATTTCCAAGCTTTGCAAGCGATCCTCGGAGTGTAAGGCTTGGGCTAGCATCCGATGGATTTAACCCTTACAAACTTATGAGCACAACCTACAGTACTTGGCCTGTGGTGCTTGTTCCCTACAATTTGCCTCCATGGGTTTGCATGAAACAATCTTCTTTTATCTTGTCTATGATTATACCTAGAGAGAAAGGGCCGGGGAATGATATTGACGTCTATTTGTAGCCACTTGTTGACGAGTTAAAACAACTATGGGCTAGTGTTCAGACATTTGATGCAATGAGAAAAGAGAACTTTAATTTACGTGCGGCATTAATGTGGACTATTAACGACTTTCTAGCTTATGCTAATTTATCTGATTGGAGTAATAAGGGACGTTATGCTTGTCCGTGTTGTCTTCTTGGACATGTTCGCAATGATTATATAATGGGAAGAAGTTTTCTTACATGGGGCATCGCTTGGTGGTTACCGAAAAATCATACATTTAGATTTCGAGTGCTCGGTTTGATGGTAATGAAGAGTTCGGATCACTCCTTCGCAAACCGGTGGATCCGAAATATTGTTAATGTTGAAAGATATAAATTTCATTTATGGGAAGATGAATCAATCGGTAAACCCGCATAGAAATAGAAGATCTAGGGATGAATCTGATGATGAATCTGATGAAGAGGATGATCCTAATGAGGCAGACTTGTGGAAAAAAAGAAGTATTTTTTTCGAGTTACCTTATTGGGAGCATCAGCTTTTACGCCATAACCTTGATGTCATGCACATAGAGAAACATGGGAATTCGGCGTGAGCTTCATCCCCGAGCACTTTCGAATATGAAATATCGATTGCCGCCTGCTATTTTTTCAATGTCGAAGACAGAGAAAGAAGTGTTCATGCGGTGTTGAAGGATATAAAGGTCCGGATGCGTATGCATCAAATATATCGCGATGTGTGAGTCTTAAGGATCAAGATTATATGGCTTAAAATCGCATGACTATCATATATTGATGCAAGACTTATCGCCAGCTTGCTATGCGGTGTTGTATGTCGAAAAAGGTGACAGACTCCCGTAATTGAACTATCAAATATAATGAAAGGCATTTGTGGTAAAATTTTGAATGTTCAAGAACTTAAGAGACTACAAGATCGAGCCACATTAACTTTATGCAATGGAGAAGATATTCCCGCCTTCCTTCTTCACTATCATGGTGCACTTGTTAATTCATCTCCGCGTGAAGCACTTCTTGGTGGACCTGCTTTCTATCGATGGATGTATCCCATTGAAAGGTCTTACTTTATTTGCAAAATATTCATTCATTCACTAAATGCCTTTATTTCTAACTTTTGATAATGTGGTATATCGTGTTTAGGTTCCTTTCCAAATTGAAGTCATCTCGCCGCAATAAGCGTTATCGGAAGGATCAATTGCCGAGGATACTTGGCGGAGGAATGTATGACTTTCTCGTTCGAGGTATTTGGAAGATGTTGAAACAAGAATGAATGACCAAGTAGAAATGTTGGGCTCACAAATCATAATTTGGTGAAACATATTTATTTCAAAGTTTGGAGAACCGATCGGCAGAGTCGAAATTACGTAATTAGGCGATAGATCGTGGGTCCAAGCACATCGACACGTTCTTTTTCATCACGATTCAATGGAACCATTTCGGAAGTACGTTCTACAATTTGATAAATACTCATCAATTATGATTTGTTTGTCTTCTAACAAAGTAAAACCTTTTTTACCATAGTGAGTACAAACAAATATTGAGAGCTCGTTCACAATCTCGAAGATTAAATCGACGAGAAATTAATAAGTTGTTCGCAGAATCATTCTATGAATGGTTAAGCCAAATGGTATGCAATTTAAATTTTTATTGACAAGTAATAATATTTTCTCATAACATTCATAATTACTCGATTTACTTTCGACTCAATAGGTTTGGAGTCGGAATGAAGTAAATGACGACGTTAAATGGCTTTCACAAGGTCCAAATGAATAGTTAAAAGATATAGTGGCTTCCTCATCAACGGATCTGATTTCATACAAGGTATCGCGAGAGATTGAGGAGAACCCAAAATTGCGGAATTATTGTTAATTCTTCGATTACAAGTTATGCTAGTGCTAGGGACAGTAATCCGGTCGAGGGGAATTTGGAATATTACGGACTTATTACTGACATCATTGAGTTGGATTATTACGACAAATGCAAAGTTGTCCTATTTCGAGGTGATTGGGCTGATGTGAATACGGCTCGCGGAATTAAAAACGATCAATATGGCTTTACAATGGTGAATTTCTCTCGATTAATTCACACCGGAGAACAACTGATGGACGAGCCGTATGTTTTTTTTTCCCAAGTTAAACAAGTTTTTTACTCGGAAGATCCAAGCGATGAGGGTTGGTACGTTGTACTTGAAACACCCCAGAGACTTCTTCGACATTGGCGGTGGAAGTAGAGATGACATAGTCGAAAGATCGAAACTTTGCCTTTTCGAACAAGACTTAACGAAAATATCCCTAGTACTAGTCAACAATTTCAATGGGTTCGTCGGGATGTGGACGAAGATATTTACTGAAATATGATGTAGTAAGATTTAACGATTTATTATTTATAAGTAATATTATAATTTTCATGTTGGTCATTTTATATAATTTTCATGTGTATTGCGGAAAAATGCCTAGAAGACGATTACTAGATTTAAATATTGTCCATGAAACTCCAAATCCGTAAGAAGCTAATAGTAGTGAACATCAAATGGTTGTTGGATCTTCTACTCACGGACATAGATGACGAGCCCGGAGAATTTGAAAGTAATGTTAACCATGTTGAATTTTATTATTGATTCATTTTCAATTTTAATATAATAATATATCATTTTTCACCTAAAGTCGGTGGGACGCCTTGAGAGGTCGGGACGTACCTTACTTAAAGATTTATACGACTTAGAGCCTCACGATCGTGTTAAAGTAAAGAGAAACAATGATGGTCACTGTTGGATCTGAAGCTCATTGTTAGGAGGCTATTTGGGCATTTTAGCACGAAATCCCAATATGTTGCCCATTAACTACTTAATCATGGCATCACATGCCCGATGCCAACAAAATCGAGCTCTCGAAAATATTAAGGTAATAAAACGTGAATGTAATTTATAATACTTTAATTTAATTTTCATTTATATTAACTTTTTATACTTTTTTCTTCAAAGCTAGATTTAATTTAGAGGTCTCGATGACTATGTTAAGAAGACATTGGGTAAAAATGGAGAGACAATAAAAGCACGCTCAAAAAACAATATTTTAAAAAGACATAAGCCTCGATGAAAATTAAGAAATGTTCCACCGGAATGTTGAGGTACCAATGGGAAGATCAAGTTAGATTTTGGAATTCAAAAAAGGAGAGGTATTACGTACATCTAAAATCGTATAAATTATTTGGTTTATAGTATTTACTATATATATAATTCAAATTGCATTATGTAGGACCGTGAGCGAGTTGGAATAAGCGTAGACGAAACAAAAATTTACGCACCGCTGCAGCGGTTCTAGAAGTTTTGCTTGTGTAGGCGACGCTTGAGGTATTATAATTTATTAATTACATCAAATATTAATTACTTTATACTATTAAATTATATTTTTACGCTAAAATGTAGGAAACTTGATGGTCAAAAAGTTGGACGCGTTCAAATTTTTGACATTACGTATAGAAAGAAGGATGGATCTCCGATGACATCCAAGTCTGCGAAATTTTGGTATATTTACTTAATAAAATTTTATTTTTATAAATATTTCTACCGTTTAATTATAATAGTTTAATTCATCGTTTATAATTTTAAATTTATAATGTTCAATTATGTTGCATTCTTTCTTATTTATATATTTCGTTTCTAACTCTTTCGTTGATTTATTAGGATAAACTAAAGGAGAAGAAGGCTTAGTATGAAGCGGTACGCTTGATTGATAGTTCTGTTAATCTTGAGGAGATTGATAATGTAATTATTACAGATGTTTTGGGTCCCGAAGGTACAGTGATCGCTTGATCGATAGTTCGCTAATCTTTAGTATATTTTTAATAGAATTATCACCGATGTTTTTGGTCTTGAAAGGTATGGTCGGGTTCGATTTAAAGGATCCGTGTTACCCCGACCTAATATTTTGATCCGCCTCCCGAAGATACATGCCTTCCGGGTCAATCTCGTCTTTGAAGTTCGAGGCTACAAAACCAGATAGCTCGGATGCAAGAGAGCACGGTTGAGCGAGCAGACAAATTGTCGATGTTCAAAGAAAATATGAAGAACTTCAAAGAATACTTAAAGCGGATGCGAAGCGGCACAAGCAAGGGAGGCGAAGAAGAAGAGAGAAATGGCAATGCGAGGGAGGCAGAGGCAAGATCGATGCTAGCGAGAAAGTAACGAAAAATACGAAGAGCTCCAAAGACCAACTTCAAGATATGATGCAGATGTTTCAAAGATGCGAAACCGCCATCTTAGACATTTAGTTTTTCGTTGTAAGAAGTTTTGACATTATTTCATTTAACATTATTGTTACAATATTTTCATTATCATTCATTTAATTTATTAAATTTCAAGTATCATTTAGAATTAATGTATTGATGTGATTTTTATGCTAAATTCTTGTTTTGCATTGAAATTATATCTTGTTATTGGTTGGTTTTTAGTGCGGGAGGGTATATATTGAAAAATTTTATTTTTTAAATCAGACAAATTAGCGGCGTTTGTACAAAAGCGCCGCTAAATCTCAAGAAATTTTTGCGGCGTTTCTTGGGAAAGCGCCGCTAAAGCCCCTGACTTTTAGCGGCGTTTTTGGGAAAGCGCCGCTAAAGCCCCTGACTTTTAGCGTTTTTTTTATAAGCGCCACTAAAGGCCCTGACTTTTAGCGGCGCTTTTAAAAGAAGCGCAACTAAAGACCATGGTTTTAATGGCTTTTATTACAAACGCCGCTAAAAGTCAGGATCTTTAGCGGCGTTTTTTGCGCATAAACGCCGTAAAAATTTTTGGCGGTAGTATTAGCGGCATTTTTTGTGGCGCTTGGAAAAGCGCCAAAATACTTTTGTATGCTTAATAAACGCCGCTTAAATGCCCAAAAAACGCCGCTAAAAATGTTCATGCTTTCTTTGTAGTGGTCCCAAATAAGTTCACATTTTTAGAAAAATGAAAACAGAAAGAAGCAAGGAAAATTAATTAATGCCTGAATAAAAGTTGGTCATATACATTGATGATTCATTTGAGAATAAACAAATGATTGGTCATAATATATAAATGTACATATGTAATGTTGAAAATGGACACCGGACCTATACTCATTCATCATTTCATCGTTATTCTATTCTTCAATAATATTGCAGCCACTTACTTCCCTCTTCTTTTTTTACTTGTTTTGTTTTGATAGTAACGTCACAACAACTCACAACTACAACACCACGAACTACTAGTAGCTTGTTTGATACACAAAGGGAAGAGTTAAGAAAAAAGAAAGAAAAAAGAACTATTATTATTTGACTTGATCTTCAAGCCAATATTATGACAATTAGAAACCAAGCTAGCTTTGATTAATTATGATGAATATAGTACCACCATTAATTACATGTACCCTAACTAGCACAATTAATATGTAATTATGGTTTGAGACCATGGGTGAGAATAATTTTATATATTCTTTTCTAAGAATATATATTGGACAGCTGCTTATAGATTAAATGATGACCGTTTAGATTAGTACTTTAACCATGGATCCATTTTGCTCATTGGTATATTACTCATATCTCTTTTACTGATGGATTGCATACATACATGCATTTAAACCTAACCATTTTGATACTGTTGGTTGGAGGACTTGGTGATCAATCATTAAGTATTTGGTTCAAGATTAGATATTACTATGGTGGGGTGGATGATGTGCATAATGATGATGTTATCATGATTTGCATGTTTAAGTCCCAATCTTAAAAAGAGAAGGATAAATAGAAAGGAAGATTGTGCAATTTAGATAGATACAAAGAAAGACGAATGGTCCAGGGGTGGGTTTTTCCAATTGGCTTTGGGGTGAACTTACAAAATATTTGGATGAAGAGCTAAAATGTAATTTTATTATTATATTAATTTATAATTTTTCAGTTTTTAAAAAGATTAAATTAAAATTTTATTAAATTAAGGTGTCAAATTGTAATATTACCATCTACTAACATATAATTTTATAGATTTTAGAGGTGTTTAAAGAGAAATTTTAAATTTTAGAGGGTCAAGCCCTTACTTGCCCTTGCTCTTGCTGCCACCCTTGCGGTAAAATTACAATTCTAATCCCTTACAAATGGCCAAATTAAAAACTAATACAAGAGAAATTTATGCTTTGGCTCCAAAAAATAAAAGAAATTCTATTTAGGTCCTTCTAAAATGATAAAATCTATATATTTGATATCTCAAAAGTTTATAATTTACTTTTGGCCCCCTAAAAAATTCCGGAAAAGAGTAAAATTATAAATTGATCTCTTCTAAAATTATAAATTATACAATGACAAATTTATAATGTTAACTCCCCACAAATTTTCTTTTACAAACTTGGCCTCTTAAATGGCCCACAGAAAGGGATGTAGAACAATGGGGATGGCCTTTCTTTTGAAAGGAAACAGTTGCTTCTGCTGCATCAAAAAGTTGCAGAATAAGGTGGCCACTCTATGCATGTTTTTACTCGTGATCATCAAAACTAAGAAACACCTCTTATCTCCATTTCTCATTAATTAGCATCTCCTCTTTGCCAATACATCACTACCTTTCCAATATATTCTCCTTTAATACACATATATCTAAAACATATGTTAAAGAAGATATATTTAAGGATACAAACTTCCATCCTATTCAATATTATAATACAAACATTTTCTTCATCAAACAATAAAATTATTTTATCTTTTCACCGGCAAAATGAAAAAGGTTACAAGGGAGTGGACTAGTATTTGGAAAAAGATGGCTTACCAAAAATGAAAGAGAGAATAATTGCCATAGTTTTCAAACTTGGGAGTTGGATGCACATTAAAATATTTTGATACTCTTTTGGGTTATTATTATTATTATTATTATTAACATATATAATAATGATAACAAGCAGTTGCTGATGTTATAATAAGATAAAGATAAATATATTTGAGGTATTGAAATCTGTATATTGTTGGTAAATCAGTTTCATTTAAAACATTTTTAAATGATGTGATCTTATTTAATTTTATTAGTAATATATAAAGTAGATAAAATATGATATATAATTTGAGTGGCGAATGATGTTAAAAATATGTTGTCAAGACTTAAGACATGACGATGATTGGATGGTAGATTACTCGATAACTAAGCCTGTATGAAAAATTCTACAATAAAAGGTGAAAGTCCAAATGGAAAGTGTAGAAACAAAGACTTCATCAATGCCAGCCTGCCTTTGTGGATCTCTTCCTTTTCTTCTTCTTCTTCTTCTTCTTCTTCTTTTTTTATTCCCTCTCTTGACAGATTCTTCGATGTTGGAATGAAATGGAAACAAGACATTTCATTTCATTTCTAAGTTCTGGGCTTGTTTTTTCTTGTTCGTAATAAACAATAATAGTACTTAAATCAAGAAACAAGAAACTAAAACCGATTGGTATAGCGGCATTTTGATGTGTTTTAATGGGGAAGTCAAACAAGTGTAAAACCAAGAAGCAGTCGTACATATCTGTTCCGTCTCAGATAATCACCTCTCTTTCTTCCTCTTCTCTCCAATCTCTCCTCCTTTCTCCAAAGAAGGCACACCTCAACAGCAGCTTCTTTGTCGGCCACAACTACTCATGCAGACGCCCCAGGGTGTGCTTGTCGGCTCTCTTTCTCTTTGTTCTTGTTGGCTTGTTGAGGTTGGGCTGGAACGTTAACACTTTGGTTCTATGTTCCCAAAGTTTCGGTTCCAACACTGGCAAAGTTGGTGAAAGAGACCACCAAGTCTTGGTTACCAGCCAATTGCAAAGTCCTCGGCCTTTGCATTTGGAAAGTGAGTTTTGGAAGCAGCCTGATGGGATGGGTTACAGGCCCTGTTTGGAGCTTTCCGCTAAGTATAGAAAAGCAAGTGAGGCCATTTTGAATGGTAGAAGCAAGTACTTGCTGGTGGTGGTTTCCGGTGGCATGAATCAACAGAGGAATCAGATTGTGGATGCTGTTGTTATTGCTAGGATTCTCGGTGCTGCTTTGGTTGTTCCCGTCTTGCAAGTCAATATCATCTGGCGTGATGAGAGGTAACGTATCATACTTACAGATAAAAAACATAAAATGCTCAAGCTTCATTATTAACTAACTCTCAATATGATGCTTTTCTGTGGTTGCAGTGAATTTTCTGATATATTCGATTTGGGTCATTTCAAGAGAGTTCTAGCCGATGATGTACGTATACTATCCTCATTGCCTTCTACACATGTAATGACAAGGCCAGTAGAGGAGAAACGTACTCCACTTCATGTCTCACCTCAATGGATTCGTTCACGGTATCTCAAGCGGGTATGCAATCATGTTCATGCCCCCACATATTAAGCATTGTGACACATTGTGTTAACAATAGGAGTTCAAAGTGTTTTGTGATCAAATAGATGCATATTGATATGATTCTCTTTGTGCAAAAGATAAACAAGGAAGGAGTATTGCTTTTACGAGGTCTGGATTCTAGGCTTTCTAAAGATCTTCATCCTGATCTTCAAAAGCTTCGCTGCAAGGTACTTTGCGCTGTTCTTTACCAAGTTCTTTTTCTAGAATTATATGCAATTCTGATGTGTTTATTATTGATTATCAGGTGGCATTTCAAGCATTAAGATTTGCTCCGCCGATTCTGGAACTCGGTAACAAACTCGCTCGGAGAATGCAGAGCAAGGGACCATACCTTGCTCTTCATCTTCGAATCGAGAAGGATGTATGGGTGAGAACTGGTTGTCTTCCAGGCTTGAGTAAGGAATATGATGAGATAGTCCACAATGAAAGGAGAAGACACCCTGAATTTCTTACTGCAAAATCAAACCTGAGTTACCATGAAAGAAAACTTGCAGGGCTATGCCCCTTGAATGCTTTTGAAGTGACTAGGTAAAGAGCTAGTTCTCTTATGACTTCACCATGAGCTGCTACTTGTTTATTTTTTTAGTGAACAATCTTCAATATGTTGTTGTATACTTTAGGCTGCTTAAAGCTCTGGGGGCGCCCAGGAGTACTAGAATATACTGGGCTGGAGGGCAACCACTGGGCGGAAAAGAAGCCTTGTCACCATTAACCAGAGAATTTCCCCATTTCTACAATAAGGAAGGTCTTGCATTGCCTGGTGAACTAGAACCATTTGCTAATAAGGCTTCTTTTATGGCAGCCATTGACTATATAGTTTCTGAGAAAAGTGATGTTTTCATGGCCTCCCATGGTGGAAATATGGGCCACGCCATTCAGGTATGAGAAAACAATCATAGACTTTACCTATGTGTATAGCTTTCATTCTTTTTTAAAAACTGAAGCTTGATTTGTTGATTTTAGGGACAAAGAGCATATGCAGGGCATAAAAAGTACATAACTCCAAATAAAAGACACATGCTCCCATATTTTGTGAACTCATCTCTCCCAGAAGCAGAGTTCAACAGGATCATAAAAGAGTTGCACCAAGAATCTTTAGGACAGCCGGAACTGAGAAGCAGCAAAGCTGGAAGGGATGTAACCAAGTATCCAGTTCCAGAATGCATGTGCAAGCGCAACAAAACTACATAAACCCACTCAAGGCTAGGAGGCTTTTCAACATGAACATGAACATGATACTCGCATTGCTTCACGCAGAATCGAGAGCCCTTTGAAAAGTTGATAATCATGATGATGAATCAGGATTCTTTTAATTTGGAGCGGCAGAGCGTTCATTCAAGAGCGGTTGCCTATGCATTTTTTTTTTTGGTTGCATGGTAGGTACACTGTGTTTGCATTGCATATGTTGTGTGCTTAATGTATTCAAAGCAGGGTAGATAGATAGATATCTACTCATGGGAATACTTTTTTTATTCTTTATAGGAAAATATTTTTCTTATAATCAAAGTTATATCTTACCATTAAAAAAAATTCATTTCAGTAACTATAACTAGAATTAACATTATAAAATATAATCGAACCAATAATTAATATATATGAACCTAAATCAAAATAAATCCGGACAAATCTCACAAAAGTTTGTACCTTAAACTAGAATAAAATTACATTGAAAATCCATACATAATTTGCACAGGGTGAAACACGAAATTTCAAAGTTTTGGAGCCTCAAAATATTTTTTTATTTTCTAATTTTCACCAATTTTAACTTTGATTTTTAAAAATCATTTTTTACTTTTATTCAAATATATATATATATATATATATATTTATATATATATATATATATAACTTAAATGATAAAAGAACCATAGTAAAATAGAAATGATTGAATGAAACAATGATTGCCATGTCATCAGATCCATTTCAATAGATTTATGCCACATCAGCATTTTTATCCGAATTTCACATTTTATCTTGAATTTCGATTTTAATTTGATTTGATTTTTTTCAAGATAAAAATGTTGAAATTTAGGATAAAAATACTAATGTGGCATAAATCTATTGGAAAGAGATACAAATGATGTGACGTCACTGTTTCATTCAATCATTTCCCTAGTAAAATAAATGAATAATCAATTGAAGAAAATAACACCAATTGAGCCCTTAATTGAAAACCAATAATAAATTAGGATTCAAAATTATGTTTTTCATTGAAGCCCTTGGACACCGTTATCTTTATTTTAATTGAGTTGATGACATGATTGATTATGGATGACATGGCAATTAGAAAATATATTTTAAAAATAATATTCCTAAAAGAAATTTTAAAATTATGAGAAAACCATAAAATTAGAAAACAAATAAAATAATATTCTTTAAAATTGTAAGAAGTAAAAATATAAAAATGTTAAAAGAATTACTAGATATCCCATCGCATGCGTATGGAGGTGGAAACTATAAATTTAGAACATAAATATGTGTTTAAAATAATATACAATCAACAATGAAGTGTGCAATTTGAAACTAATTAATAATAGCATATGAAATATGTATTATATTAAAATAATAATAATTAAATTAAATTGTTTATCATTGTGTTGTCATTAATATTAAGTCTAAAAAGACAATAAAGTGTGCATGATAAAATTAAAATGTATAAAAATATCAAAATAAAACTTTGGTTGAGTGGTAAATTAAAGGTTTTGCTAACTTAATTAGCATAGACTAAAGTACTCTCAAATAATATAATTTATTTTAAATGTGAAGAGGCATCAATGTAATTTTCCTATATGAGTTGAGATTTGGTTGATGGGTGACACTTACGGGTATTCAAACGATTAACCGAACCGAATTAGTATTAACCAAATTAATCGAACTTTTTAATTCTTTAACCGTTAACCGAAGTACCGAACCGAATTTTTTCAAAAAAAATTAACCAAACTGAAATATTTCGGTTAATTCGCCAATTAACCAGATTAACTGAAATTTATATTTTTTTTTGTTAAAACAAGTATAAAACATATCAAAAAATAAATTGATAATGTTCATTTGACCGAATTAACCGAATTAAAACTTCTTATAATTTGTATTATTAATTATTAAGTTTGATTAATTCGGTCAATTACTCGATTCAAACCAAATTAATCAATAACTAACCTCTAATCGAACTAGATCGGTTAATCAACCGATTAAGCAAATTAGATTAGTTCAGTCGATTAATTCAGTTTTTAACCGAAATTTAAACACCCCATACTAACTCAATAAAGAAAACAATTCAATTAATTCAAATATTATAACCGCGATTCTAAGTAATTGCAAGTCATGCTTAAGTTGTTATAACTTTCGAGTGATTTGTTTGATCTAGATAATTTTGTATAAAATCTACCAACAATTATAAATTTTTATATATTTTTTATAATTTTATTAATTTTTGTATTTGTGTTCTGGATATATGTTTTATTTTTACATCTCACTATTAAAAAATCTAAAAATGTAAAAAAGAACTCCTAAAATTTTGAAAAAAATCTAAAATTTCTAAAATACCTAAAATTTTCCCTAAAATATCATATTTTATAAAATATATATAAAATCAATAAAAGTGTATGTCAAAATGAACTTAGACAATAGACTGTCTCAATTCAAAATTTAAACAATTATTTATCCAAATTTATTATGGACATAAAATCAATAAAAATAAAAAAATCTTAAAAATCTATAATATATCATGTCATCAAGGGCTCACATAAACTCTCATTGCATCAATTTTCATATTTATTTGCCATGTCAACTATCACATCTGCTATCATGTCATTACATAACAGACTTTAAGAGCTTCAATAAAAATATAATTTCGAAGGCTTAATTAATTGTTTTCAGTTAGAAGCTCAATTGATTATTCATTTGTTTTGTGAATTTTCTTTTACCATTTAAACTTTTTTTAGTGTTTTGTTCATTCTTCAAAAAATTAATAATAATAAGATTTAATTTTAGAAATAAAAACCACAAATTATCTTTTCTTTTCTCGTCATATTTCTCAATTATTGAAGGTTTTCTATTTAAACAAACAAATAAATATTTAAAATAATATTACAAAATAAAAGTTAGTGGGGTAATGAACAAGGGTATGTGAAAATTGATTAAAATTAAATTAATTAATCGAATCGAATTAGTTCACTCAATCTTGTGGTGGGTTTGTGTTATAATATTGTAGGAAGAGTTTTGACTATGGTGGACTTTTAAGTTTCATGGTTTTTCCCTTTGCTTTAAGTGGATTTTTCTTGTAAAATTTTATGTGTTTTGATTTTATTATATCTTGTAATATTGTGGTTGATTTACCTTGATTGTTGATATACCATGTTACTGGATTTTCCATAATTATCAAATTAATATTTGGTAGTGATGATGTACCCTATGATTATCCACTAAGAAGTCTCAACTAACTACCTTAGAGCAACCTTATAGCAGCTAAACATCTCTATCACAAATGGGAGGAAGAAAAGATGGAATCCAACTTCCAACACACAAAGAGGTAGATAGAAACCTAGCTTCTTGCCCCCGTGCTTAGGCCCATACACAGTGCTTAGTGCATGAGACCCTTATGAGATGCTAAACTCATATATGTAATGGTTGATGAGCAACTCTTGGCAATGGAACAACTATGTAGCTTCCTTCTTGGTGGTGGGAGCATTTAAAGGTGCCACCCACCACAGGTTCCTTTTCTTACCTTGGAGGCATCCTCATTCTCTTCTCAACGACCTCAAAGGTCTTAACCTCCCTACTATGGTTACCTCCGACTATTAGAGATGAAGAAAGATGAACTACAAAGCTCAAAAATGAAAGCTTACCTTGAAAAAGCCCTAAATCCTAGCAAATAAGAAACAAAACAAGGAATAAGAAGTAGAAATAGCACAAACAATAAGAAAGAACTTGAAGGAAATAGAGAACACTCAGAGAACTCAAAAATTGTGGAGAATTGGAATGCTTTAGACACTTTGAGAAATCATGGAAAATCTAATGAATCACAGCCATTCACGACAGGGCTCGTGTCCCTTAAGAGGATGCAAAAGCTAACTCCACCATTGGCGTCATTTCCCAATGGACAACTGTGGTACTTTACCATTAATGTAGCTATTATAAACCTTTGGTGCATCCCCCATTTTTCTAGAGCATCCCTAACATGCACAACGGGCAACTCTTGGTATGTCGACATATCTACCACTTCATCTACTAAGGGCATCATCTATTGAGAGTTTGTTCGGTTGGTCTCGAGGTAGGCTACTTTGTAACCTATAATCTTGACCAGGGGTAATTGTTATACCCTTACTCTAGTAATGACATGTGGCAGAACAAAAGGCAACTTAGCAATAGCTCAGGTAACCACCCTTGATAGGTGTAACCCATGGGTGGCCTTTTGCATGACCAAGAGTTTCCACGCCCTTTATGGTGATCCTCTTTGACCAATCATTCATGACCAACCACTTGTGGATCCCACTGAAGCCAATTGAGAGGCAACTTGTTGCAAATAGTCTACTTCTAGCTACCCACTACGAGCCCTTCATGTGTACCACTAAGGCTTAACAACTTCATACAATCTCAACAAGGAGAATGTTAGAATAAGACTGAGCATAGCGATAATTGACATGCAGCGAACCTGCCACCAAACCAACCACCCAGATAGGCCTACTATCCATATTGTTGGTGACATGACAATACTAGATTGAAACCCTCCCATATATATACCTTGGAGTACGAGGAATTGAGGATTAATCCTTCTTCTTTTCCAAGAAAAACCTTAAGTCTTTCAACCTTCTCCTTCCTCCTTACTCTTCTTTCTTCCTCCTTTTTCAACTCCCTACTCTAGCTCTTAACCTGTCATAGCTAAACCGATCCTCCAGTCACCACACCTCCTCCTTGTCTCCTTATTGATTCCCTGTATCAACAATTTTAAATTCATTTGATTTTGTTTATTTTTAAATTTGATTTTTTCATAATCTAAAAATAAAACATTGATTTTTATATTATAAAAATATAAAATTAAAATTAAATTAAATAAAATAGATTTAAATTCAATTTCAATAATTATAGTTTTTATTTTTTCATCTTATTAACAACGAATCAGGACTAAATTTTTTTAAGTAATAAATGAACTGACGAATCAATTTTTATTTTTGGGTTCTCCTAGTAGGTCCTAATTTGAATTTTTCGTATACATGAAAGAGAAAAGGCCCAAATGGTAAGGAGAATACAGGAAATCCATTTTTCCAACCAGATCAAGTGAGGTTTAAGGCTCCGGTCCTTATTATTACTCGCTTCACTTGCTGTTGTGTTCCCTACTTTACAGGGTCTGGCTGGGTCGGTGGTTCTCTTTTCCCCTATATATAAATTTCATAGGAAACAATAACAACCCTACCCCGCCACTGCTGCTGCAACCGGAAGCCTAGAACCTTCCACCTCTCCTGCTTAACAATCAAATTACCCACAATTTAGGGTTTTGTTAGGGTTTAATCAAAGTCCCAAGTCTTTTATTTCTTCCCCCCCCCCCCCGAAAACTATAATCAATTTTATTTCGCTTCCGTTGTTACACACAGGGAGTGGCAGATAGTATAGGTAAAAGTTCTCAAATAAAGGAGGAAATTTGAGTTAAGGTTGCAAATGGTTGGGTCTAATGGCGTTAGGCTTATTCACTGCTTGCTTCGGCGCTCTCACTCCCTTTCTTCTACCCTTTCTCACCACCCAATTTCTGTACGTTCTCTCTCTCTCTCTCTCTCTCTCTCTCTCTCTCTCTCTCTCTCTCTCTTTAAATTCTAATTTTATCTGTTTTTTGTTTTATTTTTCTGATTCCATAAATAAAAATTTGGCTTTTCCTTGAATAATATTTTCTTCAATTGTAAATACATAAGACTCTGATTTCTGGGGGTTCGAGGGGTTTCACAGCCGGGCTTGGCAATCCCGTTAACGTTATTGGAAAACACGCTCCTCAGTATGGTAATATACCATCTCACCTTTTTACACTTTCTTTTTATTGTTTTGGTTGAAGTTTTACCTCTTTTAACGAGTAATTAATTACATGCTTGTCAATGCCAGTTAAAACTAGAAACTGCTTGGTTTTTGGACTTTTTAATGTGAACTTGGGTGCAAAACGGCTAATTCATGGCACTGGTATTTTACAAGCTCCTTGTTTTTCATTGTATAAATTATCTCAGGGATGCATTACTGTTCTCTATCTCATACTGTGATCCTTATCTTCTGGGTTCAGCTCCTTTGTCCGCTAGGGATTATTATGATACACTTGGTGTAAGCAAGAATTCTACTGCGTCTGAAATAAAGAAAGCTTATTTTGGGGTAATACTTTTTTCTTCTAGTTGTCTTTCTGTCAGCGGGCGCGTTAATGTGTTGTCTTTGTGTTTTTCCTTTAGTTGTTACTTCTGAACTCTATAATTTGTTATCCCTGTTTCTTGATTCAAAAATTTCTTGTTATTGTATAGCTTGCGAAAAAGCTCCATCCAGATGTAAATAAAGATGATCCTGAAGCTGAGAAAAAATTTCAAGAGGTTTCCAAGGCCTATGAGGCAAGTTTTTCTCGCCTGGATTGTTAACTTTTTTCTTGTTTACTTTGCCTTGGGGCTGAAGCTTGAAGGGAATTGCATTTTTGTTTGTTCTGTTGTAGGTTTTAAAAGACGAGAACAAGCGTGCAGAGTATGATCAGGTGTGGTATAAATTTATTTGTAAAATCTTTTTATTATTATCATTTTATCAGATGGAAAATGTTTTTAATAACCTTTCTGTTATTAGTCAATATGTTAAGCACAGAAGGCTAGAAAACAAATGTGATTTTACTGCTCAATTGATATGTACCTTGTTAAATTTATATCTGCAAAAGTGGATGTCCTTGATTCTAAACTGTTTCCTAAAAGGATTATGTACAAAAATACTTTTAACTTTTTATTTTCTGTAATCTTATTTCCTGCTGATTATGTGCAAAATTTTGTAGGTTGGCCATGAAGCATTTGAACAACAGCAAAATAATAGCGGCTTTAGCGAAGAGGATTTCAATCCATTCAAATTCCACAACTTTCATGATGTAATTTGCTTCTTTTAACATTTCTGGTTGGTTTTGGTTACACTTAGTCAAGGATATACTTTTTTAATTAGTGAATAGAAAGCTTCTTGAAATGTTATATCATCAATTATATTTGATTAGACTTGGTCCTTTTATGGTCTTCAATTCTAGGAAGAGCATGTTTTCGAGCATTTTTATTCCAGAAATTTGAGATATTTATGTGATGCCTAGTGTTGTCAAGGTGTGCGCCTTGCACCTTAGCACTAGACAGTGAAAAGACTCATTAACTGTAGTGCCATTGGATGATCTGATACTGTCAAGGTCAGTGGAAACATAAACATAGGTGTGGTACTTTTCTTCCAGTATTATTGGGATTGGAGGCATCAGTGCCTGCCTGCCTGGTAGTTGGCATGATTTAATGTTCCTTAAAATAGAATATAGTTGCTGGAGGGGTGAACGTGCTTGTCTGTAGGTTTCTTAGTACCCTCCATTTCTTGTTTTTAATTCTTTAACACAATATTCTTGTATGCATGTTGGTCAGATATTCAACGTGCAGGATATATTCAGAAATCAAATGGGTGGTGAAGATATCAAGGTTGTCATCAATTTCAACTTCATGGTGATTATTATGTTTTTACTCAATTTTGTTTTTCTGAGTTGTCATGTGTGGTTTACCTTACTTTAGGTTGCAATTGAACTATCTTTTATGGAAGCTGTTCAAGGATGCAGCAAAACGGTGACATTTCAAGCTCCCGTGCTTTGTCAAGCTTGTGGTATGCCTTATCTTGCCTCTTAAACATTATTTTTTTTCTCATGTAATCTCTTCCATCTTGCAAAATGTTCTGAACTGTCATAACTGTTTTCTTTTTATCTTCTGGATATCTCTAGGCTCCATACATTTATTTATTTATTTTTTAGAGAGAAAAAAGCTCTCTTGGATGCAGAAATGAGCAATATTTTTGAAAAGATTATGATATAATAACCAAATATATAAGCCTATGTTGATGAGCTTATTTGGTCTCAAGTCATTTTCTTCATTTTTAAGGTGGAGAAGGAGTTCCTCCTGGCGTGAAACCTGAAAGATGCCGGCACTGTGGAGGCTCAGGCATGGTTAGTTTACTGGAATAGAATTGTGCAAGCGCTCATAATTGTGGAGATACACCTAATCATAGACGCAATGGAACTAGTTTATCTTCTTCTTGACTTCTGGTTTTGCTGTTGTCTCAGTTATCTATCAGCAAGGGCTTTATGAGTATTCGTTCTACTTGTCCTCATTGTGGTGGAAGTGGTCAGTTTGTATCGGTATGATATGCATCCAAGTTCTCTCACTTCTGATGAATTTCTTCATTTTTGGTTGTGATCGGTTTGCTTTTGTTCCTTTATGCTATTTTTATTGAGGTTACTATTGTTCTCCTCATGATTAACAGAAGTAATTAATTTTCTCATGAATTGGTTTTTATGATCTTCCTCCTCTGGAAAAAATGCCCATGAGCAATTAATGTTGCTTTTTAATTCATGCTTTTTATCACAAAGAACTTGTTCTATATTACTGTCTTCCTCTTTGATTTTTGTTTTAGAATTGTCATTTGAAATATCTTTGCTTTTGTTGGCACCAGAAGCTTTGCAAGTCATGCAATGGAGCTAGGTTAGTGAAAGGACCAAAAACAGTCAAATTGGACATAATGCCAGGTACTTTACAAAGTTAAATGTCTGTTGTTGGTTGCTTTGGTAATAGTTTAACTTGTCATGTTCTGCATTATATCATTCATGGAGCTCTCTGTATAGTCTCCTGCAATGTGGATAAATGTGTTTTCCTTAAAAGCTGAAAATTTCTATGTGGAACTGAACTCACGGGAGCTTGCATCTAATGTTAGGTTGGGCAAAATATTCACTTAAAACATCCTGCCTTTGATAGTTTTAAAAACATTTTCTTCTCCTTTTTTATGAGGACCAGAAGAAGTGCTGTTACTGATAACTTCATGTTTTATTAATCTTTTTCATGCTTCTTGACTAAAACAGTGCATTGAACAATCACATTTTCATTTTCAATGTCAGTTCTAAAAACAACAAACTGATGTTACATGATCCTTTTTCATATCTATTATTCAAAGTCATGATCTTCTAGAATTTTGTTTTTATTATATGATTGACTCAAGGTTATGTCTCATTTTCAGGAGTGGATAACAATGAAACATTGAAGGTTTATGGTAGTGGCGGAGCTGATCCTGATAGAACTCATCCCGGGGATCTTTACGTAACCATAAAGGTAACCAGTTTAATTCTTGTCTGATATTTTGACAGTTTGCATAGTTTTCAAGTAAAGGAAAGGGTTGCAATTGTAGCCTTCTAAAAGCAATTTATTTGTAATCTACGTACATGCCTTGTTGAAAATAGATGAGCTTATAAAATGGTGAATGGTGGATGCAGTTGGCAAAGATGGTAGTACTGGTGGCCAGAATAATACTTGTAAAAAGATTGATGTACTGATAAAGAAAGCAGTGGTAGGGACAACAATTTTAGAACTAGGCTTTAATGTAGACTTAAAAGATTGGTGATTGAATGTGGCACTCATATGGTAACACTAAGTGCCTGTTATTGGCCGAATCTGGTTATGCTTTAATTCTGGTAGCAATTTAAAGCAGTCAATATAGCGTGGGATTGTTTGTAGTAGGCATTAGTAGTCAAAGATTTGGATGTTATAAATGCTGTTTCAGATGGTTATGATAGAAAAATGAATTCAAATTATTGGCCCTCATTGCTGCTGTGTAACCCCCCCCTTTTGTTCATTACTTTAGTCTGCAGAATTCTTTCAAATTAAAAGTTAGCTCTTCACCCTTGAGCGAAATTTACCTTACCCTTCTTTTGTTAGTAGACAGTTCTTGGCCGTTTACCCTTGCAGTTGCTGATGCCCGACTGTCTTTGTTTTCCATTTCTTAAGGATTGTTGTCTCCATTAATCATGTTTATATTTGCAGGTCCGGCAAGACCCAGTTTTTCGTAGAGAAGGTGCCAACATTCACGTGGACGCTGTTTTGAGTGTTGTTCAGGTAGAACTGGAATTTGAATATTTTTCAAATGACCTATTAAGTGGCTCAGGTGTGGAGGTCTTGAGCAACGCCTTTATTTGATAGCTCAATAAAAAAATCACTTATCTTCTATGGCTTGTTTCTCTGCTTTAGATGGTCATACACTGTCAAATAACTTTGTTGGATTTTCTAACTGTGCATTTCTTTTTAGATCTTTTTAAGCAATGACTAATGGGTTTGTTACTCTGGGATTATATCCTACTGTTTGCTTCAGTATGCCTTTTGTATATGTCCTCCTGGTGAGACTGATCCTTCTATCTGATAAATGAATTAATTTGAATTTTTTCCCTTTTTTGCAGGCAATCTTGGGAGGAACCATCCAGGTCCCAACTCTGACTGGTGATGTTGTGCTCAAGGTTTGTTGGAAATTGTGTATGATTGTGTAAAGCTTAGAAAGGGACCTTTAATTATTTGTTATAGTTGAGGCTCCTAATCTATGTTGCTTTCAATTTGTAGGTCCGTCCTGGCACTCAACCAGGCCAGAAGGTGGTTCTAAAGAATAAAGGTATGGAAAAGATCTGGGAATAAGATAGATATATATTTGGTTCCTTTTCCAAGTTGGTATAGAAAAAGAAAATCTCATTGATCTTTTAACCGTGGTCCATGTATGTTTCTGAAAATGCCTTTCTCATAATAAACATAAAGGGCCTCATTTCATTAAATTTAGTGTAATCATTTTTTTGACTTGGGGAGGAATTTCAAAACCCCCTCTTTGAGTAGGATTCATGCACCTGCCATTTGATTCAAATGCCTGAGTGTATGTGTATTTCATTTTTTATGTTTCAGGAACTGCTTTTACCTATTTGAATGCATAAAATTTTCTAGTTTTGTCTTTTCACCTTTGAAAGTCTGGGATTAAAATTTTCATTTTCTCTTATCTTTATAGGTAACTTTATTTTATTCTATTTTGATTTGCTTGAGTTGAATTCTGTTATTTAATTTCATTGATAAGTAAAAATGAGAACACTAAAACTCAAAACTCTAAATTCTAGGCCTTGGACTTTCTTTCATATATCTAAAATTTGAAATCTGTTGGTCTTCTTTTTCATGTGCAATTGAATCCCTCTTCCTCTCGTAACTGTCTTTGATTTAACTTGCATTATCTTCGATATATTTGTGTATGTTTGTCAACAGGAATTAAAACAAGGAACTCATACTCATTTGGTGATCAATATGTGCATTTCAATGTTAGCATCCCAAAGTAAGTTTTATATGCCAAAAATTTCTGAAGTTGTTCCATCGTCCATCGAAATCCATGTTTCTAGGAGCATATTCACAGTTGAAAGCAAATTTACTCGATTTGTGTACAGGAATCTGACGGGAAGACAACGGGAATTAATAGAAGAGTTTGCTAGAGAGGAGCAAGGTGAAAGTGATAAGCGTGCTGCTGGGGCAGCTGGCTGAAGAGGAGACCAGAATGACCGTCAGTTTTTTTGCTGGGTTTCATCACAAAGATAAAGACGTTGAATATTATTACTAGTAATAGCTCATGTTATTCGCAGTTGTTTTAATTTTACAAGTAAATTTTGGATTTGCTTTCCATATATTTTATTTTATTTTTTTCACTCAAACGATGACAGTGAACCATCATTTTGAGACCAGTGGGTGATATTGTATATGATTTGTTTAGGCATAACATACAAGATGCCACTGCTGTATTATGGCGGATTTCCGAGTGGTATGCTGAAATTTTAATAATAGCATTGACCTTAGGTATTGGGAGAAAGTAGTCAACTTATATACACAACCATTTATATTGTTTTTAGTTTCTTTCTATATACAATGATGGTGGGTGAAGCCATGGGAAGTATGGGTTGAGAAAGCAGCATTATTTGAACCCTTGGCCGCCTGTAGTAATGGGCTTGATTTATGGAGTGCACAGGCTTAGCAAGATGAATTAATTTGATGACTAACAAGAAGATTTTTTTACACACTCTTATATGTCTCGGGGCTTTCTTCTACCAGGTGACAAGGATTTTAAGTAATAATATCTAAAACAAAATATTTGTATTTTAAAAGAAGTAAGAATATGGAAATCAAATGTCTAGCATTAAGTAATTATTAAATAAGTTTAGGAGTTGATTAAAGTGAAATGGGATAGAAAAATAAGTAAACATAAGTTAATTATAAAAAAAAGAAGGTGGATTAAGTTGAGGAGATCCATAAGTATATTAGAAATTTTACTTTCTCAAGTTGAACTAAAGAAATGAAAATACGTAAAATAAGAAAATTAAAACAAAAGTTGGGATAAGGAAAATTTTAGTGTAGAAGCTTTAAAGACGAAAAGACAGCCACTCATCTCTCCAATTCCCATGGCAACCCTATCCTCTTCCCCATCCCCCTCCATTCTCTCTTCCTCCACCTCCAATCCTAAAACCCCTTATCTGAAACCGCCGCTCCTCTTCTTCCCCAAGCCTCTAACCACCGCTCTAACCACCGCTTTAGCCACCACCACCTTACTCCTAACCTCCCCTCCCTCCTCCATTGCCTCTGATGCATATAACGTCTACTACGGAACCGCTGCCAGTGCCGCCAACTACGGAGGCTACGGTGGAAACTCCGACAAGAAAGCCTCCGCTGAGTATGTCTACGATGTCCCCGACGGATGGAAAGAGCGTTTAGTTTCCAAAGTTGAAAAGGGCACCAACGGGACGGACAGCGAATTCTACAACCCCAAGAAAAGACAAGAGAAAGAGTACTTAACATTCTTGGCTGGGTTCAGGCAATTAGCCCCAAAAGACGTGATTTTGAACAACTTGGCATTATCAGACGTCGAGTTGCAGGATTTGATTGCCGGGGCCGACAGCTTGGTCTCCGAGGAGAAGAAAGACGAAAATGGACAGCTTTATTATGTGTACGAGATTGATGGAATTGGTAAGCATAGTTTGATTGCAGTCACTTGCGCAAAGAACAAGCTTTATGCTCATTTTGTCAATGCACCGGCGCCTGAGTGGAAACGCGATGAGGGCACCTTAAGGCACATTCATGAATCCTTCAAGACTGTTGGATCATCGTAATTCACTCGTCTTTAGTCGTTTTGAGCCTTTCTCTCTCCCTCTCCCTCTCCTTCTCTGTCTCTTTTTATATATATGTTTGAGGCAATGCCATTTTTATATATAAGCAAAGCCATTTTACATCTTTTTATATATATTTTGTTTGTTGCTCTACCTTCCTTTTTTGTTTGCAACATAATCTTGTCTGGATAAGCATAATTCTACCTTAAGTTTTGTTCACAATAGACCAGAACTGAGTGCAATTTTCTTTTATGCGAGCTCCCCATTAATGAACAACATTATGACTTGTATATGTTACTTACAATTATACTAGTGCACAACACCTGAAAGAATTCAGCATTCATGGACATACACCATAGTTTTCACTCTCAAAGCTGTTGAGCACTTGAAAGAAACGTGTAATATTACGTAATTAATTACCCATTTCGCCTTTAAGTGAAATGTGTAATATTACCCCAATTAACTAATTTTAAGTTTGATGTTATATTGTCTAATATAAACCCAAACTGATATCATATTCTTTTCAAGATGAATAGTCATTCATTCATTTGGCATTCAGATTCAAGAACGAAGATAAACAAAGGTTCATAGATGAACCCCCACAAAAGATAAATTGGCCAAAACAACAGAAACCATTAGACTAGATTGATTCAAATCCAAATAAAAACAAACAAATATAAAAACTCGTAGAAGCGAAACAGGCCCCTCATAACAGAGGCAACTTGTGGTCTAGCAATAATCTTCAAAGGCAGGACGATGAGACATGTTTTCCATGAGCAATGACCGGCGATTCAAGTTTAATGTAATGGCAGGCTCAACCATCAATAGTTTTCTAATTTGGTAAAGATACATGGAAGAACCTTTGGTTCGCTCTTTTTCCAATTCTCAGTCAAGCGTTCAGACAGTGATTGTTTAAATAGATATTTCAACACGAGTTTGAATAAAACACAAGTAGTAAACAAAACAAGAAAATGAAAGAAACAAACACAAGAGATTTGTTAATGCAGTTTGGATTCACCAATCTTATTCCGCGGAACCTCGAAGGATTTTTATTCCACAGTTTTCTGGATTACTTACCGGCTAAAACTCAATTTACCCTATACAAAAAAATAAATGTAACCCCAACACTGATCCCAACCATTACAAATCACTCACCTAATAACCTCACTTATATCAAGTATAAGCTCTCCAATAAAATGCCAAACACTGAGTGCAGAAACACAAATAACCAGCTAAAAACACTCCAAAGACACCCCCAATGTGTGCGGCACATCAACTTATCTATAGGCTAAATTCAATAGCTTCTTAAAGTAGTCTTGATAAAGTAAAATTCTCATTTATAATATGAATATCTTCTTGAATTATCTTTAATAATAATTCCAAAATAATTCAAAATTAATCTCCTTGAAAACAGTCAAGACAAGTGCAAAGGATAATCATAAGCTTTATCCACAAAGTCAGGTTGACCTCAACTTTTTCAAAAACTCCAACTTCGATTATGACTATGAGGCAAAATAAAACACGTCTTTAAAGTCCATTTGCTTTTGGGACATATGAAAAAACCCAAGTCAAATAAGCCAACAAATAAAATCACCCAAGTTTTCTCAACTTCTTGACTAATCAGATGTATAAACAAGTGACTGATCAGTTTGGTCCTTACAATCTCCCTCTTTGACTTTTTGACAAAGCATAAGCAAATGGTATATACTTCCCCTATCACTATGTCATCAGTACACAAGAGATACCAAAGAAAAAACTGAAATAAATCTCAAATTCATAAACCATAGTCAAGATAGACATGAACTGCACTTTACTAAAATCAACAAACTTACTCCGCCTTACTCTATGCTTCCATTGTTTGTTTGCCTTGAGTTTATTCAAGGGGATGAGGTACTACCTTCTCAACAATAAAGATTATAGCTCGTGGAACAAATACCTTTTCCACGTAATGGAGTATGTTTGATTTTCAAAAAGTTTTCCATATTATTAACATGAGTTACAACCTCATGTTTCACACGATCATAAAAAATTAGCTTATCTTTATAACTCAAATGTGTCTGATCTTTTCTCACCCAAACTTGCTTCACACCAAACTATCTTGTTCTTGACTAAACAACTATCTAAACAACTGTATGAAGAACTGTTGCACCATATTTAACTTCCCACAAGTCCTTTTTCAACTTGAAACAATAAGGCTTAATAAGGGCAACCTTCCCAAAGTAATGACAAATCATTCTCTTTGTTCTATCATTCAAGTTCGTCTTGTTGCAAACATGTTGTCTAAGTGATGTTCTTTTCAATGTTGCAAAATTAGATTGGACATGCATTGTTTTTCTCATCCTTTGATGTTTCATTAGCTTATAGCAATAGAATCTAATGTGTCTAGCCTTTTGATATGTCGTAATTCAGTGTAGCAGATTGAACTAGTTTTCACACTTAAAGAGCCTGAATACAAACATTTTCATTACATTTTAGTTAAGTTTCTTTAGTTTTACTTACATTCAATTAATGTGCAAATTGAGTCTTTTATTGATCCTAAGGGCTGAATGAGGCCCAAGGGAGAGCTAACGTACTTTTGAGTGTGCAAGAGACCATTAGAAGGCATTTTAGGACGATATTGGATGCTATGTTGCATAACGGGAGGACTGATGTCTCAACATAGGGAACAAAATGATGAAAACTCAAGTCTGCCTTCGATGTCGCAACGCAGACTGAGGGTGTCACGACATACCCTGAAGATGGCTACAGAGGAGCATAATGGATGCTATGTTGTGACACAAGTCTTGGTGTGTTGTGACATTGACTCTGGGACATAAATTAAACACGAAGCAACGCGTTTTGGTCCGCACAATCAAACTTAAAGCTCGAGAACGTCAGCTAACCTAGGGTTAAAGATGACGACCACTTGAAGGCTATAAATAGGCTCATTTGGCACATGTTAAAGACACATTTGAATTAACCTAGTTTCTTCCTTTATATTTAGTTTTGTTTTCTTTCTTAGGTTTCTATAGTTTAGTTTATTTGTTCATTGTTTTATTTCAAGAGATCTGAATTGGGGAATTATTCAACTTTGTGGATTTACGCTTAATATCAATACGATCAGACTCTTTCATTTACTCTATCTTCTCGATTTAATTAGCATGCTTTCTCTTTATATCGAATATATATTCTTTATGAACGCCATGATGAACTAATCTTTCTATGGGGGATTTACGAGTGGAGGTATGATCTATTAACTGTTTTGTAGGGTTACTCAACGGATCAACTATTTGGAAAAGGGAGAATGTGAAACAAATCCTAGGTTTAACAACCCCGGGAAGTCATCAAGGTGGGAATTAACCCAAAATTGGTATTTTCCATCCGTGAACACCTTAATCCCAAATTAGTCTAAACTGTGAGATTGGAAGATAAGTAGTTCTTGCTGAGTCGTTATGTTAGTGGAAGATCGGAAGATCCTACTAGGATAGTGGCTAGTTGATTAACGAGGAACCCAAAGTGACAGTTGATGAAAATTACCGAAACGAGCTAATCACCCATAATCAGATTTGATTTATTCTTCCTTTTTAATCTCTTGAATTTTATCTTTTTATGTTGTTTTATATCATTATAAAAACCCTTAAAATCTTTTATTTTATATTCTTCGTACTATAATTGAATCTAAAGTACTAATTAGATCTTTTAGTGTTTAGGTTAGAATTGATCTAACAGTCTCCTCCCTTGGGTACGATTCTCGGAGCACTTATCCACTCTGTTGTAAAACTATATTACAACTAGATTCGTATACTTGCAGATACCTCCTCGTAATTCTATATTTTTTTGCTGTATTCACACTCTGGACGTTACTACGACAGGAGGCAGTCAAGTTGTTGGTGCTGTTATCGAGGAGGCAACATTACTAGGTTAATTTTAATTTTTGCACTTAATTAGAATAATTAGAAAATTTGTAAGTTATATATACGGTTTTGTTTTTATTTCATTTATTGTTTCTAATATTTTATTTCTGGGTTTACTGTATGACTCGCAGTAGGGACACACCTATTATAGCAGCCACAGATCCAAAGAGAATAATCTGAAGAAATCACCGACAGCAACAGCAGATGCAAGATCCACCACCACTAGTTGCGGGTAACGTACAACGTGAAAATCCATCGTTTAATGACATTGAAAATAATGCCTTAGGAAACCCACCAGCACCCTAACTTCCTACAAATATTCATATGGCTCGGAACAAAAAAACTTTAAGGGATTATGCCTTACCTAGTCTAGACATAGTTCAAGAAAATATAGCAAGGCCGACAATTACAACTAATACTTTCAAGATAAAATCGATTATTATTCAAATGATCTAGAACAATAAACAGTTTAGGGGCACTATGATAGAGGACCCTAATCAACATCTAAAATGATTCCTTCAACTCTGTGATACTTTTAAGTATAATGGGGTCACTGATGATGCTATTTGTTTTCAATTTTTAACCTTCTCCTTGGCTGATACTGCTTTTTCTTGGTTAGACTTGCAGGCACTAGGGTCTATCACGACATGGGATGAACTCACTGGAAAGTTCTTATAGAAGTTTTTCCCAATTAGCAAAGCAGTACAACTAATAAGAGAAATTGTTGTTTTTAGACAAATGGAAGGAGAAATTTTCTATGAGGTATGAGAATGATTCAAAATGTTGATTTAGAATTGCCTGCACCATGGATTTTCTGAGTAGATGCGATTACAGGTGTTTTATAATGGGCTGGATGCAAGTGCACGATTTAGATTAGACGGAACAGGATGAGGAGCCCTTATAAACAGAATGTATGAGGATGCATAGAGATCATCGAGAATATGGCACTAAACTCCTACTAGTGGCCAATTGAATGATTCACATATAGTCAGAAACTCTCTACGGTAAAAGCTATCCAAGAGGATGATAAGTATCAACAGTTAGTGGATATGTAACACCTTAATCCCGAATACGGAGTACTCGAATACTAAGGCACTACATCAGCTCACTGGAGCAACCTAACAAAATTTCTAAATAATTTAAAACATTGAAATACATTTTATATAAGAGAAAATCCCATACATGGTTATACTGAAAATAGTAATAAAAGTAGTTATACAAAATATGTGGAGCTCCAATATAATCATATATCAAAATAGTCAAAATAATAAAAATGATAAATGAGTTGCAGACCTACAAAAAAATACAAGTAAGGCCTTGGGAATACAATGCCCACTAATAGATAAGGTATTGTACTTTGAATACATGATGCTAGGAGTCTCTCGTCGATGATGTTCCTCGGACACGATCAAAAGTCTAAAAATATGAACATTAAGACAATTTGAAGGCTGAGCTTTATAGGCTCAGTGGTACACAACAAATCTACCATACTTCAAGCAATTCATAAATATAAGCCTGCAAATCAAATGTATACATAAAAACATGACTTGAGTATCAAATAATTAAATCACGAGTCATTAAATCTACATAACCAAATCACTTACATATCAAACTTGTCAAACTTGTTAGATTGCACATGCTACTCAAATAATCGAGTATCCAGATAGTCCCGTGCCACTCGTGACCGCTAGTCAAATAATTCCAGGTGTCCTTAGGGTTTTCTCGAGCGCCACTCATGGCTGCTAATTAGGTTAGAGCCCGAAGGCTGAGCGCAAATAAAGCATCAAAGGTATAATCAAAAAAATACAACCATGGCATTTGAGTCTCATACTTATTTCAACTTGCTTATCATTCCAGCTAATATATTAACTAATGAGATGTGACAGTCTGCTACCTTGACATTCTGACCTTTTCACATTAAAAAATTAATAACTCTTAATATGTAATTCTAACTTGAGCACCGTTTGTTTTAAACAAAACTAGAATTCTGCACGATTATAGAGATATAAGGCTTACTTCCTATTTTATATTATGAAACTTTTGGTAATTTTAAGTCACTGCTAAATCTGTTTTATAAAAAATCTATTGCCAGATTGTTATGACCTTTCAACACTAAAAAATTCATATATTTTAAAATAAAAATTGAAATTGATCTCTATTTGTTCTAAACGAAACTAGATAGACTCACGGTTACAATGATGTATAGATCACTTCTTAATTATTTTACAGAATTTATGATGAATTTTTAAACTTACTGTTCATGTAATAATTTGTTTCTAGTAGATTTCACAACTAAGTTTTTAGCTTCATTTTAAATCATCCAAGCATGATTTTCTCCCAAAGACACATAACATGCATGCATTATCACACAAGCATCATATTTATGACTTATCAAGAAGCATAGGAGAGTTAGACGGTACCACCTTGATGGAAGAACACCAACAAAGTTTCTTGCCTAGCTCTCCACCACTTTGCCTTTGCCTTTGCCCTTAGCTTTAGAAGATTCACCACCCACTTTAACTAATAACCATGAAACAATATCTCCCCCCCCAAAAAAAAAAAGAGTTGATAGGATGCAAAAATACATGCTTTAAATAAATAATATATGAGAAGATGGGTAGAGACTTCCTCTGTAACACCCCTTACCCGTATCCGTCGCCGGAATAGAGTACGAGGCATTACCGGAACTTACGAAACCAATTTCCATTTATCCGAATCAAGTACCATTTATTTATCAAAAATTATTATTACGTCCCTTAGATGGGCTTTCGAAGCCCAAATTATGCATCGGAACCAGACCGAAACTAAATCAGAATCACAAGAAATTTTTCGCAAAATCCCAAAATTATACTTACTCTAGCCATGCCAATAGCTAGGTTACAAACATCCATTTCCATGTAAACATTGGTATTTAGTCTATACATGCCATTCTTTCAAAATAAGTCATTTTCATACACCAAAAGATATGGGTTGATAGTGTGATAAGGCTCCGACTAATCTCCTACCTTTGAGCTCCCGAGCACTACAAAATAGGGAAAAAGAGAACGGGGTAAGCACATGGTGCTTAGTAAGTTCATGCAACAGGAATTATACTTACCATACTTATACATCCATCATTTAACAACACAAGCACACATCCAATTCACATAAACATATACCTATCACATACAAACTCAACTTTTGCATTAGTTAAGCAACATCATATAAATTCAATACAAAGATAAATGATTGATGAGCTTATCAATTCCATAATTTTCATGTTCTTCCATTTCTCATATTTATCCCGTAGAATTTCTTCGAATTTCGATGGATATTCAGTAGTACACTTTTGTGTACAATTCTGGGTCCGTCAATTCGTACACATATGGGTATAGCCTTTTTGCAAAGAGCACACTCCCGCGAACCTCATTTCTTACAGCGGGATTACCAATTCAGGCTGAATCCCCTATATCATATGCTCAAAGAGTATTGTCGGGATTACCAATTCAGGCTAAATCCCCTGTAATGACAATTACTCTAATGAGCTTAATTTGGATTACCCGTCCGGGTTAAATCCATTTCACACATATTCTTTAGGAGGGCTATATCATTAGGATCACCCGTCTGGGCTAGATCCTTTATATCGTCAATTCCCTTTTCAATGATCCATCGAAGTCCATTTCATTCAACCGGGATTTATTTCCCCTTTTTATCGATAATTATCAATTATTTCATCAAATATCAAACAATGAACATCCAAACCATATTCACATCAATAAACATACATTCCAAGCATTTAAGAATATAATTCAAGTTACACAAACTTACCCGTAACAATTTGTAGTAGTTGTAGAGATTTTAGGGACTATTCGACAACTTTTTCCTTCCCTCGTTTATCTTCAATTTCTTGATCTATAATATAAATTTTCATTTATCAGCATCTAATTTTAATCCAATTTATTTCACAATTTATACCTCTCAATTTTTGAAATTGCATATTTACCATAAATTTTACAGTCTTTACAATTTGGTCCATATTCAATTAACCCCCCCAATTGAGCTGATTTTTTCCTCAATTAACACTTTATTCTATCATATTAAACTACTTCAAAACCTTTGGAAATTATAATTTCAGCATCAAACCTTAATTCCAAACTTTTTTACAATTAAGTCCTAAAAATCAATTTCTACTAAAAACATTTAGTAAATCCATCTTTTAATAAAATTAAAACTTCAAATCCATGTTTATTCATCATAAAATTCCAGTAATAAACTATGGTAACTGTAAATTTCATCCATAAAATCAAAAACTAAATTTAATAGTAGGACCTAGTTGTAAAAGTCTTAAAAACATAAAATTACAAGAAAAAGGCAAGAATTAACTCACTTGATGCAAAAATTATGAAATACCAGCTTAAAGAACCCCTCCTATGGTGTTTTGGCTGATGAGAATGAAGAAAAATCAAAAGAAATCTAGATATTTCCACTTTAGTCTTAACTTTATTTAGTTAATTATGCAATATTCCAATTTTGCCCTTAAATCATCAATTTTCTTGCTGATTTCATGGCCTTGCCATCCAGCCCAAATAATTTTGGGTCTAATTTCCTTTTAAATCCTTTCTCATTAGACACTTAAGCTATTTAATCATTCTAGTAACTTTTACACCTTTTTTAATTTAGTCATTTCTAATTAATTGACTACCCAAACGTTAAAATTTTCTAACGAAATTTTAATACCACAATACCAACATTTCATAAATATTTATAAAAATATTTTTGACTCAATTTTACGAGATCGATGTCTCGATATCTCATTTTTACCCAATTTTGCAATATTTATTTATTTATTTATTTTTCTAATTAACCACTAAATCGGTAAAATTTTTCTATCGATATTTTCATACGAATTTCCTATCATATTAATATTCATGCAATAATTTTAAAAATAAATATTATTTTTAAATCAAATTTGTGGTTACGAAATCACTGTTTCGATAACCCTAAATTTAGGCCATTACAACTCTCCCCCTATAAGGATTTTCGTCCTCGAAAATCTTACCAGTAAAGAGATTTAGGTATTGTTTCCTCATTACCTCCTCTGGTTCCCATGTTGCTTCTTCAATCTCGTGCTTTTTCCATAGTATTTTTACCAAGTTTATCTTTTTGTTTCTGAGCTCCTTTGTCTCTCGTGCAAAATTTTGACTAGTTCTTCACTATAAGTCATATCAGGCTAAATTTCAACCTCTTTCGGGGAAATAACATGTGATGGATCTGAGCAGTACCTCCGTAGCATAGATACATGAAATACATTATGAATTCTGTCAAGATCTGGTGGTAAAGCTAATTGATAGGCAACCGGTCTAATCCGTTCCGTAATCTCATATGGCCTGATGAACCGTGGGCTTAATTTACCTTTTTGACCAAATCGGAGTACTTTCTTCCATGGTGATACTTTTAAGAATACCTTGTCATCGACTTGAAATTCAATCTCTTTTTGTTTTAGGTTGGCATAGGATTTTTGACGATCAGTGGCTGCTTTCAAGCTATTCCTAATTACTTTTACTTTTTCTTCGGTTTCTCAAATCAAATCAGCCCTATATAAATTTTTCTCACTAAACTCTATCCAATACAATGGAGTTCTCCATTTTCTACCATACAAAGCTTTATACGGAGCCATTTTAATACTGGACTGATAACTTTTATTATAGGCAAATTCAATCAAAGGCAAATAATTTTCCCAATTACCTTCAAATTCTAGTACATAGCATCGAAGCACGTCCTTCAATACCTGAATTACTCATTTAGATTGGCCATCTGTCTAAGGATGAAAAGCAATGCTGAAATACAACTGGCTACCCAGAGCTTCTTGTAACTTGTCCCTAAACGAGACGTAAATCGGGGATCTCTATTAGAGATAATAAAGATTGGCATTCCATGTAGCCTGACAATATCAGATATATATGGTTCAGCCAATTTATCTAGAGAATAATCCACACGTACTAGGATAAAATGTGCTGATTTTGTTAATCGATCCATGATCACCCAAATGACATCTTTCTTCTTCGGTGACAATGGTAATCCTGACACAAAATCCATAGTAATTCTTTCCCATTTCCATTCTAGTATAGTAATTAGCTAGAGTAATCCCAAGGGTGCCTGATGTTCTGTTTTGACCTGTTGACATATCAAACATCTTGATACAAACTCATAAATATCACATTTCATACCTGACCACCAGTACATCTTCTTCAAATAATTATACATTTTATTACTTCTTGGATGTACAGACATAATACCATTGTGTTCCTCATGTAAAATCTTCTGTACAAGCTCTGAATTCTTTGATACACATACTCTGCCTCTGAATAATAAACAACCATCAGTCCCAATATGAAATTCTAAATCATTACCTGACTCACATTGTACCCGTTTAGCCTGTAACTTCTCATCATTTTTCTGAGCTTCATATATTTACTGTAGAAATGTCGGTTTAACTCTCAACTCAGCTATGACTGAACCATCATCAACCAAAGACAATCGAGCATTCATAGCTCATAAAGCAAATAGAGATTTTCGACTTAAAGCATCAGTAACAACATTAGCCTTACCCGGATGGCAATCAATAATCAAATCATAGTCCTTTATCAATTGAAGCCACCTGCGCTGTCTCAAATTCAGATCTTTCTGTCTCATCAGATATTTCAGACTTTTATAATCAATATAGATATGACATTTCTCACCATACAAGTAATGTCGACATATTTTTAGTGCAAATACAATAGAAGCTAATTCAAGATCATACACCGGGTAATTTCTTTCATGTGGCTTAAGTTGCCTCAAGCATAGGCTATAACTTTACCTTCTTGCATCAAGACACAACCTAAACCATTTAACTAAGCATCGCTATAAATTATAAATTCCTTACCTAGCTCA
Source organism: Gossypium rotundifolium (assembly GCA_025506655.1). Taxonomy (NCBI): domain Eukaryota; kingdom Viridiplantae; phylum Streptophyta; class Magnoliopsida; order Malvales; family Malvaceae; genus Gossypium; species Gossypium rotundifolium. The sequence continues at coordinate 187,317,401 of CP106729.1, read as the reverse complement.
GGCTGCACTAGTACATGTGTTTTAGTCAATAGATCTTTCAGTTTATCGAAGCTCTGTTGGCATTCATCAGTCCACTCGAATTTAACATCTTTCTGTAATAGTCGAGTCATCAGAGAAGCTATCATAGAGAACCCCTGTACAAATCTCCGATAATACCCAACTAGACTCAGAAAACTCCTGACTTCAGATACATTCTTCGGTGGAATCCAATTAACAATGGCTGAAATTTTACTCGGGTCTACTCTGATGCCTTCAACAGATACAATATGCCCAAGGAAACTCACCTCTCGGAGCCAAAATTCAATTTACTAAATTTAGCATACAACTGCTTTTCACGCAAGATTTGCAATACTATTTGTAGATGATCTACATGCTTATTTTTATGTAGGGAATAGACCAGGATATCATCAATAAAAACTACTATGAACCTGTCTAAGTACGGTATGAATATCCAATTCATCAGGTCCATAAATATTGCTGGTGCATTAGTCAGTCCAAACGGCATAACAAGAAACTCATAATGCCCGTACCTGATTCTAAAAGCTGTGTTCGATACATCTGACTCCTTTACCCGTAATTGATAATAGCCCGATCAAAGATCAATTTTTGAAAATACACCCTCCAACTGGTCAAACATGTCATCAATCCGAGGTAACGGGTACTTATTCTTTATAGTGACTTTGTTGAGCTGCCGGTAATCAATACATAATCTTAATAACCCGTCCTTTTTCATAAACAAAATTGGAGCGCCCCAATATGAATGAATCGGTCGGATAAAACCCCTGTCAACAAGTTCTTGCAATTGTTTCTTTAACTCATTTAATTCCGTATGAGCCATACGATATGAAGCTATGGAGATCCGAGTAGTTTCCGGAATAAGATCTATAGAAAATTCCACTTCTCTTTTTTGTGGCAACCCCGGTAATTCCTCTAGAAACACATTGAAAAATTCACGTACAACTGGCACTGCCTGTATCTTTGACTCAGATGGCCTAACACATATGCCAAATAAGCATCATACCCTTTTCTGACAAACCTTTGAGCTGTCATAACTGAAATCACATCAAATAATCCCTCTGTCTGATCAGATTTAACCTGGTAATTCGCCATTCTGACACTTCAGCATAATATATTTCTATTTACAGTTTACTACTGCATCATGCTAAGTTAACCAATCCATGCCCAATATCATATCAAACTCATCAAAAGGTAATAACATCAAGTCAACCGGGAAACCAATACCTTTTACCATCAGTGGACAATTTTTACAAACTTTATCCATCATCACAAACTGGCCCAGGGGGTTCGAGACTTTAGCCACAAATTCAATAGGTTCAACAGATAAATTTTTAACAAATACTAATTTTGTACATATGTATGAATGTGTGGAGCCAGGATCAATTAATGCAATAATATCGGTATCAAATAAAGAAAATGTACCAGTAATTACATCTGATGCGAAGACATTTTCTCTGGCACGAATAGTATATGTCCTGGCTGGTGCTCGTGCCTCAGATTTGTTTGCAGTATCTTTTGTAACTCATCGGCTACCACTAACATTACCAGTAGGTTGTGGTCTACCCTTCGAAGCAGGATTACTCAGGACAATCTTTGAGGAAATGATCTAAAGAGCTACATTTATAATAGGCTCCACTATTCAGTCGGCATTCTCCAAAATGAACTTTATTACAGTACTGGCATCTCAACTTAGAGGTACCAACACTGCCAACACTGGTCACTGATGGAGTGGAAGGTCTTGGATTAGTGCGTCGAGAACCTCGATTTCTACCCGAATACCCAGTGGCTGAGGTAGAACGATCCTGTATTTCTTCAATTTCTTTGAAGTAGAAAACTGAGATTTTTCCATCGATCTTTTACTAAGAATTCGAGCTTCCCTCTCAGCTTGTTTCTTTTCTTTACTCAATTCTTCTGCTTTATAAGCACACTCTGCCAATGTAGCAAACTCTCAAATTTCAAGAATTTCGATCAATAGCTTAATATCTTTATTCAGCCCTTCTTCGAGTCGTTTGCACATTTCGGCTTCTAGTTGTACCAATTCTCGAGCATATTTACTCAATTGGACAAATTCTCTTTCATACTCAGATACTGATTTGTTATCCTATTTCAGCTCAAGAAATTCTTTTCTCTTCTGATCGAGGAACCTCTGACTAATATATTTCTTTCTGAACTAGGTCTGAAAGAATTCCCATGTAATTTCTTCTTTCGAAACCACTGATGCTTTAGTATCCACCAATGGTAAGCTGTATCTTTTAGCAATGATATTGCACATTTTAGACACTCTTCTGGTGTGCAAAATAATTCCTCCAAAACCCAAGTAGTATTCTCTAACCAGAATTTAGCCCGTTCGAGATCATCATCAACTGTTGCTCAAAATTTTTCGGCCCTATATTTTCAAATTTTATCAATCGAGCTATCCTTTTTCTATAGATTCAGTACTTGTACCTTGTGAGATCTCGAGAACCGGTGGAGGAGTAGGAGGGGGAGCTTGAGCTTGCTGTATTACAGGGTTAGTTCTTAAGTATTGACTAAACCATTCATTCACAATTTGAAAGAAGGCCAATTTAGCCTCTTCACATTGGTCCTCTGTCTCGGACTTTTTACTACTAGTAACTTCGACTTCCCTTTGTGCCCGTTCTGAAGCCGGAGCATGACTTCCGATTCTTTGGGTTGAGCTCGGTTGGCAGGCATTTACTATAAGAAAAACACATTTTAAATGGTCAGGAGATATCACACTATCAAATATAAAATAATGGCATGTATAGCTAATCCGTATTTGCTATGTCGATCCTAGAACCAGCTAAATCGTAGCTCTGATACCAAAAAATGTAATACCCCTTACCCGTATCTGTCGTCGGAATAGGGTACGAGGCATTACCGAAACTTACGAAACCAATTTCCATTTATCCTAATCAAGTACCATTTATTTATCAAAAATAATTATTACGTCCCTTAGATGGGCTTTCGAAGCCCAAATTATGCATCGGAACCAGACCAGAACTAAATCAGAATCACAGGGAATTTTTCACAAAATCCCAAAATTATACTTACTCTAGCCATTCCAATAGCTAGGTTACAAACATCCATTTCCATGTAAACATTGGTATTTAGTCTATACATGCCATTCTTTTAAAATAAGTCATTTTCATATACCAAAAGATATGGGTTGATAGTGTGATAAGGCTCCGACTAATCTCCTACCTTTGAGCTCCGAGCACTACAAAATAGGGAAAAGGAGAACGGGGTAAGCACATGGTGCTTAGTAAGTTCATGCAACAAGAATTATACTTACCATACTTATACATCCATCATTTAACAACACAAGCACACATCCAATTCACATAAACATATACCTATCACATACAAATTCAACTTTTGCATTAGTTAAGCAACATCATATAAATTCAATACAAAGATAAATGATTGATGAGCTCATCAATTCCATAATTTTCATATTTTTCCATTTCTCATATTTATCCCGTTAAATTTCTTTGAATTTCGATAGATATTCAGTAGTACACTTTTGTGTACAATTTCAGGTCCGTCAATTCGTACACATATGGGTATACCATTTTTGCAGAGAGCACACTCCCACGAACCTCATTTCTTACTGCAGGATTACCAATTCAGGATAAATCCCCTGTATCATATGCTTAAGGAGTATTGTCGGGATTACAAGTCCAGGCTAAATCCCTTGCAATGACAATTACTCTAATGAGCTTAATTTGGATTACCCGTTTGAGCTAAATCCATTTCACACATATTCTTCAGGAGGGCTATATCATTAGGATCACCCGTCCGGGCTAGATCCTTTATATCGTCAATTCCCTTTTCAGTGATCCATCAAAGTCCATTTCATTCAACCGGGATTTATTTCCCCTTTTTATCGATAATTATCAATTATTTCATCAAATATCATACAATGAACATCCAAACCATATTCACATCAATAAACATACATTCCAAGCATTTAAGAATATAATTCAAGTTACACAAACTTACCCGTAACAATTTGTAATAGTTGTAGAGATTTCAGGGACTATTCAACAACTTTTTCCGTACTTCGTTTATCTTCAATTTCTTGATCTATAATATAAATTTTCATTTATCAACATCTAATTTTAATATAATTTATTTCACAATTTATACCTCTCAATTTTTGAAATTGCATATTTTACCTTAAATTTTACAGTCTTTATAATTTGGTCCCTACTAAATTAACCCCCCAATTGAGCTGAATTTTCCTTAATTAACACTTTATTCTATCATATTAAACTACTTCACAACCTTTAGAAATCATAATTTCAGCATCAAACCTTAATTCCAAACTTTTTCACAATTAAGTCCTAAAAATCAATTTCCACTAAAAACATTTAGTAAATCCATCTTTTAATAAAATTAAAACTTCAAATCCATGTTTATTCATCATAAATTCCAGTACTCAACTATGGTAACTTTCAATTTCATCCATAAAATAAAAAAAATAATGAATTTAATAGTAGGACGTAGTTGTAAAAGTCTTAAAAACATAAAAATTACAAAAAAAAGGCAAGAATTAACTCACTTGATGAAAAAATTATGAAATACCAGCTTAAAAGAACCCTTCCTTTGGCGTTTTGGCTGATGAGAATGAAGAAAAATCAAAAGAAATCTAGATATTTCCACTTTAGTCTTAACTTTATTTAGTTAATTATGCAATATTCCAATTTTGCCCTTAAATCATCAATTTTCTTGCTGATTTCATGCCCTTTCAGTCCAGCCCAAATAATTTTGGGTCTAATTTCCTTTTAAATCCTTTCTCTTTAGACACTTAAGCTATTTAATTATTCTAGCAACTTTTACACTTTTTTCAATTTAGTCCTTTCTATTTAATTGACTACCCAAACGTTAAAATTTTCTAACGAAATTTTAATACCACAATACCAACATTTCATAAATATTTATAAAAACATTTTTGACTCAATTTTACGAGATCGAGGTCTCGATGCCTCATTTTTACCTAATTTTTGTAATATTTATTTATTTATTTAATAAACCACTAAATCGGTAAAATTTTTCTATCGATATTTTCATACGAATTTCCTATCATATTAATATTCATGCAATAATTTTTAAAATAAATATTCTTTTTAAATCGGATTTGTGGTTACGAAACTATTGTTTTGATAACCTTGAATTTAGGCCATTACATCCTTAAACTCAAACCCTCCCAAACACTCAAAAACCTCCGCCTTCATCCTTGATGAAAATAGATATTTTTTTTTCCATGGAACTTTAAAAAAAAATGCTAGATTAAGAACCTTAACTTCTTTGAGATTTTGGAGGATGAAAAATGGTGAGAACTCATTCAAATCTCTTTCCCTCTACACGGTTTGCTAAGGGAAATAGTTGGAAAGAAGAAAAAAATGAAGAAATTTGAATAGAAAAAAAATAGGGTGATTATAATATAGTGGAAAATAGGGACAAATCCACTTTATCCCATACCTCAATCTGCCAAACCATCTTTTCCCATTAATTGGGAGAAGACTTTTATTTAAAAATGGTAAAATTACCATATTAGCCATCCATCTTCCCTCTACTTCACACAAGCTTCCCGACATCCTTAATTTCTTATAAAAAGGTCCAAAATCCACCCAAATTATATCCAACAAAACCCAATCCTAAAATAAATTTATTCATCTCCAACCTAGGTCAATGTTCAAATGTTGACTCGAGAATTTGGGGTCGTTACAGGATAGACTCAAACGTATTGAATCAACTTCTACACCATCTATGTATAGGGGAGACAAACTACTCTTCGACAATATCAATAATCTGGCTAAGGACATAAAGTACGTCGGGAACAGAAGTGGAAACCCTTATTCGAATACATATAATTCACTGAAGAGATCACCAAAATCTGATATGGAGTGGGGAATCAAAGAGCAACTAATAATTAAATCAAGTTAAAAACACTAAGTATAAACCTCCTTATTTGTAAAAACCCCAGGACAGGGTCAACCTAAATGACCATATTGCATGTAGTCAATGGCTAGACAAAATTGAGGAAGGAATGCAATCAATGAGAACTGATGTCAAACAGGTGCAGTCTGTGTGCACCAATTCAACAAAAACATTGATTAAACTCGAGGACCAAATGAGCCAATTGATGAGTATGATGGGTGACATTAAAATACAAACTGGTATAGGTATTCCTAACAACATGGAAGATAATCCCCGGAGAGAAGGTAAGGAGTATGTGAAAGAAATTGTACTCGTATCGGGAAAAGTACCGAGTAGGCCAAAAACCATTACTCTGAAAAACATTGTGGAGAATAATGATGATCGTCAAGAGGTATCCCTAGAAGTAGAAAATGAGCCAGAGTTTGAGGAGGTAATCACATCGGCAGTGAGACAGAGAAGAAAGTAACTAAAGATTCTGCTGGTACAAAAATCCCCTTCCATTCGAGACTAGAAGAAAAGCAAAGGCGGGATGATGAAGAATTTGTAAGTTTCCTAAACCTATTTAAAACTTTGAATATTAACCGACCTTTAATTGAGTTAACTGAAAAAGTTCTAAAACATGCCAAATTTTTAAAGAAGAAGAGGGCTAAGCGTAAGAAAATTAAGGTAGGAGAACAAGTTACTTTAAATGTTTCTTGTAGCGTGATTATTTCAATATAGGTACCTCAAAAATTGAATTACTTGGGGAGTTTTACTATTCCCATAGAGATAGGAATTATTCACTTTAATAGAGCTCTATGCAATCTAGGAGCTAGTATTAATTTAATGCCTCTATCGATTTTTGAAAAACTCAGGTTAGGGGATCTAAAAACTATTAAAATAACATTATTATTGGCTGACAGGTCTTCGGTACGTCCAAAAGAATTATTGGAAAATGTGTTAGTTAAAGTACGATGTTTTATTATCCCTACAGATTTTGTGGGACTTGATTTTGAAAAAGATCATAATATATCGATCTTATTAGGAAGACCCTTTTTATCCACATTAAGATCCACCATTACTTTAAAAAAGAATGAATTAAGTATGAAAATTAATGGTGAGACTGAAACTTTTAAATGTGGCCACCAATCAAGCGGTAAAGATAATATGAAGTTAGGGGACCAATGTAAACAATTATTATTTATTTCTAACGTCCCCGAGTCAAGGGACACACTTCCTTTTATGCATGTAGAAAGAATAAACAAGTTTAAGGAAATGGACATACAGACGTAGGTGGAACGACACGATGGAAGATGGACTAATACTGACAAAACAGATAAATCCTCCATAGGTGAATTGATGACACTGTCGGATTCATCCGACAGTAAAACTTAAAATTTAGTTGAATTGCTTCTTAACTTTTGTAAATTATTGTAAATGTAACTAATCACGTAGTTTAGATTTTAACTTTTATTTAATGTAGGTTCATCCTAAATCGAAACATCCTTAAAGCTAGAAGTTTTGAGCCAAAACAGAGTCAGTGTTGCAACATCGCCAACGAGCCGCGACATCAAACCCCAGTGTCACGACATAGGTAATTTTCCAGGGATGTTGTGACACGAAACCCTATGTTGCAGCATCGCTGTAATTTTTACAAGGTCAACCTGACCCAGTCGCACAACTCGGCGGAATAATATTCATTTAACCTGATTTTTAACCCTTTAAAACCCTATTTAAAACTTAAAATCATACATATTTTTAATTAAAATACTTATTAAACTCTAAAACCATAATTTCTTAAACATTCTAGTTATTCTTTGCAAACTCTTCGACCATATTTGGGGCAACAAAGAACGGGAACACCGCGAGAAAGCAAGGAATTCAAATGAAATTTGGTTATATATTAAGGTTAAGGGTTCTTAAATTCATTTTTTTTACTTTTTCATTGAATTGTTTGCTTAGTATTGTATTAGGATTTAAATATCATGCCTTCTAGAAAAGTTTGAAGAACCAATGAATCCAAACCATCGATGGATCCAAACCCTTCTAATTTTGCAAACCAGGATATTGGGAAATATTTTACGGAACTTCAAGGAAAAAACTTTATCCAAGAGACTGGATTCGATTCATTAATGGTTTTATGTAAGGAAATATGACCTTTAGTTAGATATCATAGGTGGGAACATTTTTTGACAATTTTGAAAGAAAATACCGTGGTTCCTATTGTTCAAGAGTTTTATGCGTCTTTACGGGACCATGAGTTTAGAAATTTTGAAGGCCGTATGTGGGATATGGTACTTGTGCGAGGGAAGGAAGTGCTAGTAACCCCTCGAATCATTTGTAATTTTTATAATGCTCCATATTTTGAGAATGATTTCATTGATGAAATCGATCTAGAATTCTTTCGATATATATATATATATATATATATATGGATAGTATTATAAATTTCTTGACTGAAAGAAGGGGTGAATGGAAATATCGCGCAGGTACCAATATCCCAGTATCCTTTCATCAAGTGATCATGTTTCCTAATGATAAAATGTGGATCCAATTTGTATGCACAAGAATCGTGCCTACTTTAAATGTTTCTAACGTTTATACTTTTAGAGCAGTGTTACTCTATGCTATTTTGAAGAAAAAGCAGGTATGTATCGGTAAATTGATTCATCAGAACGTGAGATTATGCATTGGTAGCCAGAAGTTGGGATTCTTCTTTCCCCACTTAGTGAAATCATTATGCAAAAAGGTGAGTGTACCTATGACATTCACTAGCAGCCGCTAAAATCATCCAAAAGTATTATTGGCGACATCTTGTTCCAACAGTACACAGAATTGCAAGCCAAACAAATAAAGGATTGAAACAAGCGACAATAGGAAGTGATGGCTACACTGACTCCGACACAAAGGTTGACATGAGCTTAGCAAGACGGTGAAAGTAATCATCCAAAGCTTGATTGGATGATACAGGGGATGCAAGAGTCGTGTAACACCCTAAACCCGGCCCAAACACTACAATTGGATCTGGTTTGTCACTAAGAAAATTTTTGTAAAACCAATCGTGTCGACAGAAAGCCCAAATGAAAATTTTATAAAATGTGCCTTAATAATCAAAAGCCCAAAACTGAATTACATGTTTTTGAAAGAAATTAAAATAAGAATAAATAATAAAGGCCCATAATAAAACTAAAATGTAAACTAATGGCCCATGGCCTTATTACAACGTAGTTTGAATCCATAACATAAAATACTTTGAAAAAAACTATTAAGTGGGAACTTTTCACCGATCCATATATTCTTTTGCGGGTTCCCGTAGCTTCCTCGGTGCCATGGTTTAGCCATAGTACTTTCACCAAAATCTTGACTTCCCTCATAAAACCTTGATATCTCGATCTAAGATTTGGATTGGTTCCTCCTCGAAAGATAAATCCGAGTTTACCTCAATCTACGCCACGAGCTGGCGTGTGATGGATCCGTGGAATATCGCCTAAGCATCGACACATGAAAGGCGTTATGAATCGATTCAACCCTTGGCGTGATTCGGTGATAAGCTCTGGTCCTACTCACTTCACTATTATATACGGGCGATGAACCTTGGGCAGCTTCCTTTTGCCCAAATCTCAAAACCTTTTTCCAAGGTGACACCTTCAAAAGACTTTATCTCCTCTTGCATACTCCTTGCCTTACGCTTAAGATCGACATCGACTTACGCCTGTCGGATGCCTCCTTGAGGCGAGCGAATCACCTTAACTTTTCTTGATTTGGATACCAACTCGGACCCAAAACTTGTCGTTCACCCAACTCCGTCCAACAAGTAGGAGTTCGGCATTTCTGTCCATCTGATGCTTCATATGGAGCCATCTGAATGCTTTCTTGATAACTATTGTTATAGCGAATTTGCATGTGAGTAGATACTCTTCCGGCTACCACTAAAATCCGAACATAACCTCTCGGCATATCTTCTAAGATCTGAATCACTCTCTCCGATTGTCAAATCGGTTTGCGGATGAAAAGTCATCTTTGAAGTCAATCTCGTTCCCAAGGCTTGATGCAAAGCTCTCCAAAACCTTGGCGTAAATCGGGATCTCATGCGTAATGATGCGAAACCTTTGGTACACCGTGTAATCTCACTATCTCGACCACATACAACAGCTAACCTCTGGCGAATAATCTACCCTTCTTTGGAATAAAATGAGTGACTTAGTCGACGATCCACAATCACCCAAGCTGAATCCTTCTTACTAGGCGTAAGAGGTAATCCTTGACAAAGTCCATGGTGATCCTCTCCCACTTCCACGAGGAATCTTCACCGGTTGAAGTAACCCAAATAGCGATGTTCGACTTTGGCTTGTTGACACGTCGGACACTTACCCACGAACTCGATTACTTCCGCTTGGGCACGACCAAAAGCGCTCTCTCAAATCCTGATACATCTTGTTACCTCGGGATGCATAACATATGGGCTCTATGTGCATCCGAAGAATCCTTGTCTCAACTCCACATCCTTGACATACAAGCTCTCCTTTAAAGTACAAAACTCCATCCTTTGGACCAGGCTAAAATCCTCTAATCCACCATTACGAACTTGCAACCTCCGATCATTCAAACCATCATCCTCTAGCTTCTCCTTAATGCAGTCTAACCAAGTCGACGACTTACAATTACGCCAAAAAGACTCCCGTCGTCGAGCAGACTAAGTCGAGCAAACATCGATCTTAATCCGATACAACCTTACGGCTCAGCGCGTACCACCACGTTAGCCTTACGGGATGGTACTCGATCGAGCGATCGTAGTCCTTCAGATTCAATCCATCGATTTGCCTCAAATTCAAATCGTTACGGTCAAAAGATACTTAAGACTCTTGTGATCCGTGTAGACTATCGACTTCTCCCGTACAAATAATGCCTCCATATCTTCAAAGCGAAGACTACGATCGCTAACTCCAAGTCGTCGCGTTGGATAGTTAACCTCATGCGGTCTTAGGCGGCGGGGCGCATAGGCCACTACCTTCCCTTCTTGTATCAATACACATCCCAAACCGGTATGGGGCCTTCGCAGTAAACCGTAAACAACTTTTACGCCTCGGGCTATACGAGCCGGAGCTTAGTCGAATCTTCCTTAGCTTGTCAAAACTTTCTTGTTGCTTCTCCGTCCACACAAATGGAATTCCCTTTCTTAATAACTTAGTCAGCGGTGAAAGTAATCATCCAAAGCTTGATTGGATATTTTAGTCATTTTTTACGATAGTCCCTTCGGGTTTTATTTAGGGTTTTGCTATGGTAGAGCCCTCTTGGTTACAGGACCAAACACTACAATTGGATCTGGTTTGTCACTAAGAAAATTTTTGTAAAACCAATCGTGTCGACAGAAAGCCCAAATGAAAATTTTATAAAATGTGCCTTAATAATCAAAAGCCCAAAACTGAATTACATGTTTTTGAAAGAAATTAAAATAAGAATAAATAATAAAGGCCCATAATAAAACTAAAATGTAAACTAATGGCCCATGGCCTTATTACAACGTAGTTTGAATCCATAACATAAAATACTTTGAAAAAAACTATTAAGTGGGAACTTTTCACCTGATCCATATATTCTTTTGCATGGCCACCTTGTGTTCCACTCTGGCCTGGTCCGGTGCGTTAATCGTCACCTGAAAGGTTAGTTTAATTGGGTGAGTCGCGAGACTTAGTGTGCAACCCTCATGCACCACTAGATTTGGGCCTCATAATACATAGTAATAATTTCATTTACATAGGTAACAGATAATATTCAAAACCAACCCAATTGCCTAGGTTTCCATCCGCTACATGACCCCGTACCAACCAACACACCATTGGGGATTTCTACAATCAACCCACACCTATACACGCCAAGATGGCAGTCATGCTGCTCATCAACATATATTGGCTGAAGCCCTTGTAACAGATCACGACATTAGCCGCTTTAGTAAATCACGGTAAAAATTGCTACACATATACATATACATATACATATAACTTCCTCCTTTCATCACCCAACCCATGCAAACATGTACAATAATTTAAGAAACATGTACAACAATTTACTTTAACATATAATCAGATTATTTACTAACCTGAGGGTCCGCTGTTTAAATCCAAGATTTGACTTTTAATGTAACATATAAAACTTATGAACATATATATATATATATATAATTAATCGAGATCTAGGCGGTGGGAAGTATTACACACGATATCACGAAATCAATATTCTTAGTTGATGTCCTTGATATCCTGATCTATTATCCTCAATCTATAACTTTTCTTAAAAGCTGAAAAGCGTGAAAATATGCCTCTCTTATATTCGGCCATGCTTAGTATTCTACCCGATTTTATATATATAAATAAACAAATCATCTTACCTTTAAATCCAAAAGTAACACGATTCTATAACTTAGAGATCTATGTGATTGGCCTCCTTCTTCAAATCTGAAATCACCAAAAGAAGTGTGAAATAAGAGATTTGTTTCTAATAGCCATTCGATTAAGGACTTTGAAAAGAACATTGAAATCAACAACACTTACCTATTGTTTCCTTTAGATTCCGGCAAAGCGAGACTCCATTAAAGAGGATTCGACAACCACATGAGATGAGATCTAGCGATTTCGACTTTTATGAAAATCCCGAAAAAGATGAACTGATGTATTTTCAGCTTTTAGAAAAATTGAGTAAAGTGTTTCGGCTTAGACGGAAAGTGAAAAGAAAGTGGAGAGAAAGAATACTTAGGGGTTTCGACTTTCAGAAGAAATCAAAAGAAAAGAGATTACCAAGAAGAACGAGAATTTTGACACGTAAGATGAGAGAAGAGAATGGGGTTCAAAATGCGAGAATTGAAGAGGTACCCCTATTTATAGGAATTTGATTACCCCTCCGGAGATGGAATTTGACCAACTCGTACTCGGAAGATAACTCCTATCTTTTCTCCTCTATCTTTCTATCCTTATCCCTATCAAAACACTCATCCATAAGATGCCACATTTGCACCAACTCTCCTTTATTTTATCGACATTATCCTCATTAATTAAACAAAATAATCCTTAAATTACAGCCTTGTCTTTGTCCCCTTAGCTCACCTTGGTACATCAAAATTTTGACCCAATTCTTTGGGCCCAATGAACCTCAAATTAACATATTAAACATAACATTACACACAATGCACAAGCCCATTAATACCTTACCATAACATTCTAAGTGCTACATGCATCTCAAAAATTTTAAACGTTCCCATTCTCAAGGCCTATTGGGCCTAATTCTACTAGGCCCAATTTAGGGATGTTACAAATCTACCCTCCTTAAAGAAATTTCATCCTCGAAATTTCGACTAACTAGTAATCGTACTACCCAAGTCTCATCACTATGCTTTGTTATGCACTCTAATTCCAAAGCCAAACAAACACTTGGTATACTATGGTAGGATCGCACCATTATTAAACTTCGAGTGTCTTCGTCCCCTTGTACTAATACTCTGGATTCGCGTTTATCTGATTAAGAATTTTATGAATTATTAGTTTTCTTCCACTGATTAACCACGAACAATCTTATGAATAATAGTTTTAAAAGTAGTTCTTTCGAATTCAAACCTATCTACGGGTTTCAGTCTTCTTAATTCTAGGAACCATGCACATTCAACATCCATACACACCAACATACAAATAGCATCCATCACCTAAGGGTATTTTTGTCATTTCACTACCTAGGGGTATTTTTGTAATTTTAACCTATAGGGGTATTTTTGTAAATTTCCAAAATATGGTTCCAGGTGATTTTACAAAATAAGGGTATTTTGGTAATTTTTAATTCGGGGGTATTTCGGTAATTTTTCATACCGAGGGTATTTCAGTAATTTTTCATACCGAGGGTATTTCAATAATTTTACAAGCTAGGGGTAATTTGGTCAATTTACAAATCAGGGGTATTTTGGTCATTTTTCAAATTGAGAAATTTTTACGAATCAAGGGTACTTTAGTGATTTCAAAACCAAGGTTTACTTTAGGGTTGTACAAAACAAGGTGGTTTGGTCCTTTCGGGTTTTAGTTATAGGTTTTGGCTTTGTCAATACGTCCTCATGGTTAGGGTGAGCAGTCACTCGCACTGGTAGGATTCCAGTGAAGAGGAGGTGAGTCACTAGGACTTGCTTAAATACCAAGCTCTCCTGTATCCACTCCTAGACATGCGTATGCTGTTGTCACACCCTAACTTCGGCGACTAGTTCACGAGATTTGTTTGAAGAAATTAAGTCTTATGGAATTTAAGAAGTTGTTTAAGTTAAGCTATAGTCCATCAAAGTCTAATTAAACTAGCCTACGTCCCATAAAGCCCATCAAGCCTACATATATATATCACACAATGGTTTAGAGTACTTACCTAGCGGACTTGGGCCGGAGACGCAGGTGCCATGCCGAGCTAACAAACCTGTTATCATTTCAAAAAAAAACAACATGCAAGTTTCAAAAGCCCACCTTTAGAAAATGTTTTGAGCCCAAAAACCCTAAAGTCGAGTTTTGAACCGGGCTCTGATACCAATCTATAACACCTCAAACCCGGCCCAAACACTACAACCAGATTTGGTTTGTCACTAAGAAAATTTTTGTAAAACCAATCGTGTAATACGTAAAGCCCAAATGAAAATTTTATAAAATGTGCCTTAATAATCAAAAGCCCAAAAGCTGAATTACATGTTTTTGAAAGAAATTAAAATAAGAATAAATAATAAAGGCCCATAATAAAACTAAAATGTAAACTAATGGCCCATGGCCTTATTACAACGTTGTTTGAATCCATAACATAAAATACTTTGAAAAAAAACTATTAAGTGGGAACTTTTCGCCGAATCCACTTATTCTTTTGCATGGCCACCTTGCGTTCCACTCTGGCTCGGTCCGATGCACTAATCATCACCTAAAAGGTTAGTTTAATTGGGTGAGTCACGAGACTCAGTGTGCAACCCTCATGCATCACTAGATTTGGGTCTCATAATACATAGTAATAATTTCATTTACATAGGTAACAGATAATATGCAAAACCCAACCCAATTGCCTAGGTTTCCATCCGCTACACGCCCCCGTACCAACCAACACACCATTGGGGATTTCTACAATCAACCGACACCGCTACATGCCAAGATGGCAGTCATGCTGCTCATCAACATATATTGGCTGAAGCCCTTGTAACAGATCACGGCATTAGCCGCTACAATAAATCACGGTAAAAATCGCTACACATATACATATACATATAACTTCCTCCTTTCATCACCCAACCCATGCAAACATGTACAATAATTTAAGAAACATGTACAACAATTTACTTGTAACATATAATCAGATTATTTACTAACCTGAGGGTCCGCTGTTTAAATCTGAGATTTTGGCTTTTAATGTAACATATAAAACTTATGAACATATATATATATATATAATCGATCTAGAGCGGTGGGAAGTATTACACACCGATATCGCGAAATCCAATATTCTTAGTCGATGTCCTTGATATCCGGATCTATTATCCTCAATCTATAACTTTGCTTAAAAGCCGAAAAACTGTGAAAATATGCCTCTCCTATATTCGGCCATGGTTAGTATTCTACCCGATTTTATATATATAAATAAACAAATCCTCTTACCTTGAAATCCCGAAAGTAACACGATTCTATAACTTAGAGATTTATGCGATTGGCCTCCTTCTTCAAATCCCGGAATGCCAAAAAGAAGTATGAAATAAGAGATTAGTTTCTAATAGCCATTCGGCTAAGGACTTTGAAAAGCTGAAAGAACATTGAAATCTCGAAATCAACACTTACCTATTGTTTCCTTTAGATTCCAGCACAAGCAGACTCCATTAAAGAGGATTTGGCAACCACAGGAGATGAGATCTAGCGATTTCGGCTTTTATGAAAATCTCGAAAAAGATGAACTGATGCATTTTCGGCTTTTAGGAAAATTGAGTGAAGTGTTTCGGCTTAGAAGGAAAGTGAAAAGAAAGTGGAGAGAAAGAATACTTAGGGGTTTCAACTTTCATAAGAAATCAAAAGAAAAGAGAGTACCAAGAAGAACTGAGAATTTCGAAACAGAAGATGAGAGAAGAGAATGGGGTTCAAAATGTCGGAATTGAAGAGGTACCCCCTATTTATAGGGAATTTCGGCACCCCCTCCAGGAGATGGAATTTTGGCCAACTCTGTACTCGGAAGATAACTCCTATCTTTTCTCCTCTATCCTTCTATCCTTATCCCTATCAAAACACTCATCTATAAGAGGCCACATTTGCACCAACTCTCCTTTATTTTATCACTTGTTATCCTCATTAATTAAACAAAAATAATCCCTAAATTATAGCCTTGTGCCGTCCCCCCTTAGCTCACCTTGGCTGCCGAAATTTTGACTCAATTCTTTGGGCCCAACTGAACCTCAAATTAACATATTAAACATAACATTACACACAATGCACAAGCCCATTAATACCTTACCATAACATTCTAAGTGCTACATGCATCTCAAAAATTTTAAACGTTCCCATTCTCAAGGCCTATTAGGCCCAATTCTACTAGGCCCAATTTTAGGATGTTACAAGTCGGGACCAATATTTTAAGAATTTGTAAGGAAAAATAACATCCGGGTCCTCAATTACACACCTGACATGTTTAGGCCGACAAAGTAGAGCAAGAAGAAGAAGTGCATGAAAGTGAGAAGGAAGGAGAAGATGAAGAGAATGATGGGAGTGAGGAGATGTATGAGGAAGACAATTGAACTATTTTATTTTTATAAAGACTTGTATTAATTATTGATTTTAATTTAGACTTTGTAGGAGTAGGAATAATAAATAGATTTTTTGTTTTGTTGCACTTTGTTAAATTTTCTATGAAGGAACCCAACACGAAGGAGACACAAACAATTCGAGCTAACACAATCAAAGGAGGAAGCACCTACTATTAGCTATTGGAGTGACTGTGATCAATCGGTTTAATTCCTTCATTATCTATTTATGGGCTACACATTGAGGACAATACTAAAGTATGGGTGTAGGGGGTAACATAGAAAATTTGCTTCAAATTTTTACATTTTCAAATATTTTTCTTGTCTTTTGTGTGCTTGAGCTTGTAGAAATACAAGTGATTCATTAGGAGCATATACATGGGTTGCTTGTGTTTATGAAGAAATTTGGCATGATGATAGGTGATTTTAAACTTTTGATTATTAGGCTACTAAGTTCTATATGTTACATTAGAAATATGTATTAAGCAATCAACTATACCAAGTGATACAGAAAATACAAGGAAATGAGCATGCTTGTTTGAATGATAAATAGTTGAATTTTTATTTGTTTGGTTGATTAAATTTGTGCATGTTGAGAGATTTAGAGATGACCTAAGGCATTGTTTGGAACACATCCAGATCTAAAAAGCTATCCTAATTATATTTCACCTTTAGTACCAATTTTTCAGCCTGTGACACTTCTTGATGAACCACATTACAAGCTCTGAGCCTGAAAACATCAATTTGTATTTGCCCTTGTTCTTTGGTCTTGCACTGCATGATTATAAACATTTGGCCATACGTGTTAAGGGTTAAATAGATAATCATGACGAAGTTTGTAAAAATATGTGAAATAAAGGAAAGACTAGTGTGATATGGGAATAATTGGTTGGCCTGAAAGTGGAAAACAAGAACAAAAATCCAAAAAGAAAATCCATACGAGTAGAAAAAGTACCTGAAAAGACAAAAAACATTCTTGAGTGAGAAACATTGAAAAAGAATAGTGAAAAAGTCACAACAATAGAAAAAACTCATTCATTAGTGCACTGAAACTTGTAGACTAACCATAGTTACTATGTCATGCTATGATTTCCTAATGCTATGATTTCCTATATGAAGAGAAAAAGAAGGTGAGAGAAGGAGAAATAATGCAGTGAGCGGGTAAGGGTCACTAAGGGGGAAGGATATAGATCAATATGATGTGCCAAACTATTTTCTTGTGTTTAGCCCTTTTGATGCTTGCTGTCTTTGAATTCCATACATGCCCTAAGCTTCAAAACGTTACAAGCCAAAAAGTCTTATGTGACCTAAATATCCTTATACATGAATAGACATCATACTAATTATGCGCATTAACGACTATTTGTATTCTACTCGGATAATCAAAGTACTTGTATGATTTGTTAATGGATTTCTATAGGTGAGACCCTTTAATACTTGTATATTTTGTAACATACTGAACATAGATGCTTGAAGTCAAAGGTGGTAAGTTAACTATTCATCATGTTGAAGTTGTTAGTAAGCATTAAATGGCTAAGTCATATGCTCTGAAGTCAATACTTTATCATATTTGCTCAAGGGTCGTCATGTTCATTTGCCATCTTTGTTTATGTTGCTTGAGGACAAGCAATGACTTAAGTGTGGGGGAGTTTGATCTTTCATAATTTGGTGTAGCAGATTGAACTAGTTTTCACACTTAAAAAGCCTGAATACAAGCGTTTTCATTACATTTTAGTTCAGTTTCTTTAGTTTTACTTACATTCAATAAAATGTGTAAATGGAGTCTTTTATTGACCCTAAAGGCCGAATGAGGCCTAAGAGAGAGCTAACGTACTTTGTCAGTGTTCAGGAGACCATCACAAGACATTTTAGGATGATACTAGATGTTATGTCACACCATAGGAGGACTGATGTTGCAACATAGGTAACAAAATGAAGAAAACTCAAGTCTACCTTTAATGTCGAGACACAGATTGAGGGTGTCGCGAACAGGTCCTACTGTGTCGTGACATCAACTATGGGATGAAAATTAGACACGAAGCAGGGGTGTTTTGGCCCGCACAATCAAACTTAAAGTTTGAGAATGTCAGCTAACATAGGTTTAAAGACGACAACCACTTAAAGGATATAAATAGGCTCTTTTGGCACATGTTAAAGACACCTTTGAATTAACCTAGTTTCTTCCTTTATATTTTTTTTCTTTCTTAGGTTTCTATAGTTAGTTTATTTGTATGTTGTTTTCTTTCAAGAGAGCTGAATTATGGAATCATTTAACTCTTTGGATTTACGCTTAATATCAATACAATCTGGCTCTTTCATTTACTCTATCTTCTTGATTAAATTAGCATGCTTTCTCTTTACATCAATTATATATTGTTTATGAATGCCATGAGGAACTAATCCTTATATAGGGGAGAAGTGAGTGGAGTTATGATATGTTAACTATTTGTAAAGTTACTCAATGGATCAGCTGTTTGGGAAAGGAGAACGTGAAAAAACCCTAGGTTTGACAACCCCGGGAAGTCATTAAGGTGGGGATTAACCTAAAGTTGGTATTTTTCATTCGTGAACAACTTAACCCCAAATTAGTCTAGACTGTGTGGTCGAAAGATATGTAGCTCTTGCTGACTCGTTATGTTAATGGAGGATCAGAAGATCCTGCTAGGGTAGTGACTAGTTGATGGAAATTACCGAGGCAAACTATTCACCCATAATCATATTTGATTTATTCTTCCTATTTAATCTCTTGAATTTTATCCTTTTATGTTGTTTTATTTTTATCATTATAAAAACTCTAAAAGTCCTTTATTTTATATTCTTCGTACTATAACTGAATCTAAAGTACTAATTAGATCTTTTAGTGTTTAGGTTAGAATTGATCTAGTGCTCGCCTCTCTTAGGTACGATCCTCGGAGTACTCACCTACTCCATTGTAAAACTATATTACAACTAGAACCATTTACTTGTAGATACCGCATCGTAATTCCATATATATTTTTTTGTAGTATTCACACTCTAGACGTTAGTACGTCCAGAAGCGGTCAAGTTGTTGGCGCCGTTGTCTAAGAGGCAACATCACTAGGTTAATTTTAATTTTCGCACTTAATTAGAATAATTAGAAAAATTTTAAGTTATAAATACGATTTTGTTTTATTTCATTTATTGTTACTAATATTTTATTTCTGGGTTTAGTGTATGACTCGCAATAGGGGCACACCTATTGTAGCAACCACAAATCCAGAGAGAATAATCCGAAGAAATCGCCGATAGCAATAACAGATGCAAGATCCACCACCACCAGTTGCGGGTAATGTACCACGTACAGTGGCGAATCTGGAGGGGCTGGTAGTGCCCCCGACCCCCCCTAAATTATAAAATTATTTAGCCCCTTAATATTTGAAAACTTTGGCCACCCTTAAATTGTTGTTTGGCCCCCTTTCCAACTTTGAACATTAAAAAAAAAACTTTTTTTTTCCATGTAATATATTTTAACTTTTTAACTTTAAATATTATATAATATATTATTGTAATCAACGTTAATATAACATTAAATGTAATATTGATATATTTCTAACTTTCTATTTTTAGATGATAGTTGTTCACTTTTTAATATAACCTTAAATGTGAATGTAGGTTAAAATTCAATTTGTTAACTAGTGAAAAAGTAGTCTCTTTTCCTATTGCTATTAACAACTATTGTCAGCAACGTTTGTCCTTCAAACGCGACATCGAGTTCATCTTCTAAGGTTTTTTTTCATCTTTTTACAATTTTACAATTCTTTTTTTTTGTTTTAAAGTTTATAGTTTAATTTTATTTTATAGATTTTTTTATCTTTTAAGATATTGTAGTTATGAAGTCGAAAACAATTAATTCTTTTTTTTAAAAGAAAAATACAGAGACAAGACAATCACCTTCAGAAGCATCACAAATTGAGGTACCACATTCATCGTTTGCTCCTTTAAAATCTGATGCACGCCTTTCTAAAATTCCTACAGTTGAAGATGAGGCACTTGATTTGTCTAACTTAGAACGGGAACCTGGGTTACGTAAACAAATATATGTGTATACAGTTAATATGAGTGATGAAATTCGAAGAGCTTATATTAATGCTGGACCATATCAACCTATTCTTTCAGAATATCCCATTTCCAATTCAAAAAAGCATCCTCGTTTTTTTCAACCATCATGATTTAAAAAATTTTCCTGGTTAGAATATTTAAATTCTAAAGATGCATTATTTTGTTTGCCTTGTTTTCTTTTTAATAGCAATCCAAGTAGTCATTTTAGGTTAACTGCATTTACTCATAATGGCTTTAGTAATTGGAAAAAGGTACACGATGGATGCAATTGTTCTTTTTTGACACATATGGGAAAAGATTCGAATTCACTGCATAATGATAAACCGTAAAAGTAACATATTTTAATCCCACATTTAGGATGCTTTTGGATGATTTATCCCTAATTTATGTAAAAAAGGTGCTCTTAATTCTTTCTTTTTATGTCTTATACTCAGGAAAGCACCCGAGAATAAAAAAATGAGAAACGGGATTAAAACGGACCAAATTGGGCCAACCCAAGAAGACAACATGACCTGGGCTTCATGTCACACGGCCGTGCCTTGCCATCCATCTAGAACACGACCTGTCCCTGATTTACACGGCCGTTCCTCGTCGACAAAAAGCCCAACACGACCCAGGCACGGTTTGCATGGCCATGCCCCAATCGACAGACCCCAAGCACGCCCTGAACCCCGACTTGCACGGCTGTGCCTCAATCAACAGAATAGAGACACGGCCTAGAAGATGACTTACATGGGCGTGCCCTGGCCGTGTCCCTGCCACGAGAGAGCAATTTCACTCGAATTTGGATGCTTGAAGCCATAGAAACATACTTCTAAGTCTACTTAAACACCTTAATAATAATTCTACTTGAAGTAGATGCTTAGGAGTCAAGTGAGACATCCAAAGAGCCTACATAAACAAGCTAAGGCAGTCATTCTGGGTCAAAAAGTTGAGCAGAGTTTTCTGCCAAAGCTTTTCTCATTCAGAGATTTACTCGAAAATATCCAATTGATCCATCTCAAAGAGCGGGATTTTACTCAAGATGGAGGATCTCCTCTTCAATTCCTTCAGGGGGTTTTAGGGATTTCTTTTGTTTTGTTTTATATTTTCTCTTGAGATGTTTTCCTACTTTGTTATGAACTAAACCCCTCAGATACCTGAAGAGGATGAAACCTATGATGGATTTTGTTATTTGATTTTTGGTTTATATGATAAATACTTAGTTTGTTCTTAATTATGTTGCTTAATTTAATCTGATGTGCTTAGGTGGAGGAGGAATAGACCCTGCCTAAGAGTAGATCTAGCATAACCTAAGAGTAGATCTAGCATAATTAAGCGGAGTTGATCGAATGCCTAGAGATAGGGTTACGAGATTTTGCCAGATTAGGGTGAAACCTAATATGGGAGTCCGTTGATCGATTTACTACTTCCTTAGGGGGTTATTATAAGAGAACGAGAGTTCCACTAATTAACCTAAGGTTAGACATTATTCGCTTCGAGAGAGGGTTTAATATAAGTTAGGGAGTCTCACAGATCAAGCTAAGTAAAGAAATTATATGAATTAAAGGTTAGATAATAAGTGAAGTCTAGGCGGATTCTTCCTGAGGGTATCGTCGTAATCAATTGAGTTTTTTTTTCACAATCTTTTCCCAAAAGTTTAGTTCTTTCGTCTTTTCATTTGGTTTAAAATATTTCATTAGTTTTAGATTAATAAATCAATCGCTCCATATTTCAGGTTGAATAATAGAAAGAAAGTGAGTAGTAGTACTTTTAGGTTCTCTTGGGTTCGATAAGATATTCTTGCCTAAACTATACTACTGTTCGATAGGTGCACTTGCCTCTATCGTTGTCATAGTTATTCTCTGAGTTCGATCATTCTTTTATAAATTTTAAAACTCATTGTTTGACACGATCAAGTTTTTGGCGCCATGTTTGAGGAACTCTAAAATATTAAGAAAGCTCTATTTCTATTACTTTAGCCATTATTCTATTATTTTATATTTATTTATTTTAGATTAAATTTTATTTTTACTAATTCTCTTTCTTTCTTTCTTGACTTGCGAGGTATCTCTAGCTTATGACTAGAAGAAACCCGAGAGGACCATTAGAATACGAAAGTGACATTGAGGCTACCACTCGAAGAAATCGCAGAGAAACTAGACAAGCTCTAGACTACCAAAGAGAAGAACAACAAGATAGATCCAATCCTACTGAAGGGATGGACGAAAACAATCCACTTGATGTGAGAGAAAATAATACTCCACGCACTATGTATGATTATGCTAAACCTAATTTGACAGGAGCAGAATCTAGTATTGTTAGGCCTGCTATAGCTGCTAATAATTTTGAATTAAAGCCTAACACAATACAAATGATTCAATAGTTTGTTCAATTTGATGGTTTGCAGGACGAAGATCCAAATACTCATATAGCTAATTTCTTAGAGTTCTGTGATACCTTCAAAATAAATGGCGTTTTGACGATGCCATACGTTTTCGGTTATTTCCTTTTTCATTATGGAATAAAGCAAAGCAGTGGTTGAACTCATTACCACGAGGGTGAATCACCACATGGGATCAAATGACTAAAAATTTCTTTTAAAATATTTTCCACTAGCCAAAACGGCCAAATTTAGGAATGACATATCTTCTTTTATGCAGAATGAAGTAGAAACATTATATGATGCATGGGAAAGATACAAGGATCTCTTAAGGAGATACCTACACCACGGATTACCTTTGTGGCTTCAAGTCCAAACTTTTTACAATGGTGTGAATTCTCCAACTAGGCAAATGATTGATTCATCAGCCGGTGGAACTTTGAATAACAAAACTCCTGAAGTGGCTTACGATTTTATTGAGATGTCGTTGAACACCTATCAATGGCAAATTACAAGGGCTAAACTGACAAAATCAGCCGAATTTTTTAACATAGACGCAGTGACAATGCTGTTAACGCAGGTGGAGTTAATGAATAAAAAGCTTGATAATTTATGCTCTTCGCAGGTACATCCAGTAATTCAATGCAAAGCAAGCGGGAATGTGGCGAATCTTGAGTACCCACCCTACCAACCAGGAGCAGAAAACGAGCAGACATACTATGTAGGTAACAATTTCAGATCCAATAATAATCCTTATAGTAACACTTATAACGCAAGTTGGAGGAACCACCCAAATTTTTCGTGGGGAAGACAAGGAAATCAAGGAAATCAAAGGCAGCAACCTCCTCCTAATTACCAAAATTAGCCTTATCCACAAGAAAGGAAATCAAACCTTAAAGAGATGTTGACAAAATTCATGGAGGCCACAGATTCTCGTTTTTAAAAGACTGAAGCAACACTAGATGAAAAACAGAAGTCGATCAAGGGAATCGAGAACAAAGTTGGAGAACTTACTAGGTCAGTGGGACATCTCACAAAGCTAATTTCTGAACGCCAACAAGGACGTCTACCAAGTAACACAGAAATAAACCCAAAAGAGCAGATCCAAGCCATTACAGCTTAAGAGGGTCCAGGAGTTGACAATCCCACATCAGCGCAAGAAACTAGGGAAGAAAAAGGTAAAATAGAGGTAGCTTACGAAAAGCCAAAACCGGTAATCAAAGAATACCAACCTCGCATACCTTATCCCGAATCATTAAAAAAAAGGACTCAGAGGAACAATTTGGTAAGTTTCTAAAACTTTTAAAGAAATTACATATTAACTAACCTCTTCTTGAAGCCCTTTTTCAGATGCCCGATGCAAGGAAATTCTTAGGATAGCTCTTAACGAACAAACGCAAAATAGATGAAGAGCACCATGTGGAATTGAACGCAACATGCTCAGCAATGTTGCAGAACAGACTACCACCGAAACTAAAAGATCCAGGGGGTTTTACGATTCCATGTTTA
Organism: Gossypium rotundifolium; assembly: GCA_025506655.1. NCBI lineage: Eukaryota > Viridiplantae > Streptophyta > Magnoliopsida > Malvales > Malvaceae > Gossypium > Gossypium rotundifolium. The sequence continues at coordinate 187,292,736 of CP106729.1, read as the reverse complement.
ATTGGTAGTTTAACGATTGATAATGCGTTAGCCGATCTAGGGGCAAGTATAAATGCCATGCCTTATGCACTGTTTAAACGACTAGGCCTAGGGAAGCCCAAACAAACTAGGATGAGTATTCAACTTGCTGATAAAACTGTTAGAATTCTTAGGGGCATTATTTAAGACGTTTTAGTAAAAATCGATAAATTTGTTTTCCCAGTAGACTTTGTTGTTTTAGACATGGATGAGGATAATTCAATCCCCTTAATTCTAGGAAGACCCTTTCTAGCAACTGCCAAGACTAAAATTGATGTTGCCACAGGCGAGCTCATACTTCGCGTAGGAAAGGAATTAATCAATCTTCAAGCTCTCGACTTGGCCAGAACAACAGACGATGAAGTTAAGAAAGTCACTCCAATAGATAATCAAATTGTTCAACCTTCATCGCAGGAAACATCACAAGAACCTGAGCCAACTCATAGACCTCAAGTCAACAAAGAAGAACTACACGAGGAACAAAACCTTAGGGTCGACAATTTAGGAGGGTAAAAAACATAGGTCAAAGAAGAGCCGAAACCACACGAAGTAAAACCAAAGGAACCACCGGAAGAACTCGTGGGGACATCAAATCACTTTAAAATAAGAGATCAAGTACTGCTAGACAAAGCCGATCCTCACATCACATCGATAGACTTGAGGGCAAGGGGAGAAACTCTTCTTAAGGTACACGATATCTTCCCACATGGAACAGTCGATGTAAGCAATCCAATGTTCGGTAATTTTAAGATAAACGCTTCTCGACTCCAATTTTGTCACGAAAGTAGAACTGTAAGCATGAGGGAAGATATTCAAACCTTTAAACCTCCCTGAAATTTTCAAAGACAAGGAAAGTCTAGCTTAGGACTATAAACGAGCACTTCTCGAGAGGCAACCCGAACACAACACTATTTATTTCCAAATTTGTTTTCAGTTCTCTTTTCTTTCATCTTTCTTTGCTAAATATTTAGGTTCAAACTAACACAAAGTCTAGAATTCCAGGCCACACGGCCTTAGACACGGCTGTGCCCGTGGCCGTGTGGACCACCAACACTACCACACTGACAGAGCAGAGGCCGTGCAATTCAGGCCAACCACCTCCGACGTCATGGATCCAACCACCCTGCCCCACGGGCACTGACAGATCAGCATGGGCGTGCCTCTGAACCGTGTGATGCTACTGACTTCCTCACCATGGGCGTGGCTGACGGAGAAACGGGCGTGGGTGACTCACCACGCTTCACCAACGGCCATGCGATACAGCCTTGGTCGACACTGATTTCACAGACCCAGGCACGCTGGGATAAAACACGGCCATGGAAGAACACCACACTCCACCACACGGTTGTACGATGCGGTCGTGTGAATCGACACGCCCTAAGACCACGGGTGTGGGAATATGCCAGACTTAAAATACTATTTAAACCCCACAACCTTTCCCCTTCTTCCCACCTTTTCTCTGCTTCCTTATTTTTTTTTCTTTCAAAACTTTCTTTCTTTTTTCTTAAGAAAAGTGTCCAGATTCTTGAGCTACACTAGAATCATGACGAAGAAGCGTAAGAAGGCAAGCATTGTCCCCTCAAAGAAGACCTCAACAAATAAGTTCATAACGGCTGCTTCATCCAAACACCAAGCCAAGAGTCTTTGAGACCATTTAGTTTTTATTTTATTATTCTCTTCTCCTTTATTTTCCTTATCTCTAACACTTTTGAACTTAATTTAGTTTATTTTGTTTTTGTTTCTTGGTTTTAGGTTCGAAAGGCTGCTAGGGAATCACACCACTTCCACCATCACCAACATTCTGCAGCTTTAGAGGTCACACCAACCTCGCGAACCATCCAACAATAAGGACTCCTTAGTCTATTAGTCTTTTCTTCCAATTTTAGTTTTCTTCTTAGTCTCCTTCTCTTTATTTTCTTAGACTTTAATTATATTACTAGTATATTATTAATATTTATCTAGATTTCTTGGCTATGTATTTGCAGGCTCCCCAATTTCTTTATCTAGCACAGAGCACAACAGTAGCCACCCCACCAGGCCCATAGAAGACTCCATCACCACCACTAAAGACACCACTCCTCCAAGTTCCCTTCTACCACAACCACTGCCAACTCCCGGAGCCATCCAAAAAATTCAGGAAGTGTTACTTTTCCCCTTTTATTTTTATTACATTATTGTTTATCTATCTTTGTACATTGATGGCAATGTACATCTTAAGTGTGGGGGTAAAAGTGTCCAACTTTTTGCATTATTCTCAAATCCTGAATTTAGTCTTGTTCGAAAGTATTTTTCTCATACTACTAATTAGGATAAAATTTCTAATGATTTATGATTATTATTGAAATGTTTTTATTAAGTCATAGTTAATTGTGCATTGATGATTAAATTTGAAGAGTACTAGAGAATCATGCATAATAAGTCTACTTTCTAAAAATTAAAATTGATAGGTTGTTGAACTGAATTTGAGTATTACTTTGAAATTTGAAATTTATAAGGATTGATGTCAAAACACCCATAATTTTTGTGAGATTTTGAGCCTTATAGAGTATATTTCTTTTTCGTGCTCACTTTTTTTTGATTATGAGTGTGTCAACTTTGAACTGTTATTCTAGAACCTCATTTATGCATATCGAGACCACATTATTGTCTTGATATACTGAGATGATAAAGGCACCTAGGTTTTAACCCATTCACTCCACTAAAAAGCCTACCTATTTAATTAACCCCTAGTGAACCCCGTTGAAACCTAACAATTTTTTCTTTTTTTGTATTTACCCTTAAAATTTTAACCCAAAACCCCTTTGTATTTGTTATCACTATTCCTTTGACTACCTTTCTTTTGAGAATTGATTTGATCAGTTACTTAAATTAGTTTATAAAGCTATTCTAATATTACTTAGTTTGTTCTTAAAAAAAATCAAAGTTTTTTCATTATTAGTATTTGTTTAAAGGAGATCATGTGTCTAAAACCCAAATTGTTGAAGAAGAGCTCGTATTATAGTATTATCAATAATAGTATTATTAGTTTTCAAGCGATGTAATTGCTTTAATTAGTTTTTTTTTAGGAAGGTAACTTGTCAAGTTAATCTCGATTCTAACCATCTAATTTAGCCTGTATGCACACCTTTAAGCCCTAACCCCGTTACAACCCTAATAAAGACCTTTTAATTTGTGTATCATCTCATATACAGTGGTGGAGATTTGATTTTCAGGCAAACCTATGGAATTAACTTTTCAGGTACGACTTATTAGTGCTTTTTCTTGATCTTTAAATACTTTGAGTGATTTGAGTGAACTTTTAGTGAGGATGTCAATCCTTGTCGGTTTTGAATTAAAGGTAAGTATTTAAATAAGGGGAGACACCTATGTTTTCGTGCTATAAAGATATGACTTATCTTGATTGAATCTTTAGGGCACTTTGAGTTAAATTATCCATGTATAAATTATCTATGAATTATGATGAGACATTATCGATAGGAATTATGGATTGTGGAAAGTTCGTTTTAATTATAAGTTGAGAATTTTGCTTGAGGACAAGCAAAAGCTTAAGTGTGGGGGTATTTGATAAACCGTAAAAGTAACATATTTTAATCCCATATTTAGGATGCTTTTGGATGATTTATCCCAAATTTATGTAAAAAAAAGGTGCTCTTAATTCTTTCTTTTCATGTCTTATACTTAGGAAAGCACCCGAGAATAAAAAAAATGAGAAACGGGCTTAAAACAGACCAAATTGGGCCAACCTAAGAAGACGACACGGCCTGGGCTTCATGTCACATGGCCGTGCCTTGCCATCAATCTAAAACATGGCCTGTCCCCGATTTACACGGCTGTTCCTCATCGACAAAAAGCCCAACACGACCCAGGCATAGTTTGCATGGCCGTGCCCTAATCGACAGACCCGAAGCACGGCTTGAACCCCGACTTATACAGCCGTGCCTCAATCAATAGAATAGAGACACGGCCTAGAAGATGACTTACACGGGCGTGCCCTGGCCATGCCCCTACCACGAGAGAGAGCAATTTCACTCAGATTTGGATGCTTGAAGCCAAAGAAACATACTTCTAAGTCTACTTAAACACCTTAATAATAATTCTACTTGAAGTAGATGCTTAGGATTCAAGTGAGGCATCCAAAGAGCCTATATAAACAAGCCAAGGCATTCATCTTGGGTCGAAAGTTGAGCAGAGTTTTCTGCCAAAGCTTTTATCATTCAGGAATTTACTCAAAAATAGCCAATTGATCCATCTCAAAGAGTCGGGATTCTACTCAAGACGGAGGATCTCCTCATCAATTCTTTCAGGAGGTTTTAGGGATTTCTTTTGTTTTGTTTTATATTTTCTCTTGAGACATTTTCATACTTTGTTATGAGCTAAACCCCTCAGATACCTGAAGGGGATGAAACCTATGATGGATTTTGTTATTTGATTTTTGGTTTATATGATAAATACTTAGTTTGTTCTTAATTATATTGCTTAATTTAATCTGATGTGCTTAGGTGGAGGAGGAATAGACCTTGCCTAAGAGTAGATCTAGCATAATTAAGTGGAGTTGATCGAACGCCTAGAGATAGGGTTACGAGATTTTGCCGAATTAGGGTGAAACCTAATATGGGAGTCCATTGATCGATTTACTGCTTCCTTAGGGGGTTATTATGAGAGAACGAGAGTTCCACTAATTAACCTAAGGTTAGACGTTATTCACTTCGAGAGAGGGTTTAATATAGGTTAGGGAGTCTCACGGATCAAGCTAAGTAAAGAAATCATATGAATTAAAGGTTAGATAACAGGTGAAGTCTAGGCGGATTCTTCCTGAGGGTATCGTCGTAATCAATTGAGTTTTTTTTTCACCGTCTTTTCCCAAAAGTTTAGTTCTTTCGTCTTTGCATTTAGTTTAAAATATTTCATTAGTTTTAGATTAATAAATCAATCACTCCATATTTCAGGTTGAATAATAGAAAGAAAGTGAGTAGTAGTACTTTTAGGTTCCCTTGGGTTCGATAAGATATTCTTGCCTAAACTACACTACTGTTCGATAGATGCACTTGTCTCTATCGTTGTTATAGTTAGTCTACAGGTTTGATCATTCTTTTATAAATTTTAAAACTTGACTGTTTGACACGATCACATAACAATACACAACAAGTTTATGTAGATTTAATGAATCAAGCTCAACATATTGAAGTATCACTTGAAAGATAAACAACACAACAAATTGCAGCTAATCGTTTACATTTGAAAACTAGTATAGATGTTGTTCAATGGTTGTCATTTCAAAGGTGTGCTTTTAAAGGTCATGATGAAATCTCAGGATCAAAAAATCATGGGAACTTTCTTGAATTGTTATTACTATTAGCATCATATAATGAGAAAGTTGAAGATGTTTTGAAAAATGCTCCACAAAATGCTAGTTATACTTCTTCAACAATACAAAAAAGATATTGTAAATTTATGCCAGTAGAGTTAGTAATGTAATTCGTGAAAAAATTGGTGATAGAAAGTTTAGCATTATTGTAGATAAAGCGAGAGACGAGTCTAAAAAAGAGCAAATGACAATTATTTTGAGATTTTTTGATAAACAAGGATAGGTAAAAGAATGATTTTTTAATATAGTATATGTTAAAGATACTACATCATTGACTTTGAATAATGTGATTTTTAATGTTCTCTTGTAACATAGTTTTGATATACAAAATATCCAAGGTCAAGGCTATGATGGAGCAAGCAATATGCGTGGGAAATTTAATGGCTTACAAGTTTTGATTTTGAATGATTGTCGATATGCTTATTATGTTCACTGTTTTGCTCACCGTCTTCAATTAGCATTGGTTGCAGTAGCTAGAGAAGTGGTTGAAGTGTATCAATTCTTTAAAGACTTTTCTAATATTGTTAATATTGCTTTGACTTCTTCCAAATGACATGATGAATAACTAAAAGCCCAAGTAGCTGAAATAACTTGTTTGGTATCCATCAATGAGTTAGCAACTGAAACAGGAATGAATTAGATTGGCACTTTACAACGTCTTAGTGAGACTCGATGGAGTTCCCATTTAAATTCAGTTACTAGTTTACTAAATATGTAAAATAATATCAGCACGGTTCTTGAAAATCTAAAAAATATCGTTTCTAACTATTCTCAGCAAGGAGATGCTCATAATGCATATAATAGATTGAGATCTTTTGAGTTTATTTTTATTTTGCATATGATGAAAGTTTTAGGGATTACTGAAAGCCTTTTTCAAGCTTTGCAACATCGTTCTCAAGATATATTAAATGCCATGAGTTTAGTTTTGACAACAAAATATTTAATTCAAAAATTGAGAGATGATGGATGAAATGAATTGTTGAGAAATGTGATATCTTTTTGTGAAACTTGGGAGTTGGATTTTCCACATATAAATGCTCAATACATTGTAGGTCGTAGTCGCAACAAGAAGGAAGATGTTATAGTGGAGCATCTTTATCGAGTGGATATATTTTTTGCTACAATAGATACTCAGTTGCTAGAATTGAAAAGCTGGTTTAATGAAAATGTTGTCGAGCTTCTCACTCTTACTACAACTTTAGATCCCAAGGAGTTTTTCAAGTTATTTGATATTGATAAAATTTTCATTCCTCTAAACAAGTTCTATCCAGAAGATTTTTCTCAATAAGAGAAAGAACGTCTCCAATATGAGTTGGAGCATTATGAACTTGATGTATGTAAGCATCCTGATTTGAGAAAAAAATATCAACACTTTTTGAACTTTGCAACACTTTAGTTGAGAGTGGAAAATCAGTCATGTACCAACTCGTTGGTAGATTGATTCATCTTATATTAACTCTTCCAGTTTCAATAGCATCCTTAGAACGTGCTTTTTCTACTATGAAGATTGTGAAGACTCAACTTCGTAGTAAGATGGAAGATGATTTTTTAAGAAGTTCTTTGGTTGTGTACATTGAGAAAGAAATTGCAGAAAAATTTGATATAAACGAAATAATTGATGATTTTAGTGAGGTCAAAGATCGAAGAGTGCAATTCAAATAAATTTTAAGATTTCTTTCTAGTTTATTTTTATTTATTAAATTATTTTTTAATTAATTTTTTTATTATCTCGGCCCCCCTCTTGAAATTTCCTGGCTTCGCCCCTGACCACGTGAAAATCCACTGTTTAACGATGCTGACAATAAAGCCCTAAGAAACCCACTAGCACCATAGCTTTCTACAAACATTCATATGGCTCGGGACGAAAGAACTTTAAGGGATTATGCCTACCAAGTTTGGACATGGTTCAAGAAAGTATAGCAAGACTAACAATGATAGTTAATAATTTTGAGATAAAACCAAATATGATTCAAATGATCTAGAACAATCGGCAGTTTAAGGGCCCCAAACCCGGTCTATGCATTAAGACTGGATTTGGTTTATTACATGAATCGAGCTATCTTAAAAATTTCAGTGAGTCGAAATCTACAATATTATTTTTAAGTACAAGGTTTAGTAAAAATCAAAAGAGTATTTTAAATTTGATGTATATTAGAAAACATTAGTTGAAAACATCATTAATATTGTATTATCAAAAATCCTTAGGTAAATTATATAAGAGTTAAAAATACTAAAAATATTTATAAAGGAATTTCATATATTTGAAAACCCAATTTATTTTGAGAAAAACATCATATAATCATCACCCATAATAAAATGTCCAAAATAGAGTTTTAACCAACCACACATATAAATCCATGAAATATTTATAGAGGCCCTTATTACATCAACCCAAAATAGTAAAATACTTATTAAAAAGTTCGAGTTTAATAAACCCATGTTTTGCAAGATGGCCTCCACGAAGTCATCCTCGGCCCAAGTCCACGTCAACTTCCATTACCCGAGATGAAGAAAATTTGAGGGAGTGAGTTACTTAGAACTCGATGTATAACTCACTTTCTTTATCCATTGGGCGATTATCAAATTATAGGTTTGGGCTTGAGCCCATTAGCAGAATTAACAATAATGATATGCATGCAAAATGAATTTTCCCTCCCAAACCTAATTTCCATCCGCTACACACCCCCGTACCAACCATCACACCTGTGGGGATCAAGTCAACCCACCCCGCCATCACACCAATCGTAGGCATTAAGCCTTTTATATTTGTGGCAGAGCCACCGAACTAGATTGTGACAAAGTCACCGAACTAGAGGCATTGAGCCAATTATTATTTGTGGCAGAACCACCGAACTAGAGGCAAATAGCCATTTAATAATTTTGTGGCTGAGCCACCGAACTAGAGGCAAATAGCCATTTAATAATTTTGTGGCAGAGCCACCGAACTAGATTTTGGCAACAGGCCTTTCTTCTCTTCATCATTTTCCCAACCCATGCAACATGTATGCAAAGTAGTCTATGATCATACAAAGATTTTATTAAAAAGGCCCATTAACAAGAGTCAATATTTCCAATTTTTATTAAGGCCCAAAAATTACAAAACAACATTTGGCCCATTTAGCAATTTAACATTTTAGGCCCAAATTTACGATCTAGCAAAGAGTTTGGCCCATTTATCGATCTAGCGAGATTTCGGCCCGTTTAACAATTTAACAGAGATTACGGCCCATTTACGATCTAGCAGAGATTTCGGCCCAATTTTGATCTAACAGAGATTTCGGCCCAATTATCGATCTAGTAGAGATTTTGGCCCATTTATTATTATCACAGATTTTGGCCCATTTTACTAACAAACAATATTTTCTGGCCCATCTACCAATTATCAAACTTATCGGCCCATTTCACGAGAACATAAAAATTCATATTTTACCATCTAACTCATCGAGGGCTTTTTCGTAATTTTCACCATATTAACCGTTTTCATGTAATTTTACCAAATATCAGTTATTATGTTTTATATCGATCTAATCATTTTTACGATTTTATCCAATACCACAATTGTCGTCCAACCCGAGAAAAAAAATGTGAAGTTACACACCTCGATATCGTGAGTACTAATCCTTCTCGCTCCTCAACACCTAAAACATATTACGATCCGTTAGAACACTATCATGTATAAAAATACACTATCGATAATCGATCCAAATCCTTACCCTCTTGATTTTGAATCACTTCAATTTTTGGTTTCTCCTCGTTTATCGATTAGTTATTCGCTGAAAATCCACTAACGTACAAAGGCTCGGAAGTTCGTACTACTTCAAATAATTGATTTCCTTCGGAAGATGGTCTACAACCCGATGGAAAATCCCGAATTCTTGAAATCGCCCTTCGTTTATACTTAGGAGAAATAGTGGATCCGCCCCTCTTATGAAAACTAAACACCGCCCTTTTCTTCCCTATTTTGAAAGTCTTCAATATCAAAAGATCGTTAATCCTAATAATAATATATCAAAAAATACTAAAGATCTTAAAGGTGAGATTTCCTTACCACAAATATTCTTGCTTCTAAAAGAGAGTCGACCAAAAATGTTCCAAGATGCACACGAACACTCGAGTTTCTATCTTACATTATCGCACTAAAGTATAATAAAGAGAAACATTAATAGAATGAACGGGTATTTCGATTCAAGAAATCCTTCTTACCACCATCCATATTCGGCCAAAACCACCATTAACTAATCATGAACTAAAAGAACTCTTACCTATTCTCCACGGTTGAAAAGAGATGATTGAGAAAGATGCTTAAGAATAGAGAGAGATTCGGCTGTGAAAAACCAAAGAGAAAAGAAAATGACTCGGCAAAGGCACACTAACATTCGGCCAAGAGAGATGTTTATGGAGATATGATGATTGAAAAGAAAAATAAAAGATGAGTGAAAGGGATGATGAGGATTCGGTTATCAAAAGAAGAAAAAGAAAATAAGAGATGTGTTTAGAGCAAGGTACATTCGGCAATGGAGGAAGGAAGAAAAAGAATGACCTTTGGTATTGTATTTTCGGCACAATGAAAAGGCATACAAAGAATACTAATGTGATAGCAAAATGACCAAATGGTCAAAAGAATTTTGGTAAACCAAAAGCACAAAGTCGGCCAAAGAGAAGGTTGAGAGAAAAAAAAAGAAAAACAAAGTTGCACAAGATGCTAGAAATGACCAAAACAAAATTCCTACCCTAGCTAAGCTACTAGCAAAAATCGCCAACCTCCCTAGCCATATTGCCGTCCAAATTCATTGGTCAAATGACCATGAATTTGTTTCAAACATCTTCCTTGATACTAGCCTCATGTCCCCATATCTTTCCAAAGTTCCTTGATTCCATACCATAAGTTAAAATTACCTTTTTCCTTTAGTCTTACTTACCAAAAATAAAACAATACAACTCATCCATCCTTATCCCCTTGCCGACACATGCATGGATTAAAGCAAAAATAAAATTTCCTATATGCTAACCAAGGGATTCAAACCCCTCCCCTCATGCCACAACTCATGCGCCAACACCACCTTACCAATTACTCATCTTATGCTACACTTTGACACTTATTTTTACTTAAGTATCAGTGTCACTTAATCCACTTCATTTATTCTCTCAAAAAATAAAAATTATTCTACTCCCGAAAAATTCTATACTCTTCTTCAAGAATATAATAACTACGAAAAGAAGTAAGAAAAATTTTTCCTTCATAATTTAAGCACCAAAAACATGCATTAAATTAGATACTCGAATTTTAGGGTATTACACAGTATGACAGAGGACCCTAATTAACATCTAAAATGGTTCATTCAACTCTGTGATACTTTTAAGTATAAAGGGGTCGCTAATGATGCTATTAATCTTTGGTTGTTGCCATTTTCCTTTGCTGATAATGCTTTTTCTTGATTAGACTCGCAGACACCAGGGTCTATCGTGACATGGGATGAACACGCTGGAAAGTTCTTATAGAGGTTTTTCCTAATTAGCAAAGCAATACAACTAAGAAGAGAAATTGTTATTTTTAGACAAATGGAGGGAGAAAGTTTCTATGAGGCATGGGAATGATTCAAAATGTTGATTCAATAATGCTCGCACCACGAATTTCCTGAGTGGATGCGACTGTAGGTGTTTTATAATGGGCTAGATGCAAATGCACGATCTGGATTAGACAAAGCAGCAAGAAGAGCCTTTATGAAAAAAACATACGGGGATGAGTGCGAGATTATTTAGAATATGTCACTAAAATCTTACCAGTAGCCAATTCAATGATTCACATGTGGTTAGAAACTTGCCATGGTAAAAGCTATCCAAGAGGATGATAAGTATCAACAGTTAGTGGATAGACTCAACCGTATCGATTTAGCTTCTACACCATCTATGCATGGGGGAGAAAAATCACTCATTCACTATATCAACAATTCGACTGATGACGTAAATTACATTGGGAACAGAGGTGGAAACCCTTATTCGAATACTTGTAATCCTAACTAGAGAGATCACCAAAGTTTGAGATGGGGAATAAATGAGCACAAAATAATTTAAATCAAGTTAAAAACACAAACTACGAACCTCCTTATTTGGAAAAACCCCAAGACAGGGTAAATCTAAATGACCGTACTGCATGTGGTCAACGGCTAGAAAAAATTGAGGGATAAATGCAATCAAAGAGAATTGATGTCAAATAGGTGCAGTCTGTGTGCACCAATTCAACAAGAACATTGACTAAACTCGAGGATAAAATTAGCCAATTGATGAGTTGGTGACATCAAGAGACAAATTTGCATAGGTATTCCCAGCAACACGGAAGATAATCTCCGGAGAGAATGTAAGGAGCATGTGAAAGAAATTGCATTCCGATCGGACAAAGTACTGGGTAACCCATGAACCACTACTCTAGAAGCAATAGTAGAGAATAATGATGATTGTCAAGAGGTATCCCTAGAAGCAAAAAATGAGCCAGAGTTAGAGGAGGTAATCACATCGGTAGCTTAGACAGAGAAGGAAGTAACTAAAGATTCTATCGGTACAAAAATCCCATTCCTTTCGAGACTAGAAGAAAGTAAATAAAGATTCTACAGTATGTAGTCTCATTCACAATAGTGAAATTTATAGCTCGAGATATGAGTAAATGATATCCTCTTATTGACATTACATGGTAGATGAAAAGTAAGCGTGGTCATGGGTTTCTTGTCTTTGTGATTAGTGACTTGATTATTATTTGATAGTAATTGACTTTTCATGAAGAAAGGCGTAATGTTACCGATGTAATGTTACCATAAGATAAAATAAGATCATATTGGGAGAACGAATTTATCCCAAAGACATTAATGATATCCTATGATGGTAACACACTTATGACAAGGATATTGGATGAGCACTGATCGAGTTGCTTTCGTAATGGTATGCCATTAGGGAAAGCTCAATCACAACACTGTAGTGGAATGACTTCGTGACTAAATGTGTTTATAATTAATAGGTGAAAAGCTAGAACTTAATTATAAATCATTTAGGCCCTAAGTGCATATGTCCAATTGGTCACTTCACTAATTTGTTGAAACCAAAAATGAATTACATGCTGAATCAAATGAATAAAAATGGATAGAAATGTTAAAGTTAGAGAAATGAGAAATATTTGGAAATGAATATGGTTTTCTAAATGGAAAAGTCTTGGAAAATAAATTTATGGTTTTTCAATTATTATTTAATTAAGTGATTAAATAATTCAAGTTAAAAATGAAAATAAATTTATTAGTAATGGTGAATCCATTAAATGTAGAAATATTAAATATATTTTCTTATAGATTCTTTTACGGTAAAAGTCATCATGATTTTAACGCAATTAGAATTGAGTTGAAAAAATTATTTAATTAGGAAATTAATTAATTAATTTAAATTAATTAAAGATTTTTATTTTGGGAAATAGAAAAATAAGTATCGAGGATTGAATTATAAAGTAGTGAGTTAAAAGTCGAGGAAGTACTTGTAATTGGACCCGATGCAGGAGAGACCTGAAAGTCCCTCATGTTTAATGCTTAGGACAACAAACCCTAGTTTATTTAACTAGGGTTGAGATTGCCTCCCTCGCCGCCCTTGCGAACGAAGAGAGAGAAATAAACATTAAAAACAACAAAAGATCAGAAACTATACTATCGTGTGGTGTCTGCAAGTGTGACAGTTCTATTGTAACATAATTGTACAATTGGGTACGAAGATTTTTCTTAGGATCAAACCCAAGATAGTCAATGATTGAGCAAATTATAGCTACAAGCATGGAAAATAAAAAGTCTAACTAACTAATTGCTAAACAACATAATACAACAAGCAACAAAATTAGGAGTAATTACCCTAATTTATCAACTAATTAACACAAGTACTTCAACTGTAAAATATGTAAAGTTGCTAAATTAACCAATGAATAACAAACAATGGTTGATTGATTTCGATGTGGTTCATTAATATTCAAATTAAGGATCTAAATTTCTTAAACTCTTAAAATGGTTCCGTTTACCTCTCAACCTCAACTTTACCAAATTAGACAAATTAGTCCGGTTTATCTCTCGACTTTGCTAGCTAACCTGGGAATAACGAATTGATGCTCAACAAGGTTACCTCTTGGTCTCACTAGCCTATATGTTCCTTTAGGGGTGTCAATCCTAAGTTTTTAGGTTTATTCAATTTAGTCTAATTTATTTACAACTTAGCCTCTCATCCAAAAATCAACGTACCCACTTTTCCATCAACTGACCCCTTAGAGTTTAGTTATCCATGCTAAAAACTAAGCTAACAAACATGCAAGAAAAGGAAATGACAACCATTAACATAAAGCTTAAGAAAAAGATGAAAGTTTGGATTTTTAATCTATAAATTTTAGAAGAAAAGTATTGATACAATAGTAGAATGAAGTACAAGAAACATGAAAGTTGAATGTTGAAACCATTTTTTAAACGAGTTTGAAAAAACGATCGTCGACTTTAAAATGACAAATGGAGTCGCCACCGATATTTTATTTAAGATGTGATTGGATCACCTTGAGATGAATTATTTTAATAAAACATTTTTATTAAAACAATAATTTTGGTCTACGAAATCTAAGAAAATAGGTTCGGAGTCTCATACACACAAGGTAGGATTAGCACCTCATGGCCCAAAATTGGTACCAAATTGATTAATTAATGTCCTGACGTCGAAAATTTGAAAAGATTTTAAAAAACGATCCTTTTTGTTAGGGAAAACTTGAAGAAATTAGGCCTGATGCCGAGACCTGCTTATTTCGAAGGAACAAAGTATCGTACTCAGTGAGTTAGGATACGACATTTCGAATCCTCAGAAATATGCTTATCCTTTGACATTCAATACTCATACATTTAAAATTAAGAAGGATATTCAATTATTTGGGTCAAATGAAAAATCGAAGCCCAGTAAGTTAGGGCACTATTTCTCAAAATTCTCGAATACGAAATATTGCCTTTGTTCTTTTGAAATTCTTATCTCGAGATGATAAAATATCACACCTAGTGAGTTAGGGCGCAATGTCTCAAATTCCCGAGAATAAGTTTTTATTTGAAATATTGTGCATTTGGTTTTAAAAAAAGGGGTACTCGATTGTTAGGTTTTAACGAGGAAAAATCGGAACGCAGTAAGTTAGGGCACGATTGTCTCAAAACCCCTAAACATGAGCATTACCTTATTTCAGAAAAAACTTTAAATAATAAGAAGAATGATCTTTAAAGCTAAATTGACATTAAACACAACATTTTCATAATATGCAATGGAATACTAATATACAAAGCCAACATCAAATATTACAATGATGGATCACAAATAATTAATGGTCACAACTTAAGAGATATAATACATACAATAACAAATAAATGAACATCTAATACATAAAAAAAATAGTATCGTCAACTTAAATAATATGTACGTGATAAAACAATTGTATATTAAAAATAAAAATAACATATGAAAGTGTTTGGAATAGGTAAATATATAATTTAAAATAGGGTTTTTTCAAAGAAACCAATTATACATAAATATATTTAAAAGAATATGTATATATATATATACATATATATATATATATATTATGTATACATATGTGAATAAATTCAAAAGAAAATAAATACATAAAATAATACAAAATCAATAATATATATATACACAAAAATAATAAATATATATAAAGAGAATATATATACATATAATATTGATTATATATAAAAGGATATGCATATATATATACATAAAAATAATTTAATATAAATTAAATATGTATGTAAAAGAATATATATATAAAATTTAATGAAAATAATATAGAGAAATAAAAATACTTAAAACCATTTAAATACATAATATTAATTTAAAAAAGATAGTTAAAAATAGTAAATTGACAATCAAGTAAAATAATTAAGGGACTATATTGAAATCAGAATAAGATCATGGGCTAAAATTGCAATAAATTGAGAAAGATATCGAAAACAGACTAAAACACAAGCCGCATAAATTAAAGGGGATTAAAAGTGCAATTTTCCAAAGTTGTTAAACGCAACGTTTAAATAGGAGCTAGATTAAAACCGCGTCAAATTACTGGAAAAATTTTAAAAAATGAAAAGAAACAAAAGGGTCTAATTCGAATAGCGGCACGAAAATGGAAGGATTAGACGTGCAAATATCCCAAAATTTAAAAAGGCGCGGATCCTTCCTTTGGATCGGGTCGGGAACATGGGCTAAGCATTGAAACGTCACCGTTTTGTATAAAAAACTCTTGACAAAAACGTTGTCGTTTTAATTGATATAAGAATCAAAATTTTTTCTAAAACTTTATTTTCTTCCTTTCTCTGTTCAAAAAAACCTAGAACACTCTTAAAAAAGATTAAAAAAATGAAATATCCTCACCCCATTTTCTAAAACGTTTCAGCTCTCCGTCCCCTCAGTCGACGCATGGGCTTCACCGGTGCCTAGAACCTCCGCCACTGTCGCGATTTCGACTAGATCCACAAGGATCCGTCAACTTTTAGATCAAGAAGACAACCTCGCTAGATCGACACCCAAAACAGGTAAGAACCCTTCGTTTTCTTTTTGTATATTCCCTTTTTTAACGTCAAAAAAAATAAAATAAAAAAGAAAGATCAGTTACTGAAAACATCGAAATCAAAGAAGTCATCTTTGAAACTATTCTCTGTTTTTTTTTGTATTTCGTTGTATATCCGTAAAAATGTGTAGAAGCCTTACAGTGGTTGGTTTCGATCCTTTTAAAGGCCGAAATCGAAATAAAATAAAATGAAAATAAAATCAGAATACAACTCTTTTTTTGTTTTCTTGTTTCTCTCTGCTGCTGGCGTGGTTTGATTTGTAGGTACAAAGTGCATGACTGTACGGAAGCCGTACGCGGAGAAGCGTAACGCGCATGAGGAGTGTACGGAGGTGAGCCGGTGAAGGCTATGGGGTGCGCGTGGGGACACGTGCGATGGAAGCTATTGTGGCACTGGAACCCTCTAGAAGCTCTTCTAGGGTTTTTCGAA
The DNA here is from genome assembly GCA_025506655.1 of Gossypium rotundifolium. NCBI lineage: Eukaryota > Viridiplantae > Streptophyta > Magnoliopsida > Malvales > Malvaceae > Gossypium > Gossypium rotundifolium. Next base: position 187,276,302 of record CP106729.1, on the reverse strand, counting down.
ACCTTCAAAATTTTGGGCCATTTGGCATTGGGCTTGCTCTGTTATTGGGCCATTCGTGTTTTGCAAATTTGGGTTATGTTGGGTTTTGATTGGGTTTATTTGTGTTTGGGTTTTAATGGTTTTAGGCCTGCTATAATTTAATGGACTCTGGATTTTATTATAATAATAATTTTTTTGGATTTTTTAATTTGGTTTTGTTTTGGCTTATGTTTTGTTTGGCTAATGGGCTCGGGCAAATTTTGGGCCCTACATTGAAATCTTTAATAGATTAAGCTAAAATAAAAGTGTAGATCAACCTTAAGAATTCTTAGGATATAAATGACATGTCATTAAGGATTATATGGTTTGGTGTTGGTCCTACATGTTCTACCGATGGTTGAGGTCTTGCATTTGTTGTGGATTTTCCATAGCTCCTGTGAGTAGCATCATGTAGCTAACATCCCAACCCACAACTCGTGTGAGCAAGCCCATTTTACAACTCATGTGAGCACTATTAGATAGGTTATGGTTACATAAAAATGCACTTTGTGTAAGCATTACCGAGTATCCGATGTTATTCTGTATGGATCAACGGTAAGTGAAATAAAATGAAAAGGCTTGTATATGAAATTATTGATATTAATGACTGTATGAAATGGAAAACTAATATGTGAAAATGAATGGAAAAGGCCATTAATCAAACATGTGAAGAAAGGTGAATGAATGTAATTCACTTCATGCTATACACCATGTTTCATAGATGTTATGATTTTAAGTTATCTACTAACTATGTCGATTTTTATAAATAGGAAAGTAAGATATTTATATGAATTGATGAACATAGTTAAATGATTTAACGTTTAGGGTTCGGTAAGTTTGCTTTTATCTTATACAAGCTTACTAAGCACTAGTTGCTTACGTAGTTGTTTTTCCTCTGTTTTGTAGATCACTGGAAGCTTGATCGGTTGGAATCTTTCCGGAGTCCTATCACACTATCTAGCAATCAATTTGGTAGTTTTTGGTTATCTTGGCTATGGTTATAAATGACATGTATTTGGCTTAAATGTAATAGTTGTTGTGAATATGTTAATTTCCCAACTTGGTATGGTTATGTCTTTTGAGTATATGTTTGTTTGGACTTGAAATGCTTAGTTAGTATGTGTCTTTTTGTAACAACTCGTTTTTAGTCAAATAAAGAAAGTAGTTTTGAAACCAAAAATTTGAAGTCAAAATAATTATTTTATGATTATTTTAATGTCTACAGCATGATAGTATGTTTATGTGAAATTTTCGTTAAGAAATTTTATCATTTAAATGCTTAATTTGATAAAAAGGACTAAATCGCATGAAGTGCAAAAGTGATGTTCTAATAGCTAAAGGTATCTAATAGCTATGGAATATTAAATTAGAGGTCTTTATGTGGTAATTATACCATTATTAGCATGAGCGGACAATTATGGACAAGCATTAATTGATTTTGTTGTTTTATAACTAAGGTTAATTTTGTAATTTGGTAAATAAAGGTTAATTAAATAAAAAAAGCCAAGTATCATATTTTATTCCCCATCTTCAATCGAAAATTAGGTCTTTGGAAGCCATTGTTGAGCTTTTACATTCGGCCAAGCTTTCTAGCTCAATTGTAAGTCTGTTTTTGTCTTTTTTTTAATGATTTCTACGTTTTTGAGATCGTTGCAGCTAGTCTAGCTAGCCTAGGGACTATTTTGCAAAAATGTTAAAGATTTAGGATGTTACCATTGATGAATAAACATGTGTTTTGATGATTGATGATATATTATGAATGTTTGATGATAGTTATACAAGTTTTGTTAAGTGATTTTTAGTGAAAATGCAAATTAGGCATTAAATTATGAAATGTGGAAACTTTGTGATTAAAATTTGAAATAAATGGAAAATATGTGCTACTAGGGACCTAATTGAAATTCAGCTAGCATGGGTTGTAGTTAAATTGCATGAATTTGTGATTTTATGAAATAAGGACTAAATTGTAAAAGTTGTGAAATAATAAGGAAAAAATGTAAATTTACTTTGATGAATTTTTTGGAATAAATTGAATAGATAGATTATTAAATAAGTTAAATTTGATATTATATAGATCAAGAAACAATGAAATATTGACTTAGATCGGGGGAAGAATAAGGTTTTAGATTAATCGATTCGTTTTACCGTTTTTGTATCCGAGGTAAGTTTGTATGTAATAAGCATTGTTATATTTGTGTTTTAAATGCTTTGATATTGCATAAATTGTGAATTAAAAACTTGTGGAGACATTTGACGAAGATTCGAAATTGGAAATCTCGGTTGAACCTTAGGAATAAATTAGGATACGAATGACATGTCATCAGGGAATTCATTAAGTTGGCTTCGGGCCATGATATTAACACTTTGGGTGCGAGTTCATTGAGTTGGCTTGAGCCATGATATTAGCATTTCGGGTGCGAGTTCATTGATTTGGCTTCCGGCCGTGATATTGGCACCTAGGGTGCGAGACTTCGAGTATCCGAATTTTGTTTCGAATGGTTCAATGGATGTATTGAAGATGTGAAATGGTGAAAAATAGATATGTAACATCACGATTTAGGGCCTAATCAGAATAGTGGTGCGAGACATCAAATCTGAGGTATATTTATGAGTTTTTTAGGGCTATGTCATGTTTGCATGTTAGTGTGAAAGTTTCAAGAAGCAATTTTGTTAAATTGTGGTTGAATTGTCCAAAAGGACTAAATTGAAAAACTTGAAAAATGTGAGATTCTAGAAGCTATTTGTATGAAATAGCTTTGGATTTTCAAATAGTGGTCTTTAAATAGCAATTTTTCCAAATTCTAATTTTTAGACAAAATTGGGCATAAATGGGTTAAAATTTGAAGGTTTGGCAAAAAATTGCATTTTGGTCATTTGTCAATTAAATGATTAAAAAGGGGGAAAAGATGACAAAATTCATTCATCTTCTTCTCCAAGATGCCGAAATTTGAAGGAAGCCATTGTTAGGGCTCTTCAACTTTTCAAGCTAGCTAGTAAGTGTATTCTAGCTCCGTTTTTGATATTTTTCGTATTTTTGAAGTCCTAGTAACATGAGTAAGCTATTTTTAGCTATATGTTGAGCTAGGATGGATGTTCAAACATGTACCCATGTATGACATGCATTTATTTTGATGTTTTACGGAAGAATATGAAAGCTTGATGTGGTAGAAACATCTTTTGCTAAGTGATTTCCATGAAAAAATGCATGTAGGGACTTGTTTGTGAAAGTCTTGAGTTTGGTCATACATGTGTGATTTAGTGAGAATTGATGATTGCTTTAGTTGAGTAAATGATTCGGCTAGGTATGAAAGGCTAGAAAGTTGAATGAGAATCACTTTACGAGCCTTGGGACAAAAGTGTAAATATGAGAAAGTTTAGGGTAAAATGGTAATTTTTTAAGGTATGAGATAATGGTCAATTTAGTCAATGTGTCAATTGAATGAGTTGATTTATCATTATAGATCAAGAAATACGAAGCCCGGATAGAAACCGAGGCAAGAGCAAGGCGATGGACTAAATTGCACGTCTCTATACTTTTGAGTGCCAAGGTAAGTTTATGCGTAATCAATGCATTTATACTTACACAATCTTAATACTAGCTAGCGTGTAGCATGAATGAGAATGATTGAGAATGATTGAGAACCTATGTGGTTCAAGTGGAATGAATGTGATAGATATCATGAATGAATGAATGAGTAAGTAGATATGTGGATGGATGTGTAGTGATAATATTTGTTGGTGGGCTAAGTGCGATACCACCTTAATACTTAACAACGATGGGCTATGTGCGATACCATAGTTTAGTATATTATTTAGTGGGCTATGTGCGAAACCACTATGATTACCTCTTGGTAGGCTAAGTGCGATAATACCCTATTAATTGATTGTGGTGGGCTATGTGCGAAACCACCGAGAAATTTAGCTATGTAGAAGTATTATTGAGTAATTTAGCTGTTTGGTTTAGCTGTGTGGATGTATTTTTGAGTAAATTAACTATGTGGATGTATTATCGAGAAATAATGATGTGATATTGAGTGCAGGGGTACATGTTGATGATTATGAGTATGTGACTCATGATGTGTTGGAAATGTGGTAAGGGATAGAAAGAGTAAGCATAATTGTGGATGTCAATTTATATGGTAGTATAATGCTAATTGTTATTTAGCTTATACTAGAATGCTAAAATTGTTTATGTGTAAACTTACTAAACTCGAAGCTTACTTCCTTTCTTTTCCATTGTCTTATAAATAAAAAAGGTTGATTTGAGATATGTGGATCAAACGGAAGATGGCCCACACTATCAGCACACTCTGGTACATTAGACTCAGTGTTTTGTATATGGCATGTATAGGAGCTAGACAAGTTAGTGAACTTTGTTGTAATGGCTAAGATGTGTTGGCCTTTAGATGGATAATCTATTTTGTATAATGCCCTGGTTGGTGGCTATCTTATTATACGAAAAGATGTAGTTAACCATGTGAGATTATGTTTTAATATGAGTTCTTTATGGATGAGTTGAATGAGTATATGTTGTATGAACTTGAGGGGTGAGAAGAGCTTAGCATATAGCTTTGTTCTTGTCAATGTGGATAGACACATGAGCATGTGTTTAGGCCATGTGTGACACAAGGGTAGCCCACGGACGTGTGCCATGACCGTGTCTCTTTGACAGTTTCAATTAGTATAGGCCATGGGCTAGCCACACGGGCGTGTGCCATGACCGTGTCTCTTTGACAGTTTCAAGTAGTATAGGCCACGGGCTAGCCACACGAGCGTGTGCCTAGACTCTAGGCTGTGTGATGTAGTCAGTGTTTGCCACGGATGGCGAGCACGGGCGTGTGCCTTAGCCGTGGGGAAATGGAAGAATGCTTGGGTTTTTATGCATGGGTTGAGGGCATGGGCGTGTGTGACCTTCACAGGCGTGTCTCACCTTACACGGGGCATGTAGTCCCTGTTTAGGTGGAGAAATTTTAAAATTGTAGAAGTTTCTGATATACTCTCAAGAGCCCTTGTGTATGAGTGAGGCCTCGTAAGTCGAGAATGAGGTTGTTGTGGTGACTAAAGAAGTGAAACATCCCAAACCCGACCCACAAGCCCTGACCGGACCTGGCATGCTCCTTGAGTAAAACGTAGTTAAGTTTCGGAATGACATTCTAAAAATCTTGATGGTTTTGAAGAATATAAATTTGGATTGTTCTTAAGTTAAAACCGTGTTGTAGTTTAGCTTTGTACTAAAACGATATTTTCATATTTCAAAAGCTACAAGTTAAAAGAAATGCCGGATTTTAGAGTTTATTATTATTAACTTGAAAAACCGTAGGTGTTTGGGTTTCAAAACAATTAATGTTGTTTTAGGAAAAATGTTAAATCGTCTTGTTCAATGTTGTTCGTATCATAATAAAATTTAAAATGCATAAATAAAACAGTTAAGTTATAATGGCCTTATTACATCAAAACATAACCCAAAATAAATCAAAATAAACTTAATAACAAAACCGAAAAAAAAAGAAATGTATGGCCACCTTTAAGTTCCTGCCGACCCAGTCCATTTACTGAGTGCCATCTATAAAATGTTAGCCCACGAAGGGTGAGTCAACAGACTCAGTGTGTAACAGCCATCACGGACTCCTAAAACATTCAAGGCATATTAAATCACATAAAACAATTGTAAACAATGATGCAACCCAAACCACCTAGATCCAACCTCTACACATCACCCGTACCTCACCGATCACACCGTGGGATTACTAAATCGACCCTCCATCCGCTACACACCATCGAAGGCAATCACTGCAGTCAGCGCACATCGCCCTTATAATTGTGGCATAGCCACGAGATAATGTGACAGAGTCACCAGATTCATAATATGTGACATAAGTCACCAGATAATGTGGTAGAAACCACCAGATCACTTCCCCTTTAACATAATCACCTATATGCCCATGCAACATTCAAAACATACATTTATCATGCAATTACCTTACCCCAAAATCATAACGGTTTCCACATATTTTCACTTCAATGTTATTAAACAATATTAATGAGTATTAAGGGTACATACTCAATTCATTGTACCATTAAATGGTACCCTTAGCCATGTTTATTCGTCACTTCATTAACACATGCTTAACATTAATCTATTGGGAATTTTAGTGTAGGGTTACACACCTGACTATTTGTAGATCTAATCGAAATCCCGAAAATCCTGATCTAACGCACTAGATCCCCTTTTCTACATTCGGCCAACACTAAGAACATTAGCAAAGAGGCCATTCGGCTATACAGAAAATCCCGAAGGGTTAATGCAACCAAAAATCCTTACCTTACTGCCGATTTGGTTACCAACCAAATCCTGAAACTTGGTGATGATCCCCATTGCAATTGGCTAAGCACTAGAACACTCAACCCGTTAGTTTTCGGCTTTTGAACGAATAAGGAACAGATCTGAGACACTAGAACCCTTACCTAGATTGCTTAGCCAAATCCCAAAGATCTATCGAAAATCCCCTAAAACACCATAGTTAGAATTGGCATAACCTTAGAACAAATAAAAGTGGCCCTTGGCCGAATGGTATGCCTTACTTACCTTGGATCTTAAATCCGAAAAGATCACCTTCCAACTGTCGGCTATAAGAATCCCGAGAGATCTCCTTCATGGTTCGACCAAAAGAAAAATAGAAATTAGAGTCTTTGACTTTCGGCTAAACAAAGGAAAAAGAAAAGAACTCAACTAATTATTATCCCTTACCGAAATCGATTGAACACCTTTGCTTGGAACACAGAGAGATTCGGCCACAACAGAGGGTTGATTGGCTTTGAGAAAGTAACAGAAAAGGAATCGGTTCAACAAGGAGTAAGATGAAATCGGCTATGGAAAGTAAAATATGGAATGGAGAAGAAAGAAAAAGGATGTTTGGGACTTTAAGAATTTCGGCAATGGTGGAGAAGGATGATAGAGGAGTTTCGGCCTTAGCAAAATAAAAGAAAAAGGAGGGAGATGAGTAAAAAAAATTCAAAAATTTTGGCTCTACTCCCCCACACATGACCGAATAAACCCCTCCCCAAAGTCCTACTGCCGGCCAACTCTTCCTCTCTCCACCCAATCCCCCTTTCCATTCCTACTTAGCCGAATCTCTAAGCTTTTGACCCAATCTACACTTCATCTATGAAGTGTCCTTGTGCCGTCCAACACTGCCTCTCCTTGATAAAAAATAAAACTCCAAAATGCTTCCCTTGCTGCTCGAACCTAGGCCCCTTTACACTCCCTGTGGTGTCACCTTACAAAGCCCTAAGTGGCGCCTCCTTGCCACCTTACCAGCTTAATTCTTGTGTCCTAAGCCACACAATAAACTCCTTAAGGCCTAGCTCCCTTAGTTCCCCTTTTTAGGCTAAAAAAATCCAATAACTTCTAAGGCTCCTACCTACATCCCAAGGTTCTTGAAGCCCCCAAAACACATTCAAATCATACTCAAGCATGCAATCACATTCATTTAAGTGAAAATGCATAACCCCGAAATCCTGAATATTACAGTTCTACCCCCCTTAAAAATAATTTCGACCTCAAAATTACCTGGCTAAAATAAGTGAGGGTATTGCTATCACATTGTTTCCTCTGACTCCCACGAAGCCTCCTCCGATCCATGGTTACGCCATAACACTTTGACCAGAGGGACTGATTTCCTCCGTAGCACCTTTACATCCCGTTCCAAAATCTGAATCGGCTCTTCCTCATAGGATAGATCTGGTCTCAGCTCCACCTCCTCAACTGGTATTATATGAGATGGATCCGATCGATAACGACGGAGCATCAAAATGTGAAACACATCGTGCATCTGCTTCAACTCCGAAGGCAATTCTAACTAATACGCTACTGGTCCAACCCGCTTCAGAATCCGATAAGGTCCTATAAACCTAGGACTTAACTTTCCCTTGCGGCCAAATCTCATCACCTTCTTCCACGGCGAAACTTTGAGAAACACCCAATCTCCCACAGCAAACTCTATCTCCTTTCGCTTAAGATCTGCATATGACTTTTGTCTATCAGACGCCTCCTTCAACCGTGCCCGAATCACTCTAACCTTTTCTTCCGATTCTGCCACAATCTCTAGACCCAAAACCTGACGTTCCCCGCCTCATCCAACACGTAGGAGTGCGACACTTCGTCCATATAGTGCTTCAGACGGTGCCATTCAATACTTGCTTGATAGTCATTATTGTACGCAAATTCCGCTAAAGGCAAGAACTCCTCCCAACTCCTCTCAAGTCTATCACGCAACCTCTCAACATATCCTCCAAAGACTTGAATTACCCGCTCAGATTGGCCGTCCAACTGCGGATGGAATGCCGTACTGAAGTCCAATCTGGTGCCCAAAGCTTAATGTAATGCTTTCTAAACTGAAATGTAAACCTCGGATCCCTATCCGAGATGATCGACACTGGCACTCTGTGCAGCCTCACGATTTCTGCCACATACAACTTTGCCAATTTCTGTAGAGAATAGTCAACCCGTACTGGTATGAAATGTGCAACTTGGTCAGCCGATCTACTATCACCCATACCGAGTCCTTCTTAGTAGGCGTAGGGGGAAGCCCACTAACGAAGTCCATGGTAATTCTCTCCACTTCCATTGCGGAATCTTTATCTATGAAGCAATCTCGACGGTACTTTATGCGTTCACCTTTGACTTGTTGACACATTAAGCATTTCCTACAAATTCAGAACTTCTCGCTTAAGACCGAGCCACCAAAATCGATCCGTAGATCCCTATATAACTTACTTCCTCTAGGATGCATAGCATAAGGGCTACTATGCGATTCCTGAAGAATTTTTTGCCTTAACCCCTCATCCTTTGGCATACAGACCTTGCCCCGTAAACACAGTACTCCATCACCGTTTACACCATAGTCTTGCAACTCCCCATTTTGTACTTGTAGCAGCTTAGCACTTAGTTCACCATCTACCAATTGTTTCTCCTTTACCTGACCTAACCACGTTGGCTTCACTTGCAATTCCACTAGCAAACTTCCATCATCATAAAGGCTCAAATGTGCAAACATCGCCCTTAACTCCGACACTACTTTCCAACTTAGGGCATCCGCCACAACATTCGCCTTGCCCGGATGATACTCTATTGAGCAATCGTAGTCTTTCAACAACTCCACTCACCTTCGCTGTCTCAGATTCAGCTCTTTCTGGGTCAACAAATACTTCAGACTCTTGTGGTCCGTGTAGATCACCGACCTTTCTCCATACAAATAGTGCCTCCATACTTTAAGAGCGAATACAACCGCCGCCAATTCCAGATCATGTGTCGGATAGTTAACCTCATGTGGCCTCAACTGCCGAGATGCATAAGCGACCACTTTCCCGTCTTGCATAAGAACACATCCCAATCCTGTATGGGAAGCATCACAATATACCACAAAGTCTTTCCACGCTTGGTGAATCAAAATCGGAGCTTCAGTCAATACTCTCTTAAGCTTCTCAAAGCTTTCCTGCTGCTTATCCGCCCATACGAAAGGTACCTCCTTTCTCAACAACTTCGCAAAGGTGTCGCTATTGTCGAGAACCCTTCGACAAATCTCCGTAGTAGCTCGCTAACCCCAAAAACTACGAACCTCCGCCACAGACTTAGGGGGTTTCCAATCTAATCATGCCTCAATCTTCCGAGGATCCACCCTTATTCCTTCTAGACACCATATGCCTTAAGAACGTAACTTCCTTGAGCCAAAATTCATACTTGCTGAACTTGGCATATAACTTCTTTTCCCTTAACACCTGCAACACAACTCGGAGATGCTCATCATGTTCTTCCTCAGACTTGGAATACACTAGGATATTGTCTATGAACACAATGACGAACCGATCTAGGTAGGGTTGGAAAACCTAATTCATCATATCCATGAACACGGCTAGGGCGTTTGTCAATCCAAACAGCATTACCAAGAACTCATAATGCCCATACCTAGTCCGAAAAGCCTTATTATGGATATCTGCTTCCTTCACCTTAAGCTGATGATATCCTGACCTTAGATCTATCTTCGAAAATACCGCAGCCCCCTTAAGTTGATCGAACAAGTCATCAATTCTTGGCAATAGATACTTGTTCTTGATGGTTAGCTTATTCAACTGCCGGTAATCTATACACATACGCATAGTCCAATCTTTTTTCTTCACAAATAGGACCGGTGCTCCCCATGGAGACACACTAGGTCGAATAAACCCACGATCAAGTAACTCTTGGATCTGGGCTTTAAGCTCTACTAACTCCTTTGGTGCCATTCGGTATGGAGTAATTGACACAGGAGCTGTACCCGGAAGTAAATCAATTCCAAACTCCACTTCCCTATTCGGGGGTAACCCAGGTAGCTCCTCCGGAAAGACATCCACAAATTCTCTTACTGTTTTAACTCCTCCTACAGCTGCTTCCTTAGCCTCCAAGGCACTTATCAACATCAAAAAGCTACACACCCCTTTCTCACCATCTTCTCTGCCTTAAGGGCAGATACTACATTTGACAAGCAATTCCGTCTCTCGCCCATCACCACAACCTCTTTGTCGTCAGAAGTTCTTAACGACATGCGCTTAGCAGCACAATCCACATTCGTATGGTACTTCACTAACCAGTCCATGCCTAAGATTAGATCAAATTCCTCAAATGGCAACTCCATTAACTCAGCTGGAAACTGCGCCCCCTGAACATCCAAAGGTACCGCCTAAAGGGTTTGTCTAATACTACCGATTGCCCTAAAGGACTAAGTACAGTCCATCTTCCTAGGTACAGCCTCTCGAGTTCACATGCGAGTTCCGACACCTTACTAGCAATGTATGAATGAGTTGACCCAATATCTATCAATGCAATAAAGGGTAATCCGTAAATAAGGAACATACATTATGACATCAAAAGGCCACCATCCTCCTCTCGATTTAATCGCATACACTAGACTCATTACCGTCTTGCCTCCGTGCTACCAACACCTCTCGCGGTGTTCCCAGACCTCTTCCGTAACCATTACCTCTGCCAAATAGGACCACGACCCCACGGTGGTTCTTTGTCCACCCTTCCACTGATTAAGACCACGACTGGGTTGGTGGCTCCGTCTGCTTTTCATAGGCGCCCCTAATCATATGATCCTTGGATCCACACTTAAAACATCCTCTCGTCTTCTTCTAACACTCTCCTAGGTGCATCTTTCCACATTGAGCATAGGTACTGCAGTCGCCCTCCTCCGTAATAACTTGTCGACCTCACGACCCATCAACTCTAGGTCTCTTTTGGACATTCCCAGATGACCCTGATGATCCAAAACCTCTCTTTTGTCTATTCTTGTCTGTATTTTATCTCACAGATTCCTTAACTCCTTCAGCAACCTTAGCCTTTTCTACCAACACAGCAAACTCTCGCTCCTGCTGTGGAGCGATCAACAATCTCAGGTCATCCCCAAGTCCGTCCTCAAACCAGACACATCGTTCATGCTCCGTAGCCATAATACCTCGAGCATATCGGCTCAACCTTAAGAATTCTACCTCGTACTCTGCTACGAACTTATTCCCCTGAACCAGCCTCAGAAACGCCTTTCTCTGCGCATCAATATAGCCGGTCTCAATGTACTTCTTCTGATACGCCACCTTAAAATACTCCTAAGTGAGATCATCTACTGCAACACCATCCCGTACCGTGAGCCACCATTGGTATGACTCATCGCGGAGAAGCGACACTGCCCCTTTCAGTTTCTCCTCAGCAGTCAAGTCCAAATCGTCCATAATTTACTCCGTTGCCTCCAACCAATACTCAGCCGTATTGGGCACCACACCAGACATACCACGGAAAACCTTAGCTCCATTGGCTCAGAGTCGCTCGAGTCTGGACTTGAGCTCCCATACATCCACCGCTCCACCACCCTCTCAAGAACTCGCAAAGATCACCGCGATATCGCATCATCCCGTCGATCCTCGATATTCAACACCAAAGACTAGTGGTGGTGGCATTTCATTCTCGGACCCTTGACCAGACCTAACGGGTTTCGATACGATCATTCGACCTCTACCACGGCCACGCACATTGTGACCACATCCTCTAGAACTCATTCTTCCGAGTTGCATTTATCTGAATAAGAATTTTATGAATCATTATTTCTTTCCACTGATTTATCGCGAGTAGTCTTATGTTTATTAGTTCTAAAAAGTAGTTCTTTCGAATTCATACACACACAGAGTCTCAAGTTCATTCATTCGATCATCAACATTCATGAACTTACGTTCATTACAGAAAAGTGTTGTGGTTGTCATTGTTGTTGTTTTCCACTATCCAAGGGTATTTTCATAATTTTATCCTACAGGGTATTTTCGTAATATTTCCAAATCAGGGTATTTTGAAATTTCGTAAAATAGAGGTTCCTGGATATTTTTGCAAAATAGAAATATTTTGATAGGAAGATTCAAGGGTAATATGGTAATTTTATAAACTAAGAGTATTTTTTTTTGTAATTTTACAAACCAGGGGTATTTTGGTAATTTTTGTAAAATATGGTTCCAGGTGATTTTACGAAATAAGGGTATTTTGGAAATTTTCAATTCGGGGGTACTTCGACAACTTTCCATACCGTGGGTATTTTGGTAATTTTTCAAGTTAGGGGCAATTTGGTCAACTTGCAAATCAGGGGTATTTTGGTCATTTTTCGAATCAAGGGTACTTTGGTAATTTTGAAACCAAGGTTTAATTTTAGGGTTGTACAAAACAAGGTGAATAGTCCCTTTCGGGTTTTAATTATTAAATTTAGCCTGTGATTAAGTCCTCTTGGTTAGGGTGAACCGTCACTACACACCAGGTAGGATTCGACGGAGAGGAGGTGAGTCACTAGGATCGCTTAAATACCAGTGCTCCTCCAGAATCCAATCCTAGACATGTGCACAACGGTTGCCACACCCTTAACTCAAATGACTCACTCACAGGTTTGTTTGGTTAGACTTTAAATTTTATGTAATTCTATGTTGGAGTAAGCTAATCCTAAAGTTCATTAGCTCCTAGTCTACTAGCCTACGTCTCCTTAATACCCACATACAAATCATATAATGGTTAGGGTACTTACAGTGGATCATGGCGGAGACTCAAAGCCATGCCGTAAAACCCGCTCATTCTTTAATAAAACTCAATTTCAAAATAAGAAAAACATTTTGGGCCCAAAAGCCCTCAAGTTCGAGTTTTAAACCGGACTCTGATACCAAATTGAAACATCCCAAACTCGGCCCACAAGCCCTGACCGGACCTGACATGCTCCTTGAGTAAAATGTAGTTAAGTTTCGGAATGACATTCTGAAAATCTTGATGGTTTTGAAGAATATAAATTTGGATTGTTCTCAAGTTAAAACTGTGTTGTAGTTTAGCTTTGTACTAAAATGATATTTTCATATTTCAAAAGTTACAAGTTCAAAGAAATGCCGGATTTTAGAGTTTATTATTATTAACTTGAAAAATCGTAGGTGTTTGGGTTTCAAAACAATTAATGTTGTTTTAGGAAAAATGTTAAATTGTCTTGTTCGATGTTGTTCGTATCATAATAAAATTTAAAACGCATAAATAACATAGTTAAGTTATAATCGCCTTATTACATCAAAACATAACCCAAAATAAATCAAAATAAACTTAATAACAAAAGCGAAAAAAAAAGCGAAATGTGTGCCAGCCACCTTTAAGTTCCTGCCGACCCGGTCCATTTACTGAGTGCCATCTACAAAATGTTAGCCCACAAAGGGTGAGTCAACAGACTCAGTGTGTAATAGCCATCACGGACTCCCAAAACATTCAAGGCATATTAAATCACATAAAACAATTGTAAACAATGATGCAACCCAAACCACCTAGATCCAACCTCTACACATCACCCGTACCTACCGATCACACCGTGGGGATTACTAAATCGACCCTCTATCTGCAACACACCATCAAAGGCAGTCACTGTAGTCAACTACACATCGCCCTTATAATTGTGGCATAGCCACCAGATAATGTGACAGAGTCACCAAATTCATAATATGTGACATAAGTCACCAGATAATGTGGTAGAAACCACCCGATCACTTCCCCTTTAACATAATCACCCATATGCTCATGCAACATTCAAAACATACATTTATTATGCAATTTACCTTACCTCAAAATCATAACGGATTTCCACATATTTTTACTTCAATGTTATTAAACAATACCTAAATTCATTGTACCATTAAATGGTACCCTTAGCCATGTTTATTCATCACTTCATTAACACATGCTTAACATTAATCTATTGGGAATTTTAGTGTAGGGTTACACACCTGACTATTCGTATATCTAATCGAAATCCCAAAAATCCTGATCTAACGCACTAGATCCCCTTTCCTACATTCGGCCAACACTAAGAACATTAGCAAAGAGGCCATTCGGCTATACAGCAAATCTCGAAGGGTTAACGCAACCAAAAATCCTTACCTTGTTGTCGATTTGGTTACCAACCAAATCCCAAAACTTCATGATGATCCCCCCTTGCAATCGACTAAGCACTAGAACACTCAACCGGTTAGTTTTCGCCTTTTGAACGAATAAGGAACAGATCTGAGACACTAGAACCCTTACCTAGATTGCTTAGCCAAATCCCGAAGATTTGTTGAAAATCCCCTAAAACACCATAGTTAGAATTGGCATAACCTTAGAACAAATAAAAGTGGCCCTTGGCCGAATGGTATGCCTTGCTTACCTTGGATCTTAAATCCTGAAAAGATCACCTTCTAACTGTCGACTATAAGAATCCCGAGAGATCTCCTTCATGGTTCATCCAAAAGAAAAATAGAAATTAGAGTCTTTGACTTTCGGCTAAACAAAGGAAAAAGAAAAGAACTCAACTAATTGTTATCCCTTACCGAAATCGATTGAACACTTTTGCTTGGAACACAGAGAGATTCGGCCACAACAGAGGATTGATTGGCTTTGAGAAAGTAACAGAAAAGGAATCGGTTCAACAAGGAGTAAGATGAAATCGACCATGAAAAGTAAAATATGGAGTGGAGAAGAAAGAAAAAAGGATGTTTGGGACTTTAAGAATTTTGGCAATGGTGGAGAAGGATGATAGAGGAGTTTCGGCCTTAGCAAAATAAAAGAGAAAGGAGGAGATGAGTAAAAAAAATTCAGAAATTTTGGCACTACTCCCCCACGCATGACTAAATAAACCCCTCCCCAAAGTCCTACTGCCGGCCAACTCTTCCTCTCTCCACCCAATCCCCCTTTCCACTCCTACTTAGCCGAATCTCTAAGCTTTTGACCCAATCTACACTTCATCTATGAAGTGTCCTTGTGCCGTCCAGCACTGCCTCTCCTTGCTGAAAAATAAAACTCCAAAATGCTTCCTTTGCTACTCGAACCTAGGCCCCTTTACACTCCCTGTGGCGTCACCTTACAAGGCCCTAAGTGGCACCTCTTTGCCACCTTACCAGCTTAATTCTTGTGTCCTAAGCCACACAATAAACTCCTTAAGGCCTAGCTCCCTTAGTTCCCCTTTTTAGGCTAAAAAAATCCAATAACTTCTAAGGCTCCTACCTACATCCCAAGGTTCTTGAAGCCCCCAAAACACATTCAAATCATACTTAAGTATGCAATCACATTCATTTAAGTGAAAATGCATAACCCTTAAATCCGGATATTACAAGAAGAGTAGTCACGTTGAGCCTAAGTGGCGATTAAGTGATTTTAGTCCAGTAACGCCTCGAGCCTAGTTTCGTGAGAAATACGGGTAAGGGGTGTTACAAGATACGTGTTGGTATAGGTATGTACAAAAAACTATACGAGCAATGAGTCAAAGAAAGTTGTGAGTTTATGATCAACTATATGGTTAAGTTCATATTAGCTTAATATTAATGCATTGTTGCATATTATGCCATTTAATTTGAATAGTAAATGAATGGTGAGACTTGCTTATTATTTTCATACGAGCTTACTAAGCTTTATAGCTTACTTTGTTTATTTTAATGTGTTTTATAGTGACTTCAAAGCTAGCTCAAATTCGGGGATCTTCGGAGACTATGTCACACTATCTTACATTCACTTTGGTACTATTAAGCTTATGTTTTGAGTATATGGCATGTATAGGGACTTTGGTCATTTTGGTTATGTGTTGGTAATGAATTTAGCCATTTGAGTTGGCTTGTAAATGTTTAAAGTTTGGTTTTGTGTATGGCCATGAGAGTTAGCTTATTTTGGCAAATATGGTCTTGTATATATATGTGTTAATGCTCCTTAGTGATGTGGTCATAATTGCTTGTGAATGGCTTGAGGAAGTTTAGCATTTAATGTAGCTAATGATTTGAAATTCATGTTGTATGATTGTGGTTTTAGGCAAGGTGAAATGCTTGGTTGAAATAGTGCATATAAATGCTTTGTGGATGTGAAATTGGTATGATTTGAATTGGCAAAACATGGTAATATGAGCATGTTAATTGCTGGTATTGAAATGGTGAATTATGTTTGGTTGGAGTTGATGTTAAATGCCTATTTATGCCTTGTTGGTATGCCAATTGGGTTGATGGGGATATATGCAAATTTGGGTGACAAATTGGCTTGGTAAGTAGCCTATTTTTGTCCACATGGGCAGAGACACGAGCGTTTATCTCTGCAGTGTGTAACACACGGTCATGTACACTGCCATGTGTCCCCTAGTGTTGAATTAGAAACCAAGTCAGTATGCTCCACACGGTCTCACACACGGGTGTGTGACTTGGCAGTGTGACATAAGTCAAAATACCTTACAGGTTTGGCACGGCCTAGTACACAGCCTAGTACACGAGCGTGTATGGCTATTTTTAGGGCACACAGGCTAGCAACACGAGCTTGTGTGTTGGTCGTGTGACCCAAGTCAGAGAGTTACACGGGGTCAAACACGGGCTGAGATACAGCCATGTGTTTCCATTTTGAATGTCCACACGGCCTGTGAAAAGGACGTGTCTTTTGCCGTGTGAGACACACGGCCGAGCCATATGGGTGTGCGTCTCCTATTTTTGAGAAAATTTTCTAAGAGTATGAAGAGTTTCCAAAGTTATCAGTTTAGTCTTGAATCACTCCTAATGCATGTTTAGGGTCTCGTAGGCTCGTATTAGGGACAATATGATTGGTTGTGATTGAATTGTATTTGAATTGATTAAATTGTATGTGAAATGTATGTTTAAATGTGTGATAAGTTCGGTAATGCTCGTAACCCTATTTTGGCATTGAATACGGGTGATGGAGGTTACACTTTTGGTCACTTTTGAGTGAAATGTAAATATATGACATGAGATATGTTTATATGGTTGAAATATTTGAAAGGTTGTAGTTGTGATGATGTATGTTTAAGTTATAATATGATGTTGAGTTTGTATGAATTGAGGTGCCTTTGAATGGCATATTGATTAGAATTTATAGGTTGATTGATTTGGTATGTTTTAAGTGTGTTTAGAGAGTGTTATGGTCAATTGAATGTATGTGTAAATGGTGTATCTTGTTATGCAAGGATAGGTATTGAAATGGCTTGTTTTAGGGGCTAAGTTTAGAGCACACAGCCTGGGACACGGGCTATCACATGGCCGTGTGCCACACATGGGCTATCACACGGTCGTGTGCCACACACAGTCGTGTGCCATTAAAATTTTAGGTGCAGGTTTCACACGGTCTATGACACGACCGTGTGTCTCTAAACATTTTGTTACACGGTCTGGCACACGGCCCGCGACACGATCATGTGACCCAACATCGAATACACACACGGTTTGGAACATGACCTACGACACAGCCTTGTTCCCTAGTTTAAATGTTCACACGGTCTGGGCTATGTCACATAGTCTGGCGATATGGTCGTGTGATGATTGTGTCAAACAGTCGAGTTTTAATATTTATAAAAGAGTGATCGAACCTGCAGACTGACTACGACAACGATAGAGGCAAGTGCACCTATCGAACAGTAGTATAGCTCAGGCAAGAATATCTTATCGAACCAAGGGAACCTAAAAGCACTACTACTCACTTTCTTTCTATTATTTAGCCTAAAATATGGAGTGATTGGATTATTAAACTAATGAGATACTTAGACTAAATGCAAAAACAAAAGAATGAATGGGAGAAAGACTTTAGGAAAACTCAGTTGATAAAGACGATACCCTCAGGAAGAATCCACCTATGACTTCACTTATTATTCATTCCCCAAACCATATGATTTCTTTACTTAGCTTGATCCGTGAGACTCCCTAACCTATATTAAACCCTCTCTCGAGGCAAATAACGTCTAACCTTAGGTTAATTAGTGGAACTCTCATTCTCTTATAATAACCCCCTAAAGAAACAGTAAATCGATCAATAGAGTCCCATATTAGGTTTCACCCTAATCCGGTAAAATCTCGTAACCCTATCTTTAGGCGCCCGGTCAATTCCGCTTAATTATGCTAGATCTACTCTTAGGCGGGGTCTATTCGTCCTCCACCTAATCACATCAGAATAAATTAAGCAACATAATTAAGAACAAACTAAGTACTTATCATATAATTTAGAAATCAAATAACAAAATCCATCATAGGCTTCATCCCTTTAGGTATCTGAGGGGTTTAATTCATAACTAAATATGAAAACATCTCAAGAGTAAAGAATAAACAAAACATAAGAAATCCCTAAAACCCCCTAAAGGAATTGAAGGAGAGATCCTCCGTCTTGAATGGAACTCCGGCTTCTTGAGATGGATCAACTGGCTATCTTCAAGTGACTCCCTAAAAGATGAAAGCTTTGGCCAAAGCCTCTGCAAAAAGCCCCACTTTTATGTCTGCCTTGGGTTGTTTATATTGGCTTTGGAATGCTATACTTGGCTCCTAAGTATCTTCTTCAAGTAGAATTACTATTAGGGTGTTGGAGTAGACTTAGGGGTATGTTTCTTCGGCTTCAAGCATCCAAATCCAAGTGAAATTGCTCTTTCCTGTGGCAGGGGCATAGCCATGGCATACGCCCGTGTAACTCGTGGTTGGGTCATGTCTCAATTCTATCATTTTGGGCACGACCGTGTAAGTCAGGATTCAGGCCGTGCTTCAAGTCTGTCGATTTGGGCACGGCCATGTAGATCACCAGGCACGTCCGTGTGATAAATGGATGCTGCACGGTCGTGTGTCATAGAGTTGAGGCCGTACTCTAGGTAGTTGGCGAGGCATGGTCTTGTGAGATTTGGGCCAGGCCGTGTTGATTTCCGTTAAGGCCCAATTACTCCGTTTTAAGCCCGTTTTGTGTTCTTTTTATCCTCAGGTGCTTTCCTGAGTATAAATATAAAAGAAAGGATTAAAAGCACCTTTTACGTAAATCACTGCTAAATCATCCAAAAGCCTATTAAATATGGGGTTAAAATATGTTACTTTTACGGTTTATCAAATACCCCCACACTTAAGCTTTTGCTTGTCCTCAAGCAAAATTCTCAACTTACAATTAAAACAAACTTTCCATAATTCATAATTCCTATCGACAATGTCTCATCATAATTCATAGATAATTTATACATGGATAATTCAACTCAAAGAACCCTAAAGATTCAATTACGATAAGTCATACCTTTATAGCACAAAAACATAGGTGTCTTCCCTTATCTAAGTAATTACCTTTAATTCAAAATCGACAATAACTGACATCCTCACTAAAGATTCACTCAAATCACTCGAAGTGTTTAAGGTTCAAGAATAAGCACTCTAAGTCGAACCTGAAAAGTTAATCCCATATGCTTGCCTAAAAATCAAATCTCCACCACTGTATATGAGATGATACACAAATCAAAAGGTCTTTAATCAGGGTTGTAATGGGCTAAGGTTAAGGGTGTGGATACAGGCTGAATTAGAGGGTTAGAATCGAGATTGAATTGACTAATTACCTAATCTAAGAATAATGAACTAAATATGAATATTTACATCGAATGAAAACTAAAAATATCTACTATTGATAATTACTCTATAATAAGGAGTATTTTGATAATACTTTTAATACGAGCTTTTTCTTCAACAATTGGAGTTTAAATGCTCTAAGCTCTTTTATATACTACTAATATTGAATATACTTGGATTTTTTATTTTTTTATTTTTTAAGAACAAACTAAAACAAACCTATTAGAAGGAACTTTGGTGATTGAAATAACCTAATTGACAATGGATCAAATCAATTCTCGATAGAGGGTAGTCAAAGGAATGTTGATAACAAATACAAAGGGATTTTGGATTAACATTAGTGGGTGAGCCAATAAAAAGGTTGTTAGGATTCAATGGGGTTCACTAGGGTTATTTATGTAGGTAGGCTTTTTAGTGGAGTGAGCAGGTTAAAACCTAGGTGCCTTTATCATCTCAAGATATCAAATCATTAATGTGGTCTCGACATGCATAAACGAGGCAAGTTCTAGAATAACAATTCAAAGTCAACACACTCATAATAAAAAAAAGTGAGCACGAAAAAGAATATATGCTCTATAAGGCTCAAAATTTCACAAAAATTATGGGTTTTTTGACATCAATCCTTATAAATTTTAAACTTCAAGGTGATACTCAAATTCAGTTCAACAACCTATCAATTTTAATTTTTAGAAAGTAGACTTATCATGCTTGGTTCTCTAGTATTTCTTCAAATTTAATCATCAATGCACAATTATATATGACTTATTCTAAAACATATCAATAAAAATCATAAATCATTAGAAATTTCACCCTAATTAATAATATGAGAAAAATACTTAAGATCAAAACTAATTTCAAGGTTTTGAGAATTATGGAAAAAGTTAGGCACTATTACCCCCACACTTAAGGTGTACATTGCCCTCAATGTACAAATATAGATAATGATAATTAGATGCCAAATCAAAGATATAAGTGGGGAAAGTAATACTCCCTAAAATCTGGATGATCCCTAGCATCTTTGGTGGCGGTGATAGTGTTTTCTATGGGCCTGGTGGGGTGGCTACCAAAAAGCAATTTGCTAGATGAAGAAATTGGGTAGCTCAAGAAGATAAAGCCAAGAGATCTAGAGAAATAATAATACTATACTAATAATATAATTAAACACTAGGAAAATAAAGAAAAGGAGACTAAGAAAAAAACTAAAATTTAAAGAAAAGTCTAATGGACTAAGAAGTCCTTATTAACAGATGGTTCGTGAGGTGTGTATGACTTCTAAGGTCATGAGTGTTGGTGATCGTGGAAGTGGCGTGATTCCTAGCGACCTTTAGAACCTAAAACCAAGAAACTAATATGAAATAAATTAAATTAAGCAGAAAAGAAGTATAGATAAGGAAAATAAAGGAGACGAGAAAAGAAAAATAGAATCAAAGAGGTTTTCGAGACCCTTGGTGTGTCAATTAGCTGAAGCTGGCGGCATGAACTCATGTTGCGGTCTCTTCTGAAGAGACGTTGCTTATCTTCTTACGTTTCTTCGGCATGATTTTTGTGTTGCTTAAGAGTCTTGGACCTTTTCTATGAATAGAGAAGAATTTGAAAGAAAGAAAAGGAAGAAGGAAGATGGGAGAGAGGGGAAGGCTGTGGGGATTTAAATAAGATTTCAAATCTGGCATGGTCCCACACTCGTGTGCCGAGGGTGTGCTGACTCACACGGCCGCCTCGCACGGCCGTGTTGTGGCGTGTGTTGTTCTTCTACGCTCTTTTGTCGGTTGGCACGCCTGTTTTTAGAAAGTTAGTATGTAAACACGGTTGGACTGCACGGGCGTGGTCTGCCCGTGCTCAATAAGTCAGTATTTTAGCATGATTGTGAGGCACGGCCGTGCTATTTTTATCGGTGCCCATGCTGTGGGTGGTTGGATCCGTGACATTGGGGAGTGGTTGGACTGACTTGCACGGCTCTGCTCTGTCAGTGTGATGGTTTCAGTGGTCCACATGGCCACGGGCACGGCCGTGTGTAAGGTCGTGTGGCCTAGAAACCTGCAACTTTGTTTTAAATGTGGAGAGAGAAGAGAGAAGGGAAGAAAAGAGAATTTTTTTTGAAAATAAAAAGTTTTAGTGCTTGGGTTGCCTCCCGAGAAGCGCTCGTTTATAGTCTTAACTAGACTTTCCTAGACTTTGAAAATTTTAGGGAGGTTTAAAGGTTTGAATATTTTCCATCCTACTGACAGTTTTATTTTCGTGACAAAGTTTAGGTCGACAAGTGTTTACCTTGAAATTGGCAAATATTGGATTGCTTACCTCGACTATTTCGTGTGGGAAAACATCGTGTACCTGAAAGGGGTATTTCTTCCTTTTTCTTCAGGTCTGTTGAAGTGATGTGAGGATAGGCTTTGTCTAACAGCACCTGGTCTCCTATTTTAAAGTGATTTGATGTCCCTATGAGCTCTTCTGGTGGTTCCTTAGGTTTTACTTCGTGTGGATCCGGCTTTTCTTTAGTGTGTATTTTCTGCTTTTCTAATTTGTCGGTCTTCTGGTTTTGTTTCTGGTGTGATTCTTCTGTGACGACTTGGGGACTATGAGTTGGCTCAGCTTTGATGATTTGTGATGTTTCCTACGATGAAGTTTGAACAATTTGATTACCTATTGAAACAGTTTGAACAATTTTGGCTGAGTCGAGAGCTTGAAGATTGACCGATTCTTCTCTTACGCGAAGTATGATTTCTCCTGTGGCAACATCAATTTTAGTTTTGGCAATCGTAAGGAAAGGTCTTCCTAAAATTAAAGGGATTGAATTTTTCTCATCCATGTCTAAAACAACTAAATCTACTGAAAAAACAAATTTATCAATTTTTACTAAAACGTCTTTAATAATGCCCCTAGGAATTCTAACAGTTTTATTAGCTAGTTGAATACTCATCTTAGTTTGTTTGAGCTTCCCTAGACCTAGTCGTTTAAATAGGTCATAAGGCATGACATTTATACTTGCCCCTAAATCGGCTAACGCATTATCAATAGTTAAACTACCAATTAAACATGGAATCGTAAAACTCCCTGGATCTTTTAATTTCTGTGGTAGTCTATTCTGTAGCATTGCTGAGCATGTTGCATTAAGTTCCACATGGTGCTCTTCATCTATTTTGCATTTATTCGTCAAGAGCTGTCTTAAAAATCTCCTTGAGTCGGGCATCTGAAAAAGAGCTTCAAGATAAGTAATTGCTTTAAAAGTTTTAGAAACTTACCGAATTGTTCCTCTGAATCATCTTTTTTCAATGCTTCGAGATAAGGTATGTGAGGTTGGTATTCTTTGATTACCGGTTTTGACCTCTCTTGTGCTACCTCTATTTTACCTTTTTCTTCCTTAGTTTCTTGTACTAAGGTGGGCTCGTTTACTTTTGTATCCTCTTGAGCTGTGATGGCTTGGATTTGCTCTTTTGGGATTATTTCTGTGTTGCTTGGTAGACCTCCTTGTTGACGTTCAGAAATCACCTTTGTGAGATGTCCCACTGACCTAGTAAGTTCTCCAAGTTGATTCTCGATTCCTTTGATCGATTTTTTTTGTTCATCACGTATTGCTTTAGTCTTTTGGAGACGAGAATCTGTAGCTGCCATGAATTTTGTCAATATCTCTTCAAGGTTTGATTTCTTTTCCTATGGATAGGGCTGATTTTGGTAATTTGGAGTAGGTTGCTGCCTTTGATTTCCTTGATTTCCTTGTCCTCCCCAAGAAAAATTTGGGTGGTTCCTCCAACCTGCATTATAAGTGTTACTATAAAGGTTATTGTTAGATCGAAAATTGTTACCTATATAGTTTGTCTGCTCGTTTTCTGCTCCTGGTTGGTAGGATGGGTACTCAGAATTCACCACAGTCCCGCTTGCTTCGCATTGCATGACTGGATGTACCGTGAAGAACATAAATTATCAAGTTTTTATTCATTAACTCCACCGTGTTGACAAAGATTGTCATTTGCGTCTATGTTAAAGACTCTGACTAATTTTGTCGGTTTAGCTCTTGTAATTTGCCATTGATAGGTGTTCAACGACATCTCCTCAATAAAATTGTAAGCCGCTTCAGGAGTTTTATTAGTCAAAGTTCCACCGGCTGATGAATCAATCATTTTCCTAGTTGGAGAATTCACACCATTGTAAAAAGTTTGGACTTGAAGCCGTGGTGTGGGCATCTTCTTAGGAGATCCTTGTATCTTTCCCATGCATCATATAATATTTCTGTGTCATTCTGCACAAAAGAAGATATGTCATTCTTAAATTTAGCCATTTTGGCTAGTGGAAAATATTTTAAAAGAAATTTTTCGATCATTTGATCCCATGTGGTGATTGACCCTCGTGGTAACGAGTTCAACCACTGCTTTGCTTTGTTCCTTAATGAAAAAGGAAATAACCGAAGATGTATGGCATCGTCAGAAATGCCATTTATTTTGAAGGTATCACAGAATTCTTAAAAATTAGATATATGTGTGTTTGGATCTTCATCATGCAAACCATCAAATTGAACAAACTGTTGAATCATTTATATTGTGTTAGGATTTAATTCAAAATTATTAGCGGCTATAGCGGGCCTAACAATACTAGATTCTGCTCCCGTCAAATTAGGTTTAGTATAATCATACATAGTAGCGGAGCATTCAGTTTTGCATAGTCGTTCTTCTTTGCACATTTGGTGGATTGTCCTCGTCCATCCCTTCAGAGGGATCTTTCGTTCTTCTATAGTCTTCGTCTAATTTCTCTACGATTTACTGCGGCGGTAGCTTCAATGTCACTTTCAGATTCTAATGGTCCTCTCGGTTTCTTCTAGTCATAAACTAGAGATACCTGCTATGAAAAGAAAGAAAGAAATTTAGAAAAACAAAAACACAAATATATGTATAAAGAGAAATTTAAAATAAAAATAATGGCTAAAGTAATAGAAATAGAGCTTTCTTAATATTTTAGATGTTCCCCGGCAACGGCGCCAAAAACTTGATCGTGTCAAACAATGAGTTTTAATATTTATAAAAGAGTGATCGAACTCATAGATATTGTGACAATGATAGAGGCAAGTGCACCTATCGAACAAAGAGTATAGCTCAGGCAAGAATATCTTATCGAACCCAATGGAACCTAAAAGTACTACTACTCACTTTCTTTCTATTATTTAGCCTAAAATATAGTGTGATTGGATTATTAAACTAATGAGATACTTAGACTAAATGCAAAAACAAAAGAATGAATGGAAGAAGGACTTTAGGAAAACTCAGTTGATAAAGGCGATACCCTCAGGAAGAATCCACCTATGACTTCACTTATTATTCATTCCCCAAACCATATGATATCTTTACTTAGCTTGATCCGTGAGACTCCCTAACCTATATTAAACCCTCTCTCGAGGCGAATAACGTTTAACCTTAGGTTAATTAGTGGAACTCTCGTTCTCTTATAATAACCCTCTAAGGAAGCAGTAAATCGATCAATGGATTCTCATATTAGGTTTCACCCTAATCCGCAAAATCTCGTAACCCTATCTCTAGGCGCTCGATCAACTCCGCTTAATTATGCTAGATCTACTCTTAGCGGGGTCTATTCGTCCTCCACCTAAGCACATCAGATTAAATTAAGCAACATAATTAAGAACAAACTAAGTACTTATCATATAATTTAGAAATCAAATAACAAAATCTATCATAGGCTTCATCCCCTTCAGGTATCTGAGGGGTTTATGTAACATCCTAAATTTTTGGGCCTATGCGTTTAATGGGTGAATATGTGGAATGAGTTAATTTAAGTGTTAGGGGTCTAAATTGGGCTCGAGCTTGGCTTGATTAAAATTATCGCTAAACTGGCTCAGCTTAGGCAGAGGCCTTGATTAAAATTATCTGTTTGGGCATTATAGGGTTTAAAAGGTAGTATCTATGTTTAAAATACCAAAGTGGGCTTGTGGCCTAATCTTAGGAGGTGACGCCACACAGGGAGTAAGGGGCCCAAATTTAAGTTTCATGGAGCCCAATTCTTTTAATTTAAGTTAGCTAAATTTTGGGCATTAGGATTAGGTGGAGTGGATGGCAACAAGGCTAAAATTTAGGGGTTTTAATGTTTAAAATATGTAGATAATAAGTAGATAAAGGCTATTATTTAGGAATTTATTTTATGTGGATAATAAGCGAGATAAAGGCTAAGATTTAAGGATTTTAATGATTAAAATATGTCGATAATATCTTGATAAAGGAGGAGGAGTTAGAGATAATTAAGTCTCTTTTAGATGAGCTAGTAGATTAAGATAAAGGAGAAAAGTTAGAATTTATCTACAAAGAGAGTGATGGCCAAGAATCCATCACCGAGAGGAGTAAAGAAACCACTACTACATGGCAAAGGGTTGCCAAATTTCCTATAAATAGAGGGGCTAGCTCCTTGTTTCGACATTAAATCCTCTCCCTTTTGTGCCAAATTCTAGCTTTTTTCTCCAAATTTTTCTCTAATTTCATAAAACCAAATCGCTAGATCTCATCTCCTGTGGTTCTTGAATCCTCTTTAATGGAGTCTCGCTTGTCTTAATCTAAAGGAAACAATAGGTAAGTGTTGATTTGGGTTTCAATGTTCTTCGGCTTTTCAAAGTCCCTAGCCGAATGGCTATTAGAAACTAATCTCTTATTTCACACTTCTTTTTGGCATTAAGGATTTGAAGAAGGAGGCCAATCGCATAGATCTCTAAGTTATAGAATCGTGTTACTTTTAGATTTCAATGTAAGAGGATTTGTTTATTTATATATATAAAATCGGGTAGAATACTAACCATGGTCGAATATAGGAGAGGCATATTTTCACGGGTTTTCGCTTTTAAGCAAAGTTATAGATTGAGGATAATAGATCCGGATATCAAGGACATCGACTAAGAATATTGGATTTAGCGATATCGTGTGTAACACTTCCCATTGTCTAGATCGATTAATAATAAATGTATATATATGTATATGTGTTCACAAGATTTATATGTTACATTAAAAGCGAAATCTCAGATTTAAGCAGCGAACCCTCAACTTAGTAAATAATCGACTATATGTTACAAGTAAACTGTTGTACATGTTTTAAATTATTGTGCATGTTGCATGGGTGGGTGATGAAAGGAGGAAGTTATATGTACATGTATATGAGTAACGATTTTTACTGTGAACTCATGGCGGCTAATGCCGTGAATCGTTATCTGAGCTTCGCCATTATATGTTATAAGGGCTTGGCCAATATATGTTGATGAGCGACTTGACGCCATCTTGGAGAGTAGTGTGGGTTGATTGTAAAATCCCCAATGGTGTGTTGGTTGAGTGCAGGCGTGTGGCGGAGGGAAACCTAGGCAAATGGGTTGGGCTTTGCATATTATATGTTTCCATGTAAATGAATTTATTATTATGTTTAATGAGGCCCAAATCTAGTGGTGCATGAGGGTTGCACACTGAGTCTCGTGACTCACCCCATTTAAACTAACCTTTCAGGTGACGATTAGTGCATCGGACTGTAGGAGTGGGCGCAAGGTGGCCATGCAAAAGAAGGTGGATCCTGCGACAAAGTTTCCCCATATTAGTTTTTTTTAAAAAGTACTTTATATGATGGATTTAAAATACATTGTAATAAGGCCATAGGCCATTTGTTTACATTTTAGATTTAAAATGGGCCTTTAGTATTTATTCTTGTTTTAATTTCTTTCAAGGACATGTAATTAAGTTTTGGGCTTTTGATTATTGAGGCACATTTTATGTAATTTTCTATTTGGGCTTTTTGTCAACATGATTTGTTTTACTAAAAATTTTCTTAGTGACAAACCAGATCCGGTAGTAGTGTTTGGGCCGGGTTTGGGGTGTTACAAATTGGTATCAGAGCCAGGTTCAAAACTCGTCTTTGGGATTTTGGGCCCAAAAGATTTTCGAAAAATGGGTTTTTAAAACATGGATTTTTATTAGTAAAGGTTTATTAGCTCAGCATGGCACCTGCGTCTCCGGCCAAGTTCACCAGGTAAGTACTCTAAACCATTGTGTGATATAAATGTGGGCTTAACGGGCTTATGAGATGTAGACTATTTAGGTTAGAACTTGATGGACTCTAGGCTTAGACAAACAAATTCTTAAAATCCATAAGACTTAACTTCATTAAGGAAAACTCAGAAACAAGTCACAAGACTAAAGTGTGGTAACAAGCATATGCATGTCTAGGAGAAGATCCCAAGAGCTTGGTATTTAAGCGGTCAAGTGACTCACCTCCTCTTGAGGAATCTCACAGTGCATAGTGATTGTTCACTTTAGCCATGACAGGTGTGGTAATAGGCATATGCATGTCTAGGAGTGATTAGGGAAAGCTTGGTACTTAAGCAGTCTAATGACTCACCTCCTTTCCACTAGAATCCTACACAGTGCGTAGTAACTATTCACCCTAGTTACGATGCGTGTTGATGAGCCAAAACTACAATTAAAACCCGAAAGGACCAACCACCGCTTTTTCTCACAAAATTTTAGAATATCTTTACTTTGAAAAGAATACCTATGGTTTGCAGAAATACCCCGATTTACAAAGTCAACAGAATCTTCTCATAGGAAACAAAAACAACAACATCAAAATATCCCTGAGTTGTAAATGACCAAAACACCCTTAATTTGCAAAATGACCAAAATATCCCTGATTGGCAAAATTACTGAAACACCCCCAGATTTTTAAAATTTCTAAAATAACCCCAGATTTCATAAATTACTAAAATAACCTCAGATTTGCAAAATGATCGAAATACCCCCGAGTTGGAAAATTACCAAAATACCCTTATTTTGCCAAATCACCCGGAACCTTATTTTGGAAAATTACAAAAATACCCTTGTAGGTAAAATTACGAAAATACCCCTGGGTAGTGAAACGACGAAAATACCCCTAGGTGGTGAATGTAAGTTTATAAGGCTGTTTTTATAATTGATGTGTTCTGAATGTTCACTGAAGGTGAACTCTAGGACTAAGAAGTATCGACTTGAGAACTAAACCCGTAGATAGAATTCGAATTCGAATTCGAAAGAACTACTATCGAAATAATTTTACATAAGATTGTTCGCGGTTAATAAGTGGGAAGAATTAATTATTCATAAAATTCTTAATCAGATAAACGTCGATCGAAAGAATGAGTACAAAGGGACGAAGACGCTCCAGATGCGAATAATGGTACTTACCCTACCATAGTATACTAAGTGGTTATTTTGGCTTTAGAATTAGAGTGCCCAGCGAAAGCATAGTGGTGAGACTCAGGTAGAATGATTACTAGTTAGTTGGAAATTTCGAGGACGAAATTTCTTTAAGGAGGGTAGAACTATAACATCCTAAATTTTTGGGCCTATGCGTTTAATGGGTGAATATGTGGAATGAGTTAATTTAAGTGTTAGGGGTTCAATTTGGGCTCAGGCTTAGGCAGAGCCTTGATTAAAATTATCTGTTTGGGCATTATAGGGTTTAAAAGGTAGTATCTATGTTTAAAATACCAAAGTGGGCTTGTGGCCCAATCTTAGGAGGTGACGCCACACAAGGGAGTAAGGGGCCCAAATTTAAGTTTCATGGAGCCTAATTCTTTTAATTTAAGTTAGCTAAATTTTGGACATTAAGATTAGGTGGAGTGGATGGCAACAAGGCTAAAATTTAGGGGTTTTAATGTTTAAAATATGTGGATAATAAGCAGATAAAGGCTAATATTTAGGAATTTATTTTATGTGGATAATAAGCAGATAAAGGCTAAGATTTAGGGATTTTAATGATTAAAATATGTCGATAATATGCTGATAAAGGAGGGAGGAGTTAGAGATAATTAAGTCTCTTTTAGATGAGCTAGTAGATTAAGATTGTAACACCCCAAACCTAGCCCACGAGCCTTGACCGGATTCGGTATGTCACTGCGGAAAAACGTTTGAAGACTGATTTCACTTTTGGGAAAAACATTAAAAATTTTGTCTTTAATAAAACATCGTGTGTTAAAAACTCCCAATAAAACTAAGTTGTTACAATCTCCAGGATTAAAACTTTTATAAACATTCAAAAAAATATGAGTTGCCAAAAATAGAAGCATTTCCAGATAATAATATAATTGTCATCTAGCTTAAACATAATAAAAATGCTCAAATGCTTTAACTGGGCCTTATTACAATAAATAATTAATCAAGGTACTTCATAGTAAAATTTCATAACATAATTAAAACATCTTACGCATTGCCACCTTTGGATCCCTCCACCTTTACCGATCAACATTTCTCACCGCGATGTTGCTAAAAATTGGATGAGTCACACAGACTCAGTGTGTAATTAATCCACTGAATTCCACCCACATGTTAACCACATAGTAACCCATATATCAGATAACAATTATCATATTCACATATTATCACATTCTGGGCTTGGCCCATATTCAAATCACTTATCAGGTAACAGGGTAATTAACCGCATAATTTCCACATATCGGGCTTAGCCATTTCCACACTGATCCACATTCATATACTGGGCTTGGCCCATTTCCACATTAATTCACGTATCCATTGAAATTATGCAAAGTGCATCCAACCCAACCTAAGGTCCATCCTCTACACACCCCCGTACCCAGCGACCACACACCAGGGGATTACAAAATCACCCTCTCTTTTTCACTCTAAAAAGCAATCAATGCCGTCCACGTGCAATTAAGCACAATAATCCACAACGCGACCTCAGTCAGCGCCAATCCATGATGTAGCCGTAGCTAACACCAAAACCACGATGGGACACATAGTCACTCATCAACCACGATATGGCACATAGCGATATCAACCACGATGAGGCATCGACCACTCATCAAGCCACGCGAACTAAATCGCAATTAATCCACAACGTGACCTCGACCAACGTCAATCCATGATATAGCTCAAGGCTAACATCAAACCACGCATCAAGTACACCTGCATCTTCTTTCATATCATATCCCAACCCGTGCATATGCAACATAAAATAATGGTATGATGATTAATACAGGTACATGCAAATCAGGCATACTATCACATTTTCATTGGCACATTCACACATATGCACATTAATACTCACATATCATCAGGTTTGGTACTTA
This sequence comes from Gossypium rotundifolium, assembly GCA_025506655.1. Taxonomy (NCBI): domain Eukaryota; kingdom Viridiplantae; phylum Streptophyta; class Magnoliopsida; order Malvales; family Malvaceae; genus Gossypium; species Gossypium rotundifolium. The sequence continues at coordinate 187,245,296 of CP106729.1, read as the reverse complement.
CCGGATTATCGACATACCCTTTGAGGGTATCCACCCACAATTTCCAATCGTACTAGTTAGCACATATTTAACACATACGGATATAACACAAATTCACGGAAAGCGGTAGGCTAACTACACACCGATCACTTGAAGAACTACGCTTTCGATCCCATGCTATCACTAAGTGACACTACGGCTATTTGCCTATAGCTTTCCCGTTCTTGACCCATACCGGTGGCCAATCCCAAATCGCCGAGATGATCTTTTCTTAAAATTCGGATAGGGACCTTCCCTTTTCCTTCTTGACTGGTACTTGCCTCCATCAACAACCACTTTAATTACACCGATTAATACGAGATCTGTAAATGAATAAAAATCCATAACTTAATATCCTTACCACAAATGGATCTCAAATCCCGAAGCCTCTGTTACCTCTGTCGATTAGCCCCTAAAAATCATAATACATAATCGATCACCACTTAAACCCATAATATGGCCTATGGCCGAATATCACAACCACTTACCTAGCTTACTTAAACCCCGAAATGTTTGCTTGCTCTTTGAAGTTTTCAATATCCCTACTAACACTATTAGAATCGGCTTACACATAAAATCTAGAAAAAATGGCCCTTGGCCAAATATTAGCAACTACCTACCTTAATAATGGATCCCCTCGGCTTTGCAAAGAATCGGCCCCCACTAGGATTGAGATTCGGCTATCAAAGAGAATAGGTGTTTCGGCACTTTGATGGTGAAGAGAAACACAAGCGTGGGTCTATAAGGTTTCGGCTATGGTTCTTAATAAAATGATGGGATATTCGCTAACAAATGAACAAGTGTGGAGAAGTAGTTTGACAATAGGAGAACATGTAAAGAGATTTCGCTATAGGTGTTTCTCAAAATTTGGAGAAGAAGAGATGAACACTTCACCTAGATAATTTGGCACTTATCAAAGGGAAAAATAAGGTACAATTTTGAAAGAACCAAGATGAAAAAGAAAGGTTTTGAAAGAGGAAATTTAGCACACACTAGCACCATATTTAAACCAAAAATACAAGCTCCTAGAGTCTTATATTAAATACCATATCCCACTTATCAAATCCCAATTTAATCTCCTATTTTATCTCTTATCCTATCATTTAAAAAATAAAATAAAATAAACAACAATTATCCTACTCTTCTTAGCGAAATTTAAAATAAAAACAAGTTTAATCCTTATCTTTTGGAAGCCCATGTGCCGTCAACTCCTTCCCTTCTCTTGACGTCACATGCAAAAATAAAATCCCACCTGCTGCTGTCAACAAGGCTCGAACCTGAGCCCTCTTTGCTGCAAGCTACAGATAACGCCCCAAGCCACTTTGCTACTGGCTTCTTTGTGACATAAACTCCCCACAATTTCTTTTAAGACCTCCTTCACCTAGCTCCCCACTTAACGCCAAAAGCAAAAATAAACCACGCCTACCTACTGCCAACAAGACTCGAACCAAGGCCCTTGCCCACTGCACATGGCGTCATTTCCAAGCCTTTAAGTAGCGCTTGCAGCCACTTTACCAAGGCCTATTTTATGCCAAAACGCCTACAATTTTTCCCTTAAGGCCTCCTAGCCCAACTTCCTTCTTGACTCAAAATACAAGCACATTGCTTCCCACGTTGCTCGAACCTTCTCCTCGAAGCTCCCTTTTGACGCAACCTTCCAAGCCCCCAAGGTAGCATCCCTTGCCACTTTGCTACATGATTGCTTGTGTCATAAATCCAACACAAATTTTCTTAAGGCTACCTTAGCCTAGCTCCCCTTTTTAGCTTAAAATCCAATTATTTTCCAAAGCTTTCCTCATATCCTAGAGTTCCTAAAACTCCTCGTAACACATCCAACACACACACCGAGCCCACTATCTCATGAATTATGCACGAACGCATAACCCTAATCTAGGATGTTACGCTTCTACCCTCCTTAAAAATAATTTAGTCCTCGAAATTACTTACTAACTAACTATGAACAATCCTACTCATCACACTACGCTTATCTTTGTGTACTCGATCTTAATAAAACTATCTTACCTTCTGGGCACAGTCTTTAAGTTCACATCCAAGATTCCATACACTTCACTAGCAATACAACAATGAACAATCTCTAAAGCAATAAATAGTATTCCAAAAACAAGGAACTTACCCGCTATCACATCCTTGGTTGTCTCGCATCCGAACCTTCAGCACCTTTGTCAGGTGTTCCATGACTTCGGCCGGAACCATTTCCTCTATGGTTTGGACCACGAACCTTCATTGTCTGAGGACAATTCTTAACCAAATGAGCCTTAGATCCACACCGGAAACATTCTTTACTATTACCCTAACATTCTTCTCTGTGAGCTCTCCCACACTGAGCAGATAGACGACTTGATTCTCAAAGAATGCTTGGTACACGATAGATTTCTCGATCCTTGGTCTTTTCTGAACCTCTACAAACAATGCTGATGGTCCAAAACTTCTTTTATTCCCGTTCCTTTCCTTATCTCGGTTCTCTCTTACAGTCCTCTTAACTTTCTCAGCGATCCAAGCTTTCTCCACTAGAACAGCAAAGTCCCTTTCTCTTTGCGGAGCAATCAACACTCGTAGCTCATCCCGTAATCCATCTTCGAATTGAACACACCTTTCGTAATCAGTGGTCACGATCCCCTTGGCATACTGACTTAACCGCACAAACTCTGCTTCGTATTCTGCTACCGACTTACTTCCTTGTACCAAATTAAGAAACGCCTTCCTTTGCGAGTCCAAGTAACTGGCTCTAATGTATTTCCCTTCGAACTTAACCTTAAAATAATCCCAATCCAATTGATCTACTGGGACACCTTGTCTAACAGTGAGCCACCATCGATAAGCTTTATCTCGGAGCAACGAGACAACACCTTCGACTTTTTCTCATCCAGATGCAGTCCAAATCATCCATGATTCTTTCGATCGCTTCTAACCAATACTCCGCTACATTTGGAGCTACTCCAAACACTCCTCTAAAAATCTCAGCTTCGTTCGACCTGAGTCTTTTCGACACTGACTTTCGAGCTCGTGTCCTACACTAGCTCACGCCACTCGCCGAGCACTTCATAACATAGCCCGCGACACGGCGTCATGGCGGACCCTCTTGTTCCGAATCGCCATTCTACCTCTACCAAGTCCACGGCGACCACGTCCCCTAGAACTCATTTCTAACGTCGTGATTTAATCTGATTAAAGAGTTTTATGCATTAGTACTTTTGTTTCACTGATTAACCACGAGCAGTTTTATGAAAAGAGATATTCAAAAGTAGTTCTTTCGATCAAACAAAGGTTCAGTTCAAGTTCACTAATCTATCTCGGAGGATCACATTCACATTCATAAGCAGAGACACATTCATTCACTACACTTCTATGGTCATTTCAGTCCTTTCCCAACCCAGGGGTAATTTCGTCATTTGTCCTACAGGGGTATTTTGGTAATAAATCGGGGTCAATTCAAAAATATTTTACAAATTAAAGGTATTTCAAAATTTACAAAACCTCGGGGTTATCTTGAAAATTTGTTTTCCAAATCAGATGTGTTGCAACAATTTCAGAAATCGGGGTTATTTCGGTAATTTTGGAAGTTAGGGGCATTTTCGTAAATTCTCCAAATCAAGGTATCTTGATATTTGTAAAACAGAAGTTTCTAGTATTTTTGTAAAGTAGAAACATTTTAGCAAAAGTCGAGGGTATTTTTGAAAATCTTAAAAACTGAAGGTATTTTAGTAATTTACAACACAGGGGCATTTTAGTAATTTTCTCAAATCAAAGTACCTTGAATTTTTGCAAAATAGAGTTTTTGGACACTTTTGCAAAATAGAGAAATTTTATTAAAATCGAGGGTAATATGGAAATTTTAGAAACCAAGGGTATTTCTGTAATTCTACCACCCGGGGTATTTTAGTAATTTTGGCTCACCGAAAAATTTTTTTGAGAAATTTTCAAAATAGATTTTGTTACAAATCGAAGGGGTAATTTAAGGATTTTAAAAAAAAACTAAGGTGTTTATAAAACAGTATGGCTAGTCCCTTTCCGGTTTTAATCATTGGTTTAGCCGATGACTAAGTCCTCTTGGTTAGGGTGAACGGTTACAACGCACTAGGTAGGATTCGAGTAAAGAGGAGGTGAGTCGCTAGGACTGCTTAAATACCAAGCTCTTACTGAATCCACTCCTAGACATGCGCACAACAGTTGCCACACCCTAGCTCGGTGACTTAATCACAGGTTTGTTTAATGGTCCTTAAGTCTTATGTACTTGTGTTCTTGAGTAGACTAGTCCTAGGGTTTAACAGATCCTAGTTCACTAATCTATGTTCCCTTCATGCTTATAGAATTTACATTCACAATCCACTTCAGTAGTTGGAAGTACTTACCTAGTGGACTTCGGGCCGGAGATACAGGTGCCATGCCAGAATAACCTGAAAAATTACTTAAAAGTCCATTTTTTTTAAAAAGCCCATTTTTTTTGAATACATTTTTCGGCCCAAAACCTCAAAGCTAAGTTTTGAATCGGGCTCTAATACCAAACTGTAACACCCCCAAACTCAGCCCACGAGCCTTGACTGGATCCGGTATGTCACTGCGGAAAAACATTTGAAGACGGATTTCACTTTTGGGAAAAACATTAAAGATTTTGTCTTTAATAAAACATCGTGTGTTAAAAACTCCCAATAAAACTAAGTTATTACAATCTCCCGGATTAAAACTTTTATAAACTTCAAAAAAAAATATGAGTTGCCAAAAATAGAAGCATTTCCAAATAATAATTTAATTGTCATCTAGCTTAAACATAATAAAAATGCTCAAATGCTTTAACTGGGCCTTATTACAATAAATAATTAATCAAGGTACTTCATAGTAAAATTTCATAACATAATTAAAACATCTTCTGCATGGCCACCTTTGGATCCCCTCCAGCCCGGCCCAATCAACATTTCTCACCTACGATGTTGGTAAAAATTGGGTGACTCACACAGACACAGTGTGTAATTAATCCACTGAATTCCACCCATATGTTAACCATATAGTAACCCATATATCAGATAACAATTATCATATTCACATATTATCACATTCTGGGCTTGGCCTATATTCAAATCACTTATTAGGTAACAGGGTAATTAACCGCATAATTTCCACATATCGGGCTTAGCCCATTTCCACACTGATCCACATTCATATACTGGGCTTGGCCCATTTCCACATTAATTCACGTATCCATTGAAATTATGCAAAGTGCACCCAACCCAACCTAAGGTCCATCCTCTACACACCCCCGTACCCGGCCACCACACACCAGGGGATTACAAAATCACCCTCTCCTTTTCACTCCAAAAGGCAATCGATGCTGTCCACGTGCAATTAAGCACAATAATCCACAACGCGACCTCAGTCAGCGCCAATCTACGATGTAGCCATAGCTAACACCAAAACCACGATGGGACACATAGTCACTCATCAACCAGGATATGGCACATAGCCGATATCAACCACGATGAGGCACACAGCTACTCATCAAGCCATGCGAACTAAATCGCAATTAATCCACAATGTGACCTCAGTCAACGTCAATCCACGATGTAGCTCAAGGCTAACATCAAACCACGTACTCGAAGTACACCTGTACCTTCTTTCATATCATATCCCAACCCGTGCATATGTAACATAAAATAATGGTATGATGATTAATACAGGTACATGCAAATCAAGCATACTATCATATTTTTATTGGCACATTCACACATATGCACATTAATACTCACATATCATCAGGTTTGGTACTTACCGGATTATCGACATACCCTTTGAGGGTATCCACACCACAATTTCCACTGCACTAGTTAGCACATATTTAACACATACAGATATAACACAAATTCCCAAAAAATGGTAGGCTAACTACACACCTGATCACTTGAAGAACTACGCTTTTGATCCCGATGCTATCACTAAGTGACACTACGGCTATTTGCCTATAGCTTTCCCCCGCTGCTGGCCCACACCCCGGTGGCCAATCCTAAACCGCCGAGACAGATCTTTTCTTAAACTTCGGGATAGGGACCTTCCCTTTTCCTTCTTGACTTGCCTCCATCAACAACCACTTTAATTAAACCGATTAATATGAGATCTATAAATGAATAAAAATCTACAACTTAACATCCTTACCACAAATGGATCTCGAATCTCGAAGCCTATGTTACCTCTGTCGATTAGCCCCTAAAAATCATAATACACAATCGGTCACCACTTAAACCCATAATATGGCCTATGGCCGAATATTACAACCACTTACCTAGCTTACTTAAACCCCGAAGTGTTTGCTTGCTCTTTGAAGTTTTCAATATCCCTGCTAACACTATTAGAATTGGCTTACACATAAAATCTAGAAAAAATGGCCCTTGGCCGAATATTAGCAACTACCTACCTTAATAATGGATCCCCTCGGCTTTGCAAAGAATCGGCCCCCACTAGGATTGAGATTCGACTATCAAAGAGAATAGGTGTTTCGGCACTTTGATGGTGAAGAGAAAATGCAAGAGTGGGGCTATAAGGTTTCGGCTATGGTTCTTAATAAAATGATGGAATATTCGGCTAACAAATGAACAAGTGTGGAGAAGTAGTTTCGGCAATAGGAGAACATGTAAAAGAGATTTCGGCTACAGGTGTTTCTCAAAAATTTGGAGAAGAAGAGATGAACACTTCACCTAGATAATTTCGGCACTTATCAAAGGGAAAAATAAGGTACAATTTTGGCAGTAACTAAGATGAAAAAGAAAGGTTTTGAAAGAGGAAATTTAGCACACACTAGCATCATATTTAAATCGAAAATACAAGCTCCTAGAGTCCTATATTCGGCCACCATATCCCACTTATCAAATCCCAATTTAATCTCCTATTTTATCTCTTATCTTATCATTTAAAAAAATAAAAATAAACAACAATTATCCTACTCTTCTTAGCCGAAATTTAAAATAAAAACAAGCTTAATCCTTATCTTTTGGAAGCCCATGTGTCGTCCAACTCCTTCTCCTTCTCTTGACGTCACATGCAAAAATAAAATCCCACCTGCTGCTGTCAACAAGGCTCGAACCTGAGCCCTCTTTGCCGTAAGCTATGATAACGCCCAAGCCACTTTCTTCTTGGCTCCTTTGTGACATAAACTCCCCACAATTTCTTTTAAGACCTCATTCACCTAGCTCCCCCCTTAACGCCAAAAGCAAAAATAAACCACGCCTCCCTGCTGCCAACAAGACTCGAACCAAGGCCCTTGCCCACTGCACATGGCGTCATTTCCAAGCCTTTAAGTAGCGCCTTGCAGCCACTTTACCAAGGCCTGTTTTATGCCAAAAATGCCTACAATTTTTCCCTTAAGGCCTCCCTAGCCCAACTTCCCTTCTTGACGCAAAAATACAAGCCCATTGCTTCCCACATTGCTCGAACCTTCTCCCCTGAAGCTCCCTTTTGATGCAACCTTCCAAGCCCCCAAGGTAACGTCCCTTGCCACTTTGCTACATGATTGCTTGTGTCATAAATCCAACACAAATTTTCTTAAAGCTACCTTAGCCTAGCTCCCCTTTTTAACTTAAAATCCAATTATTTTCCAAAGCTTTCCCTCATATCCTAGAGTTCCTAAAACTCCTCAGAACACATCCAACACACACACTGAGCCCACTATCTCATGAATTATGCACGAACGCAAAACCCCTAATCTAGGATATTACAAAGATAAAGGAGAAAAGTTAGGAATTTATCTACAAAGAGAGTGATGGCCAAGAATCCATTACTGAGAGGAGTAAAGAAACCAGCTACTACATGGCAAAGGGTTGCCGAATTTCTTATAAATAGAGGGGGCTAGCTCCTTATTTCTGACATTAAATCCTCTCCTTTTTGTGCCGAAATTTCCTAGCTTCTTTTCTCTAAATTTCTTTCTCTAATTTCATAAAAGCTGAAATCGCTAGATCTCATCTCTTGTGGTTGCCGAATCCTTTTTAATGGAGTCTACTTGTGCCGGAATCTAAAGGAAACAATAGGTAAGTGTTGATTTCGGGATTTCAATGTTCTTTTGGCTTTTCAAAGTCCTTAGCTGAATGGCTATTGGAAACTAATCTCTTATTTCACACATCTTTTCAGTATTCCAGGATTTGAAGAAGGAGGCCAATCGCATAGATCTCTAAGTTATAGAATCGTGTTACTTTCGGGATTTTAAGGTAAGAGGATTTGTTTATTTATATATATAAATCGGGTAGAATACTAACCATGGCGAATATAGGAGAGGCATATTTTCACGATTTTTGGCTTTTAAGCAAAGTTATAGATTGAGGATAATAGATCCGGATATCAAGGACATCGACTAAGAATATTAGATTTCGCGATATCAGGTGTGTAACACTTCCTCATAGTCTAGATCTGATTAATAATAAATGTATATATATGTATATGTGTTCACAAGCTTTATATGTTACATTAAAAGCCAAAATCTCGAATTTAAATGACGAACCCTCAGGTTAGTAAATAATCTGACTATATGTTACAAGTAAACTGTTGTACATGTTTTAAATTATTGTGCATGTTGCATAGGGTGGGTGATGAAAGGAGGAAGTTATATGTACATGTATATGAGTAACGATTTTTACCGTGAACTCATCAGAAGCGGCTAATGTCAGTGAATCGTTATACTGAGCTTGACCATTATATGTTATAAGGGCTTGACCAATATATGTTGATGAGCGACTTGACCGCCATCTTAGAAAATAGCGGTGTGGGTTGATTATAGAAATCCCCAATGGTGTGTTGGTTGGTGCAGGGGCGTGTAGTGGATGGAAACCTAGGCAAATGGGTTGGGCTTTGCATATTATATGTTCCAAGTAAATGAATTTATTATTATGTTTAATGAGGCCCAAATCTAGTGGTGCATGAGGGTTGCACACTGAGTCTCGCGACTCACCCCCTTTAAACTAACCTTTCAGGTGACGATTAGTGCATCAGACCGGGCCGGAGTGGAGCGCAAGGTGGCCATGCAAAAGAAGGTGGATCCGGCGACAAAGTTTCCCCATATTAGTTTTTTTTAAAAAGTACTTTATATGATGGATTTAAAATACATTATAATAAGGCCATAGGCCATTTGTTTACATTTTAGATTTAAAATGGGCCTTTAGTATTTATTCTTGTTTTAATTTCTTTCAAGGACATGTAATTAAGTTTTGGGCTTTTGATTATTAAGGCGCACTTTATGTAATTTTCTATTTGGGCTTTTTGTCAACACGATTTGTTTTACTAAAAATTTTCTTAGTGACAAACCAGATCCGGTAGTAGTGTTTGGGTCGGGTTTAGGGTGTTACAGTTAGTTCATAACTAAATACGAAAACATCTCAAGAGTAAAGAATAAACAAAACATAAGAAATCCCTAAAACCCCCTGAAGGAATTGAAGGAGAGATCCTCCATCTTGAATGGAACTCCGGCTTCTTGAGATGGATCAATTGGCTATCTTCAAGTGACTCCCTAAAAGATGAAAGCTTTGGCCAAAGCCTCTGCAAAAAGCCCCCCTTTTATGTCTGCCTTGGGTTATTTATATAGGCTTTGGAATGCTATACTTGGCTCCTAAGTGTCTCCTTCAAGTAGAATTACTATTAGGGTGTTGAAATAGACTTAGGAGTATGTTTCTTTGGCTTCAAGCATCCAAATCCAAGTGAAATTGCTCTTTCCTATGGCAGGGGCACGGCCATGGCACACGCCCCTGTAACTCGTGGTTGGGCCATGTCTCGATTTTATCATTTTGGGCACGACCGTGTAAGTTAGGATTCAGGCCGTGCTTTAGGTCTGTCGATTTGGGCACGGCCATGTAGATCATCAGGCACGTCCGTGTGATAAATGGATGATGCACGGTCGTGTGTCACAGAGTTAAGGCCGTGCTCTAGGTAATTGGCGAGGCACGGTCGTGTGGGATTTGGGCCAGGCCGTGTTGATTTCCTGCTAAGGCCCAATTACTCCGTTTTAAGCCTGTTTTGTGTTCTTTTTATCCTCAGGTGCTTTCCTGAGTATAAATATGAAAAGAAAGGATTAAAAGCACCTTTTTACAGAAATCACGGGCTAAATCATCCAAAAGCCTATTAAATATGGGGTTAAAATATGTTACTTTTACGGTTTATCATGTGACCCCTGTTTCCTAATTTTTTTATGTTTTTTTAAATTTTCTGTTTTAGTTCAAATTGATCCCTGATTGTTTCCAAATTGTCTTTAGGGCCTTGAAGCCTCGATTTAAAGCCCAAAAGTGTATGTTTTCTATGATTGTATTTAGTTATTGGAAATTAATATTAAATTGAATTATTGATCTGTTTGGAAGTTAAAGGTTCTATTTTGTACAGTAATGCTCTATAACCCTACTCTGATGACGGTGATGGGTTAGGGGTGTTACACATTGTTTCTAATCTCCGGTAAAGTAAGTTGATGCATTAAAATTGGATTTCGCTTATCTTCTTTTAATCCTTGTTGGTTGAATGCCATAAGGGCTTCTTTGGTTATTTTTAATCACTCTATTGTATGTTTATCATGTTTGAGTTTTAGCTTGGGAAGAAACCGAGGCGAATTTGAGTAATAGTAGTCTTCAATCAATCGTTAGTGCTTCCAATTAGCAAAACGGGGTGTGGGATTTAATCTAATGTGAATGGTGTATGTGTGTCTTTAACACTCCTTTTTACTTATGGCTAAATGCTTAATTGACTAGACTATGGTTGAATGTATTAATTTCTTCAATAGGGTCCAAATGCGTAAGAGCATATTTAGATGCTTGGCTGAATGTAAAGGTGGTTACTTAACTAGCCAAGTGTAAAGTGTGGGATGTGTTTACTTGCATACCGAGTGTGTATGGTTGTTTCAATGGTTGGCCGATTATGCTCAAGTCACTACAGCAAAACAGACTTTTAGCGGCGTTTTTAGTGGCGTTTTAAAGAACACCACAAATATTATTTCCAAATCGCTGCTAAAAATGATATATAGCGGCGTTTATTCATAAAGCGCCGCTAAAAGTCTGAGCATTAGCGGCGCTTTTGGAAAAACGTCGCTAAAGTTCTGAGCATTAGCGGCGCTTTTGGAAAAACGCTGCTAAAGGTCTGAGCATTAGCGACGCTTTGGGAAAAAAGCCGCTAAAGGTTTGTGCATTAGCGGCGCTTTTGGAAAAATGCCACTAAAGGTCTGTGCATTAGCGGCGCTTTTTTTAAAAACGCCACAAATAATTTTAAAGTTTTTTTTGGATATATATGATTGATTGTCTTTAAATTTGTATATTAAATAATTTCTTATATAATCGTAAGGTTTAGGAGTTACAATTTTAATGTTTAGGGATTATCATTTATGATTTGCAGTTTAAGGTTTAAGGGGGATGTGTTAGGGTTTCATGGGTTAAAAGTTAGGAGGGTAAATGGTTAAGGGTTTAGGGTTAAGGGTTAGGGGTTAGGGTTTTATGTTTTATGATTTAGGGTTTATGGGATAAAGGATAGGTGTTTAGGGTTTAAATTAATTAGTGTCTTTTAATTTATATATTAAATAATTTCTTATATAATTGTAAGGTTTAAGGTTTAAGGGGGATGTGTTAGGGTTTCATGGGTTAAAAGTTAGGGGTTATGGGTTTGAAGTTTAGGGTTTGTGTTTAGAAGTTAGGATTTTAGGGTTTAAGGCTTTGATAAAAACATTAAGTATTAATCTTGGATTTTTTAGAATATAAATCAAAATAAGGTAAATATAAATTATTATTTTAAAAATATATATATCAAAATGGGTTAAATTCCAAAAGCATACATGAACAATGATTTAGTGTGCAATTGTATACATGAACTTTAATTTGATCCAAATCTTATAAAATATTAACACAATTATTGATATAATTAACATCATTTTTATTTATATATTGCATACATAAAATTTATATTTATTCAATATAAAAATATATTGATGTATTTATATTTTAAAATAATGTGTATGATTAATTCAAAATTAAAGTTTCAACTATACATTTAAACCACAATTAAATTTCACATCTAGAATTACACATTAAACTAAAATTCATATATAATTATGAGATGTATCTATATCAAAATTTAGGTGTATATATAATATAATTAAATGCCATTTATATAAAAATCTAAACAACTAATGCAGACTATACTTAAAAGAATAATGTTAACGTAAAAAGAAACAAAAAAATGAATTCATAAAAGAGTTGATAATGGTAATTAAAATTTTAAAATTTAATAATAAAAATTAAAAAATTAAAAACTTAAAATTTTAATATTTAATATTTTAGTTAAAAAGTTCAATACTCAAAATATAATAAAAATAAAAATTTAAAAAAATAATAATCTTAGCACACAAATTTTAGAAGAAAAAACATAGATAAATATAAGTTAAAAATAGGAAAAAAAATTAAAATTATGTAATAGTGGTGTTTTTAATAAAAACACCGTAAAAATAAAGCTATAGTGGCGTTTCTAGTAAAAATGCCGTAAAAAATAAGCTATACTGACGTTTTTTAAATAAAACGCCACAAAATTTCTCTGCTTCACTATCCCTATTATAGTTTCCCAAAACCTAAATTTTCTAAGTCCCCAAAATTTCCCCCCAAAATTTGCTTTCAAATGATTCTATTTTTGTTCTCATGAAGGAATTCAGCAAAGCGTTTCCAAAATTAGCAGCACTTCAAAAACCCCGGCAAAAACCTTTGAAAAATTTCATCTTTAACAATGGATTTGGACCCAGAGGATGTTTTCAAGGACGAAGAAGACGACCCAGATAACGAATTCTTCTAGGTTTCCTCTCTTTCTCTTTTTTTCTTCTATATTCTTCTCCATGGTTAAGAAACGCGAGATGTAATTGTGTTGTTCTTGTCCAATATTTGCAGTAAAGTGAGAGTTCCAAAGAGTATGTTGTTTACTTGGTCGATGCTTCTCTGAAAATATTCAACACATGTCCTGGTGTAAGTTTTTATGTATAACCAAAATGGATAAAGAATACCCATTTCCTTTTCTTTACAGTTTTTTTAGTAATTGGTTTTCTTTTTTCTTTCATGGATTAATACCGTAATTAAGCTTTTCTGTAATGGATATGTTTTTTGATTAACTTGTTTTTCTTCTTCTTCTTTTTCTATTTGAAATGTACTGACTAGCTGTTGATTTTTTATTTTTTATTTTTAAATATTGACATAATGATCAAAAGGATGAAACTCGTTTCCACACCACTGTCAGCTGTATTGCTGGATCACTCAAGACTCAAATCATTAGTAGATCGTATGATGAAGTTGCAATTTGCTTCTTTAACACTGTAAGATGCAATTCTAGCCCTTTAGGTTGATATTATTTATTTTATTTACGGTAGTTACAGCCTCTGGTCCTGGTGTACAAAAAAAAAAAAGAGAAGAAAAATGGCAGGGTGGGGCTTTCCACTTAGTCTACTCACAAAATATACTGTTGAACTAGTAGGTGTAACATTTTAGTTCTTGGGTGGCAAACTCAATTGGGTTAAAATCTTGAATTAGATTAGATTTCTTTGAAATCTCATGGCGATCAGTGAATTGTGGGGAAGTGTTGAAAAATAGGTGTATGAATCCTCAGTAAACAGAAGTGTACATGGCAGTTCCACTGCTACTCTTTAGATCACTTGGCCATCATTCCTACATGACAAGACGCTATTAGGGCTTTTTGGTAACTAGTTGGTTAATCAAAAAGTTTTCAAATAAATAGCTTTTTCATTTGTATATCTCAATTTGGTTTTGCCACAATCACACATGGAATCAAAAGAATAGGTAGGAATGCACATAGAACACCAAGTAACTGCCTTTGTTGGTCAATTGTTTCCATCAATGTGGGATAACTACTCCTAGTTTGCTATATTTTCTATACCAACGTCAACTAGTAAATTGGGTTTATTAGCAAAATATACCACATCTATTTGCAGGGATTGGACTTATTTTCTATATGTTTATTAAAGGACTCGTCTATTTGCAGAGATTGTACTTATTTTCTGTGTGTTTATTCCGACCAGTTGACATTGGTAAAACTTGGACAAGTTTCCATCAAATAGATGAGTCCTTTAATAAATATACAGAAAATAAATACAATCTTTACAAATAGAGTTGGTATATTTTGCTATATGCCCTAGAAGCCTGCTGCCCTAAGTGCCTATGATATGTTTTCTTACTATCTTGTGTTCTGTCTGCAGAGGAAAAGAAGAACTTGCAAGATTTAAATGGTGTTTTGTTTTTAATGTTGCTGAAAGGGAGCACCTAGATAGGCCAACAACTAGGCTTATTAAAGAATTTGACCGTATAGAAGGTAATTTATATTCAAATTAATTGCATTATTAGTGATCAATAATGAAGATTTGATTCTAAGCTTCTGACTGCCTGCTTTAACTATAGATTGTTGCTACAATACTATAAACTGATCGTAAAATACTACTTAAAAGTTCATCATATTTCATTAGATTCACTAAATATGATCTTTTATGTTTAAATTTGTAAAAATCTTTTGGGGAACCAACATACATTTTTTAAGCTATTTTGCAGAATCATTTATGAGAGAAATTGGGAGTCAGTATGGTATTGTTCCTGGGTCTCGGGAGAATTCCCTTTATAATGCCTTCTGGGTTGCCCAAGCTCTTCTTCGTAAAGGGTATGGTTTCCTGTTGCATTTGTCTTATGACTAAACAGCGCTTATTTCCTTTCTTCCTTTGTTTCCCAAGGTTTTTGCATCTGGTTCAGTTTTTGACAGCAAAACTCTTTCAGGTCTATTAAGACAGCTGATAAGCGAATTCTTCTCTTTACTAACGAAGATGATCCCTTTGGGAGTCTCCAGGATGCTGCAAAAAAAGATATGACAAGAACTACATTGCAACAAGCTAAAGTAAACTAAATATAAAGTTGCACGTGCTTTGTGGTTCAGTGTTATATGAGTGCATTCAAACTGATTCCCATTACCAGATTATGTCACCAGCATTTTTTCTTTTTTACTCTTCTTTTTTTCCCCTCCAGGATGCACAAGATATTGGAATCTTAATTGAACTTCTCCCTTTGAATGCAGCTGTTATGATTCAACCATCATTAATATCATATTCATTTAACTCGCTGTCCCAACAAGCATTATTGGATGTGGCTTCCATTTCAGCTAATCGCATTCTCTTGCTGGATTCATATTTCAGTATTGTTGTTTTCCACGGTATGACAATATCACAGTGGCGCAACATGGGTTACCAGAATCAACCTGAACATCAGGTAAGCTGATTTTGTTCATACTATCTGAATCTAGAGCTTATTATAATTATTTATTTAGAAGCATTATATTGTAATGTGCGAAATTACTCCCAGTAAACATGGTTTCTTTTTACATTTACGTAATAATTTTGATTGATCACTTTGGGGAACAATCGAAGTGGTGTTAGTACTAAATTTATGGTCTCCTAAAGCTAGAAATAATGCTTTGTTATTTTTAATTTGGTTTCTTGATTTGGTTTATGACTTTGGTTTTATCCAAGTTCTTTAAACTGATTTAATTGTGAGATTTTCCTTAGCTTTCTTTTTTCTCATTTTATCCGAAACTCCTTTTACAAGAATTATGGCTTTAGACTCCAAAACAGGCATGGGACAAGGTATAAAGAAGCAAAACCAAAAATATCTTCCTCGAGGACTCAAGGACCTCTCAAGCATTGGTACCAACAACAATCCACCTTGCATTTTCACTGTACAAACCAAGGTTAAAGTGGCAAATGGTCGAATCAATCTTAATATTGAATGAAACCCTATGACAAAAGACTTGGTCTGCTACCTCCTGATTATGTAATGTAGAGGATATTGATTTTCCCAAGAACTTGAAGTGGGGCAAATAGAACCCGAAACAAGCGGTCAAGAAATAGATGTTGATGATGTTCTTTCCTCTAAATAGATAATGCTTTCTAGGGAAGCTAAATGTATATTTCCTAATATTTTAAAGCTAAACAATATAAAGTATCCAATAACTGATAATGAGGCATTATAACGTATGCATAAAACACTTCATCCATCAAATAAATTGATCCAATACATGTCTCGTAATCAAGCTTTATATGGCAATGGCGTGTTGCAAAAACCCTGTCTTTTTGCAAGAGATGGAACAAGTGGTGAAATTAAAGCGGTTTATTGCAATTTAGAAAATCAACTTGCGATATTTTTACTAAAGCCCTCAAAACAACAAGGTTCATGAAATTAAGAAAGAAACCTTCATATGTTAAGCTCCAAATTGCATTATTGCATGAGAATGTTGGAATTCACCCAATTCTTCAATGAAGTTTATAATGCTGCTTAAGTTCCTCGTGTTTAGTATCCTATTATTGCATGAGAATGTTGGAATTCACCCAATATGTTCACATTGTTACGTAAAGCTTATTTCTTTTAACAGGCATTTGCAGAGCTTTTGAAAGCACCCCAGGCTGATGCCCAAATGATAATTCAGGAACGATTCCCTGTCCCTAGATTAGTTGTATGTGATCAGCATGGATCCCAGATCAGTTTATTTCATTAGGACTGATTTTCTTTTTTATTTCATCAGGATCATATTTCCATATTTGTGTCTGGATATGTGGTGGGCATGGATACTTTAAGAAAAATAAAGAGCCGGAGGCCCTCATTCATAATGTAAAGGTTGCAGTCAGCCATAGGTTTGGTCTGAATTGGACCGTGCTGAATCCCTTGAATTGAATCCACTGAAAGAGACGTGTCATGATTGTGGTTTGCCAGATTCAGAGTTTAATGTTTCTACCTTCTATGCTGTATGTTTATCATTCATGTTGTGTTTTCTTGTGTAGATTGAACAGGTGGTTTATACATTTACTTTGGATAATAATTTTTTATTTCTTTCAGGATTTGATTGGGTTAAATGGTGAGGATCTTGCTCAATTCATGCCTTCTGCCAGCCAGAAGTATGTATTTATGGTTTTTTTTTATATTAATCTCATTACTTTTATGCAATTACTATTACCATCAATTGAGCTCAAATTCAAAAGAGAATCATTATCATGCACTGGTATAGATGCGTGCTGGTCAGTGGTCACATGTTATGGGATTGAATTAGATTGTATTGAATGTAACAATGAGCTGATCATGTTCAAAAAAGCACAACACGTAGTATAACGAGCTTTTTTTGTTGGATGCTAATTAGGAGACCACTCTTCTTTCTTATGAAAGAAGAGTTGGCTACTTTCTGCTTACATCTAATTCACTTTTCTAACTGCAAAAGAAATAAATACTCTGCCACCAGTTACACTCCCTTCAAATTTCTGAGTACCTATAAAATAGTTGTTTATTTTAGAAGTAAAAAAGAATGTGATAACCAAACATCGTGATGGATTGGTATTTCTAGGCCTTGCGTCTCTCAAACACTGTTTATGATCTCTCACCTCATGCATATTGCTCATATTAACTTCCAATGGATTGTTTTCTTCATAATTGTATTATCTTTAATGATTTCAGACTAGTTATATATATAATCATGATATACCTAAACGCAGTAGCAATATTAAAACTTACTGATTTTTATATGTACATTCACGATTCTTGTTCATAATCTAATTTCAGATTGGAAGATATGAAAGATCAACTGAGAAAGCGAATGTTCACAAAGCAAGTAGTTAGAAGGATTGAATTTCATATTGCCAATGGACTATCAATTGAGTTGAATACTTATGCTTTAATTCATTCACAAAGCGAGTAATTAAAGAAACACATGGTGGAGATCTTGCAAAGTCATTTTGGGCAACAAATCACTCTTCCTTTAATTCAATCCAACTTTTATTAATCCAATATAGTCCATGGGCCGTGTTTCAAGTCCAAACTAAAATGCTCAGGATAGGGCTTATAAGCATCACTTCCAGTCCCTAATGCACCATGGAATCATTGATTTTGTACTTGGATTACCCTAAACTCAAATGAGCAAGGAGTTATGGATTCTATAAAACTAAGCATTCTTATGGTAAATATAATATTTGTGCTTTTTCTTTTTACGTCCATTTCCTATATCCCTGTTGATTTGATTTCTTGGGTGCAGCATAAGATCAACAATAGAGAGGTACAAGAAGGCATGTTCCGGTACCTCAAACACAAATACCGTTACAGAAATCAATGCTCAGGTAATTAATTATTTTTGATAAGATAAATGGAGTTTAGTATTTTGCATGACAAAAGAAATATTTATTTTACAATGTAGTATTATCAACAAGAATTTGATGATTTTCTAACTTCTTCGTACAGTTGGAACAAATTTATTGCATGCCTGTCTATGCATTTGGTTCAGAATTTGGCTTCGATAAGCATGACCAACTCCAGGACTGTGAAGATGTGGGTCTGAAAAGTATGAACATTGAAGGTATATTGAATCATCTGATTTCGAGCTTGGGCAAAAAAACAGCGAAGCTCAAATTTGCATTATCAAATTACACAATACAACCATGAAGTAATATATACATTATACACATATACATACGTATACGACACAATAACTCACAAACATATATATAAAGTAAAATCAAGAGACATGCAAGAAGTGAAACTAAATGGTTATAGTTAATGTATGTTTCTGTTAAATGGATTAGGATATGCTTATAGTATAAAGTGGGCTTATTAACTATATATAAATGGTTAAAGATTCAATCAGATTTCCCATGCTTATAGTGTATATATATATATATATATATATACATGGGAGCTATTTCGTGGGCTTTTGTTTCTCTTCCGAAGATCAAGTTTGAGTTATCACCATTTTGCTTGTTTAACTTGATGGGTATGTAATTGTGATGACTCCCTTCTTAAATATATTTCTGTCTTTAAGCTACAGATTAAAAATAAATAAAGAAGTTATTTGTTAAGGTGTTGGTATGTCTACTGTCAAGGGAAACTAGGACAAATTTGGAAATTTTAGCATTGCTTAATTTACTTAGTGTTCTTCAATGACTCATGTTTGCTCATTACTATTGTGTTCATTTCATTGTTGACTCGAAATGTTAGTAGAAACAATTTCTTGATGTAGGTTTTTAAATTACAGCATTGGAGTCATTAAATTACAGATTTCTTGATGTAGGTTTTTAGAACTTGTTTGAGTAGAGGCAAATGGCAGACATTTGTTTTGCATTTTAGCCTACTAGTCTACTTGTAGTTTTAAGTTAAGATTTTACGTAAGCTTGGTGTAGTTGTACCTCAATGTTCTTGATATTATAAGAATCTCTCTGTTATGAATTTATGATAATCTTCCGTTCCTGCGTATGAAATGGGTACTGAATTTGGCATTCATTAACTAGTACTTCTAATTATTGTTGTTGTTGCTGCTATTAATATACTTTTTTTATGCATCATTCAGCTTATGTAAATGTTTTACCCGGTGATGGAGCAGAGGAATTCTCTTTGGCTCTTTTCTTGTTAATATTTTCATTTTATTTTAGGTGTTATTTTGTATCTTCTGGGTTTGACCGCTTCTCTGTATCTCCTTTTTCTACTTTACTCATATTTTGTCTCCCTACATTTATTTTGGTTTGAAATGTATCATTTTCCTTGTCCTTATTCTTGCTCCACATTTCTTGTCTTTCCAGTTCATGCTTGTCTTGCATTGTTGCTATTTTCTACACTAATGATTGATGGTATATGTTTGTGATTTTAGGTAGTGGTAAGACGTTCACGATGCAACCATTACCTCTCGAGTCGCACAAGATCTCGATGCACTGGTCAAACAATTAGGGTATAAAATTGTACCAATTATGGTTATGATGTATTAAAATGTAAAAAGATCTGTCTAACCATGTGTTTTCCTTATGTGATTTAAGTTCTTTGATCATGCTATTGGTATCAATGTACCTCGATCGCTATTCCTTATATGTCTTGTTCATGAATTTTCATTTTAACACGTATTGTTCATGAATTTTCATTTTCATACGTCTTCAAATTAAATTATACATTGTTAAATTGGATTTGGGGCGTTTTTATAATATTCTAATTTTTTTTAATTTTCGTAACCTTTAGCGGCGTTTTTGGGAAAAGCGCCGCTAAAAGTATAATATTTTATTTTTTTATTTTCATGACTTTTAGTGGCGTTTGTAGGAAAAGCGCAGCTAAAGGTCCAGACATTTAGCGGTGTTTGTGGGAAAAGTGCCGCTAAAGGTCCTGACCTTTAGCGGCGTTTGTGGGAAAAGCACCGCCTAAAAGTCCTGACTTTTAGCGGCGTTTGTGGAAAACCGCCTCTAAAAGTCCTGACCTTTAGCGGCGTTTGTGGAAAAACGCCTCTAAAAGTCCTGATCTTTAGCGGCGTTTGTGGGAAAGCGCCGCTAAAAGTCCTGACCTTTAGCGGCATTTTTTTTATAAACGTCGCTAAGTTTTGCTGCGTTTGTTTTAGCGGTGTTTTTTACGGCGCTTTCAGAAGCATTGCAAATACTATTAGTGGTTCTTATAAACGCCGCTAAAAGCCTAAAAAAACGCCGCTAAAAGTCTGTTTTGGTGTAGTGAGTAAGTATAGTTGAATGGATATGTTTGCATGTATTTTACTAAGTTAGCTGAACTATCTATTGGATTGTTGGGTATGTTCGAACATGGATAAGTTGCTAATGTTTGTCGCTATAATGACATCACATGTTTTAATAAATGTATGAATCCATGCCCACTATTCTGCGTCATTATTGCATGATAAGCATGTTGTTATTTTTTGTATCTTCTGTTAGAATGATTGTGAAGCATGCTACTATTCTGATTTATTGATTGCATGGTATGACTTGCTTCTGTAATGCACTATATTTGGTTCTACTATTATGATAAAAATGACATTATGCATTGCGTAGGGATTGGGTTGATCAGAGATAGAGGAGATCTGTGGAGTTCTGGCAGTACATCTGTAATTTTTTAAAAGTTTTGTTCGAAGTTCTGGCGGTTCGTTCGCAACACTATTCTGGTGGTTTATCCACAAAATTTGACTGGCAATATAATTGCGATTATCTATTGTTACCAGTGGTTAAACCACAATGAGCTACGGCTCTTTCTGATATGGTGTGTAGTGGACGGATAGGTAGGAATTGCATTGTCATTCATGATCATGTATTTAAATTTGGGAATTTCATCATTTTGTAATCTCTGTAAATATAGTGATCGGTGATTGATATTGCTATTGACTCTGTATGTAAGCGTGATTTTATGGTCTTGATACACTATTTACTTTTGATTGAAACTTACACTGAGCTGTAAAACTCATCCCATTAGTTTAACATTTTTCAGGTAATCCATAAGGTTAAGGCTCAGATTTTGCAATTTGGAGGTCTCGTCTCGGTTTTGCTGAATAAAGTATTTTAATTTTATATTTCTATTTATTTGATTTGTAATAATTTATTTTACGAATTGTGGCATCACATTTGATTTTGGGATATTTTTAATATTTTCATGCATAGACGTTAAACAACTGGACCAATTTAAAAATTGGTCACGTTTAAATTATAAACTATGGATTTACTAACAAATTAAACACGTCAGGTTTTTCTGCTATAAAACTGGTTTTCGAAACTCTGAATAATGAATTAATAATCAAGTATGTTTGTAAAATTAATAAGCCACTTTTTAATTGAACTTTAATTAAACTTGGCAAAAACTAATATTTTTATAAAATAAAAAGAAGCCCACTACCGATTTTCTTAAAAATATAAGAATAAATATTTTTAAGAATAAATATTTTAAGAAATGGATCATTTATTTACTAGACCATTTCGGTGGTCAATATGGCCTTCAAAATACGATCATAACATCTGGGCCGGGTTAGGGAGGTTATAGTCAGTCCAGTCAATCACATATATTTCTCTATCTTTTGAGAATCATCCGCTCCGATACTCAAGACAAAATATCTCCCCAATTAGACTTGACAGACGTCATATTAGTTTTTCAATCGATTTGCTCATTTTCGATCATATTGAGAACATGTTTTAGTTCATCTACTAATATAAATTGTCTTTCTGTATTACGATCCGACCACGTAATATCGCTTAGTATTAGTTAAACATTAGATAATCATTAGGCCAATATTTGTTTCTATTTTGCTTTGCATGTAAAAACTATTGAAGACAATATACAAGGTTATTAATATAATTAATAGATATCATTAAACAAATTTATTCGAAAAATACAAATATACAAAACGAATATGTAGTTAAGATACCAGATCCAACAATAGCAATATAAGTATTTTGAACGGTTGAGAAAAAGGATACTTACGGCACAGGTTTGAATCCTTCCATTAATATCTTGTTTTATTTTCTTCTTGAATCCAAGTCCACATTACTTCTATAAATTCTTCTTGGCATAAAATATTCAAGTTTTCATATTAGGCGAACGGGTAAGGAAAAATCTTAAACGGTTTGAGGTGCAAGTTTGAAACCTTTCTTTTAATTTTTTTTCTTTTGGTTATCATCTTTGTCGAAACCATTTTTTGTTTGAAAATGGGCCGACTTTAAAAAGGAAAACGGAGTCGCCACCAATCTTTTTTGAAGTGCGATTGGGCCACTTAGAAAATATTTTGGTCCACGAATTTTAAGAAAATGGGTTCGGGAGTCGGTTATGAACGAGGAAAGATTAGCACCCTTGCAACGCCCAAAATTGGTACCTTATTGATTGATTAATGTCCTAATATTGAAAATTGAAAAATTTAAAATACGATTCATTTTATTTTAAAAGAAAAAAAAACTTGAATAAAATATGAGCAATCAGGCCCTCTTATCTCGAGGAAGTAAAATGTCACGCCCAGTGAGTTAGGGTACGGCATTTCAAATTCCCAAAATTAAGCTTGTCCTTTAACTTTCAAAATTGATGTGCTTAAATCTAAAGAGGATACCCGGTTATTTGGGGTGTAATGAAAAACTCGAACCCAAGAAGTAGGGCTCGATTTTCCAAAATACCAAACACGAAATATTGCCTTTGTTTTTTTGGAAATCCTTATCCCGAGATAACAAAATATCCCATCCAGTAAGTTAGGACACGACGATTTTGAATTCTCGAGGATAAGTTTTTTATTCAACTTTTTAAAAAGAAAGTAATAGGTCCTTTAGATTTGAAAAGAGAAATCGAAATCCAGTAAGTTAGGATACGACTCCCTTCGAACCTTAGGACACAGGGAGTTTGCTTATTTTGAAACGAAAACTATATTGTATCGAAAAAATATGATATGATTTAAAAAATGTAGGACTCATAACAGCGAAGAAAAATAATAAGAACGATAAATTTAACTAATAATACACATGTATAAAAAAGGTGGTAAGAAGAAAATGGTACGATAAAATAATACTAACAAAAAAAAGTAGCAGAGAAATAAAGATGTATTAATGTTAAAAATAGATATAATAATGGCATGCAAATAAAATTATAAAAATAATAACAAGAAAATATTAGTAAAAACATAAAAATAGAATAATAGTAATAATATAAAACATAATGCAAATAAAAATAATATAAATAGTAAATTAATAATAATAAAATAATAAATAAGAAAAGTAATAACAATACATATATAAAATAATAGTGAAAGGGAAAAAAAAGAAAAATAGATATAATACATATAATAGAATGTAATGAAAACGATTTTAATAATACTAATAATTATATATGTAAAGTAATAGTGAGGGAAAAATAAGGAAAATAATGGCGGTAAGAAATATTAACAATAGAATAGTATAATAATGTAAATAATAAAAATAATAATAGTATATATACACAAATAATGGTAATAAAAATAATAATAAAAGATGTTGATAAACAAATAGTAAAAATAATAATATAATATTAGTAAAAAAGGAGTAATAAAAATAACAGTGAAATAAAAATTGTATTAATAATAAAACAAAATAATAATTGTATTAATAATAAAACAAAATAATAGTATAATATATATATATATATATATATATATATATATATAATGTATAATAATATATACATAATATAAAATATAAAGGATATGATTATGACAATAATAATAAAAAGGTAACAAGGAGAAAAAATATTTAAAACAATTAATTTAATGGCAAAATAACAAAACAATAAAAAAATAGAACTGGATCAAAATCGAAAGCTTTGGGGCCAAATTTAAAACAGAAAAAGATAAAAGGATAGAATTGTAAGGCTGCACAACTTAGAGGGACCACAATAGCAATAACCCCGCCTCCAGAAACGATGCGTCTAAATAGGGCTAAATTGAAACGGCACATGAAACACCCCAAACCCGGCCCAAAAAGCCTAACCGGATTTGGTATGTTCCTCGAGTAAAACTATAGCTAATTCTCATTTTGTTTAAGAAAAACTTGATGATTTTGTAGAAAGCAGATTAACTTAACATTTTGTAAAGAAAAATTTATAGCTTTTAAAAGAAAATCATTACTTGTAGGAGGAATTGATAAATCAAAAGAAAACCACATTTAAGGAAATTACTTTAAAACATATATATATATATATATATATATATATATGTTAGTGACAAAAACATTTTGAATTATTATTTATCGAAAACCATTTAGTTATTTAATAGCTATTGTTCATGGCAAACAAAGGTAAATCCAAACACAAAATTAAAGATAGTTTATAGTGGCCTTATTACAAAAATAGCAACCCATAATAAAGTCTTAATAATAAAAATTAACTTAATAAGTTTAAGTAGGAAATTTTCCAAACTTCATTATTTGAGCATTGGCCACCTCGAAATCCTTGTTGACCCGATCCATCGCTTCTGAATCATCTGAAAAGTTTATCCCATAAAAGGGTGAGTCATAAACTCAATGTATAACACATACATTAAAAAGCCCATTTAAGTCATATTTGGCCCAAAAGCCCATTTAGCTCATATTTAGCTTAAAAGCCCGCTTAGCTCACATTTAGCCCAAAGGCCCATTTTCATAGCAGATCAAATAATAATCATTCAATATTACATGATTATGTACATGAAATGAAATGCAAGCCCTACCACCTAGATATCCATTCGCTACACACCACCCCTACCAACCAACACACCGTGGGATTACTAAATCGACCCTCCATCCGCTACACACCATTGAAGGCGCTTGTTGCGGTCAACATGCACATCGCCTTATAATTTTGTGGCAAGGCCACTCAGACAAAATTGTGACCAAGTCACCGGATATCAAATATGTGATCGAAGTCACCGGATTTCAAATATGTGACCGAAGTCACCAGATTCACATATACGTGACCGAAGTCACCAGATTCAAATATACGTGACCAAAGTCACCAGATTCAAATATACGTGATCAAGTCACCAGATTCACATATATGACCAAAGTCACGTAAATGTGGTAAAACCACTAGAATACTTCCTCCTTTATCAAATATACCCATATGCCCATGCACATACATATCAATAAATTTTCATGCTATTTACCCCACAGATCATAATATAGTCATACTTATCTCACATTTATGCATATAGCAAAATGAACAAAATATTAGGGTAAACATACCTGAATATCGTATACCACTGAATGGTATCCAAAATCACAATCATACACATGGTCATATAATCACATTTAAATATATGTAAATCTATGAGATTTTTAATGTAAGGTTACACACCTCGTGATAGTGAGAACAATACCCTCTCGCTCGTCAACACCTAATTAATTAACACACTTGGTTAGTATACACTATTGCTAACAAAACTACACTTATTGATGATGGATCTAAATCCTTACCCTTGGATTCTCGAACGACAGTTATTTGTGGTTTTTCTCCACTAGATGGATCAAAACCAACTGATATTCCACCAACGTAAAGTGGTTTGATTGTCCGCACTACTTCAAATAACTGATCCTCGTTAGCAGAGGGTCCACAACCCGGTGGAAAGTCTCTAACCGCCGATACAGCCTTTCGTTTGAAGTTTGATGGTAAAGGAATACCTCCTCTTTTCCAAACACTCCGAACTGCCCTTTTCTTACCTATCTTGTTAGTCTCAAATTGCCCCTAAAAATACGATCGATTAGTAGTCTATCTAAAGAAATCGATATAACCAAAAAGGGATAATCTTACCTTGATGATTTCGAAGATCACTTCTTAAAAGTTGTCTTCAACAAAGATCCTTAAAATCCTTTCCAAGGATTCGGCTAGAGAGAAAAATAAAAGATTTATTTTCTAGATCAATTATAATAAAAGGAATAATGAAAACTATTGACAAACAAAAACCTTACTTTGATTCACTTGAAGGTTCGGCCTTGAACAAAAGAAGAAAGGAATTGATGATTTGGCTTTAACAAAGAGAAGAAAAAGATGGTGGTTTCAAATATGATGGTTTCTATTTTGAGAGAAAGAAGAAAGAGAATGAAAATGAAAGAAGAGAGAGAAGAAGAAAAGGTGATGATGAAGAAAAGAAAAGAGATAGGTTTAGAGACCTATGCACATTCGCCAAGGGAAGAAATGAAGAAAAAAATAGTTCTTTGCAATTTGGTAGTTTACGCTATGAGAGGGAAAAAGAAAAGAGAAATAGAATGAAAAGGAAGAAAAAGAAAATGAGAGAGAAAGCTTTTGGTGAAAGTTGAATTCGGCACTAGAGAGGAAGAAAAGAAAGTGTCTTCAAAAGTGACAACATTTTGTATCAAAAGAAGGTAAAATTTTGAGAGGAAAAGATGAAATAAAGGTACCTATTTTGGTCAAAATACAAAGGCCAAAACAAAGCAAACTTGTACCAAATGTCACTAGACAATTTCGCTAAGAGAAGAAGAATATTGGACATAGGAAAATGCATAATTGACAACCTTTTGGTTAACTAAAACCTCCCTAATCCCATACCAAAATTCGCCAACAAGGAAGCCAACATACTCCCCTTTTGCTCCACATTTCTTCCCTATCAACCTTAATTTTGCTATCGCCATTAACCACTCCCTTTAGCCCCTAAAATCGTTTAGGTTCATGGTCAAATGACCATGAACAAGCTCCCAAAACATTGCCCAATATCATGCCTTTTGTCCCCCTCATCTTATCATCCTTCATGATTCCATACCATAAGTTCTTAGCTTCCTTTTCATATGGTCAAATGGCCAAAAATAAAAGAATACTCATCCACTCTAGAATATTCTTGGCCGACACTAAAGGGAAGGAAACATAAAAACTAAAATTTTTCCCATTTGCTAGCTAGGGATTCAACCTCTCCCTCAAGCACTCATCCATGCATCCTACCACTTTGCCAATTACTCAACTTATGCTTAAAACTCCTTGTCATTAATTTATAGGCCTAACTTGCTTAGCTCTCTTAATTATTAGAAATTAAAAGTTTCACTAAGCATTCACTCAATTAATGAAGCTCAAATAACTTCCAAAATACACTCATTAATAATTAAGCATGCAACATCATTCAATTAAGTAAGATGCATAACCCCTAATTATCGGGATGTTACAAACAAGACAAACTTCGATAATTTAAAAAAGGAAAAAGCTAAAGGGAGGGATGCCATTAAATAGAGCGCGAAGGAGGACTAGGCGCGTAATTTACCCATTTAGGGTAAATTTGCGCAAATTCACCTGCAGAAGCAGGTAATCACGCGGGGATGTTCCCCCCTTACGACGTCGTTCTTTAAACGTTTTAAAACCTAAAAACCAACATTTTTCTTTCATTCTTCCTGCTTCCAAAACAAAAAACAAAAACAAGACCCCAATGTTTATCCCCCAAATGAAACTCCTCTGCTAGGGCAAGCCCTTCTTCAACGCGAGACCGCCACACGCTCACCAGTTACGGTGGCCGGAAGAAGCAAGGTAAAGTTATTTTTTATAATGAGATAGAAAGGAAAAAAAAAGGAAAAAGGAAAAAAAACTTGACTGATTCAGTGTTTGTTTTGGATCAATTTGCATATTTTCAAATGTATTCTGTATTCTTTTTCATAAATCATCTAAAAGAAGGGTCCCTTTTACACCGTTATTCTGGCTCTTATATAGCCATTTTTACAAACAATTTTCCTCTATTTTGTAGATACACGAGAGGCTGTAGGTGGCGTGCGTGATGGCGCACGATGGGAAGAAAGGCTTTGCTGGCAAGGGTCGTGTGGCGTGGGGACTCTAGCAATTTCCTGAAGTTTTTTGTCTTTGCAAATTTGGCCATTTGGGCTGTGTTTTTGGGGCTGAAATTTTGTTCTTGGGTCTGGCTTTGTTTGGGCTGGTTTGGGCCCCGATCTTAAAATTGGGCCTTACAGCTGCCCGTCTTTGCTTATTGTCGTGTAACGAGAATAGAGCAAAGACTTTAAAAGGGCCAATTTTGCCCCATCTTGTTGAATCTCGACTTCTTAATGCTTCCTTTCTTCAGGTAGCTTTATTCCATCTACTGCATTTCCAGGGGTATAGGTATTTTGTTTCGATTTGCTCCACTCCTGCTTAGTGGAGATAAGATCTGCTATCTTCAGCCTACTCCACTCCTGCTCAGTGGAGATAAGGCTATAAACTTCAGTCTGCTCCATTACCGATACATAGAGATAAGACTTGCTGCTTTCGATCTGCTCCATTCCTGCTCAGTGGAGATAAGATCTGTATTTTTTTAGCCTGTTACCTTACTGCTTAGGGGGTTAAGCTGGTGGTTTGCATCTGCTCCATTGCCGATACATGAAGATAAGATTCGTCATCTTCGATCCGCTCTACTCCTGCTCAGTGGAGATAGGATCTACTATCTTTTGCCTGCTCCACTCCTGCTCAGTGGAGATAAGGCCTCGGTCTTCTGATTTGCTCTACTCCTACTCAGTAGAGATAAGATCTGTTATCTTCGATCTGCTCCACTCCTGCTTAGTGGAGATAAGATTCGCTGTTTCGATCTGCTCCACTCCTACTCAGTGAAGATAAGATCCACTTTCTTTCAGCCTGCTCCCCCTCTTCAGTGGAGATAAGGCTATACTTCAGTCTGCTCCATTGCCGATACACGGAGATAAGACTTGTAATTTCGATCTTCTCCATTCCTGCTCAGTGGAGATAAGATTTGTATTTTCAGCCTGCTCCACTCCTGCTCAGTGGAGATAAGGCTATAAACTTCATTCTGCTCCATCGCTGATACATAGAGATAAGACTTGCTGCATTCAATCTGCTCCACTCTTGTTCAGTGGAGAAAAGATCTATATTTTTTTTAGTTTGTTACCCTACTGCTTAGGGGGTTAGGCTGGTGGTTTGAATCTGCTCCATTGTCGATATATGAAGATAAGATTCGTCATCTTCGATCCACTCCGCTCCTGCTTAGTGGAGATAGGATCTACTATCTTTTGCCTGCTCTACTCCTGCTTAGTGGAGATAAGGCCTCGGTCTTCCGATCTGCTCTACTCCTGCTCAGTAGAGATAAGATCTGTTGTCTTTGATCTGTTCCACTCCTACTCAGTGGAGATAAGATTCGCTGTTTCAATCTGCTCCACTCCTGCTCAGTGAAGATAAGATCCACTTTCTTTTAGCCTGCTGCGTCCCTGCTCAGTGGAGATAAGGCTATACTTCAGTCTGCTCCATTGTCGATACACGAATATAAGACTTGTAATTTCGATCTACTTCACTCCTGCTCAGTGGAGATAAGATCTGTATTTTCAGCCTGCTCCACTCCTGCTCAGTGGAGATAAGGCTATAAACTTTAGTCTGCTCTATCGCCGATACATAAAGATAACACTTGCTACCTTCAATCTTATCCACTCCTGCTCAGTGGAGAAAAGATCTGTATTTTTTTTAGCCTGTTACCCTACTACTTAGGGGGTTAGGCTGGTGGTTTGAATCTGCTCTATTGCCGATACATGAAGATAAGATTCGTCATCTTCAATCCGTTCCACTCCTGCTCAGTGGAGATAGGATCTACTATCTTTAGCCTGCTCCTGTAACTCCCATCAATTTTGCTACGATGTCCTCTGGGGAACCTACCTGTAGAATTTAATTTCATGGGGTCTATGCTTATGTCAAATGGTTAGGATGTCATAAAAATGCTCCTAACCATATGTATTATGAATGTTATGAATGGATGCAAAATGTCATGAGAATGATTCATTTTTAACACTTAGGCTTTATTGCTTGTTGTTTATTAAGGTGATCTCTGACGTATGTCTTCTTTGTTCAAC
Source organism: Gossypium rotundifolium (assembly GCA_025506655.1). Taxonomy (NCBI): domain Eukaryota; kingdom Viridiplantae; phylum Streptophyta; class Magnoliopsida; order Malvales; family Malvaceae; genus Gossypium; species Gossypium rotundifolium. The sequence goes on along the minus strand of CP106729.1, from coordinate 187,215,199 downwards.
TGATACTTCTAACAGGGAGTCTGAAGATGTCGTCACTGCTTAGACCCTTATCTTAAGTGCTCTGAGCCCTTTAAGCCTGGTTAGTTCTAAATAATTGTCCTGTTTCGAATTCTTGTATTATTTAGAGACTTTCAGAGTAATACACGTAACTTTTTTTGTGAAAGCATTATTAGTTCAGTAATCATTACTTCAATATGAAATGCTTGGAAAAATATTATAGAAATGAATAAAACTATAATTTATTCGGGATAAAACCCGTGAAGAGTGGGTTGGTTAAAAAAACAAATTCCACTAAGGTACAAAAATGAGTAAGAATGGCCTTGATGCCCCAGATATCACAGCTTAAGCTTCTCAGTACGTACTTTTTGAAGACCATTCTGGGTTCAACATGTATCTAGGAGATCCGTGGTACTTTGTCGATGCCCCAAGATGTAACATACCTCCTCATTGTCAATTCAAGTGTAACGAAACTACTGTATGCCCCATCACAAGTTGATTATAATTTGAGACGCCCTTTGCGGGTTTTCATCCTGGCCCACTTTCAAGCGAAGTACTTTTTGACAGAATCCGCGTTAACTGGATTTGGTAGACTTTTACCGTCCATCTCGGCTAGTATCAAAGCTCCTCTAGAAAAAGGCCTTCTTTACAACATAAGGTCCTTCCCAATTAGGCATCCACTTTCCCTTGAAGTCTTTTTGCATAGGGAGGATCTGTTTTAACACCAAGTGTCCCTCATGGAATACCCTAGGGCGGACATTCTTGTTGTAAGCCCGCATCATTCGCTTCTGGTACATTTGCCCATGACGGATGGCTTTTAACCTTTTTTCTTCAATTAAATTTAGCTGATCATATCGAGACTGAACCCATCCACTTCATCTAACTTCAGTTCTGACAAAACACGAAGAGAAGGAATTTCAACTTCGATGGGCAGGATTGCTTCCATCCCATAAACTAAAGAGAAATGTGTTGCCCCAGTGGAAGTTCTAACTAATGTTCGATAGGCGTAGAGGGCAAGTGGTAACTTTTCATGCCAATCCTTGTAGGTCTCAGTCATTTTCCCCATAATTTTCTTGATATTTTTATTAGCCGCCTCAACGGCGCCATTCATTTTCGGGCGATATGGCGATGAGTTGTGGTGCTTAATGTTGAACTGACTGCAGACTTTCGCTATCGTGCTGTTGTTTAAGTTTAAAGCGTTGTCAAATATGATCCTTTCTGGCATACCGTAACGACGGATGATTTTTTTCTTCAAAAATTTGCTAACTGTCGTCTTCGTGACATTGGCATATGAAGCTGCCTTTACCCATTTGGTGAAGTAATCAATAACCATGAAAATGAATCGATGTCTATTAGAAGCTTTCGGTGAGATCGGCCCAATAACGTCTATGCCCCATATTGATAAAGGCCACGGAGAAGTCATAACATGAAGAGGTGAAGGAGGCACATGGATCTTGTCTCCATAAATATGGCACTTGTGGCACTTCTTGGTATAACGGATGCTGTCTCCTTCTATCGTGGTCCAATAATACCCAAATCTCATGATTTGCCTGGCCATTGTAAACCCATTGGCATGCATTCCACAGACACCATCATGGACTTCTTCCAGGATTTTCCTAGCTTTAACAGCATCGACACATCTTAGCAACACTTGATCCCTCCTCTTTTTATACAAGATCTCTCCATCTAAGACGTAGTCATTAGCAAGCCTTCTCAATGTTTTCTTATCATTTTCAGTTGCTTGATCGGGATATTCACGGCTCTTCACATATCGTAGAATATCATGATACCAAGGGTGATCATCTCTCTCTTCTTCTTCGTCAATATTGCAGCAGTGTGTCGGAGTCTCGTAGATGCTTATTTGAATGGGCTTCATACCCTCTTCATCATTTACTCTGATCATAGAAGCTAATGTGGCCAAGGAGTTAGCCATCTAATTTTCATCACGCGGGAGGTAAAAGAATGTGATATTATCAATCTCCTCAATTAGCTCCAAGACCAACTATCGGTAACTGCTCAATTTGGGATCTCTCGTTTTTCATTCCCCTCTGAGCTGATATATTACCAACGCGGAGTCTCCATATACTTCTAGCAATTTGACTTTGCGGTCTATGGCAGCTTGGATTCCGATGATACATGCTTCGCATTCTACCATATTGTTTGTGCAATCGAAGCCCAACTTGTAAGTGAATGTATAATGCTCTCCCTTTAGGGATACCAGGACCGCCCCAACTCCATTACCAATGGCATTTGATGCTCCATCGAAGTTCAGCTTCCAGGGATGATTTTCTAGGGTATCTTCCTCAGTCGTCGCTACAAACATCAGATCTTTATTAGGAAAATCGAAATTAAGAGGCTCATAATCATCTAGCACCCTGCTGGCTAGAAAATTTGCTATTGCACTCTCCTTTGCCGCCTTCTAGTTCATATAGACTATGTCGATCTCAGAGAGTAAAATTTGTCATTGGGCCATTCTTCCATTCAGGGCGGTTAAAATTTGTCATTGGGCCATTCTTCCATTCAGGGCAGTTGACTCCAACATGTACTTAAGAGGGCCTAGTTTCGAGATTAACCAAGTTGTATGGTACAACATGTACTGTCTCAACCTCCGAGTTGTCCAGACCAAAACACAACATATCTATTCAATTGACGAGTATCTCATTTCACACTCAGTAAATTTCTTGCTGAGGTAGCGCTCTTTCTTTTTTTCTTGTTTCGTCGTGTTGGCCAAGCACACATCCCATTGCATTATCAAACACTGTCAAGTATAGAATCAATGGTCTATCAGGACTGGGTGGCATTAGCACTGAAGTATTAGACAAGTATTGCTTAATCTTATCAAATGCCCTCTGGCATTCATCGTCCCAAATGCCTGGATTGTGTTTATTAAGAAGACAGAATATTGGATCACACTTCTCAGTCAACTGCGAAATAAACCAAGCGATGTAATTCAATCTTCCTAGAAAACCTCGGACTTCCTTCTGAGTGGGCGGCGGAGGTAATTTTTGTACGGCCTTGACTTTATCCAGGTCTACTTCAATTCTCTTTTCAATGACCACGAAACTAAGTAATTTTCCTGACCTAGCCCCGAAGGTGCATTTGGTTGGATTGAGCTTCAGTTGAAATTTTCTCAACCTCAAGAATAGCTTCCTCAGAACCTATACATGCTCCTTTTCTGTTTGGGACTTTGTGATCATGTCGTCGACATAGACCTCGATCTCCTTGTGCATCATGTCATGAAACAAGGTTACCATAGCCCTTTGGTATGTTGCTCCCTCATTCTTTAACCCAAATGGCATCACTTGGTAACAAAAAGTTCCCCATAATGTTATAAATATGATATTTACCATGTCTTCAGGATGCATCTTTATTTGATTGTATCCCGAGAAACCGTCCATGAAGGAGAAAAATGAATACCCCGTCATGTTATCCCCTAAGGTGTCGATGTGAGGCAGTGGGAAGTTATCTTTTGGGCTGGCCTTATTTAAGTCTCTATAGTCTACACACATCCGCACTTTCCCATCTTTCTTAGGAACAGGGACAATGTTGGCTACCCATTCTGAGTAATTTACCACCCATAAAAACCCAGCATCAAATTACTTCTTGACTTCTTCCCTTATCTTTACCACGACATCAGGTCTCATCCTTCGAAGCTTCTGCTAGACCGGCTTACAATCTTATTTTATGGGGATATGGTGTACCGCAATGTCAGCACTCAACCCAGGCATGTCCTGATATGACCATGCGAAGACGTCTTTGAATTCTAGCAGAAGTCTAATGAGGTCCTGCCTTATTTCATTGGTTATGCAGGTGCCGATTTTCACTTGCTTCCCATCTTCTAAAAACACATTCTCAATTGTCTCTTTGTGAGGTAGAATCAGCTTCTCTTCTCGGTCTACCATCCTTAACAAATCCAGGGATAAACTAGAATCTTCGTCATCTGTAAAATCCCAAGATCCCTCTAGGCACATGTCTTGCTTATAAGGGAATTCTGGGTCCATAGCAGTGTCGCTCATGACGTCGATATCCGAGGACCTATGGTAGGTATGAAAGAATAATTAATGAAATGAATTTAAGAATAACTCGTTTATGTGTATGATTATGAATGGAATAGAAAAAGAGTAACATAATGATTGCACGGTATGAAAGAAAAATGCACTTTTATTGAAAGTAAAGATGCTTGAACATGAGCCTATTTCACAAAAGATTCTCATTGTCCATAGGCTTGAAATAACAAGTGTGTTTTGAACATTACTCTATTTTAGTCCTAAAAACTACAGGAATTTCTTTCGCAATTCAGTTGTCCAGAACACTTCCAAGCCCGTTTGGGCGAATACCCGTCAAGTTCTCTTCTTTCAGATCTTTTTCAGACATGGCGTTGATGCTCAAAGCTCTTATCATATCTTCAATCGTTTCCCTGTTCACATTTTCTAACCCTGAATGGATAATTCCTCCCAACACAAATGTATTAGATATATGAGGAAAAGTCATTGATCCCCATTTGACATCGGCACCATTCAATCGTGCCCTTCGTCTCTCACGCTTTCTTTCCAATTCCTCGTTTCTTTGGCTGGCGTCTGGCCTATGCCCCAGAATAAAATGATCATGCTTGTCAACCAATCCTGGCACTCTGACCGATCCTTGAAGATATTTTTGAGTCCCATCCCCGACAATGCTCCTCTTCCATCTTTGTTGCTTCATAGAGTTTAGGCACCGGATCTTACCTTTTTCACTAATGAAAATCATATTTACAAACTCCAACGACCTTAAGGAGCACTTTACAGCCTCCGTATCATTATGTACGGTGCATTACTAGTAACAGACGCTATGATATCATCCTCGCATTTATGGTTATCAACCGGCCCTTTGTCACCAACTTTAACTTTTGGTGCAATGATGATGGTACGACTCCTGCTGAATAGATCCAAGGCCTCCCCAATAAGCAATTATAAGAGGGCTTGATGTCTATCATGAGGAAATCTACTTCGTATGTATTTGGCCCAATTAGGAGGGGTATCTCCATTCTTCCCATTACTTTCCTTTCGGTTCCATCGAATGCTTTTACTATATTTTGGCATACTTTCATATGAGAGTTGTCTACAGGCAACCTGTTCAATGTAGATAGGGGCAAGACATTCAGTGCCGACCTGTTGTCGATTAATACCCCCGGTAATGTATATCCTTTGCATCGGGTAGTGATGTGGAAAGCCTTGGTAGATCCCATGCCCCCTGGCGGTATTTCATCATTACTGAACGATATGAAATCATCTGCGCTTATGTTGCTAACGAGGTGGTCTAGTTTGTTTATTAAAATGTCATCAGCAACATAAATCTAGTTCAACGCTTTCATTAGCGCATTACGGTGTCCTTCTGAGTTTAGAAGTAAAGCCAATACTGATTTACGTGCAACTATTTATGTAACTATTCCACAACACTGTACTCACTATGCTTTAGGAACTTCAAGAACTCTTTGGCCTTATTCTCTGTCATTGGTTCATTAACCATTGACCTTGTTTTCTCTTCTCCCCCTCTGATCATAGAGGATTCGACTTCTGGGTTGGGCAAGCTGACCGAACTCTCTTTCCCGAAAACTATCACAGTGCAATTGTAATTCCAAGGTACCCTTCTGTTATCCTTACAAGGAAAAGTCACGGATTTTTGAATTACAACCCTCAGTGTATCCTTAAAATAAAAAGTCGTGGGCTTTTGAATTACGACCCTCGTCATATCCTTATAAGGAAAAGTCACGGATAAGTTCCTTTTCCAAAAGAGAGGCAATCTTCCAGATTTGAAATCTCGCAATCGAGCCCTAACTTATCGGGTTCCGATTTCTCATTTGATTTAATAACGGAGGATCCTCCTCAAATAAAACCAAGTTTCAAAAGGCGAGCTTAGCTTCGGAGTTTAAAGTATTGTGCCCTAACTTCTTCGGACGTGATGCTTTACCTCTTCGATAATAAGAAAGCCTTAACGTCCCCCAATTTTTAAAAATAAAAAGCATTGTATTTTCGAATCCTTTTAAGTTTTCAACAAATAGACATCAATCAATCGCTTGGTACCAATTTTGGGCGGTCGAGGTGCTAATCCTTCCTCGCACGTAATCGACCTCGAACCCGCTTTCTCAAAGTTCGTGGACCAAAAGCACTGCTTTAGTAAATTAAATGCTTTATTAAAACAAAGGTGATCCGATCACACCATATAAAGATCGGTCACGACTCCTTTCCTTTTCTTTTTTCAAAATCGAGTCGACCGCATCGTTTACTGCTTCCCCAAAAATGGTTACGACAACTTGGCGACTCCAATCTGGGACGCGAGGTCAAGCCAAAGATTGATTGATTTTGTCCTTTTAATTAAAATGGCTTTGAAAATCATGCTTCTTTTGACGATCTTCAATATTAGCCTTGTAAATACTTTGGCATTGCATTGCATGACCGTTGTGGTCACACCTTTAAGTGGGAGCGAAGTTATGCCTTCGTGAGGTTTTCACCTCCGCATGGGCTAGTGGATCGCCGGATACATCCGCACCTATGTCTTCGTGAAGTTTTCACTCCAGTATGGCCATAGGGAAATGTATTCCCTCGAACCAACTCGTCCATATGAACCTATAATGGGTGAGGATCGAGGAATCGATGGTTCGGGTACCTCAAACTTTAAAACTAAACCGCATATAGTGAGCCCAAGGAGCCCACCTTAGGTAGAGCTATGTCAAACCTTAGTGGTCACCCAGATAGGTGTTTGTTTATTCTACTTGCTTTATGGTACTAACTTGTTGTGTTTCTTTTTTGTGCATATCATTTCATATTTTAAGAGGTATCGATTCACGGTCGATTTACGAGTTAGAAAGTCGGTTATGGAAAACTGATTCCTTGATAACGTGGAAGACAATGCGATGTTCAGATAGTTAGAACCTAGGCATTTAGAAGGTGTGGATCCATTTGAGCAAAAGGAAATGTGGCAATTGGAAGAAAAGTGATTGGCGGAGAGCAAGAGACCCGTGACAATAAATTGGTGAAAAGGACTTCGCCATAACGGGAGAAAAGTTTATTTATGTTAATGCTCTTCCAAATATCAAGCATGTGTTTGTAGTTGTATTTAAGGATGTTACATCTAATGTAAACAACACTAATGCAAGGCCCGATGTCCATGATGACTCAAATGGGCAAAACAGAAGAGAATTAAATGGCCTTATCGGTCAAATCAGCTTCGTTGCATAGACACCCATGCGAGCAACTCAAAATGCTTGGCACGGACAGGAATCTAAAAACTCTCAAGAAGCATTGAGGGTGATAGATGTTATTTTAAGATAGCATGCAAAACAGGGATGCCTACTGGTTTGTCAATCTTTCAAGATAATCATAATAGCTTCGCAGACATTGGAAGAGGTGCCTTGGCAATAGGGGCTTCCATTTAAATTTCATGGCCACTCAAAGAGTCTTTCCCTGAATATTGATATTCGTCCTAGCCCGATTGTGGATCCTTTGCCAATCAAAATGCCATGGATCCTGGACTAGACCATGGCTAAGCAAAGCTTTAGGAACACGAGGGCAAAAGTCACCCATCCAATCACGAGTACAAGATCACCGGATTGAGCGAGTAGTTGTGCAAAGATCCGCTGCTTTTATTAAAGGGAAAAGTGTGAAATAAGTTAATAGTGAAACCGAGAATCTAGAGATTATCAGATATAATCATTTTGTCGACCATCACAACATACAACAGTGCTTCTCGCAAGACTTGCCATGCTTCAATGTCGAGAGCCAAACAATCTACATTCTTTGGAGCTCCATTCCTAGAGGTATTTGCAATTGACAAAGCACTAACTAGAGAGCTTCTTTGGTTAAGATAGAAGTCTCGTGAAAGAATGAAAGACTTATCCAATGCTTCATGGGGAGCAACCATAGTGCCAAGTCGATAATACGCTCTTGTGGTGTTTCTATCGCCGTTAATTTCACCCAAAGTCGAAGATCGATTCATCGATTACCAAGGGCAATGATAGAAATTTTTTGGATTTAGTGGAGCCATCTAGGAGGAAAGTTAGGTTGTTGTGAACTTCTTGACTCATCGCTGTGATCCAAACAACATTGCAAGGGATTGGGTTCGTGTGAAGAAGTGAAAGGAATGTGCATTGACCCCATTTGATAGATCCAAAGAGATTAACTAGAATAGACGACTTTCACCGCGGTTAGAATGAGAAAAGTTATTAAACAGTACAATCTAAATGTCCGGAGCTCGCAATTCCTTCTTCGCTCAGAAAACTCTAATCTTTATGAGCCATGGAGCGCGAAGAATCCTCAGTACGGCGCTAGCTCGAGTAAATGATCGATACTTTTTAGAAAATTGATGTTGTCGAGACAACCTCCTCACTACCCTCAAAGTCAGAACTATGCAATCGAGTTGAAGTTAAGTCCAACAAGATTAAGGAAACAAAGTGTAGTTAAATTTAGCATTACACAATTGTGAACTCATGGATCGAGCTTCTTGAAATAAGAGAGGAGTGTTGAGAGAAGAACTTCATCATTCTTATGATCATCAAGTTAAAAGTCAAGATTACCTCATGAAGGGAATGGTAGTTGGTCATCTGATTTTGGCATTACAGTGGATATGGTAAGCATAAGATATGGGCTACAGTTTGATCACAACCAAGAGCTAGCTCCATTGCTTGGGAAATCAAAACCCTTAGGACTTGGGACGAAAGCATATAGTAGTCCATTTTATATAAAAGAATTTGTTTTCTAATAAAGTTTTCTAAAATGAAGTTGATCGAATCGATACCTCTTTGCATTCATGCATTCGCACTACATTGCATTCGCATTACATTGCATTCATTTGCATTAGACTTTACAAAAGACCCTAATTAGGCAAAATGTTTCAGCTTAACTCGGAAAACATGGAACAAAGGTTGGCGAGGATAGAGCAAAGGCAAATCACGATGCAAGAGCAATTGATCCAAATTCAACAAGAAATGCGAGAGCAAATGCTAGACTTCCAAAGGAACATGATGGGCCGATTAACTCGCCACTAGCCGGAGGACTCGAAAAAGAAGTGACCCAAGGACCAAAATATGGATAATGATGAAGACATCGCTTATTCCCCAATGAATGTCCCAACTCAACCAGATGCGCATTCTCGCACAGTACTGCCATTGTTGGATCTCAATATAGGACCGATACTTCGGCGCTACCGTTGAATCCTCTGAGGAGCCCTGATAATGAGCAAGTCAATCGCGTTGTTTTTGGCCTACCAGAGGCAGAGAAAAAAGGAGAAGGGGTTTCAAAAGCCCCGAAGAGGAAGGATAAAGATAGGGCTGGCACGAGTGTGTATACCAAGGGTTATTCAAGCCGTTCTAAAGAAATCAACCAAAGAAAGCGATTACCGATCACGGTCCCCCAAAGCAAGATCCCAATCCAGAGCATATTCAAAAACCTCGGTTCACTCCCATTCCCATGACGATAGGAGTTATACCGAACTTATTTGATATGCATGTTGTAGCTCCTTATTTTATAAAACCATCGCAACCTCCATACCAAAGATGGTATGACCTAAATGTCCAAAGTGAGTATCATGCGGGAGTTACAGGACATTCGATAGAGAATTGCACACCTTCAAGAAGTTGGTGGAAAAATTCAGTCAAAATGGGTGTTGTGGAGATAGGCGGCTTAACCAAAAGCGTAGCATGAACCTAAGAACATTTTGAGCAATGAGATCGGAAGTAATTCCTATAGTATTCGAAGCTTACCTAGAGTAATATATGAAGTATACTTGTTGCTTTAAGCCTAGAAGCAATAAGATCTCTTTGTGAAATAGGCTCGTGTTTTGAATTACTACTTCAATAAAATGCATCTTTTGGACCAATATTTTATTTTCCATGCTATACATTCTATTGAATATTCTTTTATTTTTAATTCATAAATAATCATTCATTCTCCTAAATTACCTCCATACTGAAGATGGGTCCCCGATATCAATGACGTGGACGACATTGCGGACTCCTTTCTAGTGAGATGTGTGTCTAGAAGGATCTAAGGACTTAGAAGATGACGAGATTGCAACTTACTTCCTAACTTGTTAAAATGGCGAGATCCTACCTCGCAAATGTTAGGACACTACAAGCCAACGAGGGAGATAAAAGCTTAGTTCACCGCAAGAATAAGGCCGGACATTGTCACATGATCACAGCTTAGACACATTGAGGCCATCAAACGCTGGATTCCTATATGTGAGGCATGGACGCTATCAAGCCAGCCTCTCAAGAGCTTTGAGCCGACATCGATTCATAGTCATAGCCTTTGGTTACCTTAATAAGGGGGTAAAGGTCGCTTCACATGTCAAAATTACAAAGTCAGCGATCGTCGATTTCAAATTCAAATTCAAATTCAAAAAAATTAAAAAAAAGAGGAAAAAAATAAAAAGAAAAGAAAAAGAATAAAGAGAGAATGGCGATAAAGAATGCCGAAAGAAATGGGTTGGCATTTAATTTATAGTCCGTCATCAAAGGTCGACACCACATCAAGCAAACAAGATAGCCAAAACCATTCAAAATTTTTGAAAATGACCGAGACTTGTAAACGTTGGCATAGAAAGTTACCATTTACCTCTAGGTTTTTAAAAGTTGGCGGTGACTTTCACCGGGCATCTTTACCATTGGTTTATAATGTTCGGCCAAAAGAATTTCGGAGAAAGACCAAGCATTAAAAGGATTCTTCAGATTCAAGAGGACTCGAAAGGAAAAGTAAATGCAAGAAAAAGGCTTGTTCGAGAAAACATGGGTACTAATCAAGATGGATAGCAAGGACCTCTTCAATCCGTGAGTTCATCAAAAAAAAAAAATGAAAAATCGAAAAACGAAAAAAGAAAAGAGAGGTCGAGGCGAAAACCCGCAAAGGGCGCCTTGGGATCAAAGGGGATTTGAGTTGAAAACCCGAGAAGGGCGGCTTAAATTTTGATCAAAAGTAAGGCATACGGTAGTCTTACCATGCTTAAGTTGGCAATGAAGAAGTATGTTGCGCCTTGGAGCATCGACAAAGTACTCCGGATCCCTAAACACATATTGAGCCTATAATGGTTCTCAAGAAGTTTGAACAGAGAAGCTTCAGTCATGCGATATCTGGGGCACCTAGTTTCTATTTTTACCTTACAAGATACATCGCCAATAAATTTCTTTCCGATTGCACTCGCTACTTTTGCTTAACCCATTGGTTTCGAGCTCGCCCTAACTAAATTCGTTCTTATCCATAGTTATGATCTCTTTCGACATTTGCATTGAAATAACGATTAATGGACTAACGACACTTTCACAAAAAGGAGTTTCACGTGTTACTCTAGGAAACTTCTAAGTAGTGCTCTGAGCTGAAACAGACTATTGCTTAAAACTCTTCGAGTTTAGAGGATGTGAATAATGGTGGAGGAAAATTCTGAACTGAGGCTATCTCTTCGGATCTAAAACAGTGATTGAACAAATGACGAGGTATTACGTAAATAGCATCATCGCGATATAAAAAAAAAGAAGGGGCGATGTATGAATGGGGAATCATCCGCGAAAGAATGATTTTGTATCCATGCAACTATCATGTGTACACACCGGTCACAATCCACGTAAATAGAAAGGTGCAATGCATCAAATCAAAAAACTTTATGCCCCTGAGTCGTAGTGGGATTGACTAAAGATAGCATAGATTCTACACCCCTGAGTTGTAGTGGGATGGATTGAAGATGACACAATTTCTATACCCATAGGGCACAATAGGTTGATCTGAAGATAGTATAGGCCTTAAAGTCCTGTATGTGCCATGGAGTGAGCCTTGAAGTCACATTGGGGCAAACTGTTTGAGCAAAATATGATTGTTTCTTTGAGTTCGCAAAGGTACCAAAGAATAGAAGATATCGTGGTTGTACGACTCTAGTGGATTTACGAGCAAAGGACAACCCTAAGCATAAAAAGGGTCATTTCATTTACATTCATCATCATTAGGAGCGTGCAATCATCGTGATCGTGATCCTTATACATTTTTAACAAAGAGTCATTATCATGACATCCCGCATTCATGCAAATGCCCTCCATAATATCATTTAGCTAGGAGCATTCGATTTATTACAATCATTACATCTTAATGGAAAATCATCATTCTTATGACATTATGCATTCATGTAAATGTCATCCATATCACGCGTAGTTGGGAGCATTTGAGTCATTCCACCATAGCATCCAGTATCATTTGGCATAAATACAAGCATATAAAGTCGAGTCTACAGGATATGCCCTTTAGAGGACGATGTAGCAACACTATCAAAGATTGGCTCGTTACCATCGACCAAATGGTGGAATAGGTTGAAGATTGTCCTATTACCATCGACCAAATGTGGAATAGGTTGAAGATTGTCGATTTCCATCGACCAAATGGTGGAATAGGTTGAAGATTGTCCTATTACCATCGACCAATGGTGGAATAGGTTGAAGATTGTCCTATTACCATTGACCAAATGGTGGAATAGGTTGAAGATTGTCCTATTACCATCGACCAGCGTGGAATAGGTTGAAGGTTGTCCTATTACCATCGACCAAATGTGGAATAGGTTGAAGATTGTCCTATTACCATCGACCAATGGTGGAATAGGTTGAAGATTGTCCTATTACCATCGACCAACGGTGGAATAGGTTGAAGATTGTCCTATTACCATCGACCAATGTGGAATAGGTTGAGGATTATCATGTTGCCATCGACCGGTGGTGGAATAGGTTGAAGGCCATCCTATTACCACCGACCAGCGGTGATGGAATAGGTCAAAATTGTAGATCTTGTCGCTCTAACCAAAGAGGGGCAAGATCGAAGGCAAATCGTGGCTCCCAACCAACGAGGGAACACGATTCAAGCCACCATCCTATTACCACCGACCAAACAGGGAATAGGTCAAAATTGTAGATCTTGTCGCCCTAACCAAGAGTGGGCAAGATCGAGGTTAATCGTGGCTCCCAACCAAGAGGGAACATGATTTAGGCCACCATCCTATTACCACCCACCAAAGATTGAATAGGTCAAAATTGTAGATCTTGTCGCCTCTAACCAAGAGTGGGCAAGATCGAAGGCTAATCGTAGCTCCCAACCAAGAGGGAACATGATTTAGGCCACCATCCTATTACCACTAACCAAAGAAGGAATAGGCCAAAATTGTAGATCTTGTCGCCTAACCAAAGAGGTAGAGCAAGATCGGCGAATCTTGGCTCTCTAACCAGAGAGAACATGATTTTGGCCATCGCCCTATGTCCCCCACTCAGAAATGGAATAGGTCAAACATTTGTAATTCCCGTCCCTAACCAAGAGGGAGTATGGTTAAGCTTTAGTCCTATCGCCTTAACTAGAGGTGGGATAGGTCAAGACCAAAGACCTCATCTCTCCAAGATGCATCGATCAAAATAAATAAGTCACATCCTATTGAAATCGCAGAAGAGCGATTAAAGCCACATATCGGTGAAGTGGATCAGAGCGACAAGGTGTAAAGGATCAGGATGAGGCTATTCGAAGGAAAGCACCTAAGAGGCCAAGACTCGGCAAGGCCGGGCAATATTGGGCTTCTTTGAGTCTTTGCTCTATTATCGTTACACGACAATGAGCAAAGAGGGGCAGCTGTAGAGCCCAAATTGCCCAGGGCCCAACAATTAAATAACAAACCCAAAAAAATAAAAAATGACCCAACAATTAAATGAACCCATTAACAAAATAAAAAAAACCCAAAATACAAGCCCAAACCAACCCAATCAGAAAACAAAAAAAAAAAGAAAAAAAAACAGAAAAAACAAGGAAAACCCTAGCCTCTCGACTTGACGTCGACCCCACAATTCTCTCTGCAGCTCCGTCCGTCCACCCACCACCACCACCTGCAAACAAAATGAAAGGGGACAGCAACAAGCAATAGCAAAAAAAAGCAAGAAAAATCAATATATTGTATTTTTTTCATTCGGCTATATAAGCCATAAAAAATCATTGTAACAAAGGGAGGGGGATTCAAAAAAGAACAAAAATTCCGAATACGAGAATCATCAGAAATCAAAGACCGAAAAAGGTTGATTTCATCACTGTATTAACTACTACTATTGTCTATCTTTAGTTTCTGTTTTTATTTTTATTTTCTTAGTTTTTTTTTTACTAAATCGAAAAAGGAAAAGAGGGAGACATACCTGAATCCCGCGGCACGTCGTCGGAGCCTCCTCTCCGTCGTCGGAGCCGAAATCGCAAGCAAAAGGGGGGGACTTTCGGATTCAAAAAAACAAAAGGCGAATACTGAGAAATCAGAAATAAAAGAAATTTCAGAAGTTTTTTTTTCGATCGTTTCAATACTAGTTTTTTTTTTTTTTTTTCGAACCCTTTTAAAAAAACAAATATTAACAAAAGGGAAAACGAACTTACTCGAGTCACGGAACCGCATCGCACGCAGATACCCTAGCCATCGCTTGAGCTTGGACCGAGGAAGGACATCGTTTTTACCTTTTACCTTGGTTCGGGGTGCCAAAAGACCGGTCTCAAAGGGCTTCAAACAGGGCTAAGGACCCTCTCGAGCACCGTCGACCACCAAATATGATGGCGGCGCGGTGGTGCGATTTGGAGGTCGGGGAAGCTCGACCGCCGGGCACAAGCGAAAGAGAGGAGCCTTCTCTCTCCGTTCCGATTTGAAACGAAGAAAAGGGGAGGCCTAAAGTTTTTTTTTTCGTTCTTTTGATTTGGAAAATAAAGAGATAAAGGGGTAGTTGGGGCAATTAAAGTCGCGTTGATTGGGGTGCTGGGACCGGTCAAATCCTTTAATGGGTTATTTTCAAAGTGAGTCCTCCCTTTGCGGCTACCGCCGATTGAACCCTTTTACTTTCCTTTCTTTTTAATTTTGGCCCATAATTTTGTTGCATTTTTCAATTTAGCCCATACCTGGCCATTTGAAACGTCACCTAATCAAAGAGTTGGGTTATTTACTCGTTTAGTCCCCATAAGTCCACGCGTTCAAGTGAATCATTAAATCCTTTCTTTTATTTTCAAATTTAACCCGCACTTCCCATTTTAATTCCAATTCAATCCTTTCTAAGTTAATTCATGATTTTTGTACATTTATTATTATTATTACTAAATTAATACATCATTATTACCATATCAGTATTATTATTATTACTTTATCATTATTATTATTATATTATCACTACAATTATTACTTTATTATTGTATTTCACTATTAGTATCATTTTTATCAACCCGAATTTATTTACATTTTACTATTATTTCATTTTATCACTACTATAGTTATTGCTATTATATTTATTTAGTATTTGTATCATTATATCATTATTATTACTCCTATTATTGTTTCATTATCATATTATCATAATCATTATTATTTTTATTTTTATCATTGCTATTGTTATTACTATTATATTATTTACATATTATGATTTAATTTTACTACTATTATTATCCTTATTAACACATTGTTACTATTATTATTATTATTATTATTATTATTATTATTATTATTATTATTATTTTTTATTCCTCTATTATTAATTATTATTATTATTTATTATTACTATTACTTTATTACTAGTATTATTATTATTTTATTTTATTGTTATTAACTTTATCTATTTTATTATTGTTCATTTATTAATATGTTATTATTTTCATTATTAATGCACCCTTATCATTGTCATTGTTTAATCTTCATCATTTATGAATTTTGTTTTATATTATTTTATTCATTGTTTATTTATTTGTTATCTTATTTATTTATTTGTCATCTCATTAACTTATTATTTATTCATTTATTGCTCTTTACTTTTTTAATACTTTACAAAGACTTTAATTATTTATCATTTTTTATTTATTGTTATTATTATTATTATTATCATCCTATTTGTTTCTATGATTTTGTTATCGTTATTCTTATATCATTATTTATTTGCTCATTCGCTCATAAGAATCATTTATTCATATATTCGCTTAATTCGTTAGTATCCTTACTTCATCTAATATTAATCAATCAAATTTTCAAAAAATAAAGATGATGTTCTGTTTGAAAATTCGAGAAGATCGAGCTCTAACTTCATCGGGTTCCGCTTTTCTCGCTTATGTTAAACAACGGATATTCTTTTTCTAATCACAACTTAAAATTTAAAACAAAATACTTGATCCCGAAAATTTGAAATGTCGTGCCCTAACTTAATCGGACTCGACACTTAGATACTTCGGATAAGTTCCTTTTCCAAAAGAGAGGCAATCTTCCAGTATTTGAAATCTCTGCAATCGAGCCCTAACTTACCGGGTTCCGATTTCTCATTTGATTTAATAACGGAGGATCCTCCTCAAATAAAAACCAAGTTTCAAAAGGCAAGCTTAGCTTCGGAGTTTAAAGTATTGTGCTTAACTTCATCGGACGTGATGCTTTACCTCTTCGATAATAAGAAAGCCTTAACGTCCCCCAATTTTTAAAAATAAAAGCATTGTATTTTCAATCTCTTTAAGTTTTCAACAAATAGGACATCAATCAATCAGTTTGGTACCAATTTTGGGCGTGTCGAGAGTGCTAATCCTTCCTCGCATGCGTAATCGACCTCCGAACCCGCTTTCTCAAAGTTCGTGGACCAAAAGCACTGCTTTAGTAAATTAAATGCTTTATTAAAACAAAGGTGATCCGATCACACCATATAAAGATCGGTGGCGACTCATTTCCTTTTCTTTTTCCAAAAATCGAGTCGACCGCGTCGTTTACCGTTTCCCCCACAAAATGGTTACGACAGCAGAGATGTCGGATTGACGCTGAGGTCAGATATTGATAGACACTCTTGGTGGTTTAATCTAAGAATTTAACGGGGCCAAGCCTGGATGATGAGTAGAGTCTTCATTATCATCTCCGGTGTCGACCATTGGGCCCTTTCCTTATCATGCCCTCCAACAACAAATGTGTCAACTGCTCATCATACTTCTCTCGATTCCAAAGATTTGATCCTCATGTCTTGTTGGATCTTAGCCAACCGTTCTTGCATCTCGAGCCTCAGAGTTGATCTTGCATCTCTTTCTGCATCTGCTCTAACCTCTCTAATATTTGATCTATAGCTTTTGTTTTTTTCGTGTAGTAACGGTGTTTCAAGATAACTATAATACGACCTCTAGTTAATAGGGTTATTTTGCGATATTAAATGCATATGATGTGATGCAATGCAAATGCATGATATGAATGCAAAAATAAGAAGAGTCGATTCTGGTTTAATTTCTTTTAGAATACTTATTGAAAAAAAACAAAATCCTTTACATAAAATAGAGTCACATATACGACCTAGCCTTTATGCCCAAAACTTTAACTTTATCAAGAAGCGAGGCTAACTCTCGACCCCGCTCTGATCCTGACTCATATAATATACTTAACACGTCAGCCTGAACCGCTAAGATTTGTAGATGATCGGCCACCTCTCCTATCTGAACCACGGCTTCACCCATAACGTAGTCTCCGCCCCGACCAGTTACGAGATCTTTGAAGTCGTTTTTCCATCGTTGGTTATCTGCCTCCAATAGTTGGATCCGAGCTCACTATTTTATAGCGCCGTTTCGAGCTCTACCACCTTTACTTTCAACTCTTCGATCTGGTTTAAGCTTGATTCCAACTTCACCGTAGAGTTGCGGCTTAGACACAATGCCCTCTCTAGTTCTGCTACTCGAGCTCGTAACATCTCATTTTCACTTTGGCTCTCATCCACAGTCTCTCTCAGTGTATCTTTTTGTGCTTAAGCCTCATGGAACCTCCTCTTCCACTGATCGATATTGGCCTTTTCTTTTTGAATTTCTTGATGCCACCTAACCCAGCAGTCCTTATTGATGAATGCAATTTCTTGTAATCAGTCTTCAAACTGTCTAAATCCTCTTCGGCTTTCCTTTTCCCTTTCCTCAGTTTCTCTGCCTCTAATTTCTGGATGTCGATATAGAACCTCAAGTACACCTTTTCTTCTTCTAGTTGCTCTATCTTTTTCCCTAACTCTAAATTTTTACTTTCGAAGTCCTGTTTCAAGATTTCTAACTCGAAAGGGATTACTTGCAGGTATTCCTCTATCGGTCGAGCACCATCATGTGTCGGTCTAGAAACATTATCATTGATTCTCCTACTCCACCAATCATTATATTCGAGGGTCGTCATGGGACCTACAGCAAGTCTTTTCATCCACCGAGTCGATTCCAAGCATTAGAAATCTCTTTAACCATTTTCTTGTACTTATCTCCCCCATATGTAAATTCACACTGAGCTAGCCTATGCGTTGCTGGTATAAATTGCTTTGATCTGTATTGCCTTAGCACAAGCAAAGTAGTATACCCAACAGCTCCCCAGATTCCCAACAGAGGGACCCAATCAAAATTCCCACATCGGTAAAGAATTTCGTAGAGAATCAACCAAGGAGCTCTCCATTCAACGTCCTCCTCTCGTAGATTCTAAAGAAGCGTAATCCAGTTTTCTTTTGATATGTCATCTCTTTTGAGTGTGACCACTAACTCATTTAACAGAAAGTAGTTCTTGGAAAAAACCTGACAGGAAACTTTATCCACCTTCTAGAAATGGCTATGGAACCAAACCAATAATAACTGTGCACATCCTCTAAATCTGCCTTCTCCGCCCTCCGATAAGCGCTCAAAGATCTGAATATTTCGGTAAGGATTGCAGGAACGGGTGTGACCTCTTTGTCAAGTCGGTCGAAGAGATCCGAGACTGCCTCATCTACATACCGTAATGCCTTAGGGAAAACCATCAAACCATAGATGCTCAGAGCAAAAACGTCGACTTTCTTCTTCGTATCAGGATGCACTAGAATCAAATCTTTTAAAATCCTCCATGGGATGCATTTATACTCACCCTTTTGTTTGACCCTCACTGCAAGCCACGGTCTACTCGTCCTTGTAATATTCATCAACCTTTTCAAAAGGTTAGGACACAAGCAGCTCTTGAATAGACCTTGTCGACTTGGACCCTCGGGCAATGAAGTAAAGCTGTATATTCTTCTACAGTGGGTACTAAATCTACCCCCCAAAGGTAAAACAACTATAGGCAGGATTCCAATACTGAGTGATGGCCCGGAATAATTGCTTGTCTACCTTGATGTCAAGTAAGTAAAGCAAATCCCCATAATTACCATAAAATAGCTGCTTAGCCTCTTCATCCCACTGGTCCCATATCTCCTTTAATTCTAATGTATATCCCTCGACTATACTGTCCCCTTTCTCAAGATGTGTTTGCTCTAACCATATTCGAACGGCCGCATTATCCTCCACTTTATCAAGATATCCGTTCTCCATAATAAGGCTTCTAATTTAGTAACCAAACGTGAACCGAAACCTCTTTGAAATGAAATGACATGCAATAAAAATGCAACAAGTCAGTATCATGTAGCAACAATAAAATTTAAGGCCGAAAAATAATACAACACCTATCTGGGTGATTGCTAGGGTTTGGCATAGCTCTACCTAGGGTAAGTTCTTAGGGCTCTCTATATGCGATTTGGCTCTAAAGTAAGGGTACCTGAACCAGCCGATTCCTCTATTCTCACCAATTATAGGCTCATATGGATCGAGTTCAGTTCAGGGCAATACATTTCCCTATGGCTGTACGGAGGTGAAAACCTCACGAAGACATAGGTACAGATGTATCCCGAAAGCGATTCACTATCCTGCACGGAGGTGAAAACCTCACGAAGGAGTAGCTTCTCACTCTCACTTAAAATGTGTGACCACAACGGTCATGCAGTATGATGCAAATGTGTCCTAGACATTTAAAATGTAAAAAAAACATATGCGATGGGACAAAAAGAAGTTAAAATCATATTTTAATTTTCAATTCAAGGACATTAATCAATCAATTCCACGGCTTGACTCTCTTATTGGTCCCCAGTGGAGTCGCCAAGCTTTCGAAACCATTTTTTGTTTGAAAATGGGCCGACTTTAAAAAGGAAAACGGAGTCGCCACCAATCTTTTTTGAAGTGCGATTGGGCCACTTAGAAAATATTTTGGTCTATGAATTTTAAGAAAACGGGTTCGGGAGTCGGTTACGCACGAGGAAGGATTAGCACCCTCGCAACGCCCAAAATTGTTACCTTATTGATTGATTAATGTTCTAATATTGAAAATTGAAAAAATTAAAATACGATTCATTTTATTTTAAAAGAAAAAAAAACTTGAATAAAATATGAGCAATCAGACCCTCTTATCTCGAGGAAGTAAAATGTCACGCCCAGTGAGTGAAGATACGGCATTTCAAATTCCCGAAATTAAGCTTGTCCTTTAACTTTCAAAATTGATGTGCTTAAATCTAAGGAGGATACCCGGTTATTTGGGGTCTAATGAAAAAATCAGAACCCAATAAGTTAGGGCTCGATTTTCCAAAATACCAAACACGGAATATTGCCTTTGTTTTTTTGGAAATCCTTATCCCGAGATAACAAAACATCCCATCCAGTAAGTTAGGACACGGCGATTTTGAATTCTCGAGGATAAGTTTTTTATTCAACTTTTTTAAAAGAAAGTAAAAGGTCCTTTAGATTCGAAAAGAGAAATCAAAATCCAGTAAGTTAGGATACGACTCCCTTCGAACCTTAGGACACAGGGAGTTTGCTTATTTTGAAACGAAACTATATTGTATCGAACAAAATATGATATGATTTAAAAATGTAGGACTCATAACAAAGAAGAAAATAATAAGAACGATAGATTTAACTAATAATACACATGTATAAAAAAGGTGGTAAGAAGAAAATGGTAATCGATAAAATAATACTAACAAAAAAGAAGTAGCAATAGAAATAAAGATGTATTAATGTTAAAAATGATATAATAATGGCATGCAAATAAAATTATAAAATAATAACAAGAAAATATTAGTAAAAACATAAAATTAGAATAATAGTAATAATATAAAACAATGGCGATAATGCAAGTAAAAATAATATAAATAGTAAATTAATAATAATAAAATAATAAACAAGAAAAGTAATAACAATACATACATAAAATAATAGTGAAAGGAAAAAAAGAAAAATACATATAATATATATAATAGAATGTAATGAAAACGATTTAAATAATACTAATAATTATATATGTAAAGTAATAGTCAGGGAAAAATAAGGAAATGGTAGTAAGAAATATTAACAAGAGAATAGTATAATAATGTAAGTAGTAAAAATAATAATAGTATATATACACAAATAATGGTAATAAAAATAATAATAAAAGATGTTGATAAACAAATAGTAAAAATAATAATATAATATTAGTAAAAATAGGAGTAATAAAATAATAAAGAAATAAAAATTGTATTAATAATAAAACAAAATAATAGTATAATATATATATATATATATAAAACAGACAATAATATATACATAATATAAAATATAAAGGATATGATTATGACAATAATAATAAAAAGGTAACAAGGGAGAAAAAAATATTTAAAAACAATTAATTTAATGGCAAAATAACAAAACAATAAAAAAAAACAGAACTGGATCAAAATCGAAAGCTTTGGGGCCAAATTTAAAACAGAAAAAGATAAAAGGATAGAATTGTAAGGCGTGCGCAACTTAGAGGGACCACAATAGCAATAACCCCGCCTCTAGAAACGATGCGTCTGAATAGGGCTAAATTGAAACGGCGCACAAACTTCAGGGGCAAATTTAAAAAAAAAGGAAAAAGCTGAAGGGAGGGATGCCATTAAATAGCGGCGCGAAGAAGGAGGACTAGGCTCGCAATTTACCATTTAGGGTAAATTTGCGCTCACCTGCAGAAGTAGGTAATCACGTGGGGATCTTCCCCCCTTACGACGTCGTTCTTTAAACGTTTTAAAACCTAAAAACCAACATTTTTCTTTCATTCTTCCTGCTTCCAAAAAAAAAAACAAAAACAAAACCCCAATGTTTATCCTCCAAATGAAACTCCTCTGCTAAGGCAAGCCCTTCTTCAACGCGACACCGCCACACGCCACCGATTCATTGGCCTAAGAAGCAAGGTAAAGTTATTTTTTATAAAATATAATCTATATGTATTATAATTTTGAAAAAATAGAATATAATAAAAC
The DNA here is from genome assembly GCA_025506655.1 of Gossypium rotundifolium. Taxonomy (NCBI): domain Eukaryota; kingdom Viridiplantae; phylum Streptophyta; class Magnoliopsida; order Malvales; family Malvaceae; genus Gossypium; species Gossypium rotundifolium. The sequence goes on along the minus strand of CP106729.1, from coordinate 187,193,124 downwards.
AGAGTATGACGGTATTTAAAAAAAATGAGATAGAAAGGGAAAAAAAAAAGGAAAAAGAAAAAAAACCTTGACTGATTCAGTGTTTGTTTTGGATCGATTTGAGTATTTTCAAATGTATTCTATATTCTTTTTCATAAATCGTCCAAAAAAAAAGGGTCCCTTTTACACCGTTATTCCGGCTCTTATATAGCCATTTTTACAAACAATTTTCCTCTATTTTGTAGATACACGGAGGCTGTAGGTGGCGTGCGTGATGGCGCACGATGCGGAGAAAGGCTTTGCTGGCAAGGGTCGTGTGGCGTGGGGACTCTAGCAGTTTCCTGAAGTTTTCTGTCTTTGCAAATTTGGCCATTTGGGCTGTGTTTTGGGGGCTGAAATTTTGCTCTTGGGTCTGGCTTTGTTTGGGTTGGTTTGGGCCCCGGTCTTGAAATTGGGCCTTACAATCTTCTTATTCTTCGCACAAATAATGAGATAAGTGGGTTTCATCTTGAGATTTTAAAGAAAAAACTTGAGAGTTGTGTTGATTACATGTTATAAAATAAAGAATAAAAAAATAAAAAGAATAAGAAATAGAAAAACAAAGAGAGAAGTATTTTTTTTATTCATTAATAAGGTATTTACAATACTTTTCAAGTCTATATGTCGTAACCATTTTTTTGAGTGAAATGGTGAAACGACCCGGTCGACTCGATTTTTGAAGAAAGAAAAGGAAAGGAGTCGCCACCGATCTTTATTTGGTGTGATCGGATCACCTTTGTTTTAATAAAACATTTAATTTACTAAAATAAAGGCTTTTTGGTCCACGAACTTGAGAAAACGAATTGGAGGTCGATTACGCATGGAAGGATTAGCACCTCGACACGCCCAAAATTGGTACCAAACCGATTGATTGGTGTCCTATTTGTTGAAAACTTTAAAGGGTTCAAAATACGATGCTTTTATTTTTAAAATTGGAAGGACGTTAAGGCTTTCTTATTATCGAAGAGGTAAAGCATTACGCCCGAGAAGTTAGGCACAATACTTTAAACTCCGGCTAAGCTTGCTTTTTGAAACTCGGTTTTATTTAAGGAGGATCCTCCGTTATTCGTCAAATGAGAAATCGGAACCCAAAGAAGTTAGGGCTAGATTTCCGAGATTTCAAATACTAAGATTGCCTCTATTTTAGGAAAAGAAACTTATCCCAAGTATCTAAGTGTCGAGTCCAAGAAGTTAGGCGCGACATTTCAAATTTCCGAGATTAAGCTTTTGCTTAGAAATGTATTTGTTTGAAAAGGACATTCACCATTTAGATTAAACGAGAAAATCGCGACTTAAAAGGAGATATCCGTTGTTTAACATAAACGAAAAACCGAACCCAAGAAGTTAGGGCTCGATCTTCCGAATTTTCAAACACCTAACATCATCCTTATTTTTGAAAATCGATTGATTAATATTAGACAAAATAATAATACTAACAAATTAAACAAATATATGAATAAATCTAATTTTATTAACGAATGAATGAGCAACTAAATGATGACACAAGGTTGATTTATAATGGGACTTTAGAAACAAATAGAATGATAATAACAACAATGATAAGAAAATAAAGAGTATGATACGAAATGAATAAATTGCTTTAAAGTATTAATGAGTAAAGAGCAATGAACTAATAAACAATAAGTAAATGAAACGATAATAAATAAAATAATAAGAAATGAATAACGAAATAAAAAATTTATAAAATGGTGAAAATTAAAAAATGGAAATCGAATTCAAATTAAATAATTATAATAATAATAATAATAATAATAATAATATCAATAATAATAAAGTAGTGATAATCAAATAATAATAAAAAAAACAATAATAAGATTAATAGTAAATAAGTAAACAAAAGTAAAAAGGAATGATAATAATAGTAATAATAATAATAATGGCAATAATAATAATAATAATAATAATAATAAAAACAATAATAAAATAAATAGGAGTAGTAAATAAAAAAAATAACAATACTAGTAATAAAGTAATAATAATAGTAAATACTAATAATAATTAATAATGGAGGAATAGAATAATAATAATAATAATAATAATAATGCTGAAAATAATAATATAACATAGTAACACGTAATATTATAGTAATAATAATAATAATAAAATAATAATAATAAATAAACAAAAAAACATTAAATAACAATGATAATTAAAGGGAGGACCGAATTGAATTAAAAATAGAATCAAGCTGGATTTATAATAAAAGAAAGGGCAAAGGACCCTATTGTGATGCGCAAAAAAATATGGGGACCTGGAGCGCAAATTTACCTGAACAATTAAACGCAGCTGCTTTAAAAGGACTAAATTGAAAATCGCCAAATCTCGGGCCATATTTTAAAATAACAAAAACTTAATTGAAAATAATAAAAAGCGAAGGGCTAAAAGCGCAATTAGCCCTTCCATTCAAAAACACGCGATCCTCTTGAGCTGGTCGGTCGCTCATGGTCATGATGAAACGACGCTGCTTTGGGGCCATCAGACGTGCCCTAAACGACGCTGCTTTCAAATCTTTATAAATTCAATTTTTTGTTTTTTTTTCATTTGCAGCAGCTTCTTTAAAAAAATTTCTTCTCGTTTTCCGCTTTCTCTGCAGAGTAGAGGGGGGGGCTCGTATCAAGTCCGTACCACCGACGATTACGGCCACACAGTCTGTGGTGGTAAAAATTTGAAAGGTCGTTTTTCCTTCTTTTTTTTTTTATATTTATCGATCTATATTTTTGTTTTTGAAAAAACCGTAAAACCCACCCCATCTGCTTCCCGATCTCGGCTTGACGACGGAGATGGGACTCAACGACATGTCATGGGCTCGTAGGTATTCGCTTTTCTCCTTTTAGATTTAGTTTTAAAAGATCTAAAAAAATAAAAAAAAAAAAATAAAACAGAAACGAAAAATAAATAACAAATAATAGATAATAACAGTAGTAAAATCAACCTTTCGTGTTTGGTTTTCGATTTCAGGCAACTCTTGTATTCAAGATTTCTACTGTTTTCTTTGAATTCTCTTTCGAAACAAAAAAAGGCTCTCTTTTTTGCTATACTTGCTCTCTGTTTTTTTTTGAAAGGCCCTCCTCTTTACATCATCCGCTTTGCTTTTATAATCAAGAAAAAACAACTAAATTGATTCTTCTCTGCCGATTGTTGTCTCTCGCTTTTGTTTTGTTTGCGTGGTGGTGGAGCGTCGGCAGTGGCGCATGGAGCGCGCAGAGGGCGTGGAGGTCAAGTCGAAGTCGAGTCTGGCTAGGGTTTTTGTTCTTTTCTGTTTTTGGCTGAGGGTGATTTCGGGTTTGGGCTTGTGTTTTTTGGGCTTGTACTTTGTTTTTTTTTTATTTTGTTAATGGGTTTGTAATAATTTTTATTTTTTTGTAATTGGGCCTGTATTTTGTATTTTGCTAATGGGCCTCTGCAATTTGGGTTCTATACCGCCCTCTTTGCTCATTGTCGTAACGATAATAGAGCAAAGACTCAAAGAAGCCCAATATTGCCCTACCGCCTCGTGAGTCTTGGCCTCTCGTGTGCTTTCTTCAATAGCCTCATCCCGATCCTTCACACCTTGTCGCTCCGATCCACTTCACCGATACGTGGCTTCAATCGCTTCTTCACGATTTCAATAGGATGTGACTTGTTTATTTTTGATCTGATGCATCTTCAGAGAGATGAGGTCTTTGGTCTTTAGCCTATCCCACTTCTAGTTAAGGCGATAGGACTAAAGCTTAACCATGCTCCCTACTGGTTAGGGACAGGAATTGCAATTTTTGACCTATTCCACTGCTGGTCGGTGGCAATAGGAGGGTGGCCTAAATCATGTTCTCTACTGGTTAGAGAGCCAAGATTCGCTTCGATCTTGCCCCACCATCGTTATGGTGACAAGATCTACAATTTTTTGCCTATTCCATCCGGTCAATGGCAATAGGAGGGTGGCTTAAATCGTGTTCCCTACCGTTGGGAGCCATGATTTGCCTTCGATCTTGCCCCACCATGGTTATGGTGACAAGATCTACAATTTTAGGGCCTATTCCATCACCGGTCGGTGGCAATAGGACAATCTTCAACCTATTCCATCACCGGTGATGGCAATAGACAATCTTCAACCTATTCCATCACCGGTTGATGGTAATAGATAATCTTCAACCTATTCCATCACCGTTGATGGTAATAGGACAATCTTCAACCTATTCCATCACCGTTGATGGTAATAGGACAATCTTCAACCTATTCCATCACCGTTGATGGTAATAGGACAATCTTCAACCTATTCCATCACCGTTGATGGTAATAGGACAATCTTTGATAGTGTTACTACATCGCCTTTAGGGACATATCCTCAGACTCGATTTTGTGTTTATGCCAAATGGGGAGGATGCTATGGTCAAAATGACTCAATGCTCCTAACTAATGGATGACACTTGCATGAAGGCGTAATGTCGTGAGAATGATGATCTTCGTTAAGATGCAATGATTGTAATAAATCGGATGCTCCTAACTAAATGATATTACGGAGGACATTTGCATGAATGCAGGATGTCATGAGAACGATTCATTTTCCTTAAAAAAATCTTAGGGCTATAATTGCTCGCCATTGTCGAGGTCATGGCACGAGGCAACATCTTGTCCGATGTCTATGCTCGCTAATCAAGAAATGGTCATAATTTTGGACTTCTCTTCTTCAATGTTTCCAACCCCTAAGCGCGGTGGTTCCCGAACAACATCTTGTTTTAGGTTCCTACTGCTTAGAAGCTTCCGAGTAATAGGCGGACTCGCTTTCATGGAAGTATTATGGGTCAATGGGTCGTTATTTCAATTGCAAACAACTCAAAGATTTAAGATAACAATGGAATTTATAAAGAATGGAATTGGATTAATTCAACAAAAGTAAACATTATTGAGTACAAAAGTAGGTAAAAGAAAAGTAGGTGCCCAGATATCGCAACTGGCTTCACCAATCAATCCTTTCAAGATCATTTGAGTCGAGAAGACGTTGGGAGATCCGCAGTTTCGTAGATGTTCCGAGGTGTAACATTCCTCCTTTGCCAATTCTAGGGGAAAAGATTGTCATATACCTCCTTTTTAAATTCAAGCCGCCCTTATCGGTTTTCGACTCAAAGCCCTTTGGCCTCAAAGCGCCTTTACGGGTTTTCACTTTGGCCTCCGCTTTTTTTTTTTTTTGGTAAAGCGCCTTTTTCGGGTTTTCACTTTAGCCTTTCTCTTCTTCAAGCGTAATACTTTAACTGAATCAATTTATGGGATTGGGTAGATTTTTCCCATCCATCTCAAACCAAGATTAGTGCCCTCCGAGAAAGCCTTTTCACCACATATGGTCCTTCCCAATTCGCATCCATTTTCCTCTCAAATCCTTTTGTATGGGAAGGATCTTTTTCAAAGACGAGATCCCTTCGTGGAATTCCTCGCGAACTTTTTGTTGTAAGCTCGCATCATTCGCTTTTGATACATCCGCCGTGACGGATAGCCCTCAATCTCTTTTCTTCAATTAAGTTCAACCGGTCATATCGAGCTCGATCCATTCACCTTCATCCACTTCACTTCGACAATACTCAAGAGAAGGTATTTCCACTTCGATAGGTAGAACCGCCTCCATCCCATAGACCAATGAGAAAGGTGTTGCCCAGAGAGGTTCGGACGGACGTTCGATAAGCATAGAGTGCGAACGGTAATTTTTCATGCCAATCCTTGTAAGTCTCAGTCATCTTCCCCACTATCTTCTTGATGTTTTTGTTGGCTGCTTCCACTGCCCCATTCATTTTTGGGCGATATGGTGATGAATTGTGGTGTTTGATGTTGAATTGGCTATAAACCCCTGCTATCGTGCTATTGTTTAAATTCATGCGTTGTCCGATATGATCCTCTCTGCATTCCATATCGACAAATGATTTCTTCTTCAAAATCCATTAACCACCGATTTAGTGACATTGGCATATGAGGCGCCTCTACCCATTTCGTGAAGTAGTCGATGACCACAAAGATGAATCGATGCCCGCTCGATGCCTTCGGAGATATTGGCCCAATGACGCCCATGCCCCACATGGAAAATGGCCATGGAGAAGTCATAACATGCAAAGGTGACGGGTACATGAATCTTGTCTCCATAACCGCATTTATGACACTTTTTGGCATAGTTGATACAGCCTCCTCCATGGTGGACCAATAATATCCGAACCTCATTATTTGTCCGCCATTGTGAAGCCATTAGCGTGAGTTCCATGACACCTTCGTGGACTTCTTCTAGGATTAACTTAGCTTCATGAGTCCACACACCTTAGCAAAGACTTGATCTTTCCTTTTCTTGTATAAGACTTCTCCATCCAAGACGTAATCACATGCTAATCTCCTCAGCGCCTTTTTTTCATTCTCTGTGGCTTGATCAGGGTACTCATGATTCTTCACATACCGCAATATATTGTGGTACCATGGTGGGTCAGTTTTCCCTTCTTCCTCGACATTGTAGCAATGGGCTGGGGCCTCATAAATGCTCATTTGTATAGGTCTCATGTCCTCCATGTTGTTTGCTCGTACCATAGAAGCCAATGTGGCTAGAGCGTCAGCCATCTGATTTTCGTCCCTTGGTAAATAACTGAAAGTGATGTCATCGAACTCTTTGATTAGTTCTTGGACCAATCTTTTGTATTCACCAATTTGGGATCTCTCGCCTCCCATTCTCCTTTAAGTTGATAAATTACCAACGCGAGTCTCCAGATACTTCCAAAGACCTTAATTTTATGCTCAATAGCAAAGACGGATGCCCATGATACAAGCTTCATACTCGCCATATTGTTTGTACAATCAAAATCCAATTTGCAAGTAAATGGGTAATGATCTCCGCTTGGGGACACCAGAACTGCCCCAATTCCATTGCCCATAGCGTTCGATGCCCCGTCGAAGTTTAGTTTCCAAGGACGACTTTCCGTGGTATCTTCTTCAGTGGTTGCTACGTACATTAGGTCTTCATTAGGGAAATCAAAGTCCAGAGGCTCATAATCGCCAGAGCTCTACTAGCCGAAAATCCGCTATTGCACTCCTTTTATCGCTCGGTTTACATAAACTATGTCAAATTCGAAAGTAAAATTTGCCATCGCCATCCGTCCATTCGAGTAGTTGACTCCATTAGGTATTTCAAAGGTCTAGCTTGAGATGAGCCAGTCGTATGATACAACATGTATCGCCTCAATCTCCGAAGTTGTCCGCATCAAGGCACAACACATTTTCTCAATCGGTGAGTACCTTGTTTCACACTCAAAGAACTTTTGCTAAGGTAGTATATTGCTTTTTCTTTCTTTCCCGACTTATCATGTCTTGGCCGAGCACACATCCCATTGAATTATCAAGCACCGCCAATAGAGGATTAGAGGCTTCTCCGGATTAGGCGGCGTCAATACTCGGAGGATTGGACAGTATCGCTTTACTTTGTCGAAGGTCTTCGACATTCCTCGTCCCACACACCGGGTTGTGTTTTTTAAGAAGACGAATATGGGATCACATTTCTCGACCGGCCAGAAATGAACCGAGCAATGTAATTTAATCTTCCTAAGAAACCTCGAACTTCTTTTTTGCGTGAGGCGAGGCAATTCTTGTATAGCCTTGACTTTGTCCGGTCAACCTCAATCCCCTTTTCACTGACTATAAATCCTAACAATTTCCCTGACCTGGCTCCAAAGGTACACTTCGCCGGGTTGAGCTTCAGTTGGACTTTCCTCAACCTCAAAAATAATTTCCTTAAGACTTGGATATGCTCCTTTTCGGTCCGAGACTTGGCAATCATATCGTCGATGTAAACCTCAATTTCCTTGTGCATCATGTCATGGAATAGGGTCACCATGGCTCTCTGATATGTTGCTCCCGCATTCTTCAACCCAAATGGCATTACCTTATAGCAAAAGGTTCCCCACATGGTTATGAATGTGGTTTTATTCATGTCTTCAGGAAGCATCTTTATCTGGTTGTATCCTGAGAAGCCATCCATGAATGAGAACAATGAATATCCTGCCGTATTGTCCACCAGGGTGTCGATATGGGGTAATGAAAAGTTGTCCTTCGGGCTAGCCTTGTTTAGATCTCTGTAGTCCACACACATTCGTACTTTCCCATCTTTCTTAGGGACGGGGACGATATTGGCTACCCATTCTGAGTACTTAACCACCTGTAAGAACCCTCCGCCAAACCGCTTTTTACCTCCTCCTTTATTTTCAAGAAACGTCTGCCTCATCCTTCAAGTTTCGTTGGACCGGCTTGTATTCTTCTTTTATGGGCAAACGGTACCACGATATCGCTTAATCCAGCATGTCTTGATATGACCATGCTAAGACGCCCTTGAATTCTTGGAGTAACTCAACGAGGTCTTGCTTTTGTCTCATGCGGTGATACCGGCCCAATCTTTATTTCTTTCTTTTCCTGTTCATCTCCTAGATTTACTATTTCCACCGATTCTTTGTGAGGTATGATTTGTTTCTCCTCTTGTTCTACCATCCTTAACAGTTCAGGAGCTAAATCACAGCCTTGGCCATCTCCAAAATCCTGAAAATCTTCCGCACCCATATCTTGCTCAAAAGAACATTCTGAGTCATCGGTAGCATTACTCAAATCATTGATATCCTGAGACTCATTATGGAAATGAATAAAGGCTCATAGGATCATAGAATCTTGGCATGTTTATTGGTATGATAAATGAAGAATAGAAATGTTTAGAAGAATATTTAAAGAAAGAATAATGAATGAATGAAATGAACATAAAAGAAAATTTGCTCAAAAGATAGCGGAGATGTATTTCATTGAAAATAACGATGGCTTATACAAATTCATGTTTCACAAAGGGTTCTTATCGCTTCTAGACTTAAAGCAATAATTGTGTTCCGAGTATTACTCAATAAGTTCTAAAGGCTATAGGAATCTCCTCCGCATTCAATTGTCTAGAATGCTACCCTACCATAGGGGCGGATGCCATTCGATTTCCTTCCTCGCTTTCTCGATACAAAAAGATTGACATGCAGGACTTCCTCATTTTGTGTCTCTCGCCTTGATAGATAACCCTCCCGATATAAAGGTCTCACGAATATGAGGAATTATCATTGGTTGCCATTTCATCTCATCTCCCCTCGACGTGCCTTCCTTCTTTCTTGCTTCTTTCCAACTCTTCTTTTTTGTTTGGCGCTTGGCTTGAATCCTAGACCAAGAAGTCTCGCTTTTCTTTTAGTCTAGGGACCTCGATCTCTCCTTGAGGTACCTTCCAAGTCCTTTCTCCGCATACCCATTCCCGACCATCGATTGTAGCCCCATTTTCGTGGTTTTGGACAATTGCGGTGCTGGGACCTTATTCCCCTCGGCGACGAATGTTGTGTTGACAAATTCCAAAGAACGGAAGGAACACTCAGCTGCTTCATCGTTGGCTTCTAAATAGGGTGCATTGTTTGTTACAGCCATGATGATGTCCTCCTCAAAGATTTATGGTCACTAGACGCCCTCCGAGATTAATTTCAACTTTTGGTGCAACGATGAGGGCACCGCCTCGCCGAGTGTATCCAAGGTCTCCCAAAGAAGCGCTTATAAGATGGTGGATGTCCATCACAATAAAGTCCACCTCATATGTGCTCGGTCCGATTAAGAGAGGTACCTCGATCCTTCCCATGACTTTCCTCTTGCTCCATCGAATGCCCTTACTATATTGTGGCGTGCCTTCATATGAGAACTATCAACGGCAATCGATTCAAGGTCGCTAGTGGTAGAACATTGAGTCTGATCCATTGTCGATTAGTACCCCTGTAATGTATATCCCTTGCATCGTGTGGTAATGTGGAGAGCCTTGATGGAACCTGTGCCTCCGGAGGAATCTCATCGTCGTTAAAGAAAATAAAGTTATCGGCACTTATGTTGCTAACTGACGATCCAAATTTTATTAACTGTTATATCATTCGTAACATAAGTTTCGTTCAATACCTTCATCGTAGCATTACTATTGTGCTTCAGAGCTCAATAGTAAATCTAGCACCGATATGCGAGCCGATTGCTTATGTAGTCGCTTCTCTATACATCAGATTCACTATGCTTTAGAAACTTTAAGAATTCCTAGCTTCTTCCTCCTTCACCGCCTCGCTTACATGTGTCTCTTGCTTGGTCCCTTTTTCCTTCTTCTGCTCGCCCATCAAGTTTTTCCTCTTGAGTGCTCGCCTTTGTATTTGACAAGTCGTAGTGCTTTCCATCGCTGCAGGAGCCTTCCTCTTGGTTTTCTTTTGTAGTGTTGGGCGAATCTCCTCTCGTGAATCGTCACATTGCGCTTATAGTTCCAGGGACCTTCTTGTCATCTTTGTATGAAAAGGTTGCGTGTTTTCCGATCACGATCTTAGGATACTCCTGCTCCCTTTTGTTGACGGACCTCCTTTTCGTGAATCGCCACGCTGCGCTTATAATCCCGAGAGTCTTCGTTGTCTTCGGATGAAACAGTAGTAGGCATTCGAATCACGATTTTTGGATTTATTTTCACTCTATCGCCCTTTGATCGTGAGATGGTGACTAAAGGATTGCTCGCATTTGCGGCTTTTGACTCATTCTCCAACGCTCAGATGTTACCCTCTTTTCGGCCTTCATTGCTCTCAAAGAATTCTAGCTCTTTATTGTCCATCAATGCCTGTACCAGCATTCTGAACTCAGTACAACTTTGGATTTCGTGCCCTTCCGAGTCATGAAATTCACAGCCCTTTCGTGTTTCTTCATGTTCTCCCCTTGGACGTGTCACAACCAACCCTTTTTTAGCATTTCCTTCCGACTTGTTTCATTGGGGTTCTCACCTCAGAAATATCCCTTTTTACTCTTCTCCTCACATCTTTGCCTATCATGTTGACCCGTGATTAGGTAGCGGGTGCCCTTGCCGAGGTGTCATCAACTTCTATTACTCCCATCCGGATCGGTCTTTCCACTAGTTTCTTGAAAGCGAGACAATTGTTTATAGAATGCCCCACGATTCTGCATGGTATTCAGATCGCATTCGCATCATACCACTTAGTGTACGGGGTTGCAAGGGTTTTAAGTAATGGGGAGACAACGTAAAGGCCAAATAATTTCGTACATTTCCTTGTATGGGACCGGATAGGCGAATTGGATCTTCTCCGTATTTTGCCTTGTGCCGGACTCGCTCTAAAGGAGCTCGATGATCGGGGTCGTAGTCCTTGGTCGGCTCACAAGAATAGGTTTTGAATAACCTTTACCTATGTTGTTTATATCACTCTCCTCTTCTTCGGACCGTCTTTCTAGTACTTTCTCCACCTCTATTTTACCGCTTCGATTGCATTCTCGATCATTTCCGACAAAGACAATATCGGAAAAACTTTTTGTGGCACTTCCAAGCATGTGATTAATGAAGGAGCTTTCAACAGATTGACAAACAAAGATGGTTGTCTCTTTTTCTAGGAGCGGTGGTCGAACTTGCGTGGCTACTTCCTCCACCGGGGCATACTTGCTCAAACTTTCGCTTGGCTTTTTCTCCATATTTTGGAGAGTGATTCGATCAGAGCTATATCGCCACGCGTCTGTATTGTTTCGTGAAGGCTCGTGCTAGATCCTTCCATGACTTGATCCGGTACGACCGAGCTGATTGTACCACTTGGTCGCGCCCCCAAACCGGCCCGGAAACAATAGATAAGCAGCTTGATCGTTGTTAACATATCCCGCCATCCGCCGACAAAACATCGTGATGTGCGCTTCAGGCAACCGGTCCCATTGTATTTTTCAAAATCCGGTCTTGAACTTTGGCGGAAGTATGAGGTCCGGGACTAAACTCAAGTCTTTAGCATCCACCCGTAGCGATGGTCGCAGCCTCTATTTCCTTAAATTTTCTTCTAACCATTTGCAACGATCCTCGAGTTGCTTGGGAAGGTTCGTTTTACTTATCCATTTCACCATTTCGTTAAAGTCGGGACTATAGGTTAGTCGGACCTTCTCCGTGATTACCGCTCAACCAAATGAAAAGTGCTACCGGCATTACGGCCTCAACTCGCATCGTGGCTCGATAACAAAAGGTGTCCTTTGGGGACCCATTTCGTAGTGCTTGAGTGTTTGGCGGGTAAACTCGGAGGGTAAGTGGTCGCCATTATTCCCCGAACTAGTAGCGACGCCTTTTCCTCGCTCATTGGCTAATAGTTGCGCCAAATGGCTCATCATGTTGTTTTGGGACTCTTGCATCCGTTCTATCATATCTTGCCGGAGTTTTGTTATTTGCTCCTCGCATCTTTTCTTGCATCTCCTTCTCAAATTGTTCAATCTTTGATCCATTTTCTTAGCACGAGTTCCGTAATGATGTCCGGTTTCAGATTTCTTTTCTTCTCTCTTGTTTCTCTTTTGTTTCTCTCCGTTAATCTTAACCAATTAGGCTTCTTTTTATAAACTTTAATGCATGTAATATGATGTAATGCAAATGCATGAATGCAGGAAAAGACATCGATTCGATCAACTTCATTTTAGAAAACTTTATTAGAAGGCAAAACCCTTTACATAAAGTAGATTACAAATACGTCCCTAGCCCTAAGACCTAAGGTTTTGATTTTTCCAAGCAGAGAGATTAGCTCTTCATCACGACCGGTGGTAGCCCATATCTCATGCCCACTACGTCGACCTCCTCACCAAAGCCCAGAGGTGATCGGCTACTTCTCGACTGGATTATTGCTTCTTCCATGAGGTAGTCCCGCTCAACTTGCTCGCAAGAATGGTGGAGCTCTTCCTCCCAACGCCTTTCTCTTGTTTCCGAGCTCAACCGTAGCTCGCTACTATGCAATGCCGATTCTAACTCTTCAACCCTATCTTTCAGCCTCTATTCTGCTTAGGCTTGACTTTAGTTGGCTTTCCGAGTCTCGACTTCGATAGTGGTGCGTAGATCGCCCAAGCTCACTATTCTAGCTTCTAATCCCTTTTCTCTTTTTGGTCTTCTCGTCTTGCCCTTCTAAGTCTTCCTTCCGTGCTCAGATTTCATGAAACTTTTTCTCCCAACCGCTAGCTTTGGCTCTTTCCTCTCTCGACCTCTTGTTGCCATCGCTCAAGTTTTCCCTAATCCAACATTCTTTATCGTTAAGCGATCTTCTTGTACTCCATCTTCAAGTCATCTCTGCCTTCCTCTACTTTTCGCTTTTCCTTTCTCGAAGTTTCTCACCTCCGACTTTTGACCGTCCACTTCTAACCGGAGGAGCATCTTTTCTTCCTCTAACCTTTCTATCCTTTTCCCGAGTTCCGAGCTCATCCGCTCAAAATCTTGCTTTACAACCTCTAATTCGATGGGACCACTCGATGCATTCTTCTCTCGATCGGGCGCCTTCGGGTTCGGCTCAGAATGTTATCATTGACCCTCCTAGCCTCCATTCAATATATTCGTGGTCGTTTCTGCCTGTAGACAATCTTCTCATTCTCGTGAATCGATTCCAGCGCTAGAAATCTCTTTAACCCTTTTCTTATAGCTTCCCCTTCGTATGAAAACTCACACCGAGCTAGCCCAGATGTCGCCGGTACGAATCGCTTTGAACCATACCGCTTTAGGACCAAGAAAGGGCGAGGTGTGGCACCCCAAATTCCCAATAGGGAACCCACCAAAGCTTCATAACGATAAAGGATCCTGCTGAATCATCCAGGAGCCTTCCACTCAATGTCGCCCTCTTGAAGGTTTTGAAAGATCGCGATCCAGCTTTTCTTCGACACATCCTCTCTTCTAGGCGAAGTTGCTATCTCTTCTAGTGGGGAGTACTTCTCGACATGAACCGCAAGACACTTTCTATTTTCCAAAAGTGACTATGGAACCAAGCCAATAACAACAAGACACCCAATAAACTCCGCCTCACCTCTTCTCCGACATGCGGTCAAGGATCCGAATGTTTCGCTAAGATGGCGTGAACGGTGTGACCCTTTGTCCAATCGGCCAATAGGTCGATAACCGCTTCGTCAATGTGCCTTAAAGCTTTGGGGAAGATTACCAGTCCGTAGATACACAAGGCTAAGATGTCTATCCTTTTCTTCGTGTCGGATGCGCCAGAATCGTGTCTCTCAAACATGTCCAGGTATGCATTTACCTCGCCTTCTTCTCAGATCCTAGCTAAGACCCACTGCTCACTCATGCCGTGATATTCATCAATTTCTTCGCCAAGGTTGGGCCATTAACCGCCTTTGGAATAAGCTTTGTCAACTTGAATTCTCGCAACAGAAGAAGGTCGTGATACTCTTCATCGTGGGAACCAGATCCACTTTTCCAAGGAGAAACAATATAAGCGCATTCCAAAATCGGTCATTGCTCTAACAGGTGCTTGTCTATTTTGACCTCAAGCGTGTAAGGCGGTGTAGTAAGTACCATAGAACAACCGCTTCGCTTCATCATCCCATCGAGTCCAAATTTCTCTCAATTCTTGGAGCTCGCTCGTGTGACGCTAATATTGGTGAAGTTCCGTAGTCTCACACATACCCTTCGACTAAGCTATCTCCTTTTTCTACTTGACATTGCTCGACCATATACGGACGGCCGATTGTCTTCTACTTTGTCAAGGAATTCGCTTTCCATAACCAAATTTCCCAACTCGTAAACGACCGTGAATCGATGTCTCTTTAAAATATGAAATGATATGCACAAAAGAAAGAAACACAAAAAGTTAGTACCATGGGATGTAAAGTAAGTAAAATAAGTAAACGCTTATCTGGGTGACCACTAAGGTTTGTCATGGCTCTACCTAAGGTGGGCTCTTAGGGTTTGCTATATGCGGCTTAGTTCTAAAGTTCGAGGTTCCCGAACCAGCAGATTCCTCGATCTTCACCCATTATAGGCTCATACGGACCGAAGTTTGGTTCAGGGAATACATTTCCTATGGCCATGCGAAGTGAAAACTTCACGGAGACATAGGTACGGATGTATTCAAAGCAATCCACTAGCCCATGCGAGGTGAAAACCTCACGAAGGCATAGCTTCGCCCCACTTAAGGGTGTGACCACAATGGTCATGCAATGCAATGCCAAAATATTTACAAGGCTAATGTTGAAGATGCGTTAAAAGAAGCATGATTTTTCAAAACCATTTTAAAAGGACAAAAATCAATCAATCCTTGGCTTGACCCTCGCCTCCCCAGTGGAGTCGCCAAGTCGTCAGAACCATTTTTTGAGTGAAATGGTGAAACAACGCTACGACTCGATTTTTGAAGAAAGAAAAGGAAAGGAGTCGCCACCGATCTTTATTTGGTGTGATCGGATCACCTTTGTTTTAATAAAACATTTAATTTACTAAAACAAAGGCTTTTTGGTCCACGAACTTCGAGAAAACGGATTCGAGGTCGATTACGCATGAGGAAGGATTAGCACCTCGACACGCCCAAAATTGGTACCAAACCGATTGATTGGTGTCCTATTTGTTGAAAACTTTAAAGGGGTTCAAAATACGATGCTTTTATTTTTTAAAATTGGAAGGGACGTTAAGGCTTTCTTATTATCGAAGAGGTAAAGCATTACGCCCAAAGAAGTTAGGCACAATACTTTAAACTCCGGCTAAGCTTGCTTTTGAAACTCGATTTTTATTTAAGGAGGATCCTCCGTTATTCGTCAAATGAGAAATCGAACCCAGAAGTTAGGGCTAGATTTCCCGAGATTTCAAATACTGAAGATTGCCTCTATTTTAGGAAAAGAAACTTATCCCGAAGTATCTAAGTGTCGAGTCCAGTAAGTTAGGGCGCGACATTTCAAATTTTCGAGATTAAGCTTTTGCTTAGAAATGTATTTGTTTGAAAAAGGACATTCACTCATTTAGATTAAACGAGAAAATCGCGACTTAAAAGGAGATATCCCGTTGTTTAACATAAACGAGAAAACCGAACCCAAAGAAGTTAGGGCTCGATCTTCCCGAATTTTCAAACACCAACATCATCCTTATTTTTGAAAATCGATTGATTAATATTAGACAAAATAATGATACTAACAAATTAAACAAATATATGAATAAATCTAATTCTTATTAACGAATGAATGAGCAACTAAATGATGACACAAGGTTGACGATAATGGGACTTTAGAAACAAATAGAATGATAATAACAACAATGATAAGAAAATAAAGAGTATGATACGTAAATGAATAAATTGCTTTAAAGTATTAATGAGTAAAGAGCAATGAACTAATAAACAATAAGTAAATGAAACGATAATAAATAAAATAATAAGAAATGAATAACGTAAATAAAAAATTTATAAAATGGTGAAAATTAAAAAATGGAAATCGAATTCAAATTAAATAATTATAATAATAATAATAATAATAATAATAATAATAATAATAATATCAATAATAATAAAGTAGTGATAATCAAATAATAATAAAAAACAATAATAAGATTAATAGTAAATAAGTAAACAAAAGTAAAAAGGAATGATAATAATAGTAATAATAATAATAATGGCAATAATAATAATAATAATAATAATAATAAAAAACAATAATAAAATAAATAGGAGTAGTAAATAAAAAAATAACAATACTAGTAATAAAGTAATAATAATAGTAAATACTAATAATAATTAATAATGGAGGAATAGAATAATAATAATAATAATAATAATAATAATAATGCTGAAAATAATAATATAACATAGTAACACGTAATATTATAGTAATAATAATAATAATAAAATAATAATAATAAATAAACAAAAAAACATTAAATAACAATGATAATTAAAGGGGAGGACCGAATTGAATTAAAAATAGAATCCTGGGGCGGATTTATAATAAAAGAAAGGGCAAAGGACCCTATTGTGATGCGCGCAAAAATATGGGGGACTGGGAGCGCAAATTTACCCAGAACAATTAAACGCAGCGTTTTAAAAGGGACTAAATTGAAAATCGGGCCAAATATCTGGGCCATATTTTAAAATAACAAAAAACTTAATTGAAAATAATAAAAGCGAAGGGCTAAAAGCGAATTAGCCCTTCCATTCAAAAACACGCGGATCCTCCGAGCTGGTCGGTCGTCTGGGTCATGATGAACGACGCTGCTTTGGGGCCATCAGACGC
Source organism: Gossypium rotundifolium (assembly GCA_025506655.1). Classification (NCBI taxonomy): domain Eukaryota; kingdom Viridiplantae; phylum Streptophyta; class Magnoliopsida; order Malvales; family Malvaceae; genus Gossypium; species Gossypium rotundifolium. The sequence continues at coordinate 187,176,069 of CP106729.1, read as the reverse complement.
CCTAAACGACGCTGCTTTCAAATCTTTATAAATTCAATTTTTTGTTTTTTTTTCATTTGCAGCAGCTTCTTAAAAAAATTTCTTCTTCTCTCGCTTTCTCCGCAGAGTAAGAGGGAGGGGGCTCGTAAGTCCCATTGCCGACCTCATGCCGGCGGCCACCATCAGACGCTGGTGGCCTAAATTCAAAGGTCGTTTTTCCTTCTTTTTTTTTTTATTTATCGATCTATATTTTTGTTTTTGAAAAACCGAAAAACCCACCCCATCTCTTCTTCCCGATCTCGGCCGACGACGGAGATGGGACTCAACGACATGTCATGGGCTCGGTAGGTATTCGCTTCTCCTTTTAGATTTAGTTTTAAAAGATCTAAAAAAAATAAAAAAATAAAAAATAAAATGTAAACGAAAAATAAATAACAAATAATAGATAATAACAAGAGTAAAATCAACCTTTCGTGTTTGGTTTTCGATTTCGAGCAACTCTTGTATTCAAGATTTCTACTGCTTTTTTGAATTCTCTTCAAACAAAAAAGGCTCTCTTTTTGCTATACTTGCTCTCTTTTTTTTTGAAAGGCCCTCCTCTTTACATCATCCGCTTTGCTTTTATAATCAAGAAAAAACAACTAAACAAATCCTTCTCTGCCGATTGTTGTCTCTCGCTTTTGTTTTGTTTGCGGTGGTGGTGGAGCGCCGGAGTGGTGCGTCTGCGAGCGCGCAGAGGGCGTGGAGGTCAAGTCGAAGTCGAGTGCTAGGGTTTTTGTTCTTTTCTGTTTTTTGGTGAGGGTGATTTCGGGTTTGGGCTTGTGTTTTTTGGGCTTGAACTTTGTTTTTTTTTTTTTTTGTTAATGGGTTTGTAATAATTTTTTATTTTTTTGTAATTGGGCCTGTATTTTGTATTTTGCTAATGGGCCTCGGGCAATTTGGGTTCTACACTATATTTATAAACATAAAAAATATATTTGATATAAAATTCTATACCTAATGAACATAGAATCTTGAAAGTACATCAAACTTCTTATCATAATTAACATTTACTTCAAGTAATTTTTGTCCAAGTATATTGTTGCTTATGGCTAAGACTATTGCAATTCGGGAGGCGCTATCTTGTTTGCATTCTTGTTTCTTTGATAATGTTTTTTTTTTTTAAACAGATTACTTTCGAGTATGACAAGCTTTGATGAGTAGCAATGTTGATTTTTCCAAGTTTGGTTTGGTTGTTCAGGGTTGTCAATATCTTCAATCTTTTCTTCTCAATCTTTGTTCTTCCTATGGACTCGTAGATGAGCCAATAAGGCAACTCAATCTATAGCTAGGACAGCTTTATTACATGTGAGATACGTTGAACTGGGGGCAAGTGCCTAATTTTCTATTCTCTATTCTATCGTTCAATAAGACTTTAAATGTGCAAGTTAAGGAGACTGAGACCTACGACCAAGTATATATAAGGTAAGCCTATTGATTTGGGTATTTACTATTTAGATGTTCTTGCTCTCTTTGTGGATTTATTATTATTAATGAATGTTTTTCCTTAAAAAACTTAGTAAAACTCTTTTTAGCTTTTGAAAATAGTAGGAAAGGAATGAAATCAACAAACTAAACATTTATTAAATATACTTAAAGATTTAAAATGTAATTGTAAGTTCATTAATCTTAAATAAACTTTTAAAGTAAACAAAATTATGAAAGTAAATGTCCCATTTAAAAGTTTTCATTAAGAAACTTCCATAAATAAATATTCTGAAAACTTTTACGTTTGGTAAAGGAGATAAGATGTTTCGTTTATTAAAATACTCCAACAGTAGTGTTTTAAAATTCATGAATGGCTATGTAGGAATGTATATACTACAAGAGATTATTCTTTAAAATAATTTATTTAATCTAACTCGAAATATTAACTCCGTATTTTTATATCTTTATTTGATAACAATATTAATTCAGGTTAATTTCTATATTAAATTTCACAATTTAAATATAAAATTTAATAATAATTTATCCCTAAAATAAGTAAATCACACATTTAAAGTTTTATCCAAAAACAATGCCGACAAAGTTTATAAAACCAATTTTCCAACATTATTTCATTCTATAACATCGAAAATTAAAAATACACACACTACACAAATCTTATCATTGGTTTAGAAAATGATAAACAACATCTGTGTTACTTTTGCAAATGCTAAGTCAAACCAAACAACATAAACAAACACTGGCTTCAGCAATAATAAAAATACATAGATTAAAAGAAAAATACATTTTTTAAAAATGTATGCGTATATACACAAACAGCTCGCCCTTGTCACGGCTCGTAATGTTTCAATATTTGAAAAAGAGGGTGCTAATTAAGAAAATGGAAGCAAAAACAATTTGATCTAAAAAAGTTTTAAGTACCAAAGTAAGGAAGGGCTAGATTGGCGACTCATATTCAAGCTCAAATTCCGACCCGGGTTCTTCATCTTCATCTAAACAATCAATGCCAACAGCAGCATGGCCGGGGCCAAAGGCTTTGATATGGTCTTTCAAAGACCTCTTGTGCTTGAAATCAGACCCACAAATGCAATACCAAATCTTCCCACAGTTCTTCTCATGGGTTCTCCAGTCTCCTTTCACTGCAAATGCCTTGTCACATTTCCTACAGGTGAAGGGCTTAACACCATGTTTCCTTTTGTAATGAGTTTGGAGAGTTCTGAAATCTTTGAGAGGCCTTGCTCTTGGGTGCTCGATGTTGTGCTTGCAACCCGGTGCACAGCAATAACATGGGAGCCTTAGCATGGCTGTTGGTTGGCTTCCTCTTAGGGAGTCTGGTCCTTTTCTGTACTGTGACCCATGCCCCCACATATGCATCTGTACAATTAATACGTTTATATAAGAAGCAAAAAACCCACCGTGACGGGATTCACAGACGTCAAATCTAGGCGGCGGAAGCAACCTGGTAACAGTATATTTCTAGCAAAGAAATATGTACAGGCTTAATGCACTATGAGTAGGTGGTGTTCATTATCTCATTCAAGAGCTCCTTGAAATTTGCAAACTAAGAGAAATTAAATTACAAACTAAAGAAAAACTGCAAGAACCCCTAATCTGGTCCATTAAAAATTAAGGGTAAAACACTGTCACTTGTGTTTTAGTCTGATTAAAAAAAACTAATCAAAACAATCGTATTTCATTCATTTAACCTAAATAATAACAATACATTTATCTTATTAGATATGAAAACGCCTTAAAGATGAGTATGTATCTATTAGATATGAATCTGCTCAAACAATCGAGAAATAAGACACACACATATATATATATATATATATAGAGAGAGAGAGAGAGAGAGAGAGAGATGAAAGAAGTAGGAAAATGAGCTCCAAACATAAAAATTTGGATGGAGAAAAAAAAAAGGGGGGTTAAGTGTTGGTTAATTTTGAAGTTATTTTTGGTAAATTAACATGATTAGCCGTTGTTATTTGCAAGAACAAACCATTAGAGGTCTCTAATTTTAAAGTTGGAGTGTCAGATTAATATGTTTGTCCGTTTGGGATGCAAATCTAGGGTGTTTTCTTTTGCAGACTGGAGAAATGAAATGACAAAGATGACTAGGGCATTTCAAAGTAAAGACCAGCTGAAAGTCTGAAACCCTCGCATCAGTCTTGCATTAACCTATATTTGCAATTCACCTGGGGACTGGGGTTTAACTTTAGCACACTCTTCAAAGTCCTAACAAGCAACAGCAACATTTTCAGTACCTTAATGACTTAAACCTACCAACTTCATTCTCTCCTGGTACCTTAATGACTTATCGAGGTTCAAAAATAACTAAAATAAAAATAAAAGCACAGTTTAGAGTCTCAGATCAGATGAAGAAAAGACTAATCAATGGAGATGAAAGAAGGATGTATGAGTGAAGAGGAAAAAAGGAAATTTTAGCGGATCATGTCTCATGCAATGAGGCATACCTGCAGGTTATTGTATCTGTTAAAGGTTTTGCAGCAGACATGACATGAAAACTGTGTAGGACCAACGAGAATCTGAGTAGGGGTAGGGATCCAATACTGTCCCTTGGTTAAAGGATACCCAGGAACTGCACTCCCATTCCCTCCTAATCTGTCTGTCAAATGTGCAGATGGGGAGAGCCCCCCAAACCCCAGATCGGAAATAGGGCTAGGAAGGCCTATGTGTAGGGTTACAGTTTCAGCCTCCTCATCATCAGCAGCAGCTGCTGCAGCCTCTTTGTTCATGCCCTTATCACCTTCCATGGAACTGCTCGAGGGTTCATTCTCTTCTTGCCTTGTAGGACTTAGATAATTGATTAGAGGAAGTGCTTGTTGGCGTGGAGCTGGCCAAGGATGAGGCGTTTGAGCTTCGATATTGGAATATGTGTTGAAGATTATGTTGTTGTTGGTGTGAGGTTGGGAAGAATGGGTTGGATGAGGAGGAGGAGGAGCAGGTGCTGTAGTACTGAAACGAGTAGCGTAGTGGGGATTTAGAGGTACGAAGTTGAAGCCTCCTCCGGGGAAGAGATTGGAGTAAGGGTCTGTCATGGCTGTGAGATTGGAAAAGTAAATAATATAAAGTGAGGATTTGATTGTACTTTGGCAACTGGAATGATGAAACACACACTATAATATATATAGATTGATAAGATTGGATAGGTAACACATACATACAGAAATACATATACACATATATGCCTGACCCTGTCAAATTTACAAAAAGTGAAAGGTAGAATCATAAAAGAGAGTGGGAAGTGATGAGATGAAAATAATTTACCCCTTCGCTATTGCGATGCCATGCAGACAAAGAAATAAAGTAAAAGGAGACATAAGTCAGAGATTAGGCAATCAGGTTACTCGTCCTTGTCTCCTAAGACCATAAAAGAGAGGAAGTCATGGAGAAGAATAGAGCGGTGGAGCGTAGACGATTTTTTTTTTTTTTTTTTTTTGTGTGATTTTATAAAAAAAGGAAATCATGATCTCATCCATTTTTTTCACTGGGAATAGTATAATCACAACCCCTTTAATTTGTTTTACTGTCTATATATGTTTAATCTTATTCAGATAACGAGTGTATTCAAATAAAACTCTTTCAATCATAATAATTTTAAAATTCATCTTAACTTGATGATGCTTGAATTGAAAAGGTATCGATTATACTTTTAAGAAAATGTTTAAAAAAGAAATTCAATAGTATTTTTTTCAACTACTTGTCTAATAAATTGAATTTTAAATTGATCGATTGTGATGAATGAAATTCAGTCTTTTATCTTAAAATTTTCTTTCGATTCGATTCAATTTAAAGGATTATAAAAAAAGTTTAGAGATTCTTGAATATATAAGTTTACATCTTGCTCCTTGGAATTGATGGATGAATTTAGTAGTCTTGTTCTATTCTCCGCATTTTCCTCATTTTTCACCCCAAATTGCACTTCTAAGATTTTGATATTGTTTGCTTCCCGTGAGACTGCTTTTCTTTCTGACAATGTGGTGCTGAATGATGCCTGCAGTGATAGACTTGTGTGGGAGACGGACTCTCATGGCAATTTTTTAGTGAAAATATCGAAATTAATTATTGTTTTCTTGCCATCAACAGGTTTGATTCTATTCCTTTTGACCTTCCAAGTTCCTCCTGATGTTCAAAATTTTAATTGGCTTGTTTTTACTTAAGCCTATTCCATCAAAATACTTTTTGTGTTCCAAAAGGCAAGCTTAATGGGATAATTTACTATGCCTATGGTGTGGCATGCATGTTCGATGAGGATTGTGATCACATCTTAATTGTTTGTTGGTGTTCTTGGATGTTTTGGGGGTGAGATTTTCAATTGGTTGAATTTGTCCTGGGTAATACCAGAATCAATTTCTGACCTCATTTTCTAGTGCTCCATTTTACCATTTTATAAGCAGCTTAAAAGGCGTTGGTTAACATTTTGCGAGGCCATTTTGTGGACGATATGGCTTGCCCAAAATGGAACTCTTTTCAAGGAAAAATTTTGGTATCCGAATGATATTGTGTTTCTTTGCAAGATCAGGTCCTTGTATTGGTTCCATGCCTTTTGCGAAGGTGTTAATTCTATTGAGCTACTAGCAGGCCCTCATGGTGGAATTTGATTGGTTATCACTTCTGCTTTAGGAGCTTCGCTTCTTTATTTTGTTTTAGCCCCTATTCTTATTTTTGTCACTTTGGGGAATTTGTGTACTGCACTCTTTCGAGTTTCGTTTTATTTTAATGTTTTAATCAGATCGCAAAATAATAATTTTTTAAAAGGAAAAAATCAATTAAATTCTAAAAAGAAGTGTAGTGACAAGTGATTACGATGAAAGTGTTAAAGTAATTAACAATGAAAAAAAATATGATGATTGAAGTGATTGTATAAAAAATAGAAATAAATATGCTGCAGGTAACATTACATAATAAAAATAATTGTATGAAACAAGAATATCACGTTATCTATATCTAATTTTAATAATTTACTATGACATCAATATTTTTCATCTTGAATTTCAATAATTTTATGCTAAAAAATTAAATTCAAATGAAATTTATGAAATTCAAGATAAATTTATTAATGTGGCAATATTAAACTATTGAAAATAGATAATACTAGCATACTTAGATGTAAGAGTATTGTTAATTTAGCTAGAAGGAAAATATTCTTACTCTAAGGAAAGATTAAAAGTGAAGTCATGAACAATATCCATATCTAAACTTTCAATTCATATTTTTAAAATATTTTAAAGGATTCTATTAAGTTTCCAAGTTTTTGTATTTTTTTATTAATTATAGCCCGTTTATTCAAAAAATTATATTTCTTTTTTTATGTTGAAGTGAATTATATATTCGAAACTACTACGAGTTAAAAAAAACATCATATTGAATAATATTTCTCCTAGGATTGTTGTTACCAAATAGTAATTTTACAAAAACATAAGAAAATATGTTATAATTTTAACTTCAAATGTGGTCTGTTTGTTTCATTTTTAAATAATTTCACAAACTATTTCCTAATTTTTAGATTTAGTATGAGTGGTTTGGCAATTATTATGAGTATTTTTTATTTCTCAATATATATATTAGAACAAGTCTAGTAATTAATCCTTTTACATTTTATAAATCCATTAAAAGATAGATATTGGCCACAAATTTAAAATTACTCTATACTTAAAATAAAAATTAAACCCTCGACTACTTATAAACAATTATTGTTTGATAAATGCATTGTATAGTTATTTAGTAGCAAAAAGTTGGCGTAATAATAACTTTTGCAATGGCTGGAGATTGGTAACTAAAATTTAATTAGTTGAATGCTTCTTCCGCTTTTCCCTATAATCATTTTGATATAAACTATTATTCGTATAACTTGTAATAAAAACAAGTAGCTTCGTAGACCTAACTTCTTTCTTGGTGAGTAAACAATTTTAATCCACATATGGTGGTGTTGAAATTTTTTTTCCATCTATTAAATGATATTATGCTTAATCCTAGGATAATGTTTTTAAAAATTCTTCACATATAGTCAAATTTTTGAGATTTGATCATCTTCCTGTTTATAGCCAGAAAATAATTTTATATTCCTAGTCTGCCTCAGATAGAGTTATAAGAACTCAAATCATAATCATAAGAAAATCCATCCCTTCGATTATGATCGAAATACGTTTCTGTTACAGTGGGTATAATACTAAAGATAAAGGAAAAAGGAAGTGTTGAGGGTTGGACCCAACACGTTAGTTATTTGTTTTCTTTAGGGATTTTGTCTTTCTATTTGCTAAAGAGCTATGGATTTAAGTCCAATCATTCTTGTAAAATCAATCACTCTCTTCAAATATTTAATGAAATTTTCTCACGAAAACAATATAAGTTGGATGTTAAAAGAAAGCAAATAATGAAATCGTTTGTAATAATTTCAAGGTAGCAGATGGGAGTGGAAGCGCAAATAGTTAAGTGGTGGCGGTAAGAAGTCATTATTGAATTGTTAGACAAGGACATGGATCGTCGTCAAGCTTTCATTTTCTGTTAATGACATAGTCCATTGGTAGATACAGATATGAAGGGGTTGAACTCAGCTCCTTTCCTGGGCGGCCCGTACCACTGGTACAGTGGTAGGGCATTCAAGTGGTTCTCCTGAAACACCTCACATCACCCTCCAGTAGTTTCCAGTATTAACATGAGATTGACACGTGGAACTGATGTTGAATGCTCAAGGAAGAAGCTAAGGGAAGGGAAACAAGGAATGGCAATTTCTGGTGTCGGTATAATAAGCAAAAGTGGACGCGTGGAAACCATAATATAAACATGAAAACGAAAGGCCATTCAAATTGAAAGCCTACATTAACAAAGGAAAATGGGAGTTTTAACAATGGAGCCATCAGGGAAATCAAGGAATGTGTGAAGAACGAAACATACACACACACATTATAAAGGTATAGTAATTAAAGTAATGGAGATAAGTATGTTGATCGGAAAGCTGGCTCTGGATAAATCGGCTGATGGGGAGACTTCTCTTGGGTTTCTTTTTTTTCTTTTTTTTTTCTTCCTTCATTTTAATATAAAAACTTCTTTAACCTGAATTTTATCATATTCTCACCTCAGATCATTAATATCTAACTAAGTTTTTCAAAATCATTCCATTTATGTTTATATGTTTTAACGTCTATTGAGAGTAAGTTGGTAAAGAATAAATGTAGCACTTTCTATTTTTTACCTAAATTTGGTTCATCAACTTTTGTTTTTGGTTGAAACCAAGTTGTTTAAGGGCGGATAAGCATACTTTACCAAACAGACTTTACAAAGTATGGCATAAGATCCAAATAGAATACGCCATAAAGGCACCATACAGATTCACGTGTTTACTGTCCTGACAGACTCTCACAGAAAGTGTCATGGGTTTCTCCCTCATGGACTTATGCATAATTTCATGCATCATGATCTGTCAATTTAATTTACACATTATTGAATCCTACACCATGAACATACATACAGACAAATCTTACCATGGGTCTCAGCCACATGAACTTATACACATTCATGTATTGTTATCTGCCAATCCAATCTTCAACTTATTGAAGGCTACACCATGAGTGTTCTTATATCATACAATGCCATGGGTCTTCTTATGGTCTTATACTTGATTTCATATTGTGATTTGTCAATCTAGTTAGCAATATAATTGCCCTACCAGAGGCTTCACAAAGGGATATTTCTCAGCATTTACTTGCCCAAATTTATTCACATTCTTGACCAACTCATACTTTTTGTATCTCTAACTTTACCTGAACTTTCCAATCAACATTCTTCTCAACAAAACTTTATACATGTCATCATCTTCTATATGTATTTCTACTTGAATAACTTACATAAAAAATGCAAGGTAGAGACTCACTTGATACTCACCTATTACAGTTCTAAACTCTAGACTCAAACATCCTTCTTGAACCAGCAGCAACAACTGCTTAAGAACCTAGGACCAGCATTAAAACTCATTTACATGCAAATTACTATCATCTTAATCACTGATAACCCTATGCAAAACCTTATAATTACAACTTACTATTCAAATACCACATACAGACTTTCTCATTCAGAACTTGACATGCAGAGCTGTAATACTTACCCGGAGATTGAATAACCACTCATTAGCTAAAAACTGTAGGTTCTAGCTTAACGAGAAAAAGATACAATTAGACTTAAGAAAAAGAATCAGAAAGTACTTTTAAAGGAAGAAGAAGAAGAACATTTCTCAAAACCCTTCTGACACATATAAATATGACCCATCCTACCGAGGGGAACTTAACAAGTGTCACACATTTCAGAATTTGTTTTCTTATTGGATTACAGTTTCTGAGAGAAATATAAATGAGTACCCTACATTTACAAATATCATACTAATCTATCTAGTTAATTCCTAACCAGGTTACTTTACAACTTAACTAGCACAGTACTTCGACAAATAAGGCGTACTATACTTTTGGTGATAACTCATACCATACTTACCCATTTTCGCTTAATACGATCTTCTCTTTTGAATAGCAAAATATCCTGAATTTTTTTTTACCTATTTATATGGTGGTTACTACATGTCCACACGTATACGTAAAATAAGCAATTGGGCATACTATACTTCGCCAGACAGATTATTTTACCACTATACACATTAATCTTAGACCCGCTAGACCTGAGGTGTGACAACAACCACCACATCACACCTCATGGTTGGCTCATCAACTTTTAAAAAAGTATCAAATCACTTTTTGTAATGAAAATGCAGACTACAACATTATTTTTAAATAATGTTGCTGAGATAACTCATATGCCAGTATATGTGTACTTTATATTAATATGACACTATCTGCTTTTATATGACATATTGATAATTAATTTAAAAGTTATAAAAATATTTATAAAATAAAAAAAACTCAAAATTCAAAAATATAAAAAGCTCACAAAAACTAAAAAAAGAAAAATAACATGGAGTGCATAGGATTGTCATGCATACTGCTATGTTTAAAATTTTAACGTTGTAGTCAGTGTTTCCTTTTAAAAAATAGCTTCCGACTTTTTTTAAATGTTGATAGTTAAATTCGCTCTTTTAAAAAATTGAAGGTCAAATTTAGTTTTTAAAAAAGAAGAATATAAGAGCCAAATTTTAAAATATGTAACTATTAAGGGCTAAATTTATTATTATTATTATTATTATTATTATTATTATTAAACAACTAATTAATCTTTAGCTTAGTTGACATTATTGTCAATGCAACAACAAAGAAAATATAAGTTCAAATGTACTTAAATGTAATTCACTTGAGATGATAATTATAACATTTAATTTAAATATAAACATTATCCAAATCCACTTAAAAAATTAATTGAATATTCACAAATATTCTTTTTTTAATGAATATATCTCTATATCTTTAATTGCATTAATACTATTAGGTAGTAATAGGAGTGTGACAAATATATGTATATATACACACTAGCATCTATTTTTGGTCTTAGGTTTCTTTTGGATGGACGGTGAGTTTGTTTTCGGTGAGATTAAAATTAACAGTAGTGATAATAAGATTAAAAATAATAATAGGGTGTGTTTGGATTCAAACGCAGCTGTAGCGATGATAAAAATAAAAAATTGACCATTGTGGACATTAAATTAAAATGTATATTCATATATAATAAAGTCGTATTTGTATTAATATAATATAATTAAATTTTACTAGATTTTATTTATATTAATAAAATAAAAGTAAATAACTTAAAACTTTAAAAATGAAGGGACGATAATAGGATATAGTATTTTATATATAGTTTACAATAGTTGTAGTATTAAAAATCTTAATTTTACTTAATAAAATTATTAATACATATCATTTACTTTATTTATTTTATAATAAATTATTTAAAATTTATTATAAAATTTATCTAAATATATTTACTAAAAATTATTGAAATAATGGCATTATAATTGCACAGTTGAAGAAAAAACAAGAAGCGAAATATCTGGGCAAAATTGGAAGAAATACCGAGTTGAAAACTTTATACCAACGTAGTAACTGAGGTGTTATCCAAATACTGACAGCGATGAAATTGAATTGTAAAAGAGCTGTGAACACACCACAACATAGGTGCAGTCGGATCCAAAAAAGCCCTTAGTCATAGAGTCTTTAGCTGCTTCTTAATTACTACCAATGGATGCTACATATATACATAAAAGGTACGAGTATATACTAACAATCTAACATTCCCTTTCAACTTAATTTCCTGAAAACATACTATAATCTTTGCTCATAACTCTTGAGTCATCTCACCATAGAATAACAGTGTGGCCATAATTTTATTTTATTTGTTAATTTATTAATCAAATTTCCCAAGATTCCACAAATGTAAATATACCAGCCTGCCTGCTCATGCTTCATTTTCATGACCTTTTTATAAGTCTACTTTCATTATCCTGTATTGATCAAGATATTGATATAAGTTGAATGTTATCTTCATTTATGCTGTAGTGTACTATATACTAACAGTATAAAGGGATATTAATGCACAGTTCACTAGGTTATTGAAAAGAAAAAATCTTTTTGGTTCTCTCATTTATAGATCATTGGATTTGAGAAAGTATAATGTGTTTAGCAAAGTAATTAATGTGATTGGTAGAGAAAGTGCAGAAAGCTACCTGCTATAAAGAGGACAATATATATAAATATAATAATGCTAGTGAAGGTGACAGTTGAGGACCTGACCTCGATTGGAGAATGGAGAATATTGATTGCACTGCAATGGGAAGCCCCCACAAATACAATACCATAATTGGAACTCGCTGTTCACTTCCATATTTGACGTCATTATTATTTTTTATTTTTTTATTTTTAAGGGGACAGCCGATAAAATACAAGGAAAATGAGGGGAAATTAATTTATTCAGATTCTACTTGCTCTTTGGATCGGTGAAAGCGATTGTCTGCTTACCTTTGGATCATTTGGAAGGGTTTATGGGTTTTCATTCCCACTACACTTCAAAATCAATATCATTAGGTTCAGCTTTGAAGGATAACAATTCAAAATCCCCGTCCTCAACAGCTCCCTGTATAAAAAGTGATTTATAGGTATATATCATATGTACTTAATGAGTGGTTTTTGAATTTTTTACAAAAATAATATGAAGTGTATAAATTTCTAAACATATTTGATTTTATTTTTTTTTGTGAGATCTTGTTTTTTAATTTTATAAAATTCTACAAAAATTTGAGTGTCTAAAGAGTCAAGATAGAGATTCTATTAGAAACAATATTAAACATATGGCTCTATTATTTTTAGATAAACAACACGTTAGAGACTTCTCTCAACAAATTTAAAAATCTCTCAACAAAAACATAAATTTGATATTTCCTTTGTGGGTGAGACTCTTCCACCCTATTGAACTTACAATATATTTAAACCGTTTATAGGGCTTTGTGTAAAGTTGAGAGACAAAACTCCCCATCAAAATAATATCAAACATGTTGAGGCCCCACTAACTCTAAGCAAATGACATTTCATAGACTTTTTGCAAAGGAGTTAAAAATCTCTTAACAAAAGCACGAATATGATATTTTCTTAGTAGATAAGGCACGCTCTTACTTTGTGAACCCATCCTTGATGCCTATTTAGGTATTAGGGCTCTTGATAGAGATGGGGGACAAAACCCCCCACCAGAGACAACATTAAACGTATTGAAGGTCAACTTACTTTGGATGAACAACACTTTGCAAAATTCTCTTGAGGAGTTGGAAATCCTTCAACTCTAGCTCAAGTGGTAGTATTTTCACCCGCTAATGCCTTATAAGTTATAGAGCATGGTTGGAGTCAAATCATAAGCAACATGCATGGTCTTCCTATTCAAGCACCTAATGAGACATTTCTACTCGATGAACCCATCACCAACATCTTATCAAGCTCTCATGCCCTCAGCAGAATTAGGAGACAAAATCTCATTGAGGACAATAACAACTCATTGAGAGGTTCATTGGTTCCTGTTGGATAACACTTTGCAAACTTCTTTTGATGAAGTCAACCTCCCCTCAACAAAAACTCCCACCGAGGACAACACCCACCTATTGAAGGGCCCGCCAACTCTTGACAAATGAAACTTCACAGACTCCTTGAGTTGGCCTTTTTTTTGTGAAGAGGAGGCCAAATGGTTCACTTTATCAAGTACTCTACGAGTTACTCTCACTCTGTGAACTCGTTATCTCTTCAAGCCGTTTCTCCAATAACTCAATCTATCTACAAAGTTGAGAGGCAAAACTCGCCATCGAAAATAATATTGGACATGTCGAGAAGTTTACTAACTCTAGGTGAATAACACTTCACAAATTTCTTCTAAAAAAGTCAAAAGTCCCTCAACAATACCAATATTGCAAAAATTTGAATACATTTAAAAACAACCAGATTTCTACTTGAGTATATAGTTATCTTGTACTGATCTTTTTACAACATTTGTTTTGTATAAAACTCTCTTAATGAACAATATATGTACTTATTTTCTTTCTTTATATATGTGTAAACATGTTTGATGATGGATTGGGCTTACAGATAAACTTAGATGCTCTAAGTTTGTATAAAATAAAGGTAATTTAAGTAGGGATTAGAATTTATGCTTCAAGACCCTCTCCAATATTTAAGTATGTAAAGAAACTTTGTAATGGAGATGACCCCTCATGAGGGGATTAATACCTTTGTCTCTTATGCTCTCTTTTTTCTTTACAATATGACTCTTATGCTTAGTTCCTAAGGTTGTTCTCTTATTAATTGGTTTGCAAAGTGATATAATAGTGTGCCAAATTGGGCTAGTAATGCTTAACAGTTGACTTGTAATATAAAAATAAGTATATGTGAAAAATATAAAGCCAGTAATGACAATATATATCGCAAAGAAAAGAGAAATAAAATAAAGAACACACAGATTTTACGTGGAAACCCTTTCGGGAAAAAACCATGGGCAGAGGAGAAGAAAAATTCACTATGTCGAATTCGAACCAATGCAAGAGGAATAGACTATGTCTATTTATAGGCTTGTAAAACCCAATTCTAATCAAATGTTAAATATATTATACTCATAAATACTAAATCTTCTTGAAAGAAGATATATTTTGTTTAACTTGACTTGCAAGCAATATCTTAGAATTTGGGTCATACAACTCTAACAATCTCCACCTTGACACGAATTCTCAACAAACAAGTTCTTCATTGCGAACTCTCAACGAACAAGTTCTCAACCTCTTCCATAAAACCCCTTAAGGGTTTAACTTCAACAATGAACACCAACCAAGTCTAAGTAATGCTCAAACTTGGTTATAGGCAGTGACTTGGTCATCATATCTGCAGGATTTTCGTAAGTACTAATTTTGCTCATAACAATATCACCACGAGCAATAATATCACGAATCAAACTATGCTTCACAATTGGAGAAAACACATCTGTGAAGTCCACTCCTAGAATTTGACTGTAACCCTTTGCAACAAGCCTTGCTTTATATCTGGGTTCTTCAACTCTTGGAGTCCCTTCTTTCTTTTTAAACACCCATTTACAGCGAACAACCTTTTTACCTTTAGAAAGTTTTACAAGATCCCATGTTCTATTTTGGTGGAGTGATGCCATCTCCTTTTGCATAGCAAACGTCCACTTTTATGAGTCTTCAAAGCTAATCGCCTCAGAATAATTAGACGGCTCTTGGTTTGCATCTATATCTTCAGCCACATTTAAGGCATAAGCAACTAGATCAGCCTCGGCATACTTCTTTGGGGGTTTAATTTCTTTTCTAGTTCTGTTTTTAGCGATAGAGTATTGTGGTGAATAAGCAACTCTATTCTCAATTTTTGTACTGGCTTGAAGAGTCAACTCTGTATTAATCTGATGCTCCACCTGCTTTTGATTTTCTTTATTGGTAGAGTCTTTAAGAGATAAGTTAGGTAGCATAGCAGTTTCATCAAGAATAACATCTCTGCTAATCACAACTTTTCTATTTTCAAGACATCATAACTTATACCCTTTTACACCAGCTTTATAACCAAGAAAAACACATTTAATGGATCTCGATTCCAATTTTCCATTATCAACATGAGCATACACAGGACACCCAAAGATCTTTAAATCAGAATAATTAGCAGGATTACCAGACCATACCTCTTGTGGAGTCTTTTTCTCAATGGCAACGGATGGAGATCGGTTGATCAAAAAACATGCAATAGAGGCTGCTTCGGCCCAAAATGACTTTAGTAAGTTGGCATTTGACAACATACATCGAACCTTCTCCATGATCGTTCTGTTCATTTGTTTTACAACGTCATTTTGCTGTGGAGTATGACGAACTGTCAAGTGTCTTACGATCCTTTTGACTTGCACAGTTTATTGAACTCATCAGAACAAAACTCTAAGCCATTGTCTGTGCGGAGGCATTTTATTTGTTTTCTCGTCTGTTTTTCAATCATAGTTTTCCAATATGGAAAACACATCGCATTTCTACTTTAGGAATAATGTCCAAACTTTTCTGGAAAAATAATCAATAAAAGCTAGCATATAATTAGCTCCACATCTTGAAGGCACTCTTGATGGCCCCCACAGATCAGAATGAATATACTCCAACGTTCCCTTCGTGTTATGGATTCCTCTGGTGAATCGAACTCTCTTTTGCTTCCCAAAAATGCAGTGCTCATAGAACTTCAGTTTGCAAATTCCTTGCCCATCAAGAAGTCTTCTTTTGCTCAATTCTGCCATGCCATTCTCACTCATATGCCCTAGGTGCATATGCCAAAGTTTAGTAATATCATCATCTGACAAGGAAGAGGAAGCGAAAGCTGCATCACCAATAACAGTAGAACCCTACAAAATATACAACTTGGCAGTCTTTCTCTGCCCTTTCATCACAACGAGAGAACCTTTGGAAATCTTCAAAATCCCACTTTAAGCTGTGTATTTGTACCCTTTTGAACAAGAGTACTTAACGAAATTAAATTTCTTTTCAATTTTGGAACATGTCGTACGTCACTAAGTGTTCTGACAACTCTATCAAACATCTTAACTTTAATTATTCCAACACCTGCGATTTTACACGAAGCATTATTTCCCATCAAAATAACACCTTCAGAGACTATTTTGTAATTTGTAAACCAATCCCGATTGGGACTCATGTGGAAGGTGCAGCCTGAATCAAGTATCCACTCCTCGCTCACTTTAGAATTGTTGACAAAAGTGACTAGAAGTTCACCATCACTGTAGTCTTCTACAACATCAGCTTCACCGAATTTTTCGGTTGTTTTCCCTTTTGATTCGCAGCCTCCCTTTTAATCTTGTTCTGTAGCTTATAGCACTCAGATTTAATGTGCCCTTTCTTCTTGCAGAAGTTGCAAGTTTTACCTCTGTTTGAAGACTTTGATCTACCCTTAGATTTACCGGAAGGATTCCGTTCATGTGTCCTTCCACGATCATCATCAGCATTCTGATCTTGTCTCTCGCGAACAATGAGACCCTCTCCCTGAGAGTCAGGTTTAACCACAAGATGCTTCATCTTATCATACAAGGTCAAAGAATCATAAACCTCATCAACTGTGAGAGACTCGCGGCTATATAAAATCGTGTCTCTGAAGGTTGAATAAGACGGGGGCAATTAACAAAGTAGAATTAACCCTAGATCTTCCTTATCATACTGAACCTCCATGGCCTTCAAGTTTGAGAGAATTTCTTTAAACACTGTTAAGTGTTCATGCACAGACACACCTTCCTCCAAACAATGAGCATAAAGATGTTGCTTCAGTGCAACTTGCTGGTTAGAGTTTTCGACATACATATTTGTTCTAGCCTATTCCATAATGCAGCGGCGGTCTTCTCCTTCATCACATCCTGCAAAATTTCCTTAGACAAATGCAGATGTAATTGTGCTAACGCCTTTCGATCCTTGCGCTTCTTATCTTTCTCCGTCAATGTCGAAGGCATCTTATCTACCCCTAGCAGGGCTTCCTCTAAATCCATATGTGCTAGAACTGTCTGCATCTTTATCTTTCACAATGCGAATCTGGTGTTGCGATCCAACAGCGAAATTTCATACTTGAAAGATGCCATTACCATGATCGATATGAAAAACCTGGAAGCTCTGATACCAATTTGTGAAAAATATAAAGTCAGTAATGACAATATATATCGCAAAGAAAAGAGAAATAAAATAAACAACACACAGATTTTACATGGAAACCCTTTCGGGAAAAACCACGGATAGAGGAAAAGAAAAATTCACTATGTCGAATTCGAACCATTACAAGAAGAATAGACTATGTCTATTTATAGGCTTGTAAAACTCAATTCTAATCAAAGTAAAAATATATTATGCTAATAAATGCTAAATATATTATACTCATAAATAATAAATCTTCTAGAAAGAAGATATATTTTGTTTAACTTGACTTGCAAGCAATATCTTAAAATTTGGGTCACACAACTCTAACAGTATAATTATTGATTCAAATTGCAACTACCTAATATAATTGTTAAAAATAAATTTATAGTCAATGATATAATTTATTAATGATCTACTTAACATCTTTTTAACATTAATTAAATGCAAGCCGTCTATGTCTATACTAAAGGCTGTCTGACTTGTAATTTTGTTCTACACTTTAATTTGAAGAGTGGGATTAGCATATGACTATCATTTATATGTTTCATTTTCTCCCTGCTCTCCATTTCTTTCATCCCAACCAATAGGATCAAATGCAAGCAAACAAGATGGACCTAAACCCAAATCGGAACACAAAATCTTAAGCTAGTACTGACAGAACGGTCCTAACCACACCATGATTCAATATTCATGCACACACAATGGTCCAAGCCCTCCCTCCACTCTAATTTGCTTTTTCCCCTGAAAATAGATGGAGTTACAATTGGACTATGGCTAAATTTAGAGCTAAACAAAGTGAGCAAGTTCTCTTAGCACCTTTTACTTCATCTATAAAATTCAAACTCAAATAAATATTTAAGCCACATCAAACTTTTTACTATTTGATTCAACAAATGATTGTTACTCTAACTTGCTAATTAAGGTATCATAAACAAGAAGCCAGCAGGTCCATTTTGGGCCCTACAATTATTGTCTTTCACTTGAGATCTCTATCTAGCAATTAGCAAACTATCATCAATTTAAATCCATATGTATCCAAGGCGCAGGGAGGTCGAAGTTTGGTAATATAAGAAATTTAGAAAAAACCCATTAATGGTCTTAGAAATTTGGACAGATGTGATGCCTCAATCTTATGAATGCCCTACATGGCAAGAAACCTGAACAATTCATAATTATATGTGTACTTACCGTCGTTTAACTAGCAAGTAGCAACTTAGATTTCCCATCACGAAATGACTTGTATGAGGAAGACATGCAGCAGCAAGCCATGGATATAGATGAGTAGATATGATACTGATGGAGAAAGTTAAACTAAAAGGTAGGCATGGCGAAAAGCTCCAAAAACTAGCAAGGAATGGGGCCACTCACTTACTTTGCAGACAAGTTCAGGGGTTAGCTGAAAGGAAAAATTGTGGCAGAAAACTGACCTCTCGATGCGGACCAAGGCAAAGCTGAAAGAGACACTAATTAGTTTTCAAAGCAATTATAGCAACTTTGTAAAACATTATTAACTTTTTCTTAAATTAAAATGAAGCAAATGCTGCCAAGTTAAAGAAAGGAAGGTTGTTTTCTTGGAATTTAACATCCTGCAGAAGTAGATGGGCATCGGAAAAACAGGAGAATCCCGCAAATCAAGGAGCTATCACTTGAAAACATCACGCATGTGACAAATAATTAAATCCCAAGCCAACCGGAGTTTTTATTATTATTATTTTATCCTTTTGCGTAAAGATCATTAATCAAATCAAGTAACAGGGTACTAGGAAAAACACTGGCCTGATTTTATCTTGACGGTGCAGTGTGGGCCGTACTTGGAAATGGAAGTCGTCGGCATTTGCATAATTGTGTGAGAACTGGGGACGCTGATTTTAATTATGTGATGTAAAATGCAGGCATGGTTTCGCTTGCTTCAAATTTTAACCTCTTCCCAGGATCCAAATTCCCAAGTGGTGCCAAGAGATGCACAGTTTTCTGTTAGGTTGTTTTTTTTTTTCTTTTAAAGGGGGGCAAACAGTTTTTTGTTAATTAATAGATGAAACTCAGTAGCAGAAAAGACTGGACTGGAATTCATGGGATGTACTTTCAGTGCATTTTCATCAATTATTGTATTTAATACAAAATATATACTATTATTTTGAGACCAAAAAGGAGAATATTTATACAAAACACAGGTATTTCACAGTTTCTTTCTTATGATACACGAATTAATTTTATTGAATTGATTAGCCATTAGGTTCTCATAATCCACGATTACTATGCGTGAGTTTTGTTGTCGGGTAAAAATATTATGGAGATTCTTCTATCAAGGATCAGATTATAATTTGCCTTCAAATGGATAAAATAGTCTCTATACATTATATCTAATAGTAAATTAGTGTAACACCTCCTAACCCTTATTCGTCGCCGGGACAAGGTTACGGAGCATTATCGAACATTTCAGAACAAACACAAACATTATGCAATTCAATAAGCTTACATTACATAAATTAATCATATAGTCCCTTTTTATGGGTCATTGAGACCCAAAATATGTGTTAAAATCAAATCGGGATTCAATCAGAAACTCAGAGAATTTTTTTATACAATTTCAAAATTTTTCCTAAGTACAGGGCTCACATGCCCGGATGGTCAAGGGACACGCCCGTGTGACCCTATGACATGCCCGTGCAAATCTTGAACAACAAACAATTCATTTACCAATCTTTCAACCAATCCAAAACATATACAAATACATCTAAAACATGTTAAATTAATCATTCTAAGTACTTAATTCATATGTTTTCATAAGTAATTCACATATACTAATCAAATTAATTCAATTAGAACTCATTCAAACCAATTTCAATTTCATATAAATTTACCACTAAAACTTGTCATTTAATAATTTTAACATATTTATATTTTTCCAACCATTACCATATTATAACATCATTTACAAACATTTCCAAAATAACAAATACAACAACCTAGGTACATGCCATATACCAAAAGAAAAGTACTTCACCACAATGAGTTCGGGATCGGCCTTGGATGCTGATTCAACAATTTGATTTTTACCTAACCTGCGCACGGAAACAAACCGTACGCTGAGTTATAAAACTCAGTGGTATTTCTATAATCCGAATACTTATTAAATAAGAATTTATAATATTTATATATATAAACACACATAATAAAAATCATTCAAACAAATAATCAAATTAATAAACAATCATTCAAAACACTTTCAATTCTCATTTTTTTTATTTACTATTTCATTTTCATAATTGCTATTCAGATAGCTTTTCTCAATAGGATACATATATTATTTCACTTTCAAGAACCCATTGGTTCAAACATTTCAATTTCATAACTCAATTCAATATCTCAATCCATTTCATATTCAAAATCATCCAACAATATCATTCAAAATCATCCATATTGTCAATTCATTTATTTACCCCTATTAACAAGACTCGAACTTTAGCGGATACACGGATCCTACCAAAACACACCAGTATGGCACCTAGTGCCTCATCGGATAATTCGAAGTAATAAGTTGACACCTAGTGTCTCATTGGCCATGCCGAAGTAAGTTGGTACCCAGTACCTCATTGAATTTATCCGAATTAATAATATGACGCCCAGTGTCTCATCGACTCGTGGTTGAAGTAATCCCTGAACACTTTCAATCCTATGGCATGCCAACTATATTCGACTCAGTCCGATACAGTTAATAGGGTTTCACATCACTTTTCAATTTTCAATCGATACACATTTCAAATAATCACATATATTCGCAATTCAATTCATTTTTCAAATATAATAAATATCAAATGTTCAAATTCCACAATAATCACATATTCACATCAATTTCATTACATTCTAAATCAATCCATTTCATTAGTATTAACACAATACAAATAATTCTTACCTTATTCACTTACCATAATATTCAATCAAAATTCAACAATTAATAATTAAATTCAGATTATAGAAATACAAACCGTAATTTTTTCCAAGTCACTCTTCGTCAACTTTCTCTTTTCTCTTATTAGCCGAGGTCTCCAGCCAAACGTTTGCTACGGAATTAAAATAATTGAAAATTATCAATACAACACAATTTAACATTGAATGTCTCAATTTATACATAACTTTTACCTAAATTTCAATTTAATCTTTAAATCAAAACTAATTCTTTTTCTTACAAAATTAATTTCATATCTCATTCAATTCCCACTTAAACTAATTTCAATTCTCTAATTTCACCATAAAATCGTAATTACGAAATTCTTTCAATTTAGTCCCTATTACTTAAAACTTATGATTTATTTTACAATTCAATCCTTTATTCAATTCTAACTTGAAATTCTATCAATTTAACCCTAATTCTTCAATTAATTCAACATAAACTACATCTAAAAATTCACTAACTTTCAAAATTTCAACTTAAATCAAATAGTATTTTGTTCTAGGATTCCAAAAACATCAAAATTACAAGAAAAATGGCTAAATTGACTTACCACTTAAGCTTCAAGCCTTGAAACCCTAATTTTTCCCTTTCCTTTTCTTTCTCCTTCTTCTTAGAGGTGTACATGGGCCGGTCGGGCCGGGCTAGGGTCGGGCCCAACTAAAAATCTAGGCCGATTTTGTAGGCTCGGGCTCGGCCCGACCCGAAATATGGGCCTGAAAAATTGTCCAAGCCCGGCTCGACATGGAATTGGTAAACTCGAGCTTGGCCCGGCCTGGCCCGGCCCGTATTATTATTTTTATTTTATTAAATAAAAAATAAAAATAATGAATCAAATACATTTAAAGAAAATAGATGCTTATTTTCTACTTTGAATCTCATAATGATACTATTCTACCATTTAATTTTCTACTTTATGAAAATAGATGCTTAATTTGTTTAGCTTAATTTATTAATAATTTTTTCATATTCTCAAAATTCAATTTTAAAGAAATTAAATATGGAATAAAATAAACACATGTACCTAATTTGGTAACAAAAATCAAGTAACATTCCAACTTTTGCAAGCAACTTAAAACACATGTTTGTCACTTGGAAACTTGAAATACGGAGCCTTCAACTTAAATATTAATGATTGATATATAAAAAGTAGTAAAGAAATTTTTTTTTAAGTCTTGATATTCAATCAATATATTATAGGATCTCAAAGATTATATCGAAATAATATTAAAAATGACAAAAGAACAAGAAAAAGTAATTATATTAAAATTAAAACAACTTGTTTGAACTAAAATAATAACCAAATTATAATAAAACAAAAGTTCTACAATATCGAAATAATATAAAATACGATAATAGAACAATAAAATACCATAAAAGAACAATAAAACAGCATCAAACATCAACAAACAGTAACAAAACAGTGCCAAAAATAGCATAAAAATAGCACTAAACAGCAAAAAAACAACATCACCAAAAAAAAATTACTAAAGTTAAAATTTTATTAATAAAAAAATAAAAATAATACTAAAATATTTCGGGCCGGCCCGGGCCAAAAAAATCATACCCGAGGCCTAGCCTATTTTTAAACTAGCCTCATTTTTTACCCAAGCCCATTTTTTGGGTCTATATTTTTACCCAAACCCTCCCATTTTTTGGACGGGCCTTCGGGCCGGGCTTACAACTCTACTTTTTCTCTGTTTCGTTTCAATATTCTGTTTCTTTTCTATATTTTATTCCTTTTATTTACTTTATACAATATAATAATAATATAAGATAATAATATTTTCTTAAATAATAAGTAAGTATATATGTATATTAAAATGTATGTATGTATTTAAGTATATATGTTTATTAAAATGTATGTATGTATTTATTACATATGTATATTACTTTTACAATACAATTGTCTCAATTTGATTTATTTATTATTATATTATATACTTAAATATTAAGTATTTACATTTATAATTATTTTGTACTTATGTAAATTATTTGTTCAAATGTATTTTATTGCTACCATACACTTGTATTTACTTTTTACTATACAAGTGTTACTTATGATTTATTTTCTCATTTAATCCCTTAACTTTTCTTTAATCTATAATTAAACTTTCACCCTTTATTCAATCTAGTCCTTATACCTAATTAATCTTAATTCAAGCTAATTTACCTAACCAAAACCTAATTAACCACACAAATAACCTCATAAATATTTATATAAATATTTACGAGTCTGTTTTACGAAAACAGAGGCCCGAAAATACACTTTTCGATTACCCATAAATTTCGGGTCGTTACAATTAGTCCTTCTATTAAAAATTTCATTCATTTCTACTCTTAAAAGTTAGTCCTTGTACAAAAGGTTGAAGCCAGAAAATTTTTTTGAGAGTCAAAATTAAGTTGTATATTTTTACGATAGTAAAAATGTAATTTTCTTTATTTTAATAGCTTATATTTTTATAATTATTAAAGAATTAAATCAAAATTTTATCATTTTTGAGGACCAAAGTATAATTTTACCATTACTAATTTAAAATTTTATAAATTATAAAAGGGCCTAAAAGGAAAACTTTCTATTTGGGGGAAGGGTCAAGGCCCCTACCAACCCCTTAACTTCACCCCCGCCAATACATCAAAATGAGTACACGTAGCACGCCATGTGTAACTGTCTGGTTGTTTTATCAGCCAAGCCAATTTTTAACAATAGAAATAGATGGATTTTTTAATAAAAAGGTGTCGTAACCATTTTTTGGAAAACGACAAAATAGGTTCGACTTTGGGTTTTAAAAAAAAAAAAAAAGGAGTCGCCACCGACCTTTATTTGGTGTGATCGGATCACCTTTATTTTAATAAAACATTTTGTTTTACTAAAATCGTGTTTTTGGTCTCAAGTTTTAAAAATAGGGTTCGGGAGTCGATTACATACGAGGAAGGGTTAGCACCTCGTCGCCCAAAATTGGTACCAAAATGATTAATTAATGTCTTAATGTCGAATTTGAAAAGATTTTAAAATACGGGTCCTTTAAAAGGTATTTGGATAATTAGGGCGAGAATTTTGAGATTTCTTTGCTCCGAGAGGATGCGAACATCACATCCAGCACGTTAGGACATGATGTTCTAAACCTTCGTAATCAAAGCTATCTTATGGTTTTACGAAGTTTATCAAAAGGATGTTTAATTATTTAGTCAAACAGAAAATCGCAACCCAGCACGTTAGGGCACTATTTCCGGGTTCCTAAATACAAAACATTGCCTTTATCTCAAATCTTTAAGTGGAGTGTAGTAATTTTACAAAACGCATCGTATAGGATTGAATTTAAGAAAAGGTTTGAGTCAAAATTTGAAATTTCTTTGTCTCAAAAGATATAAACATCACATCCAAAGACGTTAGGACATGATGTTTTAATCTCTCGTAATCAAAAGTCATCTCGTGATTCAAAACTTTGTAAAAGGATGTTAAGTTATTTAGTCAAACGAGAAATCGCAACCCAAAGACGTTAGGGCACTATTTTTCGAGTTTCTAAATACCAAAACATTGCCTTATTTTGAAATCTTTTAGATGAAACACGATAATTTCACGAATGATATTTTGTTCGATAATATAATACAAAATGAAGATAACGAATATAGATGTGAATGTGGTAAATAAAGAAATACAAATAATAATATTAATAGTAATAACAATAATAACATGATAATGACAAAGCAAGAATGGATTTAAATAGAGAAAAAAAATAAAAATAAGCGGCAAATAAATAAGACAAGAAATGATAATAGCAAAGTAATAATGATAGTATGTGAAAATAAATAATGATGATGATACGTAAAAAAATGATTATTGTCGTTAGTACATAAAATAATATATAGAATAAAAATATATACATGCAAAAAAACAAAATAATATAATGATAGCAATAATATGGACTAAATATTAGTAAAATAAATAGCCATGATAATGAAAATAACAAATGATAATAAATAAAACAATCATCTCACTCATAATGATAGTAAATAAATAAAATAATGACACATGCAATTGTTATAATAAATAGTAGTAATATAAACAAATAATAAAGAAAATAAAATCAAAATAATAAATAATAATAATAATAAAGTTTGTGAAATGCATTAATAATAAAATATAAAAATATAATAATGATAATATTAATAATGTAGTAACAAAAGACTAAAAATATTACGAAATAATTAAATCGGGGTTAAATTGCATTAAAATAGGAGTATTGGGGTTAATTTGTAATAAAACAAAAGAAAAGGGACTTATTTGAAACACGCATGAAAAGAAGAGGGACCAAAATAGCAATTAATCCCTTTTGTCAAAACGCACAGCTGCAGGGGGACTTAATCGCAAATCAGGTTAAATTATTGAGCTAATTTTAAATTACCAAGACTTGATTGCAAAATTATAAAAATGCGGAGGGACCGCGCGCGCAAATAGACCATCTTTTCGGCAAAACACGCGGATCCTAGGCGGGTCGGATCGGGTCGGGTTGCTCCAGGGTGAAACGACGTCGTTTTGGGGCTTTTGGACGCCGGCCAAAACGACGTCGTTTTGGTTCGGCTATAAAATCAATTTTTTTTAACAAAAACTTCATTTCTCCATTCCTCAAAAAAAAAACTGGTTTTTAGCTTCTTTTCTCTGCGGTGAGGATTTCCGAGAGGAACATGCACCGACCGTGTCTTGGCCGGCGCTTCCACCACCGTCCACGGTGGCCTAAGGTAAAAAATTTATTTTTTATATTTTTTTCTTTCGGATCATATATATATATGTGAACATTGATGGTGTGAGTTTTCTTTAAAAATATTTTTCGAAAATAAAAGAAAAAAATCACCTTACGGTTTCGGTTTTTATTGGATCTCTTGTTTTCCTTGAAATTTCTTCCCTTTTTGTTGTGTTGATTTGAAAAGAAAAAAAAAAATAAATAAGAGGCCTTCGCTACTCGAATCTTTTTTTCTTTCAAAAAAAGACTCCTTTTCCTTGTATATTAATCAAAATCGCCAAAAAAGGTCCTTTTACATTGTTATTTTCGGGTTTTATACGAACTTGGAAAGGAAAATAAATCCATTATTTCTTATTATTTCTCGCCATTGTTGTCCGACCTGAGTGTTAGTTTCTCTTTGCGGGGCATGGGCGGGCGGTGGAGATGGGACGGTGGCGGTGGTGCAGGGGCGGTGGTGGACTGTCAAAAGATGAAAAGTCGGGGTAGGTGGGGGGTGGTGCTAGGGTTGCAGGCTTAGGTAGAAAAGGGGCTAGGGTTTTCTTTCTTTTTTTTGTTTTGGGCTTGTTTGATTTTTGGTATTAGGTCCGTGTGTTGGGTTGGTTTTAATTGGGCTTGTAAGCCGGGTGAAATGGGTGCAGATAATGCCCTCTTTGCTCATTGTCGTGTAACGGCAATAGAGCAAAGACATAAGAAAGACCCATTTTGCCCGGTCTCAGTGGGCCTTAACTTCTTTTGGTGTCTTTTCTTCAGGTAGCGTCATTTCTGCCCACCGCATCTTGTTGCTTCGATCCACTCTACTGATATGTGGCTTCAATCTACTCTTTGCTGCGACTTCAATGGGATGTGACTTGTTTATTTTTCGATCTGCTCTTGCAAATTTAGGAATGTCTAAATCTGCTTTCTTCAATCTGATCCTTGCAAACTCAAGGATCACCAGACCGAATCTTCGACCTGCTTCTTGCGACTTTAGGAAGGTCAAATTTGTTTTCTTCAATCGATCCCAAAGAAACTCAAGGATCACCAGACCGAATCTTCGACCGCTTCTTTAGGAAAGTCAAATTTGCTTTCTTCAATCTGATCCTTGCAAACTCAAGGATCACCAGACTGAATCTTCGACTTGCTTCCTGCAACTTCAGGAAGGTCAAATTTGCTTTCATCAATCTGATCCCAACAAACTCGGGGATCACCAGACTGAATCTTCGACCGCTTCCTACAACCCGGGAAGGTCAAATATGCTTTCTTCAATCTGATCCTTGCAAACTCAAGGATCACCAGATCGAATCTTGATCTTCTTCCCGCAACTTCGGGAAGGTCAAATATGCTTTCTTCAATCGATCCTTGCATACTCAAGGATCACCAGATGAATCTTCGATCTTCTTCCGCAACTTCGGAAGGTCAAATATCTTTCTTCAATCGATCCTTGCAAACTCAAGGATCACAGATGAATCTTGACCGCTTCGCAACTTCGGGAAGGTCAAATTTGCTTTCATCAATCTGATCCCAGCAAACTCGGGGATCACCAGACTGAATCTTCGACCTGCTTCCTACAACTTCAGGAAGGTCAAATTTGCTTTCTTCAATCTGATCCTTGCAAACTCAAGGATCACCAGACTGAATCTTCGACCTTCTTCCTGCAACTTCAGGAAGGTCAAATTTACTTTCATCAATCTGATCCCAAAAACTGGGATCACCGACCGATTTCTTTGATTTACTTCTTACTTCATGGAACTTGAAGAAATAGGAATTCGTGGAGAAGAGATTTGTAATCTCCGTCTTCTCTTCTTGAAACTCCAAAGAAATAAGGATATAACCTCATTGTTAATGCAGGAGGCGGATTTGTAATCTCAACCTACTCCACCGAACGTCGAGGAAGCGGAATTGAATTTTTCAATTTGCTTCCTTACTATCTTCAGGAAGACTTCAATCTTCAGCCTGCTCCACTACCATCTCGAAGGAGTGAAATCTGAACTTTCCAATTTGCTTCCTTATTATTTTTAGGAAGACTTCAATCTTCAGTCTGCCCCACTACCATCTTGAGGGAACGAAATCTGAACTTTTCAATGTGCTTCCTTACTATCTTCAGGAAGACTTCAATCTTCAATCTGCCCCACTACCATCTTGAGGGAACGAAATCTGAACTTTTCAATGTGCTTCCTTACTATCTTCAGGAAGACTTCAATCTTCAATCTGCCCCACTACCATCTTGAGGGAACGAAATCTGAACTTTGATATTGCTACACTGTTCTTTGAGGACCCTGTCCTGTAGAATTAATTTTATGTGCTTATGTTTATGCAAATGGTGAGGACACTTTGATTAGAATGACTCAAAGCCTCCTAACTACATGTGTTATGAATGACACTTACATGAATGCAGAATGTCATGAGAATGATGATTTTCCATTAAGGTGCAATGATTGTAATAAATCGAATGCTCTTAACTAAATGATATTATGGAGGACATTTGCATGAATACAGGATGTCATGAGAATGATTCTTTGTTAAAAATGTATAAGGATCACGATGCGATGATTGCACGCTCCTAATGATGATGAATGGATGTAAAATGAAATGACCCTTTTATGCTTAGGGTTGTCATCGCTCGTCATCCACCGTAGTCGCACAACCACGATATCTCGCTATTGCGATACCTTTGCGAAACTCAAAGAAACAATCATATTTTGCTCAAATAGTTTGCCCCAATGTGACTTCAAGGCGCACTCCACGGCACATACAGGACTTTAAGGCCTATACTATCTTCAGATCAACCCATTGTGCCTTAAGGGTATAGAAATTATATCATCTTCAATCGATCCCCCTACGACTCAGGGGTGTAGAATCTATGTCATCTTCAGTCAATCCCACTATGACTCAGGGGTATAGAATTTGTTGATTTGGTCAGTTGCACCTTTTCATTCCTGTGGATCGTGACCAGGTGTGCACTCATGATAGTTGTGTGGATACAAAATCGTTCTTGCTTGTGAATGATTCCCCATTTATATATCGCCTTTTATCGAGATGATACTTTTTTCGCATTTGTTCAATCACCGTTTTCAATTCAAGAGGTAGCCTCGATTAATTTTCCTCCACCATTATTCCTCCCTCAAAACTCGAGGAGTTTTAAGCAATGGTCCTGTTTCAGGTTCCTATACTACTTAAAAGTTTCCTAGAGTAATATGTGAAACTCTTTTTTGTGGAAGTGTCGTTAGTCCATTAATCGTTATTTCAATGCGAAATGTCTCGAAGAGATCATAACTATGGATAAGAACGGAGTTAGTTAGGAGTATAGCTTCGAAACCAATGGGTTAAGCAAAAATAGCGAGTGTAGTCGGAAAGAAATTTATTGGCGATGTATCCGGCAAGGTAAAAATAGAAATTAGGTGCCCAGATATCGCACTGAGCTTCTGCTGCTCAAACTTCTTGAGGACCATTTAGGCTCAACATGTGTTTAGGGGATCCGAGTACTTTGTCGATGCTCCAAAACGCAACATACTTCTTCATTGTTAACTCAAGCGTGGTAAGACTACCGCACGCCTTACTTTTGATCAAAATTTAAGCTGCCCTTCTCGGGTTTTCAACTCAAATCTCCTTTGATCCCAAGGCGCCCTTTGCGGGTTTTCGCCTCGACCTCTCTTTTTCCTTTTTTCTTTTTTTCGTTTTTGTTCTTTTCACTTTTTTCACCTTTTTTTTGCAAAACTCTTCTCTTTTTTTTGCAACTCCTTTTTTATTTTTGTTTTTTTTTTGAATTTGAACTCACCGGGTTGGACTGGTCCACCCATCCATCCATGTTTCCCAGAACAAACCTTTTTTTGTATTTACTTTTCCTTTAGAGTCCTCTTGAATCTGAAGGACCCTTCTTAATGCCTGTCTTTCTCCGAAATTCTTTTGAGCGAACATTTTGTCATAAACCAATGGTAAAGATGCCCCGGTGAAAGTCCTGGCCAACTTTTAAAAACCTAGAGGGTAAATGGTAACTTCTCTATGCCAACGTTTACAAGTCTCAGTCATTTTCCAAAAATTTTGAATGGTTTTGGCTATCTTGCTGCACTGACGTGGTGTCTAATCTTTGGACAGACTATAAATTAGTGCTACCGCGTTTCTTTCTGGCATTCTTTATCGCCATTCTCTCTTTATTCTTCCTTTTCTTCTTCTTCTTTTTCTTTTGTTGTGTTTCTTTTTGTTGTTTTTTGTTTTTTTTTTTTGCCTTTTTCTGAATTTGAAGTTGAAGTTGAAGTCACCGACTGCTGACTTTGTAATTTTGACATGTGAAGCGGCCTTTACCCTCTTAGTAAGGTAACCAAAGGCTATGAATATGAACCGATGTTAGCTCAAAGCTCTTGAGTAGACTGGCTTGATAGCGTCCATGCCTCACATGTAGGAATCCACGTTTGATGGCCTTAATGTGTCTAACTGTGATCATGCGATAATTTCTTGCCTTATTCTTGCATGAGCTAAGCTTCCATGTTCATCTCCTTCATTGGCTTGCGGTGTTGGCTAATATCTCGCAAGGTAGGTTCTGCCATTTTTAACAAATTAGGAAGTAAGTTGCAATCTCTGTCATCTTCTAAGTCCTTAGATTCTTCTAGACACATATCTCACTAGAAAGGGAGTTCGTAACAACGTCGTTCAGGTCATTGATATCTGGGACCCATATCCGGTATGAAGGCAATTTCCAGAGAACGAATGATTATTTATGAATGAAGAATAAAAGAATGTTCAATAGAATGTATAGCATGGAAAAATAAAAAAATATTGGTCCAAAAGATGCATTTTATTGAAGTAGTAATTCAGAACATGAGCCTATTTCACAAAAGAGATCTTATTGCTTCTAGGCTTAAAGCAACAAGTATACTTCACACATTATTCTAGGTAAGCTTCTAAATACTATAGGAATTTCTTCCGTAGTCTCATTGCTTAAAATGCTCTTAGGTTCATGCTTACGCTTTTGGTGCGTCGCCTATCTCCACAACACCCATTTGACAAATTTTTCCACCAACTTCTTGAAAGTCGTGCAATTTTCTATCGAATGTCCTGTAACTCCCGCATGATACTCACATGGACATTTTGGTTATACCATCTTTGGGTATGGAGGTTGCGGTGGTTTTATAAAATAAGGAGCTACAATATGCATATCAAATAAGTTCGGTATAACTCCACATGCGTCATGGGAATAGGAGTGAACCGAGGTTTTTCCGAATACGCTCTGGATTGGGTTCTTCTTTGGTGGGACCGGGACCTGTAATCGCTTTCTTTGGTCGGCTTTGTCAGTAACGGCTTGAATAACCCTTAGTATACACACTGCGTCTTACCCCATCTTTACCCTTCCTCTTGGGTGTTGAAGCCCTTCTCCCTTTTTATTTGTCTTTGGTAGGCCAAAACAACGCGATTGGCTTGCTCATTACCGTGGCCCATTGGAGAATTCAATGACCAAGTATTAGTCCTATATTGAGATCCGGTATCACGCGAGAATGTGCATCCGGTTGAGTTGGGACATTTATTGGGGAATAAACGATGTCTTCATCATTATCCACATTGTCGATCCATTGGGTCACTCTTTTTTCAAGTCCTTGACTAGTAACCGAGTTAGGCGGCCCATCGTGTTCTTTTGAAAGTCTAGCATTTGCTCTCGCATTTCTTGTTGAATTTGGATCAATTGTTCTTGCATCTGTATTTGCCTTTGCTCTATCCTCACCAACATTTGTTCTATGTTTTCCGAGTTAATCAAATAACTTCACCTTATTAGGGTTTTTCCACAAATTTTAATGCACGTGATATGATGCAATGTAAATGCATGAAATGCAATGCAAATACATGAAATGCAAAAGAAAGAGAGGCGTTGGTTATGAATTCAATTTCATTAGAAGAACTTTTCTAGAAAATACATTTCTTTACATAAAATGGATTCCATATACTGCCTTATCCTCATAGTCGGTGAAAACACCAATCCTCTTCTTCAGATCCGGATGTTATGGTCGTGCCCGTGAACTTTCTCAATGGATACCTCTTCTAGCTCCTTGTTGTTTGGTCCAGCCGTACCTCCTCGCTCACTTATCTTTTGCGATGTTTATGGGCTTCTTTTAGAAAATGATGACTCTCGAATAATCTTTGTCGGCTTGAATCCTTGGGCGAGTCCCGTATTCTTACGTGGGTTATCATCCCTCTCGTCGTTTACGGACTATGTTCGAACGATCGTACTATAATCCACTTTATCAAGTAACACATTTCCTTATGATAAACTCTTCTATTTAGCAATCGAATATGAATCAACACCTTCTTTCTAAGATGATGCGATGTGATGCAATGCAATGCAATCGCAAACAAAACAAAACACGTTAGCACGGGAGAAATAAACAAAATAGAGTACCTATCCAAGTAACCACTAGAGGTTAACATAGTTCTACCTAAGGTGGGCTCCTAAGTACATGCGGTTCGGTTCTAGGAGGGTACCGAACGGCAGATTCCTCGATCTTCACCCATTATAGGCTCATATAGACCGAAGTTCATTCGAGGGATACATTTCCTATGGTGCACGGAGATGAAAATCTCACGAAGACATAGTGCGGATGTATCCCGAAAGCGATCCACTATCCCGCACGGAGGTGAAAACCTCACGAAGAGTAGTTTCTCACTCTCACCTAAAAGTGTGACCACAACGGTCATGCAATGCAATGCCGAAATTGAAGCAACACGCAATAAAAGATTGTAATTTTCAAATCGAGCTTTCAAACTTCCGACAAAAGGCAGAAAATAATCAATTTATGGCTTGACTCTAAATCAGCTCCCAATGAGTCGCTAAGTCGTCGTAACCATTTTTGGAAAACGACAAAATAGGTTCGACTTTGGGTTTTAAAAATAAAAAGAAAAAACGAGAGTCGCCACCGACCTTTATTTGGTGTGATCGGATCACCTTTATTTTAATAAAACATTTTGTTTTACTAAAATCGTGTTTTTGGTCTGCAAGTTTTAAAATAGGGTTCGGAGTCGATTCACATACGAGGAAGGTTAGCACCCTCGTCGCCCAAAATTGGTACCAAAATGATTAATTAATGTCTTAATGTCGGAAGTTTGAAAAGATTTTAAAATACGGGTCCTTTAAAAGGTATTTGGATAATTAGGGCCAGAATTTTGAGATTTCTTTGCTCCGAGAGGATGCGAACATCACATCCAGCACGTTAGGACATGATGTTCTAAACCTTCGTAATCAAAGCTATCTTATGGTTTCTGAAGTTTATCAAAAGGATGTTTAATTATTTAGTCAAACAGAAAATCGCAACCCAGCACGTTAGGGCACTATTTCCCGGGTTCCTAAATACAAAACATTGCCTTTATCTCGAAATCTTTAAGTGGAGTGTAGTAATTTTACAAAACGCATCGTATAGGATTGAATTTAAGAAAAGGTTTGAGTCAAAATTTGAAATTTCTTTGTCTCAAAAAGATATAAACATCACATCCAGCACGTTAGGACATGATGTTTTAATCTCTCGTAATCAAAAGTCATCTCGTGATTCAAAACTTTGTAAAAAGGATGTTAAGTTATTTAGTCAAACGAGAAATCGCAACCCAGCACGTTAGGGCACTATTTTTCGAGTTTCTAAATACCAAAACATTGCCTTATTTTGAAATCTTTTAGATGAAACACGATAATTTCACGAATGATATTTTGTTCGATAATATAATACAAAATGAAGATAACGAATATAGATGTGAATGTGGTAAATAAAGAAATACAAATAATAATATTAATAGTAATAACAATAATAACATGATAATGACAAAGCGTTAATGGATTTAAATAGAGAAAAAAAATAAAAATAAGCGGCAAATAAATAAGACAAGAAATGATAATAGCAAAGTAATAATGATAGTATGTGAAAATAAATAATGATGATGATACGTAAAAAAATGATTATTGTCGTTAGTACATAAAATAATATATAGAATAAAAATATATACATGCAAAAAAAACAAAATAATATAATGATAGCAATAATATGGACTGAAATATTAGTAAAATAAATAGCCATGATAATGAAAATAACAAATGATAATAAATAAAACAATCATCTCACTCATAATGATAGTAAATAAATAAAATAATGACACATGCAATTGTTATAATAAATAGTAGTAATATAAACAAATAATAAAGAAAATAAAATCAAAATAATAAATAATAATAATAATAAAGTTTGTGAAATGCATTAATAATAAAATATAAAAATATAATAATGATAATATTAATAATGTAGTAACAAAAGACTAAAAATATTACGAAATAATTAAATCAGGGTTAAATTGCATTAAAAATAGGAGTATTGGGGTTAATTTGTAATAAAACAAAAGAAAAGGGGACTTATTTGAAACACGCATGAAAAGAAGAGGGACCAAAATAGCAATTAATCCCTTTTGTCAAAACGCATAGCTGCAGGGGGACTTAATCGCAAATCAGGTTAAATTATTGAGCTAATTTTAAATTACCAAGACTTGATTGCAAAATTATAAAAATGCGGAGGGACCGCGCGCGCAAATAGACCATCTTTTCGGCAAAACACGCGGATCCTAGGCGGGTCGGATCGGGTCGGGTTGCTCCAGGGTGAAACGACGTCGTTTTGGGGCTTTTGGACGCCGGCCAAAACGACGTCGTTTTGGTTCGGCTATAAAATCAAATTTTTAACAAAACTTCATTTCTCCATTCCTCAAAAAACGGTTTTTAGCTTCTCTTTTCTCTGCAGTGAGGATTTCGTGAGGGGAACTGTCATTGCGTCTTGCGTGCCAGCGCGCTCGACCACCAGTCCACGATGGCCTAAGGTAAAAAATTTATTTTTTATATTTTTTTCTTTTCGGATCATATATATATATGAACATTGATGGTGTGAGTTTTCTTTAAAAAATATTTTTCGAAAATAAAAGAAAAAAAAAATCACCTTCTGGTTTCGGTTTTTTTGATTGGATCTGCTGTTTTCCTTGAAATTTCTTCCCCTTTTTTGTTGTGTTGATTTCGAAAAGAAAAAAAAATAAATAAGAGGCCTTCTGCTACTCGAATCTGTTTTTTCTTTCAAAAAAAAGACTCCTTTTCCTTGTATATTAATCAAAAATCGCCAAAAAAAGGTCCCTTTTACATTGTTATTTTCGGGTTTTTATACCCGAACTTGGAAAGGAAAATAAATCCATTATTTCTTATTATTTCTCTGCCATTGTTGTCTGACGCCGTGTTAGTTTCTCTTTTACAGGGCATGGGCGAGGCGGTGGAGATGGGACGGTGGCCGGTGGTGCAGGGAGCAGGTGGCTGACTCTGTCAAAAGATGAAAAGTCGGGGTAGGTGGGGGCTGGTGCTAGGGTTGCGGCGCTAGGTAGAAAAGGGGGCTAGGGTTTTCTTTCTCTTTTTTTTTGTTTTGGGCTTGTTTGATTTTTGGTATTGGGTCTGTGTGTTGGGTTGGTTTTAATTGGGCTTGTAAGCCCGAGTGAAATGGGTCTGTACAAAAGGAATAGCTCACTCTTTGATCTATCGTACAAAAAGCAATTCGACTCCTAGTATAAGGGCCTACATGGTAATTTTACCTCTTGTTGAGTTTTAGTTCAAATTATTTCGATTCTTAATTTGTTTATGCTTTGTAATAGTTTGATTCTACTTTGTAATTCCTTAGACAAATATTTGTTGTTGTATTGTATTTGTACCTATAAACTCTCAAAAACTATATATACTATATATTCAGCAATTGATAATGTGCTTATCAACATATTTTTATTATTTATGTTAATTAATTTTGGGCATGAATTTTACCTAACTTGGCTTTTAATCGATCATTTCTATAGGTACAATTATTGTCCAATGTGTCAGGAAACGAGCGGATATGCGAATTGCACGAAAGATTTGGCACGAGAGCTCAAGTTGGCACACAAGACGAAGATTTTAGGATTATTTTATTATTTATATTAAGACTTCTTGTATATTTTTAAGCCTGTCTGATAAATGCTAAAAGTAACATGTTTTAATCTCGTTCTCAATGCATTTTTGGATGATTATTCGATGTAAAATGGAGAATTTTATGCTCCTAATCCTTTAAATTCATATTTCTATACTTAGGAGAGCATTTGGGAGCAAAAGGAGCGAAAATAAAAAAATCGAAGCAAGTTTCAAGAGCCACACGGGCTGGGCTATTCCACATGGGCTGGGCACATGGCCATGTGTCAAACCGTGTGAAAATCGTGATATGCACTCCAAACACGCGAAAAATGCAATTTTTAGGTTTTTGGGCATTTTAAGACCTATATATACCAAATATGAGAAGAGATGAGTAAGTCATCATAGAATACTCAAGAAATCAACTTGAAAAACACCATTGAAGTCAACTCCAAAGCAAATTTCCATCAAGATTAAATATCTCCTTCTGATTTTTTTAAAGTTTATTATGAGTTTCCTTATTTCTTATGGTTATACAGTCTTTGAGATATCTTTATTTGCGATTATGAACTAATTTTCTAAATACCTAGGGGGATAAACCCTAGGATGGATTTTGTTGTTTGATTTCTATTTTTATGCAATAAATACTTGGATCTTGTTCTCAATTACGTGTGCTTAATTCTTGGTTTAATATTTCTAGATTATTAATCCATGTTTGATGTGCTTGAATCAGAGAAGGAATAGACCCTGTTTGAAGAGTAGATGATGGTCACTAAACTAACTATAATTACGACAAAGACAAGCACACCTATCGACCAATAGTATAGCTATGGTGAGTAGGGAATATCGTATCCACGTGGACTAAAAGTACTAGTAATTACCATTTTTCTATTATTTAGCCGATAAATTAGAGTTATTGTTTTTAATCTAAATTTACTAATCTAATTTAACTAAGAACACAACAGAGAATGAAATAGGAAAATAATCGAAGATAACCAAAGAGAACGACAATACCCAAGAAAGAATCCTCCTAGACTTCACCTATTATTCTGAATCTAAATTAAACAATTTATTCACTTATGTCTTGATCCATAGAAATTCCTAAATTATGTTAATATCTCTTTCGAGAGTAAGAACAATTGACTTTAGGTTAATTAATTGAAATTTCTTTTTAATTAAAACCCCTATTGTCACATTAACTC
Source organism: Gossypium rotundifolium (assembly GCA_025506655.1). NCBI lineage: Eukaryota > Viridiplantae > Streptophyta > Magnoliopsida > Malvales > Malvaceae > Gossypium > Gossypium rotundifolium. The sequence goes on along the minus strand of CP106729.1, from coordinate 187,138,664 downwards.
GATCTATGGATTCCCCTATTAGATTTGACTCTAATCTGGTAGATTTATGTCGTCCTATTTCTAGGATTGCATGCAACACCACTCAATTATGCCAGATCTACTCTTAGACAGGGACTTTTTTACTCCACTGAAATAAGCACATTAAACATGAATTAATATCCCGAAAATATTAAAACATGAAATACGCATACATAATTGAGAACAAGAATCAAGTATTTATCGCGTAAAATAGAAATTAAATAATAAGTTCATCATAGGTTTCATCTCCCCTAGGTATGTAGGGGATTAGTTCATAATCCTGAATGAAAACATCTCAAAGTCAGAAAAACCACAAGACATAAAGAAATTCAATAAACCTTCAAAAGAAGTTAAAAAAGATCTTCAATCTTAAAGGAGATCCACTTCTGAGTTGGCTTCGATGGTGTTTTTCAGTCTTTTCTTTAATCTTCCCCTGAGTGCCTCATTAGGTCTTCTTCTAATTGGTATTTATAGACTTTAAAATGTTCAGAAAGCTCGCGTATTTGGGAAGCAGGGTGCTATATCAACACAGGCTGGCACATGGGGAAATGACTAGGTCATGTGGATATTGAAAACAACTCTTTTTCCCTTTTTGGCTTGTTTTTCGCTCCTTTCACTCCCCTATGCTCACATAAGTATAGAAACATGATTTTAAAGGATTAGGAGTATCAAATTCACTAATTTTCATAATAAATCTTCCAAAATCGCATCAAGAATGGGATTAAAAACATGTTACTTTTATGGCTTATCAGTAGATCTAGCATAATTGAGTGGAGTTGCATGCAATCCTAGAAATAGGACGACATAAATCTACTGGATTAGAGTCAAATCTAATAAAGGAATTCATAGATCGAGTTAATGTGACAATAGGGGTTTTAATTAGAAAGAAATTTCAATTAATCAACCTAGAGTCGGTTGCTCTTAGTCTTGAAGAGAGATATTAACATAGTTTAGAGATTTTTGCGGATCAAGATGCTAAGTGAAGAAATTGCATAATTGAGATTTATAATGACAGATAAAGTCTAGGTGGATTCTTCCTTCGGTATTGACTCACTTCTTGGTTGTTAATCGATTATTTTCTTGATTTGTTTTTTGTGGTGTTCTTTAGTTAATTAACTTAGTTTATTTTAGTTTTAATCAATTACCCAATTTGTCGGTTAAATAATAGAAAGACAGTAATTACTAGTACTTTTAGTCCTCATGGGAACGATATCTTTGCTCACCGTAGCTATACTATTAATTGATAAGTGCACTTGCCTTTATCAAAATTTTAATTGGTTTTGTGGACATCATTGTCTTTTTTATTTTAGGGTTATATTAATTTTAGTTAATATTATATTTATATTAAAGGTGTGAATAGTATAGTAGACCTATTTATGGGTTGGGCTACCCGCCCAAGCCTGAAGGCCTCATAAAATTTGAGAGGGTTTGGGTGGGTAGCCTAACCCATGAATACCTTACCATCTTTAAAGGCTCACTTGAAATTTGGAAGGGTTTGGGCAAAAATATTAGGCCCAAAAATGGGCTTTTACAAAAAAAATTAGGCCCTTTAAAATGTGGGTCGGGTTTGAGGTTGAATATTCAAGGCCTAAGCTAAGCCCAGCTCGACCCACTTTTAAGTTAGCAATGTAAACACCCAACCCGATCGCCAGGTTTGAGAGGTGACATGTCACCTTCATTGCCAAAGCAACTAAGAACACATTTCAATATTCAATAAATGAATATGCGAATAATTAAGTTTAATCACACATTCATTGAAATGAATAAGTTTTAAAACTTCTAAACATTATTGATTCAAATTTGGGTTCTAAGTGAGCTTACGAAAGCTTTCATGAATCACCGGTATGAAGATAGTTTTCTAAAAAATTCATCATTTTTTACAAGCCTACTAAGCACCAACTTCATTTGGTCTCAAATGACCCAAAAAACTATCTCATCACATTATAGACATTAACACAAATACCAAAATACCTTCCATAGCATATCAAACACCTATAAACACATTATCACAATATATATACCTAGTTTCATACATCAAACTATTTTACTTGGCATGCAAGAATATCTCAACTACAAGTATGACATAACTAACATATGGAAGCAAATCATTATATCACTAAATTAGTATACATACATACCTCAAATTTATATGGTAATATTCAAAGTATAAACATTTCCTACCATAAGTACCAAAATGACAAATTGAACCTAAGGACCAACTTAAAACACTAGGTACAAGCCACTTGTTATAAGCATAACAAAACTACACAAACATTGTTGAGTCAAAAATTGAGTCTTGAATGTTGCCGTACACTTCGAGATCTAATGATACCTATGCACGAAAATAAACAAAATTGCACTGAGAAATAAGGCTCAGTGGTGTTAACATGCTATAAAGCAATAATCAAACATAAACAAGATACCAAATACATTTGATATAAGGTCATCTACTATCTCAATCGTGTTTTGTAAATCTTGTCTAATGTATTTAAAATCATGTTATATATTTAATACCATGTCATATGCCAACATTTGATTCCTCTATCATTATATCTTAATTATAATCACATTATAACAAATCACAAATATTATTTTGGTTTTTCATTTTATTTTTGAAATTACTAATTCGTTTTATAAATGTATCGACCCTCAGGGCTCATATTAACAGGACCACATGGTCATTCACATGCCATCTTTTATTGCTTTAGCATCAATATACAATTACATAATTCAATATTCAATGTTAATAACTAAAGTACATGTTGCACAATCCCTATTAACCGAATAAGAACTCAAGACGGATACACGAATCATTCTACCATCACTCCAATATATCCCACACTCAGTGACTCGTCGGTATGTCGAAGCATAATATGCGCTTCGCACCTCATCGGTATAAACCAAAATAAATAGGTATAAATGTGTCTAGCACCTTATCGGTACATTCGAATTATAATATGCGTTTCACACCTCATCAATATAAACCAAAGTAAAATCCCGTACACTAATCCTATGGCATGCCAACTATGCTTGACTCTATTCGAGATCGTTAATAGGACATTCAATGCTTCGAACATAATGGTTCACGTATCATGCTCAAATCAATTTCATACCTTTTCATATCGTTCTACGCACTATTATCACATTTTTCACAAGTATAAACTATTTCATACTTACCTATTCACGAGACAAGTTAGATCATTACCATAAGCAAGATAATTGCAACAACCAAATAATAATAATAATAATGATAATAATTTGAATTTAGTCATGAAAACACAAGCCGGGATAACTAATCGTCTATGACCTTAGCCTTTCCTTTATATCAAGTTGCCTTTAGCTACATACAATAATTAAATTATATAAATGGTATTAGTTTCACACAAACACATGTAAACACAATAATTGAACATAATTTACATTTTATTCATTTTAGTCTCTATATCTGAAATATTCATATTTTACGATATTTAGTATCGAATCAAAATTTAATTTCACATTCTTTCGGTAGGAACCCAAACTTTCAGTTTATAATATAATTTTCTAACAACTTTCAATTTATTCAATTTAGTCTCTAATATCATAAATTATTTAAACTATTTATCTTAACATTATCTAAACTTATTATTCATCAATTCATCATTTCAACCTTAATTGCATAATCGTAATTTGAAATAATTTCGAAAATTCCAACACATGGGCAAGACATGTTAATCTTAGATAATTAAGAATTCATAATAAAAAAAAATAATAATGGAAAGAACATAGTTACCTTAGTTTGTTGAGATACACAAGATGTGAAGAAAAAGAAGAATTCATTGATTAACCAAGACATACAAGCAGTCCATTTTAAGGAGCTAGGGTAACTATTATTTACAACAGAAAATAACGAACCAACTGGAACCAACTGTCATTAACAACCTAACTAACTAAAAACTTCCTTAACTCCTTTTCATATCACAACATGCCCCATGCATATCGAACTCTCTTTCTGGTATACTGACTTCTCCTTTGAAGACCACCTTAAGTTTATTCCTGAATTTTTCAAACAACCCAACAGACAGAGGCTTAGTCAAGATATCAGCAACTTGATCTTGCCCCGAAACATGACCAACTTGAACTGAACCTTCAGCAACTTTCTCTCTGACAAAAAACAAGTCCAATTCCACATGTTTGAACTTTGAATGCATTACAGGATTATTGGCTACAGCCACTGCAGCTGAACTATCACACCAGAGCATTGCTTTGTTAACAACTGAAATATCTAGTTCGATGAAAGGACTTAACCCAAACCATTTTAGCGATAACTTTGAGCTAGAAGCTTCGATATTCCGCTTCTGCTGTGGAACGAGATACCACGGATTGTTTCCTACTACTCCAGGAAATTAAATTTCCTCCCAAGTAAATGCAAAAACCTGAGGTTGACCGACGATCATCGATGTCGGACGCCTAACCTGCATCGAATATCCTCGAAGAAGACTCAAGACTTGGTAAAGCGTAAACCATAATCAAGTGTTCCTTGTAAGTACTGCAAAATTCTCTTCACAGCTTTATAATGCACATCTAAAGGTCTATGCATAAATTGACATGCTTTGTTAACTGAAAAAGCAATGTCGAATCGCGTTATAACGACATATTGTAAAGCCCCAACAATACTTCGAAACACTCGGTCATCTTCAATAGGATTACCATCATGAGCAGACAATTTGCACGTTGGCACCATTGGAGTAGGAGAAGAGTTGGACTTTTCCATGGAAGCCCGATGTAATAGATCCAGAATATATTTCTTCTGACTCAAGAAGATGCCATTTGAAGTAGTAGTGACTTCAATACCAAGAAAATAACTCAATGACCCCAGGTCTTTTAAAGAAAACTTGTCATCAAGAGTTTTGACAAAATCATCAATGCTACACAAATCGATTACCGATGCTATTATATCATCAACGTATACAAGAACATATAGAAGCTGAGTACCTGTTCGTCGAATAAAAAGAGAACTGTCTGCTTTAGAGACAACAAACTGAGCTGTAAGAAGAAACTCCCTTAGCTTGTGAAACCAAGCTCTAGGAGCTTGTTTAAGACCATAGAGACACTCTGTTGCTCAAAACCAGGTGGTTGAGTCATGTATATTTCTTCATGCAGATCACCATTGAGAAAGGCGTTATTAACATCCAATTGTCGAAGAGTCCATCCGCGAGAGAGAGTAAGAGCCAGTACAACTCTAACAGTTGTTGGTTTAACAACAGGGCTGAAAGTCTCAAAGAAATCAATCTCAGGCTCCTGAAGATAGCCTCGAACAACGAGTCGACCTTTATACCTAGCAGCCGAACCATCTGCATGACGTTTCACCTTAAAAATCAATTTACTGACCTTACAAGACGACGCCTTCGTGTAACGAAACAAGATCCCATGTATGATTTGCTAGTAAGGCTTCATATTCAGTCTTTGCAGTATTAGTCCAAGCAGGACTGGTAAATGCTTCAGTTATCGTGGGAGGCTCCCTTTCATCTAAAATAGAAGAAAAAACTCTTGGTTTGAAAATTTCACTCTTGGAACGTGTTTGCATGGGGTGACAATTGACAAGAGGTGGACTTGATTGATCACTGGCACCGTCAGACAAAGTGGGAAAAGAATGAACCACATCTGCAGAAGCACTTCTAGTGGGCAAAAACGACCTGGGAGACCGCGAAACGGTAGTTTGACCATGCAAAACAGTTCTATGACCAGGAGAGCAGGACGCTAAAGGCGCTGAACTGTGAGACCCCATACTGGATCGTAGGATGCCAGAATCAGAACTAGGTGTCATAACCACAGGTATACACGACGTGTGACAACCAAACCGAGTATTACCAGTCTCTTGGGAAGAGAGAAAACCATTTTGAAAGGGAAAATACATCTCATCAAAGGTGACATGGCGTGACACAAACACTCGACCATCAGACGCCGGACATCAAAAACCTTTTTGTTGCATTCCAAGGCCAAGAAAAACACACTTGCTGGAACGAAATTAAAGTTTATGCTTTTGAAAGGGACGGAGATGAGGATAACATGCACTACCAAAAACCTTCATTGTAGTGTAGTCAGGTTGAATCCTATAAAGCTTTTCAAAAGGAGACACACTTTGCAACACAGGAGTAGGAAGCCTGTTGATCAGGTGAACAGCATGAGAAAAAGCGTTAGACCAGTAGTTTAAGGGCATTGAAGCTTTGGTCAATAGGGTCAACCCCATTTCAACAATATGTCGATGACGGCGCTCAACAATCCCATTTTGTTCTGAAGTGTAAGGGCATGTGATGCGATGACAAACACCAAGACGCCCAAGTTCATTAGAGAGAGCACAAAACTCGCCACCACCATCAGTCTGTAATGTTTTGATTGTTTGGCCAAATTGAACTTGAACCATTTTGTAAAAATATGAGAAAACCCGAAAAACTTCTGACTTCGCCTTGAGAAAGTACATCCATGTGAACCTACTATAGTGATCAACAAAAGACACATAATGAGTGTATCCATTTGACAACACGTGAGCTGGACCCAAAACATCCACAGTTACAAGTTTAAAGGGAGTTGAATACACTGTTTTGGAAGAAGTAAAAGGCAGCTTATGAGACTTACCTATCTTACAAGCAGTACAATTGAGGGGTAAATCACTACTCTTAAAAGGTATATTACAGGAACGTAACACACGAGTAAGGACATTTGTACACGGGTGTCCAAGTTTATTGTGCCACAGAGCAAGATTAGAAGAAGCTTCTACATTGTGAACCCGAGGTGATTTGAAACCAGTAGCAGGACCAGGTTTACACAATCCAGCTTGAGAAAAACCAGCTTGAGAAAAATCAAAACGATACAAACCATCATGCATGCGGCCCACCAGAAGAATCCTCCCTACCTGAATGTCCTTCACAAAACACATCACAGGATGAAACTCAAAATAGACATTATTATCCTTTGCAAATTGTCCTACAGAGAGCAAGCTTTTACATACTGCAGGGACATGTAGAACATTTTTGAGATGTAACAACTTAGAACCAGCTAAGATCTGAGAGGAGCCTACATTAGTAATGAAAACCAACTCACCATTGCCCATGGACACTTGGTTTGTACCCATGTAGGGAGAGACATCCGTAAGAGTTGCTGTTGTAGGAGTAACGTGATTAGTGGCTCCTGAGTCTGGATACCAATGCTGGGTAGTCAGTGAAGCTTGACCAGTATGAGATGTTGTCAAAGAGGGTTGTAAAGTATGAGTACAACATTGAGAGGATGTGCAGGTAGTTGACAAGTTGTCATTTAGACGATGATAGTTGATAGAAGGTGAAGAATTCAATCCAAGACCTGAGAAGGTTTCATCAAACCTATGATAGCATGTTTGGATCATATGTCCTATTTTACCACATAGCTGACACTGTGGTTTCGACCTTGACCACCCACGACCAGAACCGCAATAACGACCATGGAATGAGCCACGATCAAATCCTCTGTGATGGTGATGAGAATCACGACTGAGACTTGAAGTGCCCGAGGTGGACTTGATGTTGCCAGAACCATCTTGTTGAGAGACTAGGTTAGCTTGGAGAGGAACTTCAGTGAACACTGTAAGCTGACGAGCTTCACAGTCTAGGAGCATCTCAGTAACCAACTCAAGACTTATGGGTGTAGCTGAAGCAAAAATACGAATAGACTCGAATTCAATAGGGAGACCAGCCAAGATTATACTAACTTGTTCTTGCTCAGTAACAGAACTTCTAGTAGCAGTTAGAGTGTCACTTAGGCTTTTAACCTTAGCCAGATATTCTTTGACAGAAAGGTAGGATTTCTTGATCGAATATAAGGTGTGTTGGAGGCTGGAGATCTTGATGCTGGACTTTGCTGCAAACCGTCGACCAATGGTTGTCCAGACGTCAAGACTGGTAGTAACCATCGTTAGATGAATAAGAACATCATCAGTAACCGTGGAAAGAAGCCAGGAAGCCAAGAATTTATCCTGCTTTTTATGCACCAAGAACACCGGGTTGTCCAGAAGATGACCATTAGCGTCAGATATAACAAAAAGGTGGAGGAAGAACAGTACCTAACACGAAACCGTCAAGTCCATAACCCTCAAGAATTAACAGTATTTGATGCTTCCACAACAAGAAATTATTCTCATTGAGTTTTACAATTGTCATGTTTAGTGAAATCTTGAACATTGGGCGTCACGGAATTACCCAAACCACAGGAATGGATCAGTATCATCGACGATCACGGAGCAGGCGACGTATCAATAGTCAGAAGACCATCAGTTGCCATGACCAGAGAAAAAAAAATACCAGAAAAAACCCTATGCTCTTGATACCATGTTGAGATACACAAGATGTGAAGAAAAAGAAGAATTCATTGATTAACCAAGACATACAAGCAGTCCATTTTAAGGAGCTAGGGTAACTATTATTTACAACAGAAAATAACGAGCCAACTGGAACCAACTGTCATTAACAACCTAACTAACTAAAAACTTCCTTAACTCCTTTTCATATCACAACACCTTAGTTAATTTGAATCAATTTTGGCTAGGGTTTAGCAATTTCTTTTTCTTTCTTTCAATAGTTAGGAAAGACACAAGAAGGGAGAAAATATGAATGATTTATCTCTCCACTCACATTTGCTATTTATACATTGATTAGTGATGTAATATCCTTGATACACAAATGGTTAAATAACCATTATGTCCTTTGCATAATTGCTAATTAAATCCTCATGCATTTTTAATTTAAAATTCAATAAAATTGTATTTTACAATTTAGTCCCTAAATTATAATTAATGATTTTCTCGATTTAATTACTTAACCGTCCACTAATATTTTTTCATACTAAATACATAAATCCTTCTATTCATAATTTCACTAACTTCGGTTTACGAATTAGATTTGAACTGTATTTTACATTCTTGACTAAATTTGGGTCATTACAAGTAATATTTTATGTTATGTCATTTTTATATATTATATAATTTATAACACATAAAAGTTAAATCTATATTAGTATATACTAGTACTGTTATTTCGTAAACATTAAAATGGTTAAGGTGACTATATATATAAAATTTTAATATATAAAAATATATAAAGTTATTAATTACTAAATTAAAATAATATAAATATGTATTTATTAAAATTTTAAAAATAATATGAATAGGCATAAAATGAGTTTAAATTAATTATTTACAAAATAAATAAATTTGAACAAAATTTTAAACTTAAACTTAAAAGAAAATTAAAATATATTAATATTATTACTAAGTTGAACCCCAACTCAACTTATCCCAACCTATCTTTTGGACTTATTATTATTTTTACTTAGCTTCTATTTTATAATATTTTTATTATACATAGATTAGTCAGAAAGAAGAAGGAGCTGAGTGCGCAGATCACCATAAAACATTTCTATTCGTTTTATTTAATTTTATTTCGTTTTGTTTATTTTACTACAATTTTGGTTTTTATTTTTTATTTTTTTCTATTTTTATATTTAGTCAAAATAGATTTTCTTTATAGATTGACGTACGTCATGGACGCGACAGCTGCTTCCCACGCCTTTTGATTCTAGAAAATCATAATTTTATATATTTAATCCTTGTGGGATTAATCTTTTTCTTTATATTTTGTTTAGTGCCATCAGTAATTTTTAAAATGAAATTAAATAAATAAATAAGATAATGTTTTCAATAGAGATATAGAAAAAATATGTTGAAAATCTAATGTTGTTAAATCATCCAAAATAATTGCAAATTTAAAAATGTAATCAAATTCACCCATTTTGCTAAAAACAAATGCATAAATACTTGTATTATTAAAAAATTCTCATATTTGCCTTTTCTTCTAGTGTCATCTATACACTTGCTCCCCCCTTCTCTCGTCCTCCTCAATGGAATGGGCATGGGCTCCAAACCTCTCTAGTAATGATCTAATGTTGATTTGATAAAGGAAAAGGTTGTTTTTTTTTTTTGTTTGGAGCTTAATGTTGTGTTAATCAGCCTTCTTATTTTGTTCGTGGCCTTTCATTGTTGTAACGAATTTTTCTATTGCGGAAAAAAATTGTCATTTTTAACATATTGTAAGATGATTAAGATTAACTCAGACATGATTTTAAAAGTTTTACTTAATAGAATAGAAGAAAAATTGAAAAATAGAAATATAAAAAAATATAATTTTTCTTTTCATAAGTATGGTTGGAATGGAAGATAGAAAATTAATTTTTCTTCCATTCATTGCTTGGTAAAATTAAAATAAAAGGAAAAAAATAATACTTTAAAAATTTAATGCATAATTTTGAATGACTATATCTCTCTCTCTCATATTCTCTTCTCTAACATTTCAATTTGAAATGATTTGTCTTAAAGTATTAGAAAGAAAATGATCATCTCTCTTCATTTTTTTTCTCTCATTTTCTTTCTTATCAAAACCCGTCAAAATTTATTTTCTTTTCAGTTTTTCATTTCTTCTTCCATCCTTCTACTTTCCCACTCAATCTAACACACTATTTATGGCTACTGACTTGTATGGTGATTAATAAATATGCATTGAACTTTACCTCCTAAAAAGGATTGACTCCATGCCTTCTTTAGCTTTTTTTTTTTTTTGTGGCTTTTTGTTTGTTGTGATATGAAAAGGAGTTAAGGAAGTTTTAGTTAGTTAGGTTGTTAATGACAGTTGGTTCCAGTTGGTTCGTTATTTTACATTGTAAATAATAGTTACCCTAGCTCCTTAAAATGGACTGCTTGTATGTCTTGGTTAATCAATGAATTCTTCTTTTTCTTCACATCTTGTGCATCTCAACATGGTATCAAGAGCATAGGGTTTTTTCTGGTATTTTTTTTCTCTGGTCATGGCAACTGATGGTCTTCCGACTATTGATACGTCGTCCGTTCGTATTTATCGGTGTGATGATCCATTCGAGTTTTGGGTAATTCCGTGACGTCCAATGTTCAATACTTCACTAAACATGACACTGTAAAACTCAATGAGAATAATTTCTTATTGTGGAAGCATCAAATACTGTTAATTCTTGAGGGTTATGGACTTGACGGTTTCGTGTTAGGTACTGTTCTTCCTCCACCTTCTGTTATATCTGACGCTAATGGTCATCTTCTAGACAACCCGGCGTTCTTGGTGCATAAAAAGCAGGATAAATTCTTGGCTTCCTGGCTCCTTTCCACGGTTACTGATGATGTTCTTATTCATCTAACGATGGCTACTACCAGTCTTGACGTATGGACAACCATTGGTCGACGGTTTGCAGCAAAGTCCAGCATCAAGATCTTCAGCCTCCGACACACCTTGTATTCGATCAAGAAATCCAACCTTTCTGTCAAAGAATATCTGGCTAAGGTTAAAAGCCTAAGTGACACTCTAACTGCTGCTGGAAGTTCTGTTACTGAGCAAGAACAAGTTAGTATAATCTTGGCTGGTCTCCCTATTGAATTTGAGTCTATTCGTATTTTTGCTTCAGCTACACCCATAAGTCTTGAGTTGGTTACTGAGATGCTCCTAGACTGTGAAGCTCGTCAGCTTGTAGTGTTCACTAAAGTTCCTCTCCAAGCTAACTTAGTCTCTCAACAAGATGGTTCTGGCAACATCAAGTCCACCTCGGGCACTTCAAGTCTCAGTCGTGATTCTCATCACCATCACAGAGGATCTGCTCGTGGCTCATTCCGTGGTCGTTATCGCGGTTCTGGTCGTGGGTGGTCAAGGTCGAAACCACAGTGTCAGCTATGTGGTAAAATAGGACATATGGTCCAAACATGCTATCATAGGTTTGATGAAACCTTCTCAAGTCTTGGATCGAATTCTTCACCTTCTATCAACTATCATCGTCTAAATGACAACTTGTCAACTACCTACACATCCTCTCAATGTTGTACTCATACTTTACAACCCTCTTTGACAACATCTCATACTGGTCAAGCTTCACTGACTACCCAGCATTGGTATCCAGACTCAGGAGCCACTAATCACGTTACTCCTACAACAGCAACTCTTACGGATGTCTCTCCCTACATGGGTACAAACCAAGTGTCTATGGGCAATGGTGAGTCAGTTTTCATTACTAATGTAGGCTCCTCTCAGATCTTAGCTGGTTCTAAGTTGTTACATCTCAAAAATGTTCTACATGTCCCTGCAGTATGTAAAAGCTTGCTCTCTGTAGGACAATTTGCAAAGAATAATAACGTCTATTTTGAGTTTCATCCTGTGATGTGTTTTGTGAAGGACATTCAGACAGGGAGGATTCTTCTGGTGGGCCGCATGCATGATGGTTTGTATCATTTGATTTTTCTCAAGCTGGTTTTTCTCAAAATTTGGATTGTGTAGCTTCAGTCCTGCCATGGTTTCAAATCACCTCGGGTTCACAATGTAGAAGCTTCTTCTAATCTTGCTCTGTGGCGCAATAAACTTGGACACCCGTGTACAAATGTCCTTACTCGTGTGTTACGTTCCTGTAATATACCTTTTAAGAGTAGTGATTTACCCCTCAACTATACTGCTTGTAAGATAGGCAAGTCTCATAAGCTGCCTTTTACTTCTTCCAAAACAGTGTATTCAACTCCCTTTGAACTTGTAACTGTGGATGTTTGGGGTCCAGCTTACGTGTTGTCAAATGGATATACTCATTATGTGTCTTTTGTTGATCACTATAGTAGGTTCATATGGATGTACTTTCTCAAGGCGAAGTCAGAAATTTTTTGGGTTTTCTCATATTTTTACAAAATGGTTCAAGTTCAATTTGGCCAAACAATCAAAACATTACAGACTAATGGTGGTGGCGAGTTTCGTGCTCTCTCTAATGAACTTGCGCATCTTGGTGTTTGTCATCGCATCACATGCCCTTACACTTCAGAACAAAATGGGATTGTTGAGCGCCGTCATCGGCATATTGTTGAAATAGGGTTGACCCTGTTGACCAAAGCTTCAATGCCCTTAAACTACTGGTCTGACGCTTTTTCTCATACTGTTCACCTGATCAACAGGCTTCCTACTCCTGTGTTGCAAAGTGTGTCTCCTTTTGAAAAGCTTTACAGGATTCAACCTGACTATACTATAATGAAAGTTTTTGGTAGTGCATGTTATCCTCATCTCCGTCCCTTTCAAAAGCATAAACTTCAATTTCGTTCCAACAAGTGTGTTTTTCTTGGCCTTGGAATGCAACAAAAAAGTTTTCGATGTCTGGCGTCTGATGGTCGAGTGTTTGTGTCACGCCATGTCACCTTTGATGAGATGCATTTTCCCTTTCAAAATGGTTTTCTCTCTTCCCAAGAGACTAGTAATACTCGATTTGGTCGTCACACGTCGTGTATACCTGTGGTTATGACACCTAGTTCTGATTCTGGCATCCTACGATCCAGTATGGGGTCTCATGGTTCAGCGCCTTTAGCGTCCTGCTCTCCTGGTCATAGAACTGTTTTGCATGGTCAAACTACTGTTTTGCGGTCTCCCAGGTCATTTTTGCCCACTGAAAGTGCTTCTGCGGATGTGGTTCATTCTTTTCCCACTTTTTCTGACGGTGGCAGTGATCAATCAAGTCCACCTCTTGTCAATTGTCACCCCATGCAAACACGTTCCAAGAGTGGAATTTTCAAACCAAGAGTTTTTTCTTCTATTTTAGATAAAAGGGAGCCTTCCACGATAACTGAAGCATTTACCAATCCTGCTTAGACTAATGCTGCAAAGACTGAATATGAAGCCTTACTAGCAAATCATACATGGGATCTTGTTTCGTTACCTGAAGGGCGTCGTGCTGTGGGCTGTAAATGGATTTTTAAGGTGAAACGTCATGCAGATGGTTCGGTTGCTAGGTATAAAGGTTGACTCGTTGTTCGGGGCTATCTTCAGGAGCCTGAGATTGATTTCTTTGAGACTTCCAGCCCTGTTGTTAAACCAACAACCGTCAGAGTTGTACTGGCTCTTGCTCTCTCTCGCGGATGGACTCTTCGACAATTGGATGTTAATAACGCCTTTCTCAATGGTGATCTGCATGAAGAAATATACATGACTCAACCACCTGGTTTTGAGCAACAGAGTGTCGATGGGAGTCCTCTTGTTTGCCGGTTGAGGAATGCTCTCTATGGTTTTAAACAAGCTCCTAGAGCTTGGTTTCACAAGCTAAGGGAGTTTCTTCTTACAGCTCAATTTGTTGTCTCTAAAGCAGATAGTTCTCTTTTTATTCGACGAACAGGTACTCAGCTTCTATATGTTCTTGTATACGTTGATGATATAATAGTTACTAGCACTGATTTGTGTAGCATTGATGATTTTGTCAAAACTCTTGATGACAAGTTTTCTTTAAAAGACCTGGGGTCATTGAGTTATTTTCTTGGTATTGAAGTCACTACTACTTCAAATGGCATCTTCTTGAGTCAGAAAAAATATATTCTGGATCTATTACATCGGGCTTCCATGGAAAAGTCCAACTCTTCTCCTACTCCAATGGTGCCAACGTGTAAATTGTCTGCTCATGATGGTAATCCTATTGAAGATGACCGAGGGTTTCGAAGTATTGTTGGGGCTTTACAATATGTCGTTATAACGCGACCTGACATTGCTTTTTTCAGTTAACAAAGCATGTCAATTTATGCATAGACCTTTAGATGTGCATTATAAAGCTGTGAAGAGAATTTTGCGGTACTTACAAGGAACACTTGATTATGGTTTACAGTTTTCCAAGTCTTCGAGTCTTCTTCTTGAGGGATATTCTGATGCCAGTTGGGCGTCCGATACTGATGATCGTCGGTCAACCTCAGGTTTCTGCATCTACTTGGGACGAAATTTAATTTCCTGGAGTAGTAGGAAACAATTTGTGGTATCTCGTTCCACAGCAGAAGCGGAATATCGAAGCCTAGCTCAGGTTACTGCTGAAATGGTTTGGGTTAAGTCCTTGCTGTCTGAACTAGGTATTTCAGTTGTTAACAAAGCAATGCTCTGGTGTGATAGTTCAGCTGCAGTGGCTGTAGCCAATAATCCTATAATGCATTCAAAGTTCAAACATGTGGAATTGGACTTGTTTTTTGTCAGAGAGAAAGTTGCTGAAGGTTCAGTTCAAGTTGGTCATGTTTCGGGGCAAGATCAAGTTGCTGATATCTTGACTAATCCTCTGTTTGTTGGGTTGTTTGAAAAATTCAGGAATAAACTTAAGGTGGTCTTCAAAGGAGAAGTCAGTATACCAGAAAGAGAGATCGATATGCATGGGGCATGTTGTGATATGAAAAGGAGTTAAGGAAGTTTTTAGTTTGTTAGGTTGTTAATGACAGTTGGTTCCAGTTGGTTCGTTATTTTCTGTTGTAAATAATAGTTACCCTAGCTCCTTAAAATGGACTGCTTGTATGTCTTGGTTAGTCAATGAATTCTTCTTTTTCTTCACATCTTGTGTATCTCAACATTGTTAACTTTTACTTTGTTGTTTTTGTTATTTATGTACCTTGTTCTGTCTTTCCATTCGTGCCTTGTTTGGAACCCTTACCTCATTTTGCTTGGCCTTAATCCTTTCCCTTGAATGAAACCATCACATGCTGAAAAAGTAAATGATAAATAAAATAAAAATAAAAGCATCAAATAATTTGTAGCAAAACAAAGTGATGCTAATAGTATTATGTCTATGTATATAAATGAAAAAAATCATGATGTCCAGACCAGTTAAAAAGCTTATTATAAAAAGGTATAAATAAAAGAAGATTTTATGTGAATATGAAAGAAAATACTTAGGAAAAAAATATGAGAGAAGAAACAGTTATTCTCTAATTCAAATATAATAGTCATAATTTACATTAAATTTTAAAAATATGAATTTAAAGTTTGAATAAAAACACCACGAATTGAGCTTAAAATCTAGAGTCCAATAAAGTATAAAAAAATTATATCATTATATTTATAAATGTAAAGGTTTTAATTTCTTAAATAGAACTGATATTGACTTTTTAGAAAAATGTAGAAATTAAATATTTTTTTATATTTTTCATGTCTGTTTTACGTCCATGTTCGGGGTTCATGGTTGCTCCTAACAATGTCATATCCAAAGTTTAAATATGGATCCTTCCATTGAGAGTGTAATGTGTTTTACTATTGCATGCAACTACTTGTTGATAAGTATTATAAATTATTGTAATGTTCAAGTTAAAATATTAAATATAAACTATCACTTTAGATAACTTTTAATTTATAAATAAAATTTTTATAATTATTCAAAATTATAATTTCAGAAAAATTTTAAATTTTAAAATGGTGTATTTAAAATCTTTTAACAAATAACATAATTTTACAAAGTGAATAGATTTTTATTTTTAATTTTAGATTTTGAATAAAGTTTTAATTGAAAATTTGAGATTATACAATTTAATAAAATATAATTAATTTTTATTTAATTGTCATATGTGTCATTTGAAACGCCCATGTCAACAAATTTTGTCCTACATGCAGGTACCTTATTTTATTATATTTATTTTGTAATTTGAAAAAGATCATATTAAATATATATTGTCCGAAATAATAATATAAATATTTCAACAAGTGCTAATAATATTCATTAATTAAATTCTACTCTAAATAGTAAATTAATTAACTTTAAATAATATAGCTCGGGCTAAGTGTTCGTTTCTCTCTAGTGTTTGAAAAAAGGTACTTGAAGGGATATATTGGTCCATAGGGAATGGCGGAAGGATGACCCCGAGTATTGGCCCGCTCCAACATCATGGATCCTGTAAATGAGGAGGTTAGTGTCATGGATATATTGGGATTGAACTAGCTTTGCAAGTCAACTTCCGCAAAATTTTGTTGCTTCGAATTGCAGGGTTGCTGCCACCATCAGTCAGAGCAGTAGATGATAAAGTGTCATGGAAATGGTTACCAAATGACTCATTTTTCCATTGCTAACACTCATAAGCAGCTCCAAAGGATAAATTTGAAAGGATTCATGAACCTTAACATGTAAAGCACTTCCATATTGCTTAATGAACGTTCACAAACACATGGAGAACGTTGTAGAAGAGGGATGTTGGATGAGGCTGGTTCTATGCTCTGTGGCAACAATATTGGAACAAATATTCATGCAATACGTGACTATTATTTTGCGAAAGCTACATGGAGCAGAGGGAGGTGAATGGATTTTTTTTTTTCGCTCTCACATGCTGGAGTTTATGGAAGAATAGGAATGATTTCATCCTTAACGATGGCAATAATTGCGCCACCTATGTCGATGCATTAACCTTTGGCATGGACAAGGAACATTGTAGCGACAAAGAGAGATGAAACACCGGTGTCATTAAGAAATCCTAGGCAAATCAGATGGAAGCCTTTGATGCAAAGTTGGATCAAGTTAAATGCAGATGGTGCTATTAAAGATGATATTGGAAGGGCAACAACAAGGGATGTTTTACTTGATGAAGAGGGGAGATGGGATTCTAGGCTACAACAAAAGCTTAGGGTGTTGTTTAGTATTTCAAGTAGAGGCTTAGGCGACGCTTGAAAGATTGATTTCAACATGGCATCAGGGATATCGACAGATTGAGGCTGGAAATGATCAAATGATGCTTATTTCTATGATTAAAGAACGAGATGGAATGGACAGTAATGACGCTTTGGTGCGAAAAAATTCTTCTTCTTTTTTTTTTTTTTTTTTTTTTGTTTTTTGCATTAATCAGTGGAAGGCTTGTTTTAATCATGTGTACAGGAAGACAAAATTGTGTGACATACTATATGGCTAAGGTTTGATGTTTGCAAGTCTAGGGAGCCACCGGAAGCCACTTAAGAGGTGTTAACAGAAGATAGATCAGGGTCTGCAGTGGAAAAAGCTAAACTTTTTTAATCTTTAACAGACATTTAAATTGAGGTCGCGGTCGCGTTGCGTTTATAGTGGTTGCGGACATAACGGATACTATTGCGGTCACTGCGGGTATCGCGGTCGTGAATTTTTTAAAATTGCACAACTTATTATAAAACATAATAATTATAATTATAATTATAAAAGTCACTTTTAATGATTTTAGAGTGTTTTCTAACACTTATGAACTTTTATTAATATGGCATGAAAACACAATTTTATAATCATTAAATATTCTTACATTTATTTACTTAATTTTCTAATAATGTTATATTAACTAATAACAAAGTAAAAAAAAAAGAAATATTAAACATTTATCATATTTAATAAGTTTGAAAGTTTTTATAAATAAAATAATTGAAAACTCATACTTGAGAGATGTCTACAATATTTCTTGACAGCTTTGAAGATGGTGAAGATATAAACATTCTATGTTACAAAAGAAAAAAGGAATAGATACACTACAGCAAAATAGACTATTAGCGGCGCTTTTAGTGGCGTTTTGAACAAAAATGCCACAAAATTTAGACTTCAGCGGCATTAACAAGAAAACGTCGCAAAAGATTGAGATATAGCGGCCTTTTTTTTAAAAAACGCCGCTACAGGTAAGCAATAGCGGCGCTTAAGCCATAAACGCCGCAAAATTTTTTTTCTCAAAACAAAACGTCCTCGTTTTAACTGCAGTATAAAAATTGTAAAAAGTTAGTGGCATTTTTATTAAAGACACTGCTAAAGATAAGTTATAGAGGCATTTATTCAAAAACGCTACAAAATATTTTTTTTATTTCAGAACAAAACATCCTCGTTTTAATTACAGTATAAAATTTTTAAAAAAATTAGTGGCGTTTTTATTAAAAAACGCCGCTAAAGATAAGTTAGCAAAATATTTTTTTTTATTTCAAAACAAAACGTCCTGGTTTTAATTACAGTATAAAATTTTTGAAAAAATTAGTGGCATTTTTATTAAAAACGACGCTAAAGATAAGTTATAGCGGCGTTTATTCAAAAACGCCGAAAAATATTTTTTTTTATTTCAGAACAAAAAGTCCTCGTTTTAATTACAGTATAAAATTTTTAAAAAAATTAGTGGCGTTTTTATTAAAAACGCCGCAAAATATTTTTTTATTTCAAAATAAAACGTCCTCGTTTTATTAACAGTATAAAAATTGTAAAAAGTTAGTGGTATTTTAACCAAAAATGCCGCAAAAGATGAACTTATAGCGGCGTCTAAAAGTCAAGCAATAGCGGTGTTTGAGTTAAAAACGCCGCAAAAATATTTTTTTTCCAACATGAAACGACGTCGTTTTCTTGTGAATATAAGTTTAGAATGTTGTGAGTTTAGGATTTAATGTTTAAGGTCTAGAGTCCATGATTTAAGGTTTAAGGGTTAGTGGTTCGAGATTAGGGATTAAATGATATAGGTTTAGGATTTAGGAGTTTAGGGGTTTAAGGGTTTAGGGGTTAAAAATTTTAATTGAATATTTAATTTATTTTTAATTGAATATTTAAAATATAAATATTTTATCTTAATTAAAATATGAATTATATTAATTAAAATATAAATTATTTATAATAAATAATAATAATGACACTTAGAAAAAATTTGAAAGTAAAAACATAGAAAAATATTTGTTAAAAATGAAAAAAATTATTAAATAATAATTTATTATATAATCGTAAAAGAGATAGTATTAATTTTAAAATATTGAATTAATTCTCATTATAGTTTAGGGTTTATGGTTTAATTTAGGTATATAGTTTATCGTTTAAGCTTTATGGTTAATGGTTATGGTTTGGGGTTTAAGCATTAGAATTTATTGTTATGGGTTTAAGAGTACGGGTTAGCTTAGGGTTTAGGCCGAGTTTATAGTTTATTTTTTTGTTTTTAGATTTATGGGGTTTGGGGTTTAGTGCTTAAACCATATCGAACAATAGAGTTAGAGTCTTAGTGTTTAGGGATTTAAGTGTTCAGGATTTGATAAAAGAGATAAAAATCAAATTATTTTAGGGTTTAGGGTTTGCAATAAGATTATTTCTTTAATTACTTCTGGACCTTGTAATATATGTATGAGTTTTGATTTAGGGTTTAAGGTGTATAATTTAGGGTTTAATGTATCATATGATACACTTTTTAGGTGTATAATTTAGGGTTTTATGATTTAGGGATGAGAACTTAAATTATAAAACTGTATAAATTAAATATAGTGTTAGAAAGAAAACAAAATTATTTTAAAGGAATTTAATAAATAAATAAACTAAAAAAAATTATTGGTATTAGCGGCGTTTTGCTCAAAAACATCGCAAAAAGCATATTAAAAAACATATTAATAAACAAAACGACAGCGTTTACATGGGGGCATTAGCGGCGTTAGCCATTAAAACACCGCAATAGATTAGTATTAGCAGCGTTTTATATAAACTATTAATTTTAATTCAAACGGCGCCGTTTTCTTTAGAGTTTTAGTGGCGCTTTCTATGAAACGTCGCAAATAACCCGACAATTTAATTGGAACGACGTCATTTTATTTAAAGTGTTAGTGGAACCAGTGGATTCAAACGCCGTCGTTTTTGTTAGGGAATTTAGTGGCGCTTGTGAAAATGCCAAAAAACGGCAAGTTTGTTTAACAAAACGACGCCGTTTTTTTTCCTCAGTTTATACCCCGCCTCATCCCCCTTCCCCCCAAAAATAGAAATCCTAATCCCTAATTTCTCCCCAAAATCGCCTACCGCTCTCATGCTAAAACCCGACCGGACCGCCGCTGCCGGTGTCCTCTCTGCTCGTCGCCGTCGTCGTCACCGTCGCCCTTCTCTGTCCCAACCCGACCAGTAAATATAGTTTTCTCATACTAGCTTAAATTATGTTTATATGTTACAAATTAAACCAAAAGAAATTGAACCAAAATACAAATTTCTTGACATTTGCATTTTCAATTTTATCCGAATTTTTCATGTGTTTGGAGGATCCTTAGACAATCATGTATGGATATGCATGGGACACAGATATTTGAAGAAGAGTGAAGAATAGAAGGGGGCAATCTTCATTCTTTTCGATCTTCTAAATTCCACGGGATTTTACAACTGTAAGATGCTATGATAGTTTGATGATATATTAAATGTGTCAATGGCTTTCATCTTTGATAGTGATATTCTTAAATTAGTGAATAGTAAATAGTTGGGTGGGGGAAAGATTTCAACGGCATCTCTTTGAATTGACATTGTTCTTCACCTAGCAGCTAATAAATGAGCATGGTGATTGATTTATTTAATGTTGGGATCTCCGAAATATTTAGTTAATTATTACATGTTTTGAATAATTCAGTGAGACTTGCTCCTGAGGAAACATCAATAAAGTTGACTGGCTAGGAGCACAATGCAGTTACTTGCATCGGCATGCAAACTGACATTCCAGTAAGTGCTCTTTATGCAAACCTTTGTATGCTAGCTTTACATAACATATAATGTATTGAATTTTGTTTTTTTTATTTGTTTTTTGTTAGTATATTGATTTTGTATTGCTTGTTTTTTGTACTTGGTATGCTGTTACTGTATAAATGAAATGTATTGGGAATTGTTCAATATAGTATTTATGTTCAATTTGTAATATGGTATAATGAACAATACAGAGGGAACAAGAACAGAAGTTTCAAACAAAAATGTTGGTTCATTTTTCTTTTAGGAATCTCATTGTTTTGAGAGGCTTTTGTTGTGTAAAAATGTTCTTGGCACTTGTCTTTTAGAGAGTACCCCCCTTCGATCCCTGTCCTTCTGTAGGAAGAGCACATGGGGCCCTGAGGATTTAATTGCCTGGGTAGATATCCATCCTCATCATGCTTGGGACCAGTTTGGCTTGTTTATATACAAAATCGAACAAGTAAAATCAAGTACTTATTAAGTCTGTAACATGCATTTGAGTATAGCAACACATGAATTCCTTGTCCATGAATTTGAATTTATCTGCCAGCTTTCTGGCTGGTCCACTGTTCCTAATGTCAGCTCAAATCATTTCCTGCCAGTCTGTTAAATTGAACCAAAATGGAAGAGAGAGAGAGAACATTTTAAATATAATAAATGTTATGTAGAAGCATTTAATTTTTTAGATCCATAGATCATTATGAAATTGAGAATATAACATTTCTATTTCTCATCTTGAAATCCAATTTAAATCAATCTTTGCCTAAAAAGGATAGTTTGAATAAAATGGTAGGGTAAGTTTGACATAATTAACTTACTATATAAACCAATCTTCCCTTTTATCTTGATTGTTTTGGCTTTGTTTTATTTGTAGGTTCCACGCTTCTGGTCTTGAGGTTCAGAAAGCTCTTACGTGATTTTTGTAGATAAAATCCCAGCAGATATCAGCACTTATACTTCCAGTGGTAAAATGTTAACTTAAATTAATGTTTATCGTTTTTTTATTTTCTGTTTTTTATTTTTAATTTAAAGTACTAGTGAGTTAATGTTGTTTGTATTTACATCGCAAATTTTTTTCTTGGTGAGAGTGGAGTAGACCATCTTCTTGAAATTATTAAGACGCGTTTAGTTCAAAATTCGGATCGATAATAGTTATATCATGATGAATTTGTCCAAATTGCTGTTTATTGTCCTGCTTGGTTGGTATATATGTTGTTTTGTTCTATTGCCGTCCAAAAATAAAAATTTCAAAGTATATAGGCTAGAAACCTAACGGGTTGCCTTATATCTCACTGTAAGATATAACGGATCCTCCCCAAATGTAACAATGCAACGTATGATGAATCTTAAAGAATTTCTGTCTAAATTGTTGTTTATTATTGCTTTTTATTATTAATAATATTTGAACAACCTCCAAATTGCTATCTAATCATGCCGCTTAGATTTTTACAAGCTCCGTGTATTATTTTTTAAAATTTAAGGTACAGTGCGATATAAAAATAACATAAACAAAATATAAAAGTTAATTGTTAAAATATGTTATAAATTTTTATATTTTAAATTTAATTCTTATACTTTTTTGTTAAATTTATTGTTGTTAAATTTAAAATGTAAAAATTAATCCCTCACAAAAGTAGTGGGCTAATAATAGCAATAGCTTTTCAATAAAATGAATTTAATTGTATTTATTTTTAATAAATGTTTTATAAAATAAGAAAGAAACAATTTTTTTTAAGAATACTTACATTTATATGGCTTTTTGGTTTATTACTAATTACTAATTACTAATTTTTATATTAATAATGTTTGATTTTAATATTTAATATTTTCAATGTTTTTCAAAATGGTAATAATATTTTATTATCAGTATAATAATAATATTGATCATTATTTAAATATGTTTTATTATAAAAATAAATTATTTTTAAAAGAAGTAATTTAAAAACTTTTAAATTTAAAACTTATAAATATTTTGTTATCAATATAACAATATAGATCATTATTAAAATATGTTTTAATATAGAAAATAATTTTTTTAAAAGAAGTAAGTTAAAACTTTTAAATTTAACAACATCGAGCAAAATTCAATTATAAAAAACATATAATAACATTTTCTAGTCTACCTCAAACAAAAAACTAAAACCAATTAATATTTTAAAAAATTACAATGTAATGCATGCCATATATGTTCACATCTCAACTGATTCTCGATTTGAAATTTTAATTTAACTTACATATTACATAATACATAACTTACATAAAATATATCCAAGTTACATAATACATAACTTACATAACTTATATAGCTTTCATCAAATTATTTAACTTACATAATACATAACTTCCATAACTTACATAATACATAACTTACATAGTACTTGTATAGATAAAAAAAAAAGATTCAAAGTATATAGGCTGAAAACCTGACGGGTTGCCTTATATCTCACTGTTAGATATAATGGATCCTCCCTAAGTGTAACAATGTCACGTATGATGAATCTTAAAGAATACATAACTTACTTAATTTTAAGATCAAATTTCATAACTTACATAATTTTAAGATCAAATTTCATAACTTACATAAGTTTAAGATCAAACTTCATAACTTACATAATACATAACTTACAATGCCATGTATGATGAATATTAAAAAAAAAATTGTTTTAAAAATCAAATTCTTGTCAATTAACAATTTAGCCATGTAATTTATTGTCAACTTTAGACTTCAAGAATTACGAAATGGATAGGACTTGGATGAATTTGTCAAGGGTAAGCAACGGCTATCGAAATGGAGTAGAAACTTTTTGAATTTCGCATTTCAAAATGCAAGCCAAGAGAATATAATTCTTTGCCCGTGTAAGAAGTGTTGCAATATCAATTGGCATTATCGTGAAGTTGTCTATGAACATCTAGTTGTTGATGGCTTTGTCAGGGGGCACAAAAAATGGATTTTTCATGGAGTGTACATCTAGTGGAGCATCTTCATCGATGAATCTGGGTTATCCTCACGGTGCTTACAATCAGAATGTTAGAGATGATAACATAGAAGGCATGTTGCGGGATGCTTTTAATATGCGCAATGATGGTTTCGG
The DNA here is from genome assembly GCA_025506655.1 of Gossypium rotundifolium. Classification (NCBI taxonomy): domain Eukaryota; kingdom Viridiplantae; phylum Streptophyta; class Magnoliopsida; order Malvales; family Malvaceae; genus Gossypium; species Gossypium rotundifolium. The sequence goes on along the minus strand of CP106729.1, from coordinate 187,114,302 downwards.
GTCATTTCCACCTGACTTGGGTGGAACCGATGATTATAATTTTGGTGGAAATATTTTCACCGAAGGGGGAAGAAGTGTACCTGATGAACAGCCAAATGAAGAAGAGGCGAGGTTTTACACGTTACTTGGTGAAATGAATGAAGAATTGTATGAGGGATCAAAATTTTCCAAACTGTCTTTCTGTATTCGTCTTTTTCATTTGAAATGTTTGGGAAGGTGGATCGGAAACTCTTTGACAATGCTATTAGAGTTTTTGAGAGAAATGTTCCCGTTTGCGAAAATCCCTCAATCTTCCAAAGACATGAAGAAACTGATCAAAGATTTGGGCCTTGGCTACAACAAAATTCATAGTTGCCCAAATGACTGCATGTTGTATTTGGGCGATCGACGAAACTAACAGTGCTATTATGTATACGGTCAATCCCGTTGGACAAATAGAAATACAGAGGACGGTAACGAGGATGAAATCGATACACAGTCAAGGAAGACGCCAGTTAAGGTTTTGCGATATTTTTCACTAATACCAAGGCTTCAAAGGCTTTTTATGTCGTCGAAGACAGCCGAGTAAATAACGTGGCACCATGATAGATGAACCGATGATGGATGGTTAAGGCATCCTGCAGATTCTTTAGCTTGAAAATCATTTGACTCCAAATTTCTAAGCTTTGCAAGCGATCCTCGGAGTGTGAGGCTTGGGCTAGCATCTGATGGATTTAACCCGTTCAAAATCATGAGCACTGCGTACAGTACTTGACCTATGGTGCTTGTTCCTTACAATTTGCCTCCATGGGTTTGCATGAAATAATCATCCTTCATCTTATCCATGATTATCCTTGGAGAGAAAGGGCCCGAAAATGATATTGACATATATTTGCAGCCACTTATTGATGAGTTAAAATAATTGTGGGCTGGTGTTGAGACATACGATGTACTGAGAAAGGAGAACTTCAATTTACGTACAACATTAATATGGACTATTAATGACTTTCCAGCCTATGCCAATTTATCTGGTTGGAGTACCAAGGGACGTTATGCTTGTCCTTACTGTGCTGCGCAAACATGTTCGCAATGGTTATATAATGGGAAGAAGTTCTCTTACATGGGGCATCGTTGGTGGTTACCGAAAAATCATAGATTTAGATTTCAGAGTACTCAATTTGACGGTACTGAAGAGTTTAGAGAAGCTCCTTCGCAGACCGGTGGATCTGAAATATTGTTCATGTTGAAATATATGAATTTTACTTATGGGAAGATGAATCAACCGCCCATATGCAAAAAAATAGAAGGTCAAGGGATGAATCTGATGATGAATCTGATGAAGAGAATGATCTTAATGAGGCGGACTTGTGGAAAAAAAGAAGTATTTTTTTAGTTGCCTTATTGGGAGCATCAGATTTTACACCATAATCTTGATGTCATGCACATTGAAAAAAATGTCTGCGAGAACATCATTGGGACTATTTTAAATGTCGATGGAAAATCGAAAGACAATCTTCAGATTTGACTTGATTTAGTCCACATGGGAATTCAGCGTGAGCTTCATCCCTAAGCACTTCGAATATGAAATATCGGTTGCCGCTTACTATTTTCTCAATGTCGAAGACGGAGAAAGAAGTGTTCTGTACGGTGTTGAAGGATATAAAGGTCCAGGATGCGTATGCATCAAATATATCCCGATGTGTAAGTCTTTAAGATCGAAGACTATATGGCTTAAAATCGCATGACTATCACATCTTGATGCAAGACTTACTGCCAGTTGCTATGCGGTGTTGTATGTCGAAAAAGGTGACGTCTTGTGTAATTGAGATGTCCAATATAATGAAAGGCATTTGTGGCAAATTTTTGGATGCTCAAGTACTTGAGACATTACAAGATCGAGCCGCATTGATTTTATGCAATCTAGAGAAGATCTTTCCGCCTTCCTTCTTCACAATTATGGTGCACTTGTTAATTCATCTCTCGTGTGAAGCAATACTTGGTGGACCCGTTTTCTATCGATGGATGTATCCCATAGAAAGGTCTTACTTTATTTGCAAATTATTCCTCCATTCACCTCAATGCCTTTAGTTGCAATTTTTGATAATGTTGTATATCATGTTTAGGTTCCTATCCAAATTGAAGTCTTACTACCACAATAAGTGTTATCCGGAAGGATCAATTGCCAAAGGCTACTTGGCAGAGGAATGTATGACTTTCTGTTCGAGGTATTTGGAAGATGCCAAAACAA